>JARZZO010000015.1:12517500-13767500 GCA_030544215.1 Zantedeschia hybrid cultivar
GTCTGGAAGAGAGGATAGAGATGGAACGACGGCTAGGTTAGGGTTGCTGGCCCCCAACGTAGTATCCGTTCTTTTATAATAAGTATGTTTGCGGTTTTTCATAAAAATCCAGACTTATCCGAAATCCTGTCGGATTATCCATCGATTTGAAAACCATTTGCGTGTGACCCTCTAGGCCCAAATACCAGTCCAGTTAATAACCCATTAAACCCAGTAACCCTTTACTGACTTACTGAATTAATTATATCCTTATATTCAATTAATCAGCCGAATTTAATGTCCCACAATAAATTCGGACGGACTTCCGATCACGTTGGATGTCAAGCAACATCGCGTGATCTTAGATGGCACTGGGGTTATCGCAACCCTCTATTAGAACCTTTCTGTCATCGGTTAGCGCGCGGATATAATCCTTCATCCGTGCAATGTTCCCGAATCGACATAGGGTATGGTTTTTGTTAAACCCTATTCGGTCGATTCACTTGAATCAGATGCTGCTAATCTGAATCCGATAACTCCTTATCGAACACAGAGTCCGCCCTGGCCAGGGACTTTAAGCACATCATTCCCGGAACATTCTCTCTCAAACTACCGAGAGCAGATGATCCCGTATTGAACACACAATTACCTTTGAGGGCATTTCCCTGAACCCGATCGCTTGACTTATTGATAACCTATGGTTAGAGATTCGTTAGTCAAGGTCAAAGTTCAGAAACCTACCAACAAGATATCTTTGACGTCTCAGGTCCACAGATCATCCACGCAATCGTGACAAAAGAATCGAGTTGGTTAATAGTGAGTTGTTTACCATCTAGCGATTCATAGTCGGATCAGTTCAGTGAACTCATTCACCAATGAGCACCTACAGGTCCAGTATAGTGTCTCCACACAAGTGACTTATGGGATCAGTCAGCCCATCATATGAGCTGAAGTAACCTATACTAATCTATCCGGATGTTCGATGTCCTATCTCAAACATCTTATGACTAGGAACAATTAAGAACTTGTGTTTATAAGTCTTCGGTCCCGTAATTATGATCTCATCATAATCTGAAGACTATTACACATATTCATGGACTTCATCGTGATACGATAAACATAGTTCAAATTAATTACACAGAATGAATTATTGCCATTTATTAATAATCTGAATCAATATATAGTACTAGATTGACTTTGAGACCATCTAATACTAACAGTTTATTCTTCAGTTTTAGCACTTAATATGTATCTTAGGTTGCTCATTTAGTTTCTTTAGAATCATGTTATCTCTTTAATTTAGCCAATGTCTTTTTAGTCTTAGTTAGTTTATGGAACAATATAGAATTTGAATAAAGTAATTCTATTTCATTAAATTTCTTCCTAAATATTATCTTTTAATTCAGTAAAATGGCTTATGAGATTCTAACTATAAGATGTCCTGTCTCTAATATCCTATGACTAAAAATAGTTTAGGAACTGTGGTCAGAAGTATTAGTCTCATTATCACAATCTTATTGTAATCCAGTATTCCCATATAATTCTATGGACTTCACTATGCACAATAAAATGATCATCAATCGTCATAATGAATTAATTGCCATCTATTTATGAAGCAGAATGAACATAAGTGCTTGATGATTAACTTTGAGGACATCTATATCCAACAGAAATTGTCCATACACGTATGCTAACACTGGATGCAAATGCATATGAAGCACCCCACATGTTCGTCCGATTAGTATTAGGATGTTATATTTTTATTCTTTTTTAAAATAGAAAATTCTTCATTGCCAAGTTTTATGTTTTCATTAGAATTAGGACAATATATAACTTGATCTGATTTGAAACGGGATCATTTGGAGTGTCCAATGCCCTCAAACCCATCAAAGCGAATTGTACTTGCATAGCCACATCATTTCAAAGGTAAATGACTCATGTGCCCTCATTTTGATGGGTCCGAGGGCGGTCCAAATGAGCAAGCCCAGACGATCTTGTTTCATCTGATTTGACTTAATTTAAGTCATGCTTAAGTTGATCCAATGAAAATTGGATTACAGCTTATATATCTTTACAAGGATATCAGGTCTTAATTCTTCATATCAAATTATCGCTTCGTTTGGCAATAAGAATTGAAGGTGGATTCTATTGATTAGCGGAGAATAAAGAGGGGATAAGATAAGAGTAAATATATTAAACACACCTTCTTCTCAAATCTAAGATGACTTTTTTCAAATCCAATCTAGAGAGAGAGAGAGAAAGAAAGAAGGAGAGAGAAAAAGCTCATGAGAGTGAACTTTTGAGATTTTGAAAAAGATGTTTATTATTAACCCCAGAAACCTTCAAAAAGTAAGAATGTGAATTTTACTTTTTTTATCCTTTTCCCCAAATGCCACCTATGTCTTTGTGATCTATGCATATGGGGCACAAAATAATCCGTCATTTTACTAAAAAATAAAATAAAATAAATTTATTTTACTTTATATAAGTGAGGAGATACTTTGAATGATAGAATGATGTCCGAAGATCTCATCTAGGTTGCATGATGTATTTGAGACATTAAAAGTTTTGCTTAATTTGATATAAAATACTCTAAAATATTATATTCTTATATTTCATAAAAACATGATCTTTTATGACACTTTACATCAAATCAACCAACATGCATATCATTATCTTGTTCAAGAACCATATAAGACGTACATCTCTTTGCAGGCATTGTTATCTTCCTCTGTAAGAGCCGTTTTGATAACTGAATGAGCTATTTTGAACGATGTACATTTTGTTAAGATATGTTGGAATGATAAATTTGTTGATTTTATAATCATAATTTTATTTTAATAAAAATGAGTTAATAATATCCTAATTAATTTGATAAAAGATTAGATTAAGAGGTGAAATTAATAAAAAAATTACTTTTATTTTGACTAAAGTAATTAATTTAATTTTTTACGTCAAATTAGATATTTTGATTTATTCTTGTAGTAATTCGCCAAATGTTTCAATCCAATGGTCAAAGTGAACTAAAGCCTAAATAATCCAAATAACTTAACCTAGGACTGTGTCTTGAACTGTCAATGGAGAGGTGTGTCTTTTGTCCTTGATGAAACAAGATAATGATGTCTTTGAACATTAGACAGTTCCTTATATTAGTACAATGCATTTCACTTAGTCTTAAGTATATCCAAAGACCTCCCCTCCTTTCCAAGTGTCAGGGCTCCACTCGTGTTACGCTCCTACCTAACCCATTCCAAAGTTTTCTCCTCTCTGGCTTTCTCTCTGGAGAGGGGTGCTTCTCTTGAAGGGATCCCCCTTTCCCTCAGAGGATCTTTCTCCCTTTTGGGAGGCTTTTGTTAAGTAAGTCTTAGTGGTTTCCTGGATTTTGTTATCTGTCTTTCGTAACAGAGGTTTGTTCTTCTTCGGCCTCGGTTGCTTATCTCTCTTTCCTCTCCATCTAGTTTTGTTTACAAGGACTCCTTTTACTCTACCTTATTCATATATCCCGGCTCTTTTGCCTTTGTTTAGAATTCGAGTGCCACTCTTCTCTCTATGGTGTCGAATCTTGTGGAAGTCGTCGTGGTCAAATTTTTTTTGTTCAAAATAGTTCATATGAGTTCTTCGTCAGCTCATCACGATCTCGGTTTCGTGCGGATATATTCCATGCCTTAAGTTGAGGGCATGGTCTCCGAGACCCGTTATATGATCATGTTGTTGGTTCTTAGACGCAGCTCCTTATGATTCAAGGGATTAACTCGTCGTTCTATGATGCACCATCGGTATCTTCTCCAACGGGATCATCGTAGGACTCTTAGCAACTTATGATCTCTACGGTTTCAGTTTGTCTCCTATTCTTATGGGAATCAACATAGTAGGTGTAAAGTTCTGTAGAGGCTTACTACTGTATGTTTCCTTTCGCGGGAGGTATGGTCGTGTTATGGGGCTGAGTATGGAAATATGGTTCTTTTGTAAGGAACGTCTACTATGCTACGTATGTTTGAAAGAATGAAAGAGATCCTTATTGCCAAAAAAAGGTATATCCAAACAGCAATAAGGGGTCAAGGCCCAATACCGGCCACCGGATTCCCTCTAGTGGCCCAAGCAGCCCACAAAGAATTTGACTTCACTTGTTCAGCTCGCATAGTTCAAAGAGTAACATTTGTTGCACTGATCTTCGTTGCAACAAGTTTTTTTAAAAATATTTTTAGTATTTTTTCAGGTGGACCATGAGATGTCCTATATGTCCGTATAGGTCGATCTCCAACCAGATGATTTAAAAAAATCTGAAAAATAAAAAATACCATGGGGCTCGGCCTGTTAACGGTATTGTTTACTATTATTAGTGTTTAATTTTTTATTTTTTAGATTTTTTAAGTTGTCCGATCAATGATCGAACTGTACGGATGCGTAAAAAGTTGGAACTGATGCAACCGAGTGTTATTCTAGTTCAAAAGTCGACCATGGACCTCAGGAGAGTAGCTTCTCACGCTCAGTGGGTGGCAGTTGTTGTTGCCTTTGCCGCCAAGACCCCAACATAGCCTTGTCGTGGTGGCTGCTCATTGGTTGCTAGGGGTGTTCACTATTCGCCTTAAATCGAAAAATAAAATCGAATCGACTATATCATTTTAGTTTGGTTTGATTTGAATTTTTGAAAATTTCAATTTAGGTTGAAACCAAATCGGATTAATAAATTTGATTTAGTTTGGTTTTTCTAGTTCATAAATCAAACCAATCCGAATAAATTGAATTATGTTAAATCGACATAATATAAATATTAAATTCTTAGATTAAGTATGAATTTATGTAAATTATAAGATATAAAATTTTAATTATTTTTAGATAATACTTTTTAGATCGTCATCTTGTACAAAAAAAAAAATGTTGAGTCTTTAATAAATAAGATGTTTAACTATAATAGTCTATTTCAAAACTTAAACTTTCAAATAATTTTTAAATAATATTTTTTAATAATTATTTTTAAAAAATAATATTAAAATTAATTATTTAACTATAGTGGTTCATTATAAGATCTAAACCGTAAACCAAATCATATCAAATTGATTTGATTCGATTCAATTTGATTTCAAGCTACTAGGATTTAATTCGATTCGATTTGACTCTTCACTGTGATTTGATTTAGTTTTTAAAATTGTATTTTCAAATTAAATCAAATCAAATCAAATCAAATCTGTAAACACGCCCTACTTGTTGCAGCAGTCGGCTGCGTCAACCATCGTGGATTCATGGGACCAGGGCTACAAGAGCAGAAGCTGCACCCGCGGCCCGCCCGCCGCCGCAGCAGCTGTTGCTGCAAGCGCAACTGCCTAGGGGACCTGCAGCCACTGCCAACCATCCGCAATGGGGAGCAGGCAGCCCCCTCCGCAACTGCTGCGTAAGGGAGATGCTCTGCTACTTTATTAATGGATTTTCTAAAAATATTCCTTAATTTAAAGGAACTGGTATATGCAGAAAATTTTGTGTACAATACCTGTGTGAAAAATCCTCTTTATACTCATTGTATCCACATAGAGAATCTTTTACTGTTAAATCTATCATCACTCATATCACTAATTAATTAAGACTTTATTTGATAAACAATAATATATACATATATATAATTATAGGAGGTTTTTTTACATATACATTCTTTTTGGAGTTGTTTGCTAAAAATTCTTAATACGTTATTGAAAGGTTAACAAGATGTGTTTATCTACATATTGCGTAAGTTCTTATAATTTTTTATTCAACTAAATTAGTAAACAAATACTATTGTACCTAAAACTTTTCTTCAGATCCATTGAGGGAAGGATTTATAGGCTCTCTCTAATAAGGTATATGTGGTTCACTTTAGCCTATAAAAGTCACCTCATGATTTTATCTTTTTATTAGGAAAAAAAAAATATATTGGGAGAAAAGTGGAAGACCTTCATTATAAGCATTAAATTGTTTTCTTATTAATCGATGTTACATTAAATTCTTCCATTTAATGTCTTTACATAGACCCCCCTTAGAAGACAAACTTATGCTTATAATTGGAGTTCTCACATAATCAATGTTGAAAGAAGAAATCATGAATTCTCTCCAATAAGATATTATCTACTTAATTAACTTACTGATGTGACCTTATAATTTGTGTTTTTGTTAAAAAAAGATCTTTTGTTGAGAGAAAAGTAAAAAATATTCTTGATAAACACTATCTACCTTTTCCACAACAAAAAACTAACTAAAGCCTTCATTCTATGTCTATGCAAGATCTATTCATTTAGTCAACATTTTGTCGTGAAAACCTCAACCCTAATAAAAGAAAGCCAGCCTCTCGATGCTTCTTACGGTCATCCACTCTTTAAAAGAAACAATAATCTCATCAAAACTGTTAAAACATCCAACTCAAATTAACTAGTTAAAGTGGAGAAGTTTATTTTCTTACAGTAAATAAATCTAGAGCTTAATACTCTCACTCCTGTCCAGGTAAGATCATGTTAAGTTTTATGCGAGAGGTATGAAAGATGGGTTTATAATAAGAAGAAAGGTGAGGTTATGCCATTGTAGAGACTGATATTATACAAAAATATCTAACTCAAAATAAATTGGTAGGAAGGTATGCAATTAACTTATAGACATCATGTTACCCAAGAACAACCGAATGCAAGACTGGTCCACAACAGTAGTTAAATTGCAGTGCGGTTCTTCTCAGTACAAATTTGGACTGAACTAAATTAATACAAAGAAAGAAGGAGAGAATTTTTCATAAAAACCCTGCATAGGGAATAGAAAAACACTATATAAAAAGGTTTTTTGAAACCTTCTGCATGTAGAGATCTCTATTCGTCAAATAGACGGGTCAGTCCGTGTGGAAGAAAATCCAGGATTTTGTTGTTAAACCCCAACTAAACAATCAAGAATCAACAGGGTGCTTTACCCACTAGAGCACCAAATCATCTGAACTCTCTCATCAGTCTCCACTTCCTCCCCACTTGATCAAGGAGGAGAGAAAGGTTCATCTAAAAGGGTAAAACACACACGTATATGTGCATGGCGTGCATGGAGACTGCCATATCCAAACTTCCCCTCCACAGAGGAAGAGGGGGGGGGATGTCAATAACGAAACGAAGCCGCTCTTCTTCCACAGCGGGTGTTGGAAGAGATGGAGTCGAGCTTCAGGTGCTGCCGGAAGGCCGAGATGAAGGCCTCCGCCCTCGCGTTCAGCTCCTCCGCCGTGCACCCGCCGTCGACGCCCCACTCCTCCTTCTCCGCTTCCCCCTCATCTCTTTGCTCGCGACGCCGCCTGCAGGCACGGTGCTGCTGCGGCTGCGGCTGCTGGTGCTGCTGCAGCCTCCTCTTCCCCTGCGACGCCTCTTTTCTGCTGGCACTACTTCTCCCGCCGGGCTTCCGCTTCCCGTCGACGACGGGCTTCGCTTTGGCCGGGTGTGCGGAGACGAAGACAATGCACGCGATCACGAGCTGGAGGAGCAGGAAGAGCAAAGGGGAAGGACCCACGACTACGAACCCCGGCCACTGCCCCCCCAGCACGCCCTGCAGCAGCGTCTTCATCCCCGAGACGAAGAGAGCCGCCGCGGCCGCGGCGAGAGCCGTCTCCACCGTGTCATCTTCCCCGGCCGCCCTCCTCCTCTTCTTCACCATCTTGGCCTCCTTACCCGGCTTTGCTGCCGCCATCGCCCTCTCCTTGCGTGACCAGTTGCACCACCTGGCTCTGCCGCCTTGAGAAGAACCCACCTGGTCCTCCCATCTTATACGAATGGCCGAGTTCCCCGACCTCCTTTTGCCAAAGGTGGGGGAGTACGACAAGGGCGAGGCCTGCCTTTTCCTCGATGGGTGGAGTGGTGTCAGCCGGTCGGGTGGCAGTGTCGCGCATGCGGGGAGCCTCGGCAGGGCCGCGCGCACCGGCGGCGGGATGATGCCGTTGTCGTTGTCGAGGGAGGGCCGTGCGAGGGCAGGGGGAAGGGAAGGTGAGCAGCTGCCCTGTGTCATGATGGTCATCACGAGCCATGGCTTGCCTTTCTCGGCCTGCTGCGTGGAGCGCCCCACTGCACGGGGTTGTAGATGTCGCGGTTGCCTGGGCATTTTGTGCAGGCAAGACACGCATCGTGCTGTCGATATGATGAGGACAACAGGCAGCTCGCGCTGGCGTGGTCGGCAGGTGCCCAGTGCCGACTCCGCCTGCGACAAACAAAAATAGAGGGCATGAGTGAAATCACATCATCAGTTCGTCACAGAAAATAGAGACACTCTTTCTTGCGGGGGATCTGGGAGTGGCCCCCTTTAGTTGACTTGTATTATTTCAAAGTTAGTTCAAATTAGAAGTGTTACTTGGAACTTCCTTTAGGACTATTCCTTTGACATACTCCTTTATCTCTTAAATCATCTAACTATATTTTATTACACTTTTCCTTCAGGACTATTTCTTTGAGTCCTAATGAAAAGTAAAAAAGTTCTTTATAGGTTAAGCATGACTTGAGCCTAATGAATTAAGGTTCAATTTTTAATTTTTAAAATTTATTGTCCAATCAAAGATTCCATTGTTCTGAGCATATAGGATATGGCCGATTTTAAAAGTAAAATAAAAAATTATTTTGTGTGCCAAACTGCATGTGGTGCATAAAGTATTACTTGTTAATTAATTAAATATATATGATAATTTATATATTCACTTATTTTTTATTACGATACCAAAGCATATCTGTTTGACGCCAAGTTAGCCCACTAATTAAGTTGAGCCACGCCATGTGAGAACGGCTACGAATTTACTTGTTTTAAAATATATCATAAATGATGAGAAAGTAAATTGAAAAGATGAATCGGTTGAGAAGAACATTAGAACGAAAGTAACATCGTGTTCATGTGAATGATATAGTTTTTTGTATTTATTTATGCAATTATACCACGTGATACTGTTAGATGCCTACTGGGTCGCCATTGCAAGAACTCATGCTACCTAATCATTTAATGTAAAAACTCTAGAGAATAAGAATAGTGGCAGTAAAATGATACGAGCTCAAAATATGGTCGAAAATATAAAAGAATATAGGGTGGCAATAAAATGATAAATAAGTTCTTGCGGATTAAAATGTAAAATATACGTTCTATTATATGTAAATAAACTATTATTCTTTATCTTGACTGATAATATATGTTTTATCATGATATTCACATTTGTTAAGTCTAACTGCTGTAAGTTGGAGTGTGACATTATCCAAAAGAATTTATCCTTATCTTGAAATACTTCTCATTGGACTAAATCATGTTAATCCTAACCAGCAACGAAAGGGACATTAAAAAATATTATATTTGTTTATGCTTGTTCATCAGCTTATTTTTCATGAAAAAAATATTATATTTGTTTATGCTTGTTCATCAGCCTATTTTTTCATGAAAAGAAATCATCGTTTGTTTGAAACTTATGAAAATCATGATAACTTTCACATTTTAATTGTGTCATTTGAAGAAGGTACTGATGCTGAGCCAATTGGTCAGCGTAAATTACCAAAAAGTTCTTTCATGTTGAGCTAAGGGCTTTCATGCCAAACTGTAAAGAGAACTTTCAGTTAAATTGTTATGCTTCAGTATGAAAAAAAGTTCTTTTATAATTTGTATGTGTCCCTAACATAAAAGAAGAACATTATGCTTGCTTCATAGTGAAACTCGATCCAGAGACTATTGGAAAAGATCTGCTTGCTTTATATGTGTAAGAATTTCTTCATTTGAGGACCGAAATGTGCTTTGGACTGTTGTAATTTAGTAATACTTGACGTAATGTCTCAAGATATTGTAATTGCAGCTGTCATCCAATTAGAAAATCAGATGTCACATGGCCCTGGAAGAGGTGCAGCAGAACTTAAAGTGTGTACACCATCCGATTCCGATTGAGGATATAGGTACAATATCCTTGAGTCATTGCAACAAGTATTACTTATTTTAATTTTAATAGTTCTGAGTATGGTCCGAGTTTATGTTGGACGCCTAGTTGTCCTAGTTGCACCCACATTCCAAAGATGAGTGTCCAAATGTATTTAAATTTAAAGAAAAATTTCTCAAAGTTGTAAAAAGATGTGCTTTTTGAGAATACGTGTTTAAAATCACAAAGAAAAATCAGTCCCATGAATTAAAAGACTTTAATAAAAAAAGAATGTGTAAAAGTTTGAGAGAATTATAAATTTTTAATATGCAAAGATCGATGGGTTTTTTAATGTATTTTAAATTTAAAGAAACTCTGCTGAAGTTGTTAGAAAATTTTGATTTTTGAGAATAAGTGCTTAAATCACAAATAAATTTAGTTTTTAAAGTCATCACTAGTTTAATGTTTTCCGATGAATGCTTGACAGAAGAAAACTAAGATGAAAAAATATAAAGTCAAGAATTTCTTCAAAATAACATGCATTGTTGCTGCCTGTGAGTCCACCCTCCTGTGATTGCCCAGATTGAGCTCGGTCGGGGTCAAGTCACGTGGACATCGTGGGCTACCTGTCGCTCGTACTGGGTTTTATTTAAGGCTGGGCTTTAAGTATATGCACAATTAATTACGAGTCATATTCGCGTCAATGTTTACTCACAGTCAGTGGGGGCATTGTAGAGATAAGAATTTTTTTTTGAATTTTTTTTTGAATTTTTTTTAAGGTCAAACTCCACATGCATGCTTTGTGTATCCATAGAGTCTAGTATCAGATTAGACGAGTCAAAAAATTTTAAAATTAAAATTGAGTTCTAATAAATAATAATAAAAATTTTAATGGATCGAGCCCAATAAATAATATTTTTCTAATATTTTTTGATTTTTTTGTATTGTCTGATCAAAGATGAGTTATAAAAATACATAGGATATGTAGGACCCAACCTTAAAAGAAATTTCATTTTTTTAACCCACTGTAATATCTTCAGTGCAGCAGTAAGTGGCAGGCGAGAAATTTTGTTCAGGGAGATCACTCAGACATAAGCCATTAGGGTCGCTCTATTGAGTTAGAATCAGTTGATAAGTGAGGTCACGCTAATGGGTCATGATCAATGGCCAATCACACAAATAAACCAAAATTAGAAAACCTTAATAAAATTTTTCAAAATCCAGTGGAATTACGAGAAACCATCGGATATATGCTAGATCCACCACTCGTAGCAGTGCAAACACTGCAACAACTATTACTCATGAACAATTAATTACATCTCTTTGCAAGAATGCTAACATTACTTCTTCGAGTAATACTTTCTAACACTGCATGGTTGCAGCCATAAGGTCATGGTTTTTTTTGGGGGGGAAGCGATAAGATAAGATCTTATTAGATCACGTTAGATAAGATTTTTTTTTTTTTTTTTTCTCACAACCATTTGATTGAAGATTTTTTTTGCTTAATTCAAGTTTTGGGTCATCCGATGCTCAAAATTAAAAAAAAAAAGATTTCTCTTTTTTTTGGTCAACCAAAGTCTATTCATTCGACCAAAGACAATAGGTACTAATCGAAAAGTACACCATACATATCCCTCTTACATGGAGGCCATGCTTTGCCCATTTCATCACGGAACATCAAGTAATCCACTTGACTCAAAAGAGACAAGTGAACTATCTAAATGTAGAGGTTAAGAAGTCCCACCCAGCTGTAAAAAGAGTCTTGTAGAATGAAGAACACCATACTTCATAAGGGCGTTCACTGCTCTGCAGTTGATGGGGCTGCCAATGCTCCTTGCAGTTGAAATGATCGGGTAAAATATTGGGCACACCAAAGAAGGATGAGACAAGAGTGGATATAGTACGTAGCTTCCCAAAATAAGGTTGAAAGAAGAAGACTGAAATACCAAGGAAAAGGATATGGTACATCAGTACGATTTTTCATTCTAATGTGATGCAAGATGTCGGATCACCGGAAGAGATCAAGGACAACGTCGCTTTAGCCGTGTGCGTGCAACAAGTGTTACTCTTCTCACGACGTGTTATTTTTCTAGCGATCACCAGGGTCCTATTTTATTGGAGTGAGTTTTTTGCCCCTTGCTCATAATCTTCCATTAACTTTTTTGGTTTCAAATTTAAATTTACCCTTCCACCCTTTTGGTCATTCTATAGTACATAACATCTTAAAATGTCAACATATTATCTAAGATATTAATGCTCTAATGCATTAGCATTTTATTGGAGTGATTTTTCTACCGTAATGCATTGGCATTTTATTGGATTGACTTTTCTAGCGACCACTAGACTTCTATTTTATTGGAGTGATTTTTCATCCCTTCTCATAATCTTTCATTGACCTTTTTTGTTTCAAATTTCAATTTCATCCTTCCTTTTCTGAACATGGGAACAACAATTTCATTGACTAGAAGAGCTAACATAAGAGTACATAGGTCCTACATTAATAGCAGCAGGAGGAAAAGGGGGGTGAGACCAGATATTAAAGCAGTTCGAAGACAAAGCAAACTTAGCTAGATTATGTGCCACTGTATTGGTGGACTTGGGTACGAAAGAGAGGGAGAAAGTTTGAATAATAGAGGAGACCTTCCAAGGCAGATCCCTTTTGCCTTATACTGAGCAGATTAAGACTTGGGCATCGCCTTCCACAGCCTCTACAAGTGGGAGCTTTAACGCAAGATGCAACGCCTCCATCATAACAAAAGCTTCAACAGTAAAAGGGTCATTGGAGCACACAACATTTGTTCGACAAAATGTCGGAGAGCCAACAGAGTTCAAAACAACAATAGCAAAGGCACCATTGGATTGGAAGGTGGCTCCATCGAAGTTTATCTTCAACTTGCCAAGAGTAGGTGGGGTCCAAGGAATGGTCGGACCTGCAGCTTTGGGGACTGTAGTATTTTCAAGGTTTGCCGACTCGACGAGTCTCGACTCGGATCTCTCATGACCTGGTATGAGTCGGGTTGACTCGTGCCGACTCGTACGAGTCACATGGTCAAATCATTCAAACTCAATCGAGTCTTACCGACTCGGATTCGTCTTGATACAATACGAGTCGTCCGAGTTGGCACGAGTCGATTCGGTACGGCAAACCCTGGTATTTTAGGGTATCAAGGAGAGCCATAAATCCATGTCGACTTTAACTTGCTTTAGAATTGAAAGGGGGTTCTGCTTAGCACCTTCAAACATAAATTTGCACCTAGCTTTCCAAATATGCCACATAAGCGAGAAACACAGCGATGAAAGATTTGTCATTTGGCTCCTGGGAGAGTGGGGGATTTGACCAGGCGAAGATTTTATCCATTAGGCTCATCTGATCCGTGTTGCTGTGATAACCAAGAGAGTTAAACTAGATTGCCCGACCAATGCTGCAATGGAAGAGCATGTGGTCAATGGATTTAGGTGCTTGATAACATTTTGGACAGATCTCATCGAGTTTTTTAGTTCTTTGGGCAAGGATTTCGTGGATTGGAATAGAATTGGGAAGACACTTCCAAACAAAGTGGATAACTTTTGGGAGGAACAAAGTTTGTGTTTCTTCGCAATTTCATCCTTCCAACCTCTTGTTCACTCTATAACACATAACATGTTAAAATGTCTACATATTATCTAAGATATTAACGCCTTAATGCATTAGCATGCTAATACCTTAGCATCGTAACACACTAACACTTTAATCATTAACGAATCAACAGTTATAGGTGATTATGTTGACATGAAAAGACCTAAGGTGTTAACTATTAATACTATTTACAGTAATGGCTAGTTATGAAGAGAGTAAAAAATAAGTAGGCTTGAGTATTAAAACGATCTCATTTCACTTTTGGGTTGGACTTGAATCATATTTTGAAGCTTGACCCTCTTAATAGGTTGGGCTTCCACTTAGCAAAGACCAAGTCCAAAAGTTTGAAAGTTTAGTGAATATTAAATATATACAATATTATAAATACTAAATATATAGAATGTTGTAACTAAATTTACGTATTATATACTATGAAGGTAGAAAATGTGGCAAGACAGTTGGACACACACTGGCCAGTGGAAACATGTCTCATCGATCCTATATGGAAGGTCCTTCACCCTGTCTCCCTCTATGTAAAACAGAAGGTAGGCCGTTAGGGGGGACCCTAGTTAGCCGAAGTTAACCCTTTGATACTTAAGTTAGTTCCGATTCAAAGTGAGATTAGTGAGAAGATAGATTCTCTAAGAGAGTGATTTTTACTAGATATTGCGTACCTTCTAAAAGAAGATTGTGTGGCTTTTAGAGGGAGACTTCTCGATGTAAAAGGATGGTGGTCTTATTCCTAGAGGGACAAGCGTTAGGCCTGGAGTACCTCAAGGGCATCATGCAAGACTTGAAACAACCAAGTTAAACTTAGTGGGATCCAATCCCAATTAGGGAGAGCATTCTCATGTCGATTGTGACTTGGAGATGATGAAAATTTCCTAACACCGTCAGTCTTCTACCCAATGTGCTTTGGCAGATGGGACCCACTTGTCATGCCATGTGTTGACAGGCGTTTATTACTCTTTTGAGGACGGGATGTGGGGGCCTTGCGCGAGGTAATCGGAAGAACTAATAGACTCCATGGTGCTAGCTTGATCTTGTAGTTTTCGAGAATGGATGATGCCTTCTTGGTTATGCATAGCCTTTCTTTCAATGATCGGGGTGCCTATCATTCGAAATTCTCAAGTTTTAGGCTCTAATTCATCAAGTGGTCTAGAAAGCCTTATTCCCTTGGTCTCAAGGATTTTTGCTCTTTCGTAGGTTTGATCCTATAATGGTCAGGTTTATTTGAGGATCCTTTACTACCCTTTGGCTTTTTGAGGCCTCGTGTGGCTCTAGACCTCTTGGGTTGCATGGGCGTAGGGTAACCACATCGATGGGTGCTTCTGAGCCTTTATGATGAATCTCTAGCATTATCCCTCTTTGTCGGCCCTTTGGGATATAACATCAGAGTGGTGGGTGGTGGGACGACCCTCTTGTATTTAGGCTCTTATTTGGGCTGCCTTCTTGGGCTTCAAGGTTTTCACTATTTCATACACTAAATATATAGAATATTGTGACTAAATTTATGTATTGTATATATTTAGGTCAACAATGTTCTTCATCCATGCATATATATTATACACATTAATTTATATCAATCATGGCCACTAGATTGATGATCCAATAATCTCTAAATAAAAGACATTACTATATAAAAAAGTGCTCTTTATATTTACTTATTAAAGAATCTTAAACATGTGAAAAGTACTTCATGGGATTTATATTATTATGGCACCTTCAAAGGCATGATATTACTATCACCTATTATATAAAGGTAGTGTGTCATACCTTATTTACTTTAAGTTTGTTAATTGAAATTATAATTTTTTATTATATCATTTTTATGGGAAAGTATGGATGTTTCTTATATAAATTCAATTATTTTGTAGGTTGAAACTATTTTGTGTCACATAGAAAATGCATAACGATTGCTTTGTGTTAGGTTGATATGTTATATTTTTTAAATAAGGGTGGTGAAGTTTCTAGTCAAGCCTAAAGTTCGAACATGAAATTTGATTTATTTTGGGTTTAGATTGAACTTGAGCCTTGTCACAAGAAAGTGGGCTTAGGCAAGATTTGAGCCTAATTTTTATAGTGAGCTCCGCTTTGGTTTTACTTAGTCCAATGTGAGCTGACCTATTAACACCCCTACTTTCAAGGAGGTGAAATTAATTTTTCGTGTAGGGTAATACTTGGTGCAATGCCCATGGGACATTGCTACTGCAACTACCGTCCGGTTATAGATTGGACAGTGTGTGAACTTTAAATTTTACTACAATCCTCGGTGGGGGAGATACAGTGATCTCATGTAGGACGGTAGCTGCAGCTGCAATATCTTGCAATGGTGTAATACTTACTGCAATGCTCCTGCGTTCTGTACACAGGGGCATTACAGTGGGTAAAACATTTTGTTTTTGAATTTTTTCAGGTCAACTCCGAGATGCCCTAGATGTCCGTACAATCAATCACCGATCATATGTCTCAAAAAAATCTTAAAAAATTAAAAATCGAGTCCCAATGAACACTAAAAAGATGCCTTTAATGGGCCGAACCCAATAACGGTTTTTATTTTTCAGATTTTATTTTGAAAAGTCTGATCGATGATCGGCCTATGCGGACATCTAGGGCACCTCGAGAATAGTTGAAAAAAAATTCAAAAGAAAAATTTTACCCACTGCATGCAGTATCTATTACTCCTTGGAGTATTGCAGCTAGTATGCTTTGGACCTGTTAACCCCGTTTCCCCATCCATTTGTAGCCCGTCTTACAGCCTACATGTGGGCTCTGTAAAGATGGGCTTTAAACGGGCCGTAGCCCGTGTTCTACGTCCACCTTACGTTTTGAAACCTTCCTCCTCCGCGCCAAGCTAGGGCACCACCCGAGTTCGCCCTCCCACCTTCCTCTCCCCTCGCGCAGAGCAGGTGTTCCGCTATGCCAGGGTGCCAGCGCTCTAGGGTTTACCGCCATGGCGCTACATGAGAGCTCGCCCCCCACCCTTCGACCCTCCCCCGTGGACGCGATGCGACGGGCCGATGTGCTCCGCCGTGGGAAGCCTTGCTCACCCATCACCTCGCGCCGCCATTGCCGACCGCGTTCTCTTCTTCCTCCAGAATCCTGCCGCAAAGAACCCCAGAAGTCTGCGGCAAATCCAAGCTCAGATCCTCGCCAACCCGTGCTTTCGCGCGGACAGCTCCCTCCTCTCCCAGTTCGTCTCTTCCTGCGCCCGCTGCCTCGGTGCGCACTATACGTCTCTCTTCCTGCGTCACCTGCCGAGCTTGGACGCATCTCTGTGGAATTTGATTATCCGGGCATCGGCGGCGTCCGGTTCCGGAGAGCAGTTTATGACTTTTTATGATGCCATGCTTCGGGATGGTGCTTCTCCAAACAAGACGACGTTTTCTTTGGTTCTTAGTGCTCTCACTGGTTTGTCTGTGGAAAAGCCTGGGGAAGCTGTTCATTGTAGGATTCTGAAGATGGGTTATGGTTCTGACATGTTTATCAGAACAGGGTTACTAGGTTTTTATGCGAAAATTGGTAGGTTAGTTTCGGCACAACAGCTGTTTGATGAAATGCCTGATAAAGATGTCGTCATGTGTAATGCGATGATCGCGACGCTTAGCAATCATGGATGTGTTGCCGAAGCTAGGAAACTGTTTGATGGTATGCCAATGAAGAGCTCGGCATCCTGGAACACGATGATCACTTGCTACTGCAAGTGCAACCAAATCGATGCGGCGCGTGATATATTTGACCAGAACCCAGTGAAGGATGTCATCTCCTGGAATGCAATGATTAACGGGCACTGCAAGATGGATCAGTTACAGGCTGCACGGGAGCTGTTCGACAAGATGGGCACTGGGAAGAATTCGGTGACGTGGAACACAATGATCACTGGTTATGTTCATCACAGACAGTTCAGCACAGCAATGTCAATGTTCCAGCAGATGCAGGCAGAGGGTGTTAGGCCGACGGAGGTGACCATGGTCAGCTTGCTGTCTGCATGTGCCCACTTGGGTGCTCTGGATATGGGTACATGGATCCATGCATACATTCAGAATCAAAATTTCAAGGTTGATGTCGTTTTGGGAAATGCTCTTATAGACATGTACTACAAGTGTGGCAGCATAGAAGCTGCCTTACAAATCTTCCATCAGTTACCGGAGAGGAACATTTTCTGCTGGAATTCAATCATTACGGGGTTGGGCATGCATGGCTATGGTGAACAGGCTATTGAAGCTTTTCTTGAGATGCAGAAGCAGGCCAAGATTAAACCAGATGGTGTCACATTTGTTGGGCTTTTGTCAGGTTGCAGCCATTCTGGTTTGGTCTCTGAAGGTAAGAAATATTTTTCACAGATGATGGAAATCTATGCTGTAGAACCAAAAATCGAGCATTATGGTTGCATGGTAGACCTGCTTGGCCGAGCTGGGCTCCTTAAGGAAGCGCTAGATCTCATAAAGCTAATGCCAATCAAACCAAACTCTGTAGTGTGGGGGAGTCTGCTTCGTGCTTGTAGGATACACAGAGACCCTGTGATAAGTGAGCAGGTTACCCAGCATTTGGTTGAGTTGGATCCTGATGATGGGGGTAATTATGTTTTTCTTTCCAACATTTATGCAAGCACAAAATGCTGGGATAATGTGGAGAGCTGTAGAAGGATAATGATGGAGAAAGGTGTACGTAAAACACCTGGATGTAGTTCTATCGAGGTGAATAATATGGTTTATGAGTTTGTGGTTGGTGACAGTTCACACCCAGAATATGCATATATTGATACATTTTTAGATAATGTTGCTAGAGAGTTAAGTAAGCTTGGGTACAAGCCACATTTAGATTCAGTGCTTCATGACATAGAAGAGGAAGAGAAGGAGAATGCTGTAAAATATCATAGTGAGAAGATTGCTGTTGCTTTTGGACTGTTGAATACTAGCGAAGGAACACAAATTCGGGTTGTAAAAAACCTCAGAGTGTGTAGTGATTGCCATGAGTTTTTAAAGTTTATATCTAGGTCATTCAAAAGGGAAATAATCGTTAGGGACAGAAATCGGTTTCACCATTTCAGAGAGGGGGTTTGTTCATGTAAGGATTATTGGTGATTGGTGAACATGGTAATTGGAGTTCTTGTTGATTGTATTAATTGCCACAGGAACCACCTGTCTTCCAGAGGTTTTCTGTTAAAGACAATAAGATGTCTTGGTTGAGATGCACAGGGATGGGAAGACTGATTTTTCAGTAAGTAGCTTTCCTGCTTCCTGTAATACTTATAACTCCTTGTTGTACAATGTCTTGTGTGCACACTCATTTGTAGATCTCCAAGCAAAAATATGATATACAAATCTGGCCAACGTTGACCATGCAGACTGCAGAGTATCTGGTTCTCAATTGTACTATATGGAACAAGTTTCTATTTCCAGTGCTTTTTGGATAGTGTAATGTTTATCACTTTGGAAATGGCACTGTTCTTTGACATTTATTGAATTAGTGTTCAATGCTTCATCACCTTCTTGTGCTCATTCATTTTAGGAAAGAACATTCCCATTATTCTATCTGTTTCAAACGTAAGATTGGTCTTTTTTTTAATCTCTTATTAGTTGCTGTTGCCCAAGTTCCTATTTTTAGTGCCTCTAGATAATTTAATCGATGTTTTGCAATCTTTATCACTTTGGAAATAACACCATTCTTTGACATCTTATTTAGAAGTAGTTAATGCTTTATCACATTTTTATGCTCATTCATTTTAGGAAACAACATCATTTCCATTATTCTTTCTGTTTCAAACTTAAGATTGTTTCCTCTTTTTAATCTCTTATTAGAAGCTTTTGCATTTATTAGGAAGCATAATTAGAAGAATGTGGGAGATAAATATCTAGACAGCTATTTGCTATTGTTTACAAAATTGGGGGCTGATAAATATGGGAGACTATAGGCTATCTTTCGCATTCATTTCTTGAAAATTCCTTCTCATTCTCATTACAGGAAGTAAAAGAACATTCTTCATTTCCCACTCTTAGAATGAGAATACTATTTGACTTCTATTTTTAACTTATGCAAGAATGTCCTTTTTAAGATAATGTTAATTCTAAACGAGGTAATTATTTTTTTAGGGAAGGCCTTCTGAATATGAGAAGGGGGCTTCAAAGTCATTCTCTTTCTCTTTGAAATCACCCCTTCTTTCTCAGGGGATATTCCTGAAAGGGTTACCAAACACATTTAAGTGACTTCATTCCTCATTTTAAGTGAGAATGAGTTCCTAAGAATGGATACCAAAGATTACCTATGAATGAATCATGCAGAGTAACTTTTAATCTCTTGGAAGATTCTTTTGGTGGGTGGTACCACAGCAAACTCGAGGGATCTTGCTATTTTGGAGATTTACTCTCTTCATTTTTCAGAGGTGATTTTCAACCCCCCCCCTCCAAAAAAAAAAAACCTTGCCTTATACTTGGTCTGTTTCATAGACGTCATTTGAGAAAGATAAGGAATGTTCTATTCTGATTTTACTTTGTTTTATTCTTATGGATGCACCTTTAGGCTGCAACAAAATGGGACAATGGGGAGAGCAGTTACGGCCTTGGCATCGAGGGTTGACAACCCTGATGGACCAAAATTTTCCACTACGATCAGGGCCTTCAAACTCCGATTAAAGGGACGTCACGGGATAGTCTCTACAAAATAGAACACCGTTAGAGGAGTCCCGACAACGACTGGAGGAGCCCCATTCGATGCCTAAGTAAGAAGGCTGGAGAAGCTGGAGGGAAAGCTGCAGAAGCTTAGGCGCTAGAGAGCATACCTGTGCCCGCAGGGGTATGGGGTCTTATATAGCAGTTAGGTAGGAAACCCTTCCAAAGGGCGGTTCCTAGTTCGATCGGGGGGAGTAGACCCCCTCGAGATTTCAGTAAGTCTTGCCCTTATCAGGAAAGGAGGATCATCTTGAGAGAAGTTTGGATATGAGAGGGATTCTTCCTTTGCACGGTATGGTCGACTTAAGGCTCTACAAGGGAGAGGGATCCTAGTCGGGTCGATACAGGACAGTAAGAGTCGGCTGCTTTTGGTTTTTCCTCCAGGGGGAGGGGGGGAGAAAGCAAATATGGGCCTGAGGGTTCCGTCAAATGGGTTGATCTGTTGGTATTTGGGCCGTGTTGAATTGCCACCTATCACTTGCCCCCTCTCCTTGGCGTGGTGACGCGACAAGGAGTGAAGTTAATCTTGTGACAGATGACGTGACCGTCCTGCCAGTTGATTGGCCTAGCCGATATGTTGCATCTGATAGAAAGGCGTGAGGGTTGATGATGTCAGTGCTCGAAAATCGGCCGAGTGTTGTTGCTCGGCTCGATGCATGTTTTGAAATGATGGGCCGCATTCCCATTGCGGAGAGCACTAGTCTACTTTCTTCTTACTGGTGCATTCAGTCGGCAGCCTGGGATTCTATATGTCGTGTCCGATCAGGCTTTGCGTGTCGCTTCAGATAATCATAACCCCCTACGCAGCTTGTTGCTTCGTCGTTTAGGAGGCGCCTTCTTTGGGAATCGTTATGCTGTTGTTATCTTGATGCAAGATGATATAAGAGGCGAGGTAGGAGCTCAAGGTAGGGGACCTCGACACTGTGGATCATCTTCAACATTTTGCCTCCTTCTTTGCTGGACTTCTCTCTGTCTGTTCGTATAGGAGTCTTTTAGAGTCTCCTGTGACCATCGTTTTGCCTTCTCCGCCATGGCTCGTTACTCTCGGATGGATGGAAACTATGTGGCTTAGGTAGAAGAAGACTCACAGGCGTTTCTCGTGCTTCGGGAGAGCTCCTAGAAAGGATGCGGGATACCTATCGGGTGCCTGCTGAGTACACCCTCGCGTTGTTGATACCAGAGGAGCGGATATTCTACGTCAAGAGGCACTCATTCATGGTCTATGAGGCCATATTCGCCATGCTGACCTAGAATAAGGGGCACCCCTCACCGATAGTGGAGATGTTTCTGAACTTGTACGAACCAATACGGGGCACCAAAGATTTAAATAGGGGGTTCATGAATTTTTGAGCGCGACATAAGAGGTCGATCTCACTCAAGAAGTTTTCGAGCGTAAAGTTCTGGAAAGAGACCTTATTATGGCTAGTGGAGCACCCCACGGGGTGGTGGCCCTTCCTGGTCTTCTTCTAAGACCTATCGTTGACAGGTTCTTCAATAAGTAGGCTCTATCGCTACCGAACATCGACCAAGAGATGGTGGGCGCCATTCTGGAGGGTAAGGCTCTCGACGCAGGGGTACTGGTCAGCGAAGAGGCCCTTTAGTGGGTAGGTCTCTCTAGAATCCCTGTTCCTCATAACTATGACCACTTTTTAGGGTTCCTTTCTTCCGATCTACCAAATTCTGATGGATTTCATGCCTTTCTCCTATTTGCATGACTCGATCGGTAGTGGCGGCCCGTCTTGGTCGCCTAGGAGTTGGACCCATCGCGACTAACGTTCCTCTAAGGGCGGCACTTGATCTGGAGCTTCAACGGATATTGTGCGTCACTGTCGCATCCCCTGAGTTGGGCTCGAAAATTCATCTGCTCGGGTGTCCTAAAGAGGGGAAAGAAGAGAGCTATCATAGGCAGTTCTCGGTCGGGGCCACCGGCAGCTTGCCCCGGCTACGAGGTGGTCATTCGCGTGGACCTAAAATCGAGGCAAAGCCGGCGAGCGAAAAATTCGTCCCTCGGCGACTGTGGCCACAACTTTCGTAGCGCCCCCCTCTAGGCCCGCTGGTAGGACCAGGGGAAATGAGAGGGACGCGAGGAGCCAGGAAGAGGAGGAGGAATTGATTGCATCCTTAATTGTAAGTAGTGGGGCCGAAGGGGAAAGTGAGGATGAGGAGACGTCCAAGACAAGTAGCAACGGTGACGGGGAGAACGAGGCAGGGGGCTTTGTGGCAAGAGCCGATGAAGAAGAAGAACAAGATGAAGAGGAAGTCGCCCCTCTCCAATGGTGTCGACTAAGGAAGGGGCTAAGGCCTTCGATCGAGCCGGCAAAGGTTAGCGGAGGCAGAGTAGGAGGCATTGATGCCCCTGAACCTCCTTATAGTGGGAGCTCAGGGGATCAAGGATCCGTTTCGACTCGACAGGCGGGTCCTTCGCCTCGTAGCCAATCAGCGACAGGCAGGACATGGGGGGAGCAGACCCAGACCCTTAGCCAAGGTGATCCCCTGGCCAACATTGTTGTACATCCTCGGAAAGGGGGTAGAGAGGATGAGACCAACGGCGGTGACCACGTGGTCTTCATGGGTCCCATTGGGGACGACTTCCCCAAGGACCCCGCCTCCTTTGAAGCGAAGCGGGAGCGGGCCAAATCGGAGGATGCTCCCCCCCGCAAAATGCCATCGTCGAGAGGTGCCTCGTTCTCCTTTCATTCTCTTGCCCGAAGGGGCGGTAACAGTGGTGTCTTCTCTGAAAGCTTCTCTAGTGCACGAAGGACTGCCTGAACAAGCGGCCACGATGCCAAGTGACATTAGCTTGGCCAACCAATAGGGTGTCCGGACGTCCAACTCTCCTAGCCCGAACTGCAGAGAAGGGGTGGAGTTAGGCGCCGTAGTGGACGTGCCAGCTTTGGAGGTTGCCCCTCCGCCAACAAGCCCCGAGATGTCCAGGCCATCAGGGGCATCCTTCAATCCGATATGGCAGAAGATATCTAGGCCCGAAGTCTGCGGGGAATTGTCGGTGGCAAACAGTTGGCGACTGAGACTTTGTCTGGGGATCCTTACTCGATCTTGGGCCTTGGCGAGGCATTGGAGGCGGCAGGGCATCCTGCAGTTGCCGAGGCAAATGCGGTCGACTCCGAAGGAGAAAGGCTGAAGGTGACCCTTCAGGGAATCAACGATGATGCTTCGGCTACGAGTGGCTCCATGGCCCTCGAGATCCTTGGATAACTCCATCTTCTTTCCGACAATCGAGTGCTGCAGGCCATGACCGCCACCGATCTTCTTGAGAATGCGGCCTCTACTCGCTGCAAGCAGGTCTTTGCATCGCGGTCCTCTCGGATTGTTGGCGTTCAAAGTCTAGAGTAACCTCATCTATGTTCGCACGACTCCATGAGCTGAGCGGAGGGCGTCAATCGGACATAGCAGAGGCGGAGAGGCCTCAACAGAAACTGAAGGCGTCTGAAGAGCGGGCCGCACCTGCGGAAAGAGAACTGAAGGCCATCCACGAAGATAAGATGGCCGATCAAGAGGCGATTCATCAAAAAGGGGTGATCACATTCCGAGCTTCTGAGGAGTATAGGCAAGCCTTGGCAGCTTACGTTGCCGAGGTTGAGAAGCCGATATACGACGCCGATTGGGACAATGAATACCTTGCTGGCTTTGTTGATACTCAGCATCTTCCGTTGCTGGCTTCATTAGCTTTCAGTACGAAGCCACCTTATAATTCAAAAACTTCAGAACAGATGATTTCTAAAATAAGAAGATTATACATTTGAATGTTATTAACTTGACATAAAACACTGCAAACACTACATTTTATGTCTCAAATAAAAATGACCCATAAAGTAACAACAGCTGAAAAGCAGTTGATGCACACGATTACACCTTTTTGACTTTTATAAAAGATGATGAAGAAGACTCTTTCCTTTCAAAAGATTATGAAATTTTATGTCCAAAGCCGCTTTAGGTTCTTAGGAATATATTCTACAATGTATTGCCACATTGGAAAAAATTACTCCTACAAAATATATTGACTCTCAATTATAAGGTTAACATGTACTCTTAATTCTTAGACTAAAACATTCTATTTCTTAGCTTCAGCGCTGGACATGGACTTGATTAGCTGGACCTTATTTTAGTTTATTTCTTATCCATTATGTCAATTATATATATCATACTTAGTGATAACACAATTGTACTTAGTAAAATTACAGAATAATCATACATTTAAGGATCATTAATTCTCAAGAAGTCCGACTTGCTACACTCCGAGTCTTTGGACTAACACTTTATCATTCATGCACAGATCAAATTAATAATTATTGTATTGCATGCGATGTAGCAAGTTATTGCACCATATGAGATATTGTCCCAAAAAATTAATTTTATTAGGTCAAATCATATCCGACATGTCCATACAACCTGATCTCCAATAAGATGACCCCAAAAATCTAAAAAACTCTAAAATTAAACCCCAATGAACAGTAAAAAGTTGTCTTTAATGGGTTGAACCGAATTAAAGATGACTTG
This sequence comes from Zantedeschia hybrid cultivar, assembly GCA_030544215.1. NCBI lineage: Eukaryota > Viridiplantae > Streptophyta > Magnoliopsida > Alismatales > Araceae > Zantedeschia > Zantedeschia hybrid cultivar. The sequence continues at coordinate 12,542,129 of JARZZO010000015.1, forward strand.
ATTTTTTATTTTTCAAATTTGTTTTGGTCATCCAATCAAGGATCGAGTTGTACAGACATGTCGGTCATGATGAACCCATCCTAAAACAAATTTAAATAAAATATTTTTTTATTTTTTAGACTAAACTCTATGCGGTGCAATAAGTATTACTCTAGATCAGATTGATCTTCATAGGACAGGTGGTTGTGCATATTGTAAACCGTTTTGTTAGACAAAATCAAATGTGAAACATTAATTTCTAGTTATGTTATCTCACTAAGTAGATTAACAAGGCATTGCTTACAGATATGTCCACCTATAAACACTAAGGGGTTGTCTAACGCAATTTCTGAGCTTCCACAGTTTTAACTCATTTGTTTTGTGGAAAGTTTACTAGGTCTTGCAATTATATGTATAATCTTTAAGTCATTTTGAACTTTCAATTAAAGTTTTAAATTAGAACTTATTCAGTTAAAGTTAAAATTGCTTGTAAAAAAGTTGAGATGTTTTTATAATTATCTAAAATTGTTAATAACTACTTTCATTTAATATTTTTCATACCAATTAGAGTTTTGTCAAACACAGCGTCATACTTATCTCTCCTACAAACGTTGAAGGGACGGCCTAAAGTGCAACTCTCAGTTAGCATGTAAGCAATTATATAATGCAGCACAAGTCCACATGCAACACAGAAGTGGGCCACATTAATCCGTCGAGGCCTCCTAATGGCAAGAATCGCCAAACAGAAGGCCCTGACCTCTAATATCTGATCGACTTAATCCATTGAACTGGAAGGAAAGGTCGACCGCCTTGAGGAGGAAATGTAGCGCAGGAGGTGCAAACGAACAACTAGCCCTGTAGGAAGTCGTAGGGTCATGGAAAATCCGGTACAGGCTGTATCGCCACCCCCGCCAGGTGGTCCCGTCATCCCCGTAGAAAGGTGAACTTCACTTCCTAACCTCGAAGAGAGAGGTCGGTCGCATGAGCGATCGGTCTGAGAACGGCCTTTGGTGGGAGGGTCGCACGTCCCAGCAAGAAGCCTCACACAGCCCCGAACCAAGGGTTTACGTCACCAACGGCAGGACGGAGATTCTGACGACAACAACATCTCCCCTTGGAGGTCCTCCGATCGAAACTCCTCTTCCTAGAGCTCGACTGCCTCATCTCGAGATAGGCATGGTGAAACTAGCCGTCACTCCCGTCGTTTGTCCACGGAGAGCGGAGGGTGCGAAGGTTAGAAGAGCGAGTAGAAAACCTACTCCGACGGGATCGAAAGTCCGTCCTAGGAGATTATGGAGGACGGGCTTCCTGTTTTACTAGGTAGGTGTAGGAGGAACTTCTTCCTCCACTATTCCGCATCTCCACCCTGAAGACTTGCGACGGTACAAAGGACCCAAATGATCACCTGCAGATGTTCGAGAGCACGTTTTCGCTTCTAAATGTGCTAGACGAAATCAAGTGACGAACCTTCCCGTTATGCTAGAAGGGAACGCTCGACAATGGTTCCGACAGCTCAAATCCAACTCCATTGACAACTTCAAAGAACTGCGACGCTCCTTCCAGAACAATTTTGCCGCCAACATGTGTATGCCGGTGACCACAACCTCTGACCTCTCTGGCGTCTCTGCGCCAAAAAGGGGACGAGTCGTTGCAAACGTACTGGGGGAATTTTCATGAAGCTGCCCTAAAGATCCCCAATGTGGATGTTCTGAACACGACGCAATCTTTCATAACAGGAACGACCAGTCAATAGGCCCAGTTCTAATTAAGCAATGAGCTTCTGATCGACCTTCCAGACTTTATAAGGGAGATTAACCAATGCATTAATAGCGAGGAATTACTTTGTGCATGCAAAATTCTGCAAAACCGCTTAAAACTCAAAGGTAAGACTGAAGATCAACCAGTTTTTGGTCAGAACAAATGGCAACTAGAACGAGACCAATTTGGTTGGCCCTACAAGGATTAGCACCAAGAACATGCAAAAGGACAGCGTGACCGGTTCTCCGACCAACGGAAAGAAAAGTACACAATGTTAAACACCCCAATTGACTGCTGTTAGTTTAAGTGGCCTACAAGCCAATCTGATTATGTAAATCTCGTTCATTTATTAATAAAATGGCATAATATTCATTATGTATAAATCGCATTAATTCTCGTTTCATAATGAAGTCCGTGAATATGTGCTATGATGATCAGATTATGATGAGATCATACTAATGAGACTGATCACTCTAACACATATTCTTAATCGTTCCTAGTCGGAGGATATCCGAGAAGGATATCGGATATCCGGTTAAACTAGTACAGATTACTCTTGCTCATATGTGTAGACACGCTAATTTTGACGTCATTTCGAGTAAATTTCATATCATATAATAATGCCTCGAAATGGTCTGATAATTAATCATTAATTAATTTTTATTAATCTTTTTAAGTGTCGGGTTTAACAGATGTGTTTAAGTTAATCAATTGAATTGATTTTAGCTCAAATTTGAGTTAAAATATGAAGAATTCTAAAAGACGTCGACCCATGTGGACGCCATTTAGAGTTTATTCCTGTTTTAACGTTTAAATTTGAATTTGAATTAATTAATTAATTAACTAAAAGGCGTCTTGTAATGCCGACGCGTTTTAAGTTTCCTAAGTGGTTTTAACTTCTCTTCCGGATGTTTATCCTTATTTTAATTAGTCTAAAAGACGTCTACATATGTGGACGCGTTTTACCTAATAAAGATAAAGATAAGTTTTCCCGGATATTTATCCTTATCTTAATTAATCTGAAAGGCGTCAGCCATGGTGGACGCGTTTTAGATAATTACAGATAAAGATGAATTAATCAGTATTTATCTGTCGGTTAAGATGGATAAATTCGGGATTTTTCTATGTTAATCTCGAACGCAAGAAATGCCTATAAATACCCTGCATGTTGAAGAAGAGAAGAGAATTAAGTTGAGTTGAGCCATAGTGTTATAGCGAGTTGAAGATCGAAGCAACGTCGTAACGCCGGAGCGCTGCCATTTCCAGAAGTCGGCGTCCCTTTCAAGATCTTCATCCTTTCAGAGCTTCAACCGATTGGGCATAAGTTTTTCATTATTGCATTCATCTTCATTAATTTCATTCTTCATATTCACTTCACGCAAACACACACCACAGCATAATCTTTCAAAACCTACTTGATTTAAGGGGTTTCAAAGCCATTTAAAAAAGTGAGTTTGCTGTTTTAAATATGCTTAAAATCATGATTAGTTCAGATACTACTTCTATTTAAATTCTCATCATTGTTTCTTCGTTTTCTGTTTCTGTCTCTGCTGCACTCAACAACAACAAGAGATCAAAAGGGGGAAATTAAGCACAACTTCTGGACGATCCTCAACCTCAAATTCAGCAGCAAGAACAAAAGAACAAAGAAAGGGCTCTCTTTCTTCAGCCGGCTGAGGAAGGGGAACCAAGGACTCAATCTTCCGCATTTGAAAGGTAGGCGATCATATCTCTTTTGAAACTTTTTAAGTTAAAAGTTTCTGGCGATCACTGCACTTTAGTTGCTATTTTTAATAGGTTAGTTTACACTAAACAACATAGATATTTCATGTTAATCACACGGTCATTCTAAGCACCTACAGCTTTTTTGGCGATCACGGTGGGACTTGGTCTTGCCATCTTTTAGTTTCTTTTTGTTCTTACTATCATCATATCGGGCACCCACGGTGCACCATTTGTGTCTCTGGACACGTCCTCACCAATTGGTGAGTGTTTAGTTTAATTAATTTCCCTCGTGCACCACGTGCACACCCCAGTGGCAAGATCTTGCCCTCCCCTTGATTAATTCAAAAAGCTGTTTTTGTGATACAAATGATGTGTGATTGATTGTTTTTCTAGTTGTTTAGTTAGTAAATCATCCTGTTTAAAATCTGGAACTAAAAATTTTTTTGCATGAGTCGATTGTTTACTGCTTTTCATCTTGTTTAAGGAGGATTCAACCCAGAAAATCCTCCTGGAAAATTGTTTCTGCGAACTGAAAAGCATCCAGGATAGCTGACGCGTTTTAAAACCGCGTCAACACCCCTAGACGCCTTTCAGGCTTCACAGTTTCTCTGCTGTCTGCATCTGCTTCTGCGAAAAATTAAGTTCTGTTTTGAATAGCGTCGACTACCATCGACGCGATTCAGACAGTTTCTTAATTTTTTTCAGTTTCCAGATTTCTGTGTTTTGAGTGCTAGCTACCCATTACTTACTAAGCATTAGAGGCCATCCAGGCCACAGGACATACGCATTGAGGCTAATACCCTCCTCTTCTTAGGAACACATTACTTGACGTCAGCAACTCTCTCTGATTGGGTTGGTCCCTTGATCAGACTAGAGAAGTTGACGTTGAGACCTCCGTAAGTCCCCAAAATCAAGGTATTCCTCCTTGATCATCGGGCTGGTTGTACCAATTGAAGTCCCGGTTAGATTCTGAAAGCGTTGTGAGAGAAAGCCTTAGAGAATAACGGTGGAAATTGAACTGAAACTAGGATCCTTTCCCTGAGCGAAATTGTGGTTTAATCCAATTCAAATAACTCAACAAGGAATCCTAAAATCACGTTAAGCATCCACTTGTTTGATTAATCTCTGTACAACTTGTTTGATTAAATCTTTGAAAAGGGAATCTAACATCATGTTGCTACGATCAGGTAGGGACTTGAGTGTGGCTCCAGACGCCATGGTTAATTACGAGGGAGATGCTAATGCCCCTCGGGATTCTGAATACAACTATGAGAGTGGGAGAGATGCTGATGCCTCCCGTAGTTCTATCCCCATTCCATATCGTCTAGATGGGAATGTTCGGACACCTCTTTTGCCTCCACGTGATCAATATCCTGATCCTCTTCCGCATGAATATGCGATCCCTAATCCTGATCTTGAGGGGGACATGAATCAGAATGATCCCTCATCCTCTGATCCTACGGATCTCATCAATGCTCTGGGAGTTCTTGCTTCCCGACTGGACCCTCAGCAGTTCGAGGCGATCCAATCTATTTTGAAGGGGAAGGCACCTATGCAGCCTGCCGAGCCGAACCCTGTGGCTCCCCCTGCTGTTCCTCAGCAACCTTCTTTTCCTCCTCCTTATATCCATCAGGCCGTGGAGGGCCTTCATATTACTTCTCGGCCAGCTGGGCCGCAGCTTTCATCATCTAGGCAACCGGCTAGACCGCAAACGCCTACTTACCAAAATGCCCTCGGGCATGGCGGAAGCGCTGCCGGACCTCCCCTCTATTGTCCACCCTGCCCAACGTACTCTAGGCAGCAGGCCTACCAAGTACCTCCTCCTCCTCCTCCTCCTCAAGCAGATCTGACCACACAAACGCTGCTGGCCAAAATGGAGCGTATGGATGAGCAATTTAATAACCTCCAGAAAATGGTGGGGGTCAAAGCTGTGCCAGAGATCAGTCTACCGAGTCTGCCAGTATTCCATCTGCCACCCTCTGAGATGCCAGTGTACCGAAAGTACAACGGTACTGGTAACCCCTTCACACATCTGAAGGAGTTCATGTATGAATCCTCTTTCTGGCAGAATGATAAGAGGTCATTGGTCTTCTTGTTCAGGAGATCTCTAGAGGGACCAGCCCTCGAGTGGTTCTTTTTCCTGGAACCCTCAGAAGTAGAAGATTACGGTATCGTCTCACGCAAATTCATTCAACGATACCAGGACAGAGTTGCACCCTCCTTGTCTATCACGGACCTCATTGCAGAAAAGATGAAACCTGATGAGGAGTTTGTCAGTTTTGCTGACAGGTGGCGGGGTCTGGCTGAAAAGGTGAAGGATCACTTGTCCGAATCTGAACAAGTGAAAATGTTAATTTCTAATGCCACCCCCCAGTTCAAGCTCGTCCTCTCCTTGAACAATTTGACTAACATGGCAGAGCTCTATGAAAGAGCACGGTACTGCCAGAATGCTTTCAAGGACGCTACATTCTCTAGTGTCTTTGATCCTCATAGACCTAGCAGGCCTCCGCCTCGGAAGCCTGCAGTGCCGAACTCTTCCAGCACAGGTCCGACTACCGAGGGCACGCTCTCTCATGAGCAAGTGAGTACCATGAACAATAACTCACCCCAGTTCGTGAGGAGTCAGCAGCAGTACCAGAGGCCACAGCAGCAAGGGTACAGACAGCAGCAAAACCCCCAGTACCAACAACAGTATCAACGGCCCCAGCAGCCGAATCAGAATCAGAACCAGCAACAGCCGCAACGGCAACAGCAGTACCAACAACCCCAGCAGCAGCAGTATCAGCAGCAACAACAGCCACAGTACCAGCCGCGCGCACCGCCGGCGTACCACAATGTCCCTCCTCCTGGTGACTACAACCAGCAGAGAAGACCTCCAGGCCCGAAGAGGGCAGAATACCCGGCTCTCCCAGAATCCTTGGCCGATATCTTCAGCGCTTTAATGGCAGCCAATGCCTTAGTTTTGCCAAGGGAAAAGGCCGTCTGGCCTCAAAATGCCGATACGTCCAGATATTGCTACTTCCATAGGCAACCTGGGCATACCACTGACACCTGCTTCCAATTCAGAGATTATATTCATGATCTCAACGAGCAGGGCGGCATAGACTGGGAGGAAATGAAGAAATACATAACAGCCCTGAAGGCGAGGAGACCGCAACAGCAGCAGCAAGCAAGACCACCAGCACAAGCAGCAGCACCACCCAACATGGGCATAGTGCAGAATCCACTCCCGGAGCACCAGAACCAGAACCAGGTTGCTCCCATTCTAACGAACAGCCAGTCTGAGGCTGGTCGTGGGCAACAATGGAGGATAGAGGACTCTTCCTCTCTTTATTCAACGGGTCACGTTCAAAGTACCGCAGAGCGACTACCACGCCGCACCATCCACATACCCAGACCACAACCCGTCACCATCACCCCTCTACCCACACCCACATATCACTCGCCCTCACCCAATAACCCACTACCACTACCCACCTTCCTTAGACCCATTGCGCCCCGCACTCCTATGCCTCCATCATATACCCCTCCGCAAACCAATAACGCGCCCCTCCTACCATCTAGGCCACTATTACGCATACCATTTCCTACTTCACCCATTACCACTACCACCTACCCAGATATGCCCCAACCATCCAGACCGCTATTGCGCGTACCATTCCCCACTTCGCCAACCACTTACCCATCTACCATCCAACCCTCTAGGCCTTTAATCCGCACCGCACCACCACCTAACCCTACGCCATCACCTAACCCAACGCCACCACCTACGCATCAACCCTCCGCACCGCTTACGCCACCCGACTCTGCGGTACTCAAGGTGTCACCCGGATCCTCCACGGTCGAGGAACATGCGCTCCGGAGTGGAAGGATTTTCAACAAGGTCTTTCCTCAGTCCACAGTCAGAGACGGCCCATCACAGCCGACTGAGGAAGCCCATAATGAAGAGAGTGCACCAGGCACTCAATATGACTTGTTGAAACATCTGGACAGAACACCGGCACGGATCACTGTACTTGAATTGATTAAGAGGTCCAAGATTCACCAAGAAGCCTTAATGGAATACCTACAGAAGGTGATGGTTAACGAAGACGTGCCGGTAGAGAAAATTGCAGCACTACTAGTTCCTCAGGGGGATCAGCCCTCAATTACATTCCACACATTGGAACTAGCACCGCCAGCCGCTAGAAGCATGGCTCTGAGCATCACGGTCAATATCTGCAAAAAGGCCGTGGATGCATGCCTGGTTGATACAGGGGCTTCAATTAACGTTTTACCTCCGAAGACCCTGGAGCTATGCGGTGTGCCCAAGGAGAAATGGCTGCCTAGCCCCATCTCAGTTACGGCATATGACAATTCTATCCGTTCCCCTCTGGGAATGGTTTATTTAAAGGTGGAGCTAGGTCCAGTAAGTCATGCAGAGGTCGAATTTCATATTCTAGAAATCGACCCTTCCATAAATGCCATTCTGGGACGTCCTTATATCAAAACTCTTGAGGCGATTCCTTCTACGAATCACCAATGCCTCAAATTCCCTTACAAAGGACGAATTATTAAAGTGACGAGCATGCCGATCCTTGCTGCTGCTCATACATTGAATATTAAGTCTGCTGTTTTACCTGGCCGACAACCTTTTCTGTCGGTATTACAGGTCTATCGTCCAGTGGCTGATCCTTTGAAAGCCGCTACCATTTCTCCATATCCATTAAATGCTATCAAAAGGGGGAAGTGCATGAGTACCCCGAGATGGAGAATCATGATGAAGAACGGCTACGAGCCTGGGAAAGGTCTGGGCACACAGTTGCAAGGCAGGACCACTCCTGTTAAAAATCATCGGGCAGCACCTGGAAGCGGTCTGGGCTATAGGCCAATGAAGCTAAAGCAAGATCTGGTTCAGAAAGCAGAGACCGAAGACGGTCAAGAAATCTTGGAAACAATGTCTACACCACTGAAAGAAGGCCGAGATCCCTTAACATGGACTCTATATACACACTTTGTGAAAGGGCCCATACTTAGTCATGACAACACGGTGGTCATTACTTCATGTTTTGACTTCCATGACATATATGGGAGGGATTTGGCCAGACATTGTTCCGAATTACTTACGTACCAATCCTTGGAGGCTCTGCGGCCTATGAAAGGAGGAAATTCCATGACCCCGAATGCGAATGGTACAGGTGGTTCGACCTGAGGGACCTATACATAGCACTGAACAGACTATTTCTGGATCCTGCAGAACCCAAGTGGCCACCGCAGATTGACGAGCTAATTGAGAGCCCTGGCGCAATCTTTGATAAGCGGATACTGCTATCCGAACAAACTGATGAAGGGGAACCAGATGACCCCTATGAAGCTGGTTACACAACAGATCTGCTCTGGAGGGGGACATGTCCTTCACATGTCTTCATGCTCCATACTCTTTTTCGTACACTACTCTTGACCCCGACTTGGTCGCGGGTCATAATTGAAGATATTCCACGGGCTCCGCCCGTCATGATTACTCTGTCCCCGCGGGACATTATACCACAACCTCCTCTTGATCTAGAGAGGTTGTATAATCTGATCTGGGACATATTACTATATGATCCCCCTAATCCTCTGGCCTTGGTGCCACTTCCTCCGTCTGATTCTCCTCTCATTTGTATTCATTCCTGTTTTATGTTTAATTCTTTCATTGTCCAAAAAAAAACGCCAATTTGGCAACAAATTCTTCCCAAATCATTATCGAGGAAACATCTTACTTGTCCGATTACACCCCATCGCGCGGGTCCGTCGGTCAAGATTCTCTCCTAGATCTACTCTGTCCCTCCCCACGGGAGGATTCCCCTGTATTTCTACCTGTATCCCAGGATTTTCATCCTGCTTCATCTTCATTAGGTTATGATAGGCAGTTTAGTGAAGTTAGGAAGTCCAGTTTTAGGCAGGTTAGTCAGTTTAGGGAGTCTAGGAAGCCTAAGGGTAGGCAAATTCCAGAAAGATACCTCCAGGATTTGGCTGATAAATGTTCCTTTTGCTCTTTAATCCCTCAGTTTTTAGAAGATCCAATTCAGATGCCAGAAGATTGTACAGATGATGAGTCAGTCAATGATGGGTACGGGGTATATGAGTTAGTACATGAAAAGGACCCCATTGTTGAAGATGAGGAAGATGATGAGGACGCAGCTGAGGCATATGCCAGTGGAGTGAAGAGATTTGATGAACCTTCAGCTGCCGTAGAAGAGCCCACCAAAGAAATGAACTTAGGGACTGAAGACGAACCTAAGGTTGTCCTCGTCAGTAAAAATCTTTCTACAGAGGATGAGAAGGCAATGGTACAAGTGCTTAAGGATTATAAGGACACTTTCACCTGGAGTTACGAGGATATGCCGGGGTTAGACTCATCTTTAGTTGAACACAGGTTAACATTAAAAGATGGAGCTAGGCCGGTCAAGCAGAAATTAAGGCGATTCCACCCACAAATGGCTTTAAAGATGAAGGAAGAGGTCGACAAATTACACAAAGTCAAATTCATTAGAGTTGTCCTTTATCCACAATGGGTGGCCAATATAGTCCCGGTTATGAAAAAGGACGGGAATGTCAGAATTTGTATTGACTTCCGTGATCTGAACCGGGCGTGTCCTAAAGACGATTTTCCATTGCCTCATATTGATGTACTCATCGATAACACTACTGGTTATGAGACATTATCGTTTATGGATGGATTTTCAGGATACAACCAGATTAAGCTGGCAGAAGAGGATCAAGAGAAGACTTCATTCACTACACCTTGGGGAACATATTGTTATGTCGTCATGCCATTTGGATTAAAGAACGCTGGAGCCACTTATCAAAGGGCTATGATGGCAATATTTCATGACATGATGCATATAGATTTGGAAGTGTATGTGGATGACTTATTGGTTAAGTCTAAAACGAAGGCTGAGCATGCCAAAGTTTTGGCAAGGGTATTAGAGAGATCGAGAGAGTATCAGTTGAAGATGAACCCCAAGAAATGTGTATTCGGGGTATCTTCAGGGAAATTGCTTGGATTCATTGTCAGCAAACGGGGAATTGAGATCGATCCCAATAAGGCGAAGGCTATCAGAGAAATGCCACCTCCCAAAAACTTGAAAGAATTAAGAGGATTAATCGGGAGGTTACAATTTATTCGCCGCTTTGTCTCCCAGCACTCACAAAGGTGTAAGTCGTTTTACGAGCTTACCAAGCCAGGAGTCAAATTCAATTGGGACGATAAGTGTCAAGAGGCATTTGATGGATTAAAGGACTATTTGGCAAGTCCTCCTGTTTTGAGACCACCATCTCCAGGCAAACTATTGATACTTTATATTTCAGTCCTGGATGATGCAGTGGGGGCTGTCCTAGCACAAGAGGATGAAGAAGGAAAAGAGAGGGCAGCCTACTATCTCTCTAAACTTCTCAACCCCGCTGAACAGAGATACACGGCGATGGAGAAAACATGTGCAGCATTAGTTTGGGTTGTGCAGAAGTTGAAGCATTATTTTCTAGCCCATGAAGTCCATCTCATCGCTAGGATGAATCCGATCAAGTTCCTTCTGGAGAAATCTGTTCTTACTGATAGGTTAGCGCGATGGCAAAGCTTTCTATCCCAATTCGATATCATTTACATTCAACAGAAAGCGATCAAGGGCTATGCCATAGCAGAACATCTTGCTCATCATCCCCTTCCTCGATTTGATCCAGTGCGATCAGAATTTCCGGATGAGGAACTGATGTCCGTAAATCAAATCAGAGATGATATGTGGACTCTGCATTTTGACGGAGCTCTGAATTCTCATGGAAAGGGAATCGGAATCGTTCTGTTATCACCTGAAGGTGTCACCATCCCACAAGCCTTTCAGCTTGACTTTCCAGTCACCAACAACATAGCGGAATACGAGGCACTTCTTGCTGGTCTCGAGGCTGCTCATTTCCATGGTGCCACCAAACTCAGGATTGTAGGTGATAGCCAATTAATTCTTCGCCAAGTGCTGACCAAGTATCGAACTCTTGATCCCAAGCTCAAGCCATATCAAGAACTTACTTCTGCTTACTCAAAGCTTTTCACAAAATTGATCATTGTCCATGTCCCTAGAAATCAAAACATCTTAGCTGACGCTCTAGCTTCACTTGCATCTTCCCTTGATTTTCCGATCAGCAAGCAATCTGAATCAATCATAATTCATAGGCGTCTTTCACCCGCCGTGAAAGATCCTTCATTTCTTAGAACTAAGGAGAAGTTGCTGAAGAAATTCAAAGATGGAAGTATTGTGGAAAAAAGAGAAATCATGTTGATGGAGCTGTTAGAAGAGATGGATGATGAACAGAAGCCATGGTATTATGAAATTGCAAAATATTGTGAAGATCAATCGTATCCTGAAGGAGCTACAACTGAGGAAAAAAGAGCTATCAGGAGAGTTGCTCAACGATACACCCTAGTTGGGGGAGCACTATACAAAAGAGGTTTTGATGGAGTTCTTCTGAGATGTTTAGACGAGGATGAGCTTTGGAAGGTTATGGAAGGAGCTCATAGTGGAGTTTGTGGTGGCCATGTCAATGGACAGATGCTAGCAAAGAAGATCCTTAGACAAGGATTTTATTGGCCAACCATGGAAGAAGACTGTGTAGGATATGTCCGTAGGTGTGCCAAGTGTCAACTTCACGCCGACAAAATTCATTCTCCTGCATCTTCACTCCATCCTGTTTCCTCCCCATGGCCTTTCTCCATGTGGGCTTTCGACATTATTGGACCTCTTGGTAACCCAGATTCCGGCATCAAGCAAAAATCTTTCATTCTTACGGCAACGGAATACTTCACCAAGTGGGCAGAAGCTCAAGCATACGTGGAGATCAAAGCATCAACCGTCTGCAAATTCATCATGAAGAACATCATCACAAGATTCGGAATTCCAAGTACCATCGTCACCGACAACGGACCGCAGTTCGTGTCACAGGAATTGAAGGACCTCTGCAACAGGTATAAAATTGCATTGCATCATTCATCTCCTTATTATCCGCAAGGCAATGGCCAAGCAGAGGCAACTAATAAGACTTTGATAAAAATTATCAAAAAGACGTGTAAATCTAACAAATTCGCAGACTGGCCAGAAAAATTGGTTGAGGCTCTATGGGCCTACCGAACTTCAATCCGCACGCCTATTGGGCAGACTCCTTATTCCTTAACATTTGGAATGGAGGCGGTAGTTCCATATGAGATCCTTATACCGTCATTAAGAGTACAATTGAACAAGGAATTTTCCATTGATGAACATCGTTCAGCACTCCTTGCTCAATTGGAACTTTTAGACGAGAAAAGGTGGTCAGCTGCTAATCATGCAAAAGCCTATCAAAACAGATTAGCACGTTTTTATCAAAAGAAAGTCATTGAACGAAAGTTCAAAGTCGGTGAAATGGTCGTTAAAAGAATTTTTGTAAAACCTGGTGGTCCGCGTTCTAAGCTCCAACCCAATTGGGAAGGACCTTATGTTGTATCACACGCTTATCCTGGTAATGCTTATCGTCTTATTAATGCAGAAGGAGAAGAGCTAAATCATCCCTGGAATGGTTTACATCTTAAGAAATACTACCCTTAGGTTAAAGAGTCGATCAGTATGGTACAAAGACCAGTGGAATCAGAAAATTTATAAACTCAAATTTCTTTGTTAGTCTGAATAATTTAACTTCAAACCCATTACCGCACACACTGACACGTTTGATTCGTGAGTAACAAGAGATGCCAAGTCCTAAAGAATATCAAAAGCTTGACTAAGAGTGTAAAGTACAAATCATTCGTTTTAAAGTAAAATTCTGTTTTACACTCGGCCCATGATGTCGGAACGAGGCTTAAAATAGACTACCAAGAATACCCGCCATCTTAGTAGGAGGCCGTCATAAAAAAATGGGGGAGATCCGTTCCAAAGCAAAGCAAAGAAAAAAAAAGAATAGAAAAAAAACAAAAGCAAAAGGCAGGAAAAATCAAAAGGCCAATACATTACAAACGTTACATCGAATGAGACAAAAGGGAACGCAAGGTCGATAAATACCCCGGAAAGAAATGACCGAACCCCAACGGATACTAGGGTAGGAAAGGAACATCTTTTTAGGTCTCCGGAACCTTCTCATGGGCTTTCTAAATCTATTCTTCTTTTCTTTCTAAAGAGGTGTACTTCAAGCTTAAGGAATGGCTTAGATTGACTAAGGGTCAAATCATCAAATGGGATCACGAATGGAAACACAAGTTCAAACACGATGGGTTTTAAGTTAAGTTGTTAAAGAATAATTTGGAAATTAAGTTAATAAATGAATATGATCTTTTGATCTAAGTACCATACTGGTCTTTTAGTCAAAAATTCAAAAAAAAATGTATATTAAAAAAAAATACATATGTCAAAAATTCAAAAAAAAAATACATATGTCAAAAATTCAAAAAAAAAATACATATGTCAAATCAAAAAAATTTGCATAGTCAAATTCAAAAAAAATGTATATGTCAAAATTCAAAAAATTGCATTAAAAAAAAGTACATATTTCAAAAATTAAAAAAAAAAATGTACATTTTTCAAAATCTAAAAAAAAAAAAAAGAATACATATTTCAAAACCCCAAACAAAAATGAAAATTTCAAAACCACAAAAAATATTTCAATTAGCATCTGCTTATTGCACTTGGTGTGTCTCACTCCTTTTATTTTCAGTGAGCATCTGTTTGCTTGCATGTTGCATTTTGCTTAAGTCTGATTATTCTTATTACCTTTGTTAATAAAGGCTATGCCCCTTGACTATTTATTCAAGGAAAAGATTGATTGACCATTTGTTTGGTCAGGCAAGGGGCTAAGCCTAAATAGATACTTAACCTGTTTGTTAAGTGTTGTACAGGATGCAAGATAAGCACAGGAACACGAAATTGGAGCCCAAACGTTTCATGTATATATCAAAAGTGTTTTATACATGATACATGAAAAGAAAAGAAGTACAAAAGCCCTCAAGGCTGGCTCTCCCCTCCGCCCTCATCCAACTGGCTCTGGGCCTCATCCTGGGCATCTGGCGGTGGAGCTCTAGGAGGTGGAGGCGGTCCCATCGCACTTGGCCCTGCCTGGCCAGATGATATGGCTATGCTGGCGGTAAAGGCACTCGCCTGACCTCGATCGATAGCCCGCTGGCGGGCTCGCTGGTATCTCTCCTCCACCATCTTGCGCTCATGCTCTGCGACTGACAGACGTCCCTGGAGGCTCTCCATCCGAAGACGGTCGCGGTCCCTCTCTTCCGTCAGGATCTCCAAGCGAACCTGGAGTCGTGCCAGATCTCCAGTGGAGAGGCGCGCCACCTGAGCCTCCAACTCGGCAATGCGAGCAGCCGAAGTACGCGCTTCTGCTAGCTCCGCATCCCTCTGTCGAAGGGCCTCCTGAAGCTCAGCAACCTGCAGAAGAAGATTTTATTAGTCCAAGGCAATCAAATTTGGAAAAGAAAGCCAAAGGGAAGGAACTTACTCGAGTGGCCCGATCCTCCTCCACAAGGGAAGCTCGGTGGATGGCAGAAGCGAGCTGACTCTGGAGGTCAGCCAAGGTAGCGTCATGCGCAGCGGATGATGAAGATGAAGCTCCATAAGTAGGGGGAGCCGCCTGGGTGTAGACAGCTCGCTGCACCAAAAGATAACTGTCAGTGGTTAATCGCCAAAACAAATAATTAATTAAAACATGCATTCATATTCATGCATACATACCAGATCGAACAATTCTTTTTGGACTTGTTCTAGCTGGGCCTCCGCATCATGTAGGCGGGCCCGGAGGTCAATGATGACCGCATCACGTGCATCCTGCAAATCACGCATTCATACATTCATTCATCAACATAAATCAAGATAATAATAAAATTAAAGGCGCATGAATGCATACTTACATCGAGTGGTCGGAGGAGCCGAAGTTGATCGGCGTAATGGGCCCGGTAATGCTGGAGGTAGCCCTCGCTACTCTCCGCACGGGACTCCACCCGTACGCCGCGGCGGTGCCAATCCTCGTACTGCTCGGGGAATTTCGCACGCCAATCTGTGAGGGCTTGCTTGCCCCTCATGCTCCTCCCAACGTCCTCCGGGACCTCCTCGTCGATCCATTCCTGGTGGAGGCCCAGGGTCCTCATCACAAGCCGGAGGCGGAGGAGCTCAATTTCGTTGAGGCAATGTAGCCACATTTGCCTCCCGAACCTCCTCCTGCCAGCCGTCACCCACGGTTGACCCTCCTCGCCCATACCAAGGTACGGGCGCCAGATCACCTGCATACAGATTAGATCCATTCATATAAATAATTTGCATTTAAACAATAAAAGATTGCATTGAATAAAAATTGAATAAATTAAAAACTTACCAGAAGCTCTGGATAGTCCAAGAACTGACGGCGGAGGGCCGTCAGCTGATGGTGCTGTGGAGCTGTGTCCACAATTGGCTGCCAACGGCAGGCCAAGGGGACAGCATCTGGACGAACAATCCTCGCTCTGCCAAGCGGGAAATAATGGTAGCTCCACACCTACATGCATAAACATATAAGTTAGAAAAGTATCGTATCATATTGCATATCATGAATAAATAATAAAACATTTAATACCTGAAGGAACGGCGAGAAGCCGCTGACAGTAGTCTCGCGGTCCGGAGTGACCGCGGATAGATCTGCAAACAGGTGGGCCAGGAGGGCCGCACCCCAAGCGTATTCTCCTAAGCTATCTAGGTCATCTAACAAATATAAAAATCTACAGTGGATATGGTCGCCCTTCGTACCGAAGAGCAACCGACCGAAGAAAAAGACAAGGAAGACCCTATGCTGTCGGTCTACCTCCTCTACCTGGCTAGGGTCCCTGCAATAGACAGAAGAGGATGACTCTGCTAGTCTATCCCTAAACTCCTCCCGGGTCTCGTCAGACCGACGCCGGGGCTCGTCTAGACCTAGGGCAGCTTCTACTTCTACCCTGGGGACCATCCTGGACTTCCTGCCCATGCTAGATACCTCTATCCCTAATAAGGCCTCTGCTAATCTTCGATAATCGGGGTAAGTCACCCCACTCACCGGTCGGCCCTCTACCCGGAGGCCAGTGATCCTGGCCACATCCTCTAGGGTGGGGACCATATGTCCCCACGGCATTAGGAAAGCCCGGCTTTCCGCATGCCAACGCTCCCTGAGCGCCTGTAACAAGACTAGATCGAGCCAAAATGGCTCGATGTCTAATATCTCACCGAATCCCATCCGGCGCAGGCGCACCTTCTGGAAATCCGGGAGCCCTCTATAAGCCCCTATGACTAGGTCCCAAGAGATCCTAGCCCTCATCACTCCCTGCAAATAAAAATAAAAAAAATAGGGTCAGCAATTAATAAAAACAGGAGAATTAACTTTCTGTTTTGAAAGGCGTCAGCACACACAGACGTGTTTCAAAACACGTCCACATACCTTGACGCAATTCAAACCTATTTTCTAATAATTTAAAAATTCGAAATTTGGCTTTAAAGACGTCGACCAAGGGCGACGCCTTTTGAAAGGCGTCACCTGGTCTGGACGCCTTTCAAGTCCAGATTTCGGGTTCTTGAAAGAACCCCTTTCTTCCCCTCTTTTCTTTGACTATTCATTCCACAAGGGATTTACCGTGTGGAGGTCGCCCTCCTCTTCCTCTTCCACCGCCATGGGCGCCGGTGGAGGGAGCTCTTCCTCCAAGAAGGCCGCCGCCTCGGCTAACGCCGCCGGCACCTCCTCGGGAACCTCTTCTTCTTGCCTTCGCCTCCTCTTGGCCAAGGTCTTCTTCTTCCTTGATCCCTCACCGTGTTCCATAGCTCTAGAGAAGGAGTTTTGAGAGAGAGATCACCGGAATCGCCGGAGCTCGGGTGGAGAGAAGAAATTTTTGAGAAAGTGAGGAAGAAAGGATGGCCTTCGCGGGTCTGTAACGAAAAGGGTGAAAGGCGTCGACCCAGATAGACGCGTTTTAAGGCGCATAAGTTGAGGCGCTAAAGGACAGATATTTGAATTGGTTGAAACACGTCCACACGGGTAGACGCGTTTCAGGTTCTGCTCAGAGCCGTACACAGGAAAATCATGAAAGGCGTCTTGTTTACTGGACGCGTTTTAGGGAATTAATCATGGAATTAATGGCAGAATCCTGGAAAAGTAGGAGAGAGAGTTGAAAGGCGTCTATACAGATAGACGCGTTTTAAGCTTAAATCGGGTTTTTGAGGATTAAATTGAATTTATGGATATAATTTGAAAGGCGTCTTTCTGAGTGGACGCGTTTTACATTTTACAGAACCCGAATTGTTGAATTTTCAGGAAAAATCAGGTTTTTACTTAAGGAAAAATCATGTGCACATCACAGAAAGTTGGGGAAAGATTCTAAGACATGAAAAGTGGTTCTTTATTCAATGGAATCAATTTTTATTACATCAAAATCAAAAAAAGATAAAGGACATTCAAGGGAGAATATCATGAAGATCTTTAAGATAAGGAAATTTCAATCCTTTATCTCTGTCTTTAGAGGATCTTACACGATAGTTAAAACCAAGATTCCATAGAGTAATGATGATTTGTATGGCTTCATAATCTTCATCGGACTCCAGGTCACGCTTCTTGATTGGAAGTGTAGGAGAGAATTCAGGGAACTCGCGACGAGCCAAGCTAAGTTGAGTAAGGCACCGGTGTGGATTGTACAACACAAACTCGGTGGCTCCAATTAACTTGAGGTCTGCTCCTGCTGTGCGGCGCACCCAAACTGGTTTTCCAACAAGAGCAAGTGGAGACGAGTCGAATATGTCGGACGTCATGAGCTTCAAATACTCTCTCCAGTCGGCTCGGGTCTTGAGTTTTGGAACCTTGTTGACCATGTGCTCATTGAACTTTACAATATTAGCAATGCAATGAATTGGACTATTCAAGAAGATCTGAGATGGATTCAGAAGCCTTTTCTTGCTATGCTCGAATTTGAAGTGAAGTTCAACCCACAAGGTAAAGAGTAGCATGCATCCATATGGAGGACGACCCACAGAAGCCGCAGAAAGTCCACTGTAGAGATATGCTAAGAGAGCAGTGCTAATGGATTTACCTTCGAAAATTGCACAAATATCACTAATTTGATCGTCTTCCAAGATGTTATCCTGTGCAGGAAAGAATAAGGCACCGGCAAGGCATGTAACGAGAGCTTTTGTTACATCCTCCGCCTCATCCTCCCTTAAATCTTCAATTTCATAAAGAGTCTACTCGGCTAGTTTTGCGAGATTGATCCCCTTCTTCGTGAGGCATCCTTTAGCTTCTGAAGGATCCTTCATGATCTATGTCAATAGCTGTTGACCGGTGATTCTCTCTTTTGTCAAGGCTATCTTGTCTCTGTTGTCTCTGGTCTTCGGGAGACCTAATAGAAGTTCCGCCTCTTCTAGAAGGATTGTGCACTCGAAATCTTGGAAGAAAAACGTATGAGTTTGGGGATGCCACCACTCGATCAAGGCGCCCATAGCCGCCCAGTCTACGTTCGCACTTTTGTAATTCTTGGCAAGCACTACGAGTCCTTGAAGATCCCACTTGGATATGAACACTTGCATAGAAAGCTTAATGCTTTTTGCAAGTTTACGAATCCAAGGGAGAGACGTGAACTTTCTTGGGTCAGGAAACATGGGGTAATTCTGAAAGAGAAATAAAAAGGGAGCTTGATGAAGAGCATGATGGAAGAGCATGATGGAAGACATGAAAGAAAGTTGATTGAACTTACTTGAAGATTGGGATTTCTTCCATTGAGATGATTCTCTATGTCTGCAAACTTCTCTAGAGACATCTTCACCTTCTTGTTTGAGGAATCCATCTCTCTTTTTCGGAGTTCCTCCTTCTTGAAGCTTGGGAAGCTTGAAAACCTTGAAGAAACCTTGAAAATTTGGAAGAAAACTCTCCTTTGTATCTTTGGATTATGATAGGATTACTTAGGAATAACCTAAGGGTGTTTATATAGGAGGAATTGCGATCCTAAGTAGGCCTTTTCCGGATTGGAAAAGGGATGTGCATTGATAGAGTTGGAGTTCGGATAGAGAACAACCAAAAATCTGTTTCTGTGAGTAAAAGGCGTCTAGGATACCTGACGCGTTTCAAAGTTAAATGGCGTCTGCGCGACACGACGCGTTTTAGCAAATCTGCTATTTTCCCGAAATCCTGTGATTTTAATTGAATATTTGTTTGGAACTAATAATTTTGATTGCAGAAAATTCAAGAAAACCTGAGTAAAGCTGGAAATGTCAAGAAAATCCCATTGTGGAATTCGAGTCCCGACCGTGGCTAAAAAGACGGTTATTTCTATCCTTGTACTCCGGTCATGTAAATCATTTGCATTACTATATATTAAATATTTATTAGATCATATCAAGGACCTTGTGGTTTTGATGAAACTGGAGTTTGAGTTCCCCTACAACAAAAACAGTGATAATTCCAGAGGATTCTTAATCGCATGGATAGGCCGTTGGATTATTAATTAGTGAGGATGATGGTTCCACTTTTGTGAAACGGTGCGTGGATAAACGAGCTTCGGCTTAGCACTGAATTACAAGAATTGGTGTCTTGACTCATTAATAACAATTTAATAATATTATCCTTGATTAATTTATATTTTATTTGACTTTATATTTTTCTTTTAGCCCAGCATGCATCATGTAGGACTTTGAAATCATTGTGATAAGGATTAATTACTGATTAAGTTTCAGACCATTAATCAAATAACTCCAACATGATATGAAATATTCCATTCCGAATTGAGTATCTTGATTATCTTTGAGGTTCGCTTAAAGATATCCTTGGAATTCTATCCTTGATTGGATTCTTTATCCAATATTTCTTGTTTTCTTTTAAGATCCATCATGGCTATAGCACGTCCACATTGGCTGGCAAACGCTCACCATGATGAAACCTACAGTGTCTACGACCTGGGGTACTTCCCACTCCGAGGAGGTTGATCGACTTTATTTTATTTCCTTGTCTACTTCATCCAGACAGGATTAATTCCATTGATTTCATTGAGCTATCTTCATTTATAATTTTGAGAAAAATTCCAGTCATGTGATGTTAAGAGCGTGTCTCATCACACCTTGACATCACCTTTTCAGTACATTCCATTCCATTTCACTCCCTTGCAAAGACAATGCCAAGGTGAGGCAGCTGTAGACACGCTAATTTTGACGTCATTTCGAGTAAATTTCATATCATATAATAATGCCTCGAAATGGTCTGATAATTAATCATTAATTAATTTTTATTAATCTTTTTAAGTGTCGGGTTTAACAGATGTGTTTAAGTTAATCAATTGAATTGATTTTAGCTCAAATTTGAGTTAAAATATGAAGAATTCTAAAAGACGTCGACCCATGTGGACGCCATTTAGAGTTTATTCCTGTTTTAACGTTTAAATTTGAATTTTAATTAATTAATTAATTAACTAAAAGGCGTCTTGTAATGCCGACGCGTTTTAAGTTTCCTAAGTGGTTTTAACTTCTCTTCCGGATGTTTATCCTTATCTTAATTAGTCTAAAAGACGTCTATATATGTGGACGCGTTTTACCTAATAAAGATAAAGATAAGTTTTCCCGGATATTTATCCTTATCTTAATTAATCTGAAAGGCGTCAGCCATGGTGGACGCGTTTTAGATAATTACAGATAAAGATGAATTAATCAGTATTTATCTGTCGGTTAAGATGGATAAATTCGGGATTTTTCTATGTTAATCTCGAACGCAAGAAATGTCTATAAATACCCTGCATGTTGAAGAAGAGAAGAGAATTAAGTTGAGTTGAGCCATAGCGTTATAGCGAGTTGAAGATCGAAGCAACGTCGTAACGCCGGAGCGCTGCCATTTCCAGAAGTCGGCGTCCCTTTCAAGATCTTCATCCTTTCAGAGCTTCAACCGATTGGGCATAAGTTTTTCATTATTGCATTCATCTTCATTAATTTCGTTCTTCATATTCACTTCACGCAAACACACACCACAGCATAATCTTTCAAAACCTACTTGATTTAAGGGGTTTCAAAGCCATTTAAAAAAGTGAGTTTGCTGTTTTAAATATGCTTAAAATCATGATTAGTTCAGATACTACTTCTATTTAAATTCTCATCATTGTTTCTTCGTTTTCTGTTTCTGTCTCTGCTGCACTCAACAACAACAAGAGATCAAAAGGGGGAAATTAAGCACAACTTCTGGACGATCCTCAACCTCAAATTCAGCAGCAAGAACAAAAGAACAAAGAAAGGGCTCTCTTTCTTCAGCCGGCTGAGGAAGGGGAACCAAGGACTCAATCTTCCGCATTTGAAAGGTAGGCGATCATATCTCTTTTGAAACTTTTTAAGTTAAAAGTTTCTGGCGATCACTGCACTTTAGTTGCTATTTTTAATAGGTTAGTTTACACTAAACAACATAGATATTTCATGTTAATCACACGGTCATTCTAAGCACCTACAATATGATGAGGGTGACTGGTCTCATAAGTCACTTGTGTGGAGACACTAAGGCGAATCTGTAGGTGCTCATTGGAGAATGAGTTCACTGAACTGATCCGACTGAATCGCTGGATGGTATTGTACCTCACTGTCAACCAGCTTGATTCTATTGTCGCAGTTGCGTGGATGGTCCTCGGACTTGAGACACCAAGGATACCTTGGCGGTGGACTTCTGTGCTTTGACCTTGGTTTACGAATCTCTAGTCACGAGATTCTAATACGCCAAGGATTGGGTACAGCGGAATACCATCGAAGGGAATTGTGTGTCAATAAGGAATCATTCTCTCTCGGTACTTAGAAGGAGAATGCTCTAGGGAGGATGCGCGAAAGTCCCTGGCCAAGGCGGACGATAATATCGAGAAAGAAGTTTTCCGATATTCATCAGCGGCATCCAATCCAAGTGAGTCGACCGGTTAGGGTTTGACAGCTCGCCATACCCTGAGTTGACTCAAAAGCATTGTACGAATGAAGGATTATATCCACGTGGTAACTGTCGGCGGAAAGGTTCCAAGAGTGGGTTACTTAACCCCAAATACCTTCTGGGTTCACGCGGTGTTGCTTGGCACCCACCATGATTGGAGGTCTGGTCGAATTCGATGTGCGACATCAATTCGATTGATTAATTAATTAATAAAGGGTTATTAATTGATTAATAAAGCCAGTGAGGAGTCACTGGGCTTGTTGGGCCATTAACTGGACAGGTACTTGGGCCTAGAGGGTCATACGCAAATAATTCTCAAGGCGATGGATAAATAAGTGGGTTTTATACAAACCGGAGGTTTTTATGAAAAACCGCGCGGTTAGTATAAAACATAGCGAACGGGCTGAGCAGGCCAAGCTGCTGCTAACCTTAGCCACCCCTCCTCAGTTTCTCTCTCTCTCTGGCGTCCAGACAGATCCAAATATGCTTCGCCGCTTCTCCGAATCCCGTTCGACGAGAAATCGTCCGCGCACTGCGGCGATCGTTGCGGCGACCGGCGGAGGTTTCATGGGCTGCGAAGAACGAGGAACGCGAGAATATCCGTCGCGGGGAGGATCGCGTGGACTTCGCTAGAGGCCGGGCGCTTGCGCGGCTTGCGGTATCGCACCGACGGAACCGAACGATTGCGGATTCGAATCTTCACACGGTGAGAACTTCGATTATTCGATAATCGATTTTAGTTTTTCAAAACAGGAACGGATTGCTGTTTAATTTTTTATTTTCCGCTACGTGAGCGATCCAGAGAAACCCGAGAAATCCCAACAGTGGTATCAGAGCGAGGTTCCACTGTTTCTCGTCCGGTTTCGATTTCCGAAATTAATTTTTCTTGAGTTATTCCATACGTTTAATCCGATTAAAATGACAGAATAGTGTTCATAAGATGAACACAAATAATTTGATTATTTTTCTGTGATTTTTCGGATTTTATTTGGGGTTTTCAGAGTTCTTCATGACATGATGAACTGGGGTACTTTGGCAGCTTCGTACATGCCTCCCAAGCGTTGGGATGGCGGGTTAGATCTCTGGATCTCTTGGTGATAGTCACCACTACACACCGGGCATGATAGCCGGCGCCATGGTGGCTTTGAAGAGCTACAAAATCGAGCCCCCAATCGGATTTAAAATCCTGAAAAACCAGTTTTTGGGGGATTTTGGGAGCTTGGCCGGCTCCTTCGGCTGGCCTCTCCGGCGCCAGGGCATCGCCGGCCGGGGCCGGGCAGGGCCGAGGGCGGCCGCCGACGTCGCCTGCAACTCCAGCCGCCGCCGGCCTTACAACCTGCAACAGAAAAATGAATTAGGGTTTTCGGTGGGGAAGGGGTGGCTTGGGGCCGGTCCGACCGGCCCGCTCCTGCACCGGACCGGGCGGTCAAGGGGCGCGACCCAGGCCCGAGCCTGGTTCGGACCAGGGCTCGAGCCAGGCACCAATTGGGCTGGGCCCATTTCCTTCCTAATTCCCTGTTTAACCCCAAGAAAACACCAAAACCCCAAATGCCCATTTAAGATAAAATTGAGATTGGAATTAATTTTAAAATTCAAAAACTGTTTTGAAATTTAAAATTGTTATTAAATTCTTTTATTTCACTGGGCTTATAATGATTTTGATTCATTATTTGATTAACAATTAGTTCTTAACAATCCGGGTTAATTATTAACTTAAATGTTAATTTAATAATTAACCTAAGTTGTCTAATTTTAAGAGTTAAAATTAGTAGTTAATAATTATTAATCTAAATGTTAGATTATTAGTTATTAATGAATCTATTTGTTAATTAGTTATAGTTAGTTATTAATTTAAGTGTTAAGTTAATAATTAATTCTAAATTGACTAATTTAAATGTTAAATTAGTAGTCTTTAATTATTATTGTTAATTATTAATTTAAGGGTTAAATTAATGATTAACATTAATCATCTAATCTAATAGTTAGATTAGTAATTATTAATTAATTAAAGTTAATTATTAATTTAAGTGTTAAATTGATAATTAACTTTGTTGGACTAGTCTAAGAGTTGGATTAGTTATTAATAGTCTAATTGTTAGATTATTAATGGGGTTTAATTTAAGTGTTAGATTATTAGAAATGTTCTAATTTGCATGGAATTATCTGGAATTATTAATTCGGAGTGTGTGCGCATGTGATGTGTGTTTAATGCTTTTAAATTTTGATTTAATTGCATGTTAAGTTAATAAAATGAGTTTTCGAAATTCAAACACCAATTTTGATTGGATCCTAGTTTTTTGAAAGCCAAAATTATTTATTTTGAAAACTCATTTATTTTAGCCATGTGATGCGCTGAATCATGTGTGGAATGTTTAAAACACACCGTGGTCATAGATATGCACTTAATTTATTATTCATGTGATGAATGGGTTGTGTGGATCGTGAATGTATGATTGTTTATTAATTGTTAATAAATAGAGGTCTGCGTACCTCTCTCTCTCATACTCCGATGTATTTCTACCTCCCTCTCTCTTGTACTCGCCATAAGGCTCTCTTTTAATTACATGTAATTCTAGAATTAATGTAATTTGATCGAGACAACCGAGGAAGGAGCGAGGACGATCCACAACTGCAACCAGGAAGGCGAAAAGATGGAGATCTCTTGCCTATGTGATTGCAGGTTTATCTAATGTAAATGTTATGTTAGATTGTGTGTGCGTTTGACTGTTGGCTCCAGTCAAACCCACTACGCTATCCATGACCACACTAATGACATGTATGAGATGCATTGATTTCTTTTGATTATGAATCAAAGCAGGTTATAGTATTTAGTAAATATATACGATATATTTATATACTATCACTTAGGAGAGACCAAGATAAAAGTTATTTAAATACCCTCAGATAAATTTTAAGCCGTAACGTGAGTAGTTGAGAACTTATCGCGTGGTCCACCATCAGTATAGTCATAGGATTCGAATCACTTTAGGCAGGTTTGTTGTGCTATCCACAAGGCCTGCTTAATTGGGAGGAGAAACTGTGACTATGGCATTAGATGCCTATAAATCGGGGTAGAGGAACCATGTAGCTTTGTTGTGCTATCCACAAGAGTTGCATGCGAATCTATGCTCGTCGCGTAATGATGGTCAGCTTAGACCAGAATTAGTGGTTTGTTGTACTATCCACAATGCCATTAAATCTCTGGGGACTGAAGCTATGATCAAATATTGCAAGGAGTTGCAAGTCCCATGAGTTGGGTGCTCTCTGATTGTATTACAGTTTGTTGTGCTATCCACAAGGCTATAGTGCAAGTCATTGAGATTCTGATCCCCACTAGGAGACTGTCGGCGTCTCCCGTTCTGTATGACTGAGGGTTATACAGTCCGTCGAAAATTAGTGGGAGTTAAACTTGAACAAAAGACCATGTCTTGTTTTAAATTTTAATAATTGAACATCTGCTAAATAGATTTTACTTATCTCCTGTAGGGAATTATGTCGTCGAATAACCCACTCCGTAGCATACTTGATGCCCTTTTGACTTACCTGATCTACTCGGATTGGTTCAGAAACCTGAAGAATGTCTTCAGATCTGAACACAATAACTTTGTCCTTAGAGCTGATCTTCCTGCTGAATCGACATTGGATGCCCCTGAAGCAGAGGTGATAGCTAACGATAAAAGATCGAAGGACAAAGATAAAAGATTAGTAAAGGGTGACTGCTTCTACTGTAAGCAGTATGGTCACTAGAAAAGGAATTGTAAGGAGTTCCTTCATGATAAAGCTCATGGAAGAGTGAAGCTGTCTAAAGCTTCAGATATCTATATGATAGATATCAACTTGTCAGTTAGAGATTCCACATCTTGGGTATTAGATACCGGATGTGCTTCTCATATCTGCCATGATGTGCAGATGTTGACAAGTAAGCGCAAGCTGAGACAAGGTGAGGTAGAATTGAGGTTAGGAAACGGCGCAAAAGTTGCGGCAATTGTTGTTGGGACAGCAAACCTCAGGCTTCCATCGGGAGACACCTTACTATTGGAAGATTGTTATTATGTTCCTAGCATAATAAAGAACATCATATCAATATCTTGTTTGGACAAAATAGGATATAGGTTGACTATTGTGAATAAAAGTTGTTCGATTTATTATGGTATTAAATCAATAGCTTTAGCATCTTTAGTCAACGGTCTATATCTATTAGATGTTTCTTATTACAATCTTCAGATTGATAATGCTCTTAAGAAAAGCAAGAATTGTGTGAACCAGGCCTATATGTGGCATTGTAGACTTGGGCACATTGGCGAAAGCAAGTTGCAAAAGTTGCACAAACATGGTTACTTAATAGCATTCGATTATGAATCGTTTGCAACATACGAATCCTGCCTTATGGGAAAGATGGCAAAATCTCCATTTACTGGACATGGAGAACGTGCCAAAGATATTTTGGAACTAATACATTCGGATGTATGTGGTCCCATGTCTACCCAAGTCAAAGGTGACTTTTCATACTTCATCACGTTCACCGATGACTTCTCAAGATTCGGCTATGTGTACTTAATGAAGTACAAGTTTGAAGCATTTGAGAAGTTCAAGGAGTTCAAGAATGAGGTAGAGAAGTAATTAGGAAAGAGTATTAAAGCTCTTCGATCAGATCGAGGAGGAGAATACTTGAGTACTAATTTCATACAATTCTTAAAGGATAATGGTATCCTTTCTCAGCTGACCCCTCCATATACACCACAGATGAATGGTGTATCAGAAAGGAGGAATCGCACCTTGTTGGACATGGTGCAATCCATGATGAGCTTTTCGGGATTACCAGTGTCCCTCTGGGGGTATGCTCTAGAGTCAGCAGCATACCTACTGAACAGAGTATCCAGCAAGTCTGTGGCCTCTACTCCATATGAGATATGGAAAGGCAGGAAACCAGAATTTAAACATGTTAAAGTCTGGGGTTGTCCTGCTCATGTAAAGAGGCATGATCCAGACAAGTTGGAATCACGAACTGATAAATGTAGGTTTGTGGGATATCCAAAGAAAACCTTTGGATACTATTTTTTCCATCCTGATGAACAAAAGGTGTTTGTCGCCAGGAAAGCTGTCTTCCTGGAAGAGGAATACCTTATCCAGGAGAACAGTGGGAGTAAAATAGTACTGGAAGAGGTTCCAGATCCCCAAACAGCTGCATTATCATCAGATGAGATATCAGTTCCTGAATCTATTCAGGTACACACAGATGAACCTCGTAGATCTAGTAGAGTACCTAGACTACCCGAACGATATGTGGGACATATTGCTGAAGTTGAGTCCAAGGTAAAATATAATGAGGATGATGATCCTAAAACCTACCAGGAGGCCATAGAAGGCCCAGAAGCCGGGAAATGGCGAGAAGCCATGAACTCAGAAATCCAGTCCACATACACCAACCAAGTTTGGAACTTGGAGGACTTGCCCGAGGGTATTGTACCCATCGGTTGCAAGTGGATCTTTAAGAAAAAGATCGGTGCTGATGGACGGATCGACACTTATAAGGCAAGGTTGGTGGCAAAGGGATATCGTCAAAGATAAGGAATTGACTATGACGAGACTTTCTCACCAGTTACCATGATAAAGTTGATCAAAGTTCTACTCGCCATTGCTGCACACTTTGATTATGAAATATGGCAGATGGATGTGAAGACTGCCTTCCTCAATGGTAACCTTGAGGAGGAGGTATATATGATACAACCAGAAAGTTTCACATCCAAAGAATCTCCAGATAAAGTGTGGAAGCTTCAGAGGTCCATTTATGGACTGAAGTAGACTTCCCAGAGCTGGAACATAAGATTTGACGAGGCTGTCAAGTCTTATGACTTCATTAAGAATGAAGATGAGCCTTGTGTGTACAAGAAGACCAGTGGGAGTGCAGTCACTTTTCTAGTTCTTTACGTAGATGACATACTACTCATTGGGAATGATATAGCTATGATGTCATCAGTAAAGATCTGGCTGTCGAAAAACTTCTACATGAAGGATTTGGGAGAAGCATCCTACGTATTGGGAATACGGATCTATAGAGATAGATCAAAGAGGATGCTTGGAATGATCCAATCCTTGTACATAGATACCATAGTCAAAAGGTTTGACATGGAAAATTCCAAGAGAGGTCTCATACCGATGAAACATGGAATTAGTCTCTTAAAGGTGCAGTCTCCTAAGACTCCTAATGAGAGGGTATTCATGGATAGAATACCCTATGCCTCTTCCATAGGATCTATCATGTATGCCATGTTATGTACACGGCCTGATGTTGCATTTGCTCTAAGTGTTACGAGCAGATTTCAGGCTGATCCAAGCGAAGAGCACTAGAAGGCAGTGAAATGTATCCTTAAGTACTTGAGAAGAACTAAGGATATGTTTTTTGTCTATGGAAGAGGTGACTTGAAACTGTGAGGCTTTATTGACTAGAATTTTCAGTCGGATCCAGATGATAGCAAGTCTACATCTAGATTCGTGTTTACTTTGAACGGAGGTGCAATGTGCTGGAAGAGTTCCAAGCAAGTAACTACTGCAGATTCGACGACTGAAGCTGAGTACATCGCTGCGGCTGAAGCCGCCAAGGAAGCAGTGTGGTTGAAGAAATTCATCACCGACCTCGGCGTAGTTCCCAGCATCTCTGAGCCTATTCCACTGTTGTGCGACAACAATGGAGCAATTGCGCAAGCAAAAGAGCCGCAGTCTCATCAGAAATCGAAGCATATTTTGAGGCGCTTTCACCTTATCAGAGAGATCATATCTAGAGGAGATGTAGTAGTGGAAAGAGTTCCATCCGTCGACAATATAGCAGATCCACTGACAAAGCCGTTGGCTCAAATTGTGTTTGAGCGTAACCTAGAGTCTATGGGCTTATTGTATAAAGGTGATTAGCTTTAGTCAAAGTGGGAGATTGTTAGTTTAGGTGGCCTACAAGCCAATCTGACTATGTAAATCTCGTTCATTTATTAATAAAATGGCATAATATTCATTATGTATAAATCGCATTAATTCTCGTTTCATAATGAAGTCTATGAATATGTGCTATGGTGATCAGATTATGATGAGATCATACTAATGAGACTGATCACTTAAACACACATATTCTTAATCGTTCATAGTTGGAGGATATCCGAGAAGGACATCGGATATCCGGTTAGACCAGTACAGATTACTCCTGCTCATATGATGAGGGTGACTGGTCTCATAAGTCACTTGTGTGGAGACACTAAGGCGAATCTGTAGGTATTCATTGGAGAATGAGTTCACTGAACTGATCCGACTGAATCGCTGGATGGTATTGTACCTCACTGTCAACCAGCTTGATTCTATTGTCGCAGTTGCGTGGATGGTCATCGGACCTGAGACACCAAGGACACCTTGGCGGTGGACTTCTGTGCTTTGACCTTGGTTTACGAATCTCTAGCCATATGATTCTAATACGCCAAGGATTGGGTACAGCGGAATACCGTCGAAGGGAATTGTGTGTCAATAAGGAATCATTCCCTCTCGGTACTTAGAGGGAGAATGCTCTAGGAAGGATGCGCGAAAGTCCCTGGCCAAGGCGGACGATAATATCGGGAAAGGAGTTTTCCGATATTCATCAGCAACATCCAATCCAAGTGAGTCGACCGGTTAGAGTTTGACAGCTCGCCATACCCTGAGTTGACTCGAAAGCATTGTACGAATGAAAGATTATATCCACGCGGTAACTGTCGGCGGAAAGGTTCCAAGAGTGGGTTACTTAACCTCAAATACCTTCCGGGTTCACGCGGTGTTGCTTGGCACCCAACGTGATCGGAGGCCCGGTTGAATTCGATGTGCGACATCAATTCGATTGATTAATTAATTAATAAAGGGTTATTAATTGATTAATAAAGCTAGTGAGGAGTCACTGGGCTTGTTGGGCCATTAACTGGATTAATACTTTGGCCTAGAGGGTCACACGCAAATGATTCTCAAGGCGATGGATAAATAAGTGGGTTTTATACAAACCGGGGGTTTTTATGAAAAACCGCACGGTTAGTATAAAGCATAGCGAACGGGCTGAGCAGGCCAAGCTGCTGCTAACCTTAGCCACCCCTCCTCAGTTTCTCTCTTTCTCTGGCGTCCAGACACATCCAGATCTGCTCTGCCGCTTCTCCGAATCCCGTTCGACGGGAAATCATCCGCGCACTGCGGCGATCGTTGCGGCGACCGGCGGAGGTTTCATGGGCTGCGAAGAACGAGGAACGCGAGGATATTCGTTGCGGGGAGGATCGCGTGGACTTCGCTAGAGGCCGGGCGCTTGCGCGGCTTGCGGTGTCGCACCGACGGAACCGAACGGTTGCGGATTCAAATACGCACATGGTGAGAACTTCGATTATCCGATAATCGATTTTAGTTTTTCGAAACGGGAACGGATCGCTGTTTTATTTTTTATTTTCCGCTGCGTGAGCGATTCGGAGAAACCCGAAAAATCCCAACAACTGCATCCTCAGGAGATAAAAAATGAGGGCTTTGTGCACTGGCCTAAAAAGATGGAACTGGTCCCAGGAGCTGAGAAAATAGGGAAGTTATGTGCCTTCTACAACAAATATGGTCACTTCACTTTCGAGTGTTATGACCTCAGAAGAGAAATTGAAGAGCTCATTAAGCGAGGTTATCTGAAGAGGCATTGCTCATGGTGGAGCGTGAGAGCCCCGACAGGGCGCAACAGATGACAACTGATCCCCCTTGCCTGGAGCGGCTAGCCCCTCTCGATCGGGTCATCCATATGATTTATGAAGGAGCTTCCGGCGGTGGAGATAACAACAAGAAGACACGAAGCTACGCATATGAAACTCAAAGGCTCGTGTGGGAGGTCGCCTCAGCCACATGCCCAATCTTGACCAAGGAGCTCATTATCTTTTTCAACGAGGACCTTCAAAGTATCGTGCTCCCTCACAATGATGCCTTAGTAATTGAGGTTGACATTGCAAGTTATTGAGTCAAAAAAGATCTTCGTAGACAACGATAGCTCCCTAGATATCCTGTTCCTCGACTGCTTCAAACAACTTGAGCCGAATCTGTCTGACAAGAGGAAGGTCCGAACCCCGATCTACGGCTTAAAGGATGATAGAAAAAATACAATAAAAGATGACAATAAAAGCCTTTTGCTATAAACACAAACAAAAAACTTGTAGTTAAGCATCAAATCCTAATTTGTACAGAAAACATCACCTATATCAATCAAAAATTCATAAAAGGACTTCCACTCCTCATGCAATCAAAAAATCAAACAAACTTAATCATTTCCGTTGATGGCAGATGAATCTGCACCTACTTGCCGCAGACTCAAATTTCATATTCACTCTCAAAACAAAAAAAACTGAAATAAGTTCTCAATGAATTTATATACATCATTCAAAAAAGACTAAAAAATGTCTTTTATAACTGTCAATCAGCGAGCAGATAAAAAACCAAACCTCTTGACAAAGTTTATGAAAATAACAAAAACACCAAAATGACCGCTAAAATCCTTCAATCTTTGAATGCATTCTTGTCATTTCATTCATATTATTTTAAAGGATGTTATGTTGAATTCTTCCGATGATTAATCAAGAATTTTTTTCTTCAGAGGATGTAATTAAAGTTATTCTATTTATGAATAGTAAAATTGGATTAAACGAACAAATGTAATTATCTAAATGATTTAGATCTAGTGTACAAATAATTGAAATGACTTTTAAGAGTCGGATCATATAATCATCAATATCATGCAAGCACTACACATGCAACACCACTAGTTGTTAAATGACATGTTTATGCACAGTGACTAGGTGGCCTGCCTAGATGATTCATGCCCTTTCCTGCCTAAGTAGTTTCAGCCCTGTCATCTTGAAAGACCATTATATCCCCCACAAATTAGATACATGTGGCCTAACCGCCTTAGAAACTGCCTCTTATAAACATCTCTCATTGAGACCCACAACTGGAGCTCCTTTTCTACTCCTTCACAACATATCCACACAATCTTATCCCCAATTAGACGGCTCAAAAAAATCTAAGAAACAAAATACCGAGCCTCCATGAATAGCAACGAAACCTGTTAATGGACCGAATCTAATAAAAAGAGTGCTTGATTTTTAATTTGTCACATTTTTTTTGGATCATTTGATTAAGGATCATATTGTACAAACATATCGGACATGATAAGCCTAACCTAAAAAACTTTAAATATTATTTTTTATGTTTTTAGCACCTAATACAATACTACAAGTATTACTTACAGTTAAATGGGTCCAAAGTTTAGTTCCTTGTTCGTCCTTGGTCTCAACTATAAGACCACAAGCCCAAAACTAATCAATAACTTGACCTAGTAAGCAACATGGGTAGAGTAATGTTTGGATCGCGTAAATCATGTGAATGCATGAACTTTTTTTTTTAATTTTTTTTTTTTCATTGTCTAATCAAGTTTGGTGGGTGTTTCACGTTTGTCCTCCTCTTTCTCGAAAAGTCGACTCTAGTTTGAGTTTTGGAATGG
Organism: Zantedeschia hybrid cultivar; assembly: GCA_030544215.1. NCBI lineage: Eukaryota > Viridiplantae > Streptophyta > Magnoliopsida > Alismatales > Araceae > Zantedeschia > Zantedeschia hybrid cultivar. The sequence goes on from JARZZO010000015.1 coordinate 12,575,007, forward strand.
CTTGCTGCAGCGTAGGGTCCACCTATTTTACCGGGTTTATCAAATTTTATGTTTTGAGGTGTTTGATTAGAGGTTAAATTGAGCTGATATATCGATTAAAATCTAAACTCACCTAAAAATTTTATATTTTATTTTTATCTTGAAAGTATCGTCACGCAATGTAGATGGTGAAACTAAAACCTCATGAAAGTAAATGAATAAAAATAAGGTTGGTATTTTAACAACATCACCTTTAAGCATATGTATTCACTATTTATATGCCTTTTTTTTCATTTTTTTGAGAATACTGTGACAAATCAATATATTTATATAGAAGCACGAATCATTTTATGAACATCTTTCATAGTGAAATGCTAATGATACTTGTTACGAAAAACATTTATTAAAAATATATGCATCATCGTCTTGTAACATGTGTAAATATCGGAATGAGATATCTGCGTGTTTGGACCATTTCATCTACATTTGAAAATAACGTGTACAGTGCATGTACGATTCGATTTCATATATTTAAAAGACGTTGGACCTCACTGGATTTTTGCAACTCTACAGTCTAGGTCAGAGTGCCCCAGAATCCCAATGACCTACTCGTAGGAACCCATTGGATCTTGGCTCAGCCGTTTAACCCATTTAGTTAGCCCATAGTTTTATGTACAGCTGCACGCCCATCCCTCTACCTGTCGGTATCTTTGAAATAAATCGTTCGGTCTAAGTGAACCTAATTATTGCTCTAGTGATGCAAATGTTAACCGGTTGATAACTTTAATATTCAACCGATCATTAGTTTATAGGTCAATTAATGAATTGTCTTTTTAAATTGATATTTATAGTGGATATGATATTCGATACATATTTTTTTTGAGCGAATACATACACTATGTTAAGATTCAATTATTCGACTGATTATTAACTCATAGAATCATTAACGAATAATATTTTTAAATCGGATACGCTCGTTCGTGGGTCCAATTCGACCTGCCACATTCAATTCAAATGGGACAAAATTCCTGATTGGAGGGTCCAGGCACATAAATGCAAACCATCTCGTTCCACAAATATCACAGTCTGAGTTGATGTCCCGGATAAGATTTTGGACAGCGATAAGATTTTGGACATTTGCGGCAGGCGCGTGTTTCACGTTTGTTGACTTTTCGAAAGGCTTGCTGCACCTACTTCACGGGGTTTACCAAAATTTAGCTTTTGAGTTGTTCGATTACAGATTAAATTATTTTGATATGTAAGATCAAATCTAAGCTCACTTAAACATTTTATATTTTATTTCCCTTGGCCCCTTTGTACACGGTGCTTTTGAGAAGAGAATTCTATACTGTGATGTGGGGAACATTGCAATTCACGTATAAAATATAACGTCCCCCAATCAGTTTGGATTTAGCTGTATCACTTGTTGTTCATCCGGCTCATTGGTTCGTTTGCAGTCCTAAATTTTAGTGAAGTCAAGGATGCATAAAGCTATGATAAACTTACAAAAATATAATATCTCTTTCTCTCTCTATATATATGCATATATATATATATATATTATATGTAAAAGAATTCTAATCTGTGTGGCATAAAATTATTCGAGGGATGCCAAGAGCATTTATATAAGAATTAATATGTGGGAGTGCAGGGTACACATACAAATATGATAGTGTACAGGGTAAATATAAAAATATCCGTAATAACTTTCTCTATAAATAGCATGCATGTGGGCATCCTCATTTGGAATTGGCCACCACACCAGGAAGTGAATTAGAGGCGGCTTCACCAACATGTCCGGTGATCCTGCTGCCGGACAGCGCGTCAGGATCTTTCCCGAGGCAGGGGACGGCCAATACTCCCTCACCATCCGTGACGGGATGGTCTGTGTCGGCTATAACGATTCCGGCGACCCCTGCCAGGCAAGATTAATTAATTAATAATATTGTTTAAATTTCTTACTCTAGCTAGCTATATATATATATACATATATATATATATATATATAACTTGTATTATTGCTTAAATTTCGCATCATAATTTATATCTTGTTTCCTTGGTGTCATAATTATTTAATTGATGTAGAGATGGATCAAAGTTGAGACTTACAGCACTAAGGTGACGGATGAGAAGGGGCATCCAAGCTTTGCCCTTGTCAACGAAGCAACTGGAACGGCGATCAGGCACGCCACTGCTTCAACTCGTTGGGTAAGCGGGAACTCAAATCGAGTTAATTTGTTGCTAGGTGGCATTCCATTATAATTATACGTCTCAAAAAGAAAAAAAATTATACATCTTCTTTGAATTCTAATGCCCCCATCCCTATGTACGATTAATTTGACTTGGATTTGTTTTTGTTTTTAGCATCTAATTATATAAGATTTAATTTATATATAGAGTCTAACCAATCAATGAAGTTTTCACTTACTTTCTTAGATTATTTTTTTCCACGCTAATTAATTAATCTACAGGTGAACCTAGTTCCATATCGCCCATATTTTGATGAGACAATTCTGTGGACGCAAGGCGGCGATCTTGGGGGAGGGTTTCGGGCGATAAGGATGGTAAACAACATAAACTTAAATTGGGATGCTTTTGAAGGAGACACTTATGAGGTACATGATGGAAACCCTGTTGGGGTTTGGAATTGGTTGGAAGGAAAGAATCAGAAGTGGAAGATTGTCGCCTACTGTAAGTTAATTCTTCACTGCTAGTGAGTCATCAAATTAATATTGTCAGATCTAGCTAGCTAGTTCGAGCCACCATAAATTTTGTAGCTAGAATATTGCGACATATGTATACTTAATTATCTCAGTTTAGGGATCGATGTAATTAATATTGGTAACTAAGCAAACAAAGGACAGATATCAACAATTAGTACAAGCTAATTCAGATAAACTAATTACCCATTCTTTCAAATAAATTGATATATATAGTTGTAAACAAGCAATTGCTCTGAAACACCACGGACAACTGGTTTATCTTCCCGTAATTATTCTTATCATTTTAATTTGGCGAGTAATCATTCAACTAAGACATTTCAATATACATTTCTCCTCCGTAAAGTTATTTCTTGCTAAAATTTCGACATGTTTGATATATAATTGCAGGAAAATGTGAAATGGAGGTGCCGTGCGCGTCTGGGATGCACTCCACGCGCTTACTACGTACCGTACAAATTAAGAAGCACCCTGTCACCTAGAAATAAAGTTGCTTCTTTAGTGTAATAAATCTCTACTATGTCTGGACTTGGTTGTGGTGTGTCTACATCGTTTTCTTGCGCTCGTGCTTGGACATTGTACGTGTCATCCAAGGAAACAGTCCTACTGCATAAATAAACTTTTGTTTCCTTGCTCCATGGTGATTAGGAAACTAATTAATTTGTGATCACGTGTTGATTGCATCACTACAAGAAAAAAAAAAAAAAAAAAAAAGGGACTTGCACCTAAGCAAACCGTGGGTAAAGACAGTTACCTACGGATCTACTTACGGCCAGAATCCGACAGCTATATTTGTGAAAATTTGTTGCGCCGCATGCAGTGTAACATCATTACACCGCGTAAGATGTGGCAAAAAAAGGATGAATCTTTTTTAAAAAAATTTAGTCGACACCATCATGCTAAACACGTTCGTAGATTGGATTTTTATTAGTTGAGCTCGACTTTTTATCATGCTAAATGATGAACAGAATGAACAATATTCTTTTTTTTGTCTTTACTATTTATTGAGCTCGACTTTTTATTAGTTGAATTTTTTTGGATACTATGATCATAGATTGGCTTTAGATCAGACGGCTGCCCACGCATGTTGCATGCGCACAGTGCAGCGAGTATAACCCTCCGTGAAGGTGGGCTAACCTATACCTAGAGTACTATAACCGTAGATATAAGCCATGAACACGGCAAGTGTTAGACACTTGTGGACACCTGCAAAAGATCTTTAAGCACGGTTATAAACCGTAGATAATTCATTTATCCATGTATTTTGTGGAATTTAGGTAATTCATGTTGATCTGGTACTGCTGAAAATAAAATAATTAGAACCAATAATTAGTAAAGAAATAAAGTTTGAAACATAGCCTGTTAGGTCGAAGCGCGTAGTCGCTAGAATTAAGAATTCTATTGCCACCCGACGTGCGGTTCTCATGGCAACAGCCTCCTAGTGATACAATGACCCTCAGGTAGGCGATCCCCTCTCTCCCGTCAGTACGTCCTCAAGGAGAGTTTTACGAATCTCGATCTTGCTCTTAAATATTCAGCAAAAAGAAGATGTGGGAAGCAAGAATAAGAGTAAAGAAGAACTTGAACGTGTCGCAAAAAGTGTACCGAATGATCACCCATGCTAGTCTATTATAGTGCTAAGATGTCAGTCCAAAGCAATGCGTTTTCAAAACAAACCAAAGCAACAGCCATCAATTCGAAAGGCTCATCCGTATCCTCATTTCTCTCAATTGATGTATTCGTCCAATTGGAGAATGTTTTAAATCACGTTTCCGAAACGGTGCTTGCAGCGTTCTGAAAAGGTGCTTGCAACTTTCTGAAAAGGTGTGTGCAACGCAATTAATGCACTGCAATTTCTAACAATCCCTCACATGATTTAAACCTTCAAATCTATTAAAACAAAAGTATTAATAAACAAAAGCTTGTTGAGTACTTTCTACTATGCATAGGGTGAAAATAACTTTCGGTTTAAATTTTCACTTAGCGATATTTAATATTGTCTGCGAGAATGTTTGGTGGACTAAACCTTGAACCAGATCCCATAGTTTAGACTCTACCAAATTCACACATAATATAGCTGAATCGAGATTTTAGGCGGATTGCGCTATTAATGGCCTTGCGCAGGTATCTCATGTGTGTTTTAGAAGATAGCTCACATCTCATAATTGCGCAAGTATCTCATGTGTGTTTTGGAAGTCCACATCTCATAATTACGGCCTCATGACTCCACACATGTCAGTGAATCTTTTAAAGGGTGTGAGCAAGGTACCACCCTACCTCTTAGGTCTTGGATTCATTAAGAGTATAACTCATCATCACCTCTTGCTTCTAAGTAAGCATTAGCGCCATAGGGATGATAGCATGATATTTTACTGCTCCATATAGTTACCTATCAAGTTTGTTTTTACCCACTGAACCTATGTGAGGTTAGATTGCCACCGTAGTAGCTAATTTATTTTATGGGCTTAATCGCATTCCCCTCGACGCTTCTGGAACCATCGTTTTAGATAAGCCTTTTGTAAATATAGCTGCAAGGTTCCTTTCTGATTTCATAAAATTCAAGGCTATCAACTGTTGTTTCATTTTGTTTCTTATAGACGTGTGTCGCACTTTTAAGTATCTATTCATTTTTACATCAGTATTAGTTTGCATACACTTATCAATTGCTGATTTACAATCACACATAATAGATATAGGTGGCAAGGGGCTTGCCATTAATAGTATATCAGCTAATAGATCTCTTAACCACTCGGCTTCTGTGCAAGTAGTGTCAAGTGCAACCATTTCAGATTCCATTGTACTTCTAGCTAACACAATTTGTTTTGAAGATTTCTATGATACTACACCTCATCCCAAGAGGAAAACAAACCCTGAAGTGGATTTTACATCTAGAGAATCACTAATCCAATTAGCATCACTATAACCTTTCAGAACTGAAGGATAACCAACGAAGTGTAAAGTGATGGATATAGGTGTCCTCTAAGCCAATCATAAGGTACTTATTTCAATCTGGTTCACTAATAAATGGCATTAAATTCATTATGTAGATTGACATATTTGTAACTGCGCATAATGAAGTCAATGAATGTGTGCAATAGTCATTGGATTATTATGAGATCATAATAATGAGACTGATGACTTATAAACACATATTCTTAATTATTCCTAGTCGTAGGATGTTTGATAAGGACATTAAACATCCGGTAAGACTAGTACAGTTTATTCCAGCTCATATGATGAGGGTTACTGATCTCGTTAGTTACTTGTGTGGAGACACAATGGTGAACCTATAAGTGCTCATTGGGGAATGAGTTCACTGAACTGATCAGACTTGAATCACCAAATGGTAATTTACCTGACTATCAATCGGCTTGATTCATCGTCACAGTGGCGTGGTTGATCCTTGGACTTGAGACGCCAAAGACACCTTGTCGGTGGACTTTTAGACTTTGACTTTGACCTACGAATCTCTATTCACGGGATCTCCAATAGTCAAAGATCGGGTCCAGCGGAAGACCTTCGAAGGTGATTGTGTGTTCAATAAAGGATCGTTCACTCTCAGGTAACTGGAGAGAGAATGCTCTAGAATAGATCTGCAGGAGTCTCTGGCCAGAGCAGAAACAATATCAGAAAAGATGTTTTCGGATATTGTACAACGGAGTCTGATACAAGTGAGTTGACTATCTAAGGTTTGACAGTTGACCATACCTTACGTTAACTCGAGAGCATTGTGCGAACGAAGGATTATAGCTACGCGGTAACTGTGGACGGACAGATTCCATAAGTAGGTTGTTGAACCCCATTACCTTCCGGGATCATGCGGTGTTGCTTGGCATCCAACTAGATCGGAAGTCCGACCGAATTTACATAAGATGTTAATTCGGTTAAGTAATTAGTTAATATCTAGATATTAATTAATTATAATAAGTCAATAACTAGTTATTGGACTTAACGGGCTGAAAACCAGACTGGTTAATGGGCCTAGAGGGTCGGGGACTTTTGTGAAAAAGTCGCGCCGACTTAATATATATACGCGCTGTTGAGAAATCCTGGGCCAAGCTCCAGGTTTTCTCCATGTTGGCCGCCCCCTTTCTCTCTCCTTATCCTATGGGCGCCTCGTTCGAGGTGCCAGAACTGTCTCCTTCTCCGCCGCGTATGATTCCCGAAAGTCGGGAATTTCCGTCCGCAGGTTTCCAGACATCGTTGCGGCTACTGATCTTCAGCGAGCGAACTGATACGGACGAGGGAGCAAGGACGAACCACCGCGGAGGATCGCGTGGATACCGCTGAAGTTCAGACGTCTGTGCGGCTTGCGGCATCACCTCGACGGAACCGAGACGGAAGCGGATTCAAATCCGCACACGGTAATCAGATTACGACCCGATTTTTCAGTTTTAGGTTTCGTTCCGAATCGGATCAGCGGGCATCGGGCGAGATAATTTTTGTTCGTCGTTTCTGCTGCGTTCTTCACATCCCGCCCAGATCCCAACAATGGTATCAGAGCCAGGTTCCACTCTGATCCGTTTCGGAAAGACGAAATTAATATTCTAAAATTAATTATATGTATTAAATTTAATTCTTCTTGCGAAATTTGTTCATACGATGAACACTAATATCAGATATTAAATTTCTGCGTGAGAAAATCGAATTTTATTTGGGGTTCTCTTCGCATTCTTCATGGAGATGAAGAACAGGAATTATGGGTTTCATTGGGGCTTTAATGGTGATGGAAGTGATGGATATAGGTGTCCTCTAAGTCAATCATAAGGCACTTATTTCAATCTGGTTCACTAATAAATGGCATTAAATTTATTATGTAGATTGGCATATTTATATTTGCGCATAATGAAGTCCATGAATATGTGCAATAGTCATCAGATTATGATGAGATCATAATAATGAGACTGATGACTTATAAACACATATTCTCAATTGTTCCTAGTCGTAGGATGTTTGAGAAGGACATCAAACATCCGATTAAACTAGTACAGGTTATTCTAGCTCATATGATGAGGGTGACTGATCTCGTTAGTTACTCGTGTGGAGACATAATGGTAAACCTGTAGGTGCTCATTGGAGAATGAGTTCACTGAACTGATCCGACATGAATCGCCGAATGGTAATTTACCTGATTGTCAATCGGCTTGATTCATCGTCACAGTGGCGTGGTTGATCCTTGGACTTGAGACACCAAAGACACCTTGTCGGTGGACTTCTGGACTTTGACCTTGACCTACGAATCCCTATCTACGGGATCTCTAATAGTCAAGGATCGGGTCCAGCGGAAGACCTTCGCAGGTGATTGTGTGTTCAATAAAGGATCGTTCGCTCTCAGGTAACTGGAGAGAGAATGCTCTAGAATAGATCCACAGGAGTCTCTGGCCAGAGCAGAAACAATATCAGAAAATAGGTTTTCGGATATTGTAAAGCGGAGTTTGATTCCAGTGAGTTGACCATCTAAGGTTTGCCAGTTGACCATACCCTAGGTTAGCTCGAGAGCATTGTGCGAATGAAGGATTATAGTCACGTGGTAACTGTGGACGGACAGGTTCCATGAGTGGGTTGTTGAACCCCATTACCTTCCGGGATCATGCGGTGTTGCTTGGCACCCAACTTGATCGGAAGCCCGACCGAATTTACATGCGATGATAATTCGGTTGAGTAATTAGTTAATATCTAGATATTAATTAATTACAATAAGTCAATAACTAGTTATTGGACTTAACAGACTGAAAATCGGACAGGTAAATGGGCCTAGAGGGTCACACGCAATAAGATTCTCAGTCGGTGGTACATAAGTGGGATTTATATTAACTCGGGGACTTTTGTGAAAGGTCGCGCCGACTTAATATATATACGCGCTATTGAGAAACCCTGGGCCAAGCTCCAGGATTTCCCTTGCTGGCCGTCATCCCCCCTTTCTCTTTCCTCCTCTGGGCGCCCCGTTCGATGCGCCAAAACAGTTTCCGTCTCCGCCACGTGTGATTCCCAAAAGTCGGGAATTCCCGTCGGCGGGATTTCGACAATTGTTGCGGTGACGGATCTTTAGCGAGCGAGCTGATACGGACGAGAGATCGAGGACAAACCACCGCGGAGGATCGCGTGGATACCGCTGGAGGCTGGACGCTTGTGCGGTTTGCGGCATCACCTCGACGGAACCGAGACGGAAGCGGATTCGAATCCGCGCACGGTAATCAGATTACTCCCGTTAGTTTTCGGTTTAGTTTTTCGTTCCGAATCGGATCAGCGGGAATCGAGCGGGATTAATTTTTGTTCTTCGTTTCCGCTGCGTTCTTCGCGTCCTGCCCAGATCCCAACAGTGGTATCAGAGCCAGGTTCCACTCTAATCTGCTCCGGAACGATTAAATTAATATTCTAGAATTAATTCCATGCTTAAATTTATTTTTCTCGCACACGAGTTTGTTCATGGGATGAACGATAAAATTTAGATTAAATTTTTGTGGAGAAAAATCTGTTTTGGAGTTTCATGGTGTTCTTCATGAATATGAAGAACCGGCCTTTGTGTGCTTCGTAGAAGGGTACCATGGTGATCGAACGCCATCTTTGGGCATGCTAGTATGACCAGAAATATTTAGTATGGCCGACGGCTAGTTGAGGACCCTTAATTTCTAAGTTTTTCAAGCGTTGAAAGAACATAGAAATAGAAGCCACAGTTTACAAAACTGCACAAATCTCCATCTTTGGAGGTTCACCGGCGGCGAATGAGTCACCGGCCGGCCATCACCGGCGGTGGAAATGAAAGGGGTGACATCCCCCTGCAACTTCCGGCCACCCTCGCGGCCGACGGCGGCGGCGGCGGCGCCTGAAACTAACAACAAACTGGGCTGAAAACCCTAAAGGAAGGGTGCCGGGCGAACCAGGCACAGGGCGCCCGAACCGGCAGGCCCCGCACCGGTTCGACAGAGGGGGCCTGGGCCTGGCCCAGGCGCGCCAGGCGCCCGACCTAGCTCGACCAGGTCGCCCAAGCCAGGGTCCCGCCTAGCTCGAGCCAGGCCGAACCTGGTGTAGACACGCTAATTTTGACGTCATTTCGAGTAAATTTCATATCATACAATAATGCCTCGAAATGGTCTGATAATTAATCATTAATTAATTTTTATTAATCTTTTTAAGTGTCGGGTTTAACAGATGTGTTTAAGTTAATCAATTGAATTGATTTTAGCTCAAATTTGAGTTAAAATATGAAGAAATATAAAAGACGTCTACCCAAGTGGACGCCATTTAGACTTTATTCCTGTTTTAACGTTTAAATTTGAATTTTAATTAATTGATTAATTAACTAAAAGGCGTCTGGTAATGTCGACGCGTTTTAGGTTTCCTAAGTGATTTTAACTTCCCCTCCAGATGTTTATCCTTATCTTAATTAGTCGAAAATACGTCTACATAGATGGACGCGTTTTACCTAATAAAGATAAAGATAAGTTTTCCCGGATATTTATCCTTATCTTAATTAGTCTGAAAGGCGTCATCCAAGGTGGACGCGTTTTTAGATAATTACAGATAAAGATGAATTAATTAGTATTTATCTGTCGGTTAAGATGGATAAATTCGGGATTTTTCAATGTTAATCTCGAACGCAAGAAATGCCTATAAATACCCTGCATGTTGAAGAGTAAAAAAAAAAAAAAAAAAAAAAAAAAAAGAAGAAGAGAATTGAGTTGAGTCGAGCCATAGCGTTATAGCGATTTGAAGATCGAAGCAACAACGTCGGAACGCCGGAGCGCTGCCATTTCCAGAAGTCGGCGTCTCTTTCAAGATCTTCATCCTTTCAGAGCTTCAATCGATTGGGCATAAGTTTTTCATTACTGCATTTGCATTTTTCATCTTCATTAGTTTCATTCTTCATATTCACTTCATGCAAACACACACCACAGCATAATCTTTCAAAAACCTACTTGACTAAAGGGGTTTCAAAGCCATTAAACAAGTGAGTTTGCTGTTTTAAATATGCTTAACATCATGATTAGTTCAGATACTGCTTCTACTTAAATTCTCATCATAATTCTTCGTTTTCTGTTTCTGTCTCTGCTGCACTCAACAACAACAAGAGATCAAAAGGGGAAATCAAGCACAACTTCTGGACGATCCTCAACCTCAAATTCAACAGCAAGAACAAAAAGCAAAGAAAGGGCTCTCTTTCTTCAGCCGGCTGAGGAAGGGGAACCAAGGACTCAATCTTCCGCGTTTGAAAGGTAGGCGATCATATCTCTTTTGAAACTTTTTAGTTAAAAGTTTCTGGCGATCACTGCACTTTAGCTGCTATTTTTAATAGGTTAGTTTACACTAAACAACATAGATTTTTCATGTTAATCACACGGTCATTCTAAGCACCTACAGTTTTTTTGGCGATCACGGTGGGACTTGGTCTCGCCATCTTTTAGTTTCTTTTTGTTCTTGCTATCATCATATCGGGCACCCACGGTGCACCATTTGTGTCTCTGGACACGTCCTCACCAATTGGTGAGTGTTTAGTTTAATTAATTTCTCTCGTGCACCACGTGCACACCCCAGTGGCAAGATCTTGCCCTCCCCTTGATTAATTCAAAAAGCTGTTTTTGTGATAAAAATGATGTGTGATTGATTGTTTTTCTAGTTGTTTAGTTAGTAAATCATCCTGTTTAAAATCTGGAACTAAAAATTTTGCATAAGTCGATTGTTTACTGCTTTTTTTATCTCGTTTGAGGAGGATTCAACCCAGAAAATCCTCCTGGAAAACTGTTTCTGCGAACTGAAAAGCGTCCAGGATAGCTGACGCGTTTCAAAACTGCGTCAACGCCCCTAGACGCCTTTCAGGCTTCACAGTTTCTCTGCTGTCTGCATCTGCTTCTGGGAAAAATTAAGTTCTGTTTTGAATAGCGTCGACTACCATCGACGCGATTCAGACAGTTTCTTAATTTTTTTCAGTTTCCAGATTTCTGTGTTTTGAGTGCTAGCTACCCATTACTTACTAAGCATTAGAGGCCATCCAGGCCACAGGACATACGCATTGAGGCTAATACCCTCCTCTTCTTAGGAACACATTACTCGACGTCAGCAACTCTCTCTGATTGGGTTGGTCCCTTGATCAGACTAGAGAAGTTGACGTTGAGACCTCCATAAGTCCCCAAAATCAAGGTATTCCTCCTTGATCATCGGGCTGGTTGTACCAATTGAAGTCCTGGTTAGATTCTGAAAGCGTTGTGAGAGAAAGCCTTAGAGAATAACGGTAGAAATTGAACTGAAACTAGGATCCTTTCCCTGAGCGAAATTGTGGTTTAATCCAATTCAAATAACTCAACAAGGAATCTTAAAATCACGTTAAGCATCCACTTGTTTGATTAATCTCTGTACAACTTGTTTGATTAAATCTTTGAAGAAAAAGAATCTAACATCATGTTGCTACGATCAGGTAGGGACTTGAGTGTGGCTCCAGACGCCATGGTTAATTACGAGGGAGATGCTAATGCCCCTCGGGATTCTGAATACAACTATGAGAGTGGGAGAGATGCTGATGCCTCCCGTAGTTCTATCCCCATTCCGTATCGTCTAGATGGGAATGTTCGGACACCTCTTTTGCATCCACGTGATCAATATCCTGATCCTCCTCCGCATGAATATGCGATCCCTAATCCTGATCTTGAGGGGGACATGAATCAGAATGATCCCTCATCCTCTGATCCTACGGATCTCATCAATGCTCTGGGAGTTCTTGCCTCCCGACTGGACCCTCAGCAGTTTGAGGCGATCCAATCTATTTTGAAGGGGAAGGCACCCATGCAGCCTGCCGAGCCGAACCCTGTGGCTCCCCCTGCTGTTCCTCAGCAACCTTCTTTTCCTCCTCCTTATATCCATCAGGCCGTGGAGGGCCTTCATATTACTTCTCGGCCAGCTGGGCCGCAGCTTTCATCATCTAGGCAACCGGCTAGACCGCAAACGCCTGCTTATCAAAATGCCATCTGGCATGGCGGAAGCTCTGCCGAACCTCCCCTCTATTGTCCACCCTGCCCAACGTACTCTAGGCAGCAGGCCTACCAAGTACCTCCTCCTCCTCCTCCTCCCCAAGCAGATCTGACCACACAAACGCTGCTGGCCAAAATGGAGCGTATGGATGAGCAATTTAATAACCTCCAGAAAATGATGGGGGTCAAAGTTGTGCCAGAGATCAGTCTACCGAGCCTGCCAGTATTCCATCTGCCACCCTCTGAGATGCCAGTGTACCGAAAGTACAACGGTACTGGTAACCCCTTCACACACCTGAAGGAGTTCATGTATGAATCCTCTTTCTGGCAGAATGATAAGAGGTCGTTGGCCTTCTTGTTCAGGAGATCTCTAGAGGGACCAGCCCTCGAGTGGTTCTTTTCCCTGGAACCCTCAGAAGTAGAGGATTACGGTATCGTTTTACGCAAATTTATTCAACGGTACCAGGACAGAGTTGCACCCTCCTTGTCTATTACGGACCTCATTGCAGAAAAGATGAAACCTGATGAGGAGTTTGTCAGTTTTGCTGACAGGTGGCGGGGTCTGGCTGAAAAGGTGAAGGATCACTTGTCCGAGTCCGAACAAGTGAAGATGTTAATTTCTAATGCCACGCCCCAGTTCAAGCTCGTCCTCTCCTTGAACAATTTGACTAACATGGCAGAGCTCTATGAAAGAGCACGGTGCTGCCAGAATGCTTTCAAGGACACTACATTCTCTAGCGTCTTTGATCCTCACAGACCTAGCAGGCCTCCGCCTCGGAAGCCTGCAGTGCCGAATTCTCCCAGCACAGGTCCGACTACCGAGGGCACGCTCTCTCATGAGCAAGTGAGTACCATGAACAATAACTCGCCCCAGTTCGTGAGGAGTTAGCAGCAGTACCAGAGGCCACAGCAGCAAGGGTACAGACAGCAGCAGAACCCCCAGTACCAACAACAGTATCAACGGCCCCAGCAGCCGAATCAGAATCAGAACCAGCAACAGCTACAGCAACAGCCGCAACGGCAACAGCAGTACCAGCAACCCCAGCAGCAGCAGTATCAGAACCAGCAACAGCCACAGTACCAGCCGCGCGCACCGCCGGCGTACCACAATGTCCCTCCTCCTGGTGACTACAACCAACAAAGGAGACCTCCAGGCCCGAAAAGGGCAGAATATCCGGCACTCCCAGAATCCTTGGCCGATATCTTCAGTGCTTTAATGGCGGCTAACGCCTTAGTTTTGCCAAGGGAAAAGGCCGTATGGCCTCAAAATGCCGATACGTCCAGGTATTGCTACTTCCATAGGCAACCTGGGCATACCATTGACACCTGCTTTCAGTTTAGAGATTATATTCATGATCTTAATGAGCAGGGCGGCATAGACTGAGAGGAAATGAAGAAATATATATCAGCCCTGAAGGCGAGAAGACCGCAACAGCAGCAGCAGCAGCAAGCAAGACCACCGGCACAAGCAGCAGCACCACCCAACATGGGCATAGTGCAGAATCCACTCCCGGAGCACCAGAACCAGAACCAGGTTGCTCCCATTCTGACGAACAGCCAGTCTGAGGCTGGTCGTGGGCAACAGTGGAGGATAGAGGACTCTTCCTCTCTCTATTCAACGGGTCACGTTCAAAGTACCGCAGAGCGACTACCACACCGCACCATCCACATACCCAGACCACAACCCGTTACCATTACCCCTCTACCCACACCCACATATCACTCGCCCTCACCCAATAACCCACTACCACTACCCACCTTCCTTAGACCCATTACGCCCCGCACTCCTACGCCTCCATCATATACCCCCCCGCAAATCAATAACGCGCCCCTTTTACCATCTAGGCCACTATTACGCGTACCATTTCCTACTTCACCCATTACCACTACCACCTACCCAGATATGCTCCAACCATCCAGACCGCTATTACGCGTCCCATTCCCCACTTCGCCAACCACTTACCCATCTACCATCCAACCCTCTAGGCCTTTAATCCGCACCGCGCCATCACCACCTAACCCCGCGCCATCACCACCTAACCCAACGCCACCACCTACGCATCAACCCTCCGCACCACTTACGCCACCCGACTCTGCGGTACTTAAGGTGTCACCCGGATCCTCCACGGTCGAGGAACATGCGCTCCGGAGTGGAAGGATTTTCAACAAGGTCTTTCCTCAGTCCACAGTCAGAGACGGCCCATCACAGCCGACTGAGGAAGCCCATAATGAAGAGAGTGCACCAGGCACTCAATATGACTTGTTGAAACATCTGGACAGAACACCGGCACGGATCACTGTACTTGAATTGATTAAAAGGTCCAAGATTCACCAAGAAGCCTTAATGGAATACCTACAGAAGGTGATGGTTAACGAAGACGTGCCGGTAGAGAAAATTGCAGCACTACTAGTTCCTCAGGGGGATCAGCCCTCAATTACATTCCACACATCGGAACTAGCACCGCCAGCCGCTAGAAGCATGGCTCTGAGCATCACGGTCAATATCTGCAAGAAGGCCGTGGATGCATGCCTGGTTGATACAGGGGCTTCAATTAACGTTTTACCTCCGAAGACCCTGGAGCTATGCGGTGTGCCCAAGGAGAAATGGCTGCCTAGCCCCATCTCAGTTACGGCATATGACAATTCTACCCGTTCCCCTCTGGGAATGGTTTATTTAAAGGTGGAGCTAGGTCCAGTAAGTCATGCAGAGGTCGAATTTCATATTCTAGAAATTGACCCTTCCATAAATGTCATTCTGGGACGTCCTTATATTAAAACTCTTGAGGCGATTCCTTCTACGAATCACCAATGCCTCAAATTCCCTTATAAAGGACGAATTATTAAAGTGACGAGCATGCCGATCCTTGCTGCTGCTCATACATTGAATATTAAATCTGCTGTTTTACCTGGCTGACAACCTTTTCTATCGGTATTACAGGTCTACCGTCTAGTGGCTGATCCTTTGAAAGCCGCTACCATTTCTCCATACCCATTAAATGCTATCAAAAGGGGGAAGTGCATGAGTACCCCAGGATGGAGAATCATGATGAAGAACGGCTACGAGCCTGGGAAAGGTCTGGGCACACAGTTGCAAGGCAGGACCACTCATGTTAAAGATCATCGGGCAGTACCCGGAAGCGGTCTGGGCTATAGGTCGAGGAAACTGAAGCAAGACAGGGTTCAGCAAGAAGATGGTCAAGAAATCTTGGAAACAATGTCCACACCACTTAAAGAAGGCCGAGAGCCCTTAACATGGACTCTATATACACACTTCGTGAAAGGGCCCATACTTAGTCACGACAACACGGTGGTCATTACTTCATGTTTTGACTTCCATGACATATATGGGAGGGATTTGGCCAGACATTGTTCCGAACTACTTACGTACCAATCCTTGGAGGCTCTGCGGCCTATGAAAAGGAGAAAATTCCATGACCCTGAATGCGAATGGTACAGGTGGTTCGACCTGAGGGACCTATACATAGCACTGAACAGACTATTTCTGGATCCTGCAGAACCCAAGTGGCCACCGTAGATCGACGAGCTAATTGAGAGCCCTGGCGCAATCTTTGATAAGCGGATACTGCTGTCCGAACAAACTGATGAAGGGGAGCCAGATGACCCCTATGAAGCTGGTTATACAACAGATCTGCTCTGGAGGGGGACATATCCTTCACATGTCCTAATGCTCCATACTCTTTTTCGTACACTACTCTTGACCCCGACTTGGTCGCGGGTCATAATTGAAGATATTCCAGGGGCTCCGCCCATTATGATTACTCTGTCCCCTCGGGACTTTATTCCACAACCTCCTCTCGACCTAGAGAGGATGTATGATCTGATCTGGGACCTATTGCTATATGATCCCCCTAATCCTCTGGCTTTGGTGCCGCTTCCTCCGTCTGATTCCCCTTCCATTTGTATTCACTCCTGCTTCATGTATAATTCCTCCGATATCCAAAAAAAAATGCCAATTTTACAACAAATTCTTCCCAAATCATTATCGAGGAAACATCTTACTTGTCCGATTACACCCCATCGCGCGGGTCCGTCGGTCAAGATTCTCTCTTAGATCTACTCTGTCCCTCCCCACGGGAGGATTCCCCTGTATTTCCACTTGTATCCCAGGATTTTCATCATACTTCATCTTCCTTAGGTGATGATAGGCAGTTTAGTGAAGTTAGGAAGCCTAGTTTTAGGCAGGTTAGGCAGGTTAGGAAGTCTAGGAAGCCTAAGGGTAGGCAAATTCCAGAAAGATACCTCCAGGATTTGGCTGATAAATGTTCCTTTTGCTCTTTAATCCCTCAGCTTTTAGAAGATCCAATTCAGATGCCAGAAGATTGTACAGATAATGAGTCAGTCAATGATGGGTACGGGGTATATGAGTTAGTGCATGAAAAGGACCCCATTGTTGAAGATGAGGAAGATGATGAGGACGCAGCTGAGGCATATGTCAGTGGAGTGAAGAGATTTGATGAACCCTCAGCTGCCGTAGAAGAGCCCACCAAAGAAATAAACTTAGGGACTGAAGACGAACCTAAGGTTGTCCTCGTCAGTAAAAATCTTTCTACAGAGGATGAGAAGGCAATGGTACAAGTGCTTAAGGATTATAAGGACACTTTCGCCTGGAGTTATGAGGATATGCCGGGGTTAGACTCATCTTTAGTTGAACACAGGTTAACATTAAAAGATGGAGCTAGTCCGGTCAAGCAGAAATTAAGGCGATTCCACCCACAAATGGCTTTAAAGATGAAGGAAGAGGTCGACAAATTACATAAAGTCAAATTCATTAGAGTTGTCCTTTATCCACAATGGGTGGCCAACATAGTCCCGGTTATGAAAAAGGACGGGAAGGTCAGAATTTGCATTGACTTCTGCGATCTGAACCGGGCGTGTCCTAAAGACGATTTTCCATTGCCTCATATTGATGTACTCATCGATAACACTGCTGGCTATGAAACGTTATCGTTTATGGATGGATTTTCAGGATACAACCAGATTAAGCTGGCAGAAGAGGATCAAGAGAAGACTTCATTCACTACACCTTGGGGAACATATTGTTATGTTGTCATGCCATTTGGATTGAAGAACGCTGGAGCCACTTATCAAAGGGCTATGATGGCAATATTTCATGACATGATGCATATAGATCTGGAAGTGTATGTGGATGACTTATTGGTTAAGTCTAAAACGAAGGCTGAGTATGCCAAAGTTTTGGCAAGGGTATTAGAGAGATCGAGAGAATATCAGTTGAAGATGAACCCCAAGAAATGTGTATTCGGGGTATCTTCAGGGAAATTGCTTGGATTCATTGTCAGCAAACGGGGAATTGAGATCGATCCCAATAAGGCAAAGGCTATCAGAGAAATGCCACCTCCCAAAAACTTGAAAGAATTGAGAGGATTAATCGGGAGGTTACAATTTATTCGCCGTTTTGTCTCCCAGCACTCACAAAGGTGTAAGCCGTTTTACGAGCTTACCAAGCCAGGAGTCAAATTCAATTGGGACGATAAGTGTCAGGAGGCATTTGATGGATTAAAGGACTATTTGGCAAGTCTTCCTGTTTTGAGACCACCATCTCCAGGCAAACCATTGATACTTTATATTTCTGTCCTGGATGATGCAGTGGGGGCTGTCCTAGCACAAGAAGATGAAGAAGGAAAAGAGAGGGCAGCCTACTATCTCTCTAAACTTCTCAACCCCGCTGAACAGAGATATACGGCGATGGAGAAAACATGTGCAGCATTAGTTTGGGTTGTGCAGAAATTGAAGCATTATTTTCTGGCCCATGAAGTCCACCTCATCGCCTGGATGAATCCGATCAAATTCCTTCTGGAGAAATCTGTTCTTACTGATAGGTTAGCGCGATGGCAAAGCTTTCTATCTCAATTCGATATCATTTACATTCAACAGAAAGTGATCAAGGGCTATGCCATAGCAGAACATCTCGCTCATCATCCCCTTCCTCGATTTGATCCAGTGCAATCAGAGTTTCCGGATGAGGAACTGATGTCCGTAAATCAAATCAGAGATGATATGTGGACTCTGCATTTTGACGGAGCTCTGAATTCTCATGGAAAGGGGATCGGAATCGTTCTGTTATCACCTGAAGGTGTCACCATTCCACAAGCCTTTCAGCTTGACTTTCCAGTCACTAACAACATAGCTGAATACGAGGCACTTCTTGCTGGTCTCGAGGCTGCTCATTTTCATGGTGCAACCAAACTCAGGATTGTGGGTGATAGCCAATTAATTCTTCGCCAAGTGCTGACCAAGTATCGAACTCTTGATCCCAAGCTCAAGCCATATCAAGAACTTACTTCTGCTTATTCAAAGCTTTTCACAAAATTGATCTTTGTCCATGTCCCTAGAAATCAAAACATCTTAGCTGACGCTCTAGCTTCACTTGCATCTTCCCTTGATTTTCCTATCAGCAAGCAATCTGAATCAATCATAGTTCATAGGCGTCTTTTACCCGCCGTGAAAGACCCTTCATTTCTTAGAACTAAGGAGAAGTTGCTGAAGAAATTCAAAGATGGAAGTATTGTGGAGAAAAGAGAAATCATGTTGATGGAGCTGTTAGAAGAGATGGATGATGAACAGAAGCCATGGTATTATGAAATTGCAAAATATTGTGAAGATCAATCGTATCCTGAAGAAGCTACAACTGAGGAAAAAAGAGCTATCAGGAGAGTTGCTCAACGATACCCCCTAGTTGGGGGAGCACTGTACAAAAGAGATTTTGATGGAGTTCTTCTGAGATGTTTAGACGAAGATGAGCTTTGGAAGGTTATGGAAGGAGCTCATAGTGGAGTCTGTGGTGGCCATGTCAATGGACAGATGCTAGCAAAGAAGATCCTTAGACAAGGATTTTATTGGCCAACCATGGAAGAAGACTGTGTAGGATATGTCCGTAGGTGTGCCAAGTGTCAACTTCACGCCAACAAAATTCATTCTCCTGCATCTTCACTCCATCCTGTTTCTTCCCCATGGCCTTTCTCCATGTGGGCTTTCGACATTATTGGACCTCTTGGTAACCCAGATTCCGGCATCAAGCAAAAATCTTTCATTCTCACGGCAACGGAATACTTCACCAAGTGGGCAGAAGCTGAAGCATACGTGGAGATCAAAGCATCAACCGTCTGCAAATTCATCATGAAGAACATCATCACAAGATTCGGAATTCCAAGTACCATCGTCACCGACAACGGACCGCAGTTCGTGTCACAGGAATTGAAGGACCTCTGCAACAGGTATAAAATTGCATTGCATCATTCATCTCCTTATTATCCGCAAGGTAATGGCCAAGCAGAGGCAACTAATAAGACTTTGATAAAAATTATCAAAAAGACGTGTAAATCTAACAAATTCGCAGATTGGCCAGAAAAATTGGTTGAGGCTCTATGGGCCTACCGAACTTCAATCCGCACGCCTACTGGGCAGACTCCTTATTCCTTAACATTTGGAATGGAGGCGGTAGTTCCATATGAGATCCTTATACCGTCATTAAGAGTACAATTGAACAAGGAATTCTCCATTGATGAACATCGTTCAGCACTCCTTGCTCAATTGGAACTTTTAGACGAGAAAAGGTGGTCAGCTGCTAATCATGCAAAAGCCTATCAAAACAGATTAGCACGTTTTTATCAAAAGAAAGTCATTGAACGAAAGTTCAAAGTCGGTGAGATGGTCGTTAAAAGAATTTTTGTAAAACCTGGTGGTCCGCGTTCTAAGCTCCAACCCAACTGGGAAGGACCTTATGTTGTATCGCACGCTTTTCCTGGTAATGCTTATCGTCTTATTAATGCAGAAGGAGAAGAGCTAAATAATCCATGGAATGGTCTACATCTTAAGAAATACTACCCTTAGGATAAAGAGTCGATCAGTATGGTACAAAGACCAGTGGAATCAGAAAGTTTATAAACTCAAATTTCTTTGTTAGTCTGAATAATTTAACTTCAAACTCATTACTGCACACACTGACACGTTTGATTCGTGAATAACAAGAGATGCCAAGTCCTAAAGAATATCAAAAGCTTGACCAAAAGTATAAAGTACAAATCATTCCTTTTAAAGTAAAATTCTGTTTTACACTCGGCCCATAATGTCGGAACGAGGCTTAAAATAGACTACCAAGAATACCCGCCATCTTAGTAGGAGGCCGTCATAAAAAAAAAGGGGGGAGATCCGTCCCGAAAAGAAAAGAAAAGGATAGAAAAGCAAAAGCAAGGCAAAAAGCCAAATTGCAAATCAAAAGGCCATTACATTACAAACGTTACATCAAGGCCATGAAATGAAACAAAAGGGAACGCAAGGTCGATAAATACCCCGGGAAGAAAATGACCGAACCCCAACGGATGCTAGGGTAGGAAAGAAACATTTTTTTAAGTCTCCGGAACCTTCTCATGGGCTTTCTAAATCTATTCTTCTTTTCTTTCTAAAGAGGTGTACTTCAAACTTAAAGAATGGCTTAGATTGACTAAGGGTCAAATCATCAAATGGGATCACGAATGGAAACACAAGTTCAAACATGATGGGTTTTAAGTTAAGTTGTTAAAGAACAATTTGGAAATTAAGTTAATAAATGAATATGATCTTTTGATCTAAGTACCATACTGGTCTTTCAGTCAAAAATTCAAAAAAATTATATATGTCAAAAATTCAAAAAAAATTGCATATGTCAAAAATTCAAAAAAATACATATTTCAAAAATTCAAAAAAAAAAAAATTCAAAAAAATGTACATTTTTCAAAATCTAAAAAAAATACATATTTCAAAACCCAAACAAAATGAATATTTCAAAACCACAAAAATATTTCAATTAGCATTTGCTTGTTGCATTTAATATCTTTCATTCCTTTTATTTCAGTAAGCATATGTTTGCTTGTATGTTGCATTTTGCTTAAGTCTGATTATTCTTGTTACCTTTGTTAATAAAGGCTATGCCCCTTGACTATTTATTCAAGGAAAAGATTGATTGACCATTTGATTGGTCAGGCAAGGGGCTAAGCCTAAATAGATACTTAACCTGTTT
The DNA here is from genome assembly GCA_030544215.1 of Zantedeschia hybrid cultivar. NCBI lineage: Eukaryota > Viridiplantae > Streptophyta > Magnoliopsida > Alismatales > Araceae > Zantedeschia > Zantedeschia hybrid cultivar. The sequence goes on from JARZZO010000015.1 coordinate 12,596,699, forward strand.
GTTAAGTGTTGTACAGGATGCAAGATAAGCACAGGAACACGAGATTGGAGCCCAAAAGTTTCATGTATATATCAAAAGTGTTTTATACATGATACATGAAAAGAAAAGAAGTACATAAGCCCTCAAGGCTGGCTCTCCCCTCCGCCCTCATCTAACTGGCTCTGGGCCTCGTCAGGTGCGTCTGGTGCTGGTCCTCGGCTAGGAGGTGGAGGTGTCCCCATCGTGCTCGGCCCCGCCTGGCCGGAAGACACGGCAGCGCTGGCAGTGAAAGCGCTCGTCAGGCCGCGCTCCTGCGCACGCTGTCGAGCACGCCTGTACCTCTCCTCCACACTCCGGCGCTCGTGCTCTGCAATGCCCAGCTGGACCCGAAGAGCGGATATCTCAGCATCCATCCTCTGCCGCTCCTGCCTCTCCCGCTCCCGCTCCTCGTTGATGACCTCCAGGCGAGTCTGGAGGCGCGCAAGATCTCCAACCGAAAGTCGGGCCACCTTCTCCTCTAGAGCTCGGATCCGCTCTGCATCAGCCTCGGCACGAGTTGCTGTAGCATAGGCATCCGCTTCAGCCCTCTGAAGGGCTTCTTGGAGCTCAGCAACCTGCAGAAGAAGATTTTGTTAGTTCAAGACAATCAAGTAAGTCAAGTCAAATTCAAAAGTCAAAACTTACCCGAGCAGCACGGTCCTCCTCCGCAAGAGAAGCCCGGTGGATGGCAGAAGCGAGCTGACTCTGGAGGTCAGCCAAGGCAGCATCATGCGCGGCGAAGGATGATGAAGATGAAGCTCCATAGGTAGGGGGAGCCGCCTGGGTGTAGACGGCTCGCTGCACCAAAAGAACACTGTCAGTGGTTAATCGCCAAAACAAACAATTAATTAAAACATGCATTCATATTCATTCATACATACCAGATCGAAGAGCTCTTTCTGGACTTGTTCGAGCTGGGCCTCAGCATCATGTAGTCGGGCCCGGAGGTCGATGATGACCGCATCACGAGCATCCTGCAAATCACATATACATACATTCATTCACCAACATAAATCAAGATAATAATAAAATTAAAGACGCATGAATGCATACTTACATCGAGTGGTTAGAGGAGCCGCAGCTGGTCGGCATAATGAACCCGGTACTGCTGGAGGTAGCCCTCGCTACTCTCCGCACGGGACTCTACTCTGATGCCCCGACGGTGCCAGTCCTCGTACTGCTCCGGAAACTTGGCACGCCAGTCGGTGAGGGATTGCTTGCCCCTCATGCTCCTCCCCACACCCTCCGGGACCTCTTCATCTATCCATTCCTGATAGAGACCCAACGTCCTCATCACGAGCCGGAGACGGAGGGGCTCGATCTCGTTGAGGCAGTGCACCCACATCTGCCTCCCAAATCGCCTCCTGCCAGCCGTCACCCATGGCTGACCTTCCTCGTTCATGCCCAGATACGGGCGCCAGATCACCTGCATATAGGTTAGATGCATTCATAAATAAATTGCATGTAAGGAATAAAGAATTGCATTTAATGAAAAAAATTGAACAAGTTAAAAAAAACTTACCAATAGCTCTGGATAATCTAGAAACTGACGGCGGAGGGCCGTCAGCTGATGGTGCTGCGGAGCTGTGTCCACAATTGGCTGCCAACGGCAGGCCAATGGGACGACATCTGGACGAACGATCCTCGCTCTGCCGAGCGGGAAATAATGGTAGCTCCACACCTGCATTCATGAACATATAGGTTAGAAAAAGCATCATATCATATTGCACTGCATATTACACATAATTAAACAAGTTAATACCTGAAGGAACGGTGAGAAGCCGCTGACAGTAGTCTCGCGGTCCGGAGTGACCGCGGATAGATCTGCAAACAGGTGGGCCAGAAGGGCCGCACCCCAAGCGTACTCACCTAAGCTATCTAGGTCATCTAATAAATAAAGAAACCTACAGTGGATATGGTCGCCCTTCGTACCGAAGAGCAACCGACCGAAGAAAAAAACTAAAAAGACCCTCAGCTGTCTGTCTACCTCCTCTACCTGACTCGGGTCACTACAGTAGACGGAAGAGCATGACTCGGCTAGTCTATCTCTGAACTCTACCCGGGTCTCGTCAGACCGACGCCGGGGCTCATCTAATCCTAAGGCAGCCTCTACTTCTACCCTGGGGACCATCCTGGATTCTCTGCCCATGCTAGACACCTCTATCCCTAACAAGGCCTCTGCCAATCCTCGATAGTCGGGGTAAGTAACCCCACTAACTGGTCGGCCCTCTACCCGCAGGTCAGTGATCCTGGCCACGTCCTCTAAGGTGGGGACCATATGCCCCCAAGGCATCAGAAATGCCCGACTCTCTGCATGCCAACGCTCCCTGAGCGCCTGCAGCAGGACTAGATCGAGCCAAAATGGCTCGATGTCTAGTATCTCGCCGAACCCCATCCGGCGCAGGCGCGCCTTCTGGAAATCCGGGAGTCCCCTATACGCCCCTATCACTAAATCTCATGAAATTCTGGCCCTCATCACTCCCTGCAAATAAAAATAAAAAATAAAAAAAATAAAAAATAAATAAAAAAATGGGGTCAGTAATTAATAAAAACAGGAAAATTCACTTTGTTTTGAAAGGCGTCAGCACACACAGACGTATTTCAAAACACGTCCACATGCCTTGACGCAATTCAAACCTATTTTTCTACCTATTTTAAAAATTCGAAATTTGGATTGAAAGACGTCGACCAAGGGCGACGCCTTTTGAAAGGCGTCACCTGTCACCTGGTCTGGACGCCTTTCAAGTCCATATTTCGGGTTCTTAAAAGAACCCCTTTCTTCCCCTCTTTTCTCACCCTATTCAAACCATAGAAGACTTACCGTGTGGAGGTCGCCCTCCTCTTCCTCTTCCACCGCCATGGGCGCCGGTGGAGGGAGCTCCTCCTCCAAGAAGGCCGCCGCCTCGGCTAACGTCGCCGGCACCTCCTCGGGAGCTTCTTCTTCTTGCCTCCGCCTCCTCTTGGCCAAGGACTTCTTCTTCCTTGATCCTTCGCCGTGTTCCATGGCTGTAGAGAAGGAGTTTTGAGGGACACCGGAGAAATCGCCGGAGCTCGGTGGAGAGAGAAGATTTTTGTGAAAGTGAGGAAGAAAGGAGGGCCTTCGCGGGTCTGTAACGAAAAGGGTGAAAGGCGTCGACTCAGAAAGACGCGTTTCAAGGCGCATAAGTTGAGGCGGTAAAGGACAGCTGTTTGAATTGGCTGAAACACGTCCACATGGATAGACGCGTTTCAGGTTCTGTTCAAAGCCGTACACAGGAAAATCATGAAAGGCGTCTTGTTTACTGGACGCATTTCAGGGAATTAATGATGGAATTAATGGCAGAATCCTGGGAAAAGTAGGAGAGAGAGTTGAAAGGCGTCTAGTGATGTAGACGCGTTTTAAGCTTAAATCGGGTTTTTAAGGATTAAATTGAATTTCGGAAAAATAATTATAGTTTGAAAGGCGTCTTTATGAGTGGACGCGTTTTACATTTTACAGAACCCGAATTGTTGAATTTTCAGGAAAAATCAGGTTTTTACTTAAGGAAAAATCATGTGCACATCACAGAAGGTTGGGGAAAGATTCTAAGGCATGAAAAATCGTTCTTTATTCAATGGAATCAATCTTTATTATTACATCAAAATCAAAAAGAGAAAGAGGACATTCAAGGGAGAATATCATGAAGACCTTTAAGATAAGGAAATTTCAATCCTTTATCTCTGTCTTTAGAGGATCTTACACGATAACTAAAGCCAAGGTTCCATAGAGTAATGATGATTTGTATGGCTTCATAATCTTCATCGGACTCCAAGTCGCGCTTCTTGATTGGGAATGTGGGAGAGAATTCAGGGAACTCACGACGAGCCAAGCTAAGTTGAGTAAGGCACCGGTGTGGATTGTATAACACAAACTCAGTGGCTCCAATTAACTTGAGATCCGCTCCTGTTGTACGGCGCACCCAAACTGGTTTTCCAATAAAAGCAAGTGGAGACGAGTCGAATATGTCGGATGTCATGAGTTTCAAATACTCTCTCCAATCAGCTTGGGTCTTGAGCTTTGGAACCTTGTTGACCATGTACTCATTGAACTTTACAATATTAGCAATGCAATGAATTGGACTATTCAAGAAGATCTGAGATGGATTCAGAGGCCTTTTCTTGCTATGCTCGAATTTGAAGTGAAGTTCAACCCACAAGGCAAAGAGTAGCATGCATCCATATGGAGAACGACCCACAGAAGCCGCAGAAAGTCCACTGTAGAGATATGCTAAGAGAGCAGTGCTAATAGATTTACCTTTGAAAATTGCGCAAATAGCACTAATTTGATCGTCTTCCAAGATGTTATCCTGTGCAGGAAAGAATAAGACACCGGCAAGGCATGTAACGAGAGCTTTTGTTACATCCTCCGCCTCATCCTCCCTTAGATCTTCAATTTCATGAAGAGTCCACTCGGCCAGTTTTGCAAGATTGATCCCCTTCTTCGTGAGGCATCCTTTAACTTCTTAAGGATCCTTCATGATCGATGTCAATAACTGTTGACCGGTGATTCTCTCTTTTGTCAAGGCTATCTTGTCTCGGTTGTCTCTGGTCTTTGGGAGACCTAATAGAAGTTCCGCCTCTTCTAGAAGGATTATGCACTCGAAATCTTGGAAGAAGAACGTATGAGTTTGGGGATGCCACCACTCGATCAAGGCGCCCATAGCCGCCCAGTCTACGTTCGCACTTTTGTAATTCTTGGTAAGCACTACGAGTCCTTGAAGATCCCACTTGGATATGAACACTTGCATAGAAAGCTTAACACTTTTTGCAAGTTTACGAATCCAAGGGAGAGACGTGAACTTTCTTGGGCCAGGAAACATGGGGTAGTTCTGAAAGAAAGATAAAAAAGGAAGCTTGATAAGGAGCATGATGAAGAGCATGATGGAAGACATGAAGAACATGAAAGAAAGTTGATTGAACTTACTTGAAGATTGGGATTTCTTCCATTGAGATGATTCTCTATGTCTGCAAACTTCTCTAGAGACATCTTCATCTTCTTGTTTGAGGAATCCATCTCTCTTTTTCGGAGTTCCTCCTTCTTAAAGCTTGAGAAGCTTGAAAACCTTGAAGAAACCTTGAAAATTTGGAAGAAAACTCTCATTTGGATTATGATAGGATTGCTTGGGAATAACCTAAGGATGTTTATATAGGAGGAATTGCGATCCTAAGTAGACCTTTTCCGGATTGGAAAAGGGATGTGCATTGGTAGAGTTGGAGTTCGGGTAGAGAACAACCAGAAACATGTTTCTGTGAGTAAAAGGCGTCTAGTATACCTGACGCGTTTCAAAGTTGAATGGTGTCTGCGCGACATGACGCGTTTTAGCTTTTATATGATTTTTCCGAAATTCTGTGGATTTTAATGTTTAAATTGAATATTTGTTTGGAACTAATAATTTTGATTGCAGAAAATTCAAGAAAGCCTGAGCAAAGCTGGAAATGTCAAGAAAATCCCATTGTGGAATTCAAGTCCAGACCGTGGCTAAAAAGACGGTTATTTCTACCCTTGTATTATTTCTATGTAAAGCATTTGCATTACTATATGATAAATATTTATTAGATTGTATCAAGGACCTTGTGGTTTTGATGAAACTGGAATTTGAGTTCCCCTACAACAAAAACAGTGATAATTCCAGAGGATTCTTAATCGCACGGATAGGCCGTTGGATTGTTAATTAGTGAGGACGATGGTTCCACTTTTGTGAAACGGTGCGTGGATAAACGAGCTTCGGCTTAGCACTGAATTACAAGAATTGGTATCTTGACTCATTAATAACAATTTAACAATATTATCCTTGATTAATTTATATTTTATTTGACTTTATATTTTTCTTTTAGCCCAGCATGCATCATGTAGGACTTTGAAATCATTGTGATAAGGATTAATTACTGATTAAGTTTCAGACCATTAAATCAAATAATTTCAAACATGATATGAAATATTCCATTCCGAATTGAGTATCTTGATTATCTTTGAGGTTCGCTTGAAGATATCCTTGGAATTCTATCCTTGATTGGATTCTTTATCCGATATTCTTGTTTTTCTTTAAGATCCATCATGGCTGTAGCACGTCCACATTGGCTGGCAAACGCTCCCCATGATGAAACCTGCAGTGTCTACGACCTGGGGTACTTTCCACTCCGAGGAGGTTGATCGACTTTATTTTGTTTCCTTGTCTACTTCATCCAGACAGGATTAATTCCATTGATCTCTTTGAGCTATCTTCATTGATAATTTTGAGAAAAATTCCAATCATGTGATGTTAAGAGCGTGTCTCATCACACCTTGGCATCACCTTTTCAGTACATTCCATTTCATTTCACTCCTTTGCAAAGACAATGCCAAGGTGAGGCAGCTGTAGACACGCTAATTTTGACGTCATTTCGAGTAAATTTCATATCATACAATAATGCCTCGAAATGGTCTGATAATTAATCATTAATTAATTTTTATTAATCTTTTTAAGTGTCGGGTTTAACAGATGTGTTTAAGTTAATCAATTGAATTGATTTTAACTCAAATTTGAGTTAAAATATGAAGAAATATAAAAGACGTCTACCCAAGTGGACGCCATTTAGACTTTATTCCTGTTTTAACGTTTAAATTTGAATTTTAATTAATTGATTAATTAACTAAAAGGCGTCTGGTAATGTCGACGCGTTTTAGGTTTCCTAAGTGATTTTAACTTCCCCTCCGGATGTTTATCCTTATCTTAATTAGTCGAAAATACGTCTACATAGATGGACGCGTTTTACCTAATAAAGATAAAGATAAGTTTTCCCGGATATTTATCCTTATCTTAATTAGTCTGAAAGGCGTCATCCAAGGTGGACGCGTTTTTAGATAATTACAGATAAAGATGAATTAATTAGTATTTATCTGTCGGTTAAGATGGATAAATTCGGGATTTTTCAATGTTAATCTCGAACGCAAGAAATGCCTATAAATACCCTGCATGTTGAAGAGTAAAAAAAAAAAAAAAAAAAAAAAAAAAAAAGAAGAAGAGAATTGAGTTGAGTCGAGCCATAGCGTTATAGCGATTTGAAGATCGAAGCAACAACGTCGGAACGCCGGAGCGCTGCCATTTCCAGAAGTCGGCGTCTCTTTCAAGATCTTCATCCTTTCAGAGCTTCAATCGATTGGGCATAAGTTTTTCATTACTGCATTTGCATTTTTCATCTTCATTAGTTTCATTCTTCATATTCACTTCATGCAAACACACACCACAGCATAATCTTTCAAAAACCTACTTGACTAAAGGGGTTTCAAAGCCATTAAACAAGTGAGTTTGCTGTTTTAAATATGCTTAACATCATGATTAGTTCAGATACTGCTTCTACTTAAATTCTCATCATAATTCTTCGTTTTCTGTTTCTGTCTCTGCTGCACTCAACAACAACAAGAGATCAAAAGGGGAAATCAAGCACAACTTCTGGACGATCCTCAACCTCAAATTCAACAGCAAGAACAAAAAGCAAAGAAAGGGCTCTCTTTCTTCAGCCGGCTAAGGAAGGGGAACCAAGGACTCAATCTTCCGCGTTTGAAAGGTAGACGATCATATCTCTTTTGAAACTTTTTAGTTAAAAGTTTCTGGCGATCACTGCACTTTAGTTGCTATTTTTAATAGGTTAGTTTACACTAAACAACATAGATTTTTCATGTTAATCACACGGTCATTCTAAGCACCTACACCTGGGGCCGGGCTTGGCTGCCCCAGCCCGAGCCAGATGGCCCGTTAAGCCTTCCTTTGGCCCATTAAATATGTTTTGAGCCATATTAACCCCAAAAATCCTTTATTTAAAGATAAAGCCCACCCCTTTTAACAGGAAATTAAAATTAATAAGTTTAAAATTGTTTTAAGCTTAATTTTTTTTTGTTAATAAAGGGTTAAATTTTAAGATTTCATCTTAATTGATAATTGTTGTTAATTTATTAAGATATTATCTTAATTTGTTAACTAACAAATGTTGTTACTAATGTTTTAAGATATGATTTTAAAAGTGGGTGATTGTGAAGATGTGATCTTTTAATAAGGTTATTTACTAAGATGTGATCTTAGTTTATTAACCATTGTTGTTAAGTCCTTTTAATTATGTAATTAGAAGGATAATTTAAGATATGATCTTGAATTAATTAACAAGTGTTGTTAATTAATTTTTATTTAAGTTGATAGAAGGGTTTAATATTTAAGATATGATCTTAAATTAATTTTTTAACAAATGTTGTTAATTACATTTAGTTAAGTGATTAGATTATTTAATTTCTTAACAATTGTTGTTATGAAATTAATTATTTAATTAAGAGACTCTTAATAATAGGTTGTTAAGTGTTTAATTAACTTTTTATAATTGTTATAATGAGGTTAATTATTTCTTGAGAATAAACTTTAATAAAAGTTATTGAAGGTTAATTAAGTCTTAATAATAGTTATTAAGATGATTAATTAATTTTCTCAAGTATCTCTTAATTAATGTTTTCGAAGATCTAATTAATTTAATAATCAACTTTTAATAAAAGTTATTAAAAGATTGGATTAAGTCTAATTGTTAAACTATTTTAATTAGAAATGTTCTAATTATTGTTTCTTAATAATTGTTATTGAGAAATATGATTTAATTAAGGGGTTTTAACAAGGAGTTGTTAAGGGGTTAATAATATGAATTGAAAATTCTTTTATAAATGCTATTTAAGAAATTTTAATTCTTTCTAAATGTTAGATTGTTTTTCATTAATAATTGTTATTAATGTGAATTAAAGTTAATCTAAGTGTTAGATTAATTAATTTAGAATTATTCTAAATACTGCATAGAATATTTTAGAATTTTAATTTTAGTCTTGTTTGCACATGTTGATGTGTTTGATGCTTTAAATTAGATTTATTGCATGTTAGAAAATAAGATTTTCGAAAATTAAAATTATCTAATTTTGATTGGTACCCAGGTTTTAAGAAAGCCAAAATTATTATAATTTCAAAATTTTAGCCTCCATATGACGTGCTTTATCATGTGTGGATGGTTAAAATTTGTGGTGGTTATGGACATGCACTTAGTTAAATTTCATATCATGTGATAGTGTGTGATTATGTGGATAGGTATGGGATGTGATGTACATTACTTAAGTGTTAATTAATGAGGCCTGCGTGTCTCCCACTCTTTCTCACTCCATTGTAATTCTATCTCCCTCTATCATTGTACTCGGCCATGAGGCTTTCTCTTACAAGTTATTTGTATTTGAAATTGTTTCAAAATTAATATTATTTGTAATTGATCTAAAATCTATGATAATGGTGCTCTCTGTCATTACAATTTTGAGATTGATAAGTTTATTAGAATTCTACTTATCTATACTGCCAATCATGCGATGATGACAGTTGGATATTAAAAGCGTCCACTAAATGTGATTGAGGTAAAGATGTATATGATACACCTTTAAAGCTTTTAAAATGTCCAGAAAGCAAGTTATGATTTCAAAGATTATTTTGAATCAAACTAAAACTTCCCAAAGTTGTAATAAGAGTTTTTGACTTAATTGTCAAATATTACGTGATCATTAAGAATGATCACGAACTGTGTGTGTTCAAAGAGGACAGTGGGAGTACGGTCGCTTTAGTAATGCTTTATGATAATAACATCAAAGTCATTAAGAATGACTTCGGGATGTTACTGTTAGTGAAAGCATTGTTAACCATAGTTTCCTCCATAATTGATTAAGTTATAATATCCTACGTATTGGAAATACGAATCTATTCAGATAGATTGGTGGGGATATTATATTGACCTGTATGTCAAGATGTGTAAGGACTGAGGTTTTCGGATCCGGTTTTCGGGGTCGGACTCTGTAGTTCAGGCCCTAATGGGGCTGAGACTCTGTTCTGTTACGCTTCGAGCGGGCTCGACGCGGTTTAAACGGCGTCCAGCATTCCAGACGCGTTTTAGATTATGGCACGTGGGTGCCACGTGGGCTGGCTTTGGGCCGCGAGAGTACGGCCCTATCGTGTCGTCTGAACGGCGTCCGCGATGGACGACGCCTTTCAGACTGCGACCCTGGGTTGTCAATGTACGGCGCCAGTCTTGTCGTCTGAACGGCGTTTTGGATGGACGATGCGTTTCAGAGTTCTGTCAGAGCGGCCGTCATGTCAACTGATAGGCGTCCATACAGCTCGACGCGTTTTTAACCAGTTTCTGGTTACCCCGCGAACCCTCTTTCCTTTCCCTCATTTCTTCCTTCCCTCTCTCTCTCCTCCCTTCCTCCGGCGATTCCGGCGATGCCTCCTTCCCCTCCCTCTTTTCCTCCCCCCATTTCATCTCTCCCTCCACTCCATCGACCTCCTAACTCCCACCACTACCACCACCACCTCCTCCGCGGCGTTTTCTCTCCGGACGGCGGCCGACGTCCCGGTGGAGTAACGGCGACCTCAGCGGTACCGACAGCGGCGTGAGGCGAGACGGGTGGGCGGCTTGGAGCTTGGAGGAGTTCAAGTAACCGGTAGGGTGACGATTTCCGTAGTGTTTCACTTTAAAACCATGTTCTCCCGCTTGAAGCATGCTACGGATCTATGATTTTTGGGTAGAATGAACATGTTAGGGGCTTTTCTTGATGGGAATGGGAGTTTCTATGAATATGGATTTGAGGATTCCTTGTGATGGTTTAGTTTGTCCCTTTTTCCCCTCTGTTTTGTGTGTTTTTGGGGCTCTTGGGGATCAAAAGGGGGACCCTCGGGTTGAACTGCGGAATCAGGTTTCTGGCACTAAAAGACGTCGTACTTGGACGACGCCATTTAGAATGGCGACGGGCCAGTACGACGTCTTTTAGGCAGAAATCTTCCTATTCAAGGTTCTGTCCGTCTGGGTTTCTGGCGTTAAATGACGTCGTACCTGGACGACGCCATTTAGAATGGCGACGGGCCAGTACGACGCCATTTAAGCAAAAATCACCCTGATTAAGGATTCTGCAAGTTTCAGATTTTGGTGTGAATGGCGTCTGAGGACAGCAACGCCTTTTGAAAAGGCGACTTCCCAGGACGACGCGTTTTACGCCAGGTTCTGAGGTCGAGATCTCATAAACCAGTTTATGATGCTTGAATAGCGTCGGCCTTGGGCGACGCAATTCAAGACAGAACCACACTAATCCATGCCAGTAAAATGTGTTTACACTATTAAATAGTCGATTAAATGCATGTTTTAAATCTACTCGATAATGATGGATTCTCCGTGACCGGATCTCACTGCATCGTGTTTTGTGTTACTGTGGACCTAGAGTGACAGTTGTAGCATTTTTATCACCCTGTGCTGGTGTGGGTGGAGTACAGCGCCGGTGAGAGCAGTGGCGGGGTGACGCCTAGTGAGAGAGGGTCACCTGGTGAACCCCGGGGTTAGCTAGTACCGGTGTCGGAGTGGTACCTGTGGAGTGTCACTCATGCTGGGGGAAGGAGTAACCACCTGAGCCAGTTGGGCCGGAGTAGCTAGCGTGCTATCCGAGGGGTTACTGTTTGGTCTCAGCGGGTCGGTGTTTCCCACTTTCGTTGTGTGGTTGACGTGTTTTGAGGATACGCTAGTTACGGGTTCTCTGGTAAATTGGAATTATGCATGTTAAATATACTTCGAATGCATGTGATTCATATCGAGATTTAGGTGTAGTAATTATTGCTTTACTTGGTTACTGTACTTCCTGTTGTACTTTGCACTTGTGGGTGTGTGAGTGGGCAGTGGGGATCGAAGGATCCCTACTGAGTCTTTTCGTTGAGACTCACCCATGCGGTTTTCAGGTGACGACTCCAGGCAGACTTAGCGAGGGGTGTGCTGTTGTGTGTCGCGCGCCGTCAGTTGTTGTTCCGGGGTATGCCCCGACGTAGTTGTTATCTTTATTTATGGCCTGTATGCTTAATTATTTCTTTTCTATTAGAATATGTAATTATTTGTTGTATCGAGTCGCATTGTAATAACTTTTAATTCCTGCATTTTCCTTTCAATTCAATGCGATGTGAATGTTTAGCTTAGTTTATTGTTTATTTCCCAAACTTACTTAGATCCTGGTTTGATTCCAAATTAATGATTCGGTACCCATTTAGTAATCGGATCCCCGATTATAGGGTGGCGGGTCGTTACAATTGGTATCAGAGCACTCGGTCTGGCAAATAAATGAATAACCAGGCTAAATGTCGTAAGTCCGGCAAATAATTACATTATCCCGTACAGGCACGGCGGTAGTAGAAGTTTTAGGATTCTAATTAGAACTTTTTCGATTTCATGATTGTAGGCGACTAGATGGCTCCTAGGAAGAGGATGCCGGTTATTAGAGAGCGGGGAGATGTCCCTAGTGGATCTGAGGCCGGTAGGCCGAGTGTAGAGCAGTTCATGGAGGCTATAATGGACACGATGGCTAGATATCAGACCCGAGACCCTAGTGAGAGTTCCAGTGCTCGGGGAGGGTCTACAGCTACACTAGAGAGATTCCTGAAGCTGAGGCCACCTCATTTCACCGGTCGTCCCGACCCTGATGAGGCCGTTCATTGGTTGAGGGAGATGGAGAAGACTTTCGATACTATGGATTGTGCAGCAGTTGAGAGGACTCTATTGGCTACCTTCATGTTGAAGGATAGCGCCTATGATTGGTGGACCACTTTGAAGAGTTTGTCATATGAGGATAGGAGTCTCAAGGAGATTTCGTGGGAGACTTTTGTGAAGGAATTCAATGCGCAGTATTTTCCTAGGCATGTCCAGAGGGTCAAGGAAAGGGAATTTATGGAGCTGACTCAGGGGAGTATGACGGTACTCGAGTACCAGGCGAAGTTTGTTTCGCTTGGGAGGTTTGTACCTTTCATTTCAGGGGACGAGGAGCGTCGTACTGAGAGGTTTGTGGATGGACTGAGGCTCAGTCTGAGGAACTTTGTGGCGTCTCACTGTTGTACAGATTTGGCATCAGCGGCTAGGTGTGCAGCAGCAGTGGAGGCACAGCAGAATCAGTCAGCCCGAGAGAGAGGACCGACTGCTCAGGGACCAGCTCGTGGCAGGGGTAAGGCAGCGGCAGCAGCCCCTTCTTCCAGATCGGGATCGTCGTCACTCGGCTCCAGATTTAGGAGATTATTTCGAGGCAGTGGAAGCAGTAGTGGCAGTAGCGGTAGTAGCAGACCCAGGCAGGATCAGCAGAGCCAGTCGGTGTCCAACGCTCAGCAGGAGTCAGCTCAGAGGCTTCCAGCAGTTTGTCAGCACTGTGGTGGTACTCATGGTGGGACTCAGTGTCCTGCTTTTTCCGGAAGATGCTATACTTGTGGCCAGCAGGGCCACGTGGCGAGGTTTTGCCCGCAGGGGCGTGGTCAGAGGCAAGGGCCAGGTGATCAGAAGAAGCCAAGGACCCAAGGGAGAGTGCTCGTGCGTCCAACATGGTGGAAGGTACACTTTCTGTTCTTGGGAACTCTGCACATGTGCTAATTGATTCGGGTGCTTCGCATTCTTTCATTTCTGAGCAGTTCATAGATGTTCTTTCTGTACCTGTTGATGAGCTATCTGATGGATTGATGGTAGAGGTTCCTTCTGGGGATTTCATGTTGTCTTATAACTGTTTGAGGGATGTTCCCTTGACCATTGAGGGCCATGAGTTATCTGCCCAGTTAGTTCTGCTTGCCATTCGTGATTTTGATGTTATCCTGGGCATGGACTGGTTGGAGACTTATTATGCTGAGGTGGACTGCCATAGGAAGAGAGTGCGTTTCTCTATTCCATATATCCCGACCTTCTACTTCCAAGGTATTAGACTCTCTTCTCGAGGTATTCTTATTTCTGCCTTTAAGGCCCAGAGGTTGCTTGTTGGTGGCTGCGAGGCTTTCCTTGCCTCTGTCGTTTTAGCTGATGATAGTAGAAGTTCCAGTCCTTGGGAGGTGCCTATAGTGTGTGACTTTGTAGATGTGTTTCCTGAGGATTTGCCTGGCCTTCCTCCTCAGCGAGAGGTTGAGTTTACTATTGAGCTTGCACCGGGTACGGCGCCCCTATCTAAGGCCCCGTATCGGATGGCCCCAGCCGAACTCACTGAGTTGAAGGCGCAGTTGCAGGAGTTGCTAGATAAGGGTTTCATTCGTCCCAGTACTTCTCCGTGGGATGCTCCAGTCCTATTTGTCAGGAAGAAGGATGGTTCTCTGAGGTTGTGCATTGATTATAGACAGCTGAACCAGGTGACAATAAAGAATAAGTACCCACTTCCAAGGATCGATGATTTGATGGATCAGCTGCAGTCTGTAAATGTGTTTTCTAAGATTGACTTGAGATCTGGATATTATCAGATGAGGATCCGTGAGGTCGATATTAGTAAGACAACTTTTAGAACTCGGTATGGACATTATGAGTTTTTGGTCATGCCTTTTGGTTTGACCAATGCTCCGGCGGCTTTTATGGATCTGATGAACCGAGTCTTTAGGGCCTATCTAGATCAGTTTGTTGTAGTATTTGTAGATGATATTTTGATATTCTCTTCTTCTGAGGAAGAGCACGCCACACATCTTCAGATGGTATTGCAGGTCCTAAAAGAGTACCAACTCTATGCCAAGTTTAGCAAGTGTGAATTCTGGCTAGAGAAGGTACACTTCCTTGGGCATGTCATTTCTGGCGAGGGCATCGCAGTGGATCCAGCCAAGATCGAGGCAGTGATGGATTGGAGCAGGCCAACTTCAGTAACTGAGATCAGGAGCTTCTTGGGGCTAGCAGGTTATTACAGGCGGTTTGTCCAGGGGTTTTCTTCGATAGCGGCTCCCTTGTCGAGGTTGACTCGAAAGGGAGTTCGTTTTGTGTGGACCGAGGAGTGTGAGCGGAGTTTCATTGAGTTAAAGACTCGCCTCACTTCGGCCCCAGTGTTGGTGCTTCCATCAGGTTCTAGTGGGTTTGTGGTTTATTCAGATGCGTCTCGTCAAGGTTTGGGTGCAGTTCTAATACAGCATGGCAGGGTCGTGGCCTATGCTTCTAGACAGCTGAAGAAACATGAGGAGAACTATCCCACCCATGATTTGGAATTGGCAGTTGTGGTATTTGCACTAAAGATCTAGAGACTGAAGTATGGAGAGAAATTTCAGGTTTTTACTGATCACAAGAGCCTGAAGTATGTTTTCACACAGAGGGATCTGAATTTGAGGCAGCATAGGTGGATGGAATTCATCAAGGATTATGACTTCGACCTTTCTTATCATCCGGGCAAGGCGAATGTGGTGGCAGATGTCTTGAGTCGGAAGACGGTCGTGTCATACCTTATGATTCGAGAATGGAGATTGTTTGAGCAGGTTGTTGAATCTTCCTTTCGGGTTCCACGTGAGGATGATAGAGCCGTGTTGGCCAGCTTGACTGTGAGACCAGCAGTGTACCATGCTGTGATTGAGGCTCAGAGGGCAGATGTAGAGTTACCACAGATTCTCCAGAGACCAGAGGTGGAGTTGTGGGATGACGGTACAGTCAGGTTTAGAGGCAGACTCTATGTTCCGACCAAAGAGGACGTGCGCAGGAGTGTCCTTGATGAGGCACACCGTTCTAGATATGCAGTGCATCCCGGAACAACTAACATGCATCATTGTTTGAGGAGGCACTTTTGGTGGCCTGGTATGAAGAAAGATGTGGCTGAGTATGTGGCTAGGTGCATGACTTGTCAGCAGGTTAAAGCCGAACATCAGAGATCAGGAGGGTTGTTGCAGCCCTTACCGATCCCGGAATGGAAAGGGGAGCATGTGACTATGGATTTTGTGATGGGATTACCTGTATCCCCTAGCAGAAGGGACGCGATTTGGGTTATTATTGATCGGTTGACCAAGTCTGCTCACTTCCTGGCTATTAGGAAGGACTGGTCAGTCGGTAAGTTGGCTAAGTTGTTTGTAGATCGGATCATCTCTCTACACGGGGTGCCCTTATCCATTGTATCAAACCGGGATCCAAGGTTTACTTCCAGGTTCTGGAAGAGTTTTCAGAAGGCCTTGGGCACGCACTTGGCCTTCAGCTCGGCCTATCATCTCGAGACTGATGAGCAGTCGGAAAGGACCATTCAGACTCTGGAGGATATGCTCAGGGCATGTTGCCTAGACTGGGGAGGTTCTTGGGAGCAACATTTGCCTACTGTGGAGTTTGCCTACAACAACAGTTATCATTCTAGTATCGGCATGGCGCCTTACGAGGCTTTGTACGGGCGGCCGTGTCGATCCCCGGTGTGTTGGTCCGAGATTGGCGAGAGGCAGATAGCAGGGCCAGAGTTAGTACAACAGTGTGCTGAGGTTGCCAGGATAGTACGGCAGAGACTGATCGCAGCTCAGAGCAGGCAGAAGAGTTATGCTGATATCCGGAGGAGACCACTTGAGTTTGAGGTTGGAGACCACGTGTTTCTCAGAGTCTCACCCTCCAAGGGTGTGATGAGATTCGGGAAGCGAGGCAAGCTGAGTCCGCGATATATTGGGCCTTTTCCTATTCTTGCTAGAATTGGGGAAACCGCGTATCAGCTGGCCTTGCCGCCCAGTCTTGCAGGGGTGCACGATGTGTTCCATGTTTCTTTGCTGAGAAGATATGTTCAGGATCCATCCCATGTTTTAGATTTTTCAGAATTGGAAATTGCTGAGGACTTGTCCTTTCCAGAGTTTCTAGTTCGTATTGAGGATCGCAGAGAACAGGTCCTTCGGAACAAGGTTGTGCCTTTGGTTAAGGTGATTTGGCAGTACCGCTCCGGGGGCGAGGCAACCTGGGAGCGTGAGGACGAGATGCGGGAGCAGTTTCCTTACCTTTTCTCGTAAGTTCCCTTGTGAGCTTGTATCTCTATGTTTTAACCTCGTTAGTTCTAGCAGGCAATTTCGGGGGGGGCAAATTCTTTTAAGGGGGTGAGAATGTAAGGACTGAGGTTTTCGGATCTGGTTTTCGGGGTCGGACCCTATAGTTCAGGCCCTAATGGGGCTGAGACTCTGTTCTGTTTCACGTCGAGCGGGCTCGACGCGGTTTAAACGGCGTCCAGCATTCCAGACGTGTTTTAGATTATGCCACGTGGGTGCCACGTGGGCTGGCTTTGGGCCGCGAGAGTACGGCCCTATCGTGTCGTCTGAACGGCGTCCGCGATGGACGACGCCTTTCAGACTGCGACCCTGGGTTGTCAATGTACGGCGCCAGTCTTGTCGTATGAACGGCGTCTTGGATGGACGATGCGTTTCAGAGTTCTGTCAGAGCGGCCGTCATGTCAACTGATAGGCGTCCGTACAGCTTGACGCGTTTTTAACCAGTTTCTGGTTACCCCACGAACCCTCCTTCCTTTCCCTCATTTCTTCCTTCCCTCTCTCTCTCCTCCCTTCCTCCGGCGATTCCGGCGACGCCTCCTTCCCCTCCCTCTTTTCCTCCCACCATTTCATCTCTCCCTCCACTCCATCGACCTCCTAACTCCCACCACTACCACCACCACCTCCTCCGCGGCGTTTTCTCTCCGGACGGCGGCCGACGTCCCGGTGGAGTAACGACGACCTCAGCGGTACCGGCGGCGGTGTGGGGCGAGACGGGTGGGCGGCTTGGAGCTTGGAGGAGTTCAAGTAACCGGTAGGGTGACGATTTTCGTAGTGTTTCACTTTAAAACCATGTTCTCCCGCTTGAAGCATGCTACGAATCTATGGTTTTTCGGTAGAATGAGTATGTTAGGGGCTTTTCTTGATGGGAATGGGAGTTTCTATGAATATGGATTTGAGGATTCCTTGTGATGGTTTAGTTTGTCCCTTTTCCCCCTCTGTTTTGTGTGTTTTTGGGGCTCTTGGGGATCAAAAGGGGGACCCTCGGGTTGAACTGCGGAACCAGGTTTCTGGCGCTAAAAGACGTCGTACTTGGACGACGTCATTTAGAATGGCGACGGGCCAGTACGACGCCTTTTAGGCAGAAATCTTCCTATTCGAGGTTCTGTCCGTCTGGATTTCTGGCGTTAAATGACGTCGTACCTGGACGACGCCATTTAGAATGGCGACGGGCCAGTACGACGCCATTTAAGCAGAAATCACCCTGATTAAGGATTCTGCAAGTTTCATATTCTGGTGTGAATGGCGTCTAAGGACAGCGACGCCTTTTGAAAAGGCGGCTTCCCAGGACGATGCGTTTTACGCCAGGTTCTGAGGCCGAGATCTCATGAACCAGTTTAGGATACTTGAATAGCGTCGTCCTTGGGCGACGCAATTCAAGATAGAACCACACTAATCCATGCCAGTAAAATGTGTTTACACTATTAAATAGTCGATTAAATGCATGTTTTAAATATACTCGATAATGATGGATTCTCCGTGACCGGATCTTACTGCATCGTGTTTTGTGTTACTGTGGACCTAGAGTGACAGTTGTAGCATTTTTATCACCCTGTGCTGGTGTGGGTGGAGTACAGCACCGGTGGGAGCAGTGGCGGGGTGACGCCTAGTGAGAGAGGGTCACCTGGTGAATCCCGGAGTTAGCTAGTACCGGTGTCGGTGTGGTACCTGTGGAGTGTCACTCGTGCTGGGGGAAGGAGTAACCACCTGAGCCTGTTGGGCCGGAGTAGCTAGCGTGCTATCCAAGGGGTTACTGTTTGGTCTCAGCGGGTCGGTGTTTCCCACTTTCGTTGTGTGGTTGACGTGTTTTGAGGATACGTTGGTTACGGGTTCTCTGGTAAATTGGAATTATGCATGTTAAATATACTTCGAATGCATGTGATTCATATCGAGATTTAGGTGTAGTAATTACTGCTTTACTTGGTTACTATACTTTGCACTTGTGGGTGTGTGAGTGGGCAGTAGGGATCGAAAGATCCCTACTGAGTCTTTTCGTTGAGACTCACCCCTGCGGCTTTCAGGTGAGGACTCCAGGCAGACTTAGCGAGGGGTGTGCTGCTGTGTGTCGCGCACCATCAGTTGTTGTTCCGGGGTATGCCCCAACGTAGTTGTTATCTTTATTTCTGGCCTGTATGCTTAATTATTTCTTTTCTGTTGGAATATGTAATTATTTGCTGTATCGAGTCGCATTGTAATAACTTTTAATTCCTACATTTTCCTTTCAATTCAATGCGATGTGAATGTTTAACTTAGTTTATTGTTTATTTCCCAAACTTGCTTAGATCCTGGTTTGGTTCCAAATTAATGATTCGATACCCATTTAGTAATCGGATCCCCGATTATAGGGTGGCAGGTCGTTACAAGATGTTTGGCATAAATTTCATAACAAGTCTCAATTGTTGAGATATGGAATTTATTCTTTTAAAGAAAAAGGTTCCTTAAAGGATACATGGATGAATTACATCATTAAGCGCTTGAGAAGTGCTAAGGATACATTCACGTATATGGAGACGATGATTTGAAACTATGAGGTCACACTGACTCGAATTTCAAGTCAAATAATAGATTCAACCTTCTAGTAGAAAGGAATGAATCAGAAGAGTTCCAATCTAGAACTCGATATTAAGGAGACGACATAATCAAGTGATACTGTTATTAGAACAGTATGGATGAAAAGGTTCTTCCCTGAACTAGATGTAGTTCTAAAAGGTCTCTGATAAAATCTCGTTGTTGTAGGACAACAGTAGGAACGATCAATTGTGTGATCGAGCCATGGTCTCATCAGAAGTTCCAGAACATTTTGTGGTTCTTTCACAGGTTCAGAGACAAAGGATTAAGAGGAAATAACGTAATGGAAAATATTCCATCTATAAATAGTTTAGCAGATCCCTGACCCAAGTCTTAGTCACAGACTTTTTATGGGTATCACCTAGATTTGATGGAGATCAAATGCGAAAGTGATTGGTTTGAGTCCAAATGGGAGATTGATGGATATAGGTGTCCTCTAAGCCAATCATAAGGCACCTATTTCAATCTGGTTCACTAATAAATGGCATTAAATTCATTATGTAGATTGGCATATTTATATTTGCGCATAATGAAGTCCATGAATATATGCAATAGTCATCAGATTATGATGAGATCATAATAATGAGACTGATGACTTATAAACACATATTCTCAATTGTTCATAGTCATAGGATGTTTGAGAAGGACATCAAACATCTGGTTAGTCTAGTACAGGTTATTCTAGCTCATATGATGAGGGTGACTGATCTCGTTAGTTACTCGTGTGGAGACACAATGGTAAACATGTAGGTGCTCATTGGGGAATGAGTTCACTGAACTGATCCGACATGAATCGCCGAATGGTAATTTACCTGACTGTCAATCGGCTTGATTCATCGTCACAGTGGCGTGGTTGATCCTTGGACTTGAGACACCAAAGACACCTTGTCGGTGGACTTCTGGACTTTGACCTTGACCTACGAATCCCTATCTACGGGATCTCTAATAGTCAAAGATCAGGTCCAGCGGAAGACCTTCAAAGGTGATTGTGTGTTTAATAAAGGATCGTTCGCTCTCAGGTAACTGGAGAGAGAATGCTCTAGAATAGATCCGCAGGAGTCTCTGTCCAGAGCAGAAACAATATCAGAAAAGATGTTTTTGGATATTGTACAGCGGAGTCTGGTTCAAGTGAGTTGACCATCTAAGGTTTGCCAGTTGACCATACCCTAGGTTAACTCGAGAGCATTGTGCGAACGAAGGATTATAGCTACGCAGTAACTGCGGACGGACAGGTTCCATGAGTGGGTTGCTGAACTCCATTACCTTCCGGGATCATGCGGTGTTACTTGGCACCCAACTTGATCGGAAGTCCGACCGAATTTACATGAGATGTTAATTCGGTTAAGTAATTAGTTAATATCTAGATATTAATTAATTACAATAAGTCAATAACTAGTTATTGTACTTAACGGGCTGAAAATCGAACTGGTTAATGGGCCTAGAGGGTCACACGTAATAAGATTCTCAGTCGGTGGTACTTAAGTGGGATTTATACTGACTTAATATATATACGCATTGTTGAGAAACCCTGGGCCATGCTCCAGATTTTCCCCATGATGGCGGCCCCCTTTCTCTCTCCTCATCCTCTGGGCACCCCATTCGAGGCGCCAGCACTATCTCCGTCTCCACCGCGCGCAATTCCCGAAAGTTGGGAATTCTCGACCGCGGGTTTCCAGATATCCTTGTGCCGACGGATCTTTTGCGAGCGAGCTGATACGGACGAGGGAGCGAGGACGAACCACCGTGGAGGATCGCGTGGATACCGCTAGAGGCCGGACGTCTGGGCGGCTTGCGGCATCGCCTCGACGGAACCAAGACGGAAGCGGATTCGAATCCGCGCACGGTAATCAGGTTACGACCCGATTTTTCGGTTTTAGTTTTCATTCTGAATCGGATCAGCGAATATCGGGCGGGATAATGTTTGTTCGTCATTTTCGTTTTGTTCCTCGCGTCCCGCCCGGATCCCAACGTAAAGTGTATGACATTGTGACTTTTAAATATTTAAGTGATGGATATAGGTGTCCTCTAAGCCAATCATAAGACACCTATTTCAATCTGGTTCACTAATTAATGGCATTAAATTCATTATGTAGATTGGCATATTTATAATTGCGTATAATGAAGTCCATGAATATGTGTAATAGTCATCAAATTATGATGGGATCATAATAATGAGACTGATGACTTATAAACACATACTCTTAATTGTTCCTAGTCGTAGGATGTTTGAGAAGGACATCAAACATCCGGTAAGACTAGTACAGGTTATTGCAGCTCATATGATGAGGGTGACTGATCCCGTTTGTTACTCGTGTGGAGACATAATGGTAAACCTATAGGTGCTCATTGGGGAATGAGTTCACTGAACTGATCTGACATGAATCGCCGAATGGTAATTTACCTGACTGTCAATCGGCTTGATTCATCGTCACAGTGGCGTGGTTGATCCTTGGACTTGACACACCAAAGACACCTTGTCGGTGGACTTCTGGACTTTGACTTTGACCTATGAATCCCTATCTACGGGATCTCTAATAGTCAAGAATCGGGTCCAGTGGAAGACCTTCGAAGGTGATTGTGTGTTTAATAAAGGATCGTTCGCTCTCAGGTAACTGGAGAGAGAATGCTCTAGAATAGATCTGCAGGAGTCTCTGGCCAGAGTAGAAACAATATTAGAAAAGTTGTTTTCCAATATTGTACAGCGGACTCTGATTCAAGTGAGTTGACCATCTAGGGTTTGACAGTTGACCATACCCTAGGTTAACTCGAGAGCATTGTGCGAACGAAGGATTTAGCCACGCGGTAACTGTGGACGGACATGTTCTATGAGTGGGTTGTTGAACCCCATTACCTTCCGGGATCATGCGGTGTTGTTTGGCACCCAACTTGATCGGAAGTCCGACCGAATTTACATGCGATGTCAATTCGGTTAAGTAATTAGTTAATATCTAGATATTAATTAATTACAATAAGTCAATAACTAGTTATTGGACTTAACGGGCTGAAAATCGGACTGGTAAATGGGCCTAGAGGGTCACACGCAATAAGATTCTCAGTCGGTAGTACATAGGTGGGATTTATATTAACTCGGGGACTTTTGTGAAAAGTCGCGCCGACTTAATATATATACGCGCTGTTGAGAAACCCAGGGCCAAGCTCCAGGGTGTAACAACCCGCCACCCTATAATCAGGGATCCGATTACTAAATTGGTACTGAATCATTAATTTGGAACCAAACCAAGATCTTGATAAGTCTGGGAAATAAATAATAAACTAAGCTAAACATTCCCATCGCATTGAATTAAAAAAAAAAGTGCAAGAATTAAAAGTTATTACAATGCGACTCGACACAGCAAATAATTACATATTCCAACTGAAAAGAAATAATTAAGCGTACAGGCCAGAAATAAAATAACAACTACGTCGGGTCATACTCCGGAACAACAGCTGCTAGCGCGCAACTCTAAGCAGCATTCTCCTTGATAGGCCTGCCTGGAACCCTCACCTGAAAACCGCAGGGGTGAGTCTCAACGAAAAGACTCAGTAGGGATCCTTCGATCCCCACTGCCCACTCACACACCCACAAGTGCAAAAACACAGCTAAAGATAAAGTAAGCAAGTAAAGCAGCAATTACTACTCCTAAATCTCGATATAAATCACATGCATTCGAAATATAACATGCATATCTCTGAAACCATTCCACCAGGGAGCCTACAACCAACGTCTCGGCAAAACACGCCAACCACACAAACGAGAGTGGGAAACATCGACCCACTGAGACCAAACAGTAACCCCTCGGATAGCACCCTAGCTACTCCGGCCCAACTGGCTCAGGTGGTTACTCCTTCCCTCAGTACGAGTGCCACTTCACAGGTACCTCTCCCACACCGATACTAGCTAACCCCGGGGTTCACCAGGTGACCCTCTCTCACTAGGCGTCACCCCGCCACACCCACACCGGTGCTGTGTTCCACACACACCAACACAGGGTGACAAGGCGCTACAACTGTCACCCTAGGTTCACGGTCGCACGAAACACAACACAGTGCGATCCGGTCACATAGAAATCCTCATCCTCAGTTACGATTATAATCATGCAATTAACCAAACTATCTAACAGTGTAACACATATTAAATATATGAATTAGTGTGATTCTGTCTTGAATCGCGTCGCCTAAGGCCGATGCCATTCAAGCCTCATAAACTGGTTCATAAAAACTTGGCCTCAGAACCTAGCGTAAAACACGTCGCCACAGGTAGCCGCCTTTTAAAACGCGTCGCTGTCCCTCATCGCCTGTCAGCAACAGAAGCAGGGACAGGCTACGGTTGATTTACACTAAAATGCGTCGTTCACGCAAGTCGCCTTTTGAAAAGGCGTCGTTGTCTATGGACGCTTGTCAGTCCAGAGACAGGGTCTGTTAACGGGGCTAAATCGTGTCGTGGGTGGGAGCCGCCTTTCTAAAAGGCCTCCCTGTCCCTCGATACCATTTAATCCTGACAAACAGGTTCCCCCCTGCGTTCTCCCAATCCACAAGTTGGGATTTCTCCCCCAAAACGTACAAAAAGACAATAAAACATAGGGGGGAAGGAGGAGAACCTAACTACCCATTAAAATACCCAATTTCTCATCTCATACACTTAGCATTTTCACTTCAAAAACACCCCTAAACATGCTTCAAAGCGGGAAAACATACATGCTTCAAAGCGGGAAAGCATGATTTTTAATGAAATACAGTAGGAATCGTCACTCTACCGGTTACTCGAACTCCTCCAAGCTCCAAGCCGCCAACTCGTCTCGCCCCACGCCGCCGCCGGTACTGCCGAGGACGTCGTTACTCTACCGGGATGTCGGCCGCCGTCCAGAGAGAAAACGCCGCAGAGGAGGTGGTGGTGGTAGTGGTGGGAGTTAGGAGGTCAATAGAGTGAAGGGAGAGATGAAATGGTGAGAGGAAAAGAAGGAGGAGGAAGAGGGGTCGCCGGAGCTGCCGGGGAAGAGAGGAGAGAGAAGAGGGAGGAGAAAATGAAGGAAATAAAGGAAGGTTCGCAGGGTTAACCAGAAACTGGATAAAACGCGTCGTACGGCATGGACGCCTATCAGTTGACATGACGGGCCGTACTGACAGAGACCTGAAACGCGTCGCCTATCAAAGACGCCTTTCAGACGACAAGACTGGCGCCGTACACTGACATCCCAGGGTCGTACTATGAATGGCGTCGTCCATAGAGGACACCGTTCAGACGACATGACAGAGGCCGTAATCTCGTGGCCCGAAGCCCGCCCACGTGGCGCCCACATGGCACAACAACAGCCAAGTTAAATGGCATCCACCCAGCAAGACGCCGTTCAAAAGGCGTCGTGCATCCTAGACGTCATTTAAATGGCACTCTCCTGACCCATCAGGGCCCAAACCAAGGGATCCGACACAGAAACTGACCTGATAACCGGATCCGAAACCTCAGTCCTTACATTCTCCCACCCTTAAAATAATTTCGTCCCCGAAATTGCCTACTACAATTAACGAGGTTGAAACATAAAGATACAAGTATGCAAGAGAACTCACAAGAAAAGGTAGGGAAACTGCTCCCGCATCTCGTCCTCGCGCTCCCAGGTTGCCTCGCCCCCGGAGCGATACTGCCAAAACACCTTAACCAGAGGTACAACCTTGTTCCGAAGGACCTGCTCCCTACGATCCTCAATATAAACAGGAAACTATGGAAAGGACAAGTCCTCAGCGACCTCCAATTCTGAAAAATCTAAAACATGAGATGGATCCTGAGCATATCTCCTCAGCAAAGAAACATGGAACACATCGTGCACCCCTGCAAGACTGGGCGGCAAGGCTAGCTGATACGCCGTTTCTCCAATTCGAGCAAGAATGGGAAAAGGTCCAACATATCGCGGACTCAGCTTACCTCGCTTCTCAAATCTCATCACACCTTTGGAGGGTGAGACTCGGAGAAACACGTGGTCCCCAATCTCAAACTCAAGCGGTCTCCTACGGATGTCAGCATAACTCTTCTGTCTACTCTGAGCTGCAATCAACCTCTGCTGTACCACTCTGGCAACCTCAGCACACTGCTGTACCAACTCTGGTCCTGCTATCTGCCTCTCGCCAATCTCAGACCAATTTACAGGGGATCGACATGGTCGCCCGTACAATGCCTCATAAGGTGCCATGCCGATACTAGAATGATAACTGTTGTTCTAAGCGAACTCCACTGTAGACAAGTGCTGCTCCCAAGAACCTCCCAAGTTTAGGCAACATGCCCTGAGCATATCCTCCAAAGTCTGAATGGTCCTCTCCGACTGCCCATCAGTCTCGGGATGATAGGCCGAGCTGAAGGCCAACTACGTGCCCAAGGCCTTCTGAAAACTCTTCCAGAACCTAGAAGTAAACCTTGGATCCCGGTCTGATACGATGGATAAAGGCACCCTGTGCAGAGAGATGATCCGATCCACAAACAGCTTAGCCAACTTACCAACTGACCAGTCCTTCTTAATAGCCAGGAAGTGTGCCGACTTGGTCAATCGATCAACAATGACCCAGATCGCGTCTCTTCTGCCAGGGGATACATGTAATCCCATCAAAAAATCCATAGTCACATGCTCCCATTTTCATTCCAGGATCGGCAAAGGCTGCAACAACCCTCCTGGTCTCTGATGTTTTGCCTTAACCTGCTGACAAGTCATGCACCTAGCCACATACTCAGCCACATCCTTCTTCATACCAGGCCACCAAAAGTGCTGTAGACACGCAAATTTTGACATCATCTTGAGTAAATTTCATATCATATAATAATGCCTTCAACTCAGCGAGTTCGGCTGGTGCCATCCGATACGGGGCCTTAGACAAGGGCGCCGTACCTGGTGCAAGCTCAATGGTAAACTCAACCTCTCCCTGAGGAGGAAGGCCAGGCAACTCCTCAGGAAACACATCTACAAAGTCACACACTACAGGCACCTCCCAAGGACTGGGACTACCACCAACATCAGATACAACAACAGAGGCAAGAAAGGCCTCGCAACCACCAACAAGCAACCTTTGAGCCTTAAAGGCAGAAATAAGAATACCTCGAGAAGAGAGTCTAATACCTTAGAAGTAGAAGGTCGGGATATCTGGAATAGAGAAACGCACTCTCTTCCTGTGGCAGTCCACCTCAGCATAATAAGTCTCCAACCAGTCCATGCCCAGGATAACATCAAAATCACGAATGGCAAGCACAACCAACTGGGCAGGTAACTCATGGCCCTCAACGGTCAAGGGAACATCCCTCAAACAGTTATAAGACAACATAAAATCCCCAGAAGGAACCTCTACCATCAATCCATCAGATAGCTCATCAACGGGTATAGAAAGAACATCTATAAACTGCTCAGAAATGAAAGAATGCGAAACACCCGAATCAATTAGCACATGTGCAGAGTTCCCAAGGACAGAAAGTGTACCTTCCACCAAGTTGGACGCACGAGCCTCCTTCCTGGTGATAGCTAGAACTCTCCCCTGGGTCCTCGGCTTCTTCTGATCACCTGAACCCTGCCCCTGACCATGCCCCCGCGGGCAATGCCTCGCCAAATGACCCTGCTAGCCGCAAGTGAAACACCTCCTAGGAAAAGCAGGACACTGAGTCCCACCATGAATACCACCACAGTGCTGACAAACTGCTGGAAGCCTCTGAGCTGACTCCTACTGAGCGCTGGACACCGACTGGCTCTGCTGATCCTGCCTAGGTCTGCTACTACCGCTGCTGCCACTACTGCTGCTGCCACTACTGCTGCCGCCTCGAAAGAATCTCCTAAATCTGGAGCCGAGTGACGACGATCCCGATCCGGACGAAGGGGCTGCTGCCGCTGCCTTACCCCTGCCACGAGCTGGTCCCTGAGCAGTCAGTCCTCTCTCCCGGGCTGACTGATTCTGCTGTGCCTCCACTGCTGCTGCACACCTAACCGCTGATGCCAAATCTGTACAACAGTGAGATGCCACAAAGTTCCTCAGACTGAGCCTCAGTCCATCCACAAACCTCTCAGTACGACGCTCCTCGTCCCTTGAAATGAAAGGCACAAACCTCCCAAGCGAAACAAACTTCGCCTGGTACTCAAGTACTGTCATACTCCCCTGAGTCAGCTCCATAAATTCCCTTTCCTTGGCCCTCTGGACATGCCTAGGGAAATACTGCGCATTGAATTCCTTTACAAAAGTCTCCCATGAAATCTCCCTGAGGCTCCTATCCTTATATGACAAACTCTTCAAAGTGGTCCACCAATCATAGGCGCTATCCTTCAACATGAAGGTAGCCAACGGAGTCCTCTCAACTGCTGCACAATCCATAGTATCAAAAGTCTTCTCCATCTCCCTCAACCAATGAACGGCCTCATCAGGGTCGGGACGACCGGTGAAATGAGGTGGCCTCAGCTTCAGGAATCTCTCTAGTGTAGCTGTAGACCCTCCCCGAACACTGGAACTCTTACTAGGGTCTCGGGTCTGATATCTAGCCATCGTGTCCATCATAGCCTCCATGAACTGTTCTACACTCGGCCTACCGGCCTCAGATCCACTAGGGACGTCTCCCCGCTCTCTAATAACCGGCATCCTCTTTCTAGGAGCCATCTAATCGCCTACAAACACAAAATCAAAAAGTTCTAGTTATAATCCTAAAACCTATACTACCGCCGTGCCTGTACGGGATAATGTAATTATTTGCCGGACTCACGACATTTAACATAATTATTCATTTATTTGCCAGACCAAATGCTCTGATACCAACTATAATGACCCGCCACCCTATAATCGGGGATCCGATTACTAAATGGGTACCGAATCATTAATTTGGAACCAAACCAGGATCTAAGTAAGTCTGGGAAATAAATAATAAACTAAGCTAAACATTCACATCGCATTGAATTGAAAGGAAAATGCAGGAATTAAAAGTTATTACAATGCGACTCGATATAGCAAATAATTACATACTCCAACAGAAAAGAAATAATTACGCATACAGGCCAGAAATAAAGATAACAACTACGTCGGGGCATACCCCGGAACAACAACTGACGGGGCGTGACACACAGCAGCACACCCCTCGCTAAGTCTGCCTGGAGTCCTCACCTGAAAACCGCAGGGGTGAGTCTCAACGAAAAGACTCAGTAGGGATCCTTCGATCCCCACTGCCCACTCACACACCCACAAGTGTAAAACACAGCTAAAAGTCTAGTGAACAAGTAAGGCAGTAATTACTACTCCTAAATCTCGATATGAATCACATGCATTCGAAATATATTTAACATGCATATTTCTGAAACCAGTCTACCAGGGAACCCACAACCAACGTCTCGGTAGAACACGCCAACCACACAAACGAAGGTGGGGAAAACACCGACCTGCTGAGACCAAACAGTAACCCCTCGGATAGCACTCTAGCTACTCCGGCCCAACTGGCTCAGGTGGTTACTCATTCCCTCAGCACGAGTGACACTCCAAAGGTACCACACCCACACCGGTACTTGATGGATATAGGTGTCCTCTAAGCCAATCATAAGGCACCTATTTCAATCTGGTTCACTAATAAATGGCATTAAATTCATTATGTAGATTGGCATATTTATATTTGCGCATAATGAAGTCCATGAATATGTGCAATAGTCATCAGATTATGATGAGATCATAATAATGAGACTGATGACTTATAAACACGTATTCTTAATTGTTCCTAGTCGTAGGATGTTTGAGAAGGACATCAAACATCCGGTTAGACTAGTACAGGTTATTCCAGCTCATATGATGAGGGTGACTGATCTGGTTAGTTACTAGTGTGGAGACACAATGGTAAACCTGTAGGTGCTCATTGGAGAATGAGTTCACTGAACTGATCCGACATGAATCGCCAAATGGTAATTTACCTAACTGTCAATCGGCTTGATTCATCGTCACAGTAGCGTGGTTGATCCTTGGACTTGAGACACCAAAGACATCTTGTTGGTGGACTTCTGGACTTTGACTTTGACCTACGAATCCCTATCCACGGGATCTCAAATAGTCAAGGATCGGGTCCAGCGGAAGACCTTCGAAGGTGATTGTGTGTTCAATAAAGGATCGTTCGCTCTCAGGTAACTGGAGAGAGAATGCTCTAGAGTAGATCCGCAGGAGTCTCTGGCCAGAGCATAAACAATATCAGAAAAGTGGTTTTTGGATATTGTACAGCGGAGTCTGATTCAAGTGAGTTGACCATCTAGGGTTTGACAGTTGACCATACCCTAAGTTAACTCGAGAGCATTGTGCGAACGAAGGATTATAGCCACGTGATAACTGTGGACGGACAGGTTCCATGAGTGGGTTGCTGAACCCCATTACCTTCCGGGATCATGCGGTGTTGCTTGGCACCCAACTTGATCAGAAGTCCGACCGAATTCACATGCGATGTCAATTCGGTTAAGTAATTAGTTAATATATAGATATTAATTATTTACAATAAGTCAATAATTAGTTATTGGACTTAACGGGCTGAAAACCGGACTGGTAAATGGGCCTAGAGGGTCACACGCAATAAGATTCTCAGTCGGTGGTACATAAGTGGGATTTATATTAACTCGGGGACTTTTGTAAAAAGTCACGCCGACTTAATATATATACACGCTGTTGAGAAACCCTGTGCCAAGCTCCAGGATTTCCCTTGCTGGCCGTCACCCCCCCTTTCTCTCTCCTCCTCTGGGCGTCCCGTTTGGCGCGCCAGAACAGCTTCCGTCCCCGCCGCGTGTGATTCCCGAAAGTCGGAAATTCCCGTCGGCGGGATTTCCGCAATCGTCGCGGTGACGGATCTTCAGCGAGCGAGCTGAAACGGACGAGGGATCGAGGACGAACCACCGTGGAGGATCGAGTGGATACCGCTGGAGGCCGGACGCTTGTGCGGCTTGCGGCATCGCCTCGAAGGAACCGAAACGGAAGCGGATTCGAATCCGCGCACGGTAATCAGATTCGAACTCGGTTTTTCGGTTTGAGTTTTTCGTTCCGAATCGGATCAGCAGGTATCGGGCGGGTTTAATTTTTGTTCTTCGTTTCCGCTACGTTCTTCGCGTCCCATCCGGATCCCAACAGTGGTATCAGAGCCAGGTTCCGCTCTGATCCGCTCCGGAACGATAAAATTATTATTCTAAATTATTTCATGCATAAATTCGTTTTTCCTCATAGATATTGTTCATGGGATGAACTTAGAATTTCGAATTTAATTTTTCTGTGCGGAAAACGAAATCTTTTGAGGGTTTCATCGCGTTCTTCATGATGATGAAGAACCGGATTTGTGGGCTTCAAAAGGGGATTAATGATGGTTGGACCATCTCTGTGGGTTTGCGGGTATGACCAGCTACCCCTCGCCATCTCCGAAAAATTTCCATGGCGGCCGGTGGAGCTTTTCTTCCCATAATTTTCAAGAGGTGAAAAGGATTGTGGAAAAAGCTGAAATCTGCGAAACTGCACAAATCTCCAACTTTGGAGGTTCACCGGTGGCGAAGGAGTCGCCGGCCGGCCACCACCGGCGGGGGAAATGAAAGTGGTGACATCCCTCTGCAATTTCTAGCCATCCTTGCGGCCGGCGGCGGCGACGGCGGCGCCGCCCAAAACAGGCTTCAAACAGGGCCAAAAACCCTAAAAACCAGCCTGGCCGAACTGCTGCAGGTGGGCCTGGACCGGCCGGCCCCGAGCCGGTCCGAGCCGGTTCGGCCGGGCGGCCTGGGCCTGGCCCGGGCGCGCCAGGCGCAGGACCTGGCTCGGCCAGGTCGCCCGAGCCAGGGCCCCAGCCTGGCTCGAGCCAGGGCCGGACCAGGGGCTGGGTCCTGGCTGAGCCCAGGGCCATCTGGCTCGAGCCAGACGAGCCAGGTTCAGCCCTGGCTGCACTGGCTCGAGCCAGGGGGGGCCCATTAAGCCCTGTTTAGGCCCATTTAACCCAATTTTGGCCCAATTAACCCCAAAAACCCCTTATTTAATTAAAAACCCTATCCTATTTAATTTGACATTGAAATTAATAATGTTTAAAATTGTTTTAAACATTAAATTAATTATTTTGAGTTAAAAGGGGAGAGATAATTAAGATATGATCTTAATTATGGATTATTATTTTAATCAAACCTTTTGTGGGGTTTATTAAGATATGATCTTAATAGTTAATTGCTTTTAACTAAATAAGATAGGATATTAATGATTTTAATTAATTAATTAAATGAGTTATAATTGAGATATGATCTTAATTATAAATAACTTTTATTTAGTTAATTAAAGGGGTTTATATTTAAGATATGATCTTAAATACATATAACAAATGTTGTTATTTATTTAAAATGGGATCTTAATTAATAATTGACAATTGTTGTCATTAATTATTAAGATAATGTTTTTAATCATAATTAACAATTGTTGTTAATTTATATTTAAGATTTGATCTTAAAACTTATATTAACAACATTTGTTATTTGATTATTAAGTAGTGACTTAAATTTTAATTATCAAATGTTGTTAATTAATTTTAGTCAATTGATTAGATTATTTTAATTTCTTAGCAATTGTTGTTATGAAATTAAGTATTTGATTAAGGGACACTTAATAAAAGTTATTAAGTGTTTTATTAACTTTTAATAATAGTAATTAAAGAGTTAATTGTTTCTTGAGAATTAACCTTAATAAAAGTTATTGAGGATTAATTATGGCTTACTAATAGTTATTAAGCTAATTAATATTCTCAAGGGTCCCTTAATTAGATTTTGAAGATCTAATCTACTTAATAATTAATCTTTTAATAAAAGTTATTGAAAGGATTAAATTAAGTCTAATTGTTAGACTATTTTAATTAGAAATATTCTAATTATTATTTCTTAATAATTGTTATTGAGAAATATGATTTAATTAAGGAGTTTATTAACAAGGAGTTGTTAAGGGGTTAATAATTTGAGTTGAAAATTCTTTTATAAATGTTATTTAGGAATTTTAAATTCTGTCTAAATGTTAGATTGTTTCGCATTAATAATTGTTATTAATGTGATTTAAAATTAATCTAAGTGTTAGATTAATTAATTTAAAATTGTTCTAAATTATGCATGGAATATTTTAGAATTTTAATTTTAGCTTTATGTGCGCATGTTGATGTGTTTAATGCTTTAAATTAGATTTATTGCATGTTAGAAAATAATATTTTCGAAAAATTCAAATTATCCAATTTTGATTGGAACCTAGGTTTTAAGAAAGCCAAAATTATTATATTTTCAAAATTTTAGCCTTCATGTGATGTGTTTTATCGTGTGTGGATGGTTAAAATTTGTGGTGGTCATGGACATGCACTTAGTTAAATTTCATATCATGTGATGGTGTGTGATTTTGTGGATTGTTATGGAATGTGAATGTTTATTAATTAAGTGTTAATTAATGAGGCTTGTGTGCCTCCCTCTCTCCATTCCATTGTAATTCTATCCCCCTCCATTATTGTACTCGGCCATAAGGCTTTCTCTTACAATTTATTTGTATTTGAAATTGTTTCAAAATATATAATATTTGTATTTGATCGTGCCGGCCGAGGAGAGGCGAGGATGATCCACAAATGCAACTAGGAAGGCGACAGGAGATGAGATCACCAGTGGCTATGTGTTTACATGTTTAGATTATATAAGTGTTATATAGTTTTGGTGATTAATTGATTGGCTCCAGTTAATCACCGTGCTGTCCATGACCACATAATGAACATGTGTGGATGATGCATGCTTTTAGTTATTGATTATGAATCGATTGCTAATATCTAGGTATAGTTAAATATATACGATATATTTATAAACTATCACCTACAACCAACAAAAAATTAAACAAAACCTTCAACATAAAGTCTAAGCCGGAGCGCGAGTCATTGAGAATGCACCGCGTGGCTCTCCATCAATATAGTTCTTAGAACTTGATTCAGTGATGACAGATACTACGTGTTTATCCGAGATCTGCCACCATCTGATGAAAGGACTATTAACTATGGCATTATGATGCCTTGAGATTAGAATAGAGGAACGGTGTAGCTATCCTCGCGTTTACTCGGGAGCTGCATTCTTACTCTACTCTGTCGCGTATTGATGGTCAAGCTTAGACCAGGTATAATGGTCTACTGTGTTTACCCGGGACCATTAAAGACCTGGGAGCCGAAATAAGATCGGATATTGCAAGGAGTTGCAATTACCATGAGATGGTTGCTCTAAGATAATGGTATGATACTATGTATTTACCCGAGGTCATACTGTGATTCTTGGAGATTCTGATCCTCACTAGAAGACCGTCGAAGTCTTCCGTTCTGTACACCTGAAGGTTATACAGTCCGTCGAAAAATAGTGGGAAATAATTCAAGATAAAAGACCATAATTGAATTATCAGAACTATCTGCTTAAATCACGTTATTTCCTTCGATCACTAATATGTCGTCTATTCGAGATTTTGGCATGTTGGATGCCAATATTTCTCATAGTAAGACTGATTAGAAAACTCTGAAGAATGTCTTAAGGGCCAAGTGAAAGTCACTATCCTAATCAGATATCATTAATCCTCTTACTTGGATAGACCAAGGTGAAGAGGTGCTCATGGTATGCCTTATTGAAAGGCAATGATTATCATGAAATCTCTTATTTGGATAGACCAAGATGAAGAGATATTTATGATGTGCCTTTGAGAAAGGCAAGTGGTAAGATTTTAAACGATCGAATCCACACCTGAAAAAGGATAAATGAAAGTCAGCTGAGATAGAGAAGTAGCAGTTCTCCCACTGCAACTAATATAAGGATACTGGTAAAGGCAAAAAGAGTATGGAACTTGAAAGAAGTTTCATATATTCTTATTATCGTCTTTTGCATGTCTATTAGAGAATTAGCGTTTCCAACATGAGATATTGGAAATGATTCTCAGAGCTGCGATCGTGTGCAGACATAGACAAGTAAAAGGAAATCGAGAAAATGTAAGTGTTGAGTTAGACTCAACTATTGTTCATGATATTCATACGTTGTTGTCTGACAGTAAATCTTTGTATATCTATAGGAGTCTAAAATGAAATTGAATAATGGTTATTTAGTTACATAAGATATCAAGAATTATAAAAGTGAATAACGTTGACTGAGAATGAATAATAGTTATTCAAATCAGTCAATGCACTATAGATTCTTGAAGTGACATTTCATGTGATGAATGTTCACAAGTCTCCTATAGAAATGAACTGTGTGAGTCCTGATTATCTATGGTATTGTACACAGGATTGTACAATAAGAAATTATTGATGCTGATACATATTGATGTAAATAGCTCAAAGGCCAAAAGATAATCACTACTGTTGACTTACCTTATAGTTTACTCTTGGAATGATTCGACTGTATGTACTTACTGAAGTATAAGTCGAATGCATCTGAGAAATTAAGGTATAAGATCAATGTGAAGTATTAGAATTTTTGATTTGATCAAAGAAACTAATACTTAGGTATATGATTCACATAAATCATTAAGAGGATAATTGTATCTCCGCTCGATTGATCCTCATTGTGCATCATAGCAATATGATAGAATGAGGAATTGCACCTTATTAAGATATGGTGCAATACATAATAAGATTTGCCTAATTCTTGTCCTTTTGAGCATGAGTATGAACATTAGATGTCTATACCTTAAAGATGGTTCCAAGTAAGTCAGTGTGTGTCCATATAAGATATGGAAACCAAATAATTCATATGAGGTGTGAGTTATGAACAAACCTGATTTAAAAGTCAGGTATCACTATGATGTGAATTTGTGAATGTTTAAAGAGTTTGGACATTACATTTATTGGCCAGACGATAATGAAATAATTGTCGTCCTGAAAAACTGTCTTCTGTGAAGAGGAATATGTCCACAAAGAAGACAGTGGGAGCTGATAAAACTAGAAGATGTTCTAGATTCACAAGTTAACATAAGATTATTAGATAATCTTTAGTTGTTTGGAACCGGTCATGACACATCAGAGAGTTTTATAGATTTTTCAGATTCTCTTAGTAACTAGAAGAATATGTTTGACATATCTAATTTAGCAAGATGAGAGGAGCTCAAAATAGATTATGATCTAAAATTTATGATAATGATGCTCTCTATCATTACAACTTTGAGATTGATAAGTTTATTAGAATTCTACTTGTCAATACTGCCTATCATGAGATGATGACAGTTGGATATTAAAAGCGTCCACTCAATATGATTGAGGTAAAGATGTATATGATACACCTTTAAAGCTTTTAAAATGTCCAGGAAGCAAGTTATGATTTCAAAATCATTTGAATCAAACTGAAGCTTCCTAAGTTGTAATAAAAGTTTTGACTTAAATGGTCAAATATTATGTGATCATTAAGAATGGTCACGGATTGTGTGTTCAGAAAGGACAGTGGGAGCGTAGTCGTTTTAGTAATGCTTTATCATAATGACATCAAAGTCATTAAGAATGACTTCAGGATGTTACTATTAGTGAAAGCATTATTAACCATGTTTTTCTCCATAATAAGTTTAGTTATAATTTCCCACATATTGGAAATACGAATCTATTAAGATAGATTGGTGGAGATATTATATTAACCTGTATGTCAAGACGTTTGACATAAATTTCATAACAAGTCTCAGTAGTTGAGATATGGAATTCATTCCTTTAAGGAAAATGTTCCTTAAAGGATACAGGAGTAAATTGCATCATTAAGCGCTTGAGAAGTGTTAAGGATGCATTCACGTATATGGAGAGGATGATTTGAAACTATGAGTTCACACTGACTCAAATTTCAAGTCAAATAATGGATTCAACCCTCTAGTAGAAAGGAATAGATTGGAATGGTTCCAATCCAAAACTCGATATTAAGATGACGACATAGACAAGTGATACTGTTATTGGAACAGTATGGATGAAAAGGTTCATCCCTAAACTAGTTGTAGTTCTAAAAGGTCTCTGATACCATCCTATCGTTGCAGGACAACAGTGGGAGCAATGAATTGTGTGATCGAGCTATGGTCTTTTCAGAAGTTGCATAACATTCTGAGGCTCTTTCACAAGTTCAGAGACAAAGGATTAAGAGGAAATAACGTAATGGAAATATTCCATCTGTAGATAATTTAGCAGATCCCTGACCAAGTCCTAGTCACAGACTTTATGTGAGCATCACCTAGATTTGATGGAGATCAAATGCGAAAGTGATTGGCTTGAGTCCAAGTGAGAGATTGATGGATATAGGTGTCCTCTAAGCCAATCATAAGGCACCTATTTCAATCTGGTTCACTAATAAATGGCATTAAATTCATTATGTAGATTGGCATATTTATATTTGCGCATAATGAAGTCCATAAATATGTGCAATAGTCATCAGATTATGATGAGATCATAATAATGAGACTGATGACTTATAAACATATATTCTTAATTGTTCATAGTCGTAGGATGTTTGAGAAGGACATCAAACATCCGGTTAGACTAGTACAGGTTATTCCAGCTCATATGATGAGGGTGACTGATCTCGTTAGTTACTAGTGTGGAGACACAATGGTAAACCTGTAGGTGCTCATTGGAGAATGAGTTCACTGAACTGATCCGACATGAATCGCCAAATGGTAATTTACCTAACTGTCAATCGGCTTGATTCATCGTCACAGTAGCGTGGTTGATCCTTGGACTTGAGACACCAAAGACATCTTGTCAGTGGACTTCTGGACTTTGACTTTGACCTACGAATCCCTATCCACGGGATCTCAAATAATCAAGGATCGGGTCGAGCGGAAGACCTTCGAAGGTGATTGTGTGTTCAATAAAGGATCGTTCGCTCTTAGGTAACTGGAGAGAGAATGCTCTAGAGTAGATCCGCAGGAGTCTCTGGCCAGAGCATAAACAATATCAGAAAAGTGGTTTTTGGATATTGTACAGCGGAGTCTGATTCAAGTGAGTTGACCATCTAGGGTTTGACAATTGACCATACCCTAAGTTAACTCGAGAGCATTGTGCGAACGAAGGATTATAGCCACGTGGTAACTGTGGAGGGACAGGTTCCATGAGTGGGTTGCTGAACCCCATTACCTTCCGGGATCATGCGGTGTTGCTTGGCACCCAACTTGATCAGAAGTCCGACCGAATTCACATGCGATGTCAATTCGGTTAAGTAATTAGTTAATATATAGATATTAATTAATTACAATAAGTCAATAACTAGTTATTGGACTTAACGGGCTGAAAACCAGACTGGTAAATGGGCCTAGAGGGTCACACGCAATAAGATTCTCAGTCGGTGGTACATAAGTGGGATTTATATTAACTCGGGGACTTTTGTGAAAAGTCACGCCGACTTAATATATATACACGCTGTTGAGAAACCCTGTGCCAAGCTCCAGGATTTCCCTTGCTGGCCGTCACCCCCCCTTTCTCTCTCCTCCTCTGGGCGTCCCGTTCGGCGCACCAGAACAGCTTCCGTCCCCGCCGCGTGTGATTCCCGAAAGTCGGAAATTCCCGTCGGCGGGATTTCCGCAATCGTCGCGGCGACGGATCTTCAACGAGCGAGCTGAAACGGACGAGGGATCTAGGACGAACCACCGCGGAGGATCGAGTGGATACCGCTGGAGGCCGGACGCTTGTGCGGCTTGCGGCATCGCCTCGACGGAACCGAAACGGAAGCGGATTCGAATCCGCGCACGGTAATTAGATTCGAACTCGGTTTTTCGGTTTGAGTTTTTCGTTCCGAATCAGATCAGCGGGTATCGGGCGGGTTTAATTTTTGTTCTTCGTTTCCGCTACGTTCTTCGCGTCCCGCCCGGATCCCAACAGTACTAGCTAACCCCGGGGTCCATCAGGTGACCCTCTCTCACTAGGCGTCACCCCGCCACACCCACACCGGCGCTGTACTCCACCCGCACCAGCACAGGGTGATAAAGCGCTACAACTGTCACTTTAGGTCCACAGTAGCTCAAAACACAGCACAGTAAGAAGTCCACGGTCGCATGCAACACCACGTGTACGATCCGGTTACAAGGAATCCATCACCATAGAGTATAATTTAAAGCATGCATTTAACTAACTAAACAACTGTCTAACAGTGTAACATGTTTTAATGGCATGAATTAATGTGTTTCTGTCTTGAATCGCGTCGCCTAAGGCCGACGCCATTCAAGTCTCCTAAACTGGTTCACAGGAACTCAGCCACAGGACCTGGCGTAAAACGCGTCATCCTGGGAAGCCGCCTTTTCAAAAGGCGTCGTTGTCCTCAGACACCATTCACACCAGAACCTAAAACTTGCAGAATCCTTAATCAGGGTGATTTCTGCCTAAATGGCGTCGTACTGGCCCGTCGCCATTCTAAATGGCATCGTCCATGTACGACGTCATTTAACGTCAGAAACCCAGACTGACAGAACCTCAAACAGGAAGATTTCTGCCTAAAAGGCGTCGTACTAGCCCGTCGCCATTCTAAATGACGTCGTCTAGGTATGACGTCTTTTAGCGCCAGGAACCCGGTTCTGCAGTTCAACCCGAAGGTCCCCTTTGATCCCCAAGAGCCCCAAAAACACACAAAACAGAGGGGGAAGAAGGACAAACCAAACCATCACAAGGAATCCTCAAATCCATATTCATAGAAACTCTCATTCCCATCAAGAAAAGCCCCTAACATACTCATTCTACCCAAAAACCATAAATCCGTAGCATGCTTCAAGTGGGAGAACATGGTTTTAAAGTGAAACACTACGAAAATCGTCACCCTACCGGTTACTTGAACTCCTCCAAGCTCCAAGCCGCCCACCCGTCTCGCCCCACACCGCCGCCGGTACCGCTGAGGTCGTCGTTACTCCACCGGGACGTCGGCCGCCGTCCGGAGAGAAAACGCCGCGGAGGAGGTGGTGGTGGTAGTGGTGGGAGTTAGGAGGTCGATGGAGTGGAGGGAGAGATGAAATGGTGGGAGGAAAAGAGGGAGGGGAAGGAGGCGTCGCCGGAATCGCCGGAGGAAGGGAGGAGAGAGAGAGGGAAGGAAGAAATGAGGGAAAGGAAGGAGGGTTCGTGGGGTAACCAGAAACTGGTTAAAAACGCGTCAAGCTGTACGGACGCCTATCAGTCGACAAGATGGGCCGCTCTGACTTAAAATAAAACTCTGAAACGCGTCGTCCTTCCAAGACGCCGTTCAGATGACAAGACTGGCGCCGTACACTGACACCCAGGGTCGCAGTCTAAAAGGCGTCGTCTATCGCGGACGCCGTTCAGATGACACGACGGGGCCGTACTCTCGCGGCCCAAAGCCAGCCCACGTGGCACCCACGTGGTACAATCTAAAATGCGTCTACAATGCTGGACGCCGTTTAAACCGCGCCGAGCCCGCTCGA
The DNA here is from genome assembly GCA_030544215.1 of Zantedeschia hybrid cultivar. Taxonomy (NCBI): domain Eukaryota; kingdom Viridiplantae; phylum Streptophyta; class Magnoliopsida; order Alismatales; family Araceae; genus Zantedeschia; species Zantedeschia hybrid cultivar. Next base: position 12,636,424 of record JARZZO010000015.1, read on the forward strand.
CGCGAAACAGAACAGAGTCTCAGCCCCATCAGGGCCTGAACTACAGGGTCCGACCCCGAAAACCGGATCCAAAAACCTCAGTCCTTACAATAGATAATTTAAGCAAGTAAAACAGTAAACACAATTCCTAGATTCGATATAAAACACATGCATTCGAAATATAATATGCACAATTCTTAAACCATTCTACCACGAAGCCTACAACCAGCGTCTCGGCAAAACATGCCAACCACACGGTTGAACGCGGGAAACACTGACCCGCTGAGACCAAACAACAACCCCTCGGATAGCGCACTGGCTACTCCAGCCTGACAGGCTCCAGGTGGTTCTGCTTCCCCCAGTACGAGTGACACTCTGAATGTACCACTCCCACACCGGTACTAGCTATACCCCAGGGTACACCAGGTGACCCTCTCTCTAGGCGTCATCCAGCCACTCCCACACCGGCACCGTGTCACTCCCACACCGACACAGGGTGCCTAAGCGCCAACAACTATCACTCTAGGCCTATGATTGCACAAAACACAACACGGTGCGATCCGATCACATAGAATCCATCGTCATCGAGTACATTTCTAAGCATGCAATTAACTAAACTATATGACAATGTAAACACGTATAAATTGCAGGGATTAATGGAGTTCTGGCTTGAATCGCGTCGCCCAAGGTCGACGTCATTCAAGCTTCCTAAACTGGTTCATATGAAATTTGGCCCCGAAAAAAGGCCTAAAACGCGTCGTGCATGCAAGTCGCCGTTCAAAAGGCGTCGCTGTACCTGGACGCTCATCAATCCAGAGACAGAGTCTGTTATTTGGGCTAAATCGCGTCGCGGGTGGAAGCCGCCTTTCTAAAAGGCGTCGCTGTCCCCCGACGCCATTTAACCCTTACAGACATGTTCTTCCTCCGCCATCTCCCAATCCAAGGGGTGGTATTTCCTCTCCCAAATCGTGTAAAAATACGAAAAATGTGGAGAATGAGGAGAAGAACCTAAATACCCATTAAAACACTCAATTTCTCATTATATGCATTTAGTATTTTCACCTCAAGAAAACCCCTAAACATGCTCCAAAGCGGGAAAAAACATAGTTTTTAAACGAAATACAACGAGGATCGCCACCCTACCGATTACTCGAACTCCTCCTAGCTCTAAGCCGCCAACCCGTCTCGCCCCACGCCACCGCCCGTACCGCCGTCGACGCCGTTACTCCACCGGGACGTCAGCCGCCGTCCGGAGAGAAAATGCGCCGCGGAGGAAATGGTGGTGGTAGTGGAGGAAGTTGGTAGGTTAATGGAGTGGAGGGAGAGGAGGAATGGGGAGAGGAAAGGAAGGAGAGGGGCAAAGGCTTCGCCGGAGAGTCGGAGGGAAGAAAGGAGAGAGAAGAGAAAGGAGACAATGAGGGAAAGGAGGGAGGGTTCGTAGGGTCAAACAGAAGCTAGGTAAAACGCGTCGTGCAAGTCCGACGTCATTCAGATGACAAGACTGGGTTGTACACTGACAAACCAGAGTCGTACTCTAAATGGCGTCGTCCATACAAGACGCCATTCAGACGATAAGACCGGGCCGTACTCTCGCGCCCCAAAGCCAGCCCACGTGGCACAGCCTAAAACACGTCCACATTGCTGGACGCCGTTTGAACCGCGTCGAGGAAACTAAGTCTCAGCTCCACCAGGGCCCAAACTAAGGGATCTGACTCCGAAACTGACCCGATAACCGGATCCGAAACCTCAATCCTTACATTGTCAATACTGCTTATCATTATAATGAGATGATGACAGTTGGATATTAAAAGCGCTTTCACAATATGATTGAGGTAAAGATGTATATGATACACCTTTAAAGCTTTTAGAATATCCAGGAAGCAAGTTATGATTTCAAAGATCATTTTGAATTAAACTGAAGCTTCCTAAGTTGTAATAAAATTTTTGACTTAATGGTCAAATACTACGTGATCATTAAGAATGATCATAGATAGTGTGTGTGTTCAAAAGGGATAGTGGGAGTACGATCGTTTTAGCAATGCTTTGTAATAATAACATCAAAGTCATTGAGAATGACATCAGGATGTTACTATAAGTAAAAGCATTATTAATCATGCTTTCCTCCATAACAGGTTTAGTTATAATATTCTACATATTGGAAATACGAATCTATTAAGATAGATCGATGGGGATATTATATTGACCTGTATGTCAAGATGTTTGGCATAAATTTCATAATAAATCTCAATTATTTAGATATGGAATTTATTCCTTTAGGGAAAAAGGTTCCTTAAAGGATACAGAAGTGAAATGCATCACTAAGTACTTGAGAAGTGCTAAGGATGCACTCACATATATGGAGAGGATGATTTGAAACTATGAGTTCACATTGACTCAAATTTCAAGTCAAATAATGGATTCAACTTTCTAGAAGAAATGAATAGATTGAAAAGGTTCCAATCTAAAACTCAATATTAAGATGACGACATAGACAAGTGATACTATTATTGGAACAGTATGAATGAAAAAGTTCATCCCTGAACTAGATGTAGTTCTAAAAGGTCTCTGATAAAATCTCGTTGTTGTAGGACAACAGTGGGAGCGATCAATTTTGTGGTCGAGCCATGGTCTCATCAGAAGTTGCAAAACATTCTGAGGCTCTTTCACAAGTTCAGAGACAAAGGATAAATAGGAAATAACGTAATGGAAAATATTCCATCTTTAGACAATTTAGCAGATCCCTGACCAAGTCTTAGTCACAGAATTTATGTGAGCATCACCTAGATTTGATGGAGATCAAATGCGAAAGTGATTGGCTTGAGTCCAAGTAAGAGATTGATGGATATAGGTGTCCTCTAAGCCAATCATAAGGCACTTATTTCAATCTGGTTCACTAATCAATGTCATTAAATTCATTATGTAGATTGACATATTTATAATTGCACATATTGAAGTCCATGAATATGTGCAATAGTCATCAAATTATGATGAGATCATAATAATGAGATTGATGACTTATAAACACATATTCTTAATTGTTCCTAGTCATAGGATGTTTGAGAAGGACATCAAACATCCGGTAAAACTAGTACAGGTTATTCTAGCTCATATGATGAGGGTGACTGATCTCGTTAGTTACTCGTGTGGAGACACAATGGTAAACCTGTAAGTGCTCATTGGGAAATGAGTTCACTGAACTGATCCAACATGAATCGCCGAATGGTAATTTACCTGACTGTCAATCGGCTTGATTCATCGTCACAGTGGCGTGGTTGAACCTTGAACTTGAAACACTAAAGACACCTTGTCGGTGGACTTCTGGACTTTGACCTTGACCTACGAATCCCTATCCACGGGATCTCTAATAGTCAACGATCAGGTCCAGTGGAAGACCTTCGAAGGTAATTGTGTGTTTAATAAAGGATCGTTCGCTCTCGGATAACTGAAGAGAGAATACTCTAGAATAGATCCGCAGGAGTCTCTGGCCAGAGCAGAAACAATATCAGAAAAGATGTTTTCGGATATTGTACAGCGGAGTCTGATTCAAGTGAGATGACCATCTAGGGTTTGACAGTTGACCATACCCTAGGTTAACTCGACAGCATTATGAGTACGAAGCATTATAGCTACGCGGTAACTGTGGACGGACAGGTTCTATGAGTGGGTTGCTGAACCCCATTACCTTCCGAGATCATGCGGTGTTGCTTGGCACCCAACTTGATCGAAAGTCCGACTGAATTTACATGCGATGTCAATTTGGTTAAATAATTAGTTAATATCTAGATATTAATTAATTACAATAAGTCAATAACTAGTTATTGGACTTAACGGGTTGAAAATCGGACTGATAAATGGGCCTAGAGGGTTACACGTAATAAGATTCTCAGTTGGTCGTACATAAGTGGGATTTATATTAACTCGGGGACTTTTGTGAAAAGTCGTACTGACTTAATATATATATTCGCTATTGAGAAACCCTGGGCCAAACTCCAGGGTTTCCCCATGCTGGCCCATGCTGGCTGTCATCCCCCCCTTTTCTCTCTCCTCCTCTGGGCGCTTCGTTCGAGGTGCCGGAAACGTCTCAGCTGCGCGCGATTCCCGAAAGTCGGAAATTCCCGTCCGCAAGTATCCGGACATCGTTGTGGCGACGGATCTTCAGCGAGCGAGCTGATACGGACGAGGGAACGACGACGAACCACCGCAGAGGATCTCGTGGATACCGCTGAGGCCGGACGCTTGTGCGGCTAGTGGCATCGCCTCGACGGAACCGAGACGGAAGCGGATTCGAATCCGCGCATGGTAATCAGATTACAAGCCGGTTTTCGGTTTTAGTTTTTCGTTCCGAATCGGATCAACGGGCATTAGGCGGGATATTTTATTCGTCGTTTCCACTGCGTTCTTCGCGTCCCGCCCGGATCCCAACACTAAGTACTCTTTCTAAAGTATTCCAATGACTCTCATTTAGATTAATGGTGTATCTACTAAGTCTATTAACTGTATAGGCAATGTCTGGCCTTGTGTAGTTTGTAAGGAATCCAAGTGATCCTATGATTTGTGCATATACATTTTGCAGCACTCGGTTACCTAAGTTTTTCTTTAAGTGAACACTTGTGTCATAGGGGATAGATATGGGTTGACAATCTATGTAATAAAATTTTCTAAAAAAAATTTCTCTATAGTGAGATTGTGATAAGATTATCCCATTTGGTTTTTTATGATTCCAATGTTAAGAATTAAATCAGCTTCTTCACTTCTTTAAAAACATTTATATTGGATTCAAAGATTAGGATATCGTCAACATATAAGCACAAGATAACAACATTTTCACCGAACATTTTATGGTATACACATGTATCAGTTTGGTTGATTTTAAAATCATAAGAAAGAATAGTTTTATTAAATTTCTCGTACCATTGTTTGGGTGTTTGTTTTAGCCCATAAAGTGATCTAATTAATTTACAAACTTTATTTTCTTGACCTTGAACAATGAAGCCCTCAGGGTGATCCATATAAATCTCTTCATCTAGTTCACTATTTAAGAAAGCGATTTTTATATCCATTTGATGTATGATCAGTTTATGTATGGATGCTAATGCAATTAAGATTCTAATAGTGGTGATCCTAGCCACATGTGAGTATATATCAAAATAGTATATGTTGGTTTTTTGTGCAAACCCTTTAGCTACTAGCCTAGTCTTATATTTGTCAACTGATCCATCTGGTTTCAATTTCTTCTTAAAGACCTATTTACATCCAATGGTTTTACAACCAGAGAGTAAATCAGTTAAAACCCAAGTGTTGTTTTGGAATATGTAGTTCATTTCATTATCTATAGCTTCCTTCCAGAAGGGTGAATCTATAGAGTTCATGGCATCAGAGAAGGTAGTTGGAGAGTCTTCTACCAAAAGTGCATAAAAATCTTCAAAAACTTTTTCTATTATAGTCCTTTTGCTACTTCTTACAGAAACTTCTTTTTCTCCAGGACCAATCGGATTAGAACTAGAAGTAGGTTTACTACTTCTCACATTAGTTTCGATTCTAGATTTAAATGGAAATATATTTTCAAAGTAGACTGCATCTCTAGCTTGAATAATAGTGTTGTTTGATGTATCACTTATTTCAGATTTAATTATTAGAAATTGGTTTGTGTTGCTAGAGAATTTATCAGCATTGTTGTTTGAAGTATAGCCTATAAAGATGGCGTCAACAGTCTTAGGTCTAATTTTTTTTCTTTTGTTTTCGGATAATTTAACTTTTGCTAAGCACCCCCACACTTTAAGAAAATTCAAATTAGGTCTTCTACGTTTCCAAATTTTATATGAAGTAGAATCATTTTGTTTTAAGGGAACTCTATTTTAGATAAAACAGGCGGTCAAGAGAGCCTCCCCCCACAAGTTCTCGAATGCGCCTGAGTGTTAACCATATCCATTAGTTAACATAGAGTTAACCATATCCATTAGTGTTCGATTTTTCCTTTTCGCTACACCATTAGATTGGGAAGAGTAAGGAGTAGTTACCTCATGTATTATTCCATGTTCTTGACAGAACTGGGTGAGTGCAAGAGAAGTGTATTCTCCTTCTCTATTTGACCTAAGTATTTTGATTTTCTTTTCTTGTTGATTTTCAACTTCAGCCTTATAAATATGAAACTTAGTTAGTACTTCATCTTTAGTTTTAATTAGATAGAGGTAACAAAATTTTGATAAGTCATCAATAAATATTACAAAATACTTGTTCCCACCTCTAGAGATTCGTCCAGAGTCACATACATCACTATGTATTAATTCTAAGATATCACAGTCTCTATCAACCGATTTAAATAGTTGTTTAGGCAATTTTGCTTCAATACATATTTCACATCTTTCATAACGTTGGATGTCTATTTTAGGGATTAAGTTTAATCGCATTAATTTTTTGATTGAGTTATAGTTAACATGGCCCCATCTTGAATGCCATGTAGAGGATGTTTCAACATTTAAAATAAGCGATCCTTCATTAAATAAATGTGTAGATGCATTCAGTTTGAAAAGGCCATCACACATAAATCCTTTCCCGATGAAGGATAGGCTTTTAATTATTACAATTTTATTTGATTCAAAAATTAACTTATAGCCCTACTGCACTAGAAGAGACCGACTAATAAAATTCCGCATAATATCGGAAACATGATGAATACCGTGAAGGGTCAAGGTTTTTCCTGAAGTCAACTTCAAATCTACTCTTCCAATCCCTAGCACTTGTGCCTCAACATTATTTCCATTATCACAGCTCCTACACTTGAGTCCTGATAAGTGGAAAATCAGGAACGATCAACACATACATGGTTGTTAGCTCCGGTATCAATCCACCAGTCTATAACAAATTGCTCAAGTTCACTTCAAGATTTAAGAAAACTGGCCTAAATGTCAACTCAGATGCACAAGTGCCTGTGATCACCATGTTGAGTTGAAGGTCAGTTGGAGGGGGACCATTCATTTTTGCCTTTCGAGTAGATTTCTTCTGAAAATAGCATTGAAATGTAAGATGGTTGATCCGTCCGCATACAAAGCAGCAGCGCTCCTCATTACTCTCATTTGGCATCTTCTTATGAGGATTTGTACGTTTGGGTTTGTTGTTATGGAATGGTCGGTGATTCTTCTTAAAGTTGTTGTGCTTAGGGGGAAATGATTTCTTATGCGATTTAAATGGTTTGATTTCGACCATGTTTGCATTAGGTGTAGTTTTGGGTGATGGCCTCTCTCAGTCTATGTTGTTCCTCTATTCTGATTGCACCAAACAATTGGATTAAGGTGATGGTACCTTGAGTGTGACTAAGTGTCCTGGTGAAATCGGACCAAGAGGGGGTTATTTGGAAGGTTTCATCCAGTTGGGATCCTATGGCTCTCAATTCGTGGACTAGGTTCTCAAATTCATGTATTTGGTCATTCATAAGTTTGTTATCTACAAATTTGAATTTGTTAAAATCTGATGCTTTGAACCGTTTGATTCTAACATCATCCACTCCATATTTAGCCTCTAATATGTCCTACAATTCACTGGCACTTTTGGAGTTATAGTATAAATCATAAAGATTATCGGACAAGGCTCTTAGTATCCGGTGGAGGCAATAACAATCAATTTCTTCAGGTGTTATTGTGGAGGAGGAAGAGTCGGGTTCAGTTTGGACACGAGACGTCCGCGTTTGAACTCGCCTGGTGGTGGTTTGGGCAGAATCTAACCCATAACTCTCGTTGTTACTCTCATTAATGTCTAAAATAAGTTCGAGAGTGGTAAGCCAGAATCTCATTTGGTTTTACCATCTCTTAAAATTCCCTCCATCAAACTTTTCCAGTTTGGCATTAAGAGTTTCTTTGGTATGTGGTGTGGCCATTTGAGACTATAGAGACAATATAATCTGTAAATAAGATGTTTTTTATTTTTGTGAATATTTTTAAATATAAAATTAATAAATAATCACTATGAGTTGGAATTATCACAAAGTAGCTAATAAAGGCACAATTTAATGAAGATAGAAATATATATTCGGCAAGTATGAATGTTTTTAAACTTAATTTTTAGTAATTAAGATTAGTTTATGTAAATTAATTAAAAATAACAATTTGCATAAATGTCTTTCAAGAAAGCAAAATTAAATATTTTTATGTAAATAGAGATAGATTTACTGTAAATATAAATAATTACCATAATCTAATTTTCTGAAAATAGAAATGAAGATTAACTTTCAGTTCTTTTAAATCGTATAAAAATAAATTTCAAAAATTATTTATATTAAAAAAAAAGATCAACAATTTTCAGAATTTTATTTAAGTATGGTTAAATCGGAGATAATTTCAATTTCAAGAATTCTTTTAAGAATCCCTTAAACCAAAAAATAATCTGGATCTGAATCGCGTCAAAATAGATTGATGGTATTTTTTTAAATCAAAATTATTATTTTATTTTATTTTCGGTAATATAAAAATTAAAAATAGAACTCTTAGATTGTTGGTCTGGTACTCCTATAAATAAAATAATTACGACCAATAATTAGTAAAAAAATAAAGTTAGAAACATAGCATGTTGGGTCGAAGTGCGTAGTCGCTAGAACTAAGAATTTTATTACCACCCGACGTGAAGTTCTCATGGCAACGGCCTCTTAGAGATACGACAACCCTCAAGCAGACCATCTCCTCTCTCCCGTCAACACGTCCTCAAGGACAACTTTATGAATTTCGATCATGCTCTTAAATACTCAACAAAAAGAAGATGCGGGAAACAAAAATAAGAGAAAAGGAGAACTTGAACGTGTTGCAAAAAGTGTACCGAATGACTATCCACGGTAATCTATTCATAGTGCTAAAATGTCTGTCCAAAGCAATGCGTTGTCAAAATAAACCAAAGCAACGGCCATCAATTGGAAAGACGCATCTGTACGTAATAGCCCATTTCTCTCAACTAACATATTCATCTAATTGGAGAAGGTTTTAAATCACGTTTATGAAACGGTGCTTACAACGTTCTATAAAGGTGCGTGCAACTTTTTGAAAAGGGGGGTACATAGTCTTATCTAGAAAATAATTTACCATTTATATTCTTATGTTATTATAATTGCATTTGAGTTAAGTATTTACTTATTGTAACATAATTATTATATTACTATGTTATCTTAATTAACTATTTATAGTATTATTTAATTATTTAACTTAAGTATTATAGTTAAGTTAAGTATTATCTTATTCTAAGTGACCCTAAACTTTTATGAACATAATAGGCAAGAAATCAAAAGGAATAACTCAACAAGTATAAGTTGAATTCAAAAGATTTAATAATAAATTATGTTTCATATTTATGTGTCAATCATATCATACCTAAATATATCAAATAAACATATATTTAATCATAACATAAAGAGTCAAACAAAATATATACCAGATATGTTACATGCTTAAATTTGATAGAATAGATCTATGGATCTAATTGCCGTCCGGTGTGACCTAGATCTTGGATCCCTCTTGGAGCCAAGTAGCCTGGCACTATCATGGGCCGGCCTAGAACATAGGTCTCATCAGAACATAAATATGAGTAACGCCTGTAGTTTGTAGCCGCATGGGTGTAATGGTCTCACTTGAGCCGTTGCATCATGTGTAAGTATATTTTTTTCTTTTTTTCTTTCTTTTCCTTTTGCAGTTGTTTATTTTGAGATTGAACAGCTCAAATGTAAAATCTGAGCGGACCATAATTTTATAAAATTATTTAAGGTCAGTAATTAAAAGAAAATTGGAGGCCATCCAATCTACAAGATCAGAAGTTCCTAGTGAAGTTCAGAGAATGCACCAATTATATATTTCCTAAATTAATTCAAGAGTCTATTGTTTCTCAATATTTTCCGTTCATGAAGGCTAAATGAGCTGCATCACTTTGAGTGAGTAAGGCGATAAGCACCTCAAAGAATATATTCAACTCATTCTATGTGGCAAATACCTGAGCCCTCTCCCTCTTAGTATTGTTGGACTTCGGTCCAAACATGTAGTGAGAGGATCTGTTCTCTGTCATGTAAGCTTGCGCTCGCCCCTTCTAGGGAATACCTCGGCAAAGCCATAGATGGAACATGCTGATTGAGTAAATGAACTAGAAGTCTAGAATCCTTTCATAGAAGGTCATGCATTTAAATGAAAGAACAAACAATCATCATTTTAAGAATTATGAAATGCATTTAATGTCCGTCGACAAGATGCTACTGCAGGAAATAATACCATCCTTTCGATCCAAGTAAAAGAACTAAAAGCCTAAATTGTGATGCTCCTAAGAACGCGTGCTTAAGTAGCATCATGCACCACATTAATGTTAAGTTGTGAACAGATCCTCGACGTGGCAACGGCTGTTCCGATTTCCACTGATCCTTCTGCTAGTGTTGTTTATCCCAGCAGAACACCCATACCCATGTGCCCCCTCCATGTACATCCCTGTTCTTCTTGTGCTTGTGGTTTCCATCCAGTCCTGATGTTACTATACTTGTTATATATCTTACTTGTTACGAATAATGAATTGAAGAAAGCGTGTATTTCTCCATTGTATTGAACATCTAAATATACAAGTACAAGAGCCCATAATAGGGCAAGAGGCCAGCAGGCCTAACAAGCTGTACATACTAAATCTAGAGCATACTAAATCTAGAGTTACTGTATATACATCAACACCCCCCCTCAAATTCACAGTGGATCATGAACCGAGAGTTTGCTAACCAATTTACGAAAGTGTGGAGTAGGTTGTGATTTCGTGAAAAGATCAGCAAGTTGTGCGGCTGTCGGAACATAAGGGAGAGACAGATCGCCAGAAAGATAGTGCTGACGACAAAGTGACAATCAATTTCAATATGCTTCATTCGCTCATGGAAGACAGGATTGCTGGCAATCTGAAGAACACTCTGATTATCACAGTTGAGAGGAGTTGGAGTGTTAAGAGCAATCACAAAAGCGCGAAGAAGACGTCAGAGCTAAATAACCTCAGCAGATGTGTTAGCCATAGCGCGATACTCTGCTTCAGTACTAAAGTGAGAGACAACTGCTTGTTTCTTACTTCGCCAGGATATGAGAGAGGAACCCAAGAAAATGCAGAACCCAGTGGTAGAACGACAATCAGTAGGATCCCCAACCCAATCAACATCAGTGTAAGCACAGAGCTCTAAGGAGGAAGTAGAAGACAGCAGAAGCGAGCGACAAATAGTGCTACGCAGATATCGAAGTACTCGAAGAAGAGCATCATAGTGAACAAACGTAGGCGCACTGACAAACTGACTCAAGACATGCACAGAATGGACGATGTCAGGGCGTGAGATAGTAAGATAAACCAGGACACCAACTAACTGACGATAGCGTGTAGGATTGTCCAGGAGAACACCATCAGTTGGGCGAAGCTTAGCATGTAGTTCCATGGGAGTGTCGACTGAGCGAGTGTCAGAGAGAGAGACTCGCTAAAAAATATCTGCAATATACTTCTGTTGTGACAATAAATAACCTCGAGAGGAATAAGCAACCTCAAGACCAAGAAAGTAACGAAGGAACCCTAAATCCTTCATATCAAACTGCTGCTGAAGATGAGCCTTGAGGGAGGCAATGGCAGTCGAATCATCGCCAGTGATGATCATGTCATATACATAGAGAAGTAGGATGGCACGACCATTAGGAGAATCACGAACAAAGAGGGCATAATCTTCGGCGCTCTCCTAAAAATCAATCTCAAGAACCGCTTGTCGAAAACGCTCAAACCAGGCACGGGGTGCCTGCTTGAGCCCATAAATGGCCTTGCGGAGACGACAAACATGTCCAGGCGGAGCAGGAAGACCAGGAGGCGACTGCATATAGACCTATTCTGTGAGATCTCCATGGAGAAAAGCATTCTTCACATCAAGCTGATAGAGAGGCCAACGACGAACTGCAGCAACAGCGAGCAAAGTGCGAACAGTAGTCATCTTTGCCATAGGTGTAAAAGTCTCCTCATAATCAATGCCATACTCTTGAGTGAAACCACGTGCCACAAGTCGAGCCTTGTGGCGCTCAATAGAGCCATCAGCCTTAGTCTTGATCTTGTATATCAACTTACAACTGACAGGAAAGACACCAGAAGGAAGTGGTACAAGATCCCATGTGTGGGTCTGCTGAAGTGCCTGAATCTCCTCCTGCATAGCCTGACGCCATTCTGGTAATTGAACAGCCTGTCTGAAACTCTGAGGCTCCTGATGAGTGTGAATAGCTGTAAGAAAGGCTGAAAACTGAGGATAATAAAAGTCAGTGGGATCATAGCCAAGCCTGTCAGGAGGGTGGTGAGAACGCTGAGGGTAGCATCGAGGAGGATCCACAGCCGACAGAGGAGGAGCAGGAGCAGAAGCAGCATCAACTGAAGAACCCGAAGCATTGTCCAAGGCGCGAACACGTTGACTGGAGGCCGAGGAAATAGGAGACATAGGAGGGGAGGTGGACAGCGGAGTCATGGAAGAGCTTGAAGGCTCGAACTCCAATAAAGATGCAGAAGTAAGGGGGTCATCAGAGGGTAGAAGACTCGGAAGACCAGAAACAATAGAGGAAATAGAAAAGGGGTCAGGATCATGAAGGAAGGAGAGATCCTGCGAGTTAATAGAGAAGAAGGGAACGTGCTCAAGAAAAGTGACATGACGGGAGATACGAAGACAACGAGCAGTCGGATCATAGCAGCGATACCCAAGGTGCTCTGTGTTGTAGCTAAGAAGGACACACTTAACAACTCGAAGTGAGAGTTTAGTGCGTTTGTGAGGGGGCAACAGTACAAAACATGTACAACCAAAAGTACGAAGTCGGCCATAGTCGGGAATGGCAGAGTAAAGACGCTCATAAGGTGTGCTACCCGACATGACAGAAGATGGTGTGATATTGATGAGAAACACGGATGTGAGAACAGCTTCGACCCAAAAAGTACGGGGAACAGAGGCACAGAGGAGAAGAGTGCGAGTAGTTTCAATAATGTGACGATGTTTGCGTTCAGCAAGACCATTTTGTTGAGGTGTATAAGGGCAGGAGAGCTGGGGAAGTGTGCCATGGGATGCTAGAAGCGAACGAAAGTCTGAAGAAAGGTACTCACGAGCACCATCAGTGCGGAGAACTTTAATACAACAATAAAAATGTATGAACACCATATCAGTGAACTGACGATAAACGAAGAGAAGATCCGACCGCTTGTGAAGTAGGTAAACCCAAGTAAAGTGCGTACAATCATCTACAAAACTGACGTAATATAAGAAGCGAATCATAGACGGAATAGGAGAAGGACCCCAAATATCAGAATGTACTAAATCAAAAGGATGGATAGAAACAGACTCATGGGAATAAAAAGGAAGAACTATATGTTTAGCAAGTTTACAACCTTCACAATGAGACAAAGAAAATGACGTGCTAGGACCTAAGACACCAGACTGAAAAAGAGATCGAAGATGAGCTGCAGATGGATGACCCAAGCGACGATGCCACCGATCGACAGAAGTAGAAGGACGTTCTGGGGAAGATGACGCAACAAGTGCAGACCGAGGAAGATGCAATGTGTCCAAGCAGTAGAGGTCACCCTTTCTATGATCTGTTCCAATCCTCTGACCGGTACGTAGATCCTACACATCACAAAAAGAGGAAGTGAATGAGATACAATATCCTGAATCAGCTAGGCTACTAACAGAGACAAGATTCATAGAAAGATGAGGAACATGAAAAACAGAAGAGAGGGTGAGATGACCAGAGGGGTCAGAGTCAGTTGTGATGGATCCACACTTGGAGACAGAGAGAGAGGTACCATCTGCAGTGTGGATCCGGAGGTGTGGTGGAACAGGAGAACAATTAACAAGAATAGAATCATCAGATGTCATGTGATGAGAAGCCCCATAGTCTAAGATCCAATTTGAAACAGTACCAGTGGCGGCAAACAAAGCGGAAGGTTCAGAAAAGAAACCAATGGGCTGGAGAAGCTGCTGAATCTGCTATATCTGTCCGGCAAGCTGCGTCATGTCAAGAGAGCCTCCTTGAGAAGTTAACCCAGACGGAGTTATAGGCGACGGGACAGAAAGAGGCGACTCCGCCACAGCAATAGTAGGACGAGGTGAACATTGGCGACGCTGAAACTTCCGACATTGATCAATAGTATGGCCACAGTTGCGACAGTACTTGCAGAAAATATTTGTCGATATGCTAACTGAGTCACCAAGTTGTAGCGAAGAATCCATGCCACGTGGGTGTGTCGAAGTGTTAAGTAACGGAGAGAATTTGGAAGGCTTCGAGGAGCGAGACCGCAAGGCAGCAGTGAGAACAGTTTCAAATGGAGTGCCAGACATCCTCAGAGCTCGTAGCCATGTCTCCTCTGCAATAAGCTCAGTAAGAGCATCATTCAGACTCGGCAGAGGGGATCGATGAAGAAGCTGAGCACGGAGTGTCTCGTACTCAGGACGAAGACGCATCAGAAAGTGACATAAGTAATGTCGATCCCGCTGAAGACTGCAAGAACATGTAGAAATACGACCAGAGACATGCATAGCATCTAATTTTGACCAGATATGTCGAAGACGAGTGAAGAACTCCTGAATCGATAATTCGTCCTGACGAAGACTGTCAAGTTTACTGCGAAGATGATACTCTCGAGCACCACTGGATTGAATATAACGTCTGGCAAGATAAGTCCATTGTGCTCGAGAAATAGTAAAATCCAAAATATCCAGACGGATAGAAGGATCAACCGAACGGAAGATATAACCCATAACAACCTCATCATTATCCTTCCAAATCTGAATAAAAAAAACAGTAGTACCTTTTTCTGCCGATGACTCAATTTCAACCACCGAATAGATAATAGTCTCATCAATATATCCCCATAACTTAGCAGTACGAAGATTAGATCGAACAGTAGCAGCCCATACAGCATAATTACTAGCATCCTTTAATTGTAAATCCATTTTTAAAATATCCGACGCAATCAAAGAAGGTGATCACTATCTTATGTTGTGATTGGTCACCGGATCCACTGGAGGGACTTCACAGAGGTGACCGGATCCTCCTCCCGAGATGATGCCCAACCAGGCTTCCACCCACGCGCTGGGCCACAGTCCAACACGAGGCCCGCACGCACACAGCAGCAAGGCTTGGTTAATTGCAGCAAGCCCGGATAATGCTGGTCGCAATAGCGCTGCAACACGAGGGGAGAAGAAAAGATGTTCTCATGGACAAGGTGGAAGAGTATGATACTATGTTTATGGTATAAGTTCCATCTCTAATGGAGATGCAAGTGCAACACACTATTTAGAGATCAATATTGGAAGGACAGAAACTATGATGGAGTGGATCATGTGGCCACAACTAGTTAATTTGTCCAAATGATCATGCCAACGCGGTGATTATTAAGTTGGTAGTGCCGTGATTGTAATTGGGATTGGAATAGGTCAAGGCAACCTAATGATAATTAAGACTAGGACATGCTTGGTGTCCCGATTCTATTGTGATTGGTGTTGTACTTCCTCTTCATATAGTTGTCTATTATAACCTGTTTGAGTAGTCCTAAACATGGCATAAAGATGAGAGGATTAATTGAAGAAATTTATATCATGGGGGAAAATGTCTCGTAAGATTTATTGTAAAATTTTCTACAGATAATTAATAGATCTCTCTGTTAGTATGGCCTCATAAGCCGAAAATAATCAGACTATATATGCTAAATTTCTGTATCTTCTTGTTTGTCTACTTCGTGATTTATTCATGGTACGTAGTTATTCATGCTTTGTGGAGTTCAAGGTGCCACCACCCAACTTTCAAAAATCTCCTTAACATTAATTTGTTCCATCGATCCTTCAAGTTTTGTGGGCAGTTTTTTCAATGTGATGCAATTAATTTGAGGCAACAATATTCTTCAAGGTTCACAATTTAAGATCGTATCCAACCCATCTAACGGCTATCTACTGGAAGAACAGTACGGTAGGCACAAGGGAACATTTTTTTTCTCTCAAACTGATCTTAGAGCTAGCTAGGTGAGAGCTTACTACATTTTCTGCTGCTGCCTGCAAAAGTCTTGATGTAGACTGGATCTATCACGACCGGATTCCGAGGCTGGAACTCGGAGAAGTGGATCCGAATCCGGTTCGGATCGGTGCTACCGAGGCCCGACGGGGATCCGGAAGGCCGAAGAGGCGGAGGCGAAGCCGAGGGTCCGAAGGCCGAAGGGCGCTTCGATCGGAGGGGGCTCGTCTCCGGGAAGTCGGGGCCGAGGCTCCTTCGGACTGTGCTGTCGACAGGCGATGAAGCCGAAGCCGACGGTCTGAGGCCGGAAGGGTCTCGGACTCGGCTTGCTCTTGGATAGTGAGCCAAAAAGCTCTTTTGCCGGACGAGGGGACAGCGCGGGGCCGAGTCTCCTGTCGCAGGGCAGCCGTCGTACGGCGTCGAGACCAGGGAGAGGAGTCCGAGGTCGGCGGTCGAGACCGACTCGGGAAGGTCGGCGATGATTCAAACCGAGCCCCTGCAGGAGGGAAAGAAGAAGAAAGACCGGTCAGCAGGAGTCCCGGGCTCTGGCCCTTAGGAACCCCCTCCGACGGTCAAGTTAGCTTCTGAAGATGATTCGATTCAGAAGGCAAGAAGTAGCTTTAATGCTATTTGGACCGTAGTCCTTAAGGGTCTCGGAGGCAAAGAGTTACATACCTTTGGCAATAAATAGCTGTGTATTTATAGCAGAGGATAGAGGTTGGTTAACGGTGGTAGCCGATATAGGACTATGTTTGGGCTTACTGGTAAACCGTCATAGTGCCGGATCCGCCACCGGAGTGGGCCGGACTCGGCTATCGGGCCGAAGGGGGTTGGGCCGCTGAGGGGCCGAAGCCTGCTGGGCCTTGGGCTGCCGTGCTGTTCCCGGGCCTTAGGCTGATGGGCCGCTGACGGGCCGAAGCCTGTTGGGCCGGAAGCGACGGTGCCGCTTGTGGGGCCGAGGGCTGCTGAGCCGCCGATGGGCTGGAGGCTCCCGGAGGGCCTGATACTGCTGCTGTTGGGCTGAACGGGGTTTGAGCCTGCTCTAATGGGCCGAATCGGATTCTGCCTCATCAAGTCTCTTCCCATGAATGATAATTTTTGTTTTTTGTTTTTTCGTATTTTTGTTGTTGTTGTACCTATGACGTGGCACGTTCCGATTTGTAAATAATATCCTGGACAGAGTTAAAAATGGATAATTATTTTTTATATCCACAGTCTTTGAAGCCAGATATTCGGATATTTAAATAAATTAGTTAAAGAGAAGAAAGTCCGATATGTTACTTCCATCTTGGCATCCTTAAATACAGCCTATCATCTCCTTGCACTCCACACACACGAGAGAGAGAGAGAGAGAGAGAGATGGAGCTCCTCACCCTGTCAAGAGCTTGTCCGGCCATCACCGCCATCTCCATCCTCCTCCACCTTACCCAACTCCTGCTGGCCCAAACCCTAAGCTCCAACCTGACACTCCCCAAGCCCAAGGTGCCGGCGGCCATCGTGTTCGGGGACTCCATCATGGACCCCGGCAACAACAACGCGCTGGCGACCGTCGTCAGGTGCGACTTCCCTCCCTACGGCAAGGACTTCCTCGGCCACATGCCCACCGGCAGGTTCTGCAACGGCAAGATCCCCACCGACTACATAGGTAACAGGACCACCTCCACATCTCTTTCCTCCGTGAAGCTCGCCATCGGCGGTGCAATAACTAGCGCGTCACTCCCCTCTCTAGCACTTGTTCTCCATGTACATGTAAACTTAATTTCTCCTTCCCGTGTGATGTTTTTAACCGCGGAGAGCTTTCTGCCAGTGTCAACACTGGGACTAAAGGAGCTGATGCCTGCTTACCTCGACGCCAACCTCCGACCAGAAGACCTCATCACCGGTGTCAGCTTCGCTTCAGGGGGCAGCGGTTACGACCCCCTCACTCCTAAGATAGTGGTAAACACACATATACACCAGTTCCTTATATGTGGGCAAGTTAGCTTTTCTTCTGTGTACGTAGAGTCTTGAGATAGAGATATGTGCTGTGTTGTGGTTCGGCCAGTCTGTTCTTTCCATGGCCGATCAACTGGAGATGTTCAAGGACTACAAGAGGAAGCTGAGGGCCATCGTGGGAGATCGGAGGAGGGCTGCGAGCATCGTGGCGGACAGCCTATACGTGGTGTGCGCAGGCAGCGACGACCTGGCCAATACGTACTTCACCACTCCTTTCCGAAACTCGCACTACGACGTCCCTTCGTATGTCAACCTCATGCTGAACTCGGCGATTAGTTTCGTACAGGTATACCTTCTGAATCCTAATGAGAAGCTTTAACTAGCTAGGGACGTGGAAGGATTAGATATGGTTTAGGTACGTGTAATTTATTATAATGTGGATAGGTGTACGAATAACGCCCATGATACGGCCATATCAATAGAGATCTTCATGGTGCAGAGCTTTGGACTGGACTCAGTGACAGGAATTTTTCAAAAATCCACCTCCATGCAGTTTTTTTGTTCCCATTGAGAGGTTTTTTTTGAGAAATTATCTCTCCTCTCTATACACTTATTCATGTAGGTCAAAGATAAATTTGGGTAATGCTCATATCCTTTTCTGATATTTCTTATATCTTTGAACCAGTTGATCAGCGTTCTTCACACCTTGAGATATTGCAGACCACTGTGTTTAACACACATGGTTTGGTAAAGATGTGGGAGAATTTTCTTAAGAAAGTAAAAGTCGCACGTATAGCAGAAAGTAGCCCGAAAATAAATTTTTTGATGCTTATAGCTAGGAGTTAAGAGTTCAAATTCACAATTAGATATATGACAGCTCCCTTCTTCCTAAGTAACATTCTTGGGCATATTGATGCCACATTTAAAAAGGATACAAAGTGCTTGCTTAATTCTGACTGTAAACGGATGTAGGCATAATTATTACGGTTAATCTGAGTCCATTTACATTCCTAACTCAATTAATAAAAATTAACCTATACATGCATGGGCTTATTCGTGTTATTGACCCATGAACAGATTTGGAAGGCCTTACAACTCTTTATTATTCATAATTATATCTGCTTTAAGGTCGTCTTCTCCCGGCCTGCCCAAAAAGAAGGGACCCAACACCTAACCGAGAAGAAACCCCATAGTCTTCCTAGAAGAAACCTAATTAATGTAAGCTCCCAACTGCACATATAAATTTTGTTAGGGAGATAGATCCATCACTGTCAACGTCAGCACGTGTAGCTTCCGTAATTCTCATCCGTCTATGGCACGTGCACAGTTTATTTTTTATTCGTGCATTATTGGTACTTAGAAGAACAAGATTAAATAGTTTAGAACATACCTAATAGCTCTTATGAAAGTCCAGATATATTGCAGTATGCACAGGGAAGGGCTGTTACATAACATAAAGAACTGTATTCTCTGTTGTTTTGTAAGCACATTAAATACCTTGCATGTTTTCCTCTCAATGATGCACTATTATACTGTGGTTCTCGACAAAAAGTCATGCAAACAATTAGAGAAAGATTGAAATTAAAATTAAGGATGATCAATTTATTTGTTTTCCCTTTCCTCCTCTAAAGAGCCATGAACAATATAATTGATCAGCCAACCTAACCCTCTTAAAGATTGGCCAACTCATCTTGCCGTACTCCTCCATTAAACACTTCTTTTAACAGTCCCACTGTGGCACCTACCACAAATGTGCAAGAGACCATTAGGTCACCTCACCCTGAAGGGACAAGTGTGGATGGCCGGTCAACAACTTAAATGGTGGTGCTTCCTATTTTAACCAGTATATATATATATATATATACCCAACGCTGCTGACCCTTTTTTGTGGCCATGCCTTTTGATCTTGTCATCGACAGCTTCCCAAAGTGTCCCCCCACTGGTTCAACGGCCCAACTGTTGTTGCCCATAAAGGCCCACGGGTCATAAGGGGTACCCTTTGTCTTGCTGTCCTTTTCCTGACAAAAAAGCTGTACTCTCTCCCTCAAAGCATTAACGTATGTGGTGCATTGCTGTGAGCAACGTGTGTGATGTGGTCCAGCAGGGCCCGTGGCTCGTGGTGAGCGGGCGGACACCTTGCGCTCCCCGTTGGGGGAGCGTGCGCGTTTGAATCTTGTTACTCACGGAATTCTCAAACGGGATATCTCGTCCATCCGGACGAAAAAAATTGTTCGAATTTTACCTTCTCCTTTGGAAGAGCTTTCGTTCTTCGTGGCCTCGAATTTTGGTCTTCTAATCAAGTACATGTTGCCCAAACCACTAGGTTACCTTCCAGAAAAAAAGAAAAAGAAAAAACTTGTGTGATGTGGGGATGCATTTACATCTGTCTATCTTTATGTTTCCATGCATTACTAACTTTTTGTTGGAAAAGAGATCTTTTGGATATATCTCATTCTGATAGTTTTATATCTCTTTATTCACAATGGCTAAGAGTACACTAATCATGTAATTAAATAAAATAAGTAAAATATTAAATTTGCCTCTAACTCATATGAGCGAGGATGCATTAAGACACAGAAGATAAAGTCTAGGAGTATATTATACCTTTCTTTCTTGAATTTTTGAATGTTAAGTTAATTCTGGTCCAAAAAAAAAGAATGAAAAGTTAAACCTCGCGCAGAATAATCATTTTGTAACGACGGTGCCATGTTATCAAAGCTATTGTTATGGCAAGATGTGTGAGAATAAATCTTTAGTTCATCCAAATATATATACAGATGATCTGCCTCTGGTAGAGTGGGCTCTCCTAAGAAAAATCTTTGTTGTGCCCCCAAAGTTTTAGGGCATCTGGTGCATTTCTGTCATGTATGTTCTCATTCACCTCTTTTTACTTTTGTCTATGCGGCCAACTAATGTTTGATACTAGATTTAGTTCTAGGTCTTAAATCTTTGAACACAAAGTTAATTCTCATACATTATGAATTCCTTTGTTATACAAGGACGTCAAGTTGTCTTATACAATCTTATTACATGCATAGTGTGTGACAATGAACCTGTCATCTAAAAATTTAAAACAAAATCAAATAAGTTTCTTCAATTTTCTCCTGTAATCTAAATATTATAGAATAACTTCCTGTAATTTATTGTTGCTTTGAAATAAATCCATGTCATTCGCTTCCTAATGTAATAGAATGTCAACTTAACCCTATTTAATGCTAGAGTTTTTTTAGATGCCGAGGGAAACCCTATTGCCCGGTAAATTTCGGAGAAGTTACCGTGTGGGGTGGGACACGGTTTCCCGGTTCATACCATGCGAAGGTGGCGTGGATCGAACTCACGAGCTGTTAGGATGGTTAATTACCAACTGAAGTCCTGGGTTACCATATCTTTAAAAATAGAAAAAACGAGAGAAGAAAGAAAAGCCCTCCAGCATTGGCACTCCCCAACGAGAGAGAGAGAGAGAGAGAGAGAGAGAGAGAGAGAGAGAGAGAGAGAGAGAGAGAGAGAGAGAGAGAGAGAGAGAGAGAGAGAGAGAGAGAGAGAGAGAGAGAGAGAGAGAGAGCTTGCATTTGTGCAAGCCCTTTCTGACATCCTAGTGCAATAAGTTGGTGGCTTTGTCATGAGACCCTCCAAATTTCTCTTCACATATTTGCTTACAATGTGATCTATTCGTGATGGCAGGAACTGTACAGCCAAGGAGCTAGGAAAATAGGGGTGCTTGGAGTTCCACCCATAGGGTGTGTCCCTTCTCAAAGAACACTCCATGGGGGAATCTTAAGAGATTGCTCCACTCCCCATAATCAGGCAGCACTGTTGTTTAATGGCGAATTCTCCACAGCACTTGAAAGACTTTCGTCCAAGCTTAAAGGATCAAAGCTCGTCTACATCGATATCTACAACCCCTTGCTCGATATCATTGTGCATCCTCAAAACTATGGTAATTTGCATCCACTTAAACGTGCTTTCAAATTAATTAATATTGTGGTTTATGTTCTTTGTCCTTAGTTAGAGAAGCCACTTCCCAGTGAAATCTCCATCTTTCGAAATTTGTAATCAGCTTTAAGTACACTAGAAGTGAAGGTTAGACCACCTATTGCTAACACTGGAGTTCCTGTGGGGGTCACATGGCCAAGTATATACGAAGACCTAGTAAAGACCCGATGAATGAAGTTTCGGGCCTGGGTAGACCTGTACTTGATATAGTGGATCCAGAGCCATATCAGACCCTTAACATTAGTGGGTAAATGGGTAACTGCTGAGTCGGATTTTAGTTGTACGTCCCATCAAACACCTCTAATTTCATATGTGTACTCGCGGGCATTGTAAATCTACACATATTCCAATGTTTCGGGTAGGGATGTAATTTAAAAAAAAAATACTAAGCTGGAGGACGTCCTCAGATTGGCCTCTAAATTATCTAATCTTTGATCGATAGTTAAAATTTTCTTTTAAATGGTATGTTGCACTTTCATGTGCTCCGAACCATCAAATCGGAATATGCGATCCGATGCGACAACATGCACGTTGTGGCACATGCATTGCAGCAGCAAATATTTCTCAAGCGAGTTATACTTACTAAACCGGTAAGGCAGCAACCAATGCAGCCAAAATAAAACAAAAAATGACATATGGCACATAATGACATATGACCCGAAATGTACGCTATAATAGAAATGATAATTTTTAAATTTTTTTTAAAAAAAATTAACATTCTATCGGAGATTGAACTATATGAACATATGGCACATCCTTTGGGCTGACTTAAAAGAAATGGAAAAAAAAAATGGTTCCACCGGCTATTGGCTCGAACAAAACTCTTTTGACCTCTTAGTGGGATATGACCATATATATATATAGGCCCATCATCATAGAAATATAAACATAATTACTTCTAAGATAGGCTAATAAATATAATCAGATCCATGGTTATCGGATCCTAAATAGACAGAGATCCATGCTAATAGAAGCTTCATGCTGTTATGCAGGATTTGTGGTTTCGACCAAGGGTTGCTGTGGGACGGGAGATGTAGAGGTGGCAGTGCTGTGCAATTCCCTGACATCAATCACTTGTGCTGATGCCTCCAAGTATGTGTTCTGGGACAGCTACCACCCCACGCAAGCAGCATACAAAATCCTCATAGATGAGATCTCTCAGAAGTATCTTCCCATCCTCGTCGGCTGATCTGATCAGCCACATCGCTTATTCCATCCCATCCATATTTATGTCTACATGTATAATTATATCTATGTATATTTTTCACCTTTGGCTTCTAGTAACTTTTCATTTTCACCAAATATGAAAGGGATTCTAAGACCGTCTATAGGCTTCACTACCTCCATGGAGTTTTTCTTTCAACTTTATTTTTAAGGATTTTTTACATATAAGTCCCTACAAATTTTTGATATTAGAAATAAGTCCTAAATTACTATTTACAAATAAATCTCCACAATCTACTATGAATTAGTAAAAGGCCCTTAAAACTTACAAATAAGCCCACGAGAATATTACAAATAAGTCCCTAAAAAAATTTATTTGTAAGAAAGTTGTGATTATGGGGTTTTTTTTATAAATAGTCATATTAGGAGAGTTATTTATAATATCAAAAGATTATAAGGGCCTACGTGAAAAAAAAAACCTTGCTTTAAATTTTTTGTGCTAGATCCTCAGAGTGTGTATCAGAATATAGATGAAAGCGATTGCAAATAAAATTATGTGTTAATAAAAATAAAACTTATTATCAAGTTATAAGTTTTAAGGTGAAAGTGTCCAAAGTTTTATGATAACAACCTTAATAGGAAGCAGAAATAACAGCACACTACTATAACATATTCAGCGATTTTATGAGACTAAAACATTCCCATCGATAATTTATCCCCAAAAAAAAATATGACTATTAGCAATGTAGCCTCCTCCAAAAACCTTCCTCCCTTTTTTATCCTCTTAAAGAGAAAAACTTGAGGAGTACATTTTTGCAAATTTTTTTCTTTTTGACTCCAACTTGCTGCACTTGCAGATGTTTTTATTTACTCTTCTTTCAATGTCCACGTGCGTATGTATGTCTGTTCAGTATACAACGGTTGCCCGCAGTAAGCTACGCCTTATGTACTTCTGCTAAATTCTTAGACCCTACTTGTAGTTTCCAATTAGAAATATTTTTGGAGCTTCACCACGTTATTTTGAGAGAAAAATTAAATATTGAAAATTGTTTATCTACTATTTTATTAATTTTTTAAATTTCGAATGAAAACTATAAGTTTGAGCTTTCTAAATTGAAGAGAAAAATGAAATTACTAAAAAAACACTTTTGTAAGTACCTAAAATTAACTATAACCATCTCCATTGAATAGTTTTTATGTTGAAAGAGGAAGCCAAAAAGGACTTCCAACTACTCCATTCAGTGAGAAAATAAACATGGAGAAAACTATCTTTCATGGACTATATATATATATATATATAGAGAGAGAGAGAGAGAGAGTCAATTAAAGGTCCCAAATAGAAATTATCCTGTCAAATATTATGTCCATCAACAGAATATTCGACTCTCTGAATATTCCAATTCTCAAATGATATTTTAACAATGGACGAATAGAATAACCACTTATTTCACCCATTTATTAATGCCAAACAGGGTATAAAAGTTTCACCAAGCAGCCAAGTTAATGACGCCGACTTGGAGATGCAATGACCATCATCAACTTGCGCTGGCATGTAGGGCACTTCGGAGCCCACCTAATATTTACTCACTGCACTAAGTGTGAGTGCAATAGACACCCTCGGTGTAAAGTAATACTCCTCATCCAAACTATCACCTCCAGCCTACTAATATTGCTTTTCAAGTTGATAATGATGACCGTCAATTCTCTTTGGCGATTCGGTTCAAAATTTACTGCTTCGACAAAAAGAATCAATTTTTTTTTTCATGGTTATAGGTTTGAGATATTTATATCTATAACATGTTAAAAAAAAATTACACTTTTGCCTATCTTATTTCTACATTATTTTTAATAAAAAAAATTTACACTTTTGCCTATCTTATTTCTACATTATTTTTAAGAACCTTATTATATGTCAATTGCTGCAAAATTACCCCGCCGTAGTCATCCATTAAGATGTTGTTAAACATCTCTTATTTAATCCTAGTTAAATTTTAATCAAAGTTGAAAAGATCTAAAAGACTCTTATTCTCTTCTCAATTCTTTTTATCTCCCTTTCAATCAATCTCTCTATTTATCTATCTCTCTCTTATTGTGCCAATCAAAAGAACACCTTTTTGTAAAGTATTTTTGTCCAGACATTAAATTTTAACGGTTGAAAACAAAATATTTGTTTATTTCTTCATACGAAGTTAACCATAAAGACATTTTTGCAAGTATAACAATGCAGAAAAGTTATTTATAATAATATGAAAATAAAATAAATCATTATATTTTAATAAGATTATATATAATTATCCCTCTCAGTTTTCATTATGCGCCCAAGATTGTGAAAGGGGATTTAAACCAACAAAAAAGAGCCATGCAAGGACCTCGGCATTGTACTCGAGCAATATATATATATATATATATATATATATATAAAGAGAGAGAGAGAAAGAGATAGAGAAAAAGAAATAAAGAGAGAGAGAGAAAGAGATAGAGAAAAAGAAATAAAGAGAGAGAGAGAAAGAGATAGAAAAAAAAAGAAATAAAGAGAGAGAGAGAAAGAGATAGAAAAAAAGAAATATATATATATATATATATATATATATATATATATATATATATCAAGAGAGAGAAAGAGAAAGAGAGAGAAGAGTGCTGAGTGCTACTGAGCGAACCTGTCTTCCCTTGCGGTCTCTACCTATTCCGATGTCAAAGAAAAAAAAAAATCATCATAAATCTTGAAATATTCAATTACCTCACTAAGATGATTTTTATCTCTTAAAACTTAATTTTCACCGTTAGATTATATCCAAACTAATTTTAACCGTCTCAATTTGTACGAACAAATTTATGATGAATACTAAAACCTATGATGAATACTAAAACTTCGGGAGATGAAAACAATCTTAAAGATAATAAGATAATCTGACTATTTTTTAATTATTATTTTAAAATTTTTGAAATCAAAATTTATAAATACCTAATAGACGGTTACAACTAAATTTCAAGATCGGATACAATCAAACAGTAAAAATAAAATCTCAAGAGAAAGAAGTAATCTTAAAGAAGATGAATTGAATATATTTAAAAAATTATGATGAATTTTATTATTTTTTAACATAGAAAGGAAGTTCAAAACATTGCGCGCCGTCAAACCGCTTGCTATGTGGTTCGCATAGTACAACATATAATCTGAACCCAAAAAAGGGAAAAACTCAAAGCAACACATCCGCACAGAGAATTGACCTGAACCTGGCACTCTTTATATATATAATTCCAATATCTGAACCCAAAAAAGGGAAGAACTCGAAGCAACACATCCGCACAGAGAATGGACCTGAACCTGGCACTGGAGCAAATTCTAAAGCAAAAGCCTCTAGTAGGCATCATCAGTTCGTGTTGTACAAAACATTGAGAAAGATCTAAAATGTAAGTTAAAAAAAATGCGATTATGGCCTTGTCAATACAAGCTAAATCCAAGGAACTGGCTCACGAGGATAGCTAACCCCATCAAAATTGCCACTAGTGAAGAAGCCCATGTCAACTTTTCTGTAATCCTAGGAATCCTCTCTTTCAAAGCCTGACTACAGGAGCCTATGAAAACTGTATAACTCCCCATCGCAAACACAGTCCCAACTAGAAACATACCTAAGAAGGCAGCACCAGCCAGGCGCGACGGGAGAGCAAGAGCAGGCAAAACCATCATCAGTGCGTCTGGCTGCAAACCATGGACAATTCCAGTGGCAAAAGTTGCAAACCCTATTTTTTTCTTCCCACTGGGAAGAGCTTCAACAGTCTCAACCATGCTGACATCACATTCACCATTCTCCAAAACAACACATGGAGCTGGCACCTCAGAAGCCTCCCTGATGCCCATTGCACCTATGACAAGCAGTGTTAGACCAACAACTCTTGTGCCCCATGTTCTGATAATCTCGATGTGCAAACGATCCTTAAGAAGAAGAAACAACAATCCAAATAATATTTGGCCTGCATCATGCCCACAACCCCAGAGGGCCCCAACAACAGCACTCTCCATCCTTGTTCGGCCGATGGATAATGGAGCTAAGGCAGCTAGATGATCGGGACCTGACAGTGTATGTAAACAACCAGTAAAGAAGCCAGTCCAAGCACTACTCAGCAACTCTGGCCTGACAAGCGTTCCACCTGCCTTGGCAGCAGATTGTACTGTTCCATATGCTGCAGGTGCGAGAATCGGCTGAATCAAGGCCAAAACCACTGCAGAGAGCAAAATTACTGCCCCAGCAGGAGCCACCTAAAATATGGTAATGATAAATCATGTCAGATTTAAATGTAAACATTTTTTTTCGGAAATAGAATAAGGCGAACGCAATGCACAACAAGTGTAATAACAAGATTCCATTGAAGCAAAAATCATGGAACAAAGTTATAATGGAAGTGCTGAAGAGACATTGGTGACAGGAAAAACAGAGATTGCATTCTGGAGGCAGAAACTAAGTTATAGTTCCATTGACTTATAAGCGTCCAACAATCCACCAATTAATAACACCCAAAAAAAGTCCTTGGTTAAGAAATAAAACAAAAAAGGAAACGGTGAGAAAGAGAAGCTGCAACCACAGACTGATCTGAATGCATATGATTCACACATGCTATGAAAGTCCTGATCAGATAGAGACAAACCACATTACCGTACTAGAAACCAAAAATAGATGTAATAGATCCTAGTGGAAGCATCCATTGAGACTTATGGAAAACCTTATTACCTGACTAGAAGTGTAAATCATGTTTCACTATTTGTAATTGATCTCACAGCTCCAACACAACTAAAACACCACATGTAATCAATGACTTACCATATTGCACACAATGACCTTCCAGAGAGTTGAGCAGTCCTATCTTTAAAGGGGTGCATTATGGCTGCCTAGAAAGGAATTAAGCAAATGCCAAATGCCAAAAAAAGGAATGAAAGACTCAGGAAGTACAGAAGAATTCTGGACCTCATGTGAATGGGCATTATGTTACCATTCTTCAGAAAAGCAATCAAACCTAGATTCCATATAACAAGTCTTACAGCTTGCACATGCTATGCTTTTGGATCAAATACCAGAAGATAAATGTTGATTTTCTCCAAACAAATACTCAAAGCTCATATCAATGGAGATAACCCTCTACACCTAATAAATAACAAGAATCGGTTCCCGGATGTTTAGATGACCTCTTAAGTCACTTTATCCTGTCGTCATCAGTGGAGCATAAATGATCAAGAACTGCACTGAAACAGATTTGAGCCTCCAAAGGCTATAGCCTAGAACCAAATCATGACCTAGGAATTGATGCAGAGTTTTAAAATTGTTATTGATATGGTGTTTTAAAATTGCTAAATCTCTCGTTTAGTAGGTGTTGTGTTGTGAGACTTCATTTTCGAAAGAATTATTTAAAAAGATAAGTTTTTTTTTTGGGGTTTTCGAAAATGATTCCTTTTGCTTTAAAGTGTAGACTTTGAGAACTTGGAATTAGTCTTCAGAGAGTCTAAGATTTTGGATCAATTGTGGATCCGTGTATTTGACCTCTCCCCACTGACCTTAGTCAGTATTGATTACGCCAATCACCAATTGGCAACCCTTGATTAACCGTCCATTAGGAGTCCATTAAATTGACAAGAATGAAAGAGGAATTAGTCATGACATCATATTTATGATAATAAACCATTTGCTTTTATGCGATGCATGGAAGTTGTTATTTTAATGATTTCTTTGTTTAAGAATCCTTCAGAAACCTTAAAGGATACATAAAGGATTTAAAGTTCACACAAGGGCATGAGAACCTATAGCCTTCAAGTGGTGCTAAGAGAATATGTCTTTGGATAAAATTCTCATTAAGACCCTTTAAAGGATATCGAGAAACTTAATCAATATCCTTTAAGCACCCCTTAAAGACTAATGAGATTTTGGATAACATCTCTCCTCTTTTTTTGATTCATTTTAGGAGAGACAAACATAAGGAATCAACTCAGTTAATGGGACATGAAGGCTGTCAAATACTTGAGGATAATCCTTAATAGTCCTCTAACCAATATGGAGGAACCGTCATTAAATCGGCCGTTCAACCAATATGAACAAACTGCAAAACAAGAACAAAGCTATTAAGTAGAACATCAATAACACAATATCCTTTCATTAATGACTCATATTACATGATTTTGGTCATTCTAATGGGAGAAATGACCTATGAGTTATTTGGTCGCTCTACCAATAAAAATAAACTAATAACATCATAATCATTCCATCATTAGGGCCTCTTTATAAGCCTCCAAAGTGGCCACCGGTGGGAAGAGCCACCGATTCCTTTTTACTTCCTTTCTTTCCTTTTTTTCTTCTTTTATTTCCTATTTTTTACCTTTTTTACCCCCCCACCACCGGTGGGGGTCCATAAGAGGACCAGTTTTGTGGGGGGGGGGGGGGGGGGGGTCTCTCTTTTTTACAGCGCCTCCCTCTCTCTCCCTCTGTTCCCACTCTATAAATACCCCCTACCCCCCATGGGGGCTGCTGCGGGGAAATTTTTTGAAGACGTGGAGGCGTTGCTGACGGAGAGAAAGTTCATGCGAAGACTCCATCCAATACTCTGAAGCCTCATGATTCACCGTGCGTGCCACATATTGGACATAACCTTTGTATCAATTGTAATTAAGTTAATTAATTAAATAATTCATTCATATTGGTTGAATAGTCAAAATTTTAATTAATCAATTAAATAGTTCATTCCTATTGGTGGAACGGCTAATAAATTTATGGTTCGCTCTTATTAGTAGAGTGACCGAAGTTCTTTCCTTGGTTCATTCCTATCAGTAGAATGATCATTAAGTTTGTGGTTCACTCATATTAGTAGAGTGGCCAATAATCATTTTTAATGGTTCATTCCTATTGGTGGATTGACTATAAAATTTGTAGTTCCCTCTTATTAGTAGAGTGATCAATGATCAATTTTAATGGTTCATTCCTATTGGTGGGATGGCTATGAAGTTTGTGGTTCACTCTTAATTGATACGGTGATCGAATCTTTGATGATTCATCCCTATTGACGGGATGATTAAAAATCGACGTAACTTGGTGTATGCACAAAGTCGATTTAAATGAATTTTGCATGTAGTTTGATGCATGTCCAATTTCATTCATTTGATGTATGTTCAGTTTCATTTGTTTAAACGATGAGTGTGTTGACTAAGTTAAATCTGTTTAACTCATGATAAGTTAATTTCAGTCCATTCATATTATTTGAATGGCGGATAAAGTTATCAGTTCCTTCATATTGGTTGGAAGACCATTAAGTTTTAAAAAGATATTCTTAATTATGTGATGGTCATTATACCCCATTAGCTAAGTATTTTCCTTGTAAATTCCTAAAAAAAGAACAGAAAAAGAGAAGATGCTACCCAAAGCCATCTAATCTTAATGATTTCCTTAATAGTTTCTCAAGGACTACTTAAAGGACATTGTTAAATTCTTTAATGACCTCTTAGGATTTTAATGAGGATTTTGCTCAAAAGCATATTCTCTTAAATTTTTTTCAAGTTCATTGGCTCACATGCCTTCATGCGAGTCTAGAGTCCTCTAAATATCCTTTATAGTATCCTTTAAGATTTCTAAAGGGATTCTAAAAGATGGACACCAAACCCACAAATCCCATGCAAATGCCTAAGGTAAAACTTGTTTCCTTCATTGTCTGTGATGCAAAGTCTAACTTTCTTGTCGTGCATTTTATTGCAAAGGTATCAAAGGACGGTTAATCAAAGGTTGCCAATTAATGATTGGTATAATTAACATTGATCGAGGTCAATAGGGAGAGGTTAAATTCACAGGTCCACTTGTCTGATCCAAAATCCTAGACTTCCTCAGGGCTAATCCCAAGCTCTCAAAAGTAACACTTAAAACAAAGGAAAATGATTCTTTTGAAAAATTAAAATCTTTTAAGTCCTTTTTCAAAAGAAAAGATTGAATTCAAAAAATCCAAGTCTCACATGTGTGTATACATATACATGAGTTTTGATTATTTCAGACTGCCCCCACCTTAGGGTCACATTTCCTGGTGGAAAATTTGAACCAAAAGGAGTACATAGTTTTTGGTTTATAAAGTAAGACAATCAAAGCATTCAGCGTTCATTTTTACACAATTAGCTGTTCTGTAAACCATTTCCAGTGGTACAAAAATATGATCCCTGGACCACCTGGACCAGCACAAAGAAGAATGCTCAAAAGCCATTTCTACTTGATGATGACTTACCAGATACGATTACAAGTGGCGGATGAAAAGTTGAGCAGAAAGCCAAACAGATTTTTTTGCTAAGAAAACAGAATTAGAGATAGAAAAACAAGAAACATGAAAGAGAACAACTTGGCCTCGATTAGACTTATATGGTGAATATGATCAAAATGTAAAATGCATTACCTGGATTCCCCGTTCCCAGAGGACTACCTGTACTAAATCCCTCCCATGCTGGATGAGATAATACTCCATGATTCACTTATTTTGTTTATGATATTCCAAAACTTGAAGGACGGTCATATTATTTACTGCATATGATCCCCTAGCCACACTCAAGGGAAATATTAAGAAATCAACAAAAAACTTGAATATTTTGTCCAAGACCGAGGCCTTGACAAACTAAGAGCCTAAAAGCAGATGGATTAACATGCCAGAAAAATATTTTGGTGGTTTTTTTTTTGGGGGGACAGGTACACTGGGGGGTAGCTCCTCATGGGAACTAAAGGAGAAAGATAACGTGCAGAGTCAGCAGACGTCTAAGATGAGATGAATGAGCGTAAATGTAATGCACTGTTGTTGACGACAATGAAGATGATGATAATTATCACAGATTCCACTTGTCGACTCAAAAACCTATTTGTCCCATTCCTCTTCGTTATATCAATATGGGAAATGAAGAATCCTAAAAACATTTAGACCATCTAAAGGGGTTTTTATAGCCCTTTTTTTATCGGGAAGTGGCGTTTGGCCTCCGCCACATTCTAATAAGAAGTTCAATTTGGGCATAACCCTGATAAAAAATGCCAATGACCTAAGGTTTTGATAAGTTTTTGGCTTCATGCCAGAAGGTCCAAAATGAAGTGTCAAGAGGTTGATAGTTATGCGAAGACACCTAGCTGAGCTATATTAATTTCTCAAAACACATTTCAATTCACCAAACCTGAACAGCATCCTGGTTTCCTAGAATAAATATGAGTAACAAAACCCATGTGCCTGATGACATGTTCGATGCAAATCCAATCTCCTGATGATCTAAATCAGACTCAAGCTGGAATAATCCTTCCTCGCCTCATCTGGGTTTCCGGGCCAAGACAAGATGGCATGCGGGACATTTCTACTTTTTTAAAAAAAATAGAGATATCACCTTCATAGACAAGATAAATCGGCAAGCAGTTTTCTCAGAACTAGAAGCAATAAGGAATGACTTCATAATTAAATGGGGAATCTTCTTTCAACCAGGATATAAAGGGGTAGACATCTGCACCCAACCCAGGTGAAACAGTTTGTAAACTACCAAAGGAAGGGTCAAAAGATTCCTGAGGATACAATTTTACCCCGTCGATCACGAACCAATGTTTGGCAGTTAGATATGAGTGCCTAGGGAAGCTACAAAAAGCATTGCTATCTATTTATAGACAATGTTGCCATTGGGCCTTGCATGCCAACTACCTTTTGGCAGATGGAGAAGGGATAGGAGTAAGGAAGAAGAAAGAGAAAAGGCTACTATGTCAAAGAACGAAAATGCTACAATCCTTTGTCCAAATCAAGACAAGATTTGTAAGGACTTGCAAATTAATGCAGGGTATGAACACAAATATGAAAAGGTTAAGGTTTAAAAGTTAAAAAAAAAAAAAAGATTGAGAAGAAGAAGCCCTAAATGAAACCTTAAACCCCAAAAGAAAACAAAGAAGGGCAATTTGAAAAGTAAAAAAATGCAAACCCTAAATAAAAAATAAGTTTAGAAAAGAAATAGACTACAAAGATGGGAGTTCATATGTAATTTTTCATAAGTCTAATGGACTATTAATGGGCTCTTAAGTGGGCTTTAGTGGACTATTAATGGACTTTGGGCTAAGAGATATTAGACAGTTAATGAGCTGCAGCTTTGGGCTATTATCGGACCCAAAATAGGCTGAAAACACTAGGCCCTTATTGGGCTATGTGTTGTTGGGCCCTTAATGGGCTACTAATGGGCCTATGTTGGGCCTTGTTAATAGACCTTCAAGAAGGTCCAAAACCTTAAAGCACCCGATAGCCTTCCAAAAAGTTCCCACCTCTTCAATCCACCACCTTACTCCACCTCCTCAAACCTCTATAAATAGGAGATCACCCTCCATTCCGCTACCATCTTAGGAAGGGATAAGGTGAGAGAGTGTGAGAGAGGGAAGAGAAGGAGGAGAAGGGAGCAAGGGGCAGTCCGACAGCAGCTTGGCAGCAGCAGACAACGGCGTGGCAGCGGTCTGACAGCGGCCGGTGGCGGCTTGGCGGCTGTTTATTCCCTTTCTTTTTGGGTTCTTAAAGGTTATGAAGGGTTCAATTTCATGAAAAACAAAGGGTAACTATGTCAAAATATTTCGTTTTGGAAAGTCTAAAAAGAGGGTTCAGAACTAATGAAAGAACATGTCTCAACACATACCATAGTTGTTTACCGGAAGTGTTCTCCTTGTTTTATGTGTTGTTTGGTAAAGACCATGCTAAGGTTATCTACTTAAGCATGTCAAATAGGAATATGATGATTGTTATGAACCTTACTTAAGCTTAGTTAAGAACCAAGAAAAGAACATAAGTTAAGCGTGCAATTGCATGCTGTCCATGAATGTGTTCCAGCATTTTTCTCCCTGTTTCAGGAAGTAATATGATTTGGTCAGGTTTCGTACACTTCATGTGGCTAGGTGAAGTTTAGTCTTACAAAAAGAATATGATGACATGAACATAGTTCTGAACCATTCTCCAATTTGGAGATCCACATCATAAGAACCTAAATTGCATGATTTAGAATCAAAGACTAACAGGAAAAGCATGAAACTTTACTTTGTATAAAATGAAAAACAACCCAATGGAGTAAGTGCATCAAGAGCTCACATGAGCATAGAAACTATTTATGAAAAGAAAGACTCGGAGTCTTCTAGTTCCCTATGTTATTTAGCACTATATTGTTATACGCCAGTATGAAATATGAAAGAACATCTATGATGATGATGACCCCATGAAATATGGAAGATCTCTATAATGATGACGACCCCAAGAAGGGAACAAAAGAACCAGGAGGCACACTCTAGTACACTCCTATGAAGAACTTATGAAATGAATTGAAAGCAAGAAGACTTTTTACGATGAACACCAATTCCTACGACAGTTTATTTTTTAAGATTAAAGTGACATCATTTCACTTGTGGGACAGGCCCACCCGATCCAATTCCTAGAGATAAAAGAACACACGGGTCAAACTCCTTAAGATGTGTAGTATTGAAGCACAAAGCATTCCCTTTTCTTAAAGTTTCAGAGTCCAGATTTGGGATCTCGATTTACGTAGAGGATAGAGATCATACTTAAGTGCACTCGCAAGCTAGGGCATAGATGCCGCGGTCAGAGGACTTCAGATCCAAGTCAGTCTAGTTTCCCACCTTACCCAAGGGTATCCGGAGACCATTTGGGGCGAACAAGTGGAGGCCGAGAGGACTGTCAGTGGATGGCCTGCTCAGTCACTATGACCACTAGTGAGTGGTTATCCCCACCACTTCAAGTCAAAGAGTTATACACCTTGTCGTCGTCGTCTGTAAGGCAACCGACTATGAACCTAAAGATCAAATAAAGATATGAACAAATGAGCGACTGATCCTTACGACCCTATGATGATGAATTCCAGAAAGCACTTTATATCTTTTGATATTATTATTTATTACCACTATATTATAAGTACTGTAAACTAATAGATGAAAAGAATATAAAGACCTGAGCTTGAACTATTTAGAAAAAGAAGAGAAAAAGGTGCACATCTAATAGTCTTATTAATCTTTGCACCCTCTGTTTCCCGTCGTATTTATGATAGATGCATCTCATTCTATTTTAAGAATTATGTCATGAATTTCACGTACGGAGTTAATACATTGCATGATAAAAATGAATAAAAAGAAATAGTTTTTTTTGGAAGGATGAGTGAATAGGGTGGTGAGTGAAGGATAATAGTAGGGATATAAATGACCTATTGAGATTTCAATACGAGTTCTCATAAAAGATTTAAAATATATTTTGCAAGAACATGAACCAAAAGACATAAGCCCAGTGCGAAGCTTTCAGGTATGGCCAGTTTATTTATCTGATTGGAATATGTTTTAATTTTTCCTTATATTATAATGGACATGACCCTTCTTCTGCATGTTTACATTCATGCATCTTATCGTTTATTTTTTAATTGTACACCAACTAGAGATCTGCAAGTTGGACCATTACAAGATTCATGAATAAAAACATATATTTCTCGTAAATGAGAGGGGAATAAAATCAGTAAGGAAAAAGAGCTGCTATGACCAAAGAAAAGTTAAAATCCTAGAACCCTTTGTCCAAGATTTAGGCAAGGTACCCTTATATGCAAGATCATTGTTGACATGTACAGTTTACCTTGTTTTCCTCCTGAAAATGGACACGATACACACCAGTTACATGCAAGCTCATTTTTTGTCATATGGAGGGAGACAGGAGAACAAAACAGGCAAGCAAACAAGTTGCGCTATGTACAACGAACAAGGAAAATACAAAATTTTTGACAAATTTCTGAACAAAAAAATATACTGCTCATAGATGTTAGGCTTTGAAAAATTGGGATGAGTAAATAGGTTGTTAGGTCAACCCCTTGTATGGGAAAGAAGGAGTGATCCTACTTGTGAGTTGTGACAGCCTTCGCACATAGGTGAATTTTTTCCAAGTATATCTATAATTTTTGACAATGATGGAGGTTCTGCCTCTCAACATCTCCCTCACTATTTTGGCTTTCAGTAATAAATTTTTGTATATTCTTGTCTTTCAAACTCTATCACAAGAACTATGTTATCAAAGGTGATCGCCTAGCTCGCCTAGGCAATGAAGTAGGTTGAGGCGAGCCAAAATGCCTCGCCTTGCCTCATGCTCGCCTCACTCACCTAGGTACTTGCCTATGATGTATATGTCATATGTTTGTTTCTTTTTCAATTACGTGATACTGCTTTTTCTTATTTTTAATTTATCCCAAAGTGACCAATGCCTCTTTTAACAATGTCTAGTACCCCTTTTCTCTTACATTTTGTCACATTCTTTCTTATTTTTTATGGTTCCTAAGACCATCCACTACTTATATGAGTAGTGGATGCTCTTAGGACATTACATGCTGGATATGATCAATGCTTCTTATAGTCTTACCATATGATTATCTTTGATGTTTCTTTATTTTCTTTGTATTGTCATTTTCTTTGTGTTGTCGCCTCAATCGCCTCTCGCTTCTGACTACATATCACAAGAATACACAGATCTCAGCACATTCAGAATAAAATTTGAAATTCTTGATGCTGCCTTCACAGAGCCATTACTTCCAATTTCCAAACTGTTAGCATATGGAGGAAAGAACAGAGTTGGCAGACGGATAGGCAAGGTACAAAACCTCACACCCTTTGATTATTGTGATAGAGAGCTCTTTGATATTTAAACTTTGTTTTCAAAGAAAGGAATATATTTCAGTCTCTTGAGATCTATCAGCGGTATTGGAGATTATACATCATATAGGCTGTGTAATTAAGTGCATTAAAAAACAAATACTTGCAGTTCTTTCATCTGTGGGTAGTTCTTGTTTAACCTTTCATATTGATATAATCTTGTTCTCCTCCTGGCAACTCCTCATAGATCAGCCATTTACGGTTCAGATAACTTTATCACTAGAAGGCATTATGTAAGGTCAAGCAGGATCTTTTAGAGGGGAAGAAAACCATAAATGCATGTGGACATAGGTTGACTGCCTAAAACCCTATATCGGCCCTGGTCCTAAATCAACCTTGCACACAAGAGTGGACAACAACATTTCACTAAGAAAATACCACTAAAGTCCAAGATACACCCTGAAGATGGACCAAATAAGACAGCGAATAAATTACCATCTCATTGATAATGCTATAATACAGAAACTCCTTGAAGAACCAGCAGCCATGCAAATAAGAAAATTCTCAGGTGCTTTGGTTAAGCGAAGCACATTTTGGGTGTCAGACAGAGACAGAAGGATCAGAGGAAAAGGATTAACAATTAGTCATGGTCATCAATGAAATCCAAATAATGGATATAGTTTAGCCAGAACAAAGACTTGGCCCATCCACTGTAAAACTGATTATTTGGTTCTTCATCCATTTCATATAGCCATATTCAAAAAATAAAAAACACTTGCATGATAAAAATGTTAGATGCTCAGGCGGAGCAGAAACAAAGACTTGGTTCATCGACTGTATATATCCAAGCCCAATCCTAGGTGATCATGTGTACAAATATTAGGGAACTCAGATGAACCAGATATGAACATCTGGCAACACCAAAACTAGGCCAACTTAGGTGACTGGTGCTTTATTTTCACCAACATGACTCATACCTAGAGTGGTTAATCTGAGCATATGTTTATGAAGCTGATAAGAATGTAATCAATTTAAAAAGACATAAAAAGGAGAAGAAAGGTGAACACTTGTTTCAGATTGATCTTTTATTATTTCTTGGAGTCATTGACCATCTTAACATGACAAAATTTTTTGAAAAGCACAACTTTAGAGAAAATATGAAACACATAGGATGAGTTTCTTCTCTTCTCTATCCACTCTCAATAATAATTTCCCTTATCTGGTTAGGGGTTTCTGCAAATGTAGTTCATGCAAGCATGAGCTGACAGGGACTCGAATGAAAGTGGCACTCTTGAGGGACACGCGGTGTGAAATGCGGTGTGAAAAATCCTCTTTGCTTACGCCCTTTTAGGGCTAAACACTGTGTCCATGAATGAGGAGAATTAGGCACCAGGCTACTTCACCCCTTCACAGAAGGGCGAGCATGGGGAAGACCTTTCCTAGGCAGATCTGCCTTAAATGCACATCTGTCCAAATGTCGTGGACATTGGCTGCAATGCTAAATGTTCCTAATGTAGATAATGGAAAACCGCAGACTGCCTATACATGTTAAATTAACCAGCTTTATACAGACATCGTGCCTTTGTGTGTTGCATTGTCTAAAGGTGGAAACCACCACAACTTTTTCATTCTATGTGGTGGCAAGGAAAGCTTGATGAGGATGAGTCCATGACAGTGGCATCCTATGTTTTCCTAAGAGTGCATGTTTTTACAGAACTGAACATGATTCAAGGTTGGGAATGTTAGAATTTCTGGTGATGTGAACAGAATAACTGGAATCTATAAATGAGATACATTTGAGATGGGAGAGGACATGGCATCCCAAAGTGGATAGGAAGTTACATGCCGCCACTTGGGGGGATCTGAACAGAGACGAAATTTAGAGCATTTAAGATGAGGGATCTCAAAGGATAAGCATGGCATGGTAAAATCATGGCATGAGGAGATTGTAAATATTTCCACCAGTAGTTCATCAATTTCGTGAAGAATCCCAGGACGTAGCAAGTGTGCCATAGTCTAAATTCATTCCTTTGCAAAAAAGAAAAGCTTTCTTCGATCCATGATGTCAACAGAAATCCTAGGTAATCTAAATTCATTCCTTTGCGCAACCCCCCCCCCCCCCCAAAAAAAAAAAAAACCTCGATCCATAATTTCAACAGAAATCCTAGACCAAAATCCTGTTCTTTTTGTCCATCTGCAACAATCCTAGCTTAAAATCCTCTTTCAACGAGTAAATATTCTGCAAAACATTTGACAAAAGTGAAAAAGGATAATCAAATGACCAACATCTTTGTTGTCACATCTTCAATTTGCTGATGACACTCTGCTGTTTTCTTTTGGTAACGAGGCTATGCTTTCAAACAGGAAAAGATTATTGATTCTAACCGAAGCTATCACTGGGTTGGCTATCAATTTTCAGAAATCTGAGGTGGTTGGCATTAATTTGGGCTTAGAGAGAGTTCAGGAAATTGCTGATTCATTCACATGCAAGGCGTCTTCATTTTCAATTTCTTACCTAAGTCTCCCTCTGTCTGATGTTCAATGTAAAGTAAGGTATTGGGATGATCTTATTAGAAGGTTTGAGCAGAGATTGGAAGGGTGGAAGGCCAGGTTTTTATCAGCTGGAGGAAGATGGGTGCTATCTAAATCAGTCATCTCGTCTTTGGCAACTTACTATCTCTCCATTTTTAGAATTCCGAAAAAGGTGGAAAGAATACTTGAATCTAAGAGAAGTCTATTTTTTTGGGAAGGAGGGAAGAGGGATTCAAGAGCTTTGCATCTTGTTGCATGGGATAAGGTTTGTAGGAGGAAGGATCAAGGTGGGGTTGGCTTGGTAAAGGTTGGTACTTTTAACCACGCTTTATTGGCCAAGTGGATTTGGAGAATGGGTGAAGAGGAAGATGCCTTGTGGATAAAAATCATTAGAACGAAATATTACCATGGTTCATCTAGATGGAATTTGACTCCAATCTCCTTATCTAATATGTCCCCTATATGGAGGAATATTAGCAAGATGGTGGATCTGATTGCCCCTTCTATTTCCTTTCAAGTGGGTAATGGGAGCTTGATTAAATTCTAGGAAGATAGATGGGCGTTGCACCAGCCTTTGGCAATGGAATTCACAGATCTGTATCTTATTTCTGAGGATAAAAAGAAATATGTAGCTGAGTTATATTAATATGGGCACTCCAATCCATGGAATTTGACATTAAGAAGAAATTTAACAACTCAGGAATTTCAACAATTGGTGGCTGTACTAAACATCATTCACATATTTGAGCTACAAAGGAACTGTAATGATACAAGACGGTGGGTTTGGAACTCTAAAGGAATCTTCTCTGTAAATGCATTGGTAAGAGTGATTAATGACAGTAGAGTTAGAGTGCCCTGGGAATCTGTAGTGTGGTCTAAAATCTTACCTTGTAAGATCAACCTTTTCCTTTGGAATATAGCTTTGGGAAGGTTACCAACCATGGACAGGCTCAGCAGGTTCCTTCCTTTGCAGAAGCTCAGTTTTTTTTTCTGTGGAAGTTTTATTGAGGACGTAGATCATTTGTTTTGCAAGTGTGGTATTGTACATGCATGGTGGCTGTCATATTGCAGGTGCCTTAATATGAGTTGGGAGGAACCCTCCTCTGTGCTTCATATGTTGGAAGGATGGGCTAAGCTATGTCCTTCTCCATCTGAGAGGGAGATATGGTCTTTAATCCTTCCTGCATTTTTGTAGGGAATTTGGACTGAAAGAAACTATAGAAGGTTCAGGAATGAGTTTGATACCTTCTACAACATAATACGCAGAGTTATTAGATGGATTTCTGAATGGGGTAAAGTTGCAAGGGTTCTGATGGATCCGAAATCATCTCCTATCCTGTCTGATTTGCTGCAGTGAACAAGATTGTTTGGCTGATTTTGTAATTTGGTGTTTCTTTATGTAATATCTTTATATCCTTGATAAGATATATTGTGGAATTCTTCTCGGGAGACGGTTTTTTCTCTTTGTCCTATTTTGTAAGGGGTTTCTGTGTGTTCTGAGAGCTGTTTTGCTCTCTGGTGTACTTACTGTATTTAATTATTTATGAATCTGTGATCTATTTGATCACCTTCAAAAAAAAAATCAGTTTCACCATGTTTTCCTACAAAGCAATCCTCACAACCTCTACTAGCACGCGAAAATACAACATTTTCTCTCACCACAGTGCACGCTCCACCTTCACCATCAACATGAAATGATGAAAGAATTTTTCTTCTGAAACTAACAAAAAGTGATAAAGTGATTTATCATCAGACGACAAAATGTCCACATGGCATAGTCTAGTAACTATGAAACGATGATATGAACAACC
This sequence comes from Zantedeschia hybrid cultivar, assembly GCA_030544215.1. Lineage (NCBI taxonomy): Eukaryota > Viridiplantae > Streptophyta > Magnoliopsida > Alismatales > Araceae > Zantedeschia > Zantedeschia hybrid cultivar. Next base: position 12,677,458 of record JARZZO010000015.1, read on the forward strand.
ACTATTGAGATGGAATTTAGACAGCAACAACCTGAAACGACTATATCCCAAATGCGTCTAACAATTAAAACAGATGGCAAGCAATTCGACATACGAACAACCAACTTAACCGAGAAGTAAATCCCAGGTTAACACAATCGCTAAGCAACTCTTCCACGGACTCATCAAGAAGTCGGCCCTCACAAGCACGAAACACGCCCACCCAAGAACGAGAAAAAAGAACTACCTTTCGACGGATCGAGTCGGAGCCAGCCCCGCCGGACGCCTCGGAGAACGCGGCCTCCCCGGCAGCACCCTTCAAGCAGAGAACGGGCCGTAATCCTCCGGGCGAGGAGGAGGCCGTAGGGGAGAGAAGAGGCGACCCCTCCCGTCCGGGGAAGAACAAAACGCCCCGGGGCTTGTAGCCGGCGCGGGGCGGCGCCGGGAGCGTGACCCTCCCGGCGGCGGCGGGGGAGCGGGTGCGGAGGAGGAGGTGTGGCCGCAGCGGGACGGAGCCGGAGGAGAGGGGAGAGGAGGAGAGGAGCCTCTCCATGGAGGCGGCGGAGGCGGAGTGGGGGAGCTCGTCGTCTCCGCGATTCGAGGGGATAACGTGGAGCTGCAGATCTGCGGGACTTGCGTCGGGATTTGCTCCTCAATGACGGCCGCCATGGCACCGCGTCCTTTTTTAAGTCTCCGGCGCGTATCAGCCGTCCACCCGTACATCAACCGCCGTGGAGCCACCAGGATCACGGAAAGTGCTTAACACTTGACTTGTACTTACAAGTAAGAATGGGTTTTAGGTGGGAGCTATCCCCTAGGTCCAACCAACACCCTTTTTAGACATCTTTTATTTGGTTTAACTTTCTTACAAATAAGTCTCTTTTAAGGGTTTATTTGTAAAACTGTAAGAGCCTATTTTTAATACGTAGGAATTTTGCATTGAGGATTTATTTATAAATAATTAGATTATGAAGATTTATTCTTAAGTATATTATATTCTTAAGGGTTAAAACTTAAAAATATCTGTTCTTAAAAGAATACTTCGACATCTTACAAGGTCTAGGGTGAGTACCGGGTGGTCCCTACTTGGTAAGTAGTCACCTTGGTGTAAGGTAGGTGTTACTTGGTGAGTTGTAAAATAATATAAAAATATTATCAGTAATTATTTTTTGATATTTCCTTTAATTTATGGTGTGTATAGATATTTAGATTTTTTACTTTTCAGTTTTTACGATCTATCAATATTCTACGTTTGTCCTTGCAATCTTCATATTTTTCAAGGCCTTCACAACCTTTGAATGTTTCTTAAAAAAATCTTCCCAGTTAAGAATTCAAAAAAAAAAAAAAGAACACTCATAAAATATCCTTGCATATACCATATTTCTACCAGAATATATTGAGAATATTCTGTGAATTTTCTCAGTGTATTCTTTTTTTTTTACAATTTCTAAACGGAGGACTTTTTAGGAAAGGTTCCAAAGTTGAAGGGGTTTAAAGTAAATATAATGATTGTAGGGATTATAGAATATTGAAAGATTGTAGGGATGAAAAGGTAAAAACACTGACAGTTCTGGCGCTTATTTGTTCCCTTTTCTCCCAGTTATAAGGTGTTTTAGGAGTTTTTTTTAGGCTACTTTGTAGTTGAAATTTATTTCATTAAAAACTTTGCTTTGATTTTTTAAAATTAATGTGGTTTATTTCTTTCTCTATTTGGTAAATTTTTATTGTTATTTTTAAGAGAGTTTGAAGGAAAGTAAATGAGGGGGAGAGAGAGAGAGAAAGAGAAAAAAGGTAGACGTGGGATGCAGACAAACATAGAGAGAGAGAGACAGAGACATAGAGAGAGATTTTTCAAATTAAAATATTTGTTGACTTATTTTATTTTTAAAAAGATTTATGAAGCGTGCAATATTTTCCTAAAAAATAGAAGCGAACTTGCCAAATACATTTTTATCATTTTTCTTTTAATTTCAAATTTGAAAGGGAAAAGAGGCAAAACAACATATTCAAATTATTTCATGATTTTGACGGCATCTTTAGAGAGAGACCTTTGATTATTTGTTTTGTTCTTTCTTTGGGTTTTTTCTTTGAAATGAGTCTATAAAAAGGGGTGCAGACTCGAAGGTGTTTTTTAGAAAAGAAAACAAACTTGGGTTTTATGTTGTGAAATATTATTTTATCAAAGGGCTTACTTTGTTATTAAGTCATTTGGGCAGTTTCCATCTTTAAGTCTGGGACAGGGGGCGCAAACTCACCTAATTTTTATTATTTGTGTTTATTCAATGAGGAAGATGTTAATTTTCGATCCTTTTTAAGTTGTATATAGGCTTAACACCAATTGTTAAGATATCTTTTGCAATAGACGGAGTCCTTCGTCCATATGTGGTCCATCATTTGGCATATTGAGTTGAGTCTGCACATGGTAGCGTAGACTCAAACTGAAAACTGATTTTTAACAGAAGCTGCACAATTCAAGCTGCAATTCACTCAAGCAATGGGTTAGCATAAGTCAATAAAGTTAGGGTAAGACATCCGGAGTCGAAAAAATAATTTGTACCCAAATCTTGGCTAAATCCCCATATTTATAGAGGTGCAAACTCAAAATCCTAAGCCTATACCCAGTTTCATGTGTCCTTCAACTTAAAGTGATTCGATAATCACTACAAATTTTGAGAGTATGATACTGAGAAATGTTAGAAATTTGAATATAGCTACATAGAACCTTTTCGTGGAATGTTCCTTATATTAGATTCCTTCAAATGATATAATTTCTTCATGCCTATCCCGTTCTTCTTTGATCACTTTATGAAGCATTGAAAATACTTAATAAAATGACTTCAAGATTAACTTCAATCCTTTATTAAGAGAACCAAACAGGAGTTTAAGACATCATAAAGAACCATGCCATGAAAAGACCCGAACGACCATTTCCCCATAAAGGGATCATGTATGACCAAAAACCATGGGGGGTGGCTACCAAGGGGAACTCGTCGATCGTAGTTACTCACCAAAAGGGTGCCCTCGAGGCCTTCAAAATGTAAGGAAAACCCACATGGAGTAACCCAATACATTTCTACATATGGGGAGCAAGGAACTCCACCAAATTTTGCCGAGACATTCGGGACATACCATCTTAATGAACCCATATGAAATGGGAACTTAAGAATGGCATTCTTTTTGTATCAAACCCTTGATGGGTGAGCCAAGCATTGTCATTGCTGGCTATCTCTGATCGGGGCTTCCTTGAGGAGAAAACATCGAAAAAGACTTAACACATTTAAATATAATTTCGGTTTAAAACATAAAGGGCTTGATATAACTTGAAGTCCAATTCACTTAATACTTTCATGAGGCTTCAAAGAGATAGCCCTAAGTACAGGGACCCTTTGGATAGGTTAAGAGAGGATCAAGACATCACCTCTATCAAAGCCACATGTAAAACAGGAGCGCAAACTCAAGACTGCAAGCCTATAATAGGGGCGCAAACTCAAAACTGAAGGTGCAGACTCAAAACTTCAGGTGCGGACTCAAAACTATATGTATGTATTTAACTCATCATAGACTTAAATATAGATTATGTACTATAAAATATGAGGACAACAGTATAAAACCTTAAAAATTATTTAGAGTATATTTTAGATGCATCATTCAAGATAGCATCATGAAAAACTTAAACATAGAAACTATGAAGAACTTGAATATACTGAAAACATATTTCAATTTCACAACGGATCTATCCTTTTGGCTCAATGTTAGAGGGTTTATAACCGCAGAAGTCGATCACCAACCGGTGGAGAGTCTCCCTTGGGGACCTCTAGGACCGAAGTCCTTAGCCATGAAAGGAGAAGATCAATACAAAACCGAATTGATTGCGAAACTTGAAAACAAAAACTTCGAATATAAAATATGAGGGGTTTGAGGGGCTCTTTAGGATGCTTGGCCATGAGGGATCATCGTCTATAGAATGGACGTCCTCCCCAAGGGATATAGAGGAGCCAAGACACCTTGAAGAGCCCTCCAAAGCCCAAAACAAAACAAAACATGCAGTTCAGAAATCTGGACAACAAAGAGGATTTCAGGTCATAGCTCCTTATTTAGGGGATTTCAAGGCTTGAAGAGATCATTTCTATGAAGTAAAAAAGTCTCTTTAACCATCCCCGAAGGAAAAACTAGTCTTATGAAGCATAAAATGACATTTGAAATAGAAAAATCAACAGATTCACCACAGATAGAGATCGAAATTTGAACTTCATTTCCTTTCAAATATAAATTTCATGGAGAATCATCAAAGAGGAAATAGAAGACACTACTATCATCTATTGAAAGAAAAAGCTATGGAAAGAAAGAACATCAAAGAAACCTCATCACCAATCCCCATTCTACCTTGGGGATGGAATGAGGAAGGGGACGGCCCCAAGCTTCCTCTCTTTCTCTCTTCTTTTCTTCTCTTCCTTTCTCTCCTCTTTTTCTTTTCTTTCTTTCCTTGCTTGGCTGCTGGAAATGGAGGGTAGGGGAAGAGGGAGACATCCTACTTGCTCTCTTCTTCTCTCTTTTTTTCTTCTTCTTCTTTTGAATGGGCTTTTGTCTCCAACCTCTTGTTGGTGGAGGATGTCTTGCTTTTATAGATAGCCATGCATTGCTTTTAGAAGATAGTTTAGGCATCTATTTTCCTTGGGATTAGAGAGAATATGTTCTAATAATAAGCCATCCAATGGGGTAATAGCACTTGAAAAATTCTTATTGGCTATTTTTGCTTTTCCCACCTACCACCTTCTAGAAGTCTTTTGGCCATTCGGGAGGGGAGGGGGACCATTTGTTTTCTTCTTATCCAAGCCTTGGGCATATTGGGCATGGGCCAAGGGGTGTAAAGAGGATGTGGGGGGTCCATTAATGGCCTCTTATGGGCTACCTCCCTTTGTTTCGTAGGATCCACGAAATTGGGATTGTTCGACCCCTTCTTGGGCCCAAACGGTCACATTGTGAGCCTTTTATGCATAAGGGGATGGTCCTATTGCTGCCTTCATATTTCTTCTTGCTTAGGCTTTCTTTAAACATTTTTGGGCTTATCTTGGGCACAATTTTGGTGACAGTAGTGGTATCTGTGGACGAAAGGCTATAATTAGTGGGTTGCATATCCCCAATGTCTTTTGGGATCATGAAGTGTAGTTTGGTGCCGTTCATGATCAGAAAGCTCGAGGAATTCATCATGCAATGATAGATTATTGATTATGTAATAATTTGATTAAAATTTATTATAAGATAATGAATAATAATTAATAAGTCAAACAAATTATTATTGACTTAATGGGCTGAAAGTCAAATAGACAGATGGGCCTAGAGGGTCACATACAACAGAGTTTTCGCGGATCTAGAGAGGATTTAAGTTTTTATAAATTTCTGAATTTTTATGAAAAATGTTGGGACGCTACTTTAGGGTTTTTCACTATGATGAGCCGTCATCCTCCCTCCTCTCTCTCTCTCTCTCCTCTCTTTGTTTATGGTGGAGTTGAAATCTAGACGGAGTTTGCAAAGTGCGGAGGAGATCCAGATTGCCGTGGAGACTTGTGTGGATCCATCTAGAGGCTAGATGCTTGAACAGCTCGCGATTCCGAGATCGACCACTCGTTCGTCTCCGATTTGACGATAGATTTTCATCCCCGTGATAGTGAAGATCCGATCTTCATGTTTTTGTTTTAATTTTTTTAATACGATCTAAACACTCGAGAATTGATGCACATGGATCGAGGGAAGATTTTAAATATTTTATTCTTCTGCACCATTGTTCTTCCCTCCACGATTTCTAACATATGACTTACTTTAAGATTTAATCTTCAATTAATTATCTACTTATCAATTCTAAAATGTTTAGAAAAAAAACTTATTTATGAGAATTAGTTTTAAGCTATGTATGAGTTTTTGTTTAATCTAAAAATCAAGTAATTGTCTATCCATTATAAATTTCAAACTGTATAAATATGCATGGATAATGTCATCTTAAGATATTTCTGGATGACCCCACAGTAAGTGTCTAATATGGATAGCCGATTTGATGTCCAAAGACAATTTATTCTGTTTAAATATCAAAATTGAACTTTGATTTGGTAGACAGCGGGAGATTAATCTTTGATCCTACCTGGTTGTATTATGACCCTCAGCATTAATCATCTAGGTGTTGATGGTTCTAACCTCTTATGTTACGGTTTGAATACTTGTCCGAAGCATGAAATTAAAATCTGCATAATATGTAAACTAGACAAATATATGTAATTGACCTACATATTTGAGTTTGAATATGTATTTGAATATGATCTTATCTGTAAACTTACATGAATATGATTTTTTTTTGTGCAGATCATTTGAAATTTTGAATCTTTGATAAGTAATCTTAATTATAATTTGAAATATGTGTTTGCAATACTTCCTTAACTATATTCCTTAAGTTATATGCATAGAACATGTTGTAGTTCATATAAAGTTTAGAATTACCATGTGAATTGCCAAGCGATTATATGTTAGACATATTCTTAGTTTTGATGCCCACTGAGTCTTAGGCTCGTACAACTAGTTATTAATCTTTTTAGGTGATTCTAGTGAGCCTTGATCTAATAGGTGAGGTGGAGGTTAGATCCGGAAAGCTTGAATTTTTAGCTGCACTAAAAAGGTAGGTTTACTTTTTAAGATTTCAACTTGTCATGTAAACTTTATAGACAAAAGTTGCAAAGTTTTTAATAGATATCAATTACTTGTGTTTATGTAAATTGATATGGTATAGTTATGCTTTTGGATTTGTGGGTGATTTGGCTTAGAATGTCTTGTAGATTTTTAGGTTCACAATAATTTGGTCTGAGATGACATTCTCGAAAGAGGTATCACAGATATAAATATGATACTTTATAGGGGTATATATACAAAACACCCTATTGTTATGTGTGATTCTACTCATTTATTCGCTTATACAAAGTACATTGTACATCATGAGTATAACACAATTTTGCAAAATCTAGGTCAACCTTGAGTCCAAACTTTTTGGTTCAAATGCGGCTCATGACATAGGACATTGTTGGTCAGGTCCAAAATTGAACCTAATTCACAGGTGTAGCAATAGGCTCATACATTTTTTCATCCAAAATCCATTACCTTTAAGCTAATAATAAAATCATCAAATAGCGGTGACATTTAATAGCCCATAGACTAAATAGCGGTGACATGGTTCTAGCCAGACCTAGAGGCCCTACTTGCATAAGGGAAGAGTGAGAGAAGAGAGGTCAGGCAAAGAAAGAAGATGATTTGAAAATAATAATTACTTGGTGATACTCTCTATAATATTAATATGATAGCATAAAATGCTACACTCAATCATCGTAAATGATAATGGGCTCAAATGACACATTTAGCCCATCGTACTGCTCGAGTCCGCTTCCTTGGCCGTAGGCTGCTTGGAGATTTGCAGCACAAAGGTGCTTGACCATCCACTCACTGATGACCTTTAGAAATGAAGGGTGAATTAAAACCTTTTATCATTTATAGACTCTATCATGTCTGGCTCTCTAGTCTGCTTAAAGATTTTAGACCAACCCAATAAGACTCAACTAATTAGAAGTTTGACTACGTATATTGGGTTCGAATGCACTGAGAAATATTTGACTACAACGTTTTGGAGAAATGTCAAAAAGACGCAAAATTAAGTTTACCAAAAAGATAATTAAGTAAACTATCGCTTTCATGAATTGCTAATTACGACATTGAGAGGATCAAAGTAGGGCCATAATTAGACGGGGGTCTATTTTGACAGAAACTTTGCACATTCTAGTCCAAGTTTGAAGAAGATTCATAGAGGAAGAGTCAAGATCCATGAACTCTATGATTTAGGGTCTAAGTAGGATTAGAATGCACTCTAAAAAGAGGAAAGATTTGTACATGAACTTTTAGTTTGATATTTGACTTTGTGAGAGAGAAGTTTTTACTCTTTGAGAAAGAATTTGTAAGGGAAATCTTATTACATGAATGGAGAGAGCTCAAAATTCAAGCACAATCTCAAGAAGCAAAAAGACTCAAAGGGAGGCTCAGAATCAAAGAAAAAAGGACGAATAAGTTGGAGAAGCTGTCTAGACTAAGAGACAAACTGAGCATGTGCAATAACCTTTCTAAACATATTCCAGTATCCCATAATCGAAGTCTCATATCCTATATGGGTTCTTAATTAAGTTTATCAACCACTTTCGAACATACTAAATATTTATTTCTTAAAAAATACATATCTATTAAATATTCTTATATTAACTCCCAAGTCGGATCATTTGGGCAACGAGGATCAGTAAGAATCCGATCCGATAATTCTAAAAGCTGAGGTGAGGCCCACAGTAGGCAACAGTGCCTACTTGGGATGCCATTGGACGACAAAATTTTATTGCGAATAGAAACAAATCTCCTCCACTAAAGGGTTGTTTGTTTTAACGTAAAACATCGTAATTTAAAACAATTGTTTCATTTTACAGTGTTTTCAGTTGTTTAAAATGATGTAAAATAATGTAAAGTAAAATCTTGTCTGAATTTTGTCTGTCCACTTGACAGCCCAATTCTCTTGTTTTGATTTACAGTAAAAGTCCACTGTAAACTAAAATAAGAAGATTGAAGCATCTTTCTTATTTTATTTTACAAACAATCAAACAAATATTTTCTGACTCTAAAACAAACAAAATTCACTTGTTTTGAAACTGGTGATTTACAAAGTTTTACACTAAAACAAACAACCCCTAAAAGAGAGTTGAATCTTGATCTTGATCAAGCTTTTCCCAAGTTATGTGTGATCTCCCTATAATTTCGGGATTCAAAATCCACAAATCATCCAATGAAGTACTCCATCAAGACCCGTTAATTAAGTAGGGCTGGTCCACCAAATTTACAGACTGACGAGTACGTACAAACCCCTTTGGCTGATCCCGAGCTTTCTGGCTGTCTCTCTCCATGGTGTCCAATGTATCGGCGTACTTTTCTCCTTTCCTCTAATCGACCAGCTTCGGCCAGTTCCACAGAGTTCCCACCTTGCAACACCTCACAGTATTATCCTCTAGGATATGTTGTTGGAGCAGTTATATAATAATTTTATATCGATTAATTTTAGTTGTGACCAATGTTTATAATTTTGGATCTTTTAAATTTAACATTCAAATTTTGTGATATGTAAGATGATATTAGAATATGGGTTTGGCTTACTTTATCTTCTTAAATTTATTTTTTAACTTGCGTCGTCTCTTCTCATTTAATTTTCACGTTTCATCTTGACCGTGAGAGAGAATGTTAGAACGATTATATAATAATCTTAAATCGCTTAATTTTAGTTGTGACCGGTGCTTATAATTTTGGATCCTTCAAACTCAACACTCTGATTCTGTGGCATTATAAGATATGTAGACGGATCAGATTTGATGTAGATCTACAACAGTGTCCGGTCTACAAATATTATTCATTAATTATCTTATAAGTTAACAATACGTTAGATAATCAGATCTTAATACATTATATGTACTCGGAAAAAAGTTATATTTATTATTTTATCTATTATGCATATCAATTTAAAAAGACCATTTATTAACTGATCTGAAGGGAATATTCGGAGCATCGGTTAGCATTTGCATCTCTGCAGTTCTCCGGACGGTTTCTGGGCCCACAAGCCCTTTGCCAATTAATAAAAATTCTAACTAGGGGCCCGCCAAACATTATTGTAACTAGCTTGTCTTCTGCCCCATCCAATCTCCACCGCCTTCCCCATATGCTACGGGCTTCTTCTGGCACATTCCGGAGTTCTGTCGAACCTCACGTTGCAAGGTAGTATTAGCCCACGTAGTTCCCATCAACAGCAATGTGTTCACATACCATATACGCATAAATGTGCACTTCCTCGTAAGGGAGATCAAAGACGAGAGGTACACGCACAGAGAGAGAGAGAGAGAGAGAGAGAAGTATTGAAGCATGGGTATCCTAGACGACACCGTAGACAAGATCTCTGACATGTGGGACGCCCTCAAGAGCAAGAAGAAGCGCAAGAAACACAAGCAGCTGGAGGTGAGTAGACCAACAGGTAACAAGTGCAGTGCCCCCCTGGTTTGGAGGACATCGTTGTTGGTAGTTCAGCCAGCCACAAATCCTGTACTATCCCAAGAGCATGATTAAGAAACACAAACTGAGTTGTACTTGTGTGGTCTCTTCTTCTTCGTTTGTTTTTTAAGTTCGAGGGAGTGTGTGGGGGCATACGTGAAATTAAGTAGGTTGATTTAGTTTGATTTGGGTTGGAATTAGCCGATTCCACAAACTATATATGTGTTATATGCAAAAGAATATGAACCAATTTGATATTTTTTCCATTCAATTCACAATATTGCACTTTTATTGATAAAACAAGTTGCAATTTTGTGAAATATTGGAAGATTTAAGTCTTTCTCACAAGCTTCAAGTTAATTAGGAGCTCCAACGGTGAGAGACACCAACATTAATTCTTGCTTGCATGTGTGTCACTCTCCTTGTTGTTCAATGATGACATGCCTCACTAACACTTGATTTGCCCTCCTAATTCCAGACGGTGGAGATAAAAATACGAATAGACTGTGAAGGCTGCGAGAAGAAGGTGAAGGACGCTGTGAAGGGGATGAAAGGTATGGCATCCTGCTTCTCTTTCAGTAGCAAAATTTTCTCTCTCCATGGTGCTGTTTAATTGACATAGAATGTATACAACATAGTGTAAAATATATACATCAAACAAAATGACAGCCATATCTTCCATAGAAGATAAGAGAAGCTTAGATTGATCTTAATGGTTGCTTGTGTCCAGGTGTGACAGAGGTATCAGTGGATCCCAAGCAGAACAAGCTGACGGTGACGGGGTACGTGGACCCTGAGAAGGTGCTCAAGAGGGTGGTGAAGAAGACGGGGAAGAAGGCGGAGCTGTGGCCCTATGTCCCCTACACACTGGTCGACCACCCCTACGTGCCGGGGGTCTACGACAAGAAGGCGCCGCCGGGGTACGTCCGCAATGCCGCCGTCGTCAACCCGGCGGTGTCGGAGCTGGCACAGGCCAACCCGGCGGAGGAGCAATACGCCTCGGCCTTCAGCGACGACAACCCAAACTCCTGCTCCCTCATGTGAGGCAGACATATCTTGTTCTCTGTTCATGTGTGGGATGTTTGGATAGGAGTTTTTTTTCCTTTACTTCTTTTTTTTTTTTTTTTTTGAGTTATTAGATGGGAACCTTTCTCCGCCCAATGATTGTGTATAATGAGAACTAGATGTGTTATGTTAGGAACATGGATACTGTCTGAGTATCTACAATAAATTTACTTCTTAGTCGGTTCTGTAAATATCTCATGTGAAAGGTTTTTTCTGTTCTATTAGATCTTTTCTTCGTATTGCCAGCTCTAAGTATACACAGTGTACATAGTAGCCGTAAGTCACCAATCTGTTGTGTACTCATTCGGAAGGTGTTCGGCATGGCTGCCATTTGCGTGTGTTCCGTTGACGTGGCATGGGTATCACCTGTGATCATAATTGAAAGAATCGTAAATCTTGCTGGGAATGGGATCGAGAAAAGATGAATGGCTCATTTGATCTTGACACGATGAACTAGTACATTTTCTTGTGTGTCAGGCACAGAAGGTGCAGGAAAAAGGAACAGGAGATCCCGTTCCTTCCTTGCACTCCCGCATCAAGTGTGTACAATATGCAGTTTGCAGAACACGAGAAGTAAATCACGGAGAAATGTGGTTTTTTTTCCTTTTTTGCATTTTTTGATGTGATTCTTCTTTTAACTTTTTATTGTTCCACTGATCTCTTGTGAGTGTCTCCTTTAGATTTTTTTTTTTTTTTTTTGAGAAAAAAATTGCCGTCCGATCAAACTTGTCAAGTGTGAAGAACCCCCGCCTCCCTCGACACACCCCGTCCCCTAGGCCAGACACCCCTCACCCCTCCACCAAGAAAAGGGAAAAGAAAAGAAATCAACTTTCTCCACTGGTTCGACACGTATGGATACTTAAAAACATTAAAAATGTATTTAAGACATTCAACATATCTATCAGAACTCCAGGTCAACAAAATGCCCACACAATAATATCTACTTGAGCTTCGGATCAACGAATTTACCCACACCTGTAATAGATTTACCCACCGGATTTACGAAGGCATGGCTTAAGAGGCCACCAATTTTTTTGGAAATAAAAACAGGGTCCGGCTGCAGGTGCAGCAAGTTTAACTCAAGAATGCAAGTTTAAAAGATCTCATTACCCTTTTAAGAATGCAGTAGGTTCCCTTTTTCGTGATTTTAAATGCTAAGCCATACGTCCATTCGCTTCCTGGAGCAACGATCAGAATCAGCTCCACCTCTCAAAAAGGAGTGGAAAACAATAAAAAAAAACAGAAACCAAGTAATCACTTTTAATTCGAACACTGACTCTAGACTACCTTTTAAAGAAAGAAATTTAGACTGAGAGACATTCTCTTCTACTGGAAGATCCTGACCGATCTAGACACTAAGATGATTTTAATTCATTTGAAAACATTAATTGATCCGCTAGCGGACTAAATCATTGAATCTCCCCAAGTCCTGTTTCCTAATGACCCCATGAAAAATCTATAGGATGCATCAGTTTACTAAAGAAACAATCCACTTACCATTAAAGTGATCACAGTCAAAGTTTCAAGCCTAGGTGTGGGTAAGACGAGACCCGAGTCCCGTCCCCCAAAAAAGGAGAGTTGATTGCGAGCAAGATAAAAAGTTCTAAACCGAGGAAAACACCTGAAGTGTAATCAATAAATTAGTTAAAAAAATTGACTATCAAGCAAAGGAGACGAGTTCTCTGAGACTAGTTTTTTTTTTTTTTTTGGAACATATAAGCTGCCATAGATTAATTAAAAGGTAAACCAGTACATATGGGAAGGAACAGACAAGATGGGTGGAGGGATACAACCAAGAAGCAGAGAGAAGACAACACAAGCAACCTCTATTCCACAGCAGAGGCTGACAGTAGGGAAAGAAAAGGTAACACAACAGATAATGACCAACTCCATGACACAAATATTCCAGAGATAAACCGCACCAAGCTCTACAGATCCACCGGATAAAAGCCAATATCACCAGAGCGCGAGCTGAGAAGGACACATTGGAACACAGTCGCCAGAAAAGTATTAAGGAGGGCAAAGGCCTCAACAAACCGCCAGGAAAGCGAAACTCGAAGAACTGAACGGCGCGAGGGCTTAGATGAGCATGCCTTTGACCAAGGCATGGGATGTTGCACAATCCTACAAGCCCGTCGAAATCTGCACGAGGGTCTTCCAAGAGATAGAACCGCAAGAGCTTCTTAAAGAGGCAGATGGTAAGAGTGCACCATCACTGATTCACTGGAGAAGAGTTCAAGAGGAGAACCATGCCGTAAAAGGGGGAAGGAAAAACTGGAAAAAGAACACAAGATGGAAGGGAAAACTAAGAGGAAACAGAAGATGAAGGCAACCTAGGGATGCAGACAGTCGGACTCCAGCAAGCCCGAAGGGATCACCGGAGATGAAGATCCGCCCTTGAAACAAGGACGATTCAACCACTCACTTGGGATAATCCAAAATCAGGTAAAGGGGAGACCTTACCTAAACCAAAAAAACTCCCGAGGAAGGGAGTAACTTCCTCCCAGCAGAAAGAAGAATCCGGAGTGGTAGGTGAGTGGAGCCCCTCCCTCCCAACGGACCGCCGTGCTGAAGTTCCTGCTCTCACCTCCCCCTGCTAGCTACCTGAGAGGGACTTCGTCCTGCTCACGGACTTCTCGAACTGGTTGATCTCTTTTTTTGAGCCTAGGGATTGGAGGTGAATGAGGGGAAGAGATATAGACTATTTTCTGAAAGCGAATCAGTCATTTAACTTGGAAAAAATAAATAGTTATCAAATTCATCTTTAGTCCATGTGAATGAAGATATCAAACTCCAAAGAATGAGGTCCAAAAGATTTCATTTCATGAATAAGTCATTTGAGAAGATAGTTTTAGTACCAGATTCATCCTTGGCTCTTGTCAGTGGACGTAGATCAAAGTCTTGAGGTCCAAATGATCTCATCTCCCAAATAAATTTTCATCCACCTTCCTAGAGTCATGTGTTAAGAGCCCTAATATTGGATGAAAGCAAATATGAAAGGTGATGCGCATTGATAGACAATCCAATGTACACTAGGTAAATTATATATACATAAATATTATCAAAGAAGGTCATTTCTGAGAAGCAGTTTGTTTAACATCTAGAAAGTGGTCTAGCAGCAGAAAAGAAAATTGACAAGAAAAAATCTTCTTATCATGGGGTCAATGTATCCTGCTATGGCAATGACTTCTCTCGAGTCGACGTATACGTGAGATGAAAAGTTCGCCAACACGAATGTACTTGTCGAAGCTTGAAATATAAGTCTAGACATAACTTGTTCTGTAAAGTGTAAACAAAAGATATGCAATACAATTTGCCAGCTTGACTACAGTTACTATTCGCGAAACGTTCAGTACAGGGCACATTCTAGAATGGCACGGAATAACAAATCAAAGAAGAAGTTAAGGTAGGAATAAGGGAAGGGGAACAAGAGAGGAAAGGGAAGATGGAGTCTTCTAAAGGGGATCAACTAGTAGATTCCATATCAAAAAATGAAGAGCCACCAAAAATTAAATAACTTAATTTGATGTACTTCAACGTCAACATTCACATTACAATAACTCTTTCAAGTAGAGGGTGGGTCATAGGACTGAGTAAGACCTTCGACTTCTAAACAAAACTAAAAAAAATCACAAATAATGTAAGAGCAGAAAAGAAAATTAGCATAGAAGACCGTATGAACTTTACTGAAAAACTTGGACCCCTTAATGGGGGAATAACTGAGAAAAATAAGACAGCAAAATACTCATAATGGCACATTTCGAACAACATCCACTACTTGCTTACACGAGAAAAATCTATCCACTATGAAGTTACATGGCCAGCCCTATCCAGATGCCTCCCTCACAATATCATTTGATTCTTCATGCCATCGATTGCAACTCATTGAGACTACAATTGCATATTATCTTTGAGACCTTCGATTTTAAACTCCCCATCAAACTAATGTTTCCAACACCAACAAATCTGAAGGTCAAAATCAATATGTTTTAAAAACATAAGATTACATCATATCCTATTTAGTCAAAGGAAAGAGGCGAGCAAGGCGACTAGGATTTGCCTTCTTCAAATGCCTGCGTGAGCACCTAGGCATTGAGGTGACATGTCTTCTCCCATAAATCAACGTGAAGGAAGAAAATCATAATAGGAGGAAAATGAAGAAAACATCCAAGATAATAACATAGGAGACTTTAAGAAATACTAATCATATACAATATGTAAAGATCAATTGGTATAAAGCACTCATATAAGCAGCGAATAGTATTAGAAATCATCAAACATAGGAAAAATATGGTCATATGTAAGAGGAAAGAACACTGGACATTCTTAAAAGAGGCATTAGCCAGTTTAGAATAATTATGAATAAGAAAAAACAGTAAGTAGTACCACATAATTAAAACGGATTCGAGTATTTGGCATAGACAATATTGACAAGCGTCTAAATGAGTGAGGTGAACATGAGGTGAGGCAAGGCATTGTTAGCTCACCTCACCCTATTTCATCGCCTAGGAGTACAAGGCAATCGCCTTTGATAATGTAGATCATATCGAAGCAAGAAAGCTTAGTATACCAACTGAATTTCATGCTTTCGAGTTTGTATATGTTGGAACTGAGAATCTTATGTTAAAGGATTATAATGTTCTCTAACCTTATATTGCAGAGAACGTTATTTCCCAACTGTCCTCTTAAAAGCTTCCATCTACCGATCAGAGACTTGTGCACCCAAATGCATGTGAATTTATACAATCAAGCATAATTAGAATTTGAATGTGCTAAGCAATATACTTTTCCATGATTTCATGACATGTTAAGGTGCTGTTTGGTTTGACACAAAATGTTGTAAAGGACTCCGAAAGACCACATTTTCTGGGTTAAGTTAAGAGCAGAAGTGAAACAGGGGACTGACGTTCTTGTGCATCGTGATCAAAGGCTGTTGTTGTGCAACTGTGGCAGCTCTGCTGTTGGGAGAAACTGGGGAAGCGAAGGGTCCAGCTCACGGCGTGTCAACTGCTGCAACAAATACTGTCAATGTGGAAAGCGAAAATAGGATGAAGGCAAAGATAAGAAGAGAAATTCGAATAAATTTGGGCCAGGTTTCATTAGTTCATTAGCAAAAAAGATATTGGACAACTGGAAAAAGGCAGAAAAAAACAAGGAGGAATGGTGGAGAAAGATGGGAAAAACAATAGCAGTTGGTCGTGAGTTCTGATGACCAGACTGGCGGCAGATCTGGGCATTAGATATGGCCCCACTGAAACCCCACCCACATGGAAGGGGACAGCACAAAATATGTATGTTCTTGTTTCCATTCGGTTCTATCAGATGAAACATATCTAGAAGCAAGTGAATCAACACAACCATCATCATCAAAGCCTTATCCCATTTATATGGGGTCAACTACATCAATCCTGCCCCACCATTGTAATCTATCCAATGCCATACTTGTGGTTAAACATAGGAACATCAAGTCCTTTCTCACTATATCTAACCACCTCATTTTGGGTCTTCCCCGAGTTCTTCTACATTCCTCCACTTTAATTTGATCACATCTCCCCATCGATGATGAACTTGGACAGTGATCTACATGACAAAACAATCTTACCCTATTTTCCAAAAAGCTTATTGTCAATAGGAACACACATAAATCCGTATTATTTGTCCATTATTATTTCATCTTTTCTATTCTTTCTGCACATCCAACTCAACATCTGCATCTCTGCAGCACACAGTTCTTGTATGTGATCTTTGCTCACAGCCCAACACTTAGTACAATATAACATAGCAGTTCTTACAGCCGTCCTATAAGAGTTGACTCTGAGCTTTAAGGGGACATTCAATCACAGAGGAATCTAGAAAGACACAATCCTCCACTTCAACCAACTTGCTTTAACCCCATATGTGACACCCTCTTGGATCTCTCCGTGCTTTTAAATAATTTTTTTGAGACGAGATTCACAGGAAATCCCAGTTAGGGTTTGAGGCAGATCCCAGGCCAGAAACCCAAGCCATATCACATTGTGCTGGGGTTTGGGGCAGCTTCCAGGCCAATCACCCGTCATATTGCATTATAGCTGGGGTTTTCAACGGCTAGTTCGCAGCTAGCCGTTGGGCTACAGATCGGCCAATCCGGCCCGGATCGGCCAATCCAATCGGAGGATCGGTCTATCCCATCCGAACACAGCCGATCCGTCCGATCCCAACAAGGGAGTGGTGGATCGGGGCTCGGGATCGGATCGGTTCGATTGAAAACCAATCGGATCGACCGATCCGATCCAATCCATGCCGATTCTGCCTTGGATTTATGTAGTTGTTGTGGTTGAGGATCGTCACCTCACCATCGGATTGTACTACTACTATTTATTTTATAATAAAATTGGTGGTATAATCCACACCTTATTTCAAAAAAAATTAAAAATTAAAATAGTCAGATGTTTGAATATCATATAAGAATATTATATGAATTTTTACATTATATATGGTGGAGTCAGATGGATAATTCAATTTGTTTTCTGCCAGATAATGTTAAAGTCTGATAATGTTATTATTGTTCGGTAAATTATTGTGTCAAACTACTTGTTGGCTTCGGTTTATTATTGTTCTTCTCATGAGTTTCTTTGTCCCATCTATTCCCTTCTTATCATTTCTCTAGTTGTGCATAGTGTATGCTTGTGGATTGATTCACTGTGCAGCTAGCAGTGGAAATGGAACAACGGCTCATCAAGTGTGCATGTTGTGGACCGTATGATCCCTTAGCCTTCTGGCAGTGTTCCTATCAACTCAACATTCAGAGCTCCTTAATAGAAATATGATTTTCTCTCTTCTTGTCATTTTTTATGCCCCTTTGACTGTCTATATTCAATGGATACTGGTTGTATCTCTCTTTTTGTCATATTTGAACCGACATATTTGGGCATATTATGAGTAATGAGACCACTGCTCCATGCATTAGGTTTAGGTTCATTTTTTAAACACTTTTTATCTTCCTTATGTGTTTTCTAATGATTAATGCATATTTTGATATTCTTCAAAAACAATTACATGAAATTAAGATTTATAATACATTAATCAGATTTTTTATGATGCTTATACATGAGAGATACCATAGTCAGTAGTATAGGACATATGAAAGAAATTAAAAAAAAAAAAAAACTCTGAAAGAAATAAGTGCCTTGGAACCAGGCAAACCCCCCCTGCCATCTAGGTGCTCTGCTAAATGGCAAGGGCGGTCAGCCAACTCACTCCACCTGGGCATTTAAAAAAAAAATTGATTATGCAGGCTGACTGGGTTTCTCTTCAATAATCAATGGGATTTATAATTTATTGTGTAGAAGCTCTTCTACTTGACGCCTTGACCAAATTGTGTTTTGAGGATTTGGATTTTTCCTTTTATTTCTTCATTCTATTGTTTCCCCTTAATTGAGCTTCACAGCCACAGAGATTGACCCATATTCGTCTATTTTCTCATACAATGATGCAAGAATACCCTACATCTCTCTTAGAAGAGTAACACATAGGAAATTGCAAAGAAGATAGCCACAACAACCAGTTTTACCTAAAACGAATGTAGACAATTAAATCAGCTTTTGGAGGGCATCAGCACATTTTGCTGTCTATGTAGAGAGGATGAAGAGCCTCTAGATCACTTGTTAGGGGATTGCCTAAGGAGGTGTGGTAGCATATGTTTGATAAGCTTAGGTACGGGCATTGGCTCCCATATGAAGTGGGAAAAGTTGTCTGTGTGCTGACCTGACCTAAAGGAGGATCCTATAATTTGGCAACTGATCAACTGTACCTGTCCACCTTCAAATAAGACATTAGACTACGACAAAGTGTACATGTCCCATCTTGGTGCAAGTCTTTTTTGTATGGAGGAATTTCTGAGAGCATACAGACACTAGTGATTTCCCTTCTTTTCATATTTAGCAAACTTCTTCTACTGTCCACCTTCAAATAAAACATTAGACTAAGACATAGCGTACCTGTCCAGAGTCACATCCAGGAATTGTATGCTACAGTTAGCCCAACCAGTTCTAAACAGATGGACCACAAACTGCAAACTTCGATGATGAATGATCATAGAACAAAACGCAGAACCTAGCTCAAAAAGTAGAAGGATGCACAACAAACTAAAACATGACAGGAAGTTTCATTTTACCATGACAAAAGGATGGAGAAAGCGCTTGTTTTGAAGGTCAGTCCACTCTTTCAAGTAATCACTCATCATCATCCTCATCAGAACTCCCCACTTCACTGCTGTAGTCACTACTATAGTCTTCTTCGTCCGGGTTGATATCCAGCTGCACATGCCTCACCTGTATCACCTCCGGTACCACCCTTGGAGGCGGCGCCTGCACCACGGGCAATGCCGGAGCGGCCACCGCCCGATGCTCCTCACCCCGAGGAGCAGCACCCATGACATTGTTCAATGGAGGCAGCGGCACAGGATCGCCGGGCTTCCATCCCGGCGGCATCGGCGGCAGATCTCTTGGCAGCTCGATCGGCATCCCCTTCTTCCACCCGGGCGGCACATTGATGGGCAGCCGCGTCCCAGGCACCACCGCCGCCCCGGGTGCCTCCTCCCTCGTCAGTGGTACCGGCTCCTTCATCGCCTCGACAAGCGCCTCCGCGTCCCTCTCCTTCGATTCCGGCGCCTTCTTCGGCACGCCAACGTCGAGCTCAGCGAAGTGGTAGAGCTGGGAGGCGCGCATCTGCTCCTCCTGCGGGGCCGGCGGAAGCGCCCCGCGGAGCGGGGCCTGCCCGGCGCCGAACTCCGGCGGGGCGAAGGTCGTGTAGCTGACCTTGTGGGCGTAGGACAAGATATCCGACAGATTCAGAGAGGAACGCAAATCCAGAGAATTGGGATCGCCCTCGATCGCTCCGTCCCGCTTGGCGCGCTTGAAAGCCTTGCGATAGTCGGAGTAGTCTTCGGCGATCTGGTCGAGGACACGCTCGGCCTCCCGGATCTTCTTAGCAAAGGCGAGGAGGACGGCATCCCTCGACTGGACGTCGCGGGACACGTTGTCCTTGGACTTCTGGAGGTCGACGATCTCCTGGAGCTCGGCGACGGCGGCGAAGAGCTGCGTCTGGAGGGAGGTGAAGAGGGAGATGACCTCCTTGGGGGAGGAGACTGGAGGGAGGTCGACGGGGGAGGCGGCGGAAGGGGGGAGGAAGGAGGGGAGGGAGCCGCGGAAGGAGGCGAGCCAGAGGGCGCGGTTAGGGGAGACCTCGAAGAGCTTGGTGGCGAGGGAGGCCATGTGGAAGAGGAGGGACTGGGCGCGGGGGAGCGGGGGGAGGAGGGGGAGGAGGGTGGAGGAGGAGGAGGTGGGGAGGCGGTGGGGGCGGAGGGGGGCGGTGGCGGCGGAGGGGGCGGCGGAGGGGGGAGGGGGCTTGGGGTTGGCGGTAGAGGTGGGGGCGGGGCTGGGATTGGGGTTAGGGTTTGGGGAGTTGGGGTTCGTGAGGCCCAGCCGGGCCGGCGACGGCAGGATCGGCGGCGTGTGGCTCTGCAACATCTCTCTCTCTCTCTCTCTCTCTCTCTCTGTGTTTGGGAAAGGGTCCGACGGTCATAACAGGATATTTATTTCATATCTAATTAATAGTCGGGACGAAAATAAAAAATAATTGTTTTGGAATTTGCATATGTACCTCTCAAAATAACGTATTTACAGTTTTACCTTAAACTCCCACATTATTTTCAGTCCCCCTCAAATCTCATAAATATTACGGCTATGCCCCTCCGTAAAAATAAGATGAACTCCAACTAAATATGTCAAAATGTTCCCTAAATCTTGACAATATCAAGGGTACATATGTATAATTTTAGTGAATTTAAAAGATATATACATATATAAAATATTAGTGAAGGTTATGTACGTAAAACCTTTAAGTTTGATTTAAGGCCATTTTGACGAAAAAGTAACTATAACATTTTTGAGATCTTAGGTGTAGTGAAAACATTATATGGGAGTTAGAGGTATAGATACAAGTATGACAATTTCAGGAGTATATATATACAAAAATCTCCATGTAATCTATTATATAAATAATTATTTCTTTTAATATAATCTTTAAATTTAGCAAACGTGTAGCTTTGAATTTGTTCTGACTTTAATAATATTTATTTATTTAGACATTTAAATTTGAAGTATGTTTAATAGATATGTGCAGAGATAATAATGAAAATTCATATGTGAGTTTTCTAATTTTAACAATATTTATTTTTTTAGGTGCATCACTCGAAATCCTGTGTGAGTTCTTATTCTAAAACTATTCAAGAGACCATTTTAGCATTTTAAAATTTGTCTATAGGTCAACAATATGCATGTTTATTAATTTGATGTATGTCCACTTTGTTTACATTTTATATTTTATACAGATAAAAATCATAGATTGTTGGTTATACGTTAAATTTAAAATAGTCAAATATTCAAATATTATCCAATTTAAATATCTAAAAGTCAGGTACTTGGATAAAGTTAAAAAAAGTGGAGTCAGATACTACCGGTAGTAAAGGCCCTGTTTGATATAAGTCCAAGATTGTGCAGCTACTCTGATTATTTCGGACTTTACTCGTTTTAGTTGCATGAATTACATATTCAGGTGAGAATGATCTGTTGTAAAATAAATTGTAACAAATAATTTTGTCAAAAGCATTGAATTATGTGTTAAACAATTATCTTATTAAATTAATTATTAAAATATCACAAAAAACCACAATTGGCAACACAGGTGCTGTGGTGTAGTCGGTTATCACGTCAGTCTTACACACTGAAGGTCCCCAGTTCGAACCTGGGCAGCACCATTGGAATCGTAAACAGTGATTTTTCCGTTATTTTTTAGTTCTTTATAATTGCTGTATTCGTTTTTGGCAACGATGGCATGTACGGCTATTTTTAATTGATCCTTATTTTTTAAGCTCCCAACCAGATTTAAACTTGAGACTTCACGGCATAAGATGCATATTTGCCACGGCATCATGGATCTAATACTCCTGCTCTCCATACTCCCCAAGTGTTTTCGGCACTATTCATATGCACAAAGCTATAGCACACACTTTGGGATTTGGTACCTGTTCACGTTAAATTTAAAAAAATCAGAGTAAAAAAGTTTTAAGTTCAGTCTCGCCATTTTTCACTTATTCATATAATCCGATCTTTGATCAGACAACTTAATTTGTGGTGAATCCATTAAAAAAAAAAAATTATTATTCATTGAGACTCCATTTTTTACTTTCTTAAATTTTTTTCAGTCATCTGCCGGAAACGGAGTTGTATAGACATACTAGACATAATGGACTAATCTTAAAACATTCTTTAAATTTTTTTATTTTGCATGCACGGCATACAATGCAGCAAGTGTTACTCTATAATCCACCCACTAAAACAAGGTGTTCGTAGCTAGACCTGCATACGTATGCACACGTACAGATATAACACATGACATACATACTTGCAACATGAAGTAATTCGTTATCTATAATTACGGATGTAAAAGGATACCTAATCATCTGATTATCTTTTTATTTCCAAAGCTTAAAAGGAAGGACATGGAAATTATATATTTACGGGTTGTTTATTTTGTTGTAAAACTCTTTTTTCTCCTCTTGTTTTAAAGTGGCCGGTTTTAAATCAGTAAATTTTGTGGTTTTTAATTCAGGGAACACTTTGTTTGGATGCGTCTAAAATACATGAAATGAAGGGAATATACAAACAAACTCCTCGATTTTGGTTTATGATCGCCACAAATGTCCAACAAAATTTTGCTTCACACTATTTTGCATTTGAAAAACTCTTAAGTCAAAGGTTGTTGACATTGAAGCAGACAACCTCTTACCCCAATTTCTTTGCAGAATAAGTCATTTAGAATTATTTATCCGGAATAGTGTATACTAGAATAAGGGGTTTTAACTTTGATAGTTCCGTGAGATCTACTGGCAGAATACGAAAGATAAGTAATTCTTGAGTCTAAGGTCGAATTACTTATTCTCCTTATTTTAGTATAAACAATTTTTACGCGGTATAAACTATTTCGCCCATTAAACTAAAAATAACCTTATTCTAAGAATAAGGGGCCTTGTTCTTCTCTAATTCTTCAAACGAAGTGGGGCTTAGATCCTTTCAGATGAAGATAACTTCCAAATCTGATTATCCAATTTTTGATGCATTTTTCGTTCACTCAACCACTATTCACTCCTCATTTGGCAATAGGATTTTTTATTCACTCACCTTTTTCGCACTTATCTTAACCAGCATATTTCTTTGTGCATCCAACCTCCATCAAGATATAATGCGTTTGGTGATTTATTTGAGTGAAATATGGAATCAAATCCACCTCGTGAGTGAAAATATAAGAACTTGGCTAGCAAGCTAATAAAGCAACATGCATACAAGGAAAAATATTACATCAGTGGCAAAGAAATCTTTCATTACGTAGGAAAAGCAATAATACTATAAATTAAATATAGAATAAAGTGAAACATATGCAATTCAGTGAAGAATATTAAATTCTTAGATGCAACTATGATAAAACTTGAGCACAGATTTAGTATATGTTAGAAGTTGTTGGGTTGGGGTCTAGCAGATTTCGAGTCCCTGCAAGAAGCCTAACAATTCGGCTAAAGAAACTCAACAATGGTATTTGAACATCTTAATTCTAGTAATGAGACTAAACGATAGATGACTAAGATAGATCATTAACTCAATTACCAAAACTCACATTAGCTGGAATGCAAGAGGTCCATCAAAAGTAGTATGGACCTCATGGAGCTTCAACTAACTAGAGCTCACACGTGATGAGTAGGTTGGAGAAGATGCCAGTAGATGAGAATGAAGATAAGGTATTATGTGACTTAAGGATAATAGGTAAAATTCATGAAACTTATTTCAGTATGATGTAGTGGTAGGATATGTGTGATCTCCAGTTCCGCAGTAGTTAAAATTTAGTATTAATACTTAAGTACTCAATATATGTATGTGTGGTCTTTTATACTGTGGCTAGGATGTTTGTCCATGTGTGACCCCTTATGTTGTGGTTAGGATGCTTGTCCGACTAAGATATGAAATTGTGATAATTGGCACGTATGTAAATCATTTGCATTTATTGTAAGACATTATAAATCGATTTTATAATGTAAAATTTCAGAAATCTGAATTTTAAAATATGTAACTTGATTACATACTAGTAGTTATATTTTAAGTCATATGATATGTAATATATGTTTCCTTGTGCATTGGAGGAATTATGTGATATGTTTATGACTAGTAATTTATTTTCAAGTAAAGTAAAAAAAATTGATATATATAATAAGTATTATGAATTAGCATGTTTGTTCATATTATTAAAAAATTCATCTGATTTGATATGAGATATATGTGAGATCATATTTTATATCATTCTCTTATTTAATCTATATATAACATTGTGAATTGTTTATGTCATGATTACTATATGAATTTCAATTATTATATGTTTAGTTTGTAGAGAAGATGATGCCTACTGAGTTATGTTAGATGTTTATTGTTATCATTTCTCACTCACCTCCCGTTGAAAAGGACACGAAACCTTTCTTGCTTTAGTCTGGTTACTTTTCAGTTTATCATTTTCAAACTGATTTTGTCACTTTTAAGCGTAAAGCTATCACTTTAAGGCACATTGTTATCACATCTAAGCTTAATTTAGTCACTCCTTACGTAATTCAATTTTATCACTTCCAACATAAATTTATCACGTCCAAACACATTATTTTTAGTTCATAGTAGTTCAATTTTATCACTTCCTACATAACTTTATCATATCCTAACTCAATTTTATCACTTCTTATATAAAATTATCAGTTCTAAGTAAAATTATCACTTCCAAACGTTTCATCACTCTATGTAAAACAAAGTGATAAAATACTTGAAAGTGATAATTTGACTTTTAGAAGTAATAACTTTGTTTGGAAGTGATATTTTATGTAGGAAGTGATAAAATTATGTTAAGAAGTGATAAAATAAACTATGTAAGAAGTGATAAACATGCGCTTGGAAGTAATAAAATTGTATTTGAAGTGATAAAATTGAACTAAGTAGGAAGTGATTAAAATGTGACTTGAGAGTGATAAAAATATACTTGAAAGTGATAGTTTTTACTCTTGGAAGTGATAAAATTAGTTTGAAAGTGATCAACGGGAAAGTGACTAGACTAAAGCGGAAAAAATTTTATATCTTTTCAATGAAAGGTGAGTATGAAAAGATAATAATAAATGTTGTCATAAAGTTGTAGGTTATTTTTCTCTCCACTCTAAGTCAAAAGGTGGGAAACAAAGTGGAAAGTGGGATAGGTGGCAGGAAGAAGTTGCATGTTGCAATTCACATCATCCTTAGCATTACTTATGAATTTGTAGGTATTGTTACACCCTAAGGCTTAGATTGACCATGCTTACAAAAGATTTGAATTATGAAAAATCTGTTTCTCTAACATTTATGTACCCTATAAGATTTTGTTAGTGGTTTTGACACCATTTTCAATGTGTGCAAATGAACCCGTGCACTCATCTAAATGTGACCAAAATGCCCTCTAGTGAATAGAACATGGTTCAGGTAATTATAGAAAAAGGGGCAACTCTATCGTAAAAAAATTATTTGGCCTTCCTAAATCCTTCTCTTCCTTGCTGTTCAAAAAGACAATTCATGAGAAAGACTTGTGTCTACATCTCTCCTCTTTCCCAAAATCCCCAAAAGCTGACACTTTTGCTCCCTTTGAAAACAATTAAAGGTTGTCTAAGGATTATGTACTTGAAAACAACACTTTTAATTGTTGATGTAGACTGGATCTATCACGACCGGATCCCGCAAACGGGGATCCGAAACAAGGAGGATCCGGAGCCGGTCCGGATCGAACGGTGACGAGGGGACCCGACGGGGATCCACAACAGGGCGAAGCCGAGGCTATTTCGGAATGAAGAGGATCCGCCCGCGGGGGGCGCGATCTGCCGCCGGAGCTGCTCTTGGATAGTGAGCCGCTGCTCCTTCGGTCGGACGAAGGCGCCGCGCGAGCAGGAGCTCCTGTCGGCGGAGCTGTAGACGAGCGTCGGAGCAGAAGCCGGAAAGTCCGAGATCGGACGGGGGGACGGCTCGCTCTCCGACGAGGGGGTCCGAAGGCACCTTCAGCGCGAGGCCGAGCCTCCTGGCGCGGGGCGACCGACGGGATTGCCCTCGGACGGCGAGTCCGAAGGCTACTTCAGCGTGAGACCGAGTCTCCTGGCGCGGTGCAGCCGGCGTTCGGCGTCGAGACCGGGGAGAGGAGTCCGAGGTCGGCGGCCGAGACCGACTCGGGGAGGTCGGCGATGATTCGAACCGAGCCCCTGCAGGAGGGAAAGAAGAAGAAGAACCAGTCAGCAGGAGTCCCGGGCGTCAGCCCTGGGGAACCCCCTCCGACGGTCAAGTTAGCTTCTGAAGAAGATTCGATTCAGGAAGCAAGAAGAAATAGCTAGAACACTATTCGGACAGTAGTCCTTTAAGGGGTTTCGGAAGCTTAGGGGGGCATCCGTTTTTCCCACCACCTCCTTGGCCACAAATAGCAGGATACTTATAGCGGAGGGTAGCGGATGGTTAACGGTGGCAGCCGATATAGGACTAAAAGGAGGCTTACTGACAAACCGCCATAGCGTCTGATCCGCCACCGGAGTGGGCCGGATTCGGCTACCGGGCCGAAGGGGGTTGGGCCGCTGACGGGCCGAAGCCTGCTGGGCCCTGGGCCGCCGTGCTGTTCCCGGGCCGTAGGCTGGTGGGCCGCTGACGGGCTGAAGCCTGCTGGGCCGGGAGCGACGGGGCCGCTTATGGGCCGAGGGCTGCTGGGCCGCTAACGGGCCGAAGGCCGCCGGAGGGCCTAATACTGCTACTGTTGGGCTGAATGGGGCTTGGGCCTGCTTCAATGGGCCGAATCGGATTCTGCCGCATCAATTGTTATGAAAGGCACCCTAAAGTTGGTGCAAGTATTAAAAAGCACTAGATGACTAGGTGATCCTTCTTTTATTGAGCTTTCCTGAATTTTAAGTTTAGCAAGCCTTTTAATGTCCCCTCAAATGATGATGTTTTTATTTTGTTATTTATACTTCCTCCTAAATTTTCCTTTATAACATTAGACGTAATTCACAAATTTTCTCAAACTGAATGAAAGGATATTAGAAGATCTATCAAACACCACCTTAAAATTCAAAAATCTCCCTCCATTTCTCTCACCTCCTTTTTTCTTTTTCTTTTTTGAAAATGTCCCTCTCTCCTCTTTACACCCACTAGTGTGCTTCATGTTTCATCTTTATTTTGTTACCAAAAACTATTTCATCTTTCTTTTCTAACTAATGATTCCTGCACCACGTGTAGTGCAGCAAACTTGCTACCCACATGGGCTACAACCCAAGTTTTTTAAGTTTTATTTTTAAATTTTGTAAAAGTCAATTCCATTATGTCTGACATGTCTATGCAACCCAATCTTCGACTGGACAACTAAAAAAAGGATGAAAAATAAAAAATCAAGCCCCTGTATTGGGTTCAACCCATTAAGGATTATTTTTGATAGCTTATTGGGTTTTGATTATTGATTTTTTTAGACTTTTTTTTAGGTTGTCATCGAATTATATGAACATGTCGGACATGATGGACCCAACTTTAATTTGTTAAAAAATAAAAAATAAAAAAACTAGATTGTATCCCACACAGTGCAGCAAGTAATTTCTATAGGTCATCATCAAGTTGTATGAACATCTCGGACTTAATGAGCCCGACTTTAAAAAATTTAAAAATAAAAAATAAAAAATAAAAAAAACAAGACTACACCCCATGCGGTATAGTAATTTGCCACATTGCATCAAGTAATCCTCTTCTTTTCTAGTTCCACTTGACTACAGTTTTTTCTATTAAGAGCAATGTTTGTTCATTGCCAATGCAAAAAAACATGATATCGATTAAACCCCCAACTAATCCACGACCTGGAGAACCCACATGCCGGTGTCTTTCCCATTAAGGCTACATTTGTTTGGCTATTGGAGTGCTTTAGATTTTGTGAAAAGTCATCATTACATATATTCTTCCACTATGTTGTGCTTGTTTGAGTTAGTGGACAGATTTTTAGGTTTCAAGATTACGAGAGATACTTAGATTTTAAAAGCTTAAACAAATGGGTTAATGTTCCATCAGTTTTTTGTAATCCCCTTAAAGGCATGTGAGACACTTGGCACAAACCTAATGGACTTCCCTCCCCCTTTTTGAATTTTGGGAAAATCTTTGAAAAGTTGAATAGTAGGGGAATCTGGGTAGTGATGACTTTTCTCAACATCTATGGCACCCACAAGTTCAAACGAAAGCAACCTATCTAACTTTCTAGGATTTCACCAAAATCTAAAAGGGGAAGAGAAGTTAAATAGGTTTGTGTCAAGTATCTCCAATTCAAATTTGAGATTTTTGGGAGAATCTAAAAAATTGATGGGACATATGTCCATTTGTTTCAACTTTTCAAAATTTTAACTTTTTCCACAATTTTAGAGCATTAAAATATGCTCACTATCCTAAACAAATGCAGTCCAACCTCATCCGTGCGTAAACTCACGTGTGGATCGTACTCAAAAAAATAAAAAAGAAATTATTTGTCTAACTACTTTTTTTGAAAGAATGGATTGTGTTCTTGATAACAAGATCGAGGAGCATCATGCTCAAAATTTCTCTAGAGCATTTAGATCTCTGCAGAGCATCATGCTCTCGAGAGCATGATCGAGCATCTAGATGCTCTGAAATGCGCTCCATAATGCTCTTTCGAGAGTATTATGCTATGAAGACCTGATCATATTCTTTGAGAGTACATTCCATGTTCTTAAAAAAAAAAAATCTTGATGGCTAAATTTTTTATTATTTTTCAACTGACCTTTTATGTGTGCTAACTCTTAGATGACATCGGAATGTATTTAATGGAAAAAACAATCCCTTGTGAACTCTCTAGACAACAAACACCCACCCACAACCATGCAAGAAGCATGAACGTGGATCAGAGGCACTGAAAGAGGCTCCAACCTCCACCATCACATCACCCATCCTTCTTTTTCTTCCTGCCTTTTCCTTTCTCCCCTTTTGCCTGAAAATGGAGCAGCCAAGCTCCTTTAGGTGAGTGACCCGGCCGGGGTGTCTGCAAGAAGCTGAACTGCCATTCCCACACGCACGGTTGCTCACACGCATCGGCAGCCACACGATATCATGCATGCCAGCATGCGGGAAGAACAACATCGTCTGAAAATACAGCAGTTCATCTAAGCTATAATCTCAAAGCAGGTCAATATCTACCAACGATATAGATACTCACCTCGGGCTCATGCGAATGCTTGACATTTTTGTTAAAAAACTCTTCTATGTTGATTTCGATGTTTGATATGAAAATAAAAATGACAATTTTTCCATATGTCAATATATAATTCTATATGAATATCGATAGAGTTCCACTTGCCTAAATTTATAGATAATTTGGGTCTGTGTTTAGACGAGGTGTGTATCATATGTGGTCACCTGCTCGTGCCCCATTGGCAGCCTTTGGTCTTCTTCCATCAGAGTGATCAACTTCACTCCTGCACATTGGTGTAAGCCTACAACTCAACATGCATAAATTATACGGCAGACTGCAGAGCGAATAGCTTGTGGGGATATCAAGAGAAACAAAAGCTGAACAGGATCCAAATTGCACAGTCTGAAGTCTGAACAGTCCAGACAACAGTAGACTCACGGGCCACCACACGAGTACTAGCAGAACTCGTCACTAGAAATATTTAACCACAGTTTTCCTGTCCGTACGTCCATCATGCGTTGGACATCGACAAGGAGGCCTCGAGTTTGTGCAAATTTAAGAAAACATATAGCTGCTGCATCACTTGTTGTCATCCAATCTAACAGATCGGACAGCAGCACAGTAGATCGGACAGCAGCACAGGACACAGCATACGCCTGCGGCGCAACAATTGTTTCTCTAAAAAAAAGAAAATCTTAAACTAAATATCTTCAGAGCCCAACATTCTGGAGCCTAATGTTTTTTTTTTTTTTTTTTTTTTTTTTTTTTTTTTTTTTTTTTGACCATATAAGCCTAGTGCTCACCCCTCCTACTATGTTTCTTTGGACATATCGTGTCTGATGGATATCTTTTGCATTATTACAGTAGAAGACTTTTGCCCACGTCGGTCTTTAGAGAGACAAGATCTTATAGACCCTAGTAAGCCGTCATGTATAAGAATGAATAGTGTCATTTGATTGGGAAAAAATAAGTGAGAAAAATAAAAAATAAAAATAAAATAAAAATTTACTCTTAACTCTTGCGAGGGAGAATATACCACCGTCTAAAAAATGAGATTTTAAAGATCTTCTCTCGTCTGTAAATCGTACCCGAAGTCTCTTGGGATCAACAAGTTTCCTCAAACTTAGAAAATTTTCATCAAATTGTAGACCGGCTGTATTGTATGGGAAAAGGAAAATGTATGATAAAGGTGAGGTTGAAATAGATGAACACTCGATGATAAGATTCAAAATAAACACATTCAGAGACCTAAGTTTTAACTTAAAATGACTGTAAATATGTATATAGGTTTAAATAGACTACATGTGCAGTATCATCCGAGTTTTAAGGCCAAAAGAAGGTGTTATCGAATTCAATCAGAGGATGACAAAAGGATTAAAAAAGGCTCAAAAAAGACCGCTTGGCATAGGAAGCAAAGGCATGGCCTTCTCTGGTTGAACTACAAATACAGTTATACATAGATTAAAATGGCAGCGCAAAGTAGCTAACCCTAGTTAAATATGAGATGGCTATCCCAAATGTTATGTAAGTACTTGACTGACATCCAAATTATTTCAACCAACTTTAGTATACATGCACTCTTTTTAGTGCACGAGGATTTCGACCTAAAGGAAAAGGGAGTGTGAGCACGTAGGGGCTGTGTGGAGACAACCTATGAAAAATATGTTTATGGTTGTGATTCAATTTCATGATTTTATTAATATAGAAGTATTTTTTTATGAATTATTATTTGATTCCTTTAGGTAAGCACCAACTTTGATGGAAGACATTAAAAACATCTCAAGATAAACTAACTGCAAGTTAATTTATAGTATCACTAAATGTATGGTACCCATACTTTCTAATTTGTGCGAAGATTAAGCCATAATTGTAGCCTCATTTGCTATGATTTATAAGACACGTAAAACATGACAAGTTTCTTAAACTAAGATGGGGAACACAAAGCATAACATATTATGTAAACAAAATATATAAATTTATT
The DNA here is from genome assembly GCA_030544215.1 of Zantedeschia hybrid cultivar. Classification (NCBI taxonomy): domain Eukaryota; kingdom Viridiplantae; phylum Streptophyta; class Magnoliopsida; order Alismatales; family Araceae; genus Zantedeschia; species Zantedeschia hybrid cultivar. The sequence goes on from JARZZO010000015.1 coordinate 12,708,878, forward strand.
TATAACTAAATATGTAAAAAATAGATAAAAATTTAAAAAATAATATGATATATTGATAAACTAAAAAAATTGTAAACAATGATTGACAGATAACTGAATTTATATGGGATTATACATCTCGACACACCTTTATTGAGAAATATGTATTCCCATGTTGATGTCGTCGTCGTGCTCAACGAGACGAGTATAAGAATGTGTCCTTCGACTCAGTGGCGGATCCAATGTACAACCAGTGGGGTCCCAGGACCCCACTGGAATTTCGAAATCTTAGAGGCCCACCCCAATATTTACTGTCTAGGACCCCACTGGCCACAGATGCAGGAACCCACTGGACTGCCCGATCGCCCAGCCCACTTAGGCAGGCCGCAGGCCCAGAGGACCCCACTGACTCACTATAGGACCCCAGGACTCCACTGACTCGTGAGTTGTTCGAGCTCGGCTCTGAGTTGAGCTCGACTCGTTTGCCTAAACGAGCCAAGCCCGAGCTTAAGATGAAGCTCGTTTTAGTAAACTAGTCGAGCCAGAGTTCGATCGAGCTCACGAGTTGGCTCGCATCAAAATAAACATTAATACTTAATTTAAGTCTCTCAAATACACAACAACCACAGGAATCAACACGACTTGCAAGTGTTGGAGTAGCAGCTACTCGAACACGTGAAGTATTCTGAAGCATATAAGCCACCAGAAAATTTTCACGCGGCCGATGTAGGACTAATAGGTAAGCCGTAAGCGTGCTGGGCGGGTGGGCTTTGGGCTTGCAGCTGGGCGGGTGGGCTTTGGGCTTGCAGCTGGGCGGGTGCGGCTGGGCCTGGGCGGGTGGGCATTGGGCGGGTGGGCTTGCAGCTGGGCGGGTGCGGCTGGGCCTGGGCGGGTGGGCTTGCAGCTGGGCGGGTGCGGCTGGGCCTGGGCGGGTGGGCTTTGGGCGGGTGGGCTTTGGGCTTGCAGCTGGGCGGGTGGGCTTTGGGCGGGTGGGCTTTGGGCTTGCAGCTGGGCGGGTGCAGCTGGGCGGGTGGGCTTTGGGCTTGAAGAGGATAGCTTTGTAGGACTGTTGATGGACTGACTTTGGGCTTGTTAATTAAGTGGGCTTAACTTAAATGAGCTAGGCTCGGGTTCGGTGGGCAGTACTCAATATGAGGACCCCACTGGATCAAATTCCTGCGTCCGCCACTGCTTCGACTTAAGCTCGTTTGTACTTGGTATTCAAGCAAAGCTATGAGTAGATGCCAAGGAATGAAACTTAACTTAAAAGTCGAAATACAATTTCCCCCTGTAAGGAACTTACATTTAAGATGATCTTTGTTTCTAACAATATTAACATGGGGTTTCCGCTTCTATCTATTATCATATTTGTACGTATAACTTTTAACTCGCATATGTTGTTTTCAATACTCTTGACATCCTTAAAAAGGTAAACTCTGCTCCAACAAGATATGTCAGAAAGATTCCGATATCTTCGTATATCTACTCTTGGCTTTTTACTTATATATACGTACCTCTGACTTCTATTAGAGTTGATGATACTTTGATCACGAGGATAATATAACTATAACTTTTCTTAAAATTTTGAAGTTATTTATAATTATATATGGGAGTCAAGAACATGCATACAAATATCAAGATATCAATAATTTACACACATACATCATGTGCTTTCTTTTTTTTCACTTGAAAGATAATTCTATAGCTTAAGAGGTAGAAACAGATGAAATGTCAGCATACATAGCCAAGCTGATACAATTTGGTAACAGAGTAGAAGATCAAGAGCCTTGAAAAGAGAAATCAAGAGCAAATCTAGCAGTTACACTGGCGACTTTGTTGCAAATAGGAGGAGCAAATCTCAAATTTATAGAGTGATTAGAGAGAATATGCTGACAATTCTGGACAATAGTCATTACCTCCAAGGAGGCTTCCTGTCATGATTTAGACAAGCATATGTGATAACTTGGGCATTGCCTTCAACGACTGATTGAGGAAATTGAGTGGTGAGCTTCAGAGCCTCAAATATAGCATATGCTTCAAGAGATAAAGGATCTAAGAATGGATATAAGATAGATGAGCAAGAAAACAGAAATCCTTACTAATCTTGGACAACCAAGCCCATAGCACTGCCTGAAGCAGACACCCCCCATCCACATTAATCTTGTAAGCACCTGGTTGAAGGGAATCCCTGACGCGGAACGACTACCGAAACGGGTCCGTACTAGAGTCACGATCCGAAACCAGCAAATATAGCGTACAGGTACTGCAAATACTCATCAAGAGTCCATGTTTTCATGAAGATAATCACGCAACGCAAGTCACACGCAACTCGAGTATCGTCCGCTCACAGTGATAAAATAACAGGACCGGCGTAGTAAGGACTACCGCTAGGCTAGGACAGTATCAACGCAGCCAATATGCTCAATTTTAATGACAAGGGACGGATCTCACACTCACAATCCGGCAATTATGAATAATATCAAGCTAGGACCCTACTCTCGAGCACGGGAGCATGTATGACCATATAATAAACGACAAGTCGGAAGGAATCATGGGCACAAAAGCACTAACCGACCCACTGTAGAGTGGGGCAATACCGGGCAGACTGGATCTGCTTAAACGCCTCGAATCTGCTGCGAACGGTGCTGAACGAACATCGTGAGGTGGGTGAGCCCACTCTGTGCGTAGGTATGGCACTGACTCAAACTGGAGCGGCCGTGAGAGCCCTCTGAATCGCTGGAACAGCGGGGGATGGTGGCCTGCTGGAGTGGGCTCTCTGCACCGGCATGGACGGGCTGGCGGGTGGCGAGCCCCTGCGGGGAAGGTAGTCTCGGACCTGTGGAGCTTTAGAAAAGCCCTTGGGAGGGCGCTGTGGGAGGCCGCTGGTCGGGATGCCGCGAGTTGGCGGTGGCTTCGCGATGGCCTGGGCACGAACTGGCAGGAAGGAGACCCACGGGGGAGAAGAATCTCCAGAACCAGGGTGCTGCGGCACGACGGCGTGCGAGCAGGCGGGCTCGAGCGAGGAGGCCTCGGCGTACCGTCCGGAGCCGGTGCGCGACGGGATGGGGGCCGCAGGGAGGCCGATCGGGGCCGACGTTGGCGGGGCTGAGGAGCCCGCGGAGTAGGCCCGTCTGGCCTGGGTGCGACGGGGGGGGCTTGGGGCCGCTTGGGGCGGTCGGAGAGCTCGCCGGGACCCGGCTTCGGCCCTGTGTGCGGCGGCCTAGCGTGCCGCAGCGTGGTGGGACTCGCGGGGAGGACCGACAGACCCCTGCGGGAGGCTCGATTCGGGCCGGCGATCCACCGGGGTGGGAGCCTGTCAGGGTGCCGTCGCCGGCGTGCTGCGGCTCGAGCAGGGATGCCGCTGTGTGCGGCGGAGCTGGTTGGGGGGTTCCTGCGGGTGGCTACCGGCCTGGGTGGCCGGGACAGGACCTACGGAGGGGCCTCTCCGGAGCCGGCGTGGGCAGGAGGAGATGCCACGGGCGATGGGGTTGCCACGCGGGGACCCACCTGTTTCGCGGACGGCTCGGGGTTGGCAGCTACTTCCCGGGGAGACGAACGTGGCGCAGGGAAGAAACGACTCACGCACAGGGAGAAAGAGGCGAGAGGCGAAGAAGAAGAAGAGGAAGAAGACAAGGAGGGGGAAGGAGACAACCCACGGTTTCCACCGAGGATGCACGTACGCTCCTTGGCGGCTGCAAAATTCTTTTCTCTATTCAATCATCATTCCTCGAAACGAGGTTTACACGAATATAAATAGAAAAGTTAGCCCTAATGAAACCCTAATAACCTCAGTGACAAAATTGTCCCTCCCACTACAAAACACCCAAAATTCAAACAGAAAATGCAGAGTAAGTAAATGATGGATAACTGGGCCTCATAATGGGCCTTACAACAGTGTCTCATGCTCCTCAATACAATAAACACATGCCAACACTAGGGAGGCCCATCGTCGAGCCACAAAGAAGCTGGGTAGGCTGCAGTCGTCCTCCTCCGCCGGTACACGCGAGTCGGGTCAAACCGGGTCCATGCGCGGGTGTCCTCACCAATTCTCCCCGGCTGGGAAGAACTCGACCCTGTCGAGTATGGGTCTCGCTCACTCTGATATCGCTCCAGAAGGTCCGGGTCGATCTGCTGCAGCTCCTCGCGTGTGATCCACGTGTCGTCTGTAGACGGCCGTCCTCTCCAGTGGACCAGATAGCGCTGATAGGCCCCATCCCTAGAAGTAACAACCTGCTCGTCCAGTATATGATCAATCTGCTCTCTCCGTGCTGGTAAGGAGGCTAGAAGTGGACACTCTGGGGTGGGGTCACTCGCAAGGGGGGTAGAAGGCTCAAACGGATCACTGGGTATCACTGCCGGGTCCCGATAGGCCACCAAATCTGAGATATTGAATGTGTTGCTGATGCCATAGTCGGATGGTAGATCCACCACATACGCGTTCGGTCCAATCCGTTTTATCACTCTGAAGGGGCCGGCTCCCCGAGCTTGCACCTTCTTGACGGTCCCGGAAGGAAACCGCTCAGGTCGAACCCTGATCATCACGTAATCTCCCTCATGAAACTCCTGGGGTTGTCGATGTGCATCTGCCAGTTGCTTGTAACGCTCATTGCTGATTTCAATGTGACGACGGATATCCTCATGCAGACTCCTAATATGATCAGCCAGGGACTGTGCAGACTCGGACGTACGGGACTGGATGGGTAAAGGAACAAGGTCAACGGGTCCCCTAGGCCTATAACCGGTAACAATCTCAAATGGACACATGCCTGTAGACCTATTGACCGAACTATTATATGCAAACTCAGCCTGCCAAAGCATCTGATCCCACCCTCGCGTACGCTCACCCATAAGACACCACAGCAGGTCACCCAGACTCCGATTGACGACCTCGGTCTGTCCATCGGTCTGAGGGTGATAGGCGGTGGAGAATTTCAGCTTGGTGCCCATCAAGTGCCAAAGGGTCTTCCAAAAATAGCTGACAAATCGAACATCCCGATCCGAGACGATGGTCTTAGGCAGCCCATGCAGACGAACCACACTCTCATGGAATAACTGGGCCACTCGAGACGCATCAGATGTCTTCGAACAGGGGATAAAGTGTGCCATTTTGGAAAACCGATCGACGACGACCATGATAGAGTCGTGCTTTCGAATCGTTCGTGGCAGGCCCAAGACAAAATCCATACTAATGTCCTGCCACGGACAATCCGGCACGGGAAGAGGGGTGTAAAGACCAGTATTCTGCTTCTTCTGCTTTGCCGTAGCGCATATGCGGCACTGAGCAACAATGCGAGCAACGTCGCGCTTCAGGCTCGGCCAGAAGAATCTGTACTCAACAAGCTCAATGGTCTTATTCCGGCCAAAGTGACCGGCTAGACCCCCAGCATGAACCTCCCACATCAAGAAATCGCGGACCGAGGTCCGGGGAATGCACAACCTGGATCCACGAAACAGATAGCCCTCCTGGAGGACGTACTCACTGTGCTCTCTAGAGGGCCCGGACTGCAGGGCCGAGTGGATCAGACCAAAGTCGGGACAAGTAGGGTACTCGTCCCGCAACCTCTCAAATCCCGTGACTTCCACACTGACAACTGATAGAAGGGAAGATCGTCTGCTCAGTGCGTCAGCCACGCGGTTTTCCACACCCGCCTTGTGAGTCAGGACGAATGTATAAGCTTGAAGAAACTCAACCCATCGACTGTGTCTCGGGTTTAGCTTCTTCTGGGCATGGAGAAACCGTAGCGCCTCATGGTCAGAGTATAATACGAACTCCTGCGGTAGCAGATAGTGTCTCCAATACCTCAAAGCCTGCACTACCGCATAGAACTCCTTGTCATAGGTGGAGTACTTCAGCTTAGCATCATTCAATTTCTCGCTGAAGTATGCTATGGGATGGCCCTCCTGGCTCAAAACCCCACCTATGCCGACACCAGAAGCGTCGCAAGAGACCTCAAACACCCTCGAAAAATCAGGCAAGCGAAGGACAGGTGCTTGGGTCATGCGCTCCTTGATGTCACGAAAGGCTGAAGCAGCAACCTTCGTCCACAGAAAGGCTCCCTTCCGAATGCAATCAGTGATCGGAGCCGTAATGGAGCTGAATCCGCGAATAAATCGACGGTAGAACGTCGCTAAGCCGTGAAAACTCCGCACATCATGGATAGACTGCGGCTCAAGCCATTCTACCACCGCTCTGATCTTTTCGGGATCAGCGGAGACGCCCTCAGATGACACGATGAACCCTAAGAAGATCACGCGATCTGTCATAAATGCGCACTTCTTAAGGTTCCCATACAAGCTCTCTCGACGAAGAGTAATGCACACCTGCCGAAGGTGCTCCAAGTGGTCCTCCCTAGAACGGCTATAGATAAGTATATCATCGAAGTATACGACCAAAAATGTGCCAATGAACGGTCGTAATACCTGAGTCATGAGCCGCATGAAGGTACTAGGGGCGTTGGACAGGCCGAAGGGCATGACCAACCACTCATAAAGTCCATCCTTCGTCTTGAAAGCTGTCTTCCACTCATCCCCAGGTCTAATCCGAACCTGGTGATAGCCACTCTTCATATCGATCTTGGAAAATACAGTGGCTCCCGCCATCATATCAAGCATGTCATCGAGGCGGGGAATGGGAAAACGATACCTCACCGTGATGCGGTTGATCGCGCGACTATCCACGCACATTCTCCAAGTGCCATCTTTCTTTGGAGCAAGAAGTGCGGGAACGGCGCAGGGGCTCATGCTCTCGCGAATGGAGCCCCTCGCCAGGAGTTCCTCAACCTGCCTCTGGAGCTCAGAATGCTCCTTAGGATTCATGCGATAGTGCGGCAGGTTGGGTAGGGTGGCTCCCGGAATCAGGTCGATGGCGTGCTGGATGTCACGCATAGGTGGAAGACCTTCCGGAAGATCCTCAGGAAAGATATCCTGAAACTCCTGGAGAAGAGAGGTGACCTCGGGAGGGTGCTCACTCGGGGTCTCTACAGTAACCTCTCTAACCGCTAAAAGAAACACAGGATCACTCTCAATCAAATCATGCTCAAGATCCCTGGCAGAGATAAGCTGTAAAGCTACAGTAGGAGGTGTGCCAAGGAGGGAAGGCTCCCGAGTGCCTGTAATGCCCGATCTGGTCGGACGGGAACTGGAACATGTGCTCGCTAGAGCCGTACTGAGAGTAGTAGCTGAGGTAACAGGTGTGGTGCCAGAAGGGGTAGCACCACCTGATGGAGGTGAAGGAGTACTCGGGGATGCTGAAGAACTCCCTTGAGAAGTACCCTGCTGAGAGGATGCCCTAGGTCGGGAGGGCTGTAAAGTGATAAGCAGGTCGCCGTACTGGAATATGCAAGTGTTGGACCGGCCCTCAAGGGTCGCGTCCATATCATACAACCACGGCCTGCCAAGAATAAGACTCCCGACCTCCATAGGAAGAATGTCACACCAGATCTCGTCCTCGTATGGTGGGAAGTGAATGGGAACAAGGCACCTCGTCTGGATGGGAATAGAAGTAGAATCCACCCAAGAAACTCGGTAAGGACGAGGGTGACCAACAGTAGTCAACCCAAGGCGTGCGACGGCATTAGTGGAGATTGCGTTGATGCAACTACCACTATCAATGATCACTTTGCACACCTTGCCATCAACACGGTAGTAGGTGTGAAAGATAGTAGTGCGGCGCCAATCATCACACACCTTCGGCTGGGTCAAGATGCATCTAACCACACCGATCCTCTCCTCACTAAGACGCTCCTCAGTATCACCATCCCACAGGAACTGAGCCTGGATGCAACCCACGATCTCACCCTCTGAGTGAAAATCATCCGCCATCTCATCTCCAGCCTCATAGCTCACAGGCTGCAATGCGGGCTGATACTCCTCTGGGTCCACCTCTCCCATGACCATGGCCCTAGTCGGACACTGAGACTTGAAATGCCCAAATCCCTGACAATTGTAACACCGAATACGGGATCCGCCCTCCTGGGAGGACTCTCCTCTACTCGGGGCCTTCCCCTTATCCTCCCGCCTAGGTGGCGGGGTTCCCACAGGGGGACGGACAGGGGGGGCCGGTAAGGCGGGCACCGGGTCTCTCTGGGGGAAACGTGGGCGAGAGGGGGGGTCCTGACGACTAGGGTCAGCAGGCCTGAAGGCGGGAGCTCTCTGAGGCAACCCCGGGGTGGCGCGCTGATCAATGGGACGCTAGTAGGGCGGCCGAGTACGCGGGGGTGAATCCGCCTCAAGCTCAAACTGCTCCATCTCTCTCGCGACCTGATAGGCGTGCTCGATGGTCGTCACATGCTGACGGAACAGTTCCTGCTGATACACACGACGTAGACCCTTCCGAAAGCGGGAAAGAGTCAACGCGCTCTCCTCTCGAGCCCCACATCTCATCAGGTACTCATCAAACTCGGCAATGTACTCAGAAACAGTGCAAGTACCCTGTGAGATGCTCTGCCACCTATCAATGAGGCGGTGGCGGTAAGTCGGGGGAAGGTATTTCTCTCTCAGCTTAACCTTCATGTCTTCCCAAGACTCAATGGGATCATGCCGATGCTGCTCAAGAAGGTCCTCGACATTCGACCAATAGGTCTGAGCCTGGCCTGTCAGCTTCATCATGGCGAACCGAGCTCGCCGAGCGTCAGTCATGCCCATCCAATCGAAGTAGCGGTTCATGCTGGCCTCCCAGTCAAGATAAATCTTCGGGTCCAAGGACCCGTCAAAAGTGGGAGCATCCGCACGAGCGGCCCGACGGTCATCCAGGTCCCTCGGGACGTGATGGGGCCTCCGCTCTTCCTCAAAATCATCCCGATCGTCCAGATCATCCCGATCTCTCGGACGTCGATGGCGTCTAGGCGCCTCACCAAACTCAGGCTGAACCCCTCGGGCGTACCGATCATACCGATCACCTCGATCATATCGTTCAGCTCGGTCAGCTCGATCGCGACGGTCGTGTCGATCCTCTCGATCGTGTCGTTCGAATCGCACGTCCTGACCGCGTCACTCTAACCGATCATCACGGTCACGAAGATCCCAGTGATCATAACGATCAATCCCATCCACCTGACGCCTCGCGCGTCTCTGATCGGCGCCCTCAAACCTCTCACGCTGCCTATGATGCCTCAAGTGTCTACGCGCAGCAACCTGGTCTATCAACTCATCACGCGGATCATAATCAATCCCGTCATCGGCAAGACGCCGATCGTCAATAGGATCAGCCCTCGGAAGGGCCTCATCATGAGGAACATGGACGGCCGGAACAGGATGTCCCGGGTGACGGGGAACTGGGGCATGGGCAAGAACCCCTGGAGCACCCATGTGACCTGCTAGGTCCTGAATCGTACGCTCCGAATCATCAACTCGGCTCTCACCAGAGCGGTTCGAACCTCCCCCATTCGCCTGGCGCTGGTCCCACAAATCCATGCGCTGCACGAGCCGACTAACTGTCGCGGCTAGATCGGAAACATCCGGGGACCCCGCCTGCGAACCTGACGCAAGTGCAGACATGTGGAAAATCGCACTACTACGGGTGGGCATGCAAGGCAGGCAGAGTGACCACGTGCATCAACTGACACCTAAACGACTAATATGCATGATATGGATCAACTAAACACAGGGAGACACTAACTAGATGGAGACACGCTAAAACTAACAAGACGAACAAAATAAATGGATAAAAATGCAACAAAGACGCCCTAGCCACAACCTACGGCTCTGATACCAAAACTGACGCGGAACGACTACCGAAACGGGTCCGTACTAGAGTCACGATCCGAAACCAGCAAATATAGCGTACAGGTACTGCAAATACTCATCAAGAGTCCATGTTTTCATGAAGATAATCACGCAACGCAAGTCACACGCAACTCGAGTATCGTCCGCTCACAGTGATAAAATAACAGGACCGGCGTAGTAAGGACTACCGCTAGGCTAGGACAGTATCAACGCAGCCAATATGCTCAATTTTAATGACAAGGGACGGATCTCACACTCACAATCCGGCAATTATGAATAATATCAAGCTAGGACCCTACTCTCGAGCACGGGAGCATGTATGACCATATAATAAACGACAAGTCGGAAGGAATCATGGGCACAAAAGCACTAACCGACCCACTGTAGAGTGGGGCAATACCGGGCAGACTGGATCTGCTTAAACGCCTCGAATCTGCTGCGAACGGTGCTGAACGAACATCGTGAGGTGGGTGAGCCCACTCTGTGCGTAGGTATGGCACTGACTCAAACTGGAGCGGCCGTGAGAGCCCTCTGAATCGCTGGAACAGCGGGGGATGGTGGCCTGCTGGAGTGGGCTCTCTGCACCGGCATGGACGGGCTGGCGGGTGGCGAGCCCCTGCGGGGAAGGTAGTCTCGGACCTGTGGAGCTTTAGAAAAGCCCTTGGGAGGGCGCTGTGGGAGGCCGCTGGTCGGGATGCCGCGAGTTGGCGGTGGCTTCGCGATGGCCTGGGCACGAACTGGCAGGAAGGAGACCCACAGGGGAGAAGAATCTCCAGAACCAGGGTGCTGCGGCACGACGGCGTGCGAGCAGGCGGGCTCGAGCGAGGAGGCCTCGGCGTACCGTCCGGAGCCGGTGCGCGACGGGATGGGGGCCGCAGGGAGGCCGATCGGGGCCGACGTTGGCGGGGCTGAGGAGCCCGCGGAGTAGGCCCGTCTGGCCTGGGTGCGACGGGGGGGGCTTGGGGCCGCTTGGGGCGGTCGGAGAGCTCGCCGGGACCCGGCTTCGGCCCTGTGTGCGGCGGCCTAGCGTGCCGCAGCGTGGTGGGACTCGCGGGGAGGACCGACAGACCCCTGCGGGAGGCTCTATTCGGGCCAGCGATCCACCGGGGTGGGAGCCTGTCAGGGTGCCGTCGCCGGCGTGCTGCGGCTCGAGCAGGGATGCCGCTGTGTGCGGCGGAGCTGGTTGGGGGGTTCCTGCGGGTGGCTACCGGCCTGGGTGGCCGGGACAGGACCTACGGAGGGGCCTCTCCGGAGCCGGCGTGGGCAGGAGGAGATGCCACGGGCGATGGGGTTGCCACGCGGGGACCCACCTGTTTCGCGGACGGCTCGGGGTTGGCAGCTACTTCCCGGGGAGACGAACGTGGCGCAGGGAAGAAACGACTCACGCACAGGGAGAAAGAGGCGAGAGGCGAAGAAGAAGAAGAGGAAGAAGACAAGGAGGGGGAAGGAGACAACCCACGGTTTCCACCGAGGATGCACGTACGCTCCTTGGCGGCTGCAAAATTCTTTTCTCTATTCAATCATCATTCCTCGAAACGAGGTTTACACGAATATAAATAGAAAAGTTAGCCCTAATGAAACCCTAATAACCTCAGTGACAAAATTGTCCCTCCCACTACAAAACACCCAAAATTCAAACAGAAAATGCAGAGTAAGTAAATGATGGATAACTGGGCCTCATAATGGGCCTTACAACAGTGTCTCATGCTCCTCAATACAATAAACACATGCCAACACTAGGGAGGCCCATCGTCGAGCCACAAAGAAGCTGGGTAGGCTGCAGTCGTCCTCCTCCGCCGGTACACGCGAGTCGGGTCAAACCGGGTCCATGCGCGGGTGTCCTCACCAATCCCAAACCTAAGACTGCCTAAGTTTCAGATCAGTAGGAACAGATATTGGAGCCAAATATGCCCTCCGGTAATCCACAGCAACCAGGGAATCTCTATAGCCACATTAAGAGGGTTTCACTTTCTTCCCTCAAGAACACTCTTACATCTGGCTTTTCAGATGTGCCAGCAAATTGAAAAACATATCGCTAAGAAATCAAAATCCTTATCATGAGAGGCAAACGATGGGCTGACCCATTGTAAGATTTTCTCATCTGAGGATCTCAAATCTGCAGCAAAATGATAATTCAGGGGAGAAGCCAACCAGACTTTTCTAGCCAAGTCACAGTTGAACAACATATGGTGAATAGTTTCATTTGCCTATGAACATAACTGGCACAGACTGTCTACCTTATGCACTCTCTTGGCAATGGTATCATTCACTAGTACTGCATTAGCAACATATTTCCAAATAAAATGAATTACCTTAGGTGGAATAAAATTCTGAAGTTTAGAATTCCATATAACCTTCCAAACTGGGTTTGGGATAGATGAAGTTGGTTCAAGAGACAGTTCAGACAAATATCTATAAGTAGATCTTGTAGAGAAAACTCCATCTTCAGTAAGAGGCCGGATACATAAATCCCCAACATAGTTGATGTGATAGGTAATTCAATGGATAAAATCCCATTAGCTATATGTTCAGAGAAAATCCTGTGAATATGGGGCTCATTCCACTGACCACATGTTATGAGTTGAAAGACCCACAGGCAAAGTATCAGAGAAATCTGGATGGACAAGGGGAGGGCCTATGTGATTGGGGACCCATTTATCCAACCGAATATTGGGGGATAAGGCATCCCTAATGCCTTTGTAGCAAATGTGGTCAAAAGTTTGCTTTAGGTATGCCATAGCTTTCCAAGGAGCCGAACCACATACAAAGCTAGGAGTCTCCTAGAATGAATGTGCTGTAAGATACTTTGCTTTAATCAAGGATGCCCACACTGAATCTTGTTCATGAATGAACTTCCATATCAATTTCAAAACACAAGCCTTATTTTGAGTCTCCAAGTCCCAAATACCCAGGCCACCAAGGAATGATGCTTTTTAAGAGAATCCCAATGACAAAGACGCAATTTCTTGTGATCAACCCAAAGAAATGTGTACAAAAGAGAATTTAATCTTTGGATGGTCTTCTTTGAGAGCAGACCAATACCCATCACATGTAAAGGGATAGAGGTCAAAACTGAATTGATCAAAGTAACTTTGCCTGCAACAACATAAAGAGTATTTGATTTTCACAAAGACAACTTTGTTTTCATCTTGGCCTCTAAGTAAGATAGTTGATCTACTCTGCTCCTACCCGGCCAGAAGGGTACCGCCCAAATACTTCTCGTCCTTACCCATCTCTGGGGTATCAAATTTGCTACATTGGTGCTTACGGAGACCAACCGGGGTGTCTACACTAAGCACAAATTCAAACTTTGCCTTGCTTACATGTTGACCTGACCATGCCCCATAAATGTCTAGGCAATGTAGAAACTCACCAACTTCCTCTTCAATTGCTCTCCCAAAAAGAACAATATCATCAGCATAAAGGAGGTGGGTGAGGGTAGGAGCTTGCTTGTGAACTTCGAATAAAAAAATCTTATCTTCTTCATCTTACAAACCACAAAACCCGGGTGTTGAGTTTGAAAGGACCCAAGATCATAAGCACTGGCCACAACTAAAATTATCCGATGTAAGACAATAGCTGCTACTCCAACATTCTCCCTCACGACCAAGATGGGCCGTGGAAATTACATAACAGGAGGTGGCGCAAATTAGAAGATAAAGTTGGGTCAGGCCCTGCTCTAATACCATCTTACAAACCACAAAACCCGGGTGTTGAATTTGAAGGGGCCCAAGATCATAAGCACTAGCCACAATTGAAATTATCCGATGTAAGACAATAGCTGCTGCTCCAACAACATCTCAGCACATAAGATATAAATATAACGAGATAGGAGGCACCCTTGTTTGATGCCTCTAGGTGGGGTAATCAAATCAAAGCTCTCACTATTAATATCAATAGAGAAGGTAGCTGTTGAAATGCACATCATAATCAAGTTGATGACTGTAGGAGAGAAACCCTATTGAGGACTGTAGATATGAAAGGCCACTCCAAATTATCATGAACTTTCGATATATCAACCTTCACGCTGAATATTCCAATTTTCCCTTTACTTCATTGAGTGGATTAACTCTTATGTGATTAAGACACTATCAGAAGTACTTTGCTTGGCACAAAGGTTGTTTGATTTATGATTTGTCATACTAGATCGATTCGTGCCGACTCAAATGACTCGTACCGTATCAAGATGAATTCAAGTCAGTGCGACTCGACCAAACCTGTATGATTTGGAAGAACTTTTCTATGTGACTCGTGCGAGTCGGCATGAATCGACCCAACTCGTATCGGATCATAAAAAAATCTGAGTCAACTCTTCCAGTCGGTAAACCTTGGTTTGATCAAAGAAGACTTATCCTTACTTTTACCTACTCCAAAACTTTTCTTTTCTAAGCGGTGGAAATGCCCAAGGAGCAACAGTGAAAAGAACCACAAACCTGGCTCATACGTACGTTGGCTCATAGTATTACACAAAGAACAACAGGTTTGTAATTAAATGGCTGCACTGGGCTGTCCGTACCAAATACAGACTGACGAAACAACGTTTCCCATTGGATGTGTTGCAGCGCAGTGGGCCCACGAGACGTGACCGGTCAAAACGAGGACGCCCGTCCGTAACACTCGCTGGCACAGTGCTTGCTCTCTTTACCGTTGTAATTTTTTTAAAGCTTTTTATTTTTTAGTCTCTATAACGTTTGTATTTAATAAAAAATTTCATATAGTTTCACTTTTGTTTGTAAGAGATCCTCTTTTAAGGAGTTTTCTAGAATATTCTAAAATATTTAGGACTTCTTTGAATTTTTACTTTTTTTTTCAAATGAAAACGAGATTATAAGGAGTTGTTACTAAATGCAGACGTTACAAAGACTTTTTCCTAAATTGGATAGATTAGAGAGTCTAAAAGTAAAAAAACTTTTTGTCTTAAATTTTTTATTTTCGATGTCCATGAATTTATTTTGTAGTTGATGCTATACCATTTAAATGATCATGTTTGTCTCTACAACCTTTAAATCTGAAAAAACAGAAATTATTTTGAATACCTTTCCAATTGAACAGAGTTGTAGATGAGAATCAGCAGATACGAAAATAATTGTTTCTTATTCTGACTTCGATAATTATCATAGATCTATTTTATTTTTCAATAATTTAATAGGTGGTTCTTAACGGATATATGTATCCGTTAACATAAATGGAAACGAGCCAGATAATAAGAACTTAAAAAAATCTAGGGATATCAACAAACGCCAGAGGTCAGTGGTGACACTGGACAATTTCAGGCTGTAGACACGTGTAGATCACATTGGACCCACATGTGGGGCAGTTAGTTTCACATTTGTCTCCCTCATGTCAGGTCTGAGGTTCGAACTTAGTTGGAGTCTAAAAACTTCTCAGTCATGCAACTTATTAGTGCTGTTAGATTTCTCTCGTCTTTAAGATTATTTATTCGGAAATCAATTTGATTTGAAATTTTCACCTAATTAGGCGGATCTTTCGACCTGCTCAGATTTATTTTCAAACTCTAGAGGATTTCTCATATTCCACTCAGATTGAAATCTCGATCGTTTTTATATACTTGTAAATACTTGACCTCCGTGTCTCTTGCATAAAAAAAAAAGAAAAAAAAAGAAAAGAAAAATAGAGGCGTGTATTATTTTCCGAAACAAGTGTTCACGTTGCGAAGCTTTTCAGGCAGACAGGGTAAAACAAGTCACTGCTGCTAGCTTCTGCGGAGCAAGCATAGATGACACCAGGCACCACTGGGGAGTGGCGGATGCAGAGCATAAGCACATAGATGTGTTTGAACCTTGGATACATGTCCTCTCAGCTAGCGTCACCAACCAGCCGGGTTCCCATTCCCATATACAGAAACGACCTAGAGGTAACGGGTGCAAGCAAAAATGGAGGCGAGCACAGCCTCCGGTGGCTTTCCATTTACCCTTATTACAGTTCTCTCTCTTCTGTTTCCATCTCGGGACAAAGCGCAGGGGACCAAGTGCATCGTTTTCTGCTGGTCGAGGAAACAGGGAAACGAATGCAGAGCAGGGATTGGGTGGGGGAAGAAAGGAGACGCCGCCGCCTTTGCTTCGCCGTCACATCTCTCCCTCCCCACTTCCCTCCTTCGCTTCCCCTCTTCTTCCGCGTCAAAATGGAGCTGTGGAGCTCCTCTGGAGCGACTTCCTTGGGTGGACGAGCTGGGCGGCTATCCTCGCGCGCAGCTGCTCGCACACAGACGATGTGAGCACAGTGGAGGGAGACCAGCACAAGGGCTGTCGAGAGAGGCTTCAGAGAACTTGAGAGATGCTTACGTAGTGCTTTACCTCTTCATGCTGCCTCTTCAGCCTCTGGTTCTCCTCTGTCAAGTGGTGCACTTCCAGCTCCAGCTCGTTGGTGTATGCCTGCACTCCAACCCATCCAAACTAGTTCAGAAGAAGAAGAAGGTGAGAGAGAGAGAGAGAGAGAGAGATGCCTGCTTTCTGGCCCTGGACCGGGCAGCAGACTCCCTGTTCTTGATCATGCGCTTGTGGCGGCGGTCGTTCCCGCAGCCCTCGGAGCTCTCCAGCTGCTGCTGCTTCTGCTTCTGCTGCTGCTCGGGGTTCCTCTTATTGTTGCCGTAGAAGGGGAAGAAACCCGGATAGCTGGGAGAGCCCAGGGAGTCCGAGAACGCGTTGGCGACAATGGAGGGCGAGGAGGACGAGAGATGGTTGTGGCAGCCGGTGTTGCTGTGGTTCCAGGAGCGCGCAGCGCCCGGTCTCGACCTCGCCATGGCGGCGCCCATGGACCGCAAGTCCACACCAGAGTTGAGGCACAGCACGGTGGCGGGGGGCGCCGGCGGGTGCGGGGGGAGGGCCAGGGGCGAGCCCAGCGGGCCCACGTCGTCGCAGTGTCTCCCCTCCTCGGCGGCTGCCATGGCGGGAACTGGCTGGCCGGCCCCCTTGAAGGGAGTGGCCAGGAAGTCCTGCAGGATCATGCCCCTGAAGTGTGACAGCGTCGTGGTGGCGGTGGCAGCGGTGGTGGTGGAGGTGTTCGACCTGTGGGTGTCCTCGCCGGGGTGGTGGTGGTAGAAGGGCTCCTGGCAGTGGCTGTCCAGCACAACCGGGGTGGCGGCGGCGCTGAAGGTGATGTCCTTCCACACCTCCTCCATGGTCCTCCTTGGGGTGTGTGGGACGGCTGCAGAGGCGAAGGGGGAGGGCGAAGAGGAGGAGGAGGACGACTTGGTGGAGGAGGAGGAGACCATCCTGTGCTTGGAGGGGTTGCTGCCGCTGCTGTGGTGGTCTTGTTCTTACTGTGGCCACTTGGGCTAAGGGGTTCTGTGTCTTGGGTGTGGGAATGGGGGTGGTAGAGAGGGACCTGTGAAGAAGGGGAGTGCAGAGGTGGGGTTGGGGGGGCTAGTGCTTGAGATTTAAGGACACCAGCATTGAATATTTTCTCCCATTTTTTCTCAGTTTCTTCTTTTATTTTGTGTATGTGTGTGTGTTGGGGAATGGGGAAAACATGGGAGAAGGAATGAGCTTTTTTTCTCCTCATGTGGGCATTGATGTTGCTTGGGGTGCTCTAGAATGGAGAACATAGGAAATCTATTAATCTTTGGTAGTGTTCTTGACAATTAATGTGTTGTAAATATTTAAGTTATTATTTACTTGAAAGTTGTTAGAAATTAAAATCTTTAAAATTGATGACTTCAAAAATTAGAAGACATGATGGTTGCAGTACATCCAATGACTCCTGTAAGATCGAAGTTTAAATTTGAGTACTCTCAATAATTCTTTTTTGGCGGCATCTCTTACATATAGATTATTTTAGTGAGAATTTTTTTGTTCATAGTTGACAATTTTTGGTCTGAAAATCTCAGCATAAGGATTTTTGACTAAGTTATGAGAGGTCGGTTATTTCTTTTATAGGATAATTTCATATTAATTACCCTCGTATGTTAAATTTCAAAAGTCCCATGTTTATTTACATACTGTCCTACATAACCTTATAAAATAACTTATCTATGAAATATACTATTTCATTGTCATATACAAGATATCTATACATTATATGCATTAAGATGGTATTTAGGATAGTATGCAGGTAAGTATGGAAATTTTGGAACTCAATATGCAAAAATGGTTGATATGAAATTATCTCTATTTTTAGCATTTAAAATTGTTTAGATTCTCTCAAAAATTAACGGATTCACAATGAATATGATATTGATACATTAATATTTTCCAATTTTATTTTGTAATATTAATAAATTATAAAATTGTATTATAGTTTTTATTTATTTTAACTTCTCCCAAAATTAGTGACCTCAAGATCTAAACCTGAAGTGAATGTAAAGGCAGCTCTATGAAAAGGAAAATTTTGATTTCTAGGCCTTCTTGAGTAAAGAGGTCGGCTGAAGAGAAAAAAATGAGCCTGTACCTTGTGGACTCGCCATTTATGTCTACTCCGACTAGGGCTTTTGAATTCCATGATATGAAGCAATAGCAAAGTCAGTCCTTGCAGAGTACAAGCTTCTCCTGTCTTTTTATTCTAACTCTATTCATGTCATATCAGACTATTCTTTCACCTTGTATACTTTGACCCTCAGGAGAGTATTTAGCCTGATTAATCCTAACATCATATGTAAGGTTTTAATACCTTTTCTCCTCACTGCTTATTAGTCAGGAATATGGTTCAGTGGCGCTAGATTTGTGAGAAGTTCCAGGTTCAATTCTCACTTCTTCTAATATGCGAGAGAGGAGATTTGAACCTATGACCTACATAGCGGGATTGGCAGAGA
Organism: Zantedeschia hybrid cultivar; assembly: GCA_030544215.1. Taxonomy (NCBI): domain Eukaryota; kingdom Viridiplantae; phylum Streptophyta; class Magnoliopsida; order Alismatales; family Araceae; genus Zantedeschia; species Zantedeschia hybrid cultivar. The sequence continues at coordinate 12,727,347 of JARZZO010000015.1, forward strand.
AAATATTTTCCTTATGGTGGATTTTATAAAGTTAAAATTATTGCTTAAATAGGTGGAATAGTTACAATTTGTGCAGCAAATGTCTCTTTTAAGAAGGATTAGATTGATTGTTGAAACTCTCATTATTAGTGTGTGCATGTATACATATACACACCCTAGGTGATTAAATCACCTTTAAAAAAAAGATATTCTAATACATCACTGTCACCATGGTCAGGCTCCTAAATGATGGCTTCCATGGAAAGGATTAGAATAATTCCGAGCTAGCAGAGCTGCACTCTGATTTGATGTCTCTTGGAATCTGGATGTACATGTACCCATGGATGTGTATAATCAAGCGATAAGCACACTCATATGCCCTTGACTCAAAAGGTTCTGCAATAGGGATCATATGCTGTACACAATTTTTTTTGTTGTTTGGACCTTGAGATTCCACATTTCCAAGAATTTGATGTTTGGGGCAAGCATAAACAAGGAATCCCGTCTCTCCAAAATCTGAGGTGGGAAATATAGTTTATTCTTAGATAAATAAATTGTTAAGGGTATCTTGCACAAAACACCTAAAAGGTTTATGTATGTGAAAGGGAACACCTGTATGTAGAAACGTAGTACATTAATATCCTGTCCAAAAATTTCTTGTGCGTGGCATCTAATTAATTGAGTAGAGGGGTGATTGACAATTATTCAATTGATAACAAGTTGAGTAAATTATTCGAGGTTGTTTTATGTTATATAAATTTTATGGGCTGTTTTTCTTGCAAACAAATTGTTATTTCTGATCCCAATCGCAAAACAAGGTTCTGTTGCCCTTGTGTGATAGAGGTAACACAATTGGAGAAGACTATAAGACTCAAGAAAATATTTAAAATTTTAATCAATTTTATCTTGTTGATCACAAGTGACATACAGGGTATTCTATCTTTCATAGTGCTTTTGATTAAAAAAAGTACAAAAAAATAAATGCCAAAATAGTATCTAACTTTTCCTTGAAAAAGTATTCTGAATAAAAATCAAGGAATCCTGTTATATATCATAAGATTTTATCCCTGATTTTTTGGTGTTTCATGCAACAAACAACTTCTATTCCACAAACCCGATATAATCTTCAAATAGGAACATGAAGTTCCTCTCAAATATAATTCGAAACTTAACATTCAAAACATAATATTCCTGACCATTTTGATGGTGAGCATGATTGGGCCAGTGAGGTCATAAGCTGGGTCATATGGAGTTCTGAATTGGACCAGTGAGATCTTAAGTTAAGTTAGTGGGATCTCAGACTAGACTGTATTAGACTGAGCCAGTGGATTTGGCAAAATCTAAGAAGGTCCCAAGACCCTACTGAGTTAATGTTGGATCCACATTAAGGGCGATGATAATTAACTACTAACTAGTCCCTGTTTTACCCTACACTAGACAACCCCCTCCAATCGTGTCCCCATTCTACAACATGCTAGACAACACCCTCCTCATTCAATCCCTGTTCTACCTTACACTAGACAACACCCTCATCATCATCATCATCATCATCTCTCGACAACCTCATCATCATCATCACCATCATCTCTCTCTATCTCTCTCTCTCTCCCTAACTTTGCATAAGAGGGTCAACTCTGACGATCTGAATGTAGGCCAGATGGCCCTTCCACTAGTTGTCTTTTGAAACCATAGCGTCTAGCGGTGTTTGGCAACCCTCGTAAGAGGGTACACTTCTTTGGTAATCTCTGACAAGTATTAAATCTTTTCAAATGAGTCACACACCTAAACTTTTGTGCACAACATATTATAGAGAAAGAAAAGAGAGGTAGAGAGAAGTAGATGAGTATAATCTACTTTTTCAAAAATAATTTTCTCTCTGCTTTTGGAGATTTTACAATTTCTCACTAATCCTGATATTTGTTTCTAATTATTTCTAAAGAAGTCCTAAACCTGGTCTAATGTGCTCTCAGTTACAAGGGTCGGAAATGACTTGGTCTATTTGCTTTGTTTGATCAAATTGTACTTTGACAGGGGATGAGTCTAGACTCTATAGAGGACCTCAACTCCTCCCTTTCTAGAAGCAGTTTACTTTTTCTTTTTCTTTTTTTTGTGACCTTGATAGAAGCAGTTTACATTCACGCCAATCTGGGGAGACAACGATGTCATTCTAAAGATAACCAATGGGTAAAGTGAGAATCAGATAAATAACCATCATATCTATTAACAAAGTTTATCGACTCTGATTCAATAGATCTCATAGAAAATTTGCATCCCCCACAACAAAGACTCTTTCTTTAACCATAGTAGATAAACATCTTTATTGACATAGTCCTTAATCACCCAACCCAATTTATATTAAAAGGTAATTTGGTTTGATGTGCTTCCTAAAACAACATAATAATCTATGTCTCACAGAGATACTATAAAGTATTTTAGGTCAAATCAAATAATATATTTTTTGAATGAGTAGACTAATGGTAACGGGAAGGGAAATTCCTAATCAAGGTCTCGGATTCAAAACTCAGCATTCCGTCAGATTAAACGTGGAGAAGGAAAAAGACACCTGCAAGAGACACCCTTGCAGGATTCGAACTTGGATCTCCCTTCCAACGGCGGGAAACGTGTCCGTTACGCGCCAGACCAAATCAAACAACATTTAGAAGGTAGATCATATCCAAAAAAATGCAGCACCATGTAATGAAACCAGTGGTAGACCTTGGGGGAGTGTCTGGTCCACAGGCCACCATTTGTTAGCCCTATAGTGGTGACCGTTCATCCTATACCTTCCCCTCCATCCTTTCCCCTTTCTCCCTCTCCCCCTATTATACTGGTGGGGGTGACAGGGGATGTCCTAACGACTCGAGTGTCACTCATGGCAGGAATGGTACGCACACAAAAGAATACATATATTGCGTCCACATAAATTTCTCTTTTGAAGATATCCTCCAACAAGTCACTCGGATTTAAGAAACTGTAGATGGCTTTAGTGCGTTTGGCAACGTCCCTGAAGATTCTCTCATGAGTAACACTTTCCTCGAAGTTGGTTTTTTAGTAAGAAGTCATTTGGTTTGGCATAAAATAGCCATCAATCTTGTCTATCTAACCAATCAATCTGATCTACTTTCCAAAACACTAACATAAGATAACCGCATAAGAGCTATCTTACATGTATAATTTATAAGTGTTCTTGCATATATATACTCTTAAAAAATATCATATTTACATCTAGATCTCCAACTCCCGCATATTGTTTTGAATACTCTTAAAATCTCAAATGTTGCACTTTTACCCTTCCATTAAAATAATGTGAACTCTAAGCGAATAGGCCAAAAAGTTTTGATAAATCTGGGATACATGCAAAATTTCAATGAATTTAGAAGTATATATGAAAAAAATTAATGAATTTAGACAGTGAGCAAAATCTTTAAGTTTGATTTAATGTCATTTTGAAGGAGGGACATACCTTTAACATTTTTGAGATTTCAAAGATGTTAAAAATAATATATGTGAGTCAGAGATATAGATGTAAATATGATATTTTTCAAGAGTATATATATATATATATGTAAAAATTCTTAATTTTTATAGATTATTTCTTGTGGGTGTGGGAGAGTACACTATAGAGACTTGATGCCACATAGGAGCTAGGAAGCCAAATCCCATCCTTCTCATCTCCCGTACTCCAAAAAAAACACAAGCCTGAACGCCCCCCTGGCCTCAAATCGTCCCAGCCAGCCCAAGGAGGATGGTGCAGGCATATTATTACTACTACTACGGGTGTACTAGAAAAGGGAAGAGATTTGTACCACAGCTGGTGTACTAGAAAGAAAGATTTGAGTAGCTTTTTGGATGTCAAGTCCTTTCACCAGCTCAACGCAAGGAAGAAAGAGAGATGCCACCTCTCTTGCTGAGCCCTCCTGCAAACTTCTCTATCTAAAAAGCATTTTATACTTCGTACATGTTAGGAACTTGTGAGCATTGCATTTGCCATCAAAATCTTATTTTCAATGAATTGTCTACTTAATTAGGCCTCAAATCAGAGGGTCTTTTTTGCAGAAGATGCAATAATCTCTCTCTCTCTCTCTCACACACACACACACAAAAATAGATAACGAATATATTCCAACTCGGATGGCTCACTGCCATTGCCATAATAAAGTTACAGAAACCAGTATTCATGGAGCTAAGGTGTTAATTCGTGTGAAAACTCGTCAAGTCGGTATTACTAGTTTCTGATTATGTATTGTAATAGGTGCGATCCATGTTGTTTCATATTTATTTAGATTTTGAGCTTATGTTGATCATAAATGTTAAATAGCAATAATGGATGGTGGCGTTGATCATGAATGTTAAATAGCAATAACGGATGATGGCATTGCTATACAAATCAATTTATCCTTCATCTCCCTTGGGTGTTTTTTTTATGTTTCAAAAGTTTAGCCATCGTGACCGATCTAATTGACTACATAATCCAAATTGAGATCAAATCGAAGAAAAGGATGATTACCGAGGCAGCGACTTGTAGGGCGTATTGGTGCATTTTTTCCTCGATCATTTTATACCTAAACATATTTTGTTTAAGTTTTTGGCACAATTTTTAAGTTTGGTTTTTAAGTTTCTTTAACTTTTGACTTGTTTGTTATAATTGGAATAATCTTCAAAGTTTGTGTGGCAATGTTTGGGAGCTCTTCTTTTAAACCACTATATACTCAAATCACAATACCATTGAATTAACAAAGATAGTAACCAATATTTAGATCAACCCGTAGGAATGAGTTTGGGAAAGGAAGAAAAGACAACGACCAGCATGTAAGGGCAGTGGAAAGGGTAGTTTCAACAACATGATCCCGTAGCTATGAGCAATCCTCTCCTTAATCCTCTTTAATGTAAATATGAGATTATTTGGACTTCTCTCTGTAGACTTTCGTATATCTCGCATAAAAGTGAAGGTAAACATGTCATCTGCCATAAGAAAAATGAAAATGTATAAAATCCACCCCAACTCTATATGAATGGATGTATACAAAATCCAAAAGATCTCACCTCTCTAATGTCAAGCTCCCCAATGGCCCACACCACTGGCGTCGACATTAGTAATTCACGGCCATTTGGTCGAGGCCGAAGTTGATGTCAGAGAGGAGCTTTGGGGCTTCCCATCACCATGGACGGGGTTAGGGTGGAAGTGGGAGAGTACTGTAGGGGAATGCCCAATTACCCAGCACAATGAGAAAGAATTGGAGGAAATGAGAGGAGGGAGTGGAAATGAGAAAGAGGAGTCATGCATGTAAATTAATTAGCAGTCCTAGTTGAGGAATGTGCCTCAATACTAACACGAGTTTCTTCAAAAATAAAACACATAATTGGGTATTTGTTTTTTGGTAAAGTTTTACAAAAGAGTTGCTATCCCTATTCAACTTGATTGTAGACATAACGGACACCTTTATAGGGCATTTCCTTCCTCAAAATAAAACTTAGAAGAGAAAGATGAGAAAACTATCACTAATCACTCTATTCCCTACTGGATCAAATTGACTGCATGAGTTTAATACTCCCTAAATTATGAGTATCAAGAGCTAAGATCCCAGTCAGTTAATCTAATGCAATGTGTGCTTTACATTTTGCATACGACATATATATATATCCCTAAATTTTCATAAATATGGGACTTTTAATTGAGGTTTTAAAGGCTAGATCAAACCATCCAGTCCAACCGGTTAACTGAGTTTTGAAGTGACAAAAACCATCTTTCATAGATCAGCCATCCCAAACCCTTAGAACCTGCTGGATCACCATTAACCGGTGTAACATTGTCCCTCTCTCTGTAGCAGCCGATTATCCAAATCCATCTCTAGAAGGAATTGGAATCAAAGGGTAAAAAAGAGACACAATTCCCACCATTGATTTTTGTGATCGGTGGGGGAGCTCCATTACAAATCTCACACGTACTCCTCCGCAGAAATGGAACACTTGCAGAGAAAAGCTACCCTTTGTTCCATCTTAATTTTAGTTATAATATAATATTTATGACATGATAGGCTGACTGACTAAGACCCGGCAATTGAACCTTTAACCCTTGACCCACTAACGAGAACAATTTGATGACCAAGCACCAACTATTGTTTAAAGGGGAAAGAGAGAGTTAAAGGTGGGAAAGGGAACAAAAGACTTATCTATTGATCCTAATACAAGTTTAGACGTGTAATAACAACCTCCTAAAGTGTAGGAGGGCTGCCACGCCATTTAATTTCTGCAATTCCAATCAAACTAGTGGTGATAGCAACATCATAGCACAAATTATCATCAGCAAACTTAAACAAGCTTACATATAATATAAAATTTATAATTTATTTCAGAGTCCATATCAGGAGCTGGCAATGTAACTTAACCAGCTACTTCACGTAAGTCCAGACAATACTCGGGTCACAACCTCATAACCCAACATTAAAATGAACAATATCCCAGCAGCTAGGGTATCTTACAGAGTATTAATCTTCATATATTTTTGAAGAAAAGGCGCATAAAACTATGCACTGGATGAGAGTAGGATTTCTCGAAGGAGCATCGATAGGATCTCGTCTTCCAACAGCAAACTTCAGCTCCTCCCAAAAAAATTGGAGGTATACTGAGGAAAAGATGTAAGGGAAGGCTGGGGAACACCCAAAACAAAAAGCCATACCATCTAAAAATCACCACAAAAATCCCCAACCCATCAACGTTAAAGCAAACTATACATCGTAGCACTACCACAGTATCTAGGATTCTTCAAGTGGCTTTTTTTTTCATTCATTTTTTTACGTTTTGTTTCTTTTATTTTTAGTTTTATTGTTTTGCTTTCCGGACAAATGCTCTGGCTCTCAAAGCCCATTCGCTATAAATAACCCAAGATAAGTATCTTCCCACCCTTTCAGCATCTCTTCACCAACTTAAACCTTATCATCTGTGAAATTGGAATCCAAATCACTCCAGTCAGGCTTCCAGCAGACAATATCGATCTGCACCCGTTTGGACAGTGCTGTGCCCAGACCCATCTCCATTAGAAGTTATCACCATCGATGAGTGGCTATTCAACTCCCCTGATGGGCTACCAAGGATCACATCAGCATGAATCACACCCACCATGCTATTTTGGCTATTACTCACTTCCTCCAATCCAATGTTTCTCACACGAGCAGCTAGCGAATCATAGCTTGGCATTGCTGAAGAATGCGGAGGGTTGGGTGCTGAGGCCAGTGGTGGCCAATTCATCCAGTCATTCTGCCTCCTTATTTTGTCACCCTGCAGAGAGAGAAATTAAGGAAAGAAAACAGCTTCACATATGGGAAAGATTTCTGTTCCCTTACTATTCACAATAAAAACCTAGAGCTTATGTGCAGCACGATAGATTTGCATGTGTGAATATCCCCTTTACATATACATGACAAAGAGGTGATAAAAGTTACATATCATTTTACATAAAGACTAAGACAGATAATAAACCAAAGGTAAACATACTGGATAACAAAAGCAAAGATGGGCCCAGGAGGAGCCAAAACATATTGTTATGGTATAAGACATACCCGTACTTCCACCACAGTTGAAGACTTCACCGTGTCCAATATAAACTGGATGTTGTTCGTTAAATTTCTTACCTGCAAACACAACAAAGCAATTGCATCTCTGACCCATGCACAGAAGAGACTGAAAATGTTTCTGCAAGTGGTAGATAACTATAGATTCTTTGTTCTGCCACTGATAATCAATTTGAATTGAATCATAAAATCCACATATTTTGAGAACAAATCATTTACATAAAAGTAGAATACAATTTGATTGCATCTGCTGTGAAACAAAGTAAAATAAAAAAATAAAAAAATAACCTCATCACAAAAACAGTTCATACTAAAGGCAATTACCAAATGAAAAACTAAAATGTTCCTCTCTTGCATAAGAAAAGAAAACTAGATGACCTGGAGAGAACTGTTCATCTAATCTTCCTTTCTTCAGTCATCAACAGAAATCTTGAGGAAACAACTACAATTAAATTTTAAAAAAACTTTGCTGCTAAGCTATGCATTCTCTAAATAAGGCGTACTTCCCTTGAAAACAGCCTCACCGTGCTCTCTCCAGGTGCGCCAGCAGGTTTCATGTGGAAGCAAGAGTAGAAGACGAATCCAAAATGAGGCAAGTCGGGGATGCAGCACGCTGGATCTGGGTCGGAACGTGGGCGGTGCCCTAACGGCGTTGGTTGCACCACCTGTTTCACCACTACGAACCAGGTTGGGCCTGGCTTAGACCTGAACCAGCCCTGGCTTGGACCAGGGTTGAACCAAATGGGTAGGGCCACCTAGCTCCTTAGGACCTGGTCAGACCAGGTAGAAGGTGGTTCAAACCACATGAACGTGGCTCGGACCAGTGTGAATATGGCTCAGACCTGTGTGAATGTGGCTCGGACCACGTTGGAAGGAGGGTTGGGCTGGACCGGGTCAAACTCAATTTGACGGGGCAGAATGGGCACAAGCCCTTCTTCTAGACCTCCTCTCTCCTTATTTCCTCTTCTTCCTCAACCTAGCGGAGCCAAAAAGTGGGGGCGTCGGACGGCGGACTGCACGCACCGGCGGCAGGGCGGGGTGGCGACGGCACCGGTGATTGCAGGACCTACCGACGACCACTGTAGCAGCGGGAGAAGGCGACGGGGCCGGCAACTTTGGGGGAGGTCTGCGGCTAAGGGCGGAGGCAGCGGCGGGCAAGGCAGCGGGGCGAGGCAGGACCAGCCGACATCCCACCAATAGGGAGATCCTTTCCAGCGTCTCACCGGAGCAAGGGGGGTTCCTCGGAGTCGCACCGAGGACGAGGGGGTGAGGTCTCCATCACAGAGAACCAGTTTCAGGAAAACTCAAGTAAAAACTTTCTTTTCTTCAATAATCTTCTATATTAAATTCTGAAAATAAAGGTACATATATAGACCCGAGATTAAGACTCATATCCCGACTCTAAACCTTCCGATCCTATCCTTCCATTGTCTCTATCCATTAGCCTCTAATTAGTGCGAAAATCGCACCTAAAAATCCTAAAAAATAAAAAAATACATATTGGGATATAAATGGGCCTAATAAACTCATAAATATATCTCCAGGCCTCAAATAGGCCATGCATCATCTCCAAGCCACAAGAACGCCGGAAGAGCTCTCCGACGGCGGTAGACGAAGTCCGGCGAAATCAGACCGTAGCTCAGATGTCCTCACCATTGTGCCAACTCGTACGAGTTGACTTGTATATGGGCGAGTCTGATCCTCTAGCAGTGGCACGCACCGAGTCAAACCGGATTGTATAAACTCATACATGTATAATGGGTTCTTTAAATTGAGTTGTTCCCATTTGATAAGTAAATTTACAACTTCTATAGCCATTAATAGGGTACATTTTTTTAAAATATGACTAAAACTCATTATTTTTTAAGTGTTTAACAAATTCATTGGCTTGATTTATGCGAGTCAAATTGAGTCGACTCGAGTCAGGTCAGATCCGACTCATATCTGGGAAGATATGTTCTGATACAAATGCCCGAGTCGGCGAACCTTGCTACCAAGACAACATCTAGTAAGTATATCAAGGAGAAAATGAGCAAGTATGTCACACGAAGGAAGTCTGTGGAGGGCTGCCCGCCAAATAAGAATTTGCACTTGAGGGGGCTCTTAACATTCCAAACACTCCGAGCAAAGGGAAATCTAGTAACCCCATTTGCAAGCATGGAGTAGCAAGACTTGACAGAGTGGCTCCCCTCCCTATTCCAAATCCAAGTCCATTGGTCAGTGGAAAGGCCATAAATGGCCATAGGGGGGAGTGCATCTGGAGTGCAAAGAAACCAAGAAGTTTTGCATTTTACAGAGGGTAGAAACTATAGTTGTCAGTCCCGTCCCGGTTCCTGTCCCGTTTTTCTTCTGGGATGAGACGTCCTGATGTTGATGCAGGACAACAAGGGGAAAATAGAGGAATGGAACGGAGACCCAAGAAGAAGAGGAAGATAGGGGTAGTAGATGTTGATAAAGAGGGGAAGAAGGGGGGGTTGTGGACGAAGGACACCCTTACACCATGACCCTTCACGGGTCCTTCCCAAAACGCACGGCCTCTTTCAGAAAATTTCTTCTTCATTTCTAATCATCATTCCCAAAAAGGAGAGTATATAAGATATATGTAGGCCCTAAAAAGAAGCACTAATACATGTAAAGACCATAATACCCCCAAGACTCCTAAAATGACAAAAATAACATGCAGAAAAATTATGAAAAAATAGAAAGACACTAAATGAGCCTCCAATGGGCCTTATTCATGCCCAAAGACTCAAACAAACATATAGAATACTTTTAATGACCAAAACACATGTCTCCAAGCCCGAAAGGCGTCGGCTTTGCACTGCCCATGGACCCGCTCCTGCATCAGGTGTCCTAGACAATTCTGGTGTCCCGTCCTAGAATTTTTTCCATACATATGCCAAAAAATATAAGACATGCATATACCATAAATAATATGAAAATAAGCACATAAACATATAAATAACAAAAAATTAATGCAATAGAAGCATTGACGACAGATTTATGGATTTATAGATGAGCATATTCTCAAAATAAGTTTACAAGGAGCGTAAGTACTTAGGAAAATCTTATGTAAAAATACAAATTCTAGTTGGAAAAGGCCGGGACAGGCCAAGATAGGCTGGGACAAACAAAGACAGGTCGAGATAGGCCAGGACAAATCGGGACAGGTACTGGGGCAGACCAGAAACTATCTTGTCCTATTTTCTCACTGGGACGGGACGTGATTGACAACTATGGTAGAAACCTCCCAACAATTGGATCAAGTGTACCTAGCATTACTGTTATGGACTTCAACGAGGACCCCCTCTTCAAGGAAGCTTTATAAATGGCTCATCTCCCTCTCAAAGTGACTGTCCAACAAGGATTCACATTGATGACATATAGAACTAAAGTGGAGTCCACCAGTAACCTATTCCCAGTGGGAAGCTGGCTGTCAACTCCTCCCACATTTGCCCCTTCCCCTCCTCTGATTGAGGCTCATAACTCCGAGATAAGTCCTAAACAATGTCATCTTCAAGACTTCTAAATGTAGTGGACAGAGAGAATAGCCCCATTATTCTAGCCCCTTTGACTCCTCTAAAGCGATTCATGACATAGAGTAACAATCCCACCAGCCAACCATCCCCTAAGGTCTTTGATAATTGTCAGTTGCAGTTGTTTCCCAGATATGTAGAATATCTAGTTTGTATCTCCTTACCAACCATCCCACAGTCCTTTCACCTTCCTACAAATACACTTCACATTCCAACAGACAACTATGGCAACCCAGATTTTGAACCCAAGGAACACCCTTCCTTTCTCAGATATCTGCACACTCTGATGACATCTCAAACTGTCCACATACAGATGCACCCTTTTCCCTATTTTCCCTTCACCTCCATAGTCCATACCCCTCTTAACTAGTCCTATTAATCAATATCATGTTCTCATGACTTAATCTAAATAACTAATTCATCATCCAACTCCCCGTTGATGGAGATGCAATCTGCCACAATGTACAGCACCTTTTATTTGGTTAAAACTTCACCTCCTTATTCTCACCCTAGGAAAAAACCACTTCCACCATCTCGGCCACTGCACCAAACCCTCCAACACGATCAACACCCCTCTTATTGGCTGCAACCACCATTCCAACCCTGCCACCACTATCCCCACACTGTTTTCTCCTTCCAAACACTTCTCCCCCTCCCTGCAAGTGCCATTGACCATCTCCATGTCTTCCACCAAGCACCGGACCCCCACACCACAGCAAATTCCTCATAGACAACCACCAAGGAACCAGAAACTCAATGAATACCAACACATCAGCAGAACAAGGTAGTGTCCATCTGGTCAAGGCTGTGATGAAACAAAGGTATTTCTTCTGGGACAGCCCAAGAGTACAGTAGCCATAATTGTCAAGGCGTCAAGCGACCCAAGGTGCTCTCAGGGAGCCTAAGCGCTTAGGCGCTAAGGCAGGCGCTTAAGTGGCACCTAGGTGGCAACTTAGGCACCACAAAGAGAGGGGGTAGAGTGTCTGGTCACACAATGCACACCACAAAGAGAGGGGGTAGAGTGTCTGGTCACACAATACACACCACAAAGAGAGGGGGTCATTTGGTGTTTTTTTTCTTTTTTTCTTTTTCTTTTTTTCTTTTTTGTGGGGGGGGGGGGGGGGCTTCATTATCACTCACTTACTGGAGGTTGGTCCACCGGCCTGAGTCTCTGTGGGGTTTTGTTGTAGTGGAAGGGGAAACAGCCAGCAGCGAGAGGGGTTATGGAGATGATGGCATCACAGCAACCGGTGGCGACGATCATTCGGCTCTGTGGAGAGAGATAGAGAGAGAGAGATGCACTGTGAATGTGATAGAGAGGGTGTGAGAGAGAGAGAGAGTGGAGAAAGAGGGCCGAAGCCGCCTCTGTCTGTGTGTGCCAGTATGGACTATGCTTGTGACATAAATAAATATATATATATATATATAGAGAGAGAGAGAGAGAAGAGGGGGCATCAACTTTAGCTGCAGCTGCACCAAGTTTGTGAGAGATGGAGGGAGGGAGGGAGAGGGAAGAGGGGCTGTCACCTCATAGCTTCAGAGAGAAAGAGGAGGGGTCGTGGGCTCAGCTCGCCTAAGAGAAAGAGAGAGAGAGCGAGAGCGAACCCTATCTGAGACAGTGACGGGGTCGGTGACAGCGATTGGTGAGGACAGTGCGGCCAGCCAAGGCAATGGCGGCGGCCACCCACAAACCTTAGCACCACTGGCCTGGGGCTAGAAGTGCAAAAGACCAAAGGCTGGTGAGGGCACAGAAGCCTGGGTGTGTCGGGATGAAGGGTTTATAGGCAGGTCGGCTGGATCAGGTTTAGAAATGGGCCGGTCCAGGCGCCCGCTAAGTGCCCAAGCACATTAAGTGGGTTGCCAGGCCACTTAAGCAGATTACCTGGCCGCTTAAGTGGCATGCTTGATCGCCTTTTGAGGGCCCATATAAGGCGGCCCACTGCCTGGGAACTGTAAAAGCGCCTTGGCGCCTTAACAACCATGGAATAGCCTGCCTAAAGATGCATCTCCAACTAAACTACAAGGACCAAGAGGAGGACCTTGCAACAAATAAGGGAAATAGCTCCTCTATAACCAATCACTTTGCAATCCTTATGAAGCGGCTTGCAGTCCACCCCTGAAAAAGGTGAGCCATATTGGAGGCAGCCCTTAAAGACCTCTCCAAATTGTACACTAAGGTTCTTTGTCGAACCATGAGGAATAGGGACATTGTGGATCACTAACTCCGCTAACAATGATGATCTGGGATCTCACCATAGATTACTTTTGATTCCCCCACCATTGGCACCCTTGACATCCTATCAAAGGAGATAAAGGTGAGGCGTGATGGAATTCCTCCATAAGGATCCGAGGAGGCAAGGTGAAGCCAGTTCTCTCGGGCCTAAGACAGCACCCCAAATTGGATAGGCCAAACAACCTATATACAGGGACCAGACCTGCTGGCATATCTGAGTGTCTGCGATCCTCCACAAATGAGCTGAGGCCAACAACTTCGCCCAAGTATTTGATGGGCTAGGCCCTGTGTGCACTTGCAGCAGATATGTACACCAGCACATGGAATGGGACAGTCGTCACTACGACGGGTTCACTAATTTCAAATCACCTGCCTCCTACTGTCCCCTAAAAGACATGGGAGGCAATAGCTCTTATTTGACTGACCACCTGTTGGCCTTGATGGAGCCGCTTACTGTATATCATTGAAGAAAATAAGGCTGCACCAGAAGCAAGTGCAAAGGCCTCTCTGAATCATCCACTGGAAAGCTCTTCAGTGGACCATGAGAACAAGGCCATTATGGATCATTAATTCTGTCCACACGGATGCTATGAGATCTCACCAATCGCCATACATGTCTTCTGATTCCCTTGACCTCTGACACCATTAGCATCCTAACAGAGGAGAGAAAGGATAGATCTGATGAAATGCCTCTTTGAGGTTCAGACGTGACAAGGTGAACTCAGTTCTCTCAGTCCCAATATGACCTCATATAAGTCAAATAATTCAAATGTGGAGGGTCAGACCCAGTAGCATATCCACACATCTTGGATCCTCTGCAAAGAAGCAGATGCATAATAGCTTGGCCCACAGCACACTAGCCATTCATGGCTACGTTTAACCCATTACCAACATGCACAATGGGACAGTTACTCAGATGCTGAGGTGGATCAACAGATTGCAACTTCCTCTTGTCATCCACTAGACCATCCACTCTAGCCAAGAGAAGGTAGGTTTCTATGGAATTGAAGCAGCCCCAAATCTAAAATAAGCTCCTTCTAGCTTTTCTCCCTTATATCCAATAGTCAATCAACGGAGTATGCCAATCAGAAAATCAACTATGACCCCTCCCCCAACTCTACCAATAGCATCTACAGGATCTACTGCTCCACAAAGGTGACTAACACAAAACAGATCACTCCTTATTCATCAGAAGCTTCAAAGATAGAACCACTGTTTGAGCCAACTGACCCTTCACCTAACCACCCCAACAACTCCAACATACACAAAGACATGATCACATCAAAGATGATGACATAGGATAAGACCTTCTTGCAGAATGGTCAGATGGTGATATGATAGTCGGGGCAAGCTGAAATCCAGCTGTGAGGACTAACCAAAGCCAAGGCCCCAAAATCTCCTGCAATCACCCAATGAGCATTCCAGAAAGAAGCTTCCCTTGCAAACTTTCTCCATCAACCAAACATCTCCCCCTCCCCACCTAGTCATCAAAGTCCTTCTCAAAGCTTCTACATTGACTCCTCCATGAAGACACCAATTAAGAAGGCATTTCAAAAGCTTCTCAGTTGTTAGCTATACCTCTGCCGACCATGGTAAGAGCCTCTATAGTCACACTGCTACGGATGGAAAGATTCAACCTATATTGATCTCTCCCCCTAGCCTGCTCCACCTAGCACATCCACATCTCTTGTTGACCTAGACATCTGATGCTGGTTTGGCTCCATTTGATGCTTGGCAGAAGGCAAATCACGAAAGCATACCCTAGCCAGCTGCAGGCATGACATGGAATGTCCCAATATTCAAAGTGACAGTGCCTCAGCCTTTGGACCTACAGCACTGAAACTGGCCATCCAACGGTCCCCTGTGCTCCACCTTGTCTCTGTTCCACACACAGCCCAAAGAGATGCATTGGCTCCTGATATGATTTGAGTCCTCTACATTTTGGAAAAGAAAATGGATGGATCAATTTTCAGGCCACTTTGTCCAACAATCTTATAGTGATTGTACACTTATATTTGATATAATATTTTTATCAGCCTAGTATATAATAATTTATCATCCCAAGCATTGGTTAAAAATGATCAACAGTGGTGTTTCTTAATGCAAAGCATACCAAATGATTCAAGAAAACCCTACCTATTAAAGCCAAAGTAGTTAAATGTCGTCTCTCCCCTCCCTTCCCTCACACCTCGCAAGGATACAAATGGCTACGCTTCCTGAGGAGCCCATGCCAACAGGATCAACTGTGCAAGCGCACCAATGGACCTACACATTTCTGAGGAGACATGCTACTCCCTTCTCTTCTTGCACCTACCCTCTTCTCCTTTCCCAAGTCTCCCCCTTCTCCCTATTAGGTCAGCATAATTCACACATATCTTTAACTTTGGACACATTAGGGACAGAAAGACCATCTATGTTATGTTCGGAAATCAGAAACTGTTTGTGCATTAGGGACAGAAAACCCATCTTTGTTATATTCAACACATGTTATATAATGTGGAGTGGACAATGTATTTCATTGATTAAAATTATCCAGGGATGTAGTGCTACTCAATAGCAGAAGAGTTAAGGACATACAAGAATAAATACTATGATGCAACATTCTGCTAATTTACTAAAAAGTTACTACTTGCCTGATGTTCAACAAATTGCATCCACGCTTGAGTGAGCACAAACACAAAAGTCAACAAAGGGTCAAGATTAAGAAAAACCAGCTTAATTGTGTGTGCAAGACCATGCAGGTGTTCTGCTCAGAACCTAGACTCCAGCTCTTAGACAGCAGTCATGTTCACATCCACCAAAGGATACATGACAACGCGAGTTTAGGAAAACAGCCTAACACTGTAGCAGTAACCCTGTCCTCCAATGTGTGTGCAGTGGGAGTCAGATGCTTGCCCTTGCATAACAAAACTCCATTGGCACAGTCCCCATTGGCACATCCACCGAAGGATACATGACAACACGAGTTTAGGAAAACAGCCTAACACTGCAGCATTAACCCTGTCCTCCAATGTGTGTGCAGTGGGAGTCAGATGCTTGCCCTTGCATAACAAAACTCCATTGGCACTGTCCCCATAGGAAGGGGTAGCCCAGTTGTTCACTAGCAAAGAGGGAGGACAGCTCCCACCTGCACTGAAAACTCAAGAAAAACAAGGAACAATGTGCTGTTTTGTGTGTGTGTGTGTGTGTGTGTGTGTGTTGAAGGCACACGCATATGTGTGATATAGAGGCAAACTGTCCACTAAAAAATGAAGTTGACATGCCAATAAGTAGCAAAACAATTGTACACACAATGTGAAAAATCTAATTCACACATGTTGACATAATAGCATAATGTATCCAACGACAGCATATAAATCAGGAGTTCCCATGAAACAGTTGAATTCTCAAAAGTGTGAACTTCAGCATATGCTGTTATTGAAAATGACTAAAGAAAGATAGCAACCAGTGTTAAAAAGGGCAGAAATAACGTACTCTGTTAAAACCAGCTATTAAGGAAATAGGAACCCAACCCTCATCGTCCATGTTTTGCCGCAAATAAATATCTTTACACAAATTTTCAGGACTGTAACAAGGATATTGCAAGGAGTAAAAGCCCAAGCAATGCAAAGATGACGGAAAAATAAATACTGCAATCTCCCAGTATAAAACTTGCCTGAAATAGTAATCTATTTGCTTAGCTAACACTGCTTGTAACTGCGGATCTGTTGCCGCAAAGAACATCGCAGGTGGGGCAGCAAAAGGCATGGCCCCAAGGGATTCAGGAGGCGGAGGTGTTGGAACATAAAATAGAGGTGAAGGGATATCTGGTAAATGGACAGAGACCATCAAAATCTCCAACGCAACTTAACAGTGAAGAAAAATCATCAAGCATTCACAAAAGAAAGCACTTACCATGATAGCCTATGGCACTCCCAAAAGGACTTCCACGAGGGAGTGTAGCAATGAAAGGTGCCGAAACAAATGGCGGCGGCGGCGGTGGCCGGAGGAAAGGCCTCGCCATGGTTCTCGGCTGGTGTTGCGGCCGCTGCTGCATCTGCGCATCTCTGCCACCGCCGCCGCCAAAGGAACGTTGATGATTCCAGTCGTATGCGCCGCCGCGCTCCAGGTCTCGCCTGCTCCCCAGGTTATGGTGGGGCCCACCACCCCCACCATTGTTCCCTCTCTTGTTACCGCCGTGGCTCCTCTGGTGCTCATTCCCCCCGTGCACCTGAGAGGGGAATCCGCCGCCGCCTCCACAGCCACCAACCCTGGGCCCATGATCCCAGTTACTTCCCCCTCTGTTGCTCGAATCCCTGACCGATGTTTCCGGGCTCACCATCTTACCCGACGAACTCTGAGACAGCTCCGCCAAAGTCGGCGGCGTCAGAGGCGGCGCAGGCCTACCGTTAGGAAGCGCAGGACCACCTTTGCCGGCGATCGGGGCCCCAGAACCGCCAACCCCGCCACGCTTAGCAGATTTTTGGCGCGTGGGGGCCGCATAGTTTGTAGAGGAATTAGAGTTAGAGGTATTAGCAGTCGGCTTCGATGGAGGAGATGAAACCACTGGAGCCTACCAACATAGACAATGAGAGGCAAAACACGCAACAATGTGAACGTAGAGCACCAGCTCTACCTAAAATTTTCACAAATGAACAGATAGGGAAGAACGAGGTACTGTGAAGAGATCTCACAGGAGGAGCAAACACCGATCCATCGGAGAGACCCTTGAGCGAATCCGACGAAGACGACTTCGGTGAGGCCTTGGTGGCCTCGGAGAGCGCCGGCCAGGAGACCGCCCCCATCACCGGCTCGGCCTCCGCCGACCCGTTCGAAGGCCTTCCCCACGCCGGCTTCTTCTCCCGCGCCGCCGCGCCGCCGCCATGGTCCCCGCCGTCGGACGGCGGATCATCCGAGGCGGTGCCGGCCCCGGGAGAGGAGCGATCGGAGGCCTCCGGCGGCACGATCGCGGCCGCTTCCGCGGGCGGGGATGGCGGCGAGGGGGACGAGGGGGAGGCGGGCTCGGTCTCCCCGCGGACGACGTGGGACCACGGGGAGGCGAGGTTGCGGCCGTTGCAGCGCGGCCGGGGTGAGCAGGGTTCGGCGGCGGAGGCCATGCGCGCGTGGGGGGAGCAATGGGGACGGCGGAGCTCCTCCTTCTGGGGTTAGGGTTTGTGATCGGTGGTGCCACTGGAGCAGGGGGTGGCGGGGGAAGAGGAGGGGGAACAAAGGACTTTTCGGTAAATATATTTGTTTAATGGGTTTTTGGTGAATGCGGCGAGCGAAGGTATCCGAAGAAGGCGACGATGAGGTGGCCGGCGAATGCGGGAACCATGCGTCGTCCTCTCTCGCGTGCCCCCTCCTGTCCCCGGACGAAAGCATTTTAGAGGAGGTATTTTTTTAATAGTAAATATTTATAAAAACAATTATAATTAAAAATAATTTAAATGTGCTGTCAGTTGCATAGATGTCTTCTATAGATTCTGAAATCTTGACATGCTACTCCTTATGTGAGGTGAGATGGATATTTGTTCTTGCCCCAGAAAAAAAAAAAAAAGGAGATGGATATTTGTGTTGTTGATTTTTCTTTTGTTGGTTTGGGAGGTTTAGAGGCTTTAAAGTCCACTCAGTTAGGGAAATTGACTTGGCGAATGTCATTTTATATGTTTATTTTTAAAGGTTGCATTCACTATACTAATTTTCGCTTAGAACTTAAAAGAATGTAACATGTATGTGAGATATCTAAATTTGAAATCATTTAAGTTGTTTATTAAGATATTTTATTTTTTGTATGAAAATTGTAAAAGATTTAAATAGAATCTCCTACAGACATCTTACATTATCTTCCCCCTCTAGTCAACTTTTCAGATGGCTTGTTTCTTCCCTCCTTTATTAGCAAATTTATTTTTTTACCCTCTTTCATAACAATCACAATTGTTTGTCAACATGTTAATAATGTGTTTTATGTGGTAGCATTTTAACATAGTAACTAATCTAGTATGTTAACATGTTAAGAGGTTAACCCTTTCATTTGTTAATGAGAGGGGAAAATATATCTATTGGTAAGAAAAGGAGATAAAAAATAATACCAAGTCTTTGATAGGGAACTCTAAGCTCTAACTATTTTTTAGAACTTTATTATTTAACTAATCAATTATTAATTAGATTTTTGTTATCATTAATGTATATGTGTATATATATTAGAAACAAAAATTTAATTAAGTAAATGTTGTAGAATTACTACCAAGGAAATCTAATCTCTCAACATAAGACTTTGGGAATAAATGTTTGCATCCAAAAGTTTGAAAAATGGATATAGAATAATTCTCCTAAGTTTCGTAGTAGAATTTCAAAAGAAGTTTTTGGATTTATTTCATCAATTAAAAGGAAAAAGTATGGAAGTAAGAAAAGGAAATATATAATTAATTGTGCAAAAAATAATTAAAGAACTTAAAAGCAAATATAAAAGAATCTTGAAACATAGACTTGGTGATATGGTATTAAAATTCAATAATATAATCAATAAAATATTTAAAAAATGGTTTTTTTACATATAAGCCCCTATAAGCTTTTGATATTACAAATAACCCCCCCTAATCTAACTATTTACAAGTAAGCCCCCATAATCTATCGTGAATTAGTGAAAGGCTCCTAAAGTTTACAAATAAGCCCCTAAGAATATTACAAATAAGTCCCTAAAAAGGTTTATTTGTAAGAAAGTTATGATTGTGAAGATTTATTTGTAAATAGTCAGATTAAGGAAGCTTATTTGTAATATCAAAAGATTATAGAGACTTATGTATAAAAAACCTTTAAAAATATGTCAAGATGATGGAGGTAGTGAGTTTGAAGAGAATATTAAATTACTAAAAGAATGTTATGAAATAGTCAATGAAGTTAAGTTGAAAGCTTTAGAAAAAATTATATAATAAACTAGAAACTTAAGAGATGAAGAATATGTAATTACATTCACTAAATTGAGGAAGAGAAAAGGTTAAAATTTGGATCATTGTTTGATGAATAGAATTGAGAATCAAGGAGTTCTAATAAGAAATCTAACAATTAGAAGAAAATGGATCCTATACAAGGTATTCTTACTCTCTTTTTTTAATGAATAAACCTTAAAGGCTTGGCCTATGCTTCACTTATTAATAACTGAAGGAGACTTAGAGCTTGACCTCCATATACAATTAACAATCTTAAAAGATGCAAAAATCAAAATGAAATATAGAGAGAACACTATAACGCATGCAGATTAGGGAAGTCTAATCTATCAAGTTTGATGATGCCTTGTGCCTTTGATGGGAGATCAATTTAGTACAAGAGAGCTGGATATGTTTATATTTTATTTTGTAAGACAATCTAGGAGAGGAATTGCTGATATGATATTGCTTCATTTGTAAGACAAGCCAGAAGCGGTTCCTCTCTTGAAAGGTACATATGATAGATAAAGGTTAAGAATAAGTCTCATAATTCATATAATTTATGTATACCTATTTTCAAATGTTACTTGTGATGATGGATTGGGACTTCAAAAGTAGAAGATGCTTTAAGAAGGATAAGAGTATGTAACATTTGAGGACTAGATGGTATTCTTTGGAGCATAGAATAGTGTAGGAATTATTATGTGATTGACTAAATCAATAAGATTTAAAATAAAGAACCATAGATGTCAAAAATTTAGCGAGTGATTAAGATCATCCGATCCCTTACAAAGATGATGGTCATGATTGAACCATTGAAATGGTTGTAGGGATAGAACCAACAAGGGCCCTAGATGTGAGAAAATACCCTTTAATGTTTAGAGGAGGCCAACAACCAAAAGTGAGAAAATTTTTCAAGGCTCTTTTAGGTTTAAGATTGCACAATTTGATCTATTTTTCTCTCATCTTTTTATACTCTACTATCAATAATACATGTCCCCAAAGTCATGGGTCCTCCTCCCACGTAGGCCAATTATGGCTAGTTACATAGGAGGTGTCATGTGATTCATTAAGTTCTAGCTACATATTTACATCTAGATATGGCATATGCTAGTATAGTTGCAAAAGGAGTGCGTCACATTTCAATCCTTGCCCAATGTCTCTAGGAGTCTTCCAAGCATTTCATGGATTAGCTGTGATATGCCTCCCTATGATATCTCATGCCATGAGGTGAGACTAAGGTTAAAGGTGAGTGAACAACTTGAGTCATCTCTAGGATGGATGACTCCCAAGGCCTTATAAATTGAGACATTGGCCAATCTATCTATGGTTCTTTAAGACACGCCTCGTCTAATGAAACTTAGGAACAATACAGTAGCTACCCATATAAACTAGACATTCTACTTGAGCTAAGTGGGACTAGTGAGCTTGAGTTGATTTTTTTCCTCTTCACTTACCCCCCACCCCCACCCCCAAATTCTCAAGATCAAGTTAGGTCAAAGTTGGGATCAAAGGTGGGACATTTAGCTGCATTTGATTAATCAATTATACATAATTACTTGGCTACGCCATCCTCATAGGTAGGGCTGCAAATGAGTCGAGCAGAGTTGTGTTTTACTTTGCTTCAAGTTGGCTCCATGAGTATCTATGTACCCCATTCAGTGATTTTATCTTTTAGTGTTCAAGTCCGACTCGACAAGTAGTTCAATTATGTAAATGAGCTCAAATTCAAGTTCAAGCTAGACTTGCCAAGAATCTTGATCACATTAATTAGTTGGACTTGACATATTGCTTAATAATGTAAATGAACTTAACCTCGACAAACTACTCAACTATGCAAACGAGCTCTACTCAATAAGTCTATCATTTAATATGTAAAAATTAGTACCTAATACATCATTTATAATTTGTGTGTGATGAAAATTAATAAACCATAAATTAGTCTTCCTAGAGATAATGAAAGGTACATAAACCATAAACCATAAATTTGCCCCTAAAATTATACTTCTTACACAAGTGACCCAATAAGCACTATATAGAACTTAAACATCGATCTACCCCAAAAAGTATGCTTTTGCGCATAAATTATTATATAATTGAAAGAGTAATAATAGCAAAAAAAAAAAGTAAACCTATGCTAATCTAAAGAAGATAAACCATCGCATTCTATAAAGATTCAAAATAAAAATTGAACACATAATTTCTTTTGCTTAAAGAATAGCTTATGAGTTGAACTCTATTAAACGTGAATCCCTTAAAGATAAAACTACAACAATATTATGAAAACAAGTACACAATGTCTTAATATAGCATCATATAAATCAAATGTTTTAAACTTCTAAGTATAAAATATAATAAAGTCCTACTAACTAGGACACCAAATCTCATTATAACATTACATAAACCTAAGAAGAAGAGTAAAGAGAAAAAAATAGGATGCAAATCCATCTATAGATATAATCTGCCTTCAGTTTAGCAAAGTCTCTAAACATCGCTCAGGATAAAAAGAATATTTAGCTCATTGTATTCAAAGTAAATGAGCAAATTCCAATTTAAATACAAAATTAGTGATTACATATAGTGAAGAAAAAACATCAAGATAGGTGAATCTTCTCAATTTCCTTCATACTCTAAAAGACAGAAAGGTATAGAAGTATTGAAAGTCATATAAAAGCTAAACTTAATAGTGATCCTTCCATATTCTAAAAGAAATAAAAAAACAAACAATACACTTACTTTCATCTTCCTTTTAATCCCATAGAAGTTTCATTACAAGTCCTCTACACGAATTACTTGGACAGTGTCTACTTCCAAGCGTAAAGGATGCATATCAATCATTGTGCCACTAACACTAAGTGTTGCTTCTAATGCCCCCTCAGCAATAAGAATTATTGACATATCACATGTCATCTTTGACAAATTCTGAAATTTTATATTATTCGCCTTCTATTATTCTAATGTAAAAATACCTATTTGATTGCTCATTACAGGTATAACAACTTCAAAGTGGTGTCACTAACACCATTGGTGGAACATATCTTTTGAGACTCTCCTTCTGTACTCTTATTAGCAGTAGATATTACATGAACATCTACATATTCTTTATAAGTCGCATATAGACTATCACACACAATAGAAAATGTGTTTAGTAGCTACATCTTTAGGATGAATAAAATGAAATTATATTTTAATCAACTTCATATTTTTATAGGATCCAACAAGTTAGCAATAAAGATCAACAAGTTACAATCACCCAGACATTTGTCAAAATTAAATTACATCTTTCTAACCATTGTTTACACATATTCATTGCCATAGACAATTTTGTCACCTAGCATTTTCTTTATGTTAGTAAATTTAGGAAGAAATAAGTTTGAAGTTAGATAAAAAGGATAAAAACAACAAAAAGATAAGTGTAAACAATTTATCACCTAAATAATATTAGTGATTTTATTAAAAAGAGTTAATAAAAGAAAATTTCTTCAACTCTATCCCACTCTTCTTCATAAGGCAAAAAAAAAACTATGTGAATATCTTTCCTTGTATCAAGGGAGCACAGTGTTGAACTATAAAGCACAAGCCAACATACTATATGTTGCATTCACCATGTGCAACAATCTAAGATCAACCTTTTGGTTGGTAGGCAATTGTGCTTGTTTTGTAATATCATTCAACATAATCTAGTAAAGATGTTGAAATAGGTCTTGTACTTCCCCAAATATCTTTTATCACATGTTAGATCTTAGACAATCCATCTTACACCGAACAATTCAAAATATGTGTACAACAATGCACATGCAGTAATGCCTCATTGCAAGATAATATTTTTGAAAGTTAAGACTATTTTTTAACATTTTTATAACTATATCGTTATAAGATGCATTATCTATAGTTATGATTAGTGTTTCTTTTCAATTTCTCATTCTTCCAAACATTTGTAAAAAACATCTTTATAATAACTCTCGAGATAAGTTAAAACTCTCTTATGAATTATTAACAAAATGAAAAGTTATCGCAATATATTACACCTTTTGATCAGATTTCTACAAATTTATAGTGATACAAACTAGTGATAAGCTTTTACAAGGCTTTCAACCTCATGTTTTCAATAGCATAATTAGTTACATGATCATTTTTTGCGGTCATGCATCGGATCCTTTGACATGGAGGATTAGTAAGTCTTGATCAATCATTTTTTTATATATATAAAGTATCCAGGAGAGTCAAGGGAGAGTGCACCCTAGCTTCAAAGAAGTGGCATGTTCTCACTCCACCTTAACATTTCTAGGCACTAATAAATAATCATGAATGAAAAGAGTAACATAATATAGTGAGAGAATAAAGAAGATAATCTAAGCAATCCCAACATCACCCAGCTGCTATCGATCCAAGCAGAGGAGAGCTCTAGCCTCCCTTGGAAGAGCTTGTTCTTCTTAGGTAATCATCTGAAGGCCATGATCACAAGCATGATTGGCCATAAAATCTGCCACTTGGTTCCCCTCCCTGTAGATGTGTGAAATGGATGGTGAGAAGAAGTCTAGTAGGTGCCATAGCTCAGTACAAAGATCCTTTAAATTCCAAGGTATATTGCCCCGTTTTAGTAGAAGTTGCACCAGAGACATTGAGTCTAGTTCCAAATGATCCACTTGCAGCGTTAAGCGAACGTATAACCTCAGCCCATCAATGACAACTCTTAGTTCCGCATGAAAACTAGATACATGACCATAGGGGAAAGCATATGCTAGTAATAGATGTCCTGCAGAATTACGAAAGATTCCTTCACCACTAGAGATGTCCAGGTTACCTCGGGATGCACTGTTTGTATTAAGCTTGCAAAACATGTAGGACCTTGCTAAGAAATTGGCAATTTGAAATATTCAAGGGCCTTTGCATCTGACAATTTATCCTTGTGTGGAGGAATTTTTGGGGCCAACAGTTGTATAGAGCTGACAATATTTGATATTGCGGCCGATACCCAAGGTGTTGCAGTCGCATATCTCACCTTTTCCTCATCTTCCATAACTCCCAGCATACCAAGGGAGGCAACAACTGTTTAATTATCACAGCCTTCCGTTTACCATGACAAGAAGAAAGCCATTCTTCCAAATATGGTGTCAATGTTATTCTGGTTGGGCTAATGTCAAATAGGTGCTCAAAGTATGTCCATATGGCAGAAGCATCAGTTCCATGTAAGAACATATAATTGACCTTCTCAACACATGGTGAGTCACAATAGGTACATGTAGAAGCAAGAGAAATTCCAATAGATTGAATGTTAGCATCTAGAGGCAGCTTGTTAAGGATTGCTCTTAACATCAGAAAGGAATATTTAAGTGGAACAAGGTTATGCCAGAGGGACTTTGTATAATGGATGGACTCCGCCTAAGGGGCTGTGGAACCTCACCCTTGTAATGACTGATTTGGCATAAAATATCAGAAGTGGATGAAATGACAATAGAAAATGACAACTTCTAAACCATGATCATGTGAGAAGTAGTCTTTCTAAATTTTGCATGATTATATTTCCAAGTTTGGACATCTGAATGATAGTCACACTCCAATTAAATTCAAGAGTAGATGGTTATATATTGATATGTTATTGACCTCCAGCTAGTTGGCGTCTTGGACTAATGGCCAAGTGTCTTTTGTGTAATGGTAGCACCGCTAGCATTATATGCAAGTTTAATCTTACAATGATTGCATTGCACTTTTTCAATTCTGTTAGCAAGTTTCACAAGTTGAAAATTTAACCACATTTTATGTTTCCTTAGCTTTTCTTTCTTTCATAAAAGTATTCATCATTGTTACCTTTCGAGTTAACCACTTTTTCATCTTTTATGTCAACCCCTCATGAGTAAGCTTATTATCTTTATCAACGACCATATTTGAAGAAGAACCAGAACTACAAGACATAACATCTAAATATATTAAGGGTAAGAGACTACTTTGTTTATGTTCTTACTGTAAGAATAACAAGACATTTCTTAAACGTTTCACAAAAAATAAATGTTTTAGATCATAATAACATCAAAGAGAATGAGACAAAAGATTGACCTATAACTTTAAAATGTGAAAATACAACCCACATGTGTTTAAGCAGTTAACACACAAAACAAAACCAATTTATAAAATTATATTAAATGTTAACATAAGATCAATTTTAGAACACAAGATCCAAGTGATTCTAGATTTTTAGACAAATATTAGCTTGTGCTATGCATTAGACTAACCAAATAATTTAACATTCTTTTGTGTTTTCAGTAACAAAACAAAAGTAATGAAAATAAAAATATAAAAGGTCAAAATTGATATCAAACACATTGAAGAGGACAAATTGCATAATAACCTATTAGTGATATGGGGCGTAACTATTTGAGTGGGATCGTCATAATGGCTTCACGAATGTTAGGTTCCAAAGTGATTTGTACATTTAAGTGTCCCCCTATTTTGTATTTGGATCTATAAGGTCATTCATTACATGAGTGGGATCTTCATAATAGCTTTACAAATATTTGGATCCAAAGTGGTTTATAGCATTTCAATGTATCATTATTTCGTATCTGGATCTATAAGGTCTTTCATCCCATGAATTTCTACACTAATATGCCTAAAAAGGAGAAAACTAAGGTGCTCATAAGAGGTAAGATTTGTTTATTATTGAAAATAACTAGTCTAACTGAAAACAAAATAAAATGGTGAAACTAATTTTTAGCTTTAATCTTATATAAATTAGTTTTTAACTTTAATCCGATGCAAACCAAACAAGTGAAACTTGAATATTGATCTTTTGCTTTAAATTATTGAGTAATGAATAAATAAGTTAGATATCATGCTTTGATTCATACAAAATAGATTTAGATATGCAACTGAGTTATCTTTTTATACCTTTGAAGCAAATAGAAGCCCAAGTTCTTAGCCAAGAGGGTGTTGTAATATTAGAGGGGCTTGCTAGGTACGCCCCGGCTAAAAGGGAAGATGAATGCTAGAGAATGCTAGAGGTGAGTGTTAGAGGGGAGCCAAGTAGGCTAGAGGAGAAGCAAGCCCAAGTAAGAGGGACCATGTGCTAGGGCATTGATGAGAAGGGAACATGGAGGAGGAGGGTGGATGTAATACTTCAGTCCAATCTTTGATTTTCAGTTCGATCATCCAATTTGATCATGATTTAACTGAATGATACACTAGCTTAAGTTTACTAAGTTTGATTTATGAGTTAATAGCTTTTGTATTGTTTTTACATGTAAATTATATCTAATTATGTAGGCGTAATAAGGTTTATTGGACTTTTGGGTTCTATTTCATCTTTAGCGAAATGGCTCAATTAGAAAGGGACTTATGTGTTGATATGTGATAGAATTGAAAGTATAGACTTTAGTTATTATTTGAGGGCTTATGGAAAGTTTATTGGGCTGGTTTAAGTGTGCTTTGAGTGGCCCATTGAGTGTTAGTGGTTAAAAAGGTTATTTTGCAAAGATGAGCGGCTTTTGTGCAATTGTAAGGGGCTCTATATATAGCGGTGCATTGAAGCATGAACCCACCTCTTCTCCTCTTCCTATCTACATCTCTCTCCACTTCTCCACAGCTGAGGAAAGGTTCTTAGGGTTTGCATCGCAGACATGAAGGTGAAGGGAGGCTTCTTAAAGGATCCTCGTGCATTTGATAGCTCCAATTGTTGCTCGGGAAGGCTCTTACATAGGATTCTTGGAGGAGGACGACCCTTGAAACTAGGAGCTCAAGGATGAACCTCAACTATCTCTTCTTTCTCTTCTTTTGGATGTGCATGAGAAGGATTAAAGGCCCTATGAGGTTAGAGGAGCCCAAGCACCAGTTAGGTAGGATGTCATTGACTTTTGCTTAGGATCCCTGTGCGCATGTTGGTTCTATGATCATGGATTGACTTGTATATAGTAGAATTGATGTTTCCTATGGTGGTTCTTAGATCTATGTTTTTATGTGATTTGGATGTGTGAAATCCCTTGTTTTTCATATTTTCTAGTGTGCAGTCTGGGAATTAGATTTTAACTCTACTTGTCATGTTGTTTGTGATCATTGTGATAATTGACATGGCATGCATGTTTCCAACTTCAAAGTTCCATCTATGTAGTTACTTCAGTTAAAATTTTGTGATAATTGGCCTTGATTTGAGTGAGATCCAATTCCATCTTTATAGGTTTATGGTTGTCTCTGAAAACAGGACATCAATTAGTATTTTAATAATCACGACTTATGTGATGGTTCAATTGACTTGGTTTTTAAATATGTTATAGCCTACTTAGTTCTCTTTTATAGAAAAAAATGGATCTTAATTTGAATGTAGATTGTAAGTTATGGCCTTCTAAAGTGGAGGTTCACTGTGTAACCCATTGACAGTTTTTGTCGCTTTGTTGTGCTGACAGAAATGGTCAACCATTTTGACTAAAACAGTCGACAGTGTTTAGCTATAACTTATATTTGGCCAAACGGTCAACAGTTTGTTAAGTTCGGTTGAACCGTTTGGACCGAGAATGGAGTAAATGTACTGCTTTAACCACCGATAGACGCTCTTTGACTTGCAATTCATACTTCATATTTATAATTGATTCAATTATGACTATTTAAGCTATTTATCACTTATGACTATATGTTCTCATATCATGTTTTGGTCATGTGATTATTCTATATGTTTGACTTATGTTCTCATGATTTTATTAGAATGACCACTCACTAGTGGGTACCTGATCGTTCCAAATTGTGTGTCGTTAAACACTTTTAAAAACGTCAATCAACATTAATTCAAACTCAATTATTTTTGACAAATAGCATGGTGAGTATGGGTTGAATCCACAGGTAATTAAAATTTTAATTTCGAAAACCTTAGATTTTAATTATCTAAAAAGTTGAGGATTAGAATTGATTAATTAACTACCTATTCTTACAACAAATTAATTGACTAAACTAACTAAAAGTAAACTAACCAAATGAGCCAAGTCTTAGAAAATAATTACTACTATGTTTAAAAAGGAAATAAAATTGAGAACAATACAATCTAAACTAAGAAGGTTACAAATATTTTGATAACACGTATTTAACTTATTTATCTAACTAAGAATGTTATTACACAACTTGTACTCTTAAATTTTTCTGAAAAGAAATAACTAATCACAGAGTAATCATCAATTAAACCTAACTAACTAACCAAATAACTTAGATCAAAAGAACCCAAAAAATACAGCAGTAACCAAGGCTCCAGCAGCCGGAGAACGACGCGGTGGAGGACGTGTGCATGGAGGCTTCACTTGCATAGGTGGCTTGCGCGCGAGCTGGATGTGGAGAGCTTCACCAGACGTGCAGCTTGGCAAGCAGTGGGCATGCATGCAGGTGCGTGGACGGTGCGGGTTCCATACATGGGCGGTGCGCTGGCAAGGCATGTGGGTGTGCACTGGCAGGGCGTGCGGGTGTGTGCTGGCAGGGGCTGGCTTTAGGCGACGTGCACGAGCGGCGGGCAGCGTGCATGCATGCGCGTATGCACGCTGGGCAGCGCGGAGCGGCTGGTGTCGCGCTGGGAGCGGGTGTGGCACGCGTGGGGCGGCTGGTGTCGCGCGTGGTGCAGCTTCAGGCGCGCTGGGGCACATGGAGGCGTACGGGTGTGCGCTGGCGCAACGGCTGGTGCGTGCGGCGGCCGGCGAGAGAGAGAAGAGAGAGACAGAGCGAGAGGGAGGAAGAGAGTGCTGGAAAACAGAGAGAGAGAGAGAGAGCATGTGGGAGAGACTGAGAGGGAGGAAGAGAGAGGCGTATTCGGTGATAAAAAAAACTGGAGAGAGGAGAGGAGAGGAGAGAGAATAAAAATAGAGAGGAAGAGAGAGAGGTTCAGTGCAGGAAGAGGAGTTCGGTGAGAAGAGAGAGAGAGAACCAAGAGAAGAGAGGAAGAGAGATGAAGAAGCCCGCAAGAGGGAGGGCGGCGTATTGGGTGATAAAAAGGCAATCCCCGGCGAGAAGGTGTGCTAGGGTTTTTAAAAACAAGGGAATAAAAAGGAATCAGAGAGCCCCCACCGCCCATGCGTGCGAGAGAGTTATTATTTTTTTTAAAAAAAAAAGAGGAAGGGAGGATTTAAAATAAAGAAAGTGGGAAAAAGGAAGGCGGCTGGCCCCTCTTGGGTTCTTTGGGCAAGAATTAGGACAACCCTAATATGAGAAGTAAATGACCAGTTTGCCCCTACTCCTTTTATTTTTCCAAAAAGATGGGCAATTCTGCTGAGATTTGAACTTCAAACCTCCCATAAGTCCACAAAGACTTAACCATTACACCACAGCTTTCTTCATGTTCTATTCACATAAAATAAATTCAAATTAGTATATTATCATAAAAGTCATCACATTTATTTATTTTCATTTCTATTTTGTCGGAAAAATTGCAAATGCGCTATACTCCATTAATCACATGAAATGACGATGTTTTTAAGTCAGAATTTGACGAAATTAGTACCGTTGGAATTGGTACAAAATTATCTATCATTTCATGCTATTTTACAGATAAAAACTTGAGTATTATGCATATGATTGCCCTTAAATGATCAAATTATCAACTTATCAGTACCCTTTTGATTCTATCCCTTGGGAGACAGGGATAGGGATTTTATCCATTTGATTGGGTCAGTTCAGGGCTCGACTTAACCTTTTGTTTGGGTCTAGATGTCTAGAACTAACTTATTATAATTGTCTAACCAAGACAGTAGAGGAGTCTACTTGTGTGCACACCTCAACTGGGGGCTAGACTATATGACGTATGGGATTCATGTATCTCAGTTGGCCTTACTTCCTTACCACACCTTCAAGGATTTCTAGAGATCAAAGAAGGATTGAGTGGCATGGACTGAGTAGGAATCCTTCAGGACGTCGACATGTATATGTGAATATGAATGTGAACATGAATAAGATCTATGTTAGAGTAGTTTTCTATCATTCTTAAATTATTATATGATGTGACATTTATAATTTGACTTAAGATAGTATGATAACTTGTGACTTGACCTTGGAATAGTTTAATGAGTTGGACTTGATCATGGTCGACGTAGAAATCTCAATTGATAGAAAGACTGTGAATTTAACCCTAGAATGGGTCAATAATGTGAAATGTGATATGAAAGTGCGATTTAGTCTACTTTGTTAATGTAGGATAGATTCTTTTATTTATGAACCATGTTTATAGATAATTCAAATATAGTGATCTTGTTTCCATCAATGTGTCATTTGGTCAATTGATCTCTTATGATATGGACATGGTAACATGGTAGTATATATGAACTATGAATGATCCCATGTTAGTGATTTAACATGGGTGACTTGTAGGACATGAGAGAGAGTAATGGATTCATGATGTGATTCGATATGATTCATGTGCCGCTTCATGTGAAATTACTTGGTAGGATCCATGGAGTGTGAGTTTGTTGAACTTAGATTAAACAGTAATTTCATGATGTCCAATGTATGGACTGAGTGAGTGACATATGATTCATAGATCTCAATAGATATTGATTTGAAAGATGATCTCTTTGTTGTTCCTCTTATCATATTGAGATATATCTTGCTTCGCTCGGTAGAGATTTCGTGGGCCGTTGTGGACATGAGATTTCTACTGAGTTATCTTCTAGAGACTCAATCCCTTCATAGTTGCAAGTGTCATCTCCTTTAGATTAGAGGTGCAGCGGAAGCGTGTTGGTCAATGATATAATTAGTTGGTATAATGGGTATTTAAGATTTATTTTGGACATGTATATTAAGGCTTGTGACTATGTAATCCATTATTAATTCATTGTAATTCTTTGTGATTATTATGATATAATTAGAATTAAGTGAGATTGTGTATAGATGACTCATATATTTATTCTTTATGAACAATCTCTACTTGTTAATTTTTTTAAATTAGCACTAATTACCTTCAGACGACTATGTGTAATTAGGTTGTGAATAAGTAAAACACCAAGCTAAGAGAGCCAACTTGGAGCGGTTCGGTGTCATTTGGATTAGAGTGTGACAATGGAATAGGAGAAGGGAGTGCCGAGCACCATAAATCTTTCTTCTAGAGCTTAGAGGAGAACTAGAGAAACGATCTTGGAGAAGCATTGGCGTTTAAGGTTCCCAAGTGGCTCTTGTTCTCACTTCTCTTTGTCACTTTCCAAATGACATGGCCATGTGAGGGTTTCTAGAGTAGCTTCCCGAGTCTCGATCCTGTACTTCTATTCTGATGTGTTGTTCACCCGAAGAAGTGGATCCATATACATTGAATCCTATTTGCAACGCTAGTTCTCTTACTGAAGCAAACAATTGTGTATAGGCTTTGATGGGTTTTGTATGAATGACGAGTTTTGCAAGTAGTGGCCCATAATAACCTTTCAAACATAGGCATCGGAATAGAAAATCAGCATGGGATCTGCATGCCTATAACTTTGAAATCAACCTTCTCATTTGGTAGCTTTCTCCTTTAGTCTCCCACAATGTACTCTTTAATGATTACCCTCCTATTTTTTTATTCATAGATCTCGTAACTTTAAAATATTTGATAGAAAAACTCTAATATTAAATATCTTACTAGCAAAGTTTACTCATGAACAGAATAATTAAATGAGCTATTTATGAATAATTATATGAGCTCTTAACGAATACATAAACAAGCTCTAATGAGTGCGTAAACGAGCTTGTTGACAAAGATGATTGATCAACCTCGTCTATGTTAAAGATCAGCTCATTGATTCGAACCTCTCCCACTTGAGACACCCTATAAATACTTACCCATTGAGCTACTTATCTGGAAAAAAAAGAGAGAAATGCTCCATACAGCCCCATTCAATTTCCACAGTATGCAGTGGATGTTAAGACTCGATCCGAGGGCCATTGTACCGCAATACCTTTGAAGGTATTTGTATTACAACAAGTATTTCTATATAAACAAACACAACATAAGATACATTGTCAAACACTTTCAAACATATTTGGCGGTGCTTTTAAAAAAAAATTCTAATTTTTTTTGGGTGAATCGCATTATGTCTCACATGTTTGTACTGACTGATCTTCGTCCAGACAGTCTAAAAAAATTTAAAAAATAAAAAGTTGAGTCTCCATAAACAATAAAGAATATTTTTTTTTAACTATTCGTTGGAGTTCGTTTTTTATTTTTTCTGATATTTTAGGCCATCCGATTAAGAATTGATTGGTACATACATGTAAGTCTGACCTAAAAAAGATTTCAAAGCACTACTGGTGGTGCAACAAGTTAAACTTTTAATTGAAAGACTTAAAAGAAGAACTGATTTCCTTATAAAGTTTTGATTGAACACGTTATTCTGCTCCCGTGATGCTGGGTAAACGCCTATCTACTTTCCAAGCCATGTCCCCATCTCTCATCCGTATCTTCGTATTCTGACCTTTTTTGTTCACTTCTTTTCTTTTACTTCCTCTTCTACCCCTTTCTCCCGTCTTTATAATTCTTTTAATTTCTTTTTACCACATGATATTTTTGCTATTTTATAGTTGTTGCTATGATAACCTATAAATAAAGTTACCTTGCCATATAATAATAGTAGAAACGCGAGTGATCATAGGATCTGAGAAAGGACAGTATCGTTATGTATCATGGAAAGCCCTGCATATTTAATTTTCTTAGCCTCCCAAAGAGAAATGTTTAACCTCATTGCCTTCCAAGAATCCTTGTGGTCTATGACCATGCACTATCTTTAGTGCATATATATTTGCATTGTAAGATCAAAATGTTACCATTCAAAAAAAGGATCGTTTGTGGCACTTAACTCATGTACAGCAGGAAAAGATTAATTCGAGCATGTATATATCTATTCGGTGGTCATATCCTGCGTCCTCCATGCATAGCGCTGTAGTGGACACCCTGCCCATACGTGAGTAGGGAGGTCGCGGGCTTGATCTTGAGCCCATACATTGGGGGGGGGGGGAGCATGCTCGCGGAATTCTTGTCGTTTGGTGGTGTTTTTCATTGCGAAAGAAAAAAAAAATTCCATTAGAAGGAAACCTGGTTATACGCAGAGTTGAACCCTATTCTCTAAGACAGAGGCCCCTTACTTCAATGAGCTAGACTGATTTAAAATGAAATGTTCACATCCTGCATTCGATATGCGGCAATGAAGTAACCTTGCACATGAGAGTCAGAAGATGGCACTAGTCAATCTACTGAAAAGTAAACTAAATTCTTTGATAATTAGAATAGTGATTCATTTCCATCATTTAAGTGATTTAATCTCGTTTAACCTGAATTTAGTGAGAATTCTTAATTAATATCCTAAGTCAGAAAAAAATTAGGCCTTCTTCATCACGTCCATTGCTTTATTGAAAGTTAAGACACAAAACAAAATGCCGAACACATCGTCAGATGCTCACCATCCATATTACGTGTCTTAACGGGTCCGGCAGCTTAAGACATTGGCCACCAGCTTAGTTGTCCGGCCCATAGCTAGTACGGTCCAGACACTCGGTCCCGCCCAGTAGTATCTCTTTTGGCCCAGCTTGGATCCAATAGTGTGTTGGCCCCGCTCGGATCCAATAACTGCCAGTAAAAAAAAAGTAAGATTCGCTATACCGCGAGGATCAGATTGTACAGATGGCTCTTTTAAAATTATCTCTACTCTCCTAAATTAAAAAAATAAAAAAGACATGCATTTCTATAGTCATCTGATTGAGTTCGATCTGGTAGCAGTCCGCATGTGACGCATCAAGTATTACTCATTCCAACGACATGCCAAATATAGGATAATACTTGCCACAGCATGCGCACTGTAACATTTGATTTGCACAGACACATGATCTTATCTGTAAATTGCATGCATGCGTTTTTTTTAACCTCAAAGATTGAATCGTATAGAAGGTGGACTTGGGGGACACTAAGCTGCAATTTTTTTTCTTTTTGTTTTGTCCTTGTGTCGCAATCTATGTCGAACTGTCCTAGACATTGTAGCAAGTATTACTCAAAAGTAAATTTAGAGTAATACCTAATACAATGAGTACATTTCAGTATTGCTGCAATGCGCTCCAACAGTTGTCTAATCAACTTTGATTAGATGATTGCTGCACTAAATATATTTTTTATTTTTTGTAAGAGAAAAAACTCAAGGGGAAGGGAGCAACAATAAAAGAGCTATATGAGTCATTTGATCTTTGATTGGCAGGTTAGAAAATTAAAAAATCGGATAATATAGATCAGTTCCTTAGGATTGTCCCCTCACCTATCAGTTTTTAAAACAATGAAAAAATATATAAAATACTTACTGCAACGTCCGTCCAAGAAAAGCTAATCAGAAACCTACTGAAGTGCTGCAACTGCCTTCATTGCAGTAAGTAGGGCTGTCAAAATGGGCCCAGGCCCGTTAACAGACCCGTTTGGACCCGTTAGTTATGGGTCTGGGTATACCCGTTTACCCATTAAACTTTCTATTGTTATACATTGCAAAAATTTTCGAGCTAATTTCTTAGAATTTAGACCTAAAATCAAACCAAATTATCTGGCACATAGAGATTTAAGATAAATAAATTCTATACCAGGCCCATTTATCTTTCAACATCAAATAAATAAGAAGCAGGTCCAAGACCCGACCCATTTACCCATTACTTTTATTGGGTCTGAACCGAGTCCGGGTATATTCACTTTGGGCATGGGTCTACCCAGACCCGAACCGTTGACAGCCCTAGCAGTAAGTATTACTCAATTATTTAAGCCCAAGTTAATGGAGGCTCACAAACAGTACATAGATTCCTAAGATATATAGAGATTTTAGTTATTGCCCCAAAATCTGTCATACCTGGGGACTAACCTCCTTACTTCAGCATTTAGTTTTAACACCCCAACGGTTGCATCTTTATTCGATAAACCTGAAAATAATATCCTCCAAAACTCTTAGCGAGGTTATTTCTAAATACTGGGGCTCACCAAATAATCTGAGATTTTGATAAAAAATGTAAATACACGATTACAAGGGCTAATAGATATGATTTATTTTAAAAACTAGTAGTTAAAAATCCCAATGTTTAAACTCTATATTGGATATAATTTCTATAGAAAAAGCTCTTCAGAGTTCAAACTGAGCTACCGCATGCCCTGATGGAGTCATTTCCCGTTTCGGATCCTTTTTGTCGGACTGTAACTGCCCAATTAAGGGTCTGTTTAATTTATTTTGTTGGTCTGTTTTATTGAAAAGTATATCCCAACCACTTATTTGGCAATATGTAAAAGTCTAATTAGGAATGTCAATTGGACAGGGCCGGACCGAAGACCCAGCCCGATTTTACCCCGGTTTGCGCTGATGACATTAGCCCGGCAAAAAAAATTGGCCCGATCCGGCCCGGTCTGAGAATTAAAAGGTCCGTACTTGGGCCTTGTTCATCCGGTCCCGGTCCAGCCCGGATACATCAAATTTTGTATGGGTTAATTTAGGTTTATACGTGAACAATATTGTGTCTATAAATTATGAGAATAATCAATGAGATGTGATTTTGATTGTATAAAGTAAGTATTTTACATATTTATATTACGATGCAAATATGTTATATGTTCTAATTTTATTGGGTTGATAAAAATTCCCTATGAATTTTTGCATTAGGGATAAAAAAAATATCTTGAAAATTGGACCAGCTCGGGCCTTAACCGAGCCTCATAAAAATCTTCCGGGCCGGGTCAAGTCCATGGAAATTGGACTTTTTACCGGGTCCGGACCGAGTTTTTGAGGACCGAGCCGATCCCAGGCCTATTCAAGCCCGACCCATTGACACCCCTAGCTCTAGTCAACTGGAAACTTAATTCATTGACTCCCCCATTTTCCGATTTTGGCATCACATCCATGGGAGAAGATCGAATGCCATTTTTCAAAGAAGCTGAAAATATTTTCATTAGTACCAAATTAGGAATTTTGTTTTCATTTTCCACATAAATGTATTTTCTTAGAAATTTTTTTCCATACAATTATGTTTTACGTATAACCAAATGAACACTAAGTCTAACTCACTAACACTCCTGATTTGCACTCCTGATTTGGATTATAAGTCTAACTCATTAACACTCATAATTTGGATTATCTATTAAGATTGTCTGCTTCATGTCTACATCAATGTTTGGGCGCTTTCTATGGTCTTGGTGGACGTGTAGAACACATCAATAAATTAATAAGGGCATTAACAATTTAACATATCTCCTGCCCGGATCTTCTAAACCGGATATTAAGCCGGATAATAAAACGATGCCAGAGTGGTGACACTCGCAAATTGTGGGGTTGTGGTACCTTCTTATAATTATATAAGGTGGGTGGTGCAATTAGATGATCTCATGGTATGATTCTTTCTGAGGATTGCCAGTACAGCATTCGGTCCACATCATTAATAATGGGTTAATCATGGCTGTGGTTAGGCTAATCTCTTATCATGACGAATTATAATAGCTCGTATCAGTTTCTTTGGTGGTTGGTGGTCGTACTCATCAAATTAAGTAAGGGATTTTTAGATATCAGGACTTGTAATCTTCTGTATTTTGAGGTT
Organism: Zantedeschia hybrid cultivar; assembly: GCA_030544215.1. NCBI lineage: Eukaryota > Viridiplantae > Streptophyta > Magnoliopsida > Alismatales > Araceae > Zantedeschia > Zantedeschia hybrid cultivar. Next base: position 12,765,082 of record JARZZO010000015.1, read on the forward strand.
GACCTTTTATAATCTTTCTGTTTACTTAGACTTTCCTATTACATGCTCATTGTCCAACCTCAAAAATGAACCAAGGAGGTTTGTGTTTTGATGAGGTCAACCACAACATGAATGTGATTCAGATAGTGGACTATCCGTTATTGTATCTGCTAAGCAGATCATATATTTTCCTATTGTTAATTTAACTATGGGAAAGTTGTTAGTTACCTATGGGAAAGTAGTATATTCATGAATCACTTGTAATGTCTACGTAGGTGTAACTATTAGTAAGTTATTAGATAGTAAATGGTCTAAATAAGATCTTATAAGACGCAAATTTGAAGTACAAGTTAATCTATAAACTTCACTTAAAAATCAAATTTTAGATTAATAAGAAATAACCTTTAATTAGGAGAGACAAAAACACACACTCAAATTTAAAACTGTCTTATCACCTAGAAACATAGATCATAAAAGTAACAGTCTATTTAAATTACACTTAAGGATTGTTTGTTTTAATGTAAAACAACATAATTTAAAACAAATGTTTCGTTTTATAGTCTGTTCAGTTGTTCGTATGGAAGATGGGTTTGGGGGACACTAAGCTGGGCAATTTGTTTTTTATTTTTTATGTCCTTGTGTCGCAATCTATGTCAAAGTTTTACACGGGGTTGTTTGTTTTAGTGTAAAACTTTGTAAATCACCTGTTTCAAAATCAATGGTTTCAAAATAAGTTAAATTTTCTTGTTTTAGAATTAAGAAATATTTGTTTAGTTGTTTGTAAAATAAAACAAGAGGAATACTTCAATCTTCTTATTTTAGTTTACAGTGGGTTTTTGCTGTAAACCAAAATAAGGGATGGCACAAATACTTAGCCCCAACTGAGGTTTGGTTTACTCAAAGTGTTACTTAACATCAGTCCTTAAATCTAATCCAAGGATTTCCTAACGGTTATAGCTGCCAGATAGGAGGCTTGTAAATGGGACTATCTATTTTCGTATCTAATGTCTATTAATCTATTGAAGACAGAGGCACCATCCAATCGGGCTATCGGTTACCATTAATGTCCTTAAACCAAATGATGATTAACCCTCGTGGAGAGCACATACTCGCACTTGTTAAACTTAACCCCCTTTTCACATCACAGTCCCCACAACTTGACTGGTTCTCAAGGGTTCCATGATTCCATCCCTTTGAACTGATTCACACATATACATATTATTGAGATAGAGAGAGGAGTTAATGCCAAGATACAGAAGATTATGAGGGAGTTATAGGAGAGAGAGAGAGAGAGAGAGTTAATGCCTAGGTATAGAAGATTATAGGTAGAATTACAAATGAACCAATACCCTCGATGAATAACTCGTAAGACTACTCGATAAGAGTTTGATATTTTAAAAATAAGAAGAATTTACTTTGGATGGAATAAGTAGTTCAATAGAATAAGTGATTCATGTCTTAAGGTTGAATGATTTATTCCACTTATAATGCGTCCGTGTCAAAAATAACGTGTCTGCGCTCCCAACATAAATAAGTCACATAATTCGTTATGCTCGACGCTTATCCCGCAAACAAACCGGTCCTAAATGAACCAAGCGTGAACAATTATTATAAAAATTCAACTCGAACTCGATTAAAATTAATCCAACCAAACTTGAACAAATTATACTTGGCTCGTTTGCAGTCCTAATTATAGGGGAGACATCTAAAACAAAGAGAGAGAGAGAGAGAGAGAGAGAGTTAATGCCTAGGTATAGAAGATTGCACGGGATTTCCATATATGACATTGGTGACAGGGAAGTACACGACATCTAGATTGCATTCGTAATCTACATGTCCAGTCGATTAATGCATCGTTGTGGCCAATTAATCTAATCTGGTCTGGACCACTTTCCCGGAGTTGGTCTGGGCTTCAATGATTAGGGTCCCAGGCCTCGTTGGCCATGGTGGTTGGAATCATAGAGTGGTCGTCGGCAATTATAATTCCACAACCTGTGCGTAATATTCTCTGTAAAGGCAGCTGCCAGAGATGAATCCCCGCCGGATGGAGCCAACGGTCGGTCGGTAGCCATGTTGTTGTTTCAGGTGGGACTAAATTTTTTTAAGCCCTTCCTAAAGAAAGTTATCTTGATGTCCTCTTAACTTAGTAATGTGAGTTGAGGCCAACAACTGTTTAAAATGGAAAAGGTATCATCTTTTTGAGTTGGGCCTCATCCACCCTATAGCTAGCATATAGGTCATGTGTATGTTAGTCTAGGGCCTTACAATTGTGGAATGATCTTAATGCTTGTGTGTATAAGGCACAAACTAGAATGAAAAAAGTGATCCATCAAGTGAGATACTAAAGAATTGTTTGTTTTAGCATAAAACAACATAATTTGAAACAATTGTTTCATTTTACAACATTTTCATTTGTTTGGAATGATGTAAAATAATGTAAAGTAAAATCCTGTTTGAGTCTTGTCTGTCCACTTGACAGTCCAATTCCTTTGTTTTGGTTTACAACAAAGGCCCACTGTAAACCAAAACAAGAAGATTGAAGTATTTTTCTTGTTTTATTTTACAAACAACCAAACAAACATTCTATGATTTTAAAATAAGAAAATTTTACTTGCTTTGAAACCAATGATTTTGAAACCGGCGATTTACAAAATTTTACACTAAAACAAACAACCCCTAAATCACAATATTTTAGTTTTATTCTTAAATGCTTGAATCAACATATTAACCTTGCATGTGAAAAAAGACAGATTAGATGAAGTTTGTGGGGTTAATCTTAAGATAAACTATGAATAAATGTTCAACAATCTGATTAATGCTTTGTACAGCTGAAGAAAAGTGTAATTGTAATCATTGCATCCCTTTTCTATAACATCTTGATCTTTACAAAGAATTTATGTCATGTGGCTGTACTGTGTAGAACTCTTTACAACTGTGGAACGATCTTAATACTCGGGTCTATAAGGCACAAATTAACAAGATGCAAATCAAGTTATTCATTCTAAATCACTGCATTCTTAGTCTTTATTCATGAATTAATGCTTGAATCAACATATGTATCAAGTTTGCATTGAAAAAAAAAAATTAGATGAAGTTCATGGGCCGGAATAATCTTATGGTAACTGTGAATAAAAGTCCAAGAATTTGATTAATGGTTTGTACACCGAATAAAAATGTAATCGTAATCATTACATCCCTTAATGTTTTCTATAATCTCTTGATCTTTGCAAAGACTTTATGGCATTCGTAGAGATCATCTCTTATATCCATTCTACATTGTCTCACGATATAGCTTTTATAAATAATAATAAAATTAATAGATTCACTCAATGTCAAATTTTGAATTTTACATTCTCAAATAAACTTTGAAATGCTCTTCTTACATCTCTGTTGAAATTGTAAACGACGAAAAATGTTCTTCATGTTCAATTTTCTTTTATATGTCATGATAATAAAAGATACAACTAATATAAATGATGAAATATATTACATTATTATTTATTTTTATTTAAAGTATATTAATTTAAAGACACAGTTCTCCAATAGAGGGAGCACTTCACCTGTGCAAGTGATGATTTCTATGGCCTGTGTTTTTGCACAGGTAAATAGGAATGCAAATGGGTTAGATTCAGTGCAGATCTAATAATTGAAATCATCTAGGATCGTGCAGCAAGTAATGCTCATGTACACGTTAACAATTAGCAAAATAATTGAGTTATTGATTACCAGTTGCATGTCTAACCCTTGGTCGATACACACATGGTATGCTATGCTCAATGTAAAGGTAAAATGGAGTGTGACTGAGGAATGATTCAGTGAGTTCGAACTCATGGTGAAGTCTAGCTTGAGGTTGAGCTCCACAGTTAAAAGGCATTTTTCACCTCATCCTTTCGGATGATTACCACACTCTCGTTGGGCTTGCGAGGTACTTTTACGCAAATATTCTTTTTACTGGGTAGCTCAAGTAAAGCTGTGCATAGTTCAGTTCAAATCGAAAAATAGAATCGAACCAAGTGATTCGATTTGGTTCGATTTGGTTTGGAGTATATCCGTTCGATTCGGTTAATAGATATCTTATATTAACATTATATATATGAATATCTTAATATTTTAATATCATATATATATTTGTATATAAATATGTATTTTTAAAATTTAATTTTAATATTAAATATATATTTAATATAAATAAAATATAAAATTTCGATTTGAATCTAACCGAACCGAAAAATTTCGGTTTAATTTTAAATGACAATTAGATTTCGATCTGGAAAAATTTCGTCGGAACGGTGCACACCCCAGCTCACCGGTGCCCGTGTTTCCTTGACGTACCACGGATAGCGCAAGTTGGAAAGTAAACTTTGAAAAGTTTCATTTGCTTTCTCTCTCTCTCTCATGATGTCCGTCCAAGTTACCAGCTTCTACCCGGCGGCTAATGGGGTGCTCCGCGAACAGGGGATGAGACGGGGTCATGGCCTCGTCCCCCCTCTTCGTACACGAGCCAGGAGTAAGTCTGCTCTCTTGATTGAACCAGTCTGGGAGGGGGGAAACACTCGCATCAGATTTAACCTTCCTCCCTCCTTCCATGGCCACCCTACATGGTCCCCCCAACAGCTCTCACAGCGAAGAGGACACAGCAACAACACCTGGTATCAGTGTCCCGGGCAAACCCCCCGCCCTCTACCCTCTACACAGCTTATGAATCGTACACACACACACATGAACGTACCAGACTTCTTTAATCATGCGAAGGTTAAAGCAACTTTAGCGAAAGCACCATGTCACATAGCCTCAGAAAGCTGCGGCACAGCACCCAGCAGAGAGAGCAGAACACAGCACGCTTCTCTTTTCTGCTCTGTAGTGAGGCCTTGGTAGTTGGTGGGTGGGTCTGTGTCCGTTGGGTCACCTGCCACCGCGGTAACTTGAGCGGTAGAGGAGCTGGGTTCTCTTGTTTTGAAGGAGATGTGCAGCCATTAGCCATTACTGTTACTGTTTCCGGTACAGGGAAGGTGGAGGAAGGTGACGAAAGAAGGTTGGCAGGGAAAGGGACGGGTGTTGGGAGCGTAGTGGAGGGGACCTGCCAGGCTGACGGGGGGAGATGATTAGCCTTCCTTGTCGCAGTCACATGGTCTCGCTGTCCTAAGGTCCCACCCTCCACCATCGTCCCTCTCTCTCTCTCTAACCTGTCTTCTTCTACTGGGGGGTGAGAGGGGGCTGTGCCCTTGAATCTTATCCATAAATTCTCCCTTCCCCTTGTCTTCCCCTTCTTTCTGAGAGGAACAGAGGACAAGGAGGAGGAAAAGCTAGAAAGAGAGAAAGAGGTAGAGAGAGTGAGGAGAAGGAGTCGTCTAACAGGATGACGAAGGAGGTCACAGCCGAGCCGGAGCAGCAGGCGGCCAAGGACTACACGGACCCGCCCCCGGCGCCACTGCTGGACGTCGGCGAGCTCCGCCTCTGGTCCTTCTACCGCGCCCTCATCGCCGAGTTCATCGCCACCCTCCTCTTCCTCTACGTCAGCGTGGCCACCGTCATCGGCCACAAGAAGCAGGGCGACCCCTGCGGCGGCGTCGGACTCCTCGGCATCGCATGGGCCTTCGGCGGCATGATCTTTATCCTCGTCTACTGCACTGCCGGCATTTCTGGTCCCCTCTCTTTCTCTCTCTTTATACGCACGGGCTCTCTCTCTCTCTCTCTCTCTACACCTGTGTGTGGCGCTTGCTTGCTTGGTCGCTTTTGTGTGTGTTAAGCACCGAATGGTGTGGGCTGCGCAGGGGGACACATCAACCCGGCAGTGACCTTCGGACTGTTCCTGGCAAGGAAGGTGTCGCTGCTGCGGGCGCTGTTCTACATGGTGGCGCAGTGCCTGGGGGCCATCTGTGGGGTGGGCCTGGTGAAGGCCTTCATGAAGAAGCCCTATAACTCCCTCGGCGGCGGCGCCAACACGGTCGCGCTAGGCTACTCCAAGGGCACCGCCCTCGGCGCCGAGATCATCGGCACCTTCGTCCTCGTCTACACCGTCTTCTCCGCCACCGACCCCAAGCGTAGCGCCCGCGACTCCCACGTCCCGGTAGCCTCCCTCCCCTCACCACCATCCATCTCCACAGCCTCCATGGCAGTACTTCATACCTCCTTTCCCCACACGTTCTGATCTCCGTGCACGGGTTTCTATCCCTCTGGCAGGTCCTGGCGCCGCTGCCCATCGGCTTCGCTGTGTTCATGGTGCACCTGGCGACCATACCCATCACGGGCACCGGCATCAACCCCGCGAGGAGCTTCGGCGCCGCCGTCATCTACAACAACGACAAGGCCTGGGATGACCACGTATGTTATCTTCTCTCTCTAACGTGAAGCCTCCATATATAGATCAACTTCCTTCTTTGCGCTGATGGAAGCTCTCCTTTGTTTCACTTTGAGCAGTGGATCTTCTGGGTCGGGCCCTTCGTCGGCGCCCTGGCGGCGGCGGCCTACCACCAGTACATCCTGAGGGCGGCGGCCATCAAGGCTCTGGGATCCTTCCGCAGCAACCCTCGCAACTGACGAAGCCATGGAGAGGAAGGAAGCGCCGTTAGTGCCATCTCCCTTGCTTGCTCCTCATCAGAGTGAACAGAACTGAGGAGGTGGTCTCTGTTATCAGTCTTAAATTTGTATGAGTTTTTAGTGTTCTTTTTTTTGTGGGGGTGATGAGGGGAGGAGTGGTGTTAGGTTGGTGTGTAATGTAAGGAGCTTACTGTGGCCATTGTTTGCATTGTAGTGGTGGTGTCTTCTTCTGAACATTTCCATCACTTTTGTCCTGGCTCATTGCTGTGTGCTTCTGTGGAAGCATCTCTTGAAGAAAGAACAAGAACAAGGGAGTGGGTGGGGGCCTGTTCTTCTCATTTACCCAGCGCCAAAACTACCACCATGTGGGGTGAAGCGCACCCTGAACACCAACTGGTTCAGACGAGTTGCTGCTGGCCACTGGCTACTGGCTACTGGCTACTGGCTACTGGCTGGGGAGGGAGGGGTGGTTTGTTGAGTGGTCCCACGTGTCAGCCACTCGTTGGTTCAGTCCCATGTGCGTCACATGGGGTTCCATGATCGCTTTTATTATTCGTTCGGCGCCCACCAGTGACCAGCCCGTCCCGCGTTCCCCGCAGCAAGCAAACCAGCTGCAGTGGCGATTCGTATCAAATTACACGGTGCAAGTATTTTAGAACCATCCAAGATTGCTGGGCCATTTGGTCGAGGCGGGGGCAAGGTTCGACGAGTCGTGGCGACTCGAATGAATCGCATAGTCGCATCGACTCAGATTCGTTCTGATACTATACGAGTCAAGCGGATATGACAAACCCTGGACGGGAGCCTCCTCGGAGAGCTAGTGCACCCAGTCATGATTCCACAGACTGATGAGGGATTCGGGTGTACGTTGTAGACCGTTGTGGCTCATATGCCACTGGAGTGGTCTTTGTAAACGATCACAAATGGTTCGGACTACGAAGATTGGTGCAACAAGGGCCGGCCGAGTAGGGGTTAGGCATCTGCTAGCTGATGAGATGGAGGGGGGTCTAGACTTGGTAGTAGGCACCAGGAGAGGAAAGGGGATCCTCTGTACCTCTCCCCTTTGGGTCATTGTGTGCCTTCTAAAGTCATGATGGGGAAGAGGTAATGAGGTTATTCTATTATTTCAGGAATAAATGATTTATTCATCCTTTTATGAATTTTGAGGCACACAATGATCTAAAGAAAACAGGTTTAGAGGATCTCGTTTTAAGAGAGAGATGGGGAAGAAAGAAATGGGCATGCAGTAGTTGAGGTAGTCTAGAGGGATCGAGTGGTGTCTTGTTGTGGAAGAGCTGGATTTTAGCTCTTGTACCAACGTAAACGAGATGAGGTTAGAAGTCTCCTGAAGCTGCCGCGTCGGGAAAGATCCCTTCACGTGAAGGGTGGTGGATAAGTCATTAAATTGATCCCCACACTTCAAAGGACATATTCTTACGTAAGAAAGGATAGGTTGGCTATCCATGAGCTGCGCTGTCGTCTTGGAACGTTCTGGGGAGTTTATGACGTGGCAGATCGATGGGAGTCATTTGTCGCCTAGCTTGCACTAGGTTTGTTTGAACCCATCTATCTCGAGCCATTCAAGATTTGCCTACATGGCCCACCCGCTGTGAGCTGTGACCTCCTTACTGTGTCGCTAAGATGGCTACGTCACTTTTCTTTTGGCACCATTTGCGGCAGATCAGTGCGGGAGCCATGCCCGACGCCTCCCCAAGAACCGTCTAGTACAAAAAGTGATTCAATGAATTCTGCCTCACGGTAAAATTGAATACTTTTGTCAGTGATATTTTTCATTTTATTCTTTTCATAAAAAATAAAAGAGACAAAGTAAAAAATATCTCTGATTATAAAATTTGACCTCATGGTGAGGTCGAGGTCACTTAAGAACAACAAAGTTGCCATCCTCCTCTTATATCTTTGAATTGGTGATTAAGATTGCTTGAGAATGACACCTCTTAGTAGGCCAGACTTATGACAACTTTTTGAGCTTAGCATACTACGTGTTAATTGGGAGCTCCATACGATCTTCATTGGTAGCAACCAACACCAGATGATCTCCTTTTATAAGGGGATCAGTACATCAATATGCCCCATTTAACGCTCATGAATCATGATGGGACCTTGGCCCCCATCCACCATGAGAAGTTCAATACTCTACTAACTCTCTAGGGTTTATTTTGTTTGTAGAATAGGACCAGAATAGTCGGTATAAAAGTTCTATTCTGATTTAATTGAGGGTATGCCTAATTCTCCTAATTATCTCAATTTTACTTTTTATTTCACTCCTTATTTCACTTATTCTTATCAAATCACTTGGAATAGCGCAGTGTAATTTTTCTTATTCTGGGTGGAATACCAACAACTTATCAAATCAAAATACCTCTTATTCTGATTTAAGAAATCTCCAGAATTTTATTTTGGTTTAAGTTATTCTGCAAACAAAGTCACACCTAAGGTGTGTTGGATGCCATGAAATGTTGTGCCTTCTAGCTTACCTTGGAGAAGACTTCCTTGGGGTAGTTTAGGACCTTTAGACTTGGGTGTCTATCATCTGTTAGCTCCTGTCACCAACTTAGGTAGCTCTTCATGGACATCTTCTGCAATAGCAGCTAGTTGAAAAGAAGCTTGTCCAGACTAATTACATTACAAGAAAAATAAGATTTTAGTTACGGTTAAAATGCGTAGGTAACAAGGTCAAAAGTGTAAACCATGGGATGATACGAAAGTCTTTACCTACAGTTTAATATATCATTATGTATAGGATGATGATAGCATCAGTTTTGATGTGTATAAATACATTGAGGCATTTTATCAAGTTTTAATCGATTAATAGTAAAAGTGATTTAAAACAATATTTACAGATGGAACTATAAGTAAATTCTTGGAATATGTCAAACAGGTTGCAATTTTCGAATGTAATTTGGCACATTTCTTATCAATGAAACGTAAGTGATTATCTATAAGCTGTAATGAAATTTGCAGCTTAACCATAAGTAATTAGACCTATAATGTTTACATATGTTCCAGTTATACATAATCTATTTTTCTACTCATTAATAACATGAACCTTCCATTCATCATATATACATATGTACATGCATTCTATTCCAGTCAACATCCACCATACATTCATTGCTACATTCTTGATAATAACATCCATCATATTTCAACATAAAAAATATGTCTTTGAGTCTAATTATGACTGTGATTACACTCCTTCCAATAGCAAAAATAGAGAAACAAAGCTCCTTTAAACAAAAGAATGTAAATATAGAAAATGTTGTGGAATAAAATGACTACAATATGCCATGATGTCATGACACAAAAAAAGGCCAAGTGGAAACACATTCACCTCAAAGCACCTCTCAACATTGCACATCAACTTGAAAAAATTGTTAAACAATTGTTCTCAATACAGACAAGACTACGACATATTCTCATCAGAATAACACATCTTAGAATCAAAACCCTCTGCTCTTTCTTGATTTATGAGAAAATGATAAACACAACTTCCATCTACCCTCTGCGCTTTCCTAATCAATGGGAAAGTTGCATGTGATTTTAAAAGGAAAGAAGTTATGGTAGGAAAGCCCCTCTCATTATTTGTCTTTCATACTAATCTCCAAGTGATAGGATGCATGTGGGAGGCACAAAATTGTCGATCTCAACTAAAGCTTTTGCTGTTACTACAAGGATGTCTATTCTATTCTAACTAGAGTAAGCACCTGAGTTTCTTTTTAGATAAATTTCTTAGTCTAGTTTTCTTTGAAATGGCACATCCTCACTAGAATAACACACCTAAGCAATTAAAACTTATAGGTCAAAATCTCGTTCACTACGATCAGAGCCTTCCACTGAGTATTGGAAGGTTAGAAATCAACAGGCCTACAAGAGAGAATACCATTAAGGGCCCCCGCGATGAACTAGAGGATCTCCCTCCAATGCTTAAGTTAGAAAGCTGGGGTCAAAGGGAAAAAAGTAGGAGAGGTCTGGGTTCCTAAGAATGCACCTGGTGAGTTTGGACCATAAGTCTTTATGTAAGGATTGAGGTTTCGGATCCGGTTATCGGGTCAGTTTCAGGGTCAGATCCCTTAGTTTGGGCTCTGGTGGGGCTGAGACTTAGTTTCTTTTTCGCGTCGAGATTGCGAGACTCGGTTCAAACGGCGTCTAGCAATATGGACGCGTTTTAGGTTGTGCCACGTGAGGGCCACGTGGGCTGGCCTTAGGGCGCGAGAGTACGGCCCCGGTCATATCGTTTGAATGGCTTCTTGGAAGGATGACGCCATTTACAGTACGACCCTGGGTTGTCAGTGTACGGCCCGGTCATGTCATCTGAATGACGTCAGGGTTGCACGACGCGTTTTATCCAGCTTCTATTTGACCCCGCGAACCCTCCTTCCTTTCCCTCATTCTCTCCTTTCCTCTCTCTCTCCTCTTCCCCCTCCGAGCTCTGGCGAACCACCTCCCCTTCTCCTTGCTTTCCTCCCTCCATTCCATCTCTCCCTCCACTCCATCAACCTCCTACCCACCACTACCACCACCATCTCGTCCGCGGCGTTTTTCTCTCCGGACGGCGGCCGACGTCCCGGTGGACGGCGGCCGACGTCCCGGTGGAGTAACGACGTCCACGGCGGTACCGGCGGCGGCGTGTGGCGAAGCGGGTTGGCGGCTTGGAGCTAGAAAGAGTTCGAGTAACCGGTAGGGTGACAATCCCTGTTGTATTTCGTTTAAAAATCATGTTTTTCCCGCTTTGGAGTATGTTTAGGGGTTTTCTTGAGGTGAAAATATTAAATGCATGTAATGAGAAATTGGGTGTTTTAATGGGTATCTAGGTTCTTCTCCTCCTTCTCCACTTTGTTCGTATTTTTACACGATTTGGAGGAGGAAATTCCACCCTGTGGATTGGGGGAAGGCTGAGGGAGAACCTATCTGTGAAGGTTGAATGACGTCGGGGGACAACGACGTCTTTTAGAAAGGCGGCTTCCACCCACGACGCGATTTGACCCAGATAACAAACTCTGTCTCCGGAACTGAATGGCGTCTAGGGACAACGACGCCATTTTAATCGCGTCCTCCGTGAATGACGCCTTTTAGGCTAGTTTTTCCATTGAATCAGTTTAGGGGTCTTGAATGACGTCGGCCTTGGGCGACGCGATTCAAGCCAGAATTCCATTAATCCATGCAATTAACACATGTTTACACTGTTAGATAGTTTAGTTAATTGCATGTGTAGAAATGTACTCGATGACATTGGATTCTATGTGATTGGGTTGCACCGTATTGTGTTTTGTGCAATCGTGGGCCTAGAGTGACAGTTGTTAGCGCTTAGGGACCCTGTGTCGGTGTGGGAGTGACACGGCGCCGGTGTGGGAGTGGCGGGGTGACGCTTAGAAAGAGGGTCACCTGGTGTACCCCGGGATATAGCTAATACCGGTGTGGGAGTGGTACATTCGGAGTGTCACTCGTGCTGGGGGAAGCAAAAACCACCTGGAGCCTATCGGGCCGGAGTAGCCAGCAGGCTATCCGAGAAGTTACTATTTGGTCTCAGCGGGTCGGTGTTTTCCGTGTTCGGCCATGCGACTTGTGTGTTTCGCCGAGACGCGGGTTGTGGACTTGTGACGGACTGGTTTTTAGAATTGTGCATGTTACCGTTTGAATGCATGCATTTCATAACGAAATTGGAAAATATATTTACTACTTTAATTGCTTAAATTGTCTATATTTGTGTTGTTATACTTGTAGGTGCGTGAGTGGGCGGTGGTGATCGAAGGATCCCTACTGAGTCTTTTCGATGAGACTCACCTCTGCGGTTTTCAGGTGAGGGTTCTAGGCATGCGTCGCGAGAAGAGTGTTGTTTTGGGTCGCGTGCCAGCAGCCGTTGTTCCGGGGTATGCCCCGATGTAGTTGTCATTTTATTTTCTGGCCTGTATGCTTAATTTTTTTCTTTTTTCAGTTGGAGTATGTAATTATTTGCTGAGTCGAGTCGCATTGTAATAATTTTTAATTCTTGTACTTCCTTTTCAATTCAATGCGATGTGAATGTTTAGCTTAATTTATTATTTATTTCCCAGACTTATCTAGATCCTAGTTTGGCTCCAAATTAATGATTCGGTACCCATTTAGTAATCGGATCCCCGATTATAGGGTGACGGGTCGTTACACTTTATATAGCGGTCAAGACCTAATTAAAGGTCGATTCTGACAAGGAAAGTCCGATTTGGAGAAGATCTTCCAATTGAGTTCTGAGTTGGAAGGGACCGTGCTAAGGAAGGAGTCCATATTCTGACGAATTCTTTTCTAATATGTCTCGGGTCCACGACCAAGGAAACCAAGGTTTCCCGATCGGACTAGGTTCGCATGAATAGAAGTTCTCGTCTGGATTGAACTTTTACGGGTCTCCCTGAGAGGTGGACTCAAATCGGACCAACTAGCGGGCTGCTTACTTTTGACTAGATTGATCTTGGGCCCAGGTGGGGCCTCTTTTTGGTTCCCACTAAGCTAAGGCCTACGGGCAAATGGTCTAGGCTTCTGGCTACATTACTGGGCCGACTCACTTGCTATAGGGCTAAGCGAAATTCTCATCCATAAAAAACAAATAACGAAAATATAGTCATTTATTCTAGGTTTATTTTATTATCAAATAGTGCCTTAAAAATACAAATAACTAGAATCAGAAAAAAAAAGGCTAGAATACCCTAGTGTTTGAGACATTAAAACATAATTTAACATGTTGGAATAATGTAGAAATGAAATGTTCCATTATCAGTGATATGAACTGTAAGGATTGAGACTTTCGGATCCGGTTTTCGGGGTCGGACTCTGTAGTTTGGGCCCTAACGGGGCTGGGACCCTGTTCTGTTTCGCGTCGAGCCTGCTCGACGCGGTTTAAACGGCGTCCGACGTGGCAGACGCGTTTTAGATTGTGCCACGTGGATGCCACGTGGGCTAGCCTTGGGTCGCGAGTGTACGGGCCGGTCGTGTCGTCTGAACGGCGTCCATTATGGGCGACGCGTTTCAGACTGCGACCTTGCGGTGTCAGAGTACGGTGCCGGTCTTGTCGTCTGAATGGTGTCAGCCTTGGGCGACGCGTTTCAGACTTCCGTCAGAACGGCCTGTCATGTCATCTGATAGGCGCCCGTCCATATCGACGCGTTTTAGCTAGTCTCTGGTTAACCCCGCGAGCCCTCCTTCTTTCCCTCATTTTCTTCCTTCTCTCTTTCTCTCCTCCCTTCCGGCGACTCCGGCGACGACCCCTTCTCCTCCTTCTTTTCCTCCCACCACTTCGTCTTTCCCTCCACTCCATCAACCACCTAGCTCCCACCACTACCACCTCCACTTCCTCCGCGGCGTTTACTCTCCGGACGGCGGCCGACGTCCCGGTGGAGTAAGGACGACCTCGGCGGTACCGGCGGCGACGTGGGGCGAGGCGGGTGGACGGCTTGGAGCTTGGAGGAGTTCAAGTAACCGGTAGGGTGACGATTCCCATAGTATTCTATGTTAAAACCATGTTCTCCCTCTTAAAGCATGTTTTAGATCTATGGTTTTGGGGTAGAATAAGCATGTTTAGGAGCTCTTCTTGATGGAATGGGGGATCCCTATGAATGTGGGTTTATGATGGTTTGGTTTGCCTCTCTTTCTCCTCTGTTTTTAGGCGATTTTGGGGTTTTTGGGGGTGAAAAGGGGAGCCCTCGGGCTCGAGATAGACCTGGCTCCTGGCGTTAAAAGACGTCGTGCATGGACGACGCCTTTTTGAAGGGCGTCGGGCCATCATGACGCCTTTTAGGCAGGAATCGTTCCACTCAGACTTTGTCAGTTCGGGGATTATGGGACTAAAAAACGTCATGTGTTAGCGACGCGATTTGTAATAGCGTCGGGTCACTATGACGTCTTTTAAGGCAGAAATCCCCCGATTGACGTTTTCTGCGAATCCTGGACTTCTGTGTTATTGGCGTCTGAGGATGTTGACGCCTTTTAAAAGGCGACCTCTGGTGTCGACGCCTTTTAGGCCAGATTCTGAGGCCGGTATTTCATGAACCAGTATAGGGTGCTTGAATGGCGTCGGCCTTGGGCGACACGATTCAAAACAGAACTACACTAATTCATGCCAGTAAAACGTGTTCACACTGCTAGACAGTCGGTTAATGCATGCTTTTAGTGTACTCGATGACGATGGATTCTTCATGACCGGATGGCACTGCGCTGTGTGTCGTGCGACCGCGGACTTTTCACGTGACCGGATCGCACTGTGCCGGGTTTTGTGTTACTGTGGACCTGGAGTGACAGTTGTAGCGCTTTATCACCCTGTGCTGGTGTGGGTGGAGCACAGCGTCGGTGGGGGCGTGGGCGGGGTGACGCCTAGTGAGAGAGGGTCACCTGGTGAACCCCGGGGTCAGCTAGTACCGGTGTGGGTGTGGTACTTTCGGAGTGTCACTCATGCTGAGGGAAGGAGTAACCACCTGAGCCAGTTGGGCCGGAGTAGCTAGAGTGCTATCCGAGGGGTTACTGTTTGGTCTCAGCGGGTCGGTGTTTTTTTCCCACCGTCGTTTGTGTGGTTGGCGTGTGCTATCGAGACGTCGGTTGTGGGTTCCCTAGTAGACTGGTTTAAAAATATGCATGTTTAATACATTTCGACTGCATGTGATTCACATCGAGATTTAGGAATAGTAATTACCACTGTGCTTGTTACTTTACCTTCAGCTGTATTTTACACTTGTGGGTGTGTGCGTGGGCAGTGGGGATCGAAGGATCCCTACTGAGTCTTTTCTTTGAGACTCACCCCTGCGGTTTTCAGGTGAGGACTCCCGGCAGACCTAGCGAGGGGAGTGCGGCTGTGTGTTGAGCGCTGTCAGCTGTTGTTCCGGGGTATGCCCCGACGTAGTTGTTCTTTTTATTTCTGGCCTGTATGCTTAATTATTTCTCTTCTGTTGGAGTATGTAATTATTTGTTGTATCGAGTCGCATTGTAATAACTTTTAATTTCTGCACTTTCCTTTCAATTCAATGCGATGTGAATGTTTAGCTTAATTTATTATTTATTTCCCAGACTTACTTAAATCCTGGTTTGGTTCCAAATTAATGATTCGGTACCTATTTAGTAATCGGATCCCCGATTATAGGGTAGCGGGTCGTTACATGAACGATGAAATTTAATATATAAGGTCCATCAAACATGTAGAAGGTATACTTTCCTATAGTGTATAGCACTACCCAACCATATACATTTTCCACATTGAATAACTACTGCCAACTTTTGCAATGACTTGTTATTAGGATTATGCCAAATAAAACATAAATTCCACAAACTTAGATCAATGTGGGCATCAATATAACTTCAGAGAATGATGCTTGATGAGTACATGTCAAGATTCATGATACCTCGTTAAACATCAAATCTTGTTAACAAGCATTATACTTGAATGCTTTTGATGCTCCTATTGTAAGGATCGAGACTTTCGGATCCGGTCTTCGGGTCGGACCCCCGTTGTTCTAGCCCTTGTGAGGGGCGGAGATTCTGAGTCGAATCGCGTCAGGACCTCGAGACGCGTTTTAAACGGCGTCCACCGTAGCAGACGCGTTTCAGGTTCTGCCACGTGGACTGACCTTGGGCCGCGAGAGTACGGCCCTGTCAGGTCGTCTGAATGGCGTCCGCGTGGGACGACGCCTTTCAGACTGCGACTCTGGGTGTGTCAGAGTACGGCCCTGACAAGTTGTCTGAATGGCGTCTGTGTAGGACGACGCGTTTCAGAATCTTGTCAGAGCGGCCGTCATGTCACCTGATAGGCGTCCGTAGATGTCGACGCGTTTTAGCCAGTTTCTGATTAACCCCGCGAGCCCTCCTTCTTTCCCTCATTTTCTCCTACTCTCCTTCTCTCCTCCTCCTCCGGTGACCGGCGGCGACCCCCTCCTCCTCCCTCTTCTCCTCACACCATTTCGCCTCTCCCTCCAGTCCATCCTCTACCTGGCTCCTACCCCTACCACCTCCACTTCCACTGCGGCGTTCTACTCTCCGGACGGCGGCCGACGTCACGGTGGGGCTAGGACGACCTCGGCGGTACCGGCGGCGGCGTGGGGCGAGACAGGCGGACGGCTTGAAGCTCGGAGGCGTTCGAGTGTTCGGTAGGGTGACGTTCCCCATAGCGTTGTGTTTAAAATCATGTTTTCCTCGTTTATGCATGTGGTGGATCTTTGGTTTCGGGGGTTAGAATGAGCATGTTTAGGATTTCTATGAGGGTGTTCGCCTATGGATAGTATTGCTCCTCGTTTCCCTCCATTTTGGATGATTTTGGGGTTATTTGGGGTTGAAAAGAGAGCCCTCGGGCTTAGGGCGGTTCTGGTTCCTGGGGTTGAAAGACGTCGTGCATGGACGACGCCTTTTTGAAGGGCGTCGGGCCATTGCGACGCCTTTTAGACAGGAATCGACTGACAGAAAGTCTGCCAGGTTGGGGATTCTGTGGCTAAAAGACGTCGGGGGTAAACGACGCGTTTTTGAATGACGTCAGGAACCCACGACGCGTTTTTAACGGCAGAAATCTCCTGAATAAGGTCTTGGAATTTCCGGATTTCCGTGTTGAATGGCGTCTGGGGATGTCGACGCCTTTTAAAAAGCGACCACTGGTGTCGACGCCTTTTAAGGCCAGATTCTGAAGACTGATTTATATGAACCTGTACATGGAGCTTGAATGGCGTCAACCTCGGTCGACGCGATTCAAGACCGAATCTCACTAATTCATGCCAGTAAAACGTGTTCATACTGCTAGATAGTTGGTTAGCACATGTTTTAGTGCACCCGATAGAGATGGATTCCTCATGATCGGATGGTTCTATGTGTGTTATGCGATCGCGGGCTTTTCACGTGACCAGATCGCACTGTGTTGGGTTTTCAGTTACTGTGGACCTGGAGTGACATTGTAGCACTTTATCACCCTGTGCTGGTGGGGGCGTGAGCACAGCGCCGGTGGGGGCGTGGGCGGGGTGACGCCTAGTGAGAGAGGGTCACCTGGTGAACCCCGGGGTCAGCTAGTACCGGTGTCGGAGTGGTACATTCGGAGAGTCACTCATGCTGAGGGAAGGGATAGTCACCTGAGCCAGTTGGGCCGGAGTAGCGAGCGTGCTATCCGAGGGGCTACTCCTTGGTCTCAGCGGGTCAAGGTTTTTCTCACCGTTGTTTGTACGGTCGGCGAGTTCTATCGAAACGGCAGTTGTGGGTTTTCTAACGGTTGGCTTAGTATGTGCATGATTATTATATTTCGACTGCATGTGTTCTCACGTAGAGAATTAGATATCGTACCTGCCACTACACTTGTTACTTTACTGTTAGCTGTACTTTACACTTGTGGGTGTGTGCGTGGGCAGTGGGGATCGAAGGATCCCTACTGAGTCTTGTCTGGAGACTCACCCCTGCGGTTTTCAGGTGAGGACTCCCAGCAGACTTAGAGCGGCGTGTGCGGCCGGGTGTGGTGTGCCTTCAGCGGTTGTTCCGGGGTATGCCCCGATGTAGTTGTTATTTATCTTTGGCCTGTATGTTTAATTATTTCCTTCTGTTGGAGAATGTAATTATTTGCTGTATCGAGTCGCATTATAATAATTTTAAATTCCTACACTTTTATTTCAATTCAATGCGATGTGAATGTTTAGCTTAGTTTATTATTTATTTCCCAGACTTACTAGATCCTGGTTTGGTCCCAAATTAATGATTCGGTACCCATTTAGTAATCGGATCCCCGATTATAGGGTGGCGGGTCGTTACACCTATGCAACTGAATTCATGTTGAAGTCAATTAACAAACGAAAATTGACTAAAAGTACATATTTATGTTTAAGTAGAAATAAAAGAAAACCTATGAAACACAAATTGGTGAAAGATTCTCTAGGAAAAGACCCAATTTTCACCCCTCCCCCCAAAAGAGAAATCCTTGCCTAAACTTTCAGTGATTAAAACAACTGCATTTTGATTCCATTGCTCTATTTGTCTTCTCCAGCACCCTTGGTTGTCTAGTGTCATTTATTTGTCTATTTCCAAGCCACTTAGTAATTAAAAGCTTGTCTAGACTAATTAATGGCCATCTAGTAGTAGTAGAAGTCCCTTCAAGATTATTTTACTCATGTTGTTGCCAAGGCACTAGGTCATAAATCTAGACTATTTCATTGTTGTTTAGTCCTAATCAACATAATAGTTGACTTTATTGGCAAATCAATCCACCACATTCCACAACTTTGAGGTCATGTTTATAAGTGCATTAACTTTGAGGTCTGAGTTGGAAAAGCGCCTTAGGGAGTATTCCCAAGGTTGCAACATAAAGAACTAGTGCAATTAGTCGGCTATGGAATCAATACTGGTCTAATGACATCAAAGATGCTTTTACCTCTTTGATCCAAAATAAATAAAAAAAAAGTTATCCCAATGTAAACTTGTCCCCATTTTGGACCCAATTTTGGAGATAAGGAACTTCATTTCTTATTAGGATAAGTTTGAATTAAAACAAGTTTAACTTGTTCCCGCACATTGATTCAAATATAAAGATAATTCATTCTACCTATTAAGGAAGATAAGCTAGCCCTATGCTCCTCAACACCTCATCTTGATTGAATTATTTTGCCACCAAACAAGACTAGATTAAGGGTAGGCCATTGGAATGACTTAAGCATAACCCTAGTAAAATTATATCGATGCCAAATTTGACCTTATAGACTAGATGCAATTGATGGAGCCTAAATCCAACTTGCGTAGTGTGCTCATAGATGAAAAAGTTACAATCTGCATAATGGTTGGTTCAACATTCAACATAGGGGTATTCAAACTGCACCCTACTTTGGATGTTACACATTTCACAAAAGTCATGCATTTCATCGAATATGAATGGTAACTGGTCGGCAACTAGGGGCACCCTTCACACTTCTCATTGGCTTGTGTTGAATTGCTCAACTAGTTTAGAAGTAACTTCCTCAACCTTAACCATGCTAAATAAATGGAACTAGTTGAACTAAATTGGGTATTGGCTGAACAAGCTAGAGGATAGGACATATAAGTAGAAGAATAAGATGAAATTGAAAAATTTATTAGAAAGGACATACATGAATAGGCAAAGGTTGGCAATGCACCTACTCTAGAGGTCAGATATCGGAGATAGCTTCCCACATAACTTTAGCTTATAATTGTAGACACGCTAATTTTGACATCATTTTTGAGTAAATTTCATATCATATAATAATGC
This sequence comes from Zantedeschia hybrid cultivar, assembly GCA_030544215.1. Lineage (NCBI taxonomy): Eukaryota > Viridiplantae > Streptophyta > Magnoliopsida > Alismatales > Araceae > Zantedeschia > Zantedeschia hybrid cultivar. The sequence goes on from JARZZO010000015.1 coordinate 12,784,808, forward strand.
CTCAGAATGGTCTGATATTTAATCATTGATTAATTTTTATTGATCTTTTTGAGTGTCGGGTTTAACAGACATGTTTAAGTTAATCAATTAAGTTGATTTTAACTCAAATTTCAATTAAAATATGAAGAAGTCTAAAAGACGTCTACTTGTGTGGACGCCATTTAGAGTTTATTCTTATTTTAACGTTTAAATTTGAATTTTAATAAGTTGATTAATTAGATAAAAGGCGTCTGTCAGGTACGACGCGTTTTATGTTTCCTAAGCTATTTCTACTTCTCTTCCGGATGTTTATCCTTATCTAATTAGTATAAAAGACGTCTATACATGTAGACGTGTTTTAGCTAATACAGATAAAGATAACTTTTCCCGGATGTTTATCCTTATCTTAATTAATCTGAAAGGCGTCAGCAATTGTAGACGCGTTTTAGATAATTACAGATAAAGATAAATTAATATGTATTTATCTGTTGGTTAAGATGGATAAATCTTAAATTTTTCCATGTAAATCCGCGGACGCAGAAGAGGTCTATAAATACCTTGTATCTTGAAAGTTAAAAAAAAAGAGAAGAGAGAGAAGTTAGAATCAGAATTAGTGATTGAAGATCGAAGCGACGATGTCCAAACGCCGAAGCGCTGTTGTTTCCAGAAGTCGGCGTCCATTCTTCATCCAATTCAAGGCTTCATCCAATTCGGCATAAGTTTTTCATTTATGCATTTTCATTTTTATTTCATTAATCTCTCATTCTTCATCATCATTTCATGCAACACACATCACAACATCATTCTTTTCAAAACCTGTTTGATTAAGGAGTTTCAAAAGCCATTAAACAAGTAAGTTTGCTGTTTAGTTTCATGTTTAAAATCATGATTAGAATAGATACTATTTCTGCTTAAAGTTCTCATCATTGTTTCTTCATTTCTCTTTCCATTTTCTTGTAACGAAGCAAAAAGGAGAATCAAAAGGAGTAAATCAAGCACAAAGTCACAAGAATCTCTGGACGATCCTCAACTTCAAATTCAACAGCAAGAACAAAGAACAAAGAAAGGGCTCTCTTTCTTCAGCCGGTTGAAGGAAGGGAATCAAGGACTCAATATCTTCCGCGTTTAAACAGGTAGGCGATCATACTTTCTTTTGGAACTTTTAAGTCAAAAGTTTTTGGCGATCACTTCACATAATTTCTGTTTTTAATAGGTTTATTTTGCACTTAAACAACATAGATTTTTCATGTTAATCACACAATCATTCTAATTTGGCGATCACGATGGGACTTAGTCTCGCCATCTTTTAATTCTTTTGTTCTTGCTATCATCAATCGGGCACCCACGGTGCACCACTTGTGTCTCTCGACACGTCCTCACCAAGTGGTGAGTGTTTTAGTTTAGTTAATTTCCCTCGTGCACCACGTGCACACCCCAGTGGCAAAATTTTGCCCTCCCATTGATTAATTGAAAAAGCTATTTTTGTGATGAAAATGCTGTGTGATTGATTTGCATCTTACTTGTTTAGTTAGTAAAATCATCCTGTTAAAATCTGGAACTAAAAAAATCTGCATGAATTGATTATTTACTGTTTTTATCCTATTTGAAGAGGAATCAACTCAGAAATTCCTCCTGCAAAACTGTTTCTGCGACTTGAAAAGCGTCTAGGAGCACTGACGCGTTTCAAACTGCGTCAATACACCAAGACGCCTTTCAGTCTTCATTTTCTGCTGTCTGCAATCTGAGTCTCTGCGAAAAATTAAGATTTTGTTTGAATAGCGTCGACTGAACTCGACGCAATTCAGACAGTTTTTTTAATTTTTTCCAGTTCTCAGATTTTTGTGACTTGAGTGCTAACTACCTATTATTATTAAGCATTAGAAGCCATCCAGGCCATAGGTCATGCGCATTGAGGCGAATACCCTCCTTTTCTTAGGAACACACTACTTAACGTCAGCAACTCTCTCTGATTGGGTTGGTCCCTTGATCAGACTAGAGAAGTTGACGTTGAGGCCTCCATAAGTCCCCAAAATCAAGGTATTCCTCCTTGATCATCGGGCTGGTTGTACCAGTTGAAGTCCCGGTTAGATTCCATAAAGCATTGTGAGAAAAAGCCATAGAGAATAACGGCGGATATTGAATTGAAACTAGGATCCTTTCCCTGAGCGAATTTGTGGTTTAATTAAATCCAAATAACTCAACAAGGAATCTCAAAATCACGTTAAGCATCCACTTGATTGATTAATCTCTGTGCAACTTATTTGTCAAATCTTTGAAAAAAGAATCTAACATCATGCTGCTGCGATCAGGCAGGGACTTGAGTATGGCTCAAGACGCCATCATCAACTACGAGGGAGATGCTAATGCCCCTCGCGATTCGGACTACAACTATGAGAACGGGAGAGATGCTGATGCCTCTCGTAATTCTGTCCCCATTCCCTATCGACAAGATGGGAATGTCTGGACACCTCTATTTCATCCCCATGATCGATATCCTGATCTTCCCCCGCATGAATATGCGATTCCTAATCCCAATCTTGAGGGGGATATGAATCAGAATGATCCCTCATCCTCTGATCCTTCGGATCTCGTCAACGCTTTGGGAGTTCTTGCCTCCCGACTGGACCCTCAGCAGTTCGAGACGATCCAGTCTATTCTGAAGGGGAAGGCACCCATGCAGCCTGCTGAGCCGAACCCTGTGGCTCCCCCTGTTGTCCCTCAGCAACCTCCTCTTCATCCTCCTTACATCCATCAGGCCGTGGAAGGCCTCCATATTACTTCTCGGCCAGCTGGGCCGCAGCTTTCATCCTCTAGGCAACCGACTAGACCGCAAACGCCTGCTTATCAGAATGCCCTCGGGCATGGCGGAAGCTCTGCCGGACCTCCCCTTTATTGTCCCCCATGTCCAACGTACTCTAGGCAGCAGGCCTATCAAGTACCTCCACCTCCTCCTCCTCCCCAGGCAAATCTAACCACGCAAGCGTTGCTGGCCAAAATGGAGCGCATGGATGAGCAATTCAACAACCTCCAGAAGATGATGGGGGTTAAAGCTGCGCCAGAGATCAATTTGCCGAGCCTGCCGGTATTCCACCTACTCTTAGTATTAGATGGTCTCAAAGCCAATCCGATATTGTGTACATATTCAGATTATTAATAAATGGCAATAATTCATTGTGTGTAATTATTTCGATCTGTGTTTATCGTATCACGATGAAGTCCATGAACATGTGCAATAGTCTTTGGATTATGATGAGATCATAATTACGGGACCGAAGACTTATAAACACATGTTCTTAATTGTTCCTAGTCATAGGATGTTTGAGATAGGACATCGAACATCCGGATAGACTAGTATAGGTTACTTCAGCTCATATGATGAGGGTGACTGATCTCATAAGTCACTTGTGTGGAGACACTATGCTGAACCTATAGGTGCTCATTGGTGAATGAGTTCACTGAACTGATCCGACTATGAATCGCTGGATGGTAATCACCTCACTGTTAACCAGCTCGATTCAATTGTCACAGTTGCGTGGATGATCCTTGGACCTGAGACTCTAAGGATACCTTGTTGGTAGGTTTCTGAGCTTTGACCTTGACGAACGAATCCCTAACCATGGGATATCAATAAGTCAAGCGCTCGGGTTCAGGGAAATGCCCTCGAAGGTAATTGTGTGTTCAATACGGGATCATCCGCTCTCGGTTGTTTGAGAGAGAATGTTCCGGGAATGATGCGCTTAAAGTCCCTGGCCAGGGCGGACTCTATAATCGATAAGGAGTTATCGGATTCAGACTAGCGGCATCTGATTCAAGTGAATCGACCAAATAGGGTTTAACAGTAAACCATGCCCTAGGTCGATTCGAGAACATTGTACGGATGAAGGATTATATCCGCGCGCTAACCGATGACAGAAAGGTTCCAATAGAGGGTTGCGATAACCCCAGTGCCATCCAGGATCACGCTATGTTGCTTGGCATCCAACGTGATCGGCAGTCCGTCCGAATTTATTGTGGGACATTAAATTCGGCTGATTAATTGAATATAAGGATATTAATTAATTCAGTGGGTCAGTAAAGGGTTACTGGACTTAATGGGCTATTAACTGGACTGGTATTTGGGCCTAGAGGGTCACACGCAAATGGTTTTCAAGTCGATGGATAATCCGACAGGATTTCGGATAAGTCTGGGTTTTTGTGAAAAACCGCAAACTGACTTCTTATAAAAGAACGGATTCTACGTCCGGGACCAGCAACCCTGACCTAGCCGTCATTCGTTCTTCCCCACTTTCTCTCTCCTCTGGGCGTGCGGTTCCCAACTGCTCCACCTCCCGTTCGACGGGGATTCTGAATCCGCATGTCGCGGCAGATTACGCGCAGTCAGACGGGATCTTCGAGCGCCGCAGCGAGCGAGGAAGCGAGGACGATCCATCGCGAGGAGAACCGCGTGGATACCGCTAGAGGTCGGGCATCTGCGCGACTTGCGGCATCGCTCCGACGGAACCGGAAAACGGACGCGGATTCGAATCCGCGCAAGGTAAATCGATCTACATCGGTTTTAGTTTTAACGACCGAAACGGGACAGATCCGATCCCGAACTTCTTTATTCCGCTGCGTTTTAGGATCGGATCCCGACACAGCGATCCCAACAGTGGTATCAGAGCCAGGTTCCACTGTGTTTTCGCCGTTTCGGTCTCTAAAATTTATGGTTTTTGAATTTATTCCATGCTTAGATTAATGTTCTTGAAAGATTTATAATCATTAGATGATTACTGCGATGAGATCGTGATTTAAATCTGAGGAAAAAATTATTTTTGGGGGTTTTTCGTCGTGTTCTTCGTGGGACGAAGAACGGGGTGTTTTTGATGTGGACGGACCCATAGAGATGGATTTTGAGGGGTTATAATCGCTGTAAATCATGCCCAACGACCCTGGTCGAGTTGTTGGTGGCATGGGAAGCCGTGAAACAGCGGCCATGAAACCTGCAAAAACAGATTTTTTTGGAGGAAAAAGGGGGGCGAATAAACCCCTTTCCGGGGCACCTCCGTGGCCACCACCGGTCGCCGGAGCTCGCCGGTGGTACGGGCTTCGCCGGCGACGAGGTCCGGTCCCCGGTCGCCGCCGGGACCGGCGCCGGAGAGGAAGCCCAAAAGGGCACGGCGCCGTCGGGTTCCCTGCGCAGCAGGGAACCCTCGGGCTACCCGGCCGGGCGGCTAGGGTTTCCCTAGCCGCCGACCGGGTCGGCCCGGCTGGACCCTGGCCCGGGCTAGGGGTCCGAGCCAGGGCCGGCCAGGGGCCGGACCAGGCCTGCGGGCCTGGGTCCGGGCCCCTGGCTGAGCCCTGGCTCGGCCCTGGCTCGAGCCAGGGGGTCAGCAGGGCTGAGCCCATTTAAGGGGGCCCAGTTGATTAAAATTTTTTGTTTTTAAAATCTTAATTATAAAATTGATTTAATAATTATCTGAAAAATATGATTTTACTGTTTTTATTAAATTTAAATTTTGATTGGGCCCTTATTAAGGTTTATTATGTTAATTAATTAACAAAAGGTTGTTAATTGAATTAATTCTAAATGTTAGATTAAACCTTATGCAATCTAATTGTTAGATTAACCCCATAAATATTTGAATTGTTCAAATTGAGCATGGAATATTTCTGAAGCCATTAATTTTAGATTTTAATGCATATTTGATGTGTTATTGATTTGCTTGTTTAAATTGGATTTAAATTAGCATGCTTAAAATAAATACTAAAGTTTTCGAAAATTTCAAATTGTCCAAAATTTTGTTTGGTCCCTAGTTTTATGAAACCAAAATTATTATTATTTTCGAAAATTTTAATTTAGCCATTTGATGCGCTATTCATGTGTGGTTTGTTTAATAAAACACATGGTGGTCATGGACGAGCATTAATTGTGGATGTGGAATGTGATTGTGTGGTTTATTGTGTATTAATAAATAGAGGTCTGCGAACCTCTCCCTCTCATATTCCATTGTACTTCTATCTTCCACCTCGATGTAATCGCCATAAGGCTTCCTCTTTTGAATTATCATATAATTGGGAATTACGATGTAATTTGATCGAGGCGGATGCGCGCGGAGCGAGGATGATCCACAACTGCTGACCAGATGAAAATGAAGGAGTTCATTGCATTCATGGGTTTGCAGACTCATGATATAAGTTGTTATATTGTGTGAATGTGTGCGTTTGACTGTCTGGCTCAAGTCAAACCACAGTGCCGTCTATGACCATACTAATGACATGTATGTGATGCGTGTGCTTTATATTTGCTAGGTTATTAGCATTAATAAATATATTCGATATATTTAATACTATCACCTAGGATGAGATCAAATTAAATAAGTAAAACCTTCGTTACAAACTCTAAGCCGTAGCGCGAGTCATTGAGAATGTACCGCGTGGCTCTCCATCAATATGATTAATAGAACTTAATTTAGTGGTGGCAGATACTATGTGTTTACCCGAGGTCTGTCATTAACTGATGAGAGGACTGTTGATCATGGCATTAGATGCCTTTGGATAAGAGTAGAGGAACGATATAGTCATCCACGTGTTTACCCGGGAACTATATTTCTACTTTACTCTGTCACGTATTGATGGTAAAGCTTAGACCGGGGATAATGGTCTACTGTGTTTACCCGGGACCATTAAACTTGGGAGCCGAAGTACGATCGGATATTGCAAGGAGTTGCAATTATCATGAGATGATTGCTCTGAGATAGCAGTGTGATACTATGTGTTTACCCGAGGTCATACTGTGATGCTTGGAGATTCTGATCCCCACTAGGAGACAGTCGGCGTCTCCCGTTCTGTATATCTGAAGGTTATACAGTCCGTCGAAAATTAGTAGGAGTAAAACTAGATAATAAAAGACCATATCTTGTTTTAGATAATCTGAATATCTGCTAATTATCAATTAATTATCTCCTGTAGGCGAGAATGTCGCACCATAACCCGTTGCGAGGCATACTTGATGCCAACCGTTTGACAGGCACCAATTACTCAGACTGGCTCAGAAACCTGAAGATAGTCCTTAGGTCTGAGCAGATTGCCTACGTCTTGGATATTGAACCTCCTGTTGAACCAGCATTAGATGCTCCAGAGGAGGAAATGATAGCGTATGAAAAGTGGAAGGAGGATTCCACCATGGCCCAATGCTATATGTTAGCCTCCATGAGCAATGAGTTGCAGAGGCAACATGAAGAGATGGATGCTAGATCCATCATGCTCCATTTGAAGGAGCTCTTTGGTGAGCAGAGCAGAATTGAACGATATGAGATATCGAAGAATCTGTTCAAAGCTCAGATGGCAGAGGGAACTTCAGTACATAATCATGTGCTGAAGATGATTGAGTGGGTGGAGAGGCTGGATGCTCTTGGGGTTACACTTCCCAAGGAGATGCATACAGACCTTGTGTTGTCTTCACTTCCACCTTCATATGCTTAGTTCATCGTCAATTTCAACATGAACAAGATCTAGGCCACCTTAGCTGAACTGCTGAACATGTTAAAGACTGCTGAGGGGAACCTTGTGAAGGATAAACCCCAAGTCCTAATGGTTGGTAAGACCAACAGAAAAAGACTTGCAGTCCAAGCTTTTCGAAAGAATAAGAACAAGGTTCAGAGAAAGGCAAAGGTTGTCAAGAAAGGCAAGGGTAAAAGTGCTGAGAAAGGTGATTGCTTCTACTGTCACCAGAAAGGGCATTGGAAGAGGAATTGCAAGGAATACCTCAAGGACAAGGCTCAAGGAACTGTGAAGCAACATGACGCTTCAGGTATCTATATGATAGATGTAAACTTGTCAATAAGAGATTGTACATCATGGGTATTAGATACTGGATGTGTATCTCATATATGCAATTCTGTGCAGGCACTGACAAGAAGACGTAAGCTGAGGACCGGCGAGGTGGAGCTGAGGCTAGGTAACGGCACAAGAGTTGCGGCGATCGCTGTGGGGACAGTGAAGCTCAAGCTACCATCCGGAGACACATTTTTATTAGATGATTGTTATTATGTACCTAGCATAATAAGGAACATCATTTCTATTTTATGTTTAGATAGAATTGGATACAATTTAAATTTTGGGAACAATAGTTGTTCAATTTATTTCAGAAATAAATTAATAGCTTCAGCTATTTTGTCCAATGGATTGTATCTATTGAATGTGTCTCATGATAGTTTACATATCGGATCTTCGATTAAAAGAAGTAAGTATGAAATGAACAAAGCCTACTTGTGGCATTGTAGGCTTGGACACATTGGTGAAAACAGACTCCAAAGGTTGCATAAAGGTGGATATTTGGATCCATTTGATTATGAATCATATGCAACCTGTGAGTCATGTTTAATGGGTAAAATGGCTAAGTCTCCATTTAGTGAAACTGGAGAACGAGCCAAAGGCATATTAGAACTCATACATTCAGATGTATGTGGTCCTGTGTCAACCCAAGCCATTGGTGGTTTCTCATACTTCATTACATTCACTGATGACTACTCAAGGTTTGGATATATATACTTATTGAAGTATAAATCTGAAGCCTTTGAGAAATTCAGAGAATTTAAGAATGAAGTAGAAAAACAAATAGGAAAAAGTATAAAAACCATCTGATCTGATCGGGGTGGTGAATACTTGAGTACTGAGTTCATTAAATACTTAAAGGATAATGGTATCCTTTCTCAGCTTACACCTCCTTATACACCTCAGATGAATGGTGTATCAGAAAGGAGAAATCGCACATTAATGGAAATGGTGCGATCCATGATGAGCATGTCCAAATTACCAGTGTCCTTATGGGGATATGCACTTAGCTCGGCTATGTATATCCTGAACAAGGTACCCAGCAAATCTGTTGAGACCACTCCATATGAGATATGGAATGGAAGGAAACCAGACCTTAAACATGTTAAAGTCTGGGGATGTCCTACTCATGTTAAAAGACATGACGCAAATAAGCTGGAATCCAGAACTGACAAATGCAGATTTGTGGGATATCCAAAGGAAACTTATGGATATTACTTTTATCATCCTGGCGAACAAAAGGTGTTTGTGGCCAGGAGAGCTGTCTTTCTGGAAGAAGATTATATTCTCCAGAAGGACAGTGGGAGTAAAGTAATTCTAGAAGAAGTTCCAGACCCACAAACTGGAAATGGTACATCAGATGAACCGTCAGTTTCTGAACCTGTTCAAAGTGATACACAGGAACCTCGTAGGTCTGAAAGAGTACCTAAACCACCAGAAAGATATGTGGGACATATTAATTTGGATGGTTCTAGGATACTCTATAATGAGGATGATGATCTTAAGACTTACCAGGAGGCCATTGAAAGTCCAGAGGCCGGGAAATGGCGGGAAGCCATGAATTCTGAAATACAGTCCATGTACATCAACCAAGTTTGGAACTTGGTGGATTTACCCGATGGTATAGTACCTATCGGCTGCAAATGGATCTTTAAAAGAAAGATCGGTGCAGATGGACGTATTGAGACTTATAAAGCAAGATTAGTGGCAAAAGGCTATCGTCAAAGACAAGGTGTTGACTATGACGAAACCTTTTCGCCCGTTGCTATGATTAAGTCTATCAGAATTCTTCTCGCCATTGCTGCCTACCATGATTATGAAATCTGGCAGATGGATGTGAAGACTGCCTTCCTCAATGGAAACCTTGTGGAGGAGGTGTATATGATACAACCAGAAGGATTCACATCCAAAGAATCTCCAGACATGGTATGCAAGTTGCAAAGGTCCATTTATGGACTGAAGCAAGCATCCCGAAGCTGAAACATAAGATTTGATGAGGCGATCAAATCTTATGGCTTCATTAAGAATGAAGATGTGCCATGTGTATACAAGAAAAACAGTGGGAGCGCAATCACATTTCTGGTTCTTTACGTTGACGACATCCTACTCATTGGGAATGATGTAGGAATGATGTCATCAGTAAAGATATGGTTGTCAAAGAACTTCTCCATGAAGGATTTGGGAGAAGCATCTTACGTATTGGGAATACGGATCTATAGAGATAGATCAAAGAAGATGCTGGCTTTAACCCAATCCATGTACATAGAAACCATTGTCAAAAGGTTTGGCATGGAAAATTCCAAGAGAGGTCTCATACCGATGAGACATGGAATTTCACTCTCTAAAGGTCAGTCTCCCAAAACAGCTGAAGAGAGGGCAGTGATGGATAAAGTCCCCTATGCTTCTGCCATAGGGTCCATCATGTATGCCATGCTATGTACCAGACCTGATGTAGCATATGCTCTAAGTGTTACGAGCAGACATCAGGAAGATCCAGGTGATGAACACTGGAAGGCTGTGAAATGCATCCTTAAGTACTTGAGAAGGACTAAGGATCTATTTCTAGTCTATGGAGGAGGAGACTTAAAGCTGCAAGGATACACTGACTCGAGTTTTCAGTCTGATCCTGATGACAGCAAGTCAACATCAGGTTTTATTTTCACACTCAACGGGGGAGCAGTGAGCTGGAAAAGTTCCAAGCAGGAAACCACTGCTGATTCGACAACGGAAGCCGAGTATATTGCTGCTGCTGAAGCCGCCAAGGAAGCTGTATGGATGAAGAAATTCATCGGCGATCTTGGTGTGGTGGAAAGCATATCTGGTCCCGTCCCACTACTGTGTGACAACAATGGGGCGATTGCTCAAGCGAAAGAGCCGAGGTCTCATCAGAAGTCGAAGCACATTCTGCGGCGCTTTCATCTGATCAGAGAAATTATAGCTCGAGGAGATGTCGTGGTGGAAAGAGTTCCCTCAGCCGACAACATAGCAGATCCACTTACAAAGCCATTGTCTCAAAATGTTTTTGAGCGTCACTTAGAGAATATGGGTATTCTGTATAAAAGTGATTGGCTTTAGTCCAAGTGGGAGATTGTTAGTATTAGATGGTCTCAAAGCCAATCCGATACTGTGTACATATTCAGATTATTAATAAATGGCAATAATTCATTGTGTGTAATTATTTCGATATGTGTTTATCGTATCACGATGAAGTCCATGAACATGTGCAATAGTCTTTGGATTATGATGAGATCATAATTACGGGACCGAAGACTTATAAACACATGTTCTTAATTGTTCCTAGTCATAGGATGTTTGAGATAGGACATCGAACATCCGGATAGACTAGTATAGGTTACTTCAGCTCATATGATGAGGGTGACTGATCTCATAAGTCACTTGTGTGGAGACACTATGCTGAACCTATAGGTGCTCATTGGTGAATGAGTTCACTGAACTGATCCGACTATGAATCGCTGGATGGTAATCACCTCACTGTTAACCAGCTCGATTCAATTATCACGGTTGCGTGGATGATCCTTGGACCTGAGACTCCAAGGATACCTTGTTGGTAGGTTTCTGAGCTTTGACCTTGACGAACGAATCTCTAACCATGGGATATCAATAAGTCAAGCGATCGGGTTCAGGGAAATACCCTCAAAGGTAATTGTGTGTTCAATACGGGATCATCCGCTCTCGGTTGTTTGAGAGAGAATGTTCTGGGAATGATGCGCTTAAAGTCCCTGGCCAGGGCGGACTCTGTAATCGATAAGGAGTTATCGGATTCAGACTAGCGGCATCTGATTCAAGTGAATCGACCAAATAGGGTTTAACAGTAAACCATGCCCTAGGTCGATTCGGGAACATTGTACGGATGAAGGATTATATCCGCGCGCTAACCGATGACAGAAAGGTTCCAATAGAGGGTTGCGATAACCCCAGTGCCATCCAGGATCACGCGATGTTGCTTGGCATCCAACGTGATCGGCAGTCCGTCCGAATTTATTGTGGGACATTAAATTCGGCTGATTAATTGAATATAAGGATATTAATTAATTCAGTGGGTCAGTAAAGGGTTACTGGACTTAATGGGCTATTAACTGGACTGGTATTTGGGCCTAGAGGGTCACACGCAAATGGTTTTCAAGTCGATGGATAATCCGACAGGATTTCGGATAAGTCTGGGTTTTTGTGAAAAACCGCAAACTGACTTCTTATAAAAGAACGGATTCTACGTCCGGGACCAGCAACCCTGACCTAGCCGTCATTCGTTCTTCCCCACTTTCTCTCTCCTCTGGGCGTGCGGTTCCCAACTGCTCCACCTCCCGTTAGAAGGGGATTCTGAATCCGCATGTCGCGGCGGATTACGCGCAGTCAGACGGGATCTTCGAGCGCCGCAGCGAGCAAGGAAGCGAGGACGATCCATCGAGAGGAGAACCGCGTGGATACCGCTAGAGGTCGGGCATCTGCGCGACTTGCGGCATCGCTCCGACGGAACCGGAAAACGGACGCGGATTCAAATCCGCGCAAGGTAAATCGATCTACATCGGTTTTAGTTTTAACGACCGAAACGGGACAGATCCGATCCCGAACTTCTTTATTCCGCTGCGTTTTAGGATTGGATCCCGACACCGCGATCCCAACACCTACCACCCTCTGAGATGCCAGTTTACCGGAAGTACAACGGTACTGGTAACCCCTTCACACATTTGAAGGAGTTTATGTACGAATCGTCTTTCTGGCAGAACGATAAGAGGTCGTTGGCCTTTTTGTTCAGGAGATCTCTAGAGGGACCAGCCCTCGAGTGGTTCTTTTCCTTGGAACCCTCCGAAGTAGAGGACTACGGTATCGTCTCTCATAAATTCATTCAACGGTACCAAGACAGAGTTGCACCCTCTTTGTCCATCACTGACCTTATAGCAGAAAAGATGAAACCTGATGAGTAGTTTGTCAGTTTTGCTGACAGGTGGTGGGGCTTGGCCGAAAAGGTGAAGGATCACTTGTCCGAATCTGAGCAAGTGAAGATGTTGATTTCCAACGCCACGCCCCAGTTCAAGCTAGTCCTCTCCTTGAACAATCTGACCAACATGGCAGAGCTCTATGAAAGAGCACGGTACTGCCAGAGTGCCTTCAAGGACGCTACGTTCTCTAGCGTCTTTGATCCTCACAGACCTAGCAGGCCTCCACCTCGGAAGCCTGCAGTGCCAAATGCTCCTAGCACATGTCCGACTACTGAGGGCACGCTCTCTCATGAGCAAGTCAGTAGCATGAACAATAACTCGCCCCAGTTTGTGAGGAGTCAGCAACAGTACCAGAGGCCACCGCAGCCGAACCAGCAGGGATACAGACAGCAGCAGAACCCCCATTATCAACAACAGTATCAGCGGCCCCAGCAGCCGAACCAGAACCAGCAACAGCAACAGCTACAGCTACAGCAACTGCCGCAACGGCAACAGCAGTACCAGCAGCCCCAACAACAGCAATATCAGCAACAGCAGCAGTACCAGCCGCGTGCACCGTCGGCATACCATAATGTCCCTCCTCCTGCTGACTATAATCAGCAGAGAAGACCTCCAGGCCCTAAAAGGGCAGAATATCCGGCCCTCCCAGAATCCTTGGCAGATATCTTCAGTGCTCTAATGGCAGCTAATGCCTTAGTTTTACCAAGGGAAAAGGCCGTCTGGCCTCAAAATGCCGACACGTCCAGGTATTGCTACTTCCATAGGCAACCGGGGCATACCATTGACACCTGCTTCCAGTTTAGAGATTATATTCATGATCTCAACGAGCAGGGCGGCATAGACTGGGAGGAGATGAAAAAGTATATATCAGCCCTGAAGGCAAGAAGACCACAGCAGCAGCAGCAGCAGCAAGCAAGACCACCAGCACAAGCAGCACCACCACCCAACATGGGCATAGTGCAGAATCCACTCCCAGAGCACCAGAACCAAAACCAAGTTGCCCCTATCTTGACAAGCAGCCAGTCTGAGGCTGACCGTGGGCAACAGTGGAGAATAGAGGACTCTTCCTCTCTTTATTCGACGGGTCATATTCAGAGTACCGCAGAGCGACCGCCACGCCGTACCATCCACATACCCAGGCCGCAACCCATTACCATCACCCCTCTACCGACACCCGCATCCAATAACCCATTACCACCACCTGCCTTCCTCAAGCCCATTACGCCCCATACTCCTACACCTCCATCATATAACCCACCGCAAACCAACTACGCGCCCCTCCTACCATCCAGACCGCTATTACGCGTACCATTTCCTACTTCACCCGCTACCACTACCACCTACCCAGACACCATCCTACCATCCAGACCGCTATTATGCGTACCATTTCCTACTTCACCCGCTACCACTACCACCTACCCAGACACCATCCAACCTTCCAGACCGCTATTACGCGTACCATTCCCCACTTCACCAACCACTTACCCATCCACCATCCCGGCCTTTGATCCGCACCACGCCACCACCGCCTAACACAACGCCATCACCGACATACCAACATCACACATCATCTATACCACATAACTCTGCGGTACTCAAGGTGTCACCCGGATCCTCCACGGTTGAGGAACACGCGCTCTGGAGTAGAAGAATTTTCAACAAAGTCTTTCCTCAGTCCACAGTTAGAGACGGCCCATCACAGCCGACTGAGGAAGCCCATAATGAAGAGAGTGCACCAGGCACTCAATATGATTTGTTGAAACATCTGGACAGAACACCGGCACGGATCACCGTACTTGAACTGATCAAAAGGTCAAAGAGTCACCAAGAAGCCTTAATGGAATATCTACAGAAGGTGATGGTCAACGAGGACGTGCCGGTAGAAAAAATTGCAGCACTACTAGTTCCTCAGGGGGATCAGCCCTCCATTACATTTCACACATCGGAACTAGCACCGCCAGCAGCCAGAAGCATAGCTCTGAGCATCACGATCAACATCTGTAAGAAGGCCGTGGATGCATGCCTGGTAGATACAGGCGCTTCGATCAATGTTTTACCTCCGAAGACCTTGGAGCTGTGCGGTGTGCCCAAAGAAAAATGGCTGCCTAGCCCCATCTCTGTGACAGCATATGACAATTCCACCCATTCCCCTCTGGGAATGGTTTATTTGAAGGTGGAGCTAGGCCCTGTAAGTCATGCAGAGGTCGAATTTCACATCCTAGAAATCGACCCTTCTATAAATGCCATTTTGGGTCGTCCTTATATTAAAACTCTTGAGGCGATTCCCTCTACGAATCACCAATGCCTCAAATTCCCTTTCAAAGGACGAATTATTAAAGTGACGAGCATGTCATAACCTTTTCTGTCGATATTACAGGTTTACCATCCAGTGGCTGATCCTCTAAAAGCCGCCACTATATCTCCATACCCGTTAAATGCCATAAAAAGGGGGAAGTGCATGAGTACCCGAGGATGGAGAATTATGATGAAGAACGGCTATGAGCTTGGGAAAGGTCTGGGCACACAATTGCAAGGTAGGACCACTCCTGTTAAAGATCATCGAGCAGCACCTAGAAGTGGTATGGGCTATAGGCCAAGAAGACTGAAGCAAGATCTGGCTCAGCCAGCAGAAAATGAAGAAGGTCAGAAAATCTGGGAGACAATGTCTACACCGCCCAAGGAAGGCCGAGATCCCCTAACATGGACCCTGTATACACACTTTGTAAAAGGGCCCATAATTAGCCACGACAACACGGTGGTCATTACTTCGTGTTTTGACTTCCATGACATATATGGGAGGGATTTGGTCAGGCATTGCTCAGAACTACTTACGTACCAATCCTTGGAGGCTCTGCGGCCTATGAAAAGGAGAAAATTTCATGATCCTGAATGCGAATGGTACAGGTGGTTCGATCTGAAAGACATTTACATTGCACTGAACAAATTGTTCCTAGATCTTGCAGAACCCAAGTGGCCGCCGCAGATTGATGAGCTGATTGAAAGCCCTGGTACCATCTTTGATAAGCGGATATTGCTGTCTGAAGAGACCGACGAAGGGGAGCCAGATGACCCCTATGAAGCTGGTTACACTACAGATCTGCTCTGGAGGGGGACATATCCTTCCCATGTCTTCATGCTCCATACTCTGTTTCGCACACTGCTCTTGACCCCGACTTGGTCGCGGGTCATTATTGAAGATATTCCACGGGCTCCGCCCGTTATGATTACTCTGTCCCCTCGGGACCTTATTCCACAACCTCCTCTCGATCTAGAGAAGATGTATGATTTGATCTGGGACATATTGCTATATGATCCCCCTAATCCTCTGGCCTTAGTGCCACTTCCTCCATCTGATTCTCCTTCTATTCGTATTCATTCCTGTTTCATGTTTAATTCCTCTGATATCAAAAAAAAAACGCCAATTTTACAACAAATTCACAAGGTAAACCTCTCCTCGGAAAGTCAGGAAGTCAGATAGCAGCTAAGGCTAAGTGACCGCTTCAGTCAAAGGAAAAGCCCAAGGCGACGTGCCAATGAAGAAACCTGCGAGCTGACGATACGATAGAACAAAAACCGTTCGTTCATCAACAGATTCCAATGACATGGGAACAGGTTAGCTCTTCATAGTAGTATTCCCTTTCAGATCCCGGCTTTTGAACTCTTCTATTCGACTTGTTTTCTTTTCATGGATGGCTTAGTCCGATCCTCCTTCCTCCCATAGTGTCAATACCTTAACTTCTGGACATTCCCTCCTCTCTACGTCTCTCCCTTTAGTCTACCCTCCTTTTATGGGTTTGATAAGTGTGGTTATCAAATACACGTGGTAATAAACTCGGCCGCCTGTCGCCCATGGTGCGGGTTCACCTCTCTACGGTAGTGCCGTAGGCTTGCTGACCCGAGCCTTGACGCCCCGATAGTGGTCTCGGTCTTCAATAGGTGATTAAGGCCTGCTCGGCATCTTCCTCCCTAACCGGTACCGTTCAGGTACTCTGGTTTTGATACGATCTGGTAGCTTCACCGGCTTAATTTCCTCTTCCCCTTGCCGGCTTGACTTAATCACCTTCCTCATCTGTCGCTCAAGCTCTATCCTATCTAATCCACTCATGAGGGACGGTTGGACGTTATTCTTTCCGCTTCAATCCGCCACCACGTCTTTATTTGTCGGTCACCCCAATGGTGCATCCTAAACGTTGCGGCAGGGGTGTGCTGTTGGGGGTATGGGCCTTTCTCAAGCCACTCATCAAAATCGTGTTCCAAGCTGGACCCAAACCTATATCCCGCTGGTCGTTGTCCCGGGCATGGTTGCCTGTCTCACTCGGTTCCTTCCGCCCCGTGCTCTTTCTTTAAATATATTTCTATCGTCGTAGCACATCATTTTGTCTCTGTAGCGCATGTAGGATCAGTTCGACGCATCGGTGTAGTAGCGGTGTGGCGGCATAGCCTGCTTCCAGAAAGTCATTCATGTTGAAGGAACCATTTACTTAGTTTGAAGCACTTCTTCTGCTAAGATGAAGAGGCTCGGAGCTAGTGGATCTCCCTGCCTCAACCCCCTAGAAGATGCAAAATATCCGCCAACAGCGCCATTAAACAAAATAGAGAACCAACACTGTGTAAACATTTTCCGGATGTAATCCAGCCACTGAGTGCAAAAGCAAAATATGGGGAGGACAGCAAATAATAAAGACCACTCAAGCTCAAGCTCTATCTCCTTCCCCACCCGGCAAGCACGAGCATACAGATTCGTAGTGTTCGTTCGGGGATTCCACTATACCCTTTTGAACTTGGGAAAGCAACTGACGCCTATATTCTTTGTCTTGAATCACAGAGGAAGGACAAGAGCTCGGACAACGATCACAACTAGAAATGCTAGAACTACTTACTAGCTATCTGACAGTAGTGAAGATATGTGAAAGAGGGAGAATGCGCTACATCGGATATTGCTGTAGTTGATGAAACAGCTGTAGTGAAAGGGGTACCGCACGCAGGTAGAGCATATTCCAACATTTCGGAGAACCACTTTACATTGGAACCTTGGCCAGGTGGATCCGTCCCACTCTCCGGACCTCACCTCTGCTTTTTTGGAGTACGGGATGACTCGGATGGGCAGATAGAACCTGTCAGTTACGCCGATGCTACGGTGCGGTTCCCGATCCTCCTTTCATAAGTGGTGATGTAGGCGGATTGCCACACCAACCCTTAACATTATTCGTGTTTGGAGTAGGTGAACTGGGAAAGAAAGGGTGATGCTTGTGTTCAGGTAGTCCCAACCAAGATGACTTCAGATGCGGCAGGTCAGATCCTGAAAATGATTCTATACCCCGGTCTGATAGTAGTTATTCCACGAGATGGAAGAGTGAGATTTCCTTTCATTAGCTCTCTTGGAAGCGCGATCACGCCTCTTCGCCGCACTCGAGTCCAGGTCGAAGAATACACCCTTTGCGTCAAGCGCTGTACCGAGATGTAGGCTCTTCGCCACCTGGGGCTGTAGTATGTTCCAAGGGTTGGGCTGTTCGCCCATTAAAGCGGTACGTGAGCTGGGTTCAGAACGTCGTGAGACAGTTCGGTCCATATCCGGTGTGGGCGTTAGAGCATTGAGAGGACCGTTCCCTAGTACGAGAGGACCGGGAAGGACGCACCTCTGGTGTACCAGTTATCGTGCCCACGGTAAACGCTGGGTAGCCAAGTGCGGAGCGGATAACTGCTGAAAGCATCTAAGTAGTAAGCCCACCCCAAGATGAGTGCTCTCCTATTCCGACTTCCTCAGAGCCTCCGGTAGCATAGCCGAGACAGCGACGGGTTCTCTGCCCCTGCAGGGATGGAGTGACAGAAGTATTGAGAATCCAAGATAAGGTCACGGCGAGACGAGCCGTTTATCATTACGATAGGTGTCAAGTGGAAGTGCAGTGATGTATGCAGCTGAGGCATCCTAACAGACCGAGAGATTTGAACCTTGTGACTTTGCAGACGCTCTGTCACTCTCTTAGTCTTTTCTTCTGTGTCCAAGGGACGATACGATTTTGAAAGGTCTGGGAAGAGTGGGATAACGCAATGCGCGAGGTTTTCCTATAAAAGAATGAGACATGTAAACCATTGCCGTTATACCCAATTTCTTGCAAGTAAGTGGGTATAAAGGTGAAGCTAAAAGCGACGAAGTTAAGGATCAGTCTTTTTCTGGCATATCCTGCACCTCGAGCATGAGTGTGGAGAACTCCTTCCCATAGTCGCGTATGGAACCCGTGTGCTTGAAGCGCTTTCAGTTCTTTCGAAAAACGGGCCAAGTACTCTAATTCTCTGTCTAGAACTCCTTTTTGGAATCGATGGTGCAAGTGCCTCGTGCCATCGGGACCTTATTCCACAACCTCCTCTCGATCTAGAGAAGATGTATGATTTGATCTGGGACATATTGCTATATGATCCCCCTAATCCTCTGGCCTTAGTGCCACTTCCTCCATCTGATTCTCCTTCTATTCGTATTCATTCCTGTTTCATGTTTAATTCCTCTGATATCAAAAAAAAAACGCCAATTTTACAACAAATTCTTCTCAGATCCTTATCGAGGAAACTTCTTACTTGTCCGATCGCACCCCGTCGCGCGGGTCCTTCGGTCAAGATTCTCTCTTAAATCTACTCTGCTCCTCCCCTCGAGAGGATTCTCTTATATTTCCACTTGTATCCCAGGATTTCCATCCTGCTTCATCTTCATTAGGTTATAATAAGGAGTTTAGTGAAGTTAGGCCATCTAGCTTTAGGCAGGTTAGTCAAGTTAGGAAGTCTAGGAAGCCTAAGGGTAGGCGAATTCCAGATAGATACCTCCAGGACTTAGCTGATAAATGCTTTTCTTACCCTTTGATCCCTCAGTTTTTAGAAAATCCAATTCAGATGCCACAAGACTGTATGAATGATGAGTCAGTCAATGATGGGTATGGGGTGTATGATTTAGTACATGAAAAGGACCCTATTGTTGAGGATGAGGAAGATGATGAGGACGCAGTTGAGGCATATGCCAGTAGAGTGAAGAGATTCGATGAACCCTCAGCTGCCGTAGAAGAGCCCACTAAAGAAATCAATTTAGGGACTGAAGACGAACCTAAGGTTGTCCTCGTCAGCAAAAATCTTTCTACAGAGGATGAGAAGGCAATGGTACAAGTACTTAAGGACTATAAGGACACTTTCGCCTGGAGTTATGAAGATATGCCGGGGTTAGACTCGTCTTTAGTTGAACACAGGTTGACATTAAAGGATGGAGCTAGCCCGGTCAAGCAGAAATTAAGGCGATTCCACCCACAAATGGCTCTAAAGATGAAGGAAGAGGTCGACAAATTACATAAAGCCAAATTTATTAGAGTTATCCTTTATCCACAATGGGTGGCCAACATAGTCCCGGTTATGAAGAAGGACGGGAAGGTCAGAATTTGCATTGACTTCCGCGATCTTAACCGGATGTGTCCTAAAGATGATTTTCCATTGCCTCATATTGATGTGCTCATTAATAATACCGCTGGCTATGAAACATTATCGTTTATGGACGGATTTTCAGGATACAATCAGATTAAGCTAGCATAAGAAGATCAAGAGAAAACGTCATTACTACACCTTGGGGAACATACTGCTATGTTGTCATGCCATTTGGATTGAAGAATGCTGGAGCCACTTATCAGAGGGCTATGATGGCAATATTTCATGACATGATGCACATAGATCTGAAAGTGTATGTGGATGATTTATTGGTTAAATCTAAGACAAAGGCTGAGCACGCCAAAGTTTTGGCAAGGGTGTTAGAGAGATCGAGAGAATATCAGTTAAAGATGAACCACAAGAAATGTGTATTCGGGGTATCTTCAGGAAAATTGCTTGGATTTATTGTCAGTAAACGGAAAATTGAGATCGATCCCAATAAGGCGAAGTCTATTAGAGAAATGCCACCTCTCAAAAACTTGAAAGAGTTGAGAGGATTAATCGGGAGGTTGCAATTATTCGCCGTTTTGTCTCCCAGCATTCACAAAGGTGTAAGCCGTTTTACGAGCTTACCAAGCCGGGAGTCAAATTTGATTGGGACGATAAGTGTCAGGAGGCATTCGATGGATTAAAGAACTATTTAGCAAGTCCACCTGTTTTGAGACCACCATCTCCAGGCAAACCATTGATACTTTACATTTCAGTCCTGGATAATGCAGTGGGGGCTGTCCTAGCACAAGAGGATGAAGAAGGAAAAGAGAGGGCAGCCTACTATCTCTCTAAACTTCTCAACCCCGCTAAACAGAGATATACAATGATGGAGAAAACATGTACAGCATTGGTCTAGGTTGTGCAGAAATTAAAGCATTATTTTCTGGCCTATGAAGTCCATCTCATCGCTAGGATGAATCCGATCAAATTTCTTCTTGAGAAATATGTTCTTACTGATAGGTTAGCGCGATGGTAAAGCTTTCTATCTCAATTTGATATCATTTATATTCAGCAGAAAGCGATCAAGGGCTATGCCATAGCAGAACATCTCGCTCATCATCCCCTTCCTCGATTTGATCCAGTGCGATCAGAGTTTCCGGATGAGGAACTGATGTCCATAAATCAAATCAGAGATGATATATGGACTCTGCATTTTGACGGAGCTCTGAATTCTCATGGAAAGGGGATCGATATCGTTCTGTTATCACATGAAGGTGTCACCATTCCACAAGCCTTTCAGCTTGATTTTTCAGTCACTAATAATATAGCTGAATACGAGGCACTCCTTGCTGGCCTCGAGGCTGCTCATTTCCATGGTGCCACTAAACTCAGGATTGTGGGTAATAGTCAACTGATTCTTCGCCAAGTGCTGACCAAGTATCGAACTCTTGATCCCAAGCTCAAGGCTTATCAAGAACTTACTTCTGCTTATTCAAAGCTTTTCACGAAATTGATCTTTATCCATGTCCCTAGGAATCAGAACAACTTAGCTGACGCTCTAGCTACATTGGCATCTTCTCTTAATTTTTCAATCAGCAAGCAATCCGAATCAATCATAGTTCATAGGCGTCTTTCACCCGCTGTGAAAGACCCTTCATTTCTTAGAATTAAGGAGAAGTTGCTAAAGAAGGTCAGAGATGGAGACATCGTTGAAAAGAGAGAAATCATGTTGATGGAGCTGTTAGAAGAGATGGATGATGAACAGAAGCCATGGTATTATGAAATTGCTAAATATTGTGAAGATCAATCGTATCCTGAGGAAGCTACAACTGAGGAGAAGAGAGCTATCAGGAGAGTTGCTCAACGATACACCCTAGTTGGGGGAGCATTGTACAAGAGAGGTTTTGATGGAGTTCTTCTAAGATGTCTAGATGAAGATGAGCTTTGGAAGGTTATGGAAGGAGCTCATAGTGGAGTTTGTGGTGGCCATGTCAATGGACAGATGCTAGCAAAGAAGATCCTCAGACAAGGATTCTATTGGCCAACCATGGAAGAAGACTGTGTAGGATATATCCGTAGGTGTGCTAAGTGTCAACTTCACGCCGACAAAATTCATTCTCCTGCATCTTCACTCCATCTTGTTTCTTCCCCATGGCCTTTCTCCATGTGGACTTTCGACATTATTGGACCCCTCGGTAATCCAGATTCCGGCATCAAGCAAAAATCTTTCATTTTCACGGCAACGGAATACTTCACCAAGTGGGCAGAAGCTGAAGCGTACGTGGAGATCAAAGCATCAACCGTCTGCAAGTTCATCATGAAGAACATCATCACCCGATTTGGAATTCCAAGCACCATCGTCACCGACAACGGACCGCAGTTCGTGTCACAAGAATTGAAGCACCTCTGCAACAGGTATATAATTGCATTGCATCATTCGTCTCCTTATTATCCGCAAGGCAATGGCCAAGCAGAGGCAACTAATAAGACTTTGATAAAAATCATCAAAAAGACGTGCAAATCTAAAAAATTTGCAGACTGGCCAGAAAAATTGGTTGAGGCTCTATGGGCCTACCGAACTTCAATCCGCACGCCCACTGGGCAAACTCCTTATTCCTTAACATTTGAAATGGAGGCGGTAGTTCCATATGAGATCCTTATACCATCATTAAGAGTACAATTGAATAAGGAATTTTCCATTGATGAACATCGTTCAGCACTCCTTGCTCAATTGGAACTTTTAGACGAGAAAAGATGGTCAGCTGCTAATCATGCAAAAGTTTATCAAAACAGACTAGCACGTTTTTATCAAAAGAAAGTCATTGAACGTAAGTTCAAAGTTGGTGAAATGGCCGTCAAAAGGATTTTTGTAAAACCTGGTTGTCCGCGTTCTAAGTTCCAACCCAACTGGGAGGGACCTTATGTTGTATCGTACGCTTTTCCTGGTAATGTTTATCGTCTTGTTAATGCAGAAGGAGAAGAGCTAAATCATCCCTGGAATGGCTTACATCTTAAGAAATACTACCCTTAGGTTAAAGAGTTGATCAGTATGGTACAAAGACCAATGGAATCAGAAAGTTTATAAACTCGAATTTCTTTGTTAGTCTGGATAGCTTAACTTCAAATACATTACTACACACACTGACACCTTTGATTCGTGAGTAACAAGAGATGCCAAGTCCTAAAGAATACCAAAGCTTGACTGAAAGGGTAAAATACAAATCATTCATTTTAAAGCAAAAATTATGTTTTATACTCGGCCCATGATGTCAGAACGAGGCTTAGAATAGACTACCAAGAATACCCACTATCTTAGTAGGAGGCCGTCATAAAAAAAAGGGGGGAGATCCGTCCCAAAGAAAAGAATAGAAAAAGCAAAAGCAAAAGGCAAAATCCAAATGTCAAATCGAAAGGCCATTACATTACAAACGTTGCATCAAGGCCATAAAATGAAACGAAAGGGAACGCAAGGTCGATAAATACCCCGGAAAGAAAATGACCGAACCCCAACGGATATTAGGGTAGGAAAGGAACATCTTTTTAAGTCTCCGGAACCTTCCCATGGGCTTTCTAAACTTATTCTTCTTTTCCTTCTAAAGAGGTGTACTCCAAACTTAAGGAATGGCTTAGATTGACTAAGGGTCAAATTATCAAATGGGATCACGAATGGAAACACAAATTCAAACACGATGGGTTTTAAGTTAAGTTGTTAAAGAACAATTTGGGAATTAAGTTAATAAATGAATATGATCTTTTGATCTAAGTACCATGCTGATCTTTTAGTCAAAAATCTAAAAAAATACATATGTCAAAAATAAATAAAAAATACATATGTCAAAAATAAAAAAAAATACATATGTCAAAAATTCAAAAAAAATACATATGTCAAAATTCAAAAAAAGCATATATTTCAAAACCCAAACAAAAATGAATATTTCAAAACAACAAAAAATATCTCAATTAGCATTTGCTTGTTGCACTCAGTATGTTTCATTCATTTTATTTTCAGTAAGCATCTGTTTGTTTGCATGTTGCATTTTGCTTAAGTTTGATTATTCTCATTACCTTTATTAATAAAGGCTATACCCCTTGACCATTTATTGAAGGAAAAATTAATTGACCATTTATTTGGTCAGGCAAGGGGCTAAGCCTAAATAGATACTTAACTTGTTTGTTAAGTATGTACAGGATGCAAGACAAGCACATGAACACAAGATTGGAGCCCAAAAGTTTCATGTATATCATCAAAAGGTGTTTTGTACATGATACATAGAAGAAAAAGAAAATACATAAGCCCTCAAGGCTGGCTCTCCCCTCCGCCCTCATCAAGCTGGCTCTGGGCCTCGTCAGGTGCGTCCGGTGCTGGTCCTCGGCTGGGAGGGGGAGGTGGCCCCATCGTGCTCGGCCCTGCCTGGCCAAAAGACATGGCGACACTGGCAGTAAAAGCACTGGTCAGACCACGCTCCTGGGCACGCTGCCGAGCACGCCTGTACCTCTCCTCCACACTCTGGCGCTCGTGCTCAGCAATCCCTAACTGAACTCGGAGGGAGGCCATCTCTGAATCCATCTTCTGCCGCTCCTGCCTCTCCCGCTCTCGCTCCTCGGTGATGAACCCCAGTCGAGACTGGAGGTGTGAAAGCTCTCGAGGAAGATCTCCAGTCGATAGTCGGGCCACCTGCTCCTCTAGAGACCGGATCCGCGCCGCATCGGCCTCAGTACGAGTAGCTGCAGCACGAGAACGCTCCAGCTCCGCTTCAGCCCTCTGAAGGGCTTCCTGAAGCTCAGCAACCTGAAGGGAAGTCATTGTTAGCTCAAGGCAATCAATTAAGTAATCAAAATCAAAATTCGAAAAGTCGAAGAACTTACCCGAGCAGCCCGGTCCTCCTCTGCAAGAGAAGCTCGATGGATGGCAGAGGCGAGCTGACTCTGAAGGTCAGCCAGAGCGGCATCATGAGCAGCAGAGGAAGAAGATGAAGCTCCGAAGGAAGGGGGAGCCGCCTGGGTGTAGACGGCTCGCTGCACCAAAAGACAACCGTCAGTGTCAATCGCCAAAACAATCAATTAATTAAAGCATGCATTCATAAGCATTCATACATACCAGGTCATATAACTCTTTCTGGACTTGCTCTAGCTGGGCCTCCGCATCATGTAGGCGGGCCCGGAGGTCGATGATGACTACGTCACGTGCATCCTGCATGTCACACATACATACATTCATTCACTAAATATAAGAAAAGATAATAATAAAATTAAAGATGCATGAAAGCATACTTACTTTCAGTGGTCGGAGGAGCCGCAGCTGATCGGCGTAGTGGGCCCGGTACTGTTGGAGGTAGGCCTCGCTACTCTCCGCCCGGGACTCCACCCGTACGCCTCGGCAGTGCCAGTCCTCGTACTGTTCTGGGAACTTAGCGTACCAGTCCGTGAGGGCTTGCTTGCCCCTCATGCTCCTCCCGACGTCCTCCGGGACCTCCTCGTCGATCCATTATTGATGGAGGCCCAGCGTCCTCATCACGAGCCGGAGGCGGAGGGGTTCGATTTCGTTGAGGCAATGCACCCACATTTGCCTCCCGAACCTCCTCCTGCCAACCGTCACCCACGGCTGACCCTCCTCGCCCATACCAAGGTACGGGCGCCAGATCACCTGCATATAGATTAGATGCATTCATATAAATAACTTGCATTTAATAAATAAAAGATTGCATTTAATAAAATTGAACAAGTTAAAAACTCACCAATAGCTCTGGGTAGTCAAGGAACTGACGGCGGAGGGCCGTCAGCTGGTGGTGCTGTGGGGCCGTATCCACGATTGGCTGCCAACGGCAGGCCAACGGGACGGCGCTGGGTCTCGTGATCCGCGCTCTGCCGAGCGGGAAGTAGTGGTAACTCCAAACCTGCATTCATGAACATATAAGTTAGGAAAAATCATCATAGAACAAATAATGAAACAACTTAATACCTGGAGGAACGGCGAGAAGCCGCTGACAGTGGTCTCACGGTCCGGCGTGACCGCACACAAATCGGCGAAGAGGTGGGCCAGAAGGGCCGCACCCCAGGCGTACTCTCTTAGACTCTCTAAATCATCTAATAAATACAGGAATCTATAGTGAATGTGGTCGCCCTTCGTACCGAAGAGCAACCGACCAAAGAAGAAGACAAGAAAAACTCTAAGCTGCCTATCTACCTCCTCCACCTTACTCGGGTCACTACAGTAGACGGCGGAGGATGACTCAGCTAACCTATCCCTAAACTCCTCCCGGGTCTCGTCAGACCGACGCCGGGGCTCATCTAATCCTAAGGCTGCCTCTACTTCTATCCTAGGGACCATCCTGGACTCCCTACCTATGCTAGATACCTCTATCCCTAGTAGAGCCTCTGCTAATCCCTGGTAGTTGAGGTAAGTAACCCCACTTACCGGTCGGCCCTCTACCCTGAGGCCAGTGATCTTGGCCACATCCTCTAAAGTGGGGATCATATGTCCCCAGGGCATTAGGAATGCCCGACTCTCTGCGTGCCAACGCTCTCTAAGCGCCTGCAGGAGGACCAAATCGAGCCAAAATGACTCGATATCTAGTACCTCACCGAACCCCATCCGGCGCAGGCGCGCCTTCTGGAAGTTCGGGAGACCCCTATAGGCACCTATCACTAGGTCCCAACTAATCCTAGACCTCATCACTCCCTGCAAATAAAAAACATAAAAAAAATAGGGTCAGTAATGAATAAAAACAGGAAAAACAGTTCTGTTTTGAAAGACGTCAGCACATGTAGGCGTTTTTCAAAACACGTCAACATGTCCTGACGCACTTCAAACTTATTTTCTGCCCTAATTAAAAATTCGGAATTAACCTTGAAAGACGTCATCCCAGGGCGACGCCTTTTGAATGGCGTCACCCGGTCTGGACGCCTTTCAAGGCCCGATTCCGGGTTCTTGAAGAACCCCTTTCTCTTCCCTTTTCTCACCCCATTCATTCCACAGAGAGCTTACCGTGTGGAGGTCACCCTCCTCTTCTTCCTCCATTGCCACAAGCGCCGGTGGAGGGATCTCCTCCTCCAAAATCGCCGCGGCTTCGGCTAGCACCGCCGGAACCTCCTCGGGGGCTTCTTCCTCGTGCCTTCGCCGCCTCTTGGCTAGGGCTTTCGTCTTCCTAGAGCCTTCACCACGTTCTATGGTCAAGAGAGGGAGTTTTGAGGGAGAAAGAGAGGGATCGCCGGAGATCGCCGATGTGAAGAGAAAGAGAAATCAAGGGAAAAAGTGAGGAAGAAAGGGGGCCTTCGCGGGTCTGTAAACGCAAAGGTGAAAGGCGTCGACTCAGATAGACGCGTTTTAGAGCGCATAAGTTGAGGCGGTAAGGACAACTATTTGAAACTAATTGAACGGTGTCTATGTGAGATGACGCGTTTCATATTACCGCCAATTCTGGTCAGAGCCGTACAGAAGATAATGATGAAAGGCGTCTTATCTTGTAGACGCGTTTTAGGAGATTAATCACGGAATTAATGGCAGAATCCTGGAAAAAGTAGGAGAGAGAGTTGAAAAGCGTCAACAGTTGCAGACGCGATTTAAGGTTTAATCAGGTTTTTGAGGATTAAATTGAATTTATGGAAAAGGAATTATGGTTTAAAGGCGTCTTTCTGAGTGGACGTGTTTTACATTTAACATAACCTGAATTGCCAAATTTTCAGGAAAAATCCAGTTTTTACTTAAGGAAAAATCATGTGCACATCACAGAAAGTTAAGGAAAGATTTCAAGGCATGAAAAGTCATTCTTTATTCAATGAAATCTTTTATTACATCAAAAAGAAAAAAGAGAAAGAGGACATTTAAGGAAGAATTTTATGAAGACCTTTAAGATAAGGAAATTTTAATCCTCTATCTCTATCTTTAGAGGATTTTACACGGTAACTAAAGCCAAGGTTCCACAAAGTAGTGATGATTTGTATGGCTTCATAATCTTCGTCGGATTCCAAGTCACGCTTCTTGATTGGGGATGTGGGAGAGAACTCAGGGAATTCACGACGGCCCAAGCTAAGTTGAGTAAGGTACCGATGGGGATTGTATAGCACGAACTCGGTGGCTCCAATCAACTTGAGATCTACTCCTGCTGCACGGCGTACCCAAATAGGCTTTCCAACAAGAGCGAGCGGAGATGAGTCAAATATGTCGGATGTCATGAGCTTCAAATACTCTCTCCAGTCGGCCCGGGTCTTGAGCTTTGGAACCTTGTTGACCATATTCTCATTGAACTTTACAATGTTAGCAATGCAATGAATTAGGCTATTCAGGAAGATTTGAGATGGATTCAGAGGCCTTTTCTTGATGTACTCAAACTTAAAGTGAAGTTCAACCTATAGAGCAAAGAGTAACATGCACCCTTAGGGAGGACGACCCACAGATGCCGCAGAAAGCCCACTATAAAGATATGCCAAAAGTGCAGTACTAATGGATTTACCTTCGAAGATTGCGCAGATGGCACTAACTTGATCATCTTCCAATATGTTATCCTGCGCAGGGAAGAACAAGGCACCAGCAAGGCATGTAACGAAAGCTTTCGTAACATCCTCCGCTTCATCCTCCCTTAGATCATCAATTTCATATAAAGTCCACTCAGCGAGCTTTGCAAGATTGATCCCCTTCTTGGTAAGGCATCATTTAGCTTCTGAAGGATCCTTCATGATTGATGTCAACAATTGTTGACCGGTGATTTTCTCTCTTGTCAAGGCTATCTTATCTTTGTTATCTTTGGTTTATGGGAGACCCAATAGAAGCTCTGCCTCCTCCAAAAGGATTGTACACTCGAAGTCTTGGAAGAAGAACGTATGAGTTTGGGGATGCCACCACTCAAACAAGGCGCCTATAGCGGCCCAATCTATGATCGAACTCTTGTAATTTTTGGCAAGCACCACAAGACCTTGAAGATTCCACTTTGATATGAACACTTGCATGGAAAGCTTAACACTTTTTGCAAGTTTACGAATCCAAGGGAGAGAGGTGAACTTTCTTGGGCTAGGAAACATAGGATAATTCTAGGAAAAAAAAAAAAAAAAGGAAGAATATGAAGAACATCACGAAGAACATGAAGAGCAAGAACAAAAATTGAAGGGAAGTTGATTTAACTTACTTGAAGATTAGGATCTCTTCCATTAAGGTGATTTTCTACGTCGGAGAACTTCTCTAGAGACATCTTCATCCTCTTGTTTGAAGAATCCATTCTCTTTTTCGGAGTTCTTCCTTCTTGAAGCTTAAAAACCTTGGAAACTTTGAAGAAGCCTTGAAACTTTGGAAGAAAACTCAACCTAGGATCTTTGGATTATGGTAGGATTGCTTGGGAACAACCTAAGGGTGTTTATATAGAAGGAATTGCGATCCTAGGAAGACTTTTCCGGATTGGAAAAAGGATGTGCATTGGTAGAGTTGGAATTCGAATAGAGAACAAGCAGAAACCTGTTTCTGTGAGTAAAAGGCGTCGAGGCGAACCGCCGCGTTTCAACATTGAATGGCGTCTGCTCGACATGACGCGTTTCAGCCTTTCTGTGATTTACCTGAAATTCTGTGGTTTTTGATGTTTAAATTGAATATTTGTTTGGAATTATTAATGATTTTGATTGTAGAAAATTCAAGAAAACCTGAGTAAAGCTGGAAATATTAAAAAGATCCCATTATGGGAATTTATGAAGTCTCAACCGTGGCTAAAAAGACGGTTATCTTTACCCTTGTACTTCTTTCATGTAATTATTTTGTATTTGCATTACTATATGATAAGTATTTATTAGAGTATATCAAGGACCTTGTGGTTTTGATGAAACTGGAATTTGAGTTCTTCTACAACAAAAACAGTGATAATTCCAGAAAATTCTTAATCGCACGGATAGGCCGTTGGATTGTTAATTAGTAAGGATGATGATTCCACTTTTATGAAACGGTGCGTGGATAAACGAGCTTCGGCTTAGCACTGAATTACAAGAATTTGTATCTTGACTCATTAATGACAATTTAACAATATTATCCTTGATTAATTTATATTTTATTTAACTTTATATTTTTCTTTTAACCCAGCATGCATCATATAGGACTTTGAAATCATTGTGATAAAGGATTAATTATTGATTAAGTTTCAGACCATTAAATCAAATAATTTGAAACATGATATGAAATATTCCATTCTAAATTGAGTATCTTGATTATCTTTGAGGTTCGCTTGAAGATATCTTTAGAATTCTATCCTTTCTTGGATTCTTTATCCAATATTTCTTGTTTTCTTTTAAGATCCATCATAGTTGTCGCACGTCCACATTGGCTGGCAAACGCTCCCCATGATGAAACCTACAGTGTCTATGACCTGGGGTACTTCCCACTCCGTGGAGGTTAATCGACTTTATTTTATTTCCTTGTCTACCTCATCCAGACAGGACTAATTCCATTGATTTCCTTAAACTATCTTCATTGATAATTTTGAGAAAAATTTTAATCATGTGATGTTAAGAGCGTGTCTCATCACACCTTGGCATCACCTTTTCAGTACATTCCATTCCATTTCACTCCCTTACAAAGACGATGCCAAGGTAAGGCAGCTGTAGACACGCTAATTTTGACATCATTTTTGAGTAAATTTCATATCATATAATAATGCCTCAGAATGGTCTGATATTTAATCATTGATTAATTTTTATTGATCTTTTTGAGTTTCGGGTTTAACAGACATGTTTAAGTTAATCAATTAAGTTGATTTTAACTCAAATTTCAGTTAAAATATGAAGAAGTCTAAAAGACGTCTACTTGTGTGGACGCCATTTAGAATTTATTCTTATTTTAACGTTTAAATTTGAATTTTAATCAGTTGATTAATTAGATAAAAGGCGTCTGTCAGGTACGACGCGTTTTATGTTTCCTAAGCTATTTCTACTTCTCTTCCGGATGTTTATCCTTATCTAATTAGTGTAAAAGACGTCTATACATGTAGACGCGTTTTAGCTAATACAGATAAAGATAACTTTTCCCGGATGTTTATCCTTATCTTAATTAATCTGAAAGGCGTCAGCAATTGTAGACGCGTTTTAGATAATTACAGATAAAGATAAATTAATTTGTATTTATCTGTTGGTTAAGATGGATAAATCTTAAATTTTTCCATGTAAATCCGCGAACGCAGAAGAGGTCTATAAATACCTTGTATCTTGAAAGTTAAAAAAAAAAAAAAAAAAAAAAGAAGAGAGAGAAGTTAGAATCAGAATTAGTGATTGAACATCGAAGCGACGACGTCCAAACGCCGAAGCGCTGCTGTTTCCAGAAGTCGGCGTCCATTCTTCATCCAATTCAAGGCTTCATCTAATTCGGCATAAGTTTTTCATTTCTGCATTTTCATTTTTATTTCATTAATCTCTCATTCTTCATCATCACTTCATGCAACACACATCACAACATCATTCTTTTCAAAATCTATTTGATTAAGGGGTTTCAAAAGCCATTAAACAAGTAAGTTTGCTGTTTAGTTTCATGTTTAAAACAATGATTAGAATATATACTACTTCTGCTTAAAGTTCTCATCATTGTTTCTTCATTTCTCTTTCCATTTTTCTTGTAACGGAGCAAAAAGGAGAATCAAAAGGAGTAAATCAAGCACAAAGTCACAAGAATCTCTGGACGATCTCAACTTCAAATTCAACAGCAAGAACAAAGAACAAAGAAAGGGTTCTCTTTCTTCAGCCGGCTGAAGGAGGGGAATCAATGACTCAATATCTTCCGCGTTTAAACAGG
Organism: Zantedeschia hybrid cultivar; assembly: GCA_030544215.1. Classification (NCBI taxonomy): domain Eukaryota; kingdom Viridiplantae; phylum Streptophyta; class Magnoliopsida; order Alismatales; family Araceae; genus Zantedeschia; species Zantedeschia hybrid cultivar. The sequence continues at coordinate 12,816,695 of JARZZO010000015.1, forward strand.
TAGGCGATCATACTTTCTTTTGGAACTTTTAAGTCAAAAGTTTCTGGCGATCACTTCACATAGTTTCTGTTTTTAATAGGTTTATTTTGCACCTAAACAACATAGATTTTTTATGTTAATCACACAATCATTCTAAGTACTCACAATAATCAAACTTTGGGTGACCTTGACAAGTTGAAGGCTTCAAATGATTAGAGGAAAGGCTTTTGGGGCCTTTACATAAATAGGGTAGAATTAAGATGATTCAACTGACAACCCTAAGTTGCTTCTAGATTAATAGAAGATTGGTGCATATCAATGTTTTGATTCCCCAATTAAGACAAGGCATCTACTTGATGTGTCATGAATGTTGACGCATTTCATACTCTAAAATTCCTTTGGGTGGGGATTTGGGAGAAAGGGGTACAAGTGATGTGACTCACTTAGTTGCCCAATATAGAGCAGGCTTGACCAATGATTGGTGGCCCACAGAAGGCCACTAAAGATGGGCCAACCCTTGATGACTTTAGATTCGGATAAGGTGAGGAACTTAGATCACCTTCTCAATTTGGTTCCTTCTTCAAGGATAGATCTAATAACTAGTTTAGTCCGACCCATGTTGAGATCATAGATCTACCACATCACCAAAATCGATTTTTAGGAAAAGTTGCTCACCTATCCTTTCTCACGTAAGAAGAGTTCAATTCATGTATGGGATCATTTAATAATCGCTTGCATTAAAAGTAAGCTATAAATTACCAAATTATCATGACTTGAACTCACTTCAATGTAGTTCACTTTCATGCCCCCACCTCCAATGTAAATGAACTACTTACATTTAACCACAGCACCTCATAGCTCAAAAACTCTCTTATGTGTGTGCTCCTTTCTTTCTCCTCAAATACTTATTGACTTGGGTGTCAGAGGGTAGGGTATCCTGAGGGAACCTCTAATTACCTCATCTTGTATATGTAGGAGACAACCTTTGACCTCTTCATCCTTTCACACTAGACTTTGCTCCGGTTTCAGGTTGAGCCTATCTCAATATCTGTCCTACTCGATGTCAACCTCTTCTAGAGCCAATGTTTGGTTAGTTTTCAAGTCTAGATTTGTCCTCACCATCTCATTAACAAGGATCAGCCTACTCCAATCCAACTGGTTCTCTATTATGACAATGGTAAAATTTTAGTAAGGACGTCAAGGAGAACATCTTGGACAATGATTAGAGTCTAGAACATTATATGAAAAAAACAACCTTGTGAGATTATAGTGTCATTTAGGAACATGGTAAGATGCTCAATTTATGCATATAAGTGGTCGTATTAGCATTTCCAAATGGACTTGTGGGCCTTTATGTGCATAATTTCACTAGTTTGATGTGATCAAATAGCTTCTATTATTTATTTGCAGCACCTTTGATGCATGTTTATTTTATTTTTGTTTTTGAAAGGAAGACATTTTTAAAAGACATCAATATTTGTGAGCTTCCATGAGCTATAATCAAATTCTACTCCTTTCATGACCTAAATGGGATTATAAGATACATCGTTGCCATTGCATTCTTTCTATTGAACATAATTTGTTAGATGATTTGATTATTTGTATGATTAGATCATCTATGAGTATTTCCAAATATCATCTAAGAAAAGAGAGAAAAAGTTAGATACTTTGTGCTCATCTCTTTTTTCTTGGTTGTTTGCCCAACAAGGTCAAGGCAATTTCCTATTAAGGATCAAGTTGGGCAGGTTGGGTTGGGTTCAAATCAAATTAGGTTAGCTCAAATTTAAACTCAACCCTTAATTTGGGTTTGGATTGGAATGAATTATCCCAAATTTGTTAATGATATAATCTTATAAAGATCCGTCTTTTATGATAATCTAAACTTACATCATAACAACATCATCCTCACAAACCAAATTATATCAAATTAAGATATATCACAACTTTAAAATCTTAGATTTCCATGAGAAACATAAATAGGAAGTATAGCTAACTCAAAGTCTACTATTCATAATCTATCCAAATAATACAAAATCAAGAAAATTTAGTCAATCAATGCTTATGATATACAAGTGAAGGCTCCATGCACTTCTTCAGCTAAGAAATGGCGAAAAATCTCATACACCGATCATAATTAAGAAACATGAAACTATATGGAATAGGCATCTATAAGGTAGGTAGCCGCAGCTTTCTTGAAATAAGTTAAGAGGAATCTCACATGAACATCAAGACTGCTTTCTTAATGACCTAACCAACTGGTAGATGTGGAAGTGGGATCTTTATCAAAAGGAGTTTGAGTTAGGTTAGAGTTTGGCTTGAGAAAAATAGATTTGAAGTCATTCAAACTTAATTTATGTTAAGTAAAATTTAGCCTAGATTCGACTCAACTTATATAACTCTCAAGTTGAACAACTTGAATTTGAGTCATACATGCCTTTGGTAGAGCAAGAACATGCTTAGCAGTCAACACGGGGTGTGTAAAATGACTTCACTGAGATTCCACAAAGAGATGAAAGCCTATACAAATGAAAGTGTCAGAGTGCAGATCTAACTTTTTCAAATCTTACAAGTAGATTTTTCTCCAATCTAAAGGGAGGGAGATTAAGAGAAAAAAAATCTTTATTAGGAGGTCACAAAGAAATGTTGTTAAGCCAAAGATAGGGAGAGTGACAGTTTGACACAAAGACATCTTTGATAGGCTTTGCCGTGATGTGACGATACGGGTGGACATCATTATAAAGGAAGGCATATTTGCCTTTTGAGTCCACTTTTCCCTCTTTAGAGCACATTTTTACCGTCCAGATCAATTTTTGCATCAACCATATATTAATTTAAATAATTAAAAAAAAATAAAAAAAATAAATTCTAATGAATAATAAAAAATATCTTTAACGGGTCGAGTTCAATAATAATTTTTATTTTATAGTTTTTTTAATTGTCTATTTAGACTTGGACAGTATGGGTGATATAAGACGTGGAATCTGACTTAAAATAATAAATATCACTCTCTCTAACATAAGACACGGATAATTCTTTTAGTAAAAGAACAGATTATATTGAATTACTGAAATAGATTACCATCTTAATTATTAAACAATCCAACTGACTTAGGTATTCTTTTGTAAAACTCATCTTTAAAGGATCAGATTGGTGGATCCCACTAAAATTAAAAAGTCAGACAAGTCAGAATTGTAGTTAAAATAGTCCCCTTGGTAACGTCTAAACCAGGACACATGCCAGATCCTGTCTAATCTAGAAGAAGCCTAGAAAGTTCTACGAAAACCTTAACGTTCCTTTTTTTTTTGACCTCCTATTAAAATTTTCTGTTCATCGGCAAGCTCCTGTCTTGGGGGAACTTATTTTTTGCCCCTGCTCCGTATCCAACAGTTATTTTTTTTCCCTCAAAATTCCAACTTTACCCATCGGCCCTTTTGGTTGTCTCCTAACTATAACATATTAATACTTTGAAGTAGTTTGAATCTAAATTCAAATATTATTTGCTTATCCTAAGCTTATCATAAATTAGCTCTCCATCACGGATAGATCAAATGATCCTTAGGGTGCATCTAACTTAGATTAGATATACACCCTCTAATTTCTACTATTTTATCCCTCATAAATCTCAAACAAAAGGTGCTATGTGAAGAGTACAATACGTATTCAAGACAATTTAGAGTTAGATATGCGTGTAGAGAGGTTTTACGACAATTCAAAGGGAAGTATGCTTGCAAGAGATGATTGTGTCTATTCATACAGATTCAAAGGGAAGTATGCTTGCAAGAGATGATTGTGCCTATTCATACAGAGTTGTATTTGGAGGATAAAATAGTAAAAAATTAAAGCAAAATGGTAATCAAAAGAAAAAGATATCTTTCTCAATCATTCTAGTCATGAAAGTAGCCACTGTTCATGTTCAAAATAATTTGGATACACTCCCAGGCGTGTTATATATATATTCGCTCCATCTTTTGAGGCCTTCAACTCCTTCATTGATGATGAAAACTAAAACTTGAAGGATGGGAATAACCTGAAGGGTTAATTAGAGTAATTATTTATTTATTATTATTTTTAATTTTTTTAAAAAATATTTTTTGCACACACCTAATTAGATGATAACGGTTGAGTTTCATGATTAAATGGTGAAACTTAAATCCTAAGAAACAGAGACAACTCAAAAGAGAGTGATTGAATATTTAAAATCTTTTGATGATTTTTTTCTTTTTAAATTTGAAGATGAGAAAGATTTAAAGTGAGACATATCTATGTTAGATGCACTCTGCGCATTTGATCCTTTCCGGTATATAGACATGGGAAAGTGATACAATCTTCTCAACATGGATTTTAACATGAGTAGCAACAAAAGGCCCGATGAAATGTGGATCACGCCCGAAGGGGTAATCGGACCGTTTGTTATTTTTATAAAAATATTTTTCATAATTAAGCTTTACCACCTCATGAGTTTTTGGATGCCTAAAGTGCATCCATTTAAATTGGTGAGTTTATCGCTACCTTTGTACATATGTATATAGACATGCAAAATAATAATTAATGCGTCGAATAGTAGCCACATCTTTATCGCTAAATCAAAAAGCCCATGCTTACGCTCGTCCGCCTTGTGCATTTGAATCCTTATTCTTATTCTTAAAACTTACAGGAAATAAATATATAAAGGTTAAATTAACAGAAAACATTATAGCTCTACTTCAACTTTTCTTGCATCTCCCCTAAGCTTTTCTATATGTCGGCACCAGCCTATAAAAAATAGGGGGCATGAAACATTGCACACTTTTGGTTGTCATATCTAGGAGTTAAGAGAGAAATAACTTATGTAAAGCTAAAGAAGCACACAACAAAGGAGATCTCAACCAAGATGGATGCAACTATCACAAACTATGCCTGTAGGAAGGCTAGGCAAGTGCATTGTATGGGGCAAGAGCTTGTGAGATTAGTGCCCCAATACACTACAGATCTACCACGGTGCTTATCGCCTGAACATATCCTTCAATAAGTCCAGGCTAGTAGATTTCTATGTCTCTGGCTTTGGAGGTTTCTCGTGAAAGAAGTTCAGGTCTCAAGAAAGGGAGTGCAGGAAAGCAATTTGGGATGGGTATATCAAGTCTCTACATCCATCAAACCAAGTTTCTCTAGACATTAACTATTGATTAGCGACTGTAAGTGCTAAAATATTTTTAAATATTTACAGACAAAATAGTTTTTTTTTCTGTTAAATAAAAAGATAGCAATAATATCCTCATCCTATGATATCCGTATCCTTAAACATATCTATGTACCTATAAACTTTGAATAAGGGCAGAGACTTTAGTTTTTTTTTCTTTTTGTTATGCATCCCAATATAGATCGAGAAATGCTAGGGTGTGATCGAACACCTTTATGTCACACTACCTTGCCCGTCCACTCTGTTCAAGTTAAAAAAATAAAGTAAAATAAATTATACTCCTCGCATGTGTGGGTAAGGACATAGGGGGACTGCAAAATGCCCACGTGCGTGTGTCTGTACATAATTGAGGAGTATAAAAATTGAAGGATGAAAAAAAAAAAATTTCTATGCGCATGAGGTACAAGTATGGAATTTGACCCAGAATATTAACATAATGTCATCATCAACTTTCATAACCCTCCATTATGAACAAACTATTTCATTTGACAATACACACAACAATCTTAAGCTTCAAACAATTAAAAAAAATGCCTTAAGGATTCATGTGAACACTATGACAAGATTAGAATACATTTTAAAGAAAGGTGTTGGGTAACTCCGTCTCTACAACCGTAGCACCACGAAGATGGATAACATTACATCTACAAGCCGGCATATGCAGTCAATACACGAAAGAAGCGAATAAGGGGCTGAGAAAATGTTTGGTGATGCGGGTGAAGCCTAATATGCGCAGTGTGCCATTCATCCGGTCATGGTGGAGCCAAAGGACTTGACAATGTTGCTGACTCTTTCTGCAAATGTTTTAGATGTAATCTTCTTACCAGGAACATGAAATGGATTGGAGACAGCATCCACATATGCGGCATGAAACTTCCTGAAAAACTGGCAATAAAAATATGGTTCGTGTAATTAGCAGGAACAGAAAATTTGATGCATAGACAAAAAAAAAACAAAAATGCTTGAAATTTTGGTCAAGTAGAAAGAAACTTTACAATAGAACCAAATCAGGCTGGTGGAAAAAGAGAGGTGATGGATAAAGCCATAAAGAGACGACTGAGGAAAAATGATGCAAAAATAATCTCAATAAAAGGAAGAGGGCTATTAAATAAGTGGATACAGGTAGAAAACCCAAGGGGGAACTTCAGAGGTTATGAGTCATGGAAATTGCATGAAGTGCAGCACAACGTTGGGAGAGGATGCTTCAAATCCTAAACTATTTTCATCTCATATGCTGAACTTTAGTCAACGAGAAGAAATAAGTACTGTTCATTCTGGCCAGCAAAACCTCAAGGTTATTGCTTTGAGTTGATATTATCAGAGGTTTCTTATGATATTTGGATTGAACTTTATTTTTGCCACCAGACTCGGAGGGTAAGGTATAGGAACAGATAATTCCCATAAATGCATCCGATAAAACTGGTACGGGCGTGGTCAAAATTCATCTGTAGTAATTATCAAAGTGAGTGCCTGATAAAAAAGTATAATGTAAACTTTTTCAAATATAGCTGGATGATACTATTGTTCCTCTGGTAATGACGTACATATGAATTTTAAAAAAAAAACATTACCAAGGAGAATAAATATGAACCCATAAAACACTGTTTTTAAACTTGAGACATTACCATGGAGAATAAATATCAACCCCTAAAGCACCCAAAAAATAGTCATTGATGCAGATAAGTGGACATCCATTGGACTAAAACTTACGTTTCTAGCATCTGCATCTCTGACATCTAGATCAGTTGTGACCAAAATAAACTTCACCTTTGTGTTAGTCAAATACCCATACCTGAAAATGGTTAAGTGCAAGAAGATCAGGACAAAAATTTGCTTGACATTGATGAGGAGAAACACAAAAAATGTATAAATGTTGGACTTGGTTGGGGGAGGGTGGTGAATAAGAGTTTACACTTTGTAATTCTCAGCTGGATAAAGAAGACCAAGGAATGTCTCGTTCAACGTTGGCCCACTTTTCTTAGGATTATTCACTGGTGACCATGAAAATAAAAAATTAAGAAGTTTGATATGCTATACTCACTGACAATCTTGCTAATGTACTAAACCAAAGAGCAAAACAGTGACATAAAAAGTAAATAAGAATTTGCCTTTCTGTAAGGGCCTGGGTACTAAATGAGAAAAAAAAAATAGTGCAAAGCACTGCATGCATTTGAAACACAATGCAAAACCACAGGTAATAAAAAGTATCATTATGTTTTGGAGAAGTTAATGCCATAAGAATGGAGCTAACTCAACTCAACGAAGCCTTAATCCCAAATAATTGGGATCGGCTATATGAATTCTCTGTTTCCACTCTAAACGATTTTAGGCTACCTCTTCTGAAAGGTTTAAAGCTTCTAAATTATATTGTACTATCCTCTTCTAAGTTAATCTAGGTCTGCCCCTTCTTTTCTTCTCCTCTTCTATCCTCGTATGCTCCACTTTTCTAACTGGGGCCTCTTTAGGTCTACGCCTAACATGCCCAAACCATCTCAATCTCCCTTCTCTCAATTTATCCTCAATTGGTACCACTCCTACCTTTTCTCTAATATACTCATTACGAATTTTATCTAGCTTAGTATGCCCACACATCCACCTTAACATTATCAATTCGGCAACACTCATCTTGGAGACATGTTGTCCCTTTATCGTCCAACACTCGCTACCATATAACATTGCAGGTCTTATCGCCGTACGGTATAATTTTCTTTTCAACTTCGTTGGGATCTTGCAATCACACCAGACTCCCGTTGCAAGTCTCAACTTCAACCATCCTGCTTTAATCTTATGGCAAACATCCTCATCACACCCTCCGTCTTCTTGGAAGATCGAACCAAGATATTTGAAATTGGTGCTTTGCGGTATTGTTATCCCATCTAAGTTAACTCCCTCATTTTCGCCTATGCGACCTTCACTAAACTTACAATGTATATATTATGTCTTAGTTCTACTTAACATGAAACTCTTAGACTCTAAGGTGCTCCTCCAAAGTTTTAGTTTTCTCTTAACTCCCTCTTGCGTCTCATCTATCAATACAATATCATCCGTAAACAACATACACCACGGAATGTCCTCTTATATATCTTTTGTTAAATCATCCATAACTAATGCAAAAAGATAAGGACTTATTACTGATCCTTAACGCAGTCCAACAGAAATAGGAAAATCTCTTGTTTCCCCTCCGACCGTGTGGACACTAATAGTCGCTCTTTCATACATGTCTTTTAACACTTGTATGTACTTAGTAGATTCTCTCTTCTGCTCCAACACCCACCATAAGACATCTCTTGGAACTCTATCATAGATCTTCTCTAAATCGATGAATACCATATGTAGATTTTTCTTCAAATCTCTATATTTCTCTATCAAGCTCCTAATAAGAAAGATGGCTTCTATAGTTGATCGACCTGGCATAAAACCGAATTGATTGGCTGAGATAGTTGTGTCAGAACGTAAACGATGTTCCACAACTCTCTCCCACAGCTTCATAGTATGACTCATGAGCTTAATTCCTCTATAATTTGAACAATTCTGGATGTCTCCTTTGTTTTTAAAAATATATACAATAGTGCTCTTCCTCCATTAATCTTGTTAAACAGTCGGGTCAACCATTCCACTCCAACATCTTCTAAACATTTTCACATTTCAATAGGAATTCCATCAAGGCCACACGCTTTACCTACTTTCATCATCTTCAATGCTTCATTGACTTCCAAAAATCTAATCCTCCTAGTATAGTTCACATTATACTCTGTTATACATTCTATGCCCACTATGTTTCCATTATGATTATCATTAAAAAGATTGTCAAAATAGTTTCTCCACCTTTCTCTGATGTCCTCATCTTTCACCAACACATTTCCTTCACTATCCTTGATGCACTTAACTTGGTTAAGATCTCGACACCTTTTCTCTCTTATCCTTGCCAATCTATAAATGTCTTTTTCCCCTTTCTTAGTTCCAAGTTTCTCATACATCTTTTCAAAAGCTTGAACTTTTGCCCTACTAACAGCCTTTTTTGCTTCCTTTTTTACTATCTTATATTGTTCATAAGCCTCATTATTATCACACTTTGGCAATCTTTTATACCATTCTCTTTTACTCTTTACCGCTTTTTATACCTCCTCATTTCACCACTACCTCTCATTCGCAGGTGGGCCATATCCTTTAGACTATCCGAATACTTTTCCAGCTACTTTTCTAATCTTTGAGGCCATATCTATCTACATAGTATTGACGTCCAAATCCGACTTCCAATCACCCATATTGAGAAGTTCATTCTTAAACATCACTTGTTTCATCCCTTTTAATTCCCACCACCTTGTTCTAGCAGCAGTCTTCCTTCTAAACGTATCCGACCACCTCTTGATCTTAATATCTAAGACCACTAACCTATGCTGACTTGTTAAGGTCTCTCCGGAGATAACTTTGCAATCCTTGCATAAAGCGCGATTTATTTTCCTTGTGAGAAGGAAGTCAATTTGGCTTCTATTTTGTCCACTTTTAAAGGTCACTAGATGAGATTCTCTTTTTATAAAATGAGTATTTGCTAGTATAAGGTCGTAGGCCATAGCAAAATCGAGGATACTTTTTCCCTCCTCATTTCTAGTCCCAAAGCTAAAACCTCAATGAATCTTCTCATAACCCTGACGTTCACTTCCTACATACTCATTGAGGTCCCCACCAATAAAGATATTCTCTTCATTTGGTATGCGCTGCATAAGGTCATCCATATCCTCCCAAAACCTCCGTTTACTCTTACTATCATATCTAACTTGTGGAGCATAGGTACTAACTATATTAATCGCATCTCCCTCTATAATTAATTTCACTAAGATAATCCTATCTCCTATTCTTCTCACCTCTACTATTGCATCCTTCAAAGTCTTATCAATAATAATACCTACCTCATTCTTATTTCTCTTCTTTCCGGTATACCACAATTTATAACATGTATTTCCTACTTCCTTACTTTTCTCTCCTACCCATTTAGTCTCTTGAATGCAAACAATATTGACTTTTCTTCTCTCTATGGTATCAACAAGTTCCATCAACTTTCCTATAAGAGACCCTATATTCCAAGAACCTACTCTGATCCTCTTCTCAACTTGCACTTTCTTAGAATTCTTTCTGTAGTAACATCTATTATTCTCCAAATTTGTCCTATGTCCTTTTCTATGTTCGGTTCCATGGACTAGCTTCTTTACCTACACCCGTCTATGATGTGAGAACATTTGCTCATTTAACACCACATCTGGGTGTCGACGTGACGCGTCGCTTGTGGGGAACACCCTTGCCATAAGAATGGAGCTAGGCAGTACAAATTTGGTTGATGCTCAAATTATGAGATGTAGCTAAACAATCGTTGGACTTAGAATATGAGGTCATTTGAAACAAGGTTACCCAAGGATGAACGACGAGGAAGGCAGCCTGAGGCAGTATCTACGTCCATTATGGTCTGAAAAGAAAGGAATATCTTTACTATGATCTGAATTTGGCAGTCATTTTCTAAGAGTAGGATTAAATGTAAGCTTAAACTAAAATGGGAAGAAGGTGCTCATCAAGTAGTCATGATCAACAATCAAGATCCTCCTTGCCTCTTTCTACATTGTAATGTCCCTTTCTCTAGCCTCTAGCAATCATAATTCTTTTCACCTTTTGTGGGGTAAAGGGGAAGGGGTGTATTATAGGATTCACACCCAAGAACTTACAATGGTTTCCAAATGCTGAAAGGAACTGACCACTATATTGCAGAAGGCAATAGAGAAGTTTTGAATGCATCTAAAGCCTTTGCCCACAATGAAGCTACATGTTATTGAATCCAGGCCCTAATGTCATTCGTGCAAAATGGAACAACTATTGCAAGGTCTGGACAATATAGAATGGACAAGTCTTCTAGATCTCCTTGCCGCAAAAAAGTACAAGCATTTGATAACATAGGACAAGTTCCTTCAAGTCGTGAATCTCACGAGTCAACTAGTATATGTGAACCATATTTTGTTTATGTCAAAACATATTGTAGAAGTTTTGTTGGGCCCACTCAATGTCAACTAAAAACCTAGGCGTTGAGTTGAAGGAGCCATATCATTGTATAGATGGGTGATTTCCATGAATATCTGATGTGGGACTATCCCCAATACGCCTCCGCACGTGCAGGCCGACATTAGGCACTGACACGTGGGCATTAGGCATCATGGCCAGATGTGTGATACCCAGGACACAAAGCCCGCATCTGATACCATGTAGAAGTTTTGTTGGGCCCACTCAATGTTCAACTTAAAACCTAGGCGTTGAGTTGAAGATGCCATATCATCATATAGATGGGTGATTTCCATGAATATCCAATGTGGGACTATCCCCAACACATCTCATCAAGTATCATCTACATATCTCTCGCCGTTCTTTTCTTAGAATCATATGTTGAACTTCTCCTGTGACCAAGTTGATAATCCATAACATAACAATGTTGTTTTCAAGGTATCACTACTCATGGCCTGGATTTCTCAAGCTTTGAAGTCCAATCTTGCTTTCGTGTAGCCAATCTTATCTCTTCTGATGATACATGTCTATGCAGCGGCTGATCAGATCATGAAGCTGTTTTCATTTAACTTCATTGTTGCAACTTGGAGCAACATGTTCTCTCTCCCTATGATTGTCAAAAGTTGCATGGCTAGGGAAGAGACCTCACTACTAACAAAGGATCATCTTTGAAGAAGGTTCCCCTCTTCTGAGTAAGACAAGAAAAAAGTCTATGGAAGCGAATAGAAGAACGAAACAGATGGAGGCAGCCCAAGATAGTCGGTCATAACTATCACACCCAGTACCGTTCACTAGCACGGTTCACACAGATACTGTTTGTGGATACTGTTCATAAGTACTATTCACATGGTTACTAGAGAACAAAACAGAAGACTCCCCCTCTTCTTGCAGTGTGGTAACAAGCCCTGAACTTTCAGGCTTCCCTTTTCCGCTGCTTGAAGCTCCTCCAGAGGCTCAACCAAATCTCAAGAAAGAAGTTGAAATTGCATTCTCAGTTGTTGGATGGAGTTTTCTCCCCCATTCTTCACCAGAATCACACTAATACCATGGAGAAAAGCATAAAGCAAGAGAGGAAAATGAGATAGAAAACAGGAGGAAGAAGGGAGATGGACAGCTGTTACACAATGCACCCACCAGCTCCCCCATTCCCTTTTATATTAATGTAACCACTAAAACATGACAAAGGAGCAGTACGCCCCTGCTTAGGAGGCCAACCAAAACAGAGCACATGGTTAAGTCCAGAACAACAATGAACAAAAGGACTGGCCAGCCTTTCTAATCATCTGATCGTTTCCTACAGAAACGATGTATATGTATGCATCAATTGATCAATTACATAAAAAATTAATATGAAATCATCTCACAATCAGAAGAATCACAGTTTACTCCCTCTTTGTTTGACTGTTTTATTTGCAAGAAAATGAAATTTAGCTCAGAAAACTTTGTTTCATTAATGAATAGGCATTGGGAAAGATGGGTCTATAAAACACTGACATGGAGCCTGTTTTATTAAAAATGTTTTAAGACAATGAACACATCCAGTCTTCGACAACTGCAGGAAATGAATGGGAAAAATATCCAACGGACTGTGGGATTCATGTTGCGCTCACACTTGTACATCCTTAACCTTTTGAGTTTTCTTGGTTGGAAAAACAATGATCACATGTATATCAGAGAAGACCCACTGTTTGCTTTTCTAACCATCATAACCTTAAGATGTGATTGGTGAAACTTTTAGTTGGAAACAACTTTTGGCTTCTACTTCCTCTGGATAGGTAGTTATAACTGACTTTAGACAGTTACACCAGTCAATCCCTTGCCTTTAACCCCACCTTTCCCTCAATATAGGAAGCTCAAATTTGGAGACTTTCAGTTGGAAGCAAAATAACAACAAAAAGGCCTCCAATGTCTAATACCCTCAAAAAAATGAGGTGACAACTTGTGGAAGCCCAAAAGCGTTACCAATTGGAATCTGTACCAAACAAGGCATTAATCTTGCATGTTCTGTTACAAAAATGACTCCATAGGCTGCATATTGAAGAAGTTAGAAGCCTGCTTAATCCTGCTTTAAATTTCTTGTTCAAGTAGATCAAATGACAACTACAAGACAGCCGCACATTCCAATCATATGACAATAATAACAATATCTTACAATTTTGTCACAAATAATATGCCGCTTCAATAATCCAATCTTTGTGCTCCATTCACAACATCCATCATGGTATGATTGAAAGAAATCAAGATTGGGTGTTGTGGCCCTCATGCATTTCAACCATTTTGTGTTCCATGAGACAAATCACACCACACAAGTGGGTATGTTCATGCCAAAACAAGATGTCACTATGAAGCTGGTTGGTTGCTGAGAGAGTGCATGCAAGAGAGAGTAGCTTGGATCTCAAGAGGAGAAGCTGAGCTTTGAAAAGGAACTTGAGTTGGAGATTATGATTAAGAAAGAAAGAGAAAAAAGGTTCTACATGGTGCGGATGTGAATCTCCAATAACAAAAGTAAGCTGCACAAACCAACAAGCATGGGTAGGGCCAGGTTGCCTGATGCTTTATCCTGATCAAAGTTGACCATTTGTCAGGTTACACACCTAGTCATCTCTAACTAAACCCAACCCATGCATGATGACATTCAACCTGACCTGACCATTGGGCTAGCTTGCTCAAGCCTATATTGACCTGGCCAAACTTCTAACCCTACCACTGATGTCAATGAGACCACAAGAAATTTTGCAACCTTTTGTTGGAAACATTCTTTCTTCTTTTTTTTTTTCTTTTTTTTTTTGGGGGGGGGGTGTTCACCCTGCATGAGAGAGTACTAAGACACATGGGCAATGTTTGGAAACATAATCGGATTATGGATTTTGTTCATCTCAAGATGGATTCTGGAGAAGCACTACTCTTTTTTCTTCTTGTATCTTTCTCCCTTCTCCCAAAATCTTTCCACAGATAAGCTGAGGGCACCCACTTGAATTTGGAAAAGATTATGGCATGTTACGAATTCCAATCAATAAGATTGGAATTGGAATTCCCTTCACAATCCTTTCCATAGAGTTCCTAGGTTTATCCATAACTATATTTGGTTCACCCTCAACGGTAAAGGTAACTGCCTTTTCAAAATGGTAAAATAAGTGATTTTGGAAAAAGATTTCTGAAGAAAATAAATGATTCAATTTTAGCTATCAGCTGTCAAAAAGCCTTTTTTCCCCCATAGAATCTAATGGAAATCTATTCTTCTTTCTCAATCTGCTTTCTGAGAAGTGGTTGGCATGTGACATCACATCAAGAAGTGTGTTCATAGATTCAACACCCATCTGTCACATAAACAGCAGGGATTAGGAGTGTCGACAACCACCGATCATTCCATAGTCTACTTAGTGATGCCCTTGGTTTCCATTATTTCCATACTCTTGGCTCTGGCATCTCCTAAGTGCCCAGTCTCTGGCAATGACGATGGCATTCATCAACCATCAGGGTCACTTGATGCTTCTGTAGAGTATCCTTCTCTGGTGGATTTCCCTGGTCATGGTCTTCTTCTGGAAAAAAATTAGGGCTGCTCCCAATGTCATCCTCCACAGCAAGCAGCCTCACAACTTCCCACTCCCAGGTTTGCAGGCGATGCTTTCTCTGCTGGAATGGGTCACTGGCGATTCTTCAAGCATCCCTGACACCCCCCCCCCCTCCTCCCCACACAACCACCACCACATACACACCCAAAAAAACAGTTGTCTTCCTTTCTGCCATTTTGGGAGACCGGTCTCCCATCCAGCAACTGTTCCAGGTTCCCCCTTTCCCACATCTGATCTGGATTCTCCTCCCTCCTATCTCTCATCATCCTCACCCTCTCTTGTGGGACGAGCCTGCCAAAGATATCAGAGTTCGTCCTGTTGATCAGGGAATGTGGGGCGATGGTGGAAGGATCCCTGGGAGCTCCTTTGTTGAAGGTGGTGAGGAGCCTCATGTTTGAGATAGATTATTCCTCTATTCTTCAGTCTGATGAGGAAGTGGTTACAATTGCTGTCCCTATATCTTTCCCCGATGAGGAATGGGCCAAGGAGACTATCCAACTTGGGGAAAAGATTGGAGCGTCTCTTGAAGGGAGAGAGATGTTTATCAGAAAATGTGTAAACAAGTCTTAAAAATGGATGCTGTTCATAACAATGTCAAGAAAAGAGGAAACGGTAGAGCGGGTAAGATCAGTAAGAGGGAAATGCAATTTATCAAGAGTAACACCATTTTTGAACCTTTTAGATCCTTTAAGAGTAAGAGGCTTGAAATTGTTCTTCAAATATAAAATAATGAGATGGAATATCGAGGGTCTGCACAATGATTAAAGATATCTTGTCTTATAGATCACATTAAATCTCACAAACTTGATACAGTCAGCATCCAAGAGACTAAGATGGTGGAAATTGATGACAACCTCGTGAATAGGCTGTGGGCTTAGACTTTACAGGAGGGTGTTTAAAGTATTGGATAGCATCAGCGGTAAGTTAATTACATGAAGCAGAAACAGTGTTCGGGTTAGACAGCATAGAAGGGTCTTTCTCTCTATCTATTAAAATCACAAACAAGGAAGATGGATTTGAAATTTTGACTGGACCTTTACTTCTGTCTATGGTTCTCATAATGACCTTGACAGAGTTAAGTTCTTCAAGGAACTTCAGAAGCTGAAGGATACTCTATCGAAAGCATGGTTTATTTAGTGGCCAATTGGTGGAGAGCAGCACCTTCAGACAGATTTTCTGGACTTTCTTATCAAAGGAAACTTCTCCAACTTCTTATCAAAGGAAACTAAAATGGTTGGGAAGTGTATGACTTCATGGAGCAAAAAGGTGTTTGGGGCTTCAACTGTTTAAAGAATAATTGCTTCAGAAAATAGAAAATTTGAAATTAAATAACAGCATGGTGATTTTTCAGCTGATGATGAAAAACCATCAGCTGGAAGCTATGAGAGAATATGAGGAATAGTTGCTTAGAGAGGAGATCAAGTGGAAACAAAGATCTAAAGAACACTGGCCAAGAGAAGGAGATAAAAATCCCTCCTTTTTACATGTTCAGGCCAGCTCCAAGAAGAGAGAATAGAAAATCACTGAAATCAAACAGGGGATTCCAGAGTAGATAAGGATTCTAAGATCCAAGATGTGCTTGTTAGCTATTTTGAAAAATCATTTACCGAGGCAGAGGTGTGCAAACCACAATTGATGGAGGTGTTCGCTTCCAAGCATTATCGAGCAGGAGGCCTTACAACTTGAACATTCCTTATCCGACCAAGAAATTAAAGAGGTAGTCTTTGGTGTGGAAGGTAGGGAAGCAAGCAAATCCCTAGGCCCAAATCCTTTCTTTACAAGTTTTTTTCAACACTTTTGGGACACGATGAAAGAAGATCTCAAGGCCATCATCAAAGAATTTGAGGCTAGGCCTTCAATGATTAGGAACTCCAATTCTACGCATATTGTGCTTATTCCTAAGAAAGATGGGGTTATTGAAATTAATGATTTCAAACATATTACTTTGTTAAATGGTTGCCACAATCTAAAATTTTCGTGTGGCAACCATTTAACAAAGTAATATGTTTGAAATCATTATGATGAGGCAGAATTGGATTCGGCCCATTAAAACAAGCCCAACACAAATCAGCCCAACAGCGGCAGTAAAAGGCCCCCTGGAAGCCTTCGGCCCGTCAGCGGCCCAGTAGCCTTCGGCCCGTTAGCGGCATTACAGCCCTCGGCCCAACAGGCAGCCCAGTGGTCTTCGGCCCGTCAGCGGCCCAATAACCTTCGGCACGTTAGCGGCACTGCAGCCCTCGGCCCAACAGGCTTCGGCCCGTCAGCGGCCCAACCCCCTTCGGCCCAATAGCCGTGTCCGGCCCACTCCGGTGGAGGACTAGGCACTATGGCGGTTTACCAGTAAGTCCGGAACATAGTCCTATATCGGCTACCATCGTTAACCATCCTTTATCCTCCGCTATAAATACACCGCTATTTATTGCCAAAGATATGTCTCCGTGACCCTCAAGGACCATAGTCCAAATAACATTAAAGCTACTCTTCGTCTTCTGAATCGAATCGTCTTCAGAAGCTAACTTAACCGTCGGAGGGGGTTCCTAAGGACCGAAGCCCGGGACTCCTACTGACCGGTTTCTTCTTCTTTCTCTCCTGCAGGGGCTCGGTTCGAATCATCGCCGACCTCCCCGAGTCGGTCTCGGCCACCGACCTACTCCTCCCTCCGGTCTCGACGCCGATCACCGGCTGCTCCTCGCCTGAAGGTGGCTCGGTTCCGCACCGACCGACCTCCAGCCGGAGGGACTTCGGCCGCACCTTCCGGAGGCAAGCCGACATCCGACCGAGCGACCCTCGGCCTCGGACCTTCAACCGCGTCTCTGCCTCCATCGACTTCCGAATCCCCGTCGGGCCTCTCCACCGATCCGACCCAGCTCCGGATCCCCGAAACTTCGGATTCCAGCTTCGGAATCCGGTCATGATAGCTTCGGCTACATCTCGTGGCGCCGTCTGTGGGAAACAAACAAACAAGTCATGTCTCAACGACCTGTAACCCGACGATCCGGACAGAGCGAAGCAGAGACACGGGAAGCCTCAGCACAGTTGTTGCCCTCCGAAGGCGCCCCGTCTGCTCCTCCGAGCGCGACTCTGCCAGTCATACCAGAGTCCCTCACCACATGAGACGACTGGGTAGGAGTGCTCCAGCAGCAGATGGCGACGCTAGCCGCTGCCGTAACCTCCCTTACGCCTCTTCAGGAGATGATGTCCGCCATCGCCCAGCGCATGGAATTGCTGGGCCAGCTTCCTCAGCAAGCGCCACTCCCTCCACTCTACCCAGTCCAAGATGCAAGGCTCCGGCCAGCGCCTTCACTAATTTCTCCCGACGAAACCGCTACGGCACGCAGCGAGCCCTCGGCGCTACCTGCCCGACACCCTCGCGCCGACCGCATGACGGAGCAAGGCTATACTTCGTCCGAGTTCCGCCCAGCCAGAACCGGAGGACAATCGGTCGCCACCTCAACCGCCCCGGACCTGGACCGGCGGCTGACGGCGATGAGCAAGGAAATGCAACAGATGGTGTCTCGGCCTTACGGGGCACCCCTTGCTAGCAACATCCTGGAGCAAACCCCGTTCACGCCGGAGCTCCTGGCTACCGAGGTACCTCCCAATTTCAAGCTGCCGAAGGGCCCTCTCTACGACGGAATGACAGATCCGGTCTGTCATTTCCAGAGATTCAACACCTACCTCTCGGTCCGAAGGGTCGCCGAGGCAGTCCGCTGCCGTCTTTTCCCCCTCACCCTTGAGAAGACTGCCCTAACTTGGTTCGAGACACTGGCCCCCAACTCTATTCACTCCCTAGTCCAGTTGGGCCAGGTGTTTATCGACCAATTCTATGACGCCACCCGGCAATGCAAAACTTCCGCCAACCTATTAGCCATCCGGCAAGGCCCTACCGAAACACTTCAGGAGTATTTTACCAAGTTTCGGACCGAGGCCGCCCAAATCCCAAACCTTGACAACTCGATTGCGGTTTCGGCCGTGATCAGCGGGTGCCGGGATGAAGGGCTCCTCGGCTCCATCGGGAAGCACCATCCCCCTACCTTCCAGGACCTCGTAGCCCGGGCCCACAAGTATATCAATCGGGAAGCCCTGATGATGTCTAAAGGTAAAGGCGCAGCCGAAGCAGCTTCGGCGCCTGCCCCCCAGGTGGTCCGCCCTCGGCTCGAAGATCAAGAGCCATCCCGCAAGCGATATCACAGGGAGGAGTGGGATCGAGAAAGGCGACGGGATCCGCAGCCGCGGTACCTACCGCTACCCGCTCCCCCTTCCCGAATGCTCATGGAGGTGAAGGGCATGATCCGACGGTCGGAGCGCATCAAAACGGATCTTCGCCGAAGGGACCCCGGCAAATACTGCGAGTATCATCGAGAGATCGGCCATACGACTGACGAGTGCCGACACCTTCGGGGGGAAATCGACCGCCTCATCAGGGAAGGTAGACTACCGCAGCTTCGGCGAGAACAGCCTCAGCTACAGCGGAACCGGGACGTCCCTGAGACGGCCAGGCCGCAGCAACCCCCGGAGAAAGAAGTCGCGCCTCCGCCAAAGATTACCTCGGCCCCGGTGGAAACATCTCATCAAAAACTCAGCTCTTGGTCCATTATGATGATATCCGGAGGGCCGGGAGAAGGATCAAGGCGCCGACAACGCAGCTCTGCAACTATAGCGACGGTCGACGTCGAGCCGAAGCGGTTTCACCAAGAAGATATTACCTTCGGCTCAGAAGACCTGATTGATATTCAGGTCCCTCATGACGACGCCCTCGTCATAAACGCTGTAATAAACAGTTACGATGTACATCGTATTTTTGTCGATAATGGAAGCGCCCCGAACATCTTGTTTTACGATTGTTTTGTAAAAATGGAATTGAGTGAGGCCAATATGAAGCCTCACCGGGGCCCCCTCTTCGGCTTCAACGGTTCGCCCTGCCGAGTAGAGGGCATTGTCCGACTCCCCATAACCATAGGTTCCGCCCCCCGGCAACTAACCGCAGAGACGGATTTTGCCGTTGTAAAAATCGATTCAGCCTACAACGCCATCTTCGGCCGAAGGCAAATCGGCGGGGTCGGAGCTGTGCCTTCGTCTTTCCATCAAAAGCTAAAGTTCCATACTAGCCATGGAATAGGCGAGGCCAGGGGAAATCAAGAAGCAGCTCGGCAATGCTACATGATTTCGGTCAAGGGGAAGACTGCAGCCGAGTCCCTTTCGATTGAATCATCAGCCGAAGCCTCTCCGGGAGAAGAACTCATCGCCATCCCAATTCCGGGAGGCGAAGGACGAACTCTGATAATAGGCTCCGACCTGGAGAAAACCGAAGCGGAGAAGCTCACCGAGTTCTTGAAGAAGAATCTCGATGTCTTCGTATGGACTCCGACCGATATGCCCGGGATCGACCCGGAAATAGCACAACACCAGCTACACACCGATCCTAACCAGCCCCCGGTCAAGCAGAAGCGGCGTACCTTCAATCAAGAAAGGAGAGCCGCCATCCAAGCCGAAGTTCAAAAGGGGATGGATGCCGGACACCTCCGAGAGGTGCATCATCCGGACTGGATCGCCAATGTAGTGATGGTGCCGAAGAAGGATGGCAAGTGGCGAATGTGCGTGGACTTCACCAACCTTAACAAAGCTTGTCCGATGGATAGCTTCCCGCTACCTCGGATAGATCAGGTGGTAGACGCAACCTCCGGCCACGAGCTCCTAAGCTTCTTGGACGCCTATTCAGGCTATCAACAGATCCGAATGCATCCGGATGATGAAAGTAAGACCAGCTTCACGACTGATCTTGGTCTGTATTGCTATACCCGGATGCCCTTCGGCCTGAAGAATGCTGGCGCGACATATCAGCGCCTCGTCAACAAAGTGTTCGCCCCGCAGCTCGGCCGCAACATGGAAGTCTACATCGACGATATGCTGGTCAAGAGCCGCGCCGCGGCAGACCATTTGGCCGACTTAGCCGAGACATTCTCCGCCCTGCGGCAATACAAAATAAAGCTGAACCCGACCAAATGCGCCTTCGGAGTAGCCTCCGAGAAATTCCTCGGCTACATGGTCACTCACCGAAGGGTGGAAGCAAACCCCGAGAAGGTTTCGGCCATCATGCAGATGCGCCCTCCGGCTAACCTCCGAGAGGTACAGAAGCTGAACGGAAGGATCGCTGCCTTGAGTCGCTTCATGTCCAAGGCTGCAGATTACTGCTTCCCCTTCTTCAAGCTGCTGAAGAAGGCCAATAGCTTCGCCTGGACGGACGAGTACCAGGCAGCCTTCGAGCAACTGAAGGCCTATCTCTCCAGGATTCCTATCCTATCCAAGCCAGTTCACGGAGAGCCGTTGTGCCTTTACCTCACGGTATCCGAGACCGCTATCAGCGCCGTCCTCGTCCGAGAACAAGACGGCATTCAGAAGCCAATCTATTATACAAGCCGAACCCTTCAAGGAGCGGAACTCCGGTATCTTGCTCTAGAGAAACTGGCTTTGGCCCTCGTCTCGTCCGCGAGGAGGCTCCGACCTTATTTTCTTGCCCATTCAGTAAAGGTCCTCACCGACAAGCCTCTGAAGCAAGTTCTCTCCCGGCCGAGGTATCCAGCAGACTGGCGAAATGAGCGATCGAACTAGGAGAGTTCGACATCTCCTACGTACCTCAGATAGCAATAAAAGCCCAGGCGTTAGCCGACTTTATTGCCGAGCTCACTCACGAAACTCCCTCGGCACCTCAGCCGGAAGCCGACACATCCAAAGCCGAGGACACTTCGGCTCGCACACAGGCGGATGAGTGGCAGCTTTATGTTGACGGCTCCGCGTGCTCTACGGGCAGCGGCGCCGGATGGATCTTGGCGTCTCCCGAAGGGATCGTCAAGGAGTACGCATTACGCTTCTCCTTTCCAGCCACCAATAACGCCATCGAGTATGAAGCCCTCATCTCCGGCCTCCGGGCCGCAAGAAAGCTTGGCATCCGGAACCTAAAAGCTTTTAGCGATTCTCAGCTGATTGCCAATCACGTTTCCGGAGAGTACGAAGCTCGGGATGCGATAATGGCATCTTATCTCCATGTGACTCGCAAGATCCTCACTCAATTCGATTCTTGCAAAATTGTGCGGATCCCGAGAGCCAAGAATGCCCGAGCCGACGTTCTTTCCCGGCTGGCATCAACCCAAGACGGGGAAGGAGGCCGAATGATCCTTGTAGAAGAACTCGCCGAGCCTAGCCTCGGAGAGCCTGAGATCATGCAAGTAACCGAATCCGAGGCCGAGACCTAGATGACTCCCCTTGTCGCTTTCCTCCTCCAATGAGAAGTCCCGCCCGATCCGAAGGAAGCAAAGCATGTTCGACAGCGTTCATCTCACTTCCTTCTCCTGGACGGGCTGCTGTATAAGAAGTCCTTCGGCCGACCGTTATTACGGTGCCTCGGCCCAGCCGAAGCCGACTACGCCATGCGAGAGGTGCACGAAGGGGTATGCGGAGCACATGCGGGAGGAAGGGCTCTGGCTTACAAACTTCTAAGGTAAGGATACTGGTGGCCGACGCTCCGAGAGGACGCATTAGCCCTCGTACGTCGCTGCGATCAGTGCCAGAGGTTCAACTCCCTTATCCACCAATCAGCCACCCTTTTGACTCCTTTATCCGCCCCCTAGCCCTTCGCTCAATGGGGAATCGACCTCCTAGGGCCCTTTCCTGTCGCCACCGGCCAAAGGAAATTCCTCATCGTGGCAGTAGACTACTTCACCAAGTGGGTAGAAGCCGAACCCCTCGCGTCCATAACCGATAGCAATGCTTAGAACTTCGTGTGGAAGTCCATCATCTGCCGGTTCGGCATCCCCCGGGCCATCATCTCAGACAACGGCAAGCAGTTCGATAGCCGTCGATTCAATGATAACTACGCCAGCTTCGACATCCTTCACAAGTTCACTTCAGTAGCACACCCCCGGGCGAACGGCCAGGTCGAGGTCACCAACCGAAGTCTGTTGCAAGGACTAAAAACCCGCCTCGGCAAAGCCAAAGGCCGATGGGTAGATGAGCTACCAAGTGTTCTCTGGGCGTATCGGACTACGAGCCGAACCCCCACCGGCGAAACTCCGTTTCGCATGGCTTACGGGATAGAAGCCGTTATTCCTGTAGAAATCGGCCTTTCCTCTCCAAGAGTCATTACTTATGATCCGGAGGCCAATGAAGAAGTCTTGAAGGATCATCTTGATCTCATAGAAGAAACCCGGGATAAAGCTCGCATTCGGCTGGCAGCTTACCAACAGCGCATGGCCAGGTACCACAACACTCGAGTAAAGCTCCAAAGCTTTGAAATCGGGAGCCTCGTGCTGAGGAATGCTCACGCATCTAAACCAGCCGAAGCCGCAGGGAAGCTCGCCCCCAACTGGGAGGGGCCGTATCGGGTAAATGAGGTAATCAGACGAGGGGCTTATCGGTTGGAGACCCTTTCGGGCCAACCTCTCCCTCGCACCTGGAATGTGAAACGCCTTCGGCGTTACTTCATGTAAGTCACTTCCCCCGGAATTTAGCCGGAAGGCATGAATAAAAATCTCCTTTTCAAAAAGCCATGACTGTTCTAAGTCCGCGTAAACCGTACCGGAAGTGGCTTCGGCCAAGCAAACCGTATCGAGAGCGGCGTGGTATTCTAAATCCGCGTAAACCGTACCGGGAGTGGCTTCGGCCATACAAACCGTATCGGGAGCGGCATGGTATTCTAAGTCCACGTAAACCGTACCGGAAGTGGCTTCGGCCATGCAAACCGTATCGGGAGCGGCGTGGTATTCTAAGTCTGCGTAAACCGTACCGAGAGTGGCTTCGGCCATGCAAACCGTATCGGAAGCGGCATGATTCTCTTAAGTCCGCGTAAACCGTACCGGGAGTGGCTTCGGCCATACAAACCATATCGGGAGCGGCGTGGTATTCTAAGTCCGCGTAAACCGTACCGGGAGTGGCTTCGGCCATGCAAACCGTATCGGGAGCGGCATGATTCTCTTAAGTCCGCGTAAACCGTACCGGGAGTGGCTTCAGCCATGCAAACCGTATCGGGAGCGGCGTGGTATTCTAAGTCCGCGTAAACCGTACCGGGAGTGGCTTCGGCCATGCAAACCGTATCCAGAGCGGCATGGTTTTCTAAGTCCGCGTAAACCGTACCGGGAGTGGCTTCGACCATGCAAACCGTATCGGGAGCGGCATGATTCTCTTAAGTCTGCATAAACTGTACCGGGAGTGGCTTCGGCCATGCAAACCGTATCGGGAGCGGCGTGGTATTCTAAGTCCGCGTAAACCGTACCGGGAGTGGCTTCGGCCATGCAAACCGTATCGGGAGCGACGTGATTTTCTAAGTCCGCGTAAACCGTACCGGGAGTGGCTTCGGCCATGCAAACCGTATCGGGAGCGGCATGGTTTTCTAAGTCCGCGTAAACCGTACCGGGAGTGGATTCGGCCATGCAAACCGTATCGGGAGCGGCATGGTATTCTCTTAAGTCCGCGTAAACCGTACCGGGAGTGGCTTCGGCCATGCAAACCGTATCGGGAGCGGCATGGTATTCTCTTAAGTCCGCGTAAACCGTACCGGAAGTGGCTTCAGCCATGCAAACCGTATCGGAAGCGGCATGGTATTCTCTCAAGTCCGCGTAAACCGTACCGGGAGTGGCTTCGGCCGTGCAAACCGTATCGGGAGCGGCAGGTTATTATCTCAGATCGTATAAACTGTATTGGTAAAGGCCTCGGCCGCGTAAACCATATCGGAGGCGATATTTTTCTAACTTCATATCCGATCCTAGATCGGGTTCCGGCCGTACGAGCCACAACTAAACGACGGCGAGGTCTCGGGCACAAGAAGAGCCAGACTCAGACATTCATTCAGAATACAAAGGCGAAGCAAAAGTACTTTCTATATATACCAAAAAGGTACAAAATCGATCGTCCATCTGGCCGCAGACTTACAAGGAAAGTCCAGACAAAAACCAGGACAGGCCCCCGTATCAGCCCTCGGTATTCTCCCCATCCACATCAACTGGGCTCCGACCAGGAGATGGAGAGGGGGAGTCCACGATCTGCACAGCTTCGGAAGGGGCGGCTTCGACAGGAGTTGCCTCGGCCGGAACGGCCTCGCCGCCTTCCGCTGAAGCTGAGGCCCTCTCAGCCGCAAGCCCCTTCCACCAGGACAGGAGCTCTTCACCCTCCTCATCCGTCGGCAGGGCGATACCGGTTAAATCCACAGCATGGCAGACCTTCTGAGCGGCGGCCAGTCCAATGGTGAAGACTGAGGAAGCCGCCAGAAGCTGCGCCTGGATTATCTCCTCGGCGAAGTCTGGGCCAGCCTTATAATCGGCCACGGCTGAATGAACAGCCTCCTCGGCCTTAGCTTCCAGGTCCAGCGTCAGGGCCGACAGCTCCGCAGCGTGGCGGCGGCTATCCGAAGCCCGCTGGGCGTCCTTGTCCTGGATCTCGGCCTTCAAGGCCCAGTTTTCGGCCCGGACCGCCTCCAGCTCCCGCTCGACCTTCTCCTTCTCCCGTTCGGCCTTCGCCTTGGCCTCGGAAGAAGCTCGAGTCGCCGCCGCCTGCTCCTCCAGCTGAGCCCGCATCCGGGCATTCGCCGCCAGGAGCCAGTCAACACTGGACTCAAAGTCGCGCTCCGCCGAGGGGCCCTCGCTTGAAGCCGACGATGCCGACGCCCTCTCGGCGTCCTGGAGTTGATCTCGGATGATCGCCTGACGACGGATCAGGACGCTACCCGTGATCGCAGCCTGCAGCCGAAAGCAGATAAGAGTCAGCAAACCCGAAAAAAGCTAAGGGAAATGCTAGACCGAAGCACACAAAGAAGCTTCTTACCTGAACCGTCAATCGGGCGCTCACCAACGCCAGTTCAGTGGCCGAGTGATCCTTCAGCTGCTCCAGGGCCGACGGGAGAGTTAGGCCGTGAAGCAGACGCAGGCACGTCTGCGGGTCCTCCAGGGTCTCGTCCTTGTAGATCCCCAGGCTGGGGACCCATAGCTCGCGCTCTTGCTCGCCAGGCCCCTGCGACCCGGCGCCTTCCAGATTTTCCGCCCCCGCCACCATGGCCGAGGGAGAATCGCCCCTCGACGCTTCACGGGGCGACAGCATCGGGGTCCTTCGGGCCGCAACCGATTTTTTAGCCGTCGGGGCGGGCTCTGCTCCGCCAGGCTCGTCCGCCCGGCCCCGCTTCGACGGTCGGCCGCCCCTTCGGGCAACCGACTTGCTCTTCCGCTCCCTCTCGAGAGCGGCTGCAACAGCACGGCCCTCAGAGGAAGCCGCCGTCATCGTGATCCCGGCCCGGACGCCCGGGGCCACGACACCTCGTACGTCCCCTCCTGCCTCCTGTGGACGGGACGACTGAGGTTGGCCGCCCTGCTAAGCTATCCGACTAAGGAGGCCTTTGATTCTAGACATCCCTGCAAGCAGAAGAAAGAGGGGTCAGCAGCCCACAATGCACAAAGTGCACAACTCAAGACCGACTTACCCTTGGCCGAAGCCTCAGCAACCTCTGCGGCCGAAGGAGCTTCGGCCGGAGGCGCATCCTCGGCGTTTCCCTCAGTCTCCCCCGAAGTCTCCTCGAGGGGGAGATAAGGGAAAGCCCGCGGAGGATCCATCGACAGGTCCGACCACGCCCCAGCATCCACAAGCAGCTCCGCCTCATGGAAGAGTTCCGCGATATTGTACGGAGCCGAGGCCTCAATAAGGCCCACAATGCGACGCCGAGCGGAGTTGAGGGAGGGCGGATCAGAAAGACCTTCGGCCAGCAGTGCCCACTTGGTAGGAAAGGGCCACACGCCCTTCTCATTCTCCGGGAGGGAAACTAGGATGAAGTTCCTCTTCCAATCATGAATGGACGAGGGTTTCCCGGAGAAGATATCCCGGCCTAGCCGAGGGACGAAGTAGTACCACTCGGATCTCCCCTGCCGTTGAATCTTGAAGAGGTAGCGGAAGATATTGACCGAGGGGATGACCCTGATATGGGCAAACACAGCCAAGTAGGCGTAGACTGTGCGCCTAGAATTGGAGAAGAATTGAGACGGAGCCAACCCGTAGAAGCATAGAAGGTTGATGACGAAAGTGGAAAAAGGAAGGCGGAAGTCCGCCCGGAAGCTTTCCTCATAAATGGAAAAACTACCCGGACGAGGAGTATTGGCCCTGGTATTTGAACCAGACCGATAAGGGGTCATCCAAGAAGGAAACTGATAATAAGAAGCAATGTATCTGACCCCATCATCGGTGAGGGAGCAGACTGCTTCCGAAGCGGTCTCGGGACGACGACGACCCGAGGAGGAAGCCTGGCCCGGGGTATGAACCTCCTCGGACCCTTCGGCACCAGAGGCTTCGGCCTCGTCCGCCATGGCAGAAGCAAGGGAATTCAAAGAAAGATGAGAAGATAAGGAAGACTCAGGGGACTGGGACGGAGTATAGTCCTCGTCTGAGGGAGTGATCTCACTCGAAGAAGAGCTGTGGGGCATGAGATCGCGGGAATGAAGAAAGGAGATTGAGGCTTACCCTCAAAGAAAAAAGGGATCTCCTCGATCGAGCGCCGCCGTTCGAGCAAAAAGAACCTCCCCGGCGACGATTCCGGGTGATGGAAAACTCTGCAACGGGCGACACGCTCGGAAGCACCTTCGAATGGCTTGCGCGTCGCCGGAGGAGACGGAGAACTCAGGTGGTCGCAGAGAGACGCAGGCGCAGGAAGCAGGAAGAAGAACAGTGCCCTGCGAAGGGTTCTTATTTATAGGCTAAGTTTGAAACCCTCCCCGCCGAAACCTACGGCTAAGATCGTCTCCTTCATCTCACCACCTCTCCCGGATGCGCGCCACGTACACCGTCCTTCGGTAATGATGACGACCCAACCCTGGGAATTGAGGCAAGGTAATCAACGGCCGAAAGCGGTCCGACCCTTCGGCTGATCTCTCGGATGCCTGTCACGTAATCCAATCTGCGTGACAAGTGAGGAAGAGGCGGCAATCCGAATGGAACCTCGGACAGAGAGCCGAGGTAACCCGCGATCCGCAAGCGGCCAGGATCTCTTTGTGTTTTTTACGGAACGCCCGGATGCGCGACGCGTGTCCTGTGTTTCTTCGCGAAACGACCTTTCTGACGGAAAATTCGACGGCTGTCCCGTCCATTTATTGAGCCTGACACAAGTCAGAAGGCTCGGCCCTTCGAAATCAAAGGCGAAGGCCTTCGTCACCGCATCCCGAATGAGGACAGCTAAGTGGCTACTGACCCTCGGCTGACCGAGGGCATCTTTTCTTCTTAAACAGAACAGAAAGCCTCGGATAGCGCCTACTACGTTATCCCCTGAGGAGGCCACAGGCTATAAGTTATACTTTCGTCATCTCAAAACTGAGGAAGACAAGAGTGGGAGGCTATGTGATGAGGCAGAATTCGATTCGGCCCATTAAAACAAACCCAACACAAATCAGCCCAACAGCGGCAGTAAAAAGCCCCCTAGAAGCCTTCGGCCCGTCAGCGGCCCAGTAGCCTTCGGCCCGTCAGCGGCATTACAGCCCTCGGCCCAACAGGCAGCCCAGTGGTCTTCGGCCCGTCAGCGGCCCAATAGCCTTCGGCCAGTTAGCGGCACTGCAGCCCTCGGCCCAGCAGACTTCGGCCCGTCAGCGGCACAACCCCCTTCGGCCCAATAGCCGTGTCCGGCCCACTCCGGTGGAGGACTAGGCACTATGGCGGTTTACCAATAAGCCCGGAACATAGTCTTATATCGGCTACCACCGTTAACCATCTTTTATCCTCCGCTATAAATATACCGCTATTTATTGCCAAAGGTATGTCTCCGTGACCCTCAAAGACCATAGTCCAAATAGCATTAAAGCTACTCTTCGTCTTCTAAATCGAATCGTCTTCAGAAGCTAACTTAACTGTCGGAGAGGGTTCCTAAGGGCCGAAGCCCGGGACTCTTACTGACCGGTTTCTTCTTCTTTCCCTCCTGTAGGGGCTCGGTTCGAATCATCGCCAACCTCCCCAAGTCGGTCTCGGCCACCGACCTCGGACTCCTCCCTCCGGTCTCGACGCCGATCGCCGGCTGCTCCTCGCCCGAAGGTGGCTCGGTTCCGCACCGACCGACCTCCAGTCGGAGGGACTTCAGCCGCACCTTCCGGAGGCAAGCCGACATCCGACCGAACGACCCTCGGCCTCGGACCTTCAACCGCGTCTCTGCCTCCATCGACTTCCGAATCTCCGTCGGGCCTCTCCACCGATCCGACCCAGCTCCGGATCTCCGAAACTTCGGATTCCAACTTCGGAATCCGGTCGTGATAGCTTCGGCTACATCACATTAATTTCAATAACCCCATCTTTCTTAGGAATACCCCCCCCCCCAAAAAAAAACAAAAAAAAAAAGAAAGATTGCTCCTACGCGCCAATTTGCCGATAATCATTGGAGGAAAAAAAATCAGAGTTTCACAAACACACACGAAAATTTCCGGCGAACCCAATCTAAACCATCACCGTCGGCACAAATCGTCAAAGGAATCCACAGCACCCACAAATTGATCTCAAGAAATAAACTTTACCATAAAACCACAGGCCAGAAACCCTAAAGAATCAGTCAGCGATGCTAGGGAGCACAGGGTTCTCGAAGGAAGAGGTTTTGCGGAACCGAACCTCGCTCCTCGACGACGTCGAGGGAGCAGTGCACGATGTGGTGGAACTTGAGGGCGTCGTCCGCCTCCGTGAAGCTCTGCAGGTACAGAGGGTTGTTCTGTCCGTCCCCCGGCACCAGGAACGCCATTGCAGCACAGGGAACAAAGGCATCAGGACGGCCAGCGTCCACGGAAGAAGAAGAGGGGATACAGGGGCGGGGAGGGGAGGAGAGTGTAGTGGAGGGGTCTCCTTTGGATTGGAAGGCTCACCTGCTGGCCGACGACGGCGACGCAGACGATCATGGTGGCCGCTGGTCTCCGGCAAGGAGCGCCCTCCTCGCGCGCTGCAGCCCCGGAGTCGAAGAAGGCGGAGATCCCCCTGCGACGGGCGCGGTTAACAGGCAGCAGAGAGTCCTAGTATTTGCACAACTTGACCCCACTGACGACCCGGTCCGATCAGACGAGAAATGGTTTGGGTCGAAAGTTTTGGAGATGGACCAATTTGGAGTGAGGATTATTAGGTGTTCGTCACTCAGTTTAAATTAAAAAATCAAATCAATAATGACTCATTATAAGGTCTAAATTTCTTGGTAATTTTTTAGATAATATTTTTTAGATGGCCATCTGTTGTCACCAAAACTGTCGTAGGCTCAAGCCCAGGGAAGTTAAAGGACCAACCTATATGAAGTTTAAAAAACTTGAGCAAGAGATCCAGTGTGGACAGCAACAGGTCCATTTTCTAAATCCTTAAAGAAGCCACAATGTATTATTTCAAAACCCAAAAAGTGATGGACTGTCTCACTTAAAGCTAAAAGCCCAAAGCAAAGAAAATAAAAAACCTACTGTGAGGCCTCTATTGTGAAGGTCCATTTTCCCCGCTACTAGAAGGTGATGGGATGCAAAATAGGCTCAAATGGTGACAGCCAACCCAGGGACAGAAGGTGGCCCACGTGCCCTTCTATACCCTCTGTCCAAGAAAGGGTGTGGGAAAAGAAATATGATAATTTCCTTCTATACCCAAGGGGTCTCCCTAAAAAGCAAAAATCAAAAAGGGTTTATAAAAGCATGGATAGGTGAAAAGCAAAAAAGGGCCAATGAAAGAGACCCAAATGCTGCTAGCTCATTGGATGCCCAATGATAAGAGCATATTCTATTCTATCCTTTTGGAGATTAATGCCCCTTTTTGCCCCCAAGAAGGTGCTCATGACCTATCTATAAAAGAGAGGGTCTACCCCAGGAGAGCTTTGGAGACGATAGGAAAGGCTAGAGGAAAGAAGAGAGAAAGAGGAAGAAGAAGAAGAAAAGAGAGCACTGTCCCCTTCCTTCTTTTCCAACTCCAGTAGTCAAAGAGAGACAAATAGAGAGAAAAAAGGAAAGAAGGAAAAAGAAGAAGAGAGAAAGAAGAAGAAGCTAAGAGAGGACGTCTCTTTCCCCATCTAATTTCTAAGGTAGAAAGAAGTTTGGAGATGGGTTATTTATTTATTTTTTCCTATAATTTTTTATTTTAAAGTATGGTAGTATCACATTCTATCTTCCCCTTTGGATATCTCCCTTATATACTTCACATTTAATGAAATGAAATCAACATTTTCTATCCCCATTTTGGAGATTTTGTTATTTTTTCATTAAAAATGATGTTTCATGTTTCATAGTTATAGTCTTTCTATCGAAAATTGATGAGAGAAGTCTCTCTACATCATGGAATAGGTCTCCCTTAGCTCCATAGCCCCCCAAATGTGTAGATATAGACTATAGTACTCCTTGATATTCGGATTTCTAAACTGTCTTGGAAGCCTTAGCTTGCTCAAGCACCCTTGGGGAGGATGTCCACTATGTGGACAATGAGCCCCCATAGCTGGATAGTTTAGGGATCCCTTGAGGATGCTATTTTAATTTTTAGTTCAAACCTATGTCTATGTTTTGCCCCATGTTTAGATTCCTTTTGTTTTCTGGGAGACCCCTCACCTATTGAAGGTGGGTTCCAAGGGCATAAGCCTTCTTAGGATGGGCTACTTGATAGAATTTGTAATGGAAGGGAGAAACATGCCGGGCAAGGACCTGTGAGAAGAAGAAGAAGGTGATTAAAGTGTCTCCTGTCTAGGTGGGGGAAAGACCCTATAATGTTTAAATCAGATCCTTGGATAGAATGTGACTAAAATAGTTAGGATTTTTTTGGATGTCAGTGTATGTACTTGGTTCCAGAGGGAGGCTAATATATTTATATCCCCCTCTATGAGAGGCACTGGAGGGTCATTTCGTAACGACTAATTGGTAGCCCACAATTTGCGGCCTTCCTGATTAAGAGGATCGTGGGCCTTTAGGTTGAAAGGCATGATCTCTTTTCTTGAAGAGAGGCGAATAACGTGGGGCCTCACCTTGATTGGGTAGTTACAATATTTTGACCGTGATTTCCACTTTTTAACGGAAAAGAGGGAGTTTGGATCCTTTCGGGAGCCCTAACCTTCTTGGGAAGTTGGGGTCTCGATATAAGCCCTCAGGGGCCATAGCCTTATCCATTAGGGATCAAGGGAGTTCAACTCTTCTCGAGAGTTTGGTTCTCTGAAGAAGTTGGGTGATAGACTCCTACAAGAGATGACTCTCTCTGGAGACGATGTTGGGTTTCATTAAGGTGTTGGCTCCTTCGAGGTTGACTCTCTCGGGAGCTAAATCCTTTAATCGGACTTGCCCACTAAGGGCCACATGTCGCTTATTGGGATGCGGACCCCTTTGACTACTTCTAATTGGGCCAATTGGACTAAGGCTCAATTCTCCCTCGTCATTTATGGATGGCATGAGCATCATATTCTACTTTTAAAAAATAAGAGAAAATTGTGCTCTATGCTCCATGAATAACAAAAACATTAATGTAAGTAAAAACTCAAGACTTTAAATGGATACCTTATATCACATTTGAATAATAGAGCTGGCAGAATAATAGAGCAACCAGGTTCACTTAAGCAGACGCCATGAAGAGGGCTGTCCACGGCTTTTGGTGGACTCTATACCCGTGTTTTTAAAAATCAGACTAGACTACTCGTTAACTGTAAAAAATCTGAATCGGAAGCTTTTCGAGTCCAATTTATCAAAAAAATCACCGTCGTTAAAAAATTGAGAGTATCAATTAAAAACTGACTAATTTAGTCAGGATCGCATGAAACCGGCTGGTCCGAAGTCTTACAAAATGTCATTTAAAGATATTCAAATTTGAATTTAAGTCCACTACTTAAACATAACAAGTACATATAAAAAAGATATAGTGAATTTCGTGATAGAAAATAGATATAAATCTATAACCTATATAATTGAATTGAATGCACCGGTCCATCGTCGTCCGGTTTAGCCATAAACTTTTTCCTTCGATTAAATGGCTTATGTCCGGTCGGTTCGCTCGTTCTTTCCTGTTTTCAGTTCCCGCTTTCTCCATCCGGTTCAGCTTCGATTAAATGGCTCATCCTTCCTTCCGCATGTCTTGCAAGCCTCTTGTACGTATAGCTGTACAATGTTAGTACAAGGCTACAAGCCACCCACTATGGACTCTTACTCTCACCAACCTCGACGTTCAAAATACACATTTTACATATATCATTCATACTTTAAGATATTTATGTATATACATTTTTACATATATTATTCATACTTTAAGATATTTATGTATATACATTTTTACATATATTATTCATACTTTAAGATATTTATGTATAAATTTATATTAAATATAATGTCATATTTTAGTCATCAAGAAATTACAGGTATATTATTTGCATCTTACCTTAATATGAAAATTATACCCATGTATATAACATTTCTATGCCATAAATTAGAAGAAATATTTTACTTATGTATATAAATATATGTCTAAAATTAATAAATCCAATGTGCCACAGTTTATTATACACACCCCTTCTTATCCTAGGGTGACAAGCTTGCCATAATGTTCATATACTCTCATTTAAAATATTTTGTGCATGTAAGTATTTATTCAATTATGTCAGCAAATTAATAAATCAAGTGTACCATAGTTTATCACGTTTAATAATTGTGATTCTTGTGGCCAAGCCTTTGCCACCTCTCACAATATATATACTTGTACATGTATATGATGCATATCTTAAACTATTTGCATAAACATGTATATTAGATTTGATATTTTACTTTGATTATTAAAAAAATAAGTTGGTGGCTATATCATTATTCGACATTAAAAATAAGGTTGAAATTGCATTACTCATAGAAAAGTTGTATCTACGCATGCAAGATATCATTAAAATAATGAAGAAAATCTTACATATAAATATGTAGATTTTACAAATACATATTTTTAGGAGTTGTTTTACAGAATTGTCAATCTTAATAACTTCGTTTAAATTAGAATAATATCAAAAATAGTCATGGGATAATCTTTGTTCAACATGTAATCCACATTTCTTCCTCCACTATCAAATTTAACATCTAAACAAAACTACCCGTATGAAATAGTCATTTTGACTAGCACACTGTAACAAAGAAAGGGATAGAAAGAAAGATAGATTGAGACAGAAAGAGAGCTTAATAGAGAATGTAAGCACTTTGGACATTTCTAAGATTAAAAGTTAACTA
Organism: Zantedeschia hybrid cultivar; assembly: GCA_030544215.1. Taxonomy (NCBI): domain Eukaryota; kingdom Viridiplantae; phylum Streptophyta; class Magnoliopsida; order Alismatales; family Araceae; genus Zantedeschia; species Zantedeschia hybrid cultivar. The sequence goes on from JARZZO010000015.1 coordinate 12,850,639, forward strand.
GGTTAAAAAAAATTAATATAGCACTAACCATTGGTAACGTCAGGAGTATTTTTACGAGTATTGTAATATAATGAAGTTATAAGAAATAGAAACTAACATAATTACCGTTATGAGAAACTGTTTATGTACACACTCTCTCCTCACACATAAATAATAAATTAGATACTTTATTAATTTTATTAAATTTAGTTTTTTTAATTTAAAATATCAAAGTAAAATTAATTAATAAATTGTTTAATTTTGATTATAAATATTTTAAAGTAAATACTCGCGCGAAGCGCGCTTTATTAACTAGTATCTATAATATGTACATATTTAAGCTTTTCAAGTCCAATTTATCAAAAAAATCACCATCTTTAAAAAATCAAAAGTGTCAATTAAAAATTGACTAATTTAGTCCGGTTCACATGAAACCGGCCGGTCCCAAATGTCATACTAAATTTTCTTTTACAAATGTCATTTAAAGATATTCAAATTTGAATTTAAGACCACATAAAAAAGATATAATGAATTTCGTGATAGAAAATAGATATAAACATCTATAATATGTACATATTTAATATTATTTAATTAAATAAATAAATCCAGTCGAGATAGCAGTCTTAAGCGGTCGGTCTAAAATTAGACTAGAGCGAAGGCCTCTCCAATTGGATGATCGGTCCGGTTTTAAAAACATTAATTGCTTTTGTACACAGGCACCACGGAGCTGACTGCGGTGAAGATGAGGGTGGATATGACACGTAGAGTAGAGGATTTGCTAGACAAAGAACTTTGGGCAAGATCTTCTGCATCGTTAGACATGAACGGCCTTCTTTCTGACACAATTTCCATGCATGGAGATGGAGAGCTCGGCTATATATGGAGGATAAAGTCAAAAGGGAAGAGAGGCAGGTGGAAACAGAGCCCAAAGTCTATAGGGAAGATCCATGAGGAAGAAAGAGACGGGTGGAGAGATGACACTGCAAGGTGGGAGATTGGCGCAGAAAAAATGGACCTAACGAATCCAAAACAAACCTAATTGGATTGAAGATTCCCAATCCAAAAAAAACTCTTGCTTCTAATGCATAGGTTATAGATAAATATAGCATTAGAGAGTTTTTTTTCTTTTTAACAAAAGGGCTATGACCTCTCACATAACATGTGAACAATTGGTTACCAGTGCAGACAAGATTGATCACTCCTATGATGAATCATCTTTGTTTATTTTGAGCAGCTTTTACATGCCAGAAAAAATGTTATGGACACTCTTTACTCATTACATCAAAGTCTCCTGAATTAACGATCAAAAGTCCTTTTTATTCACGAGATAGTATGCTCATTTTAACAATGAATGTGAAAGAGTGCTTCCAAGAATGAGTCCGGATCTTCTCAACATGAATACTGACGTAACTCAAACAGTTATCAGCTTAAAATGACATCAGTAAAGCAAGTTCGTCAATCGAGATGTGTCTTATTGTAACCTGCTACCTTTTCTTTGTTCTCTATTTCCCAATTTTCGGACAAAGCCCATAGCACATAAATACAACTAAGAGTATAATATCACAATCATCATTTAAAATCTACCTCAATGCACCTAGATACATCCGAAATCACTATACAAACATATACCTCAATGCATGCAAAGACAACTTTGATCACATAAATACAACCGGTTGTATTTAAATTTAAATGCTCTAGATGGTATTTGAAAACTCAAAAAATAAAAAACATAGAAAATATAGCGGATTGCGATGGGACACGTCTCAATGGATGAACTTACTTTATAGGTGTCATCCTTAGATTGGTCATTGTTTGAGTTTCGTCAGTAACCATACTAAAAGGATCCAAATTCTACGTCACTTTCATAAGAGAAGAATAAATAGTCTTATTCTTATAAGAAAGTTAATTCTAATTTGATAGGCAGAATAAGTTATGCCGTGTCAGAACTATTTATTCTATGGATAAGAAGAATAAATAATTCTACCTTAAACTCAAAAATTATTTATTCTGTCTATTCATTCAATGGGTCCCACACTATTATCAAAGTAAAACATCTTTTATATTATATATATAATTTCGATATAAATAATTCTAGATAATCCATTCCACTATCAAAGTGGGACCATGCACGGACCGGCCTTTCATACCCACGAAGGCAACAGCCCAGTCTTTAAGAAAAGAAAAAGACTGAGAACAGCTGAAAATAATTTTACCCATACATGGAGAAAAAGGGAACTGCGTATTTCCTATACTAGCGAGAAATTAACGACGTTGCCCGTGGCTAGAACGCTGTGGTTGCTCCAAGTTTGGTCTCAAGTGACCCCTAACCTTCCCGCAAATACCAACACAAACAAAACAACGTAGTTCATCTGATCTTTTAGTGGGCCGACACCTCTGATGAAGTCCACTGATCTAGAGGTCATCGTGCTCTGGTTCTGCGGGAACAATCTCATATTCTACAGCTAGTCAAACCACAGGAGTGGTGTTAGTTAACATCAGGGTTTCCAGAGAGGACATGCGCTAGACGACAGGGCAGTTGGGTTTGTCACTCCAATCCTAATCCAATTATTGCTCCAGGCAGAGAGACCAACCGATCCCTCGCCAATTAGTTAAGTGGTCAAAGTACTGTTGGAGAAGAAGATAACACAAGCTGAAAAGCTTTGGGCAGTTTTTTTTTTTTTTTTAATTTTTCAGGAATAGGATTGCCTCAGTGGAGCGAGCCAGTAGTACTGCAAGGCTTCTCATAGTTGCCAACTAGGTGATGCCACGTCAAATGTGAAGGTCTGCACACTTGATGAGGTGTGCAGTCCTCACGGGTCCAATATGACTGACCTATAGGCAATGTCACCAAATTGAGATTGGGTAAAAGATGGGCTCCTAACAAAAATCTTGAATTGACAAAAAAATTAAAAACTTTATGAGATAATTGTGAAAGATACATTAAATTTCATATGTAAAATATAATTTGAAGTTATAATATATATTTATTAAAATATATTATAAAATTAAATAAATCCCTTTTAAAAAGGTATATATTTTTTAAAAGTATGTGATTAAATCATGATTAAATCACTTTAATCATATATTTTTAAATTTATGAAGAATAATTTTAAAGATTCATTCAATAAATCAGAATTTATTTGTTAAAAATATGTTAAAATAAATTAAATTGCGACTTTATGAAGAAAATGCATATTTATGTTGCAATGCCTATGGGCCTATTTGATTTCAAAATAGGGAAAAGGCTAACCCGAGTTAGCCCAAGGGAGCTCGATCAAGATAGCCTTGATTTAATATATTTTTTAGTATCCTAGGATAAGTAGTTGCTATTTCAAAGTGGAAGTTAGCTTAGAATAGGTACATAAAATTTTTATTTAAATAATTTATATAAATAAATTTTATTATTAAAAATAAAAAATATAATAAATTTCATCATTATCTTTTCACATAATTATTAAGTGTGCTTTATATATTAAAATAATAATAATTACTATTTAAATTAATAATAAACTATGATTGACGTTAATTGTTATTCAAATTTCTTATCAGTAAATGGAGCATAATAAATTTTATCTTAATAATTAACTATGATTAATGTTAATTAATATTAGTTAATCAAAACAATATTAAATAATATTTAGTAATCATACTAATATTTATTAATATTAATATTTATGAATTAATATTTATTAACATTTATTAATAATATGAATTAATGGTTATTAATAATATTTATTAATATTGTTAATAACAATCAACATTTATTACTTAACATAATTAATATTTAATAGTATTTAAATGGAGCATAATAAAATTTATATTAATAATTAACTATGATTAATGTTACTAATATTTATTAATCAAAATAATAATACTTAATATTTATTAATCATAATAATATGTATTCATTACAATAATATTTATTAATATTAATCAATAATATTAATTAATCTATATAATATTTTATTAATATTATTAATAATAATTAACATCTATTACTTAACATTTATTAATATTTAAATAGAGCGTTAACATATGGGTTAACCCCTTCTATCCCACTCCTAGGAGTGGGATATGTTAGTCCGGACTAAAGTCTAGTTAGCATTCATTTAACTCATTTTTAACTCGAATAGATTAATTCCGTAATCAAACTACAAAATAAGTTAGAAGTGAAATAATCCGAATTATTCATGGGTTAACCTGCAATCAAACAGGCCTGTAGGTCTACCGCGCCGTCATGGCGACAATTGCGGAAGTCGTGCAATCTCCCGAGTGAGGTGTCCCCCAATCGCTTTTTTCCACTCTCCATGTGCAAGCTCCGTTTGATTGCATGCTCAGGCACAACAAACAAAATATTTACAGGGATGTGGGGAGCTGGGGGAAGGGGCATATTTATCAAGTAGTTTAAGGGGAAAACATACATATGATCAAGTAAATTAACTTTCTTGAGGTCCGATTCAGTGGGCTCGACTATATCATACGGTTGAACATCACAGTGATGAGACTTTTTTTATTTTACTTTTTCCATTTTCTATGCAGGAAAATAAATGAAAAAGTATCATGACTGTGATATTTGACCATATGATGCAGTCGAGCTCACTAAATTACTTTTCAACTTTCTTTATAGATGAACTAGATTTGCCAGATGGAAGAGGATTCAACTTAATCTTGAACCCCGCAGTAACTTTCCTATAAAGTTATGCTCTCAATCATTGTTGGCTTTTAGCACCAAAGACTCACCCAGCCTCAAAGCGGATAGATCTTTCTTAAGTTAAAATATGATAACTTGTTCATGCAGTGGATCAATCAACAGGATCAAGGTTAATTACCTGTGACTTTTTCCCTAGGTAATCGCCTAAAAAGGCAATTGATGAATACCTAATCACATATTTTCACCAAAAAATAATACATAGAATCTGGGTCAAAAGGCCTCCATTTTTAATATCTATCTCATTACGTAGACTATCATGTATATTAATCCTGAAGTACCTCCAAATGGAAGAGAACATACTGAACATGTTTAGGTCAAGAGCTAGTGAGGATTCTTCAAGATCACTACCCAATATCAAATACAATTCATCACCAAACACTAATGATAAAGCGTGTTTCACCTGTCTACAACAACTCCAGTGGTCTCTACCCATCACTGCATATTAATCTTTCTCATTATCTCATTATCGTCTCTTCTCTCGTTCCCCCTATAAATGCTACCTTCTTTCTCTCAGACATCAGCACAAGAAACCCAGGAATCCAAAGCAGAAGTTACACCATGGCCAAACTTGTTCCACTTGTGTGCTTCTTCTTCATCATCTCTTCCATGTCCTTCTTGTGCAGCGCGCTGACTGTAGATTATTACCACCATACATGCCCCCATGTTGAGGAGGCTGTAGCCGGTGCCGTCAAGCGGGGGATGGCAAACGACAGAACAGTCCCAGCAGCGCTGCTTCGCATGCACTTCCATGACTGCTTCGTCAGGGTACGTCTCCGCAGCATCTTTCTATTATGATTTGATGTTTGATTTAATAAGTTCGATTTCACTGTGAGGTCAAGTTCTACAGAGACATTTCTTATTTTATTTCCTCCATTAAATATCTCTGAGAGACTCGACCTTACGGCTCACTGAATCATTTCTCATGACTTTCCTCACCAACTGGCAAAAGCTAGATTAATAATACGTTCTGTTTCATTGTTCCGTGCGCATTTAGACAAGGATCTGCGGCTCTAGCTAGCTTGAGTACTAGAGTTGGCTAATCCTTTCTGTTAATTGTGAAGGGTTGTGATGGGTCGGTGCTGCTGGATTCGAGTGTGAAGAACAAGGCAGAGAAGGACGGGCCTCCCAACATTTCCCTGCATGCCTTCTACGTGATAGACAATGCCAAGAAGACAGTAGAGAAGCTGTGCCCTGGTGTGGTCTCATGCGCGGATATATTGGCCCTGGCTGCGAGGGATGCTGTGGCCCTTGTGAGTACTTTGTTCATGCTACTGCTTCCTCCACTTCTTCCCAAATCCAATATACGAGATCTTCTGTCGACTTTTTCCCCGCAAAGAGAATTGTTCAAGAGATATGAAACGCCTAACGTGCCAATAGCATATATTTGATAGGACTTTCGAACATTAACATGTGCACTTCGTTTATCCAACTGATATGGCACTTTTCAGGCTCAGTAACCTAACTAGATCAAAAGAGCATGAGTCAGGAAAGTAGATTGTCTACTGATTCATATCACTTCTTGAGCTCAGTGTAAGAGGTTCCTTTTTATTCTTTTAAATATACAAGGGATGTGCCATATGTCACTATCACATAAGGTGGTGCTGAGTCCACCCCACATCTTGTCATCGATAATCCATTTTCAAAAGTTAGTGAAAACTTGACCGTGGGTCTTTTCAACATCAACTCCACATCAGTGTGATTTCTTTCAGTGTACTATTTGATGGAACTCCGACACAGTACAATTAGGACTAGGAAAGGTGACGAATTTTAAAATCTCTTTTTCCTCTCCTTTCTTGCTGTGGGCGTCTCTCTCCTCTCATTGAAGTTCCATCTAACAGTGTACTGAAGAGATCCGCACTCGCTTCACATATAGCTCCAAGCCCACTTCCCTCACATGGTTTCTTTTTCACATTGTTCTCATATGCAGTCCGGAGGTCCTACGTGGGAGGTGCCCAACGGAAGGAAAGACGGGAGGGTATCCAAGGCCAACGAGACCATCCAGCTACCTTTCCCCATCTTCAACTTCACTCAGCTCCAGCAAAGCTTCTCCCAGCGAGGCCTCTCCATAGAGGACCTGGTTGCCCTCTCAGGTACGCTACCAACTCCCTGATACGAGCTTACAGATAGAAGGAAGAATACCTAAATTCTCATCATATATATGTTGATGCAGGTGGCCACACTTTAGGGTTCTCCCACTGCTTTTCTTTCCAGAACAGGATCCACAGCTTCGACGCCACACACGACGTCGACCCTACCCTGGAGCCAGCCTTCGCAGCAAGCCTGCGGAGGGTCTGCTCGGTCCACAACAAGGTGAGGAACGCAGGGGCCGCCATGGACTCGACCAGTACCGTGTTCGACAACGCCTACTACAAGCTGCTGCTCCAGGGGAAGAGCCTTTTCTCCTCGGACCAGGCCCTTCTCTCCCACCCCACGTCCAAGAAGCTGGTGTCCGAGTTCGCCTGGTCTGAGAAAGCCTTCTTCGCGGCGTTCGCGGGGTCCATGGTTAAGATGGGTAGCATAGCCGGCGGGGGGCAGGAGGTGAGGCTGGACTGCAGAGTGGTCCGGTGAAGAGAAGGCAACATGAAGATGGTCCTGGGTTTTAGTGTGATGGGTTGTGCAAGTCTGTGTGTTGTGCTGTTTGTTCCATTAAAATGCGACACTTGGTTTGGTCAAGCTGCAGAACCCTTTTTCTTTCTTCTCTCCATGGTGTCCACATCAAGTCGTCTCCGTTGCATGATGGGTGGTAGTCTCTTGATATGGTAATCCTTATAAAAGATGACACGACTCCAACTACTACTTTGACACATAGGAGAGAGTACTGTGGAATGCTGTAACATTTTGGATCAAAAGACACGACCGCTATGGACTGACTCGGTTGACTTGACATGTTATCAGACTGGAACTCAATGGATACTCATATGAATTAAAAGATAAGAACATAAAACAAATAGAAAAGAAATAGTTTCAAACATAGATTATCCACATATATTTAGAATTGAGCACACGTATAGAGTTCAGATAATTTCATATTAATTACTATTATATAGTGAGTTTCAAAAATGACATGCTTATTTTATATATGCCATGTATAAGATAATCTGTAAATAAGCATGACAGTATATGCCATGTTTATTAAGATATATAGTTTCTTGATGTGATGATTGATCGATCCTTATAAAAGATGTCATGACTCAACTTGTTCAGTGCATTACCATCTATCCGACGAATAGAAGAGATTAGTGCAATGCCATTTTATTCATTGGGCCACATTTTAGGAAGGGCTGCTGACAAGGATTATTCAGGGGCCGTTAAAACAGAAGAAAGATCATATCTACAGGTGATTTGATCAAATAGCTGATCAGATCGTGTTTGTGACTCTGTGAAAAAGAAGATTGCACTTGAATGAGATACCAACTGTTTAAATCGCATGACTCATACATGAGAAAGACTTTCTGAATCGGCAGCTAATACTGCACTTAGCTGCGGGTATTTTTAATTTTTTAAAAAGTTTTTTTTTTTAAAAGCTTTTTGGCAGGTTCCATTGTTACTACTGCAAACACTGGATCCGCCGACGGTTATGACCGTCGGCGGTTTACATATAGACGACGGTCGAACTGTCGCCCCTAATATCGCCGGCGGTTAGCCCGTCGTCCCAAAGGCGTCGGCCATTCTATGCGTCGGCCGTTGTATCGCCGACGGAAACCAACCGTCGGCCACCGAAAACTGCCGGCTATTACACAACCGTCGGCCATGTACCCAATAATAGCCGACGACGCAACCGTCGGCCAATAGTTCAATATTGCCGACGATCTAATCGTCGGCCATGTACCCAAAAATGCCGACAAACCAACCGTCGGCTATGTGCCTAATATAGCCGACGACGTAACCATCGTCTATTTTGTCAACACTGCTGACGAAACAACCGTCGGCTATTACTATATTCACATTGAATAGATGTTCACATAGTTTTGCCGACAGGTTAACTGTCGATAAAAATCATATTCTTAATTCTATTACAATGCTGTAAAATAAACTTTAATCACGTAACATTAAAGAATTGACTAATCTATACATATCGAACAAAAAGATCACGTCATTCGTGCATCCATATATCTTCAAACAATCTAATTAAATATAACATAGGAACGTGCATCTCCATCTATCTACAATCTAAATCTTCAAAATATAAGCGATCCACAAAAATTACAAAGTACAAAATTGTCCATATGAGTTCCAAATTAACACCACTCATTCAAAATAACAAAGTTTAAAATGAAATCTAATGTCACGTTTAAAGTGAAACAAACAGTACAATGTCTTCATCAACTTGGGGCTATCCGCAATATATGCTTTCCATTATCCAACATGCATCTCCGTCCTATAAACATAAGAAAATAAAATAAGGTGTTAAACAAATCGCCGAAATAAATTTCTTCTAAATGATTGCATAAAAAAGAAATAGATAAAAGAATGATGCATCGTTGTCTTTAAACAAATGGACGACGGTCGAACTATCGCCCCTAAGATCGCCGGCGGTTAGCCCGTCATCTTGAAGGCGTCGGCCATTCTAGGCATCCTCAGATAATGTATCTTTGAAAAGGACAAGCATTGCAGAGAATGACTTATTGCTCCATTTATGTAGACACTTGAGCTGGAATAAATGTACTATGAAAGACAATCTTGAGTACTTCTTACATCCTGCATAAAATGGCTTCTTAGCTTCCTCCATAAGTTGTTCAAATTGTTCAAAGTGTTCATTTTGCTTTCTACTTTGTGTCTCATCAGTGACATGTTGCCATATAAATGCATCATTAAGCATTCTATGTATATCATCTTCTGAGTCAATAGGTGAAACTATTTCATCTCGAGGTCTCTTACGAGATTCTCCATGAAAATGCCATGTTGTATACCTCCGAGTAAATCCGTCTCTGATGATATGGAATTGAACAATGTCCTTGTCTTCATTAAACTTATTCTCGCACTTTGAGCATGGACATTTCATAATTCCATCGCCACTAGAGTTCTTTAATGCAAATTCCACAAAATAACTTACTCCAGCCAAAAAGTGAGGGTTGACTCTTTCATGCTTAGTCTTATACATGTACATCCAACTCTTATCAGTGACATAACCGTGTTCCATCTTCAAAAGAAAAAAAAAATTAACTATAACTGTGTATATCAAAATACTAATGGTTATGACAAAAAATGAAACACTACTTTAAGATGTATCGAAATCAAAACCAGATTCCATTAATTATCAAAACTATCATTGTGCTAGAATTAACCTAAAAATTATGAATGAATTAGTTGATTTCTTAAAGAAATAAGTTTGATTAAAAATTAATTATTTTCTATATAACAAGAAAAATAATAATGTAAATATTTATTTTTTTAGAGATATGAAAATATTTACATTTTATATAAAATTATTTAATCGTTAACAATTATTTTCGGAATCGAATAAAGGCATTTCGATTACAATTCTAACATAATATCGTACTATTTGATTCTGATTTAGATAATTTATTTTTAATAAATTTTTAAAATAAATAATTTTAAAACCGAAATTTGACTACATTTTACGGTCAACCAAAGGAATGCAGCTGGTTTCATTAGGTGCAGTGGGGGGGTTTTCCTTTCTTTTTTCCCTCCAAACACAAACATAGAACCTGACAACAATGAGAATGAGTCTTAAGCACACTGTTCCATTGAGTCTCATATACTTAATTAGCCCGCTTCAAAAGAGATCCGATCCATCGGGGGAACGGGAATGGTTCAGCTACAAGTAATTAGCAAGAATCACAAGATAGCAGGGAAGTGTTGCTATCTCTCCTGATACATATGTGGATAGCATAATCTACAAGCATTTCGTCGAACAGACAGCAAATAAACCTTTACTACATGAGAAACGAGAACAGACAACAAATAATTTTTAGTCTATTCTTCAAATAGTTTATGTGATGTCTTATTAAGTTATGTTCTGCAACCTCTAAGAGGAAAAAGAGAGATGGCTTCTACCTCTTTTTAGCTTGACAACCTCTGGCCTCAACAATCTACTGCTTGACGGCCTTCCGACGTGGTGCGTCAAGCAACAGGATCCTCCAACTGAGGTGATCACCGGCTAGGCTCATCCATCTTCTGCAGGGAAGGATCAAGTCAAGAGAGAAATTAAGATCATAATATAACATGCTACTGGTCATGATTGAAAAACAGAAAAAATGAAATAGGCTTTAAGGGCTTAGTTCTATTTGTAAAACAGATCTGTGTTTCCTGTTAAACGTTTTGCTCCATTGGAAAAATAGATCTGCGTTTCCTATGTTTGCATTGGTGGGTTTTGGAGCAAATATATAGGTCTGGTTTCATATGCGCATGTGGATGCTGCTGGAGAGGCTTTGAGAAAACTAAAAGATAAGAGATAATGCCTTCTCACGCACCGCCGTGGGGTTGCTCCTGCCGCTGCATGCGTCTTGGCCGGCGCCGGTGACAGGGCTGGCGGTGGCGCAGTGGTGTTGCCGCTGTTATGTCTTGGCCGGCGGTGACAGGAAGGCAGCGGTGCCGTGGGGTTGTTGTGGCTGCGTGTTGGCCGCGGTGGAGGCCAATGGCTTCAACAGGAGGCAGTGCGGCAAGAAGAATGCCGGCGGACGCCAGCGGCGGAGGCCAACAGCGATGCCCGAAACTTCCCTTGGCAACGATGGGGGCTGGACCTTCTTGGCGAGGGCGGGCCAGCGATCGAGCAGCTGGAGGGCTAGCTAGGCCGGCGCATATGCAGGAAAGGGGCAAGCTGCAGAGAGGGATTTGGGAGAAGCTAGGAAAGGATCTTTTGCCTAAGATGGAAAGGGAAGATGTGAAACGACCCTGCCCCCGCTTGCGTTAGATGGAAGGGAAGAGAACGTTGCCGCCCAACGCTCACGATCCTATTGGTGGATGGATTCAAAACGGCCGACGGTTGTGATCGTGAGACCGTCGTCTTTCAGGGTTCGAAATCGGTGACGGTTGCCTCCGTCGGGCGCTCACGACCCGCCGACGGTCCTCCAAAACTGACCGTCGCCTGATGAGAGATGTGTTTGCCGACGGTTGAGCCCGTCGTTGATCTCGGCTACCGCCGACGGACGTAAACTCTACGGTCGGCATTTTCTGTGTTTGCAGGTGTCTATAATTCAATCTCTGATTAAATAATTTAGAAAAGATAAAAAATAAAAAAATGAGCATAATATTTTTACTGTTCATTGAACTTATCATTTTTTTTTCTTTTCATCTTTTGTTAGATCATTGAATCAAAGATCGAATTGTATAGTCATATTAGTCAAAATAAATGACATAAAAAAAATAAAACATATACTTTAAATTAAAAACAACGGCCGCCAATACAGGACCGGCTGCTAGTACAACAAGTCTTTCTCCTCATATATATATATATATATATATATATATATATATATATATATATATATATATATAATCTGGATGAGAAAATTAGGATCTGTGGATACTCCATGGGAGTGTTTTTAAGTCGTGAAGTCTTCGAACCACCAAATAACTTATATCTCAATTTTTTCCCGGAGAACCTGCGCGTGTAACGAATTTGACACTGGAAAAAGATGTGTTCATGCTATCCTTGAGAACATTTGAATTATAAAGGTACTTCTTAAAATTGTAGTGTCATGAATCCCCTCTTTAGAAGAAACGTTATTATAGTTATAATTTGTTGAGAAATTAACTAGTAGTTTCAATTAGGTTTGGTTATCCCCTATGACGTCAAGAAAGATAGATATAGTAATTATTTCTTAAAAGAGTATTCATGACAAGTGTTCATACAGAGACTTCTTGAAAAGGTATTTTTACGTACAAATATAATCTTTATGCATGTGTGAAATTACATATTATTACTTTTGCATATACATTAATTGGTATAACTGTACTGCCTAAGAATGAGTGAAAAATGGCTCTTGCTGTTATACGTGTTTTGATCTATCATAAAATGAACGTAACCAATTACCAGAGTTAAATTCTAACTAGAATTGTAAAATATCTTTAATCCTAAGAACCAGTGTAAAATACGCCCTCTGAATGCATTATAAAAATATTCAACTTGTATAAATCTAAACATAAAACTACTCTTTCTCTTTCTGTTATGTGTCATATCCTGCTTACTTCGAGGACATTTTCAAACTTGCTCTCATACAATAAAATTATATTAATTAATATTTGTATAACAGTAATAATTTTGTAATTTTTATATACAAAGGTTATATTTACAAATATCCTAAAAACAAAATAAATTCTTTTTCTAGTCACCCCTTTTCAGCGACGAACTCCGAGCTGAGGGACTTCTCCGACGTTGCTTTGTCTTAGCAACTGTTCATCAACTTTTATTGTCCACATAATTGTCCATTGAGGTGGGGATGGAAGTGTTCCCTCTGGTGGAAATATCCCAAGGGACCCAGCTTTTTAGGGAGAAATTATTGATAAAGGTGATTAATCTTTTGAGAATTATATTCATATTTGTTCACACCTTAATTAATTAGGTGGGAAATAATAACATTTCTTTGTACGGGGTTGTGTATATTGAAGAGTACTTCTCCGTTGTAGCATGTGAGGGGCAAGGAGTATATCCCACACACAAATGACGTTCTAGGGTGTTTGGCAATATTATAATTTTCAATATAGTTTTATGATAAAAAAAATAAAAAAATGACAATTTTTGAAAATGTAGCATCTCTACTTATTGTGTTTGGCAAATACATGACAATTTTAAAAAGTTGGAAGGACTCATTTGTTACCGCTTTTAGATAAAGAGCTATCATACATCATGCTCACCAAGTGTTCGACAAAATTTCTCACCCCCCTAGACCAAGCCAACGTTTTATGCAACGTTGTTATGGCTAATTTGCTAACTCTTCCTCAATTGATTAAAATACTACTGACAAGAAGACGGCAGGCAAGAACAAATATGATGAACAAATCTGCCAAAGAAAGACTTCAGCTTCCATGTTCTATTTTTGCTACCTTCGACTCATCTTCCACATCCTATACTGACACCATTTAATAAGGCATGTTTTCAATGTCTAAAAACCTACACTGACAAGAAAGATGATTTCTGTGTACTACGGTTCTTAAATAGACCTATTCAACTTTTGGGAAGAAATGATTTATGATTTGCATAGCATCCTTGTGCAGTAAAAGCTGCAGTCTCAAACATCGTTGTTATCATAGTCGCCCTCATCACCATATGGTCCATATCCTAATTTTCCCATTTATTTAAATTACTAACTTAGGCCTAACATGACAGGAGAGACTAGGTAAGGTCCAATTAAATTAAAGGTGAAAAGCCCCAAAGCACAGGACACTTATCTCTAGACGACTGAAGTGAATTCGGACAGTAAGGCCAACCACCGCCCGGGAATCTTGGGGACATGGCCCTTCTAGTTCTAGGGTTGGCATCTATCACACCCAGGAACAGTAGTCTCGGAGAGCTGCTGGCCCAGGCTATCTGTACACGTGCATGGAGCCGAACAAAGTGATGCATGACACTTACACGTGCATTTATACATGACTTAATAAAAAGGAGCCATTATTTATGCACACTTCTGTTCCCCCCCCCCACAAGAGGGGAATGAGATCGTCCCGACAATTTTATCTGGATCTTGGTGTTCTTTTAGACTTAACAAAAAGTGTTGTATTTAATCAATTATATCACTTTAAATGTAAACGATTTTTTTGCTCTCTTTTTATTGACTCAGAAGACGTACCGAGATTCAGACAAAATGATCCAGACGATCTCGTTCTACTGAGAGGTACTGTTGATGTTCAGTAATATTTTTTTTTTATACACAAGATACCTGACACTTTACTTGAAAAGATAAGTTAATGTAACGGCTAGTCTCTTGGTCACGTCAAATGGACTCTATGCCCCACCGGAAAGCTATCCCTCTCTCACGATCAAAAATAAAAATAAAAATTATTAATCTTTTTTTAATATTGCATTGCCTTTTTAAGATTATTCTCATTCTTTTGTGTTTAATTTTTAACATCTGATTGTGGGACTCCATCATAGTCATTTGATTGAGTGGAGGCAAACATAAATCTAACTATGAAATAGCTGCCATGAACGAAGATGGATTGCTCTCCTCTCTTCCCTGATCCCCTCTTTGTTCCTCATTTTATTATATAATTAATGTGTTGTATGTGCTTCGGTTTTGCTTCTATTTTTCATATCTTTAATGATTATTTTCTCATTTGGTGCATGGCTATGGACATGGAAGTGGTTCAGAGAGAAACCCAATCCCTGAAGATGGGTTCCAAACAACCACAAATCTTCTTAGATTGCCTAAATGAGGGACAAATCAACCTTGCATAGTAAAAACTTCATTTTTCAATTTGTTTAATTCTTCATTTTTGGTGATTATTTCCTAGTTTAGAGTATGGTCCTGACCATGGAATTAATTTTAAGCCTTCCAACACTATCCAAATGCAGAGGTAGCCATTTTTGCACGGCTGAAATTGAAGGAAATGAAAGAGAAGGATGGGAGGGAGTTCCGATGGCTAACAAAATAGACTCTCTAGGTAATCTCTCTGTTTCTCCAGTTGCTCGTGTGTATTCTTGGAGGGCAGGGAACCTTCTTATAAATAGAGGCATCACCCTCCGTTAGCCACCTCCGCTCCCATGGTAACTGCCTCCTATTAAGGTGGGAGACCAAGTCTCCAGTAGTTATCTCTGCAACAGAGATAAGGGTAGGCTCCTAGATATTTGGATTGGTGGTCATCTTAGTTTAACATCTCCCACTTGACCATCAAGACCAAATAATTCTTAATACAATCCGTGAGATGTATTAATGTTCTAACACATTCTCACTATCTGTGAAATGTATTTTCAAACCAAATAATTCTTAATATACTCCCACTATCCGTGAGATGTATTAATGTTCTGACACATTCTCACTATCTGTGAAATGTATTTTCAATTTTGTAAAAAAAAATTTCCGACTTATATATTCCCAAATCCCATTAGACTTATATGTTTGACAAAACTTTCTATCGGTATACTTTTTGTCAACGGATCTGCAATCATATCACTGGTGGGAATATAAGTCACTTTAATTTCTCTTTTTTGAACAATATCACGTATATAATGATATTGAATTTCTATGTGTTTTCCTCTAGAGCTATTCGCTCTACTGTTAATCAAGTTAATTGCCACCTGATTATCACAATAAATCTCAATTAGTTCTTCTACCAAGTTGAGATTTAATTCTGTCAAAAATCGTCTTATCTAGACTGCATGAGTAGTAGCCATGCTACATGCAACATACTCAGTTTCCTGTGTATATCTTGCAACACACCCTTATTTCTTACTACTCCAAGAAACAACAGCACCATCAAAGATGAACAAGTGTCCTGAAGTGGACTTTCCGTCATCTTTATCTCCTCCGAAATCTGCATCGGAATAACCAAGCACTTCTAGTGTATCTACTTGATATATTAATTTGTGGTGCAAAGTACCTTTCAAGTACTTCATAATCCTTTTAACAGTTTCTCAGTGTGCTGTACTAGGATTACTTTGATATTTGCTTACTAAACTTACTGCGTATGCTATGTCAGGCCTAGTAAGTAGCATAGCATACATTAAGCTTTCGACTGCTTGTGCATACGGCACTTGCAGTACATCATGTCCTTCTCCAGGACATTGCTCTTTACTTAATCGTTTTCCATGAACCAACGGCATTGGTGCTGGATTGCAGTTTTGCATTTCAAACCTTTTAAGTACTGAATGTAAATACTTATCTTGGTTTATACTCAACATTCTAAACTTTCTATCCCTCAGGATTTGGATTCCGAGAATATAAGATGTCTCACCCATATCCTTCATCTCAAATTTCTCACTGAACTCAGACTTAACGTTATTCAACATTCCTATGTCATTTCTTGCGAGCAAAATATCATCTACATATAAAGATAATATAATAAACATGCTCCCACTCTTCATGACATATACACAATTGTCTAATTGATTTGGAACAAATCCAAGTTGAATAACAACATTATGAAATTTAAGATACCATTGTCTAGAAGACTGTTTCAAGCCGTACAAAGCTTTCTTAAGTTTACATACTTTATTCTCCTGACCTTCTACCTGAAAACCTTTAGGTTGTTTTATGTATATATCTTCCTCTAACTCTCCGTTAAGGAATGCAGTCTTGACATCCATTTAAAAAAATTCTAAGTCAAGATGCGCAACAATTGCTAAGATCATCCTTATAGATGCAAATTTAGCCACAGGAGAATAAGTTTTTTGAAAATCTATACCTGGCATTTGAGTAAATCCTTTGGCAACTAATCGAGCCTTATACTTATCAATAGACCCATCTACACGGATCTTTTTCTTAAATACCCACTTGCAACCTATAGCCTTCCTATTCTTAGGTAATTCACATAGTTTCCATACATTATTCTTTTTTATGGAATCAATTTCTTCTTCCATGGCTTTTCGCTATGAATCAAAGTCTGAAGATTTCAATACATCTTTCAAATTCATGGGATCTATATTATTATCTTCATTTATGTCTACTGTTAGACATGAAGGCTCACATAAGTACAAGTGATAATCATCCATCCATACTGGTGGAATTCTAAGTCTTTTATTGCCAATCGCAGGTTGATTTTCTTGCGTTTCATTCAAAGGCATTTGTTCATCTTCCACATTTGGTGGAAGTTCTTCTTCGATTTCTGGATCATTTATCGGTAAATCATTGTAATAGTCATCATCTATTATATTTAGAGGTTCTTTCTCATCATGAGATTCCTCTTCCTCTACATTTTCTAGAAATGTAGCATCTCTATATTTAATGATTCCTTTTTCCTTATCGAAAAATCTATATCCCGATGATTTGTCACAATAGCCTATGAATCGACACTTCAATATTCTGAAGTCTAACTTGTCTCTTAGTTGATTTGGAATGAGAACATGGGCTACTGACTCCCATTTCTTAAGATGACTTATTTCTGGTTTCCTCCCATTCCACAGTTCATAAGGTGTACTTTCGATAGATTTAGTGGGAATTCTATTCAATGCATAATTTGTCGTGAGCAATGCCTCTCCCCAAAAATTCTTAGGGAGTTCTGAATGCGATAGCATGCATCTAACTGCATTCATAAGTGTTATATTCTTTCTTTCTGCCACACCATTATGTTGTGGCATATAAGGCATAGTTACATGCCTCTTTATTCCATGCTCTTGGCAATATGACTCAAATTCCTTTGAGTTGTATTCCCCTCCTCTATCTATTCTTAACACCTTAATGTTTTTACCCAGTTGCCTTTTCTACTTCTGCTCTATATCTCTTAAAACAATTAAGAGCTTCTGATTTAGCAGAAATAAGATATACATAGGCATATCTGGAATAGTCATCTATGAATGTTATGAAATATTCCTTTCTATCATATGTTTTTATACTTAATGGTCCACATATATCTGAGTGGATCAATTCTAGTAATCCTTGTGATCTATATCCTACTGCGAAAGATTTCTTAGTCATTTTACCAACTAAACAATGTTCACATGGTGACAATTCTATCTTGGTTAATGGCAGTAGGTTCAATCTTATCATTTGTTCCATTTTAAATTTTCCAAGATGTCCTAATCTAAAATGCCATAGATCACATTCAGACAGATGACACAAGGAATAATTCATAACAGCATCATTAATATTATTCACTTTTGTGTCCACAATATGAATACAAAATAAATTATGTTCGGGAACAAGTTTTTCCATAGCAA
Source organism: Zantedeschia hybrid cultivar (assembly GCA_030544215.1). NCBI lineage: Eukaryota > Viridiplantae > Streptophyta > Magnoliopsida > Alismatales > Araceae > Zantedeschia > Zantedeschia hybrid cultivar. Next base: position 12,869,103 of record JARZZO010000015.1, read on the forward strand.
AGACCTTTTTGTTCTTTCCTATGAACACCCTTTTATTGTAGAATCGAACTTCCAGACCATTTTTCATGAGAGCAGTTACAGACAATTGATTGCGCCTAATACTCGGCGCATAACAGACATCTTTGAGGACCATGATGCTATCCCCAAGATCTAAACGATATGATCCAACACCTTCTACATTCAAGTAGGTGTTGTTTCCCATATACATTCTCTGCTCTCCAGGTTGCAGCTGCTTGAATTCCACCAACCATTTCTTCGTCTTTGCCACGCGACAAGTTGCGCCAGAGTCCACCCACCAGTCGTTGGTGTCGATAATCACAGCATTGCGTTCCGTTAAACCGACGAATTTTCTTTTGCTGGTTCCCCCTTTTTCCGGGTGTTTACCCTTGTTTCCGTGCTTTTCAGAACAATTGGCCTTGTAGTGACCAAATTTGCCACATGTATAGCAAGTACCACGGGGAACCTTTTTGCCTTTATAATGTGATTTTGCTTTGAACTGTGGCATATTCGGTCCAACACAGCAATTCTGACTTTTGTTATATCCTGATGAGGGCTTCTGGTGAATAGCATTCACTTCCTGCAAATTCAGCTCTTGACCTTTCCTACTAGTAATGATATCCTGCTCAACTGTTAGCCTAGCTGGTAAATCAGTGACACGAAGAACGGTATCGCTTGTAGACACGCTAATTTTGACGTTTCGAGTAAATTTCATATCATATAATAATGCCTCAGAATGGTCTGATATTTAATCATTGATTAATTTTTATTGATCTTTTTGAGTGTCGGGTCAAACAAACATGTTTAAGTTAATCAATTAAATTGATTTTAACTCAAATTTCAGTCGAAATATGAAGAAGTCTAAAAGACGTCGACATGTGTGGACGCCATTTAGAGTTTATTCCTATTTTGACGTTTAAATTTGAATTTTAATCAATTGATTAATTAGCTAAAAGGCGTCTATGAGACATGACGTGTTTTAGGTTTCCTAGGCTGTTTCTACTTCTCTTCCGGATGTTTATCCTTATCTTAATTAGTGTAAAAGACGTCTGCACATGTAGACGCGTTTTAGCTAATACAGATAAAGATAAATTTTTCGGATGTTTATCCTTATCTTAATCAATCTGAAAGGCATCATTCAAAGTGGACGCGTTTTTGATAATTACAGATAAAGATGAATTAATCTGTATTTATCTGTTGGTTAGGATGGATAAATCTCAAATTTTTCCATGTAAATCCGCAGACGCAGAAGAAGTCTATAAATACCTTGCATCTTGAAAGTTAAAAAAAAAAAAAAAAAAAAAGAAGAGAGAGAAATTAGAATCAGAATTAGTGATTGAAGATCGAAGCGACGACGTCCAAACGCCGAAGCGCTGCTGTTTCCAGAAGTCGGCATCCATTCTTCATCCAATTCAAGGCTTCATCCAATTCGGCATAAGTTTTTCATTTCTGCATATTCATTTTCATTTCATTAATCTCTCATTCTTCATCATCACTTCATGCAACACACACCACAACATCATTTTTTCCAAAACCTATTTGATTAAGGGGTTTCGAAAGCCATTAAACAAGTAAGTTTGCTGTTTAGTTTCATGTTTAAAACCATGATTAGAATGGATACTGCTTCTGCTTAAAGTTCTCATCATTGTTTCTTCATTTCTCTCTCCATTTTTCTTAACGGAGCAAAAAGGAGAATCAAAAGGAGTAAATCAAGCACAAAGTCACAAGAATCTCTGGACGATCTTCAACCTCAACTTCAAATTCAACAGCCAGAACAAAGAACAAAGAAAGGGCTCTCTTTCTTCAGCCGGCTGAAGAAGGAAAATCAAGGACTCAATATCTTCCGCGTTTAAACAAGTAGGCGATCAAAAAACTTCTTTTGGAACTTTTAAGTCAAAAGTTTCTAGCGATCACTTCACGTAGTTTCTGTTTTTAATAGGTTTATTTTACACCTAAACAACATAGATTTTTCATGTTAATCACACAATCATTCTAAGCACTCACAGCTTTTTTGGCGATCACGGTGGGACTTGGTCTCGCCATCTTTTAATTCTTTTCTTCTTGCTATCAACAATTGGACACCCACGGTGCACCACTTGTGTCTCTCGACACGTTCTCACCAAGTGGTGAGTGTTTTAGTTTAATTAATTTCCCTCGTGCACCACGTGCACACCCCAGTGGCAAAATTTTGCCCTCCCGTTGATTAATTGAAAAAGTTGTTTTTGTGATGAAAATGCTGTGTGATTGATTGGCATCTTACTTGTTTAGTTAGTAAAATCATCCTGTTAAAATCTGGAACTAAAAAAAATCTGCATGAATTGATTATTTACTACTTTTATCCTGTTTGAGGAGGAATCAACCCAGAAATTCCTCCTGCAAAACTGTTTCTGCGACTTGAAAAGCGTCTAGGAGAACTGACGCGTTTTAAACAGCGTCAATAAACCCAGACGCCTTTCAGTCTCCTTTCTCTGTTGTCTGCAATCTCAGTCTCTGAGAAAAATTAAGATTTTGTTTGAATAGCGTCGACTGAACTCGACGCAATTCAGATAGTTTTTTAATTTTTTTTCCAGTTCTCAGATTTTTGTGACTTGAGTGCAAACTACCCATTATTATTAAGCATTAGAGGCCATCCAGGCCATAGGTCATACACATTGAGGCGAATATCCTCCTTTTCTTAGGAACACACTACTTGACGTCAGCAACTCTCTCTGATTGGGTTGGTCGCTTGATCAGACTAGAGAAGTTGACGTTGAGACCTCCATAAGTCCCCAAAATCAAGGTACTCCTCCTTGATCATCGGGTTGGTTGTACCAGTTGAAGTCCCGGTTATATTCCATAAAGCGTTGTGAGAGAAAGCCATAGAGAATAACGGCGGATATTGAATTGAAACTAGGATCCTTTCCCTGAGCGAATTTGTGGTTTAATTAAATCCAAATAACTCAACAAGGAATCTCAAAATCACGTTAAGCATCCACTTGATTGATTAATCTCTGTGCAACTTGTTTGTCAAATCTTTGAAAAAGGAATCTAACATCATGCTGCTGCGATCAGGCGGGGACTTGAGTATGGCTCAAGACGCCATCATCAACTACGAGGGAGATGCTAATGCCCCTCGCGATTCGGACTACAACTATGAGAACGGGAGAGATGTTGATGCCTCCCGTAATTCTGTCCCCATTCCCTATCGACAAGATGGGAATGTCCGGACACCTCTCTTTCATCCCCATGATCGATATCCTGATCTTCCCCCGCATGAATATGCGATTCCTAATCCCAATCTGGAGGGGGATATGAATCAGAATGATCCCTCATCCTCTGATCCTTCGGATCTCGTCAACGCTTTGGGAGTTCTTGCCTCCCGACTGGACCCTCAGCAGTTCGAGGCGATCCAGTCTATTCTGAAGGGGAAGGCACCCACGCAGCCTGCTGAGCCGAACCTTGTGGCTCCCCCTGTTGTCACTCAACAACCTCCTCTTCATCCTCCTTACATCCATCAGGCCATGGAAGGCCTCCATATTACTTCTCGGCCAGCTGGGCCGCAACTTTCATCCTCTAGGCAACCGGCCAGACCGCTAACGCCCGCTTATCAAAATGCCCTCGGGCATGGCGGAAGCTCTGCCGGACCTCCTCTTTACTGTCCTCCCTGTCCGACGTACTTTAGGCAGCAGGCCTATCAAGTACCTCCACCTCCTCCTCCTCTCCAGGCAGATCTGACCACGCAAGCGTTGCTGGACAAGATGGAGCGTATGGATGAACAATTCAACAACCTCCAGAAGATGATGGGGTCAAAGCTGCACCAGAGATCAATTTACCGAGCCTGCCAGTGTTCCACCTGCCACCCTCTGAGATGCCAGTGTACCGGAAGAACAACGGTACTGGTAACCCCTTTACACACTTGAAGGAGTTTATGTACGAATCGTCTTTCTGGCAGAACGACAAGAGGTCGTTGGCCTTTTTGTTCAGGAGATCTTTAGAGGGACCAGCCCTTGAATGCTTCTTTTTCCTGGAACCCTCCGAAGTAGAGGACTACGGTATCGTCTCTCGTAAATTCATTCAACGATACCAAGACAGAGTTGCACCCTCCTTGTCCATCACTGACTTAATAGCAGAAAAAATGAAACCTGATGAGAAGTTTGTCAGTTTTACTGACAGGTGGCGGGGTTTGGCCGAGAAGGTGAAGGATCACTTGTCCGAATCCGAACAAGTGAAGATGCTAATTTCCAACGCCACGCCCCAGTTCAAACTAGTCCTATCCCTGAACAATCTGACCAACATGGCAGAGCTCTATGAAAGAACACAGTACTGCCAGAATGCCTTCAAGGACGCTATGTTCTCTAGCGTCTTTGATCCTCATAGACCGTGGAAGGCCTCCATATTACTTCTCGGCCAGCTGGGCCGCAGCTTTCATCCTCTAGGCAACCGGCTAGACCGCAAACGCCTGCTTATCAGAATGCCCTCGGGCATGGCGGAAGCTCTGCCGGACCTCCCCTTTATTGTCCTCCCTGTCCAACGTACTATAGGCAGCAGGCCTATCAAGTACCTCCACCTCCTCCCCCTCCCCAGGCAGATCTGACCACGCAAGCGTTGTTGGCCAAAATGGAGCGCATGGATGAACAATTCAACAACCTCCAGAAGATGATGGGGGTTAAAGCTGCGCCAGAGATCAATTTGCCGAGCCTGCCGGTATTCCACCTACCACCCTCTGAGATGTCAGTGTACCGGAAGTACAACGGTACTGGTAACCCCTTCACACATTTGAAGGAGTTTATGTACGAATCGTCTTTCTGGCAGAACGATAAGAGGTTGTTGGCCTTTTTGTTCAGGAGATCTCTAGAGGGACCAGCCCTCGAGTAGTTCTTTTTCTTGGAACCCTCCAAAGTAGAGGACTACAGTATCGTCTCTCGTAAATTCATTCAACGGTACCAAGACAGAGTTGCACCCTCCTTGTCCATCACTGACCTCATAGCAGAAAAGATGAAACCTGATGAGGAGTTTGTCAGTTTTGCTGACAAGTGGCGGGGCCTGGCCGAAAAGGTGAAGGATCACTTGTCCGAATCTGAGCAAGTGAAGATGTTAATTTCCAATGCCATGCCACAGTTCAAACTAGTCCTCTCCCTGAATAATCTGACCAACATGGCAGAGCTCTATGAAAGAGCACGATACTGCCAAAATGCCTTCAAGGACGCTACGTTCTCTAGCGTCTTTGATCCTCACAGACCTAACAGGCCTCCACCTCGAAAGCCTGCAGTGCCAAACTCTCCCAGCACAGGTTCGACTACTGAGGGCACGCTCTCTCACGAGCAAGTTAGTAGCATGAATAATAATTCGTCCCAGTTCGTGAGGAACCAGCAGCAGTACCAGAGGCCACCGCAGCCAAACCAGCAGGGGTACAAGCAGCAGCAGAACCCCCATTATCAGCCCCAGTATCAGCGGCCCCAGAAGCCGAACCAGAACCAGCAACAGCAACAGCTACAGCAGCCGCCGCAACGGCAACAGCAGTACCAGCAACCCCAACAACAACAATATCAGCAACAGCAGCAGTACTAGCCGCGCGCACCGCCGGCATACCATAATGTCCCTACTCTTGCTGACTATAATCAGCAGAGAAGACCTCCATGCCCGAAAAGGGCAGAATACCCAGCCCTCCCAGAATCCTTGGCAGATACTTTCAGTGCTCTAATAGCAGCTAATGCCTTGGTTTGCCAAGGGAAAAGGCCGTCTGGCCTCAAAATGTGGACACGTCCAGGTATTGCTACTTCCATAGGCAACTGGGGCATACCATTGACACCTGCTTCCAATTCAGAGATTATATTCATGATCTCAACGAGCAGGGCGGCATAGACTGGGAGGAGATGAAAAAGTATATATCAGCCCTGAAGGCGAGAAGACCACAACAGCAGCAGCAAGTAAGACCACCAGCACAAGCACCAGCAAGCAGAACCCACTCCCAGAGCACCAGAACCAAAACCAAGTTGCCCCTATCTTGACAAGCAGCCAGTCTGAGGTTGACCGTGGGCAACAGTGGAGAATAGAGGACTCTTCCTCTCTTTATTCAACTGGTCACGTTCAGAGTACCACAGAACGACCACCACGCCGCACCCTCCACATACCCAGGCCACAACCCATTACCATCACCCCTCTACCGACACCTACCACCAATAACCCATTACCACCACCCGCCTTCCTCAAGCCCATTACGCCCCACACTCCTACGCCTCCATCATATAACCCCCTGCAAACCAATTACGCGCCCCTCCTACCATCTAGACCGCTATTACGCGTACCATTTCCTACTTCACCCGCTACCATTACCGCTTACCCAGACACCATTCAACCATCCAGACCGCTATTACGCGTACCATTTCCTACTTCACCCGCTACCATTACCGCTTACCCAGACACCATTCAACCATCCAGACCGCTATTACGCGTACCATTTCCTACTTCACCCGCTACCATTACCGCTTACCCAGATACCCCCTTACCATCCAGACCGCTATTACGCGTGCCATTCCCCACTTCACCAACCACTTACCCATCCACCATCCAACCATCCAGGCCTTTAATCCGCACCGCGCCATCACCACCCAACCCAACGCCATCATCTACATACCAGCCCTCTACATCATCCGCACCATCCAACTCTGCGGTACTCAAGGTGTCACCCGGATCCTCCACGGTTGAGGAACACGCACTCCGGAGTGGAAGGATTTTCAACAAAGTCTTTTCTCAGTCCACAGTTAGAGACGGCCCATCACAGCCAACTGAGGAAGCACACAATGAAGAGAGTGCACCAGGCACTCAATATGATTTGTTGAAACATTTGGATCGAACACCGGCACGGATCTCCATACTTGAACTAATCAAGAGATCGAAGAGTCACCAAGAAGCCTTGATGGAATATCTACAGAAGGTGATGGTCAATGAGGACGTGCCGGTAGAAAAAATTGCAGCATTACTAGTTCCTCAGGGGGATCAGCCCTCTATTACATTTCACACATCGGAACTAGTACCGCCAGCAGCCAGAAGCATGGCTCTGAGCATCACGGTCAACATCTGTAAGAAGGCCATGGATGCATGACTGGTAGATACAGGGACTTCGATCAATGTTTTACCTCCGAAGACCCGAGAGCTGTGCGGTGTGCCCAAAGAAAAATGGCTGCCTAGCCCCATCTCAGTGATAGCATATGACAATTCTACCCGTTCCCCTCTGGGAATGGTCTATTTGAAGGTGGAGCTAGGCCCTGTAAGTCATCCAGAGGTCGAATTTCACATCATAGAAATCGACCCTTTTATAAATGTCATTTTGGGTCATCCTTACATTAAAACTCTTGAGGCGATTCCCTCTACGAATCACCAATGCCTCAAATTTCCCTTCAAAGGACGAATTATTAAAGTAACGAGCATGCCAATCCTTACTGCTGCTCATACCTTGAATATTAAATCTGCTGCTTTACCTGGCCGACAACCTTTTTTGTCGGTATTACAGGTCTACCATCCAGTGGCTGATCCTCTAAAAGGTGCCACTATTTCTCCATACCCGTTAAATACCATAAAAAGGGGGAAGTGCATGAGTACCCCAGGATGGAGAATTATGATGAAGAGTGGCTATCAGCCTGGGAAAGGCCTGGGCACACAGTTGCAAGGCAGAACCACTCCTGTTAAAGATCATCGAGCAGCACCTGGAAGTGGTCTGGGCTACAGGCCAAGAAAACTTAAACAAGATCTGGTTCAGCAAGCAGAGATTGAAGGTGGTCAGAAAATCTGGGAGACAATGTCTACACCACCCAAGGAAGGCCGAGATCCCCTAATATGGACCATGTATACACACTTTGTGAAGGGGCCCATACTTAGCCATGACAACACGGTGGTCATGACTTCATGTTTCGACCTCCATGACATATATGGGAGAGACTTGACCAGGTATTGCTCAGAACTACTTACGTACCAATCCTTGGAGGCTCTGCGGCCTATGAAAATGAGAAAATTCCATGATCCTGAATGCGAATGGTACAAGTGGTTCGATTTGAGAGACCTTTGTATTGCACTGAACAGACTGTTCCTAGATCCTGCAGAACCCAAGTGGCCGCCGCAGATTGATGAGCTGATTGAAAGTCCTGGTACTATCTTTGACAAGCGGATATTGCTGTCTGAAGAGACCGACGAAGGGGAGCCAGATGACCCCAATGAAGCTGGTTACACTACATATCTGCTCTGGAGGGGGACATATCCTTCCCATGTCTTTATGCTCCATACTCTGTTTCACACATTGCTCTTGACCCCGACTTGGTCGCGGGTCATTATTGAAGATATTCCACGGGCTCCGCCCGTTATGATTACTCTGTCCCCTCGAGACCTTATTCCACAACCTCCTCTCGATCTAGAGAGGATGTATGATTTGATCTGGGACATATTGCTATATGATCCCCCTAATCCTCTGGCCTTTGTGCCACTTCCTCCATCTGATTCTCCTTCTATTTGTATTCATTCCTGTTTCATGTTTAATTCCTCTGATATAAATAAAAAAATGCCAATTTTACAACAAATTCTTCTCAGATCCTTATCGAGGAAACTTCTTACTTGTCCGATCGCACCCCGTCGCGCGGGTCCTTCGGTCAAGATTCTCTCTTAAATCTACTCTGCCCCTCCCCTCGGGAGAATTCTCTTGTATTTCCACTTGTATCCCAGGATTTCCATCCTGCTTCATCTTCATTAGGTTATAATAGGGAGTTTAGTGAAGTTAGGCAGTCTAGTTTTAGACAAGTTAGTCAAGTTAGGAAGTCTAGGAAGCCTAAGGGTAGGCAAATTTCATATAGATACCTCCAGGACTTAGCTGATAAATGCTTTTCTTGCTCTTTGATCCTTCAATTTTTAGAAAATCCAATTCAGATGCCAGAGGACTGTATGAATGATGAGTCAATCAATGATGGGTATGGGGTGTATGAGTTAGTGCATGAAAAGGACCCCATTATTGAAAATGAGGAAGATGACGAGGACGCAGCTGAGGCATATGCCAGTGGAGTAAAGAGATTCGATGAACCCTCAGCTGCCGTAGAAGAGCCCACCAAAGAAATCAATTTAAGGACTGAAGACGAACCTAATATTGTCCTCGTCAGCAAAAATCTTTCTACAGAGGATGAGAAGGCAATGGCACAAGTACTTAAGGACTATAAGGACACTTTCGCCTGGAGTTATGAAGATATGCCGGGGTTAGACTCGTCTTTAGTTGAACACAGGTTAACATTAAAGAATGGAGCTAGCCCTGTCAAGCAGAAATTAAGGCGATTCCACCCACAAATGGATCTAAAGATGAAGGAAGAGGTCGACAAATTACATAAAGTCAAATTTATTAGAGTTGTCCTTTATCCACAATGGGTGGCCAACATAGTCCCGGTTATGAAGAAGGACGGGAAGGTCAGAATTTGCATTGACTTCCGCGATTTAAACCGGGCGTGTCCTAAAGATGATTTTCCATTGCCTCATATTGATGTACTCATTGATAATACTGCTGACTATGAAACATTATCGTTTATGGACGGATCTTCAGGGTACAATCAAATTAAGCTGGCAGAAGAAGATCAAGAAAAAACGTCATTCACTACACCTTGGGGAACATACTGTTATGTCGTCATGCCATTTGGATTGAAGAATGCTGGAGCCACTTATCAGAGGGCTATGATGGCAATATTTCATGACATGATGCACATAGATCTGGAAGTGTATGTGGATGATTTATTGGTTAAATCTAAGACAAAGGCAGAGCATGCCAAAGTTTTGGCAAGGGTATTAGAGAGATCGAGAGAGTATCAGTTAAAGATGAACCTCAAGAAGTGTGTATTCGGGGTATCTTCAGGAAAATTACTTGGATTCATCGTCAGCAAACGGGGAATTGAGATCGATCCCAACAAGGCGAAGGCTATCAGAGAAATGCCACCTCCCAAAAACTTGAAGGAGTTAAGAGGATAAATCGGGAGGTTACAATTTATTCGCCGTTTTGTCTCACAGCATTCACAAAGGTGTAAACCGTTTTACGAGCTTACCAAGCCGGGAGTCAAATTCGATTGGGACGATAAGTGACAGGAGGCATTCGATGGATTAAAGAACTATTTAGCAAGTCCTCCTGTTTTGAGACCACCATCTCCAGGCAAACCGTTTATACTTTATATTTCAGTTCTGGATGATGCAGTGGGGGCTGTCCTAGCACAAGAAGACGAAGAAGGAAAAGAGAGGGCAGCCTACTATCTCTCTAAACTTCTCAACCCCGCTGAACAGAGATATACAGCGATGGAGAAAATATGTGCATCATTAGTCTGGGTTGTTCAGAAATTAAAGCATTATTTTCTGGCCCATGAAGTCCATCTCATCGTTAGAATGAATCCGAACAAATTCCTTCTGGAGAAATCTGTTCTTACTGATAGGTTAGCGCGATGACAAAGCTTTCTATCTCAATTCGATATCACTTATATTCAGCAGAAAGCGATCAAGGACTATGCCATAGCGGAACATCTCGCTCATCATCCCCTTCCTCGATTTTATCCAGTGCAATCAGAGTTTCCGGATGAGGAACTGATGTCCGTAAATCAAATCAGAGAAGATATGTGGACTCTGCATTTTGATGGAGTTATGAATTCTCATGGAAGGGGAATCAGTATCGTTCTGTTATCACCTGAAGGTGTCACCATTCCACAAGCCTTTCAGCTTGATTTTTCAGTCACCAACAATATAACTGAATACGAGGCACTCCTTGCTGGTCTCGAGGCCGCTCATTTCCATGGTGCCACCAAACTCAGGATTGTGGGTGATAGCCAACTGATTCTTCGCCAAGTGCTGACCAAGTATCGAACTCTTGATCCCAAACTCAAGCCTTATCAAGAACTTACTTCTACTTATTCAAAACTTTTCACGAAATTGATCTTTGTCCATGTCCCTAGGAATCAAAACATCTTAGCTGACGCTCTAGCTTCATTGGCATCTTCTCTTGATTTTCCATTCAGTAAGCAATCCGAATCAATCATAGTTCATAGGCGTCTTTCACCCGCCGTGAAAGACCCTTCATTTCTTAGAATTAAAGAGAAGCTTCTGAAGAAAGTCAGAGACGGAGATATTGTGGAAAAGAGAGAAATCATGTTAATGGAGCTCTTAGAAGAGATGGATGATGAACAGAAGCCATGGTATTATGAGATTGCAAAATATTGTGAAGATCAATCGTATCCTGAGGAAGCTACAACTGAAGAGAAGAGAGCTATCAGGAGAGTTGCTCAACGATACACCCTAGTTGGAGGAGCACTGTACAAGAGAGGTTTTGATGGAGTTCTTCTGAGATATCTAGATGAAGATGAGCTTTGGAAGGTTATGGAAGGAGCTCATAGTGGAGTTTGTGGTGGCCATGTCAATAGACAGATGCTAGCAAAAAAGATCCTTAGATAAGGATTTTATTGGCCAACCATGGAAGAAGATTGTGTAGGATATGTCCATAGGTGTGCTAAGTGTCAACTTCACGCCGACAAAATTCATTCTCCTGCATCTTCACTCCATCCTGTTTCTTCCCCATGACCTTTCTCCATGTGGGCTTTCGACATTATTGGACCCCTTGGTAATCCAAATTCCGGCATCAAGCAAAAATCTTTCATTCTCACGGCAACGGAGTACTTCACCAAGTGGGCAGAAGCTGAAGCGTACGTAGAGATCAAAGCATCAACCGTCTGCAAGTTCATCATGAAGAACATCATCACCCGATTTGGAATTCCAAGCACCATCGTCACCGACAACGGACCGCAGTTCGTGTCACAAGAATTGAAAGACCTCTGCAACAGGTACAGAATTGCATTGCATCATTCGTCTCCTTATTATCTGCAAGGCAATGGCCAAGCAGAGACAACAAATAAGACTTTGATAAAAATCATCAAAAAGACGTGCAAATCTAATAAATTCGCAGACTGGCCAGAAAAATTGGCTGAGGCTCTATGGGCCTACCGAACTTCAATCCGCACGCCCACTGGGCAAACTCCTTATTCCTTAACATTTGGAATGGAGGCGATAGTTCCATATGAGATCCTTATACCGTCATTAAGAGTACAATTGAATAAGGAATTTTCCATTGATGAACATCGTTCAGCACTCCTTGCTCAATTGGAACTTTTAGACGAGAAAAGATGGTCAGCTGCTAATCATGCAAAAGTTTATCAAAACAGACTAGCACGTTTTTATCAAAAGAAAGTCATTGAACGTAAATTCAAAGTCGGTGAAATGGTCGTCAAAAGGAATTTTGTAAAACCTGGTGGTCCGCGTTCTAAGTTCCAACTCAACTGGGAGGGACCTTATGTTGTATCGCACGCTTTTCCTGATAATGCTTATCGTCTTGTTAATGCAGAAGGAGAAGAGCTAAATCATCCCTGGAATAGCTTACATCTTAAGAAATACTACCCTTAGGTTAAAGAGTCGATCAGTATGGTACAAAGACCAGTGGAATCAGAAAGTTTATAAACTCGAATTTCTTTGTTAGTGTGGATAACTTAACTTCAAATACGTTACTACACACACTGACACGTTTGATTCGTGAGTAACAAGAGATGCCAAGTCCTAAAGAATACCAAAACTTGACTAAAAGGGTAAAGTACAAATCATTCATTTTAAAGCAAAAATTCTGTTTTATACTCGGCCCATGATGTCGGAACGAGACTTAGAATAGACTACCCTTGTATTATTCCATGTAATTATTGTGCATCATCATTATTATATATTAAGTATTTATTAGAGTATATCAAGGACCTTGTGGTTTTGATGAAACTGGAATTTGAGTTCCCCTTCAACAAAAACAGTGATAATTCCAGAGGATTCTTAATCGCACGGATAGGCCGTTGGATTGTTGATTAGTAAGGACGATGGTTCCACTTTTGTGAAACGGTGCGTGGATAAACGAGCTTCGGCTTAGCACTGAATTACAAGAATTGGTATCTTGACTCATTAATGACAATTTGATAATATTATCCTTGATTAATTTATATTTTATTTGACTTTATATTTTTCTTTTAGCCCAGCATGCATCATGTAGGACTTTGAAATCATTGTGATAAGGATTAATTATTGATTAAGTTTCAGACCATTAATCAAATAACTCAACATGATATGAATATTCCATTCTGAATTGAGTATCTTGATTATCTTTGAGGTTCGCTTGAAAATATCATTGGAATTCTATCCTTTCTCGGATTCTTTATCCAATATTTCTTGTTTTCTTTTAAGATCCATCATGGCTGTACCACGTCCACATTGACTGGCAAACGCTCCCCATGATGAAACCTGCAGTGTCTATGACCTGGGGTATTTCTCACTCCGTGGAGGTTGATCGACCTTATTTTATTTCCTTAGCTACCTCATCCAGACTAGATTGATTCCATTGATCTTCTTGAGCTATCTTCATTGATAATTTTGAGAAAATCTCAATCATGTGATGTTAAGAGCGTGTCTCTTCACACCTTGGCATCACCTTTTCAGTACAATCCATTTTATTTCACTCCCTTGCAAAGACGATGCCAAGGTGAGGCAGCTGTAGACACGCTAATTTTGACGTCATTTCGAGTAAATTTCATATCATATAATAATGCCTCAGAATGGTCTGATATTTAATCATTGATTAATTTTTATTGATCTTTTTGAGTGTCGGGTCAAACAGACATGTTTAAGTTAATCAATTAAATTGATTTTAACTCAAATTTCAGTCGAAATATGAAGAAGTCTAAAAGACGTCGACATGTGTGGACGCCATTTAGAGTTTATTCCTATTTTGACGTTTAAATTTGAATTTTAATCAATTGATTAATTAGCTAAAAGGCGTCTGTGAGACATGACGCGTTTTAGGTTTCCTAGGCTGTTTCTACTTCTCTTCCGGATGTTTATCCTTATCTTAATTAGTGTAAAAGACGTCTGCACATGTAGACGCGTTTTAGCTAATACAGATAAAGATAAATTTTCCGGATGTTTATCCTTATCTTAATCAATCTGAAAGGCGTCATTTAAGGTGGACGCGTTTTAGATAATTACAGATAAAGATGAATTAATCTGTATTTATCTGTTGGTTAGGATGGATAAATCTCAAATTTTTCCATGTAAATCCGCAGACGCAGAAGAAGTATATAAATACCTTGCATCTTGAAAGTTAAAAAAAAAAAAAAAAAAAAAAAGAAGAGAGAGAAGTTAGAATCAGAATTAGTGATTGAAGATCGAAGCGACGACGTCCAAACGCCGAAGCGCTGCTGTTTCCAAAAGTCGGCATCCATTCTTCATCCAATTCAAGGCTTCATCCAATTCGGCATAAGTTTTTCATTTCTTCATATTCATTTTCATTTCATTAATCTCTCATTCTTCATCATCACTTCATGCAACACACACCACAACATCATTTTTTCCAAAACCTATTTGATTAAGGAGTTTCGAAAGCCATTAAACAAGTAAGTTTGCTGTTTAGTTTCATGTTTAAAACCATGATTAGAATGGATACTGCTTCTGCTTAAAGTTCTCATCATTGTTTCTTCATTTCTCTTTCCATTTTTCTTAACGGAGCAAAAAGGAGAATAAAAAGGAGTAAATCAAGCACAAAGTCACAAGAATCTCTGGACGATCCTCAACCTCAACTTCAACAGCTAGAACAAAGAACAAAGAAAGGGCTCTCTTTCTTCAGCCGGCTGAAGAAGGGAAATCAAGGACTCAATATCTTCCGCGTTTAAATAGGTAGGCGATCAAAAAACTTCTTTTGGAACTTTTAAGTCAAAAGTTTCTAGCGATCACTTCACGTAGTTTCTGTTTTTAATAGGTTTATTTTACACCTAAACAACATAGATTTTTCATGTTAATCACACAATCATTCTAAGCACTCACAGCTTTTTTGGCGATCACGGTGGGACTTGGTCTCGCCATCTTTTAATTCTTTTGTTCTTGCTATCATCAATCGGGCACCCACGGTGCACCACTTGTGTCTCTCGACACGTCCTCACCAAGTGGTGAGTGTTTTAGTTTAATTAATTTCCCTCGTGCACCACGTGCACACCCCAGTGGCAAAATTTTGCCCTCCCGTTGATTAATTGAAAAAGCTGTTTTTGTGATGAAAATGCTGTGTGATTGATTGGCATCTTACTTGTTTAGTTAGTAAAATCATCCTGTTAAAATCTGGAACTAAAAAAAATCTGCATGAATTGATTATTTACTACTTTTATCATGTTTGAGAAGGAATCAACCCAGAAATTCCTCCTGCAAAACTGTTTCTGCGACTTGAAAAACGTCTAGGAGAACTGACGCGTTTCAAACAGCGTCAATAAACTCAGACGCCTTTCAGTCTCCTTTCTCTGTTGTCTACAATCTCAGTCTCTGAGAAAAATTAAGATTTTGTTTGAATAGCGTCGACTGAACTCGACGCAATTCAGACAGTTTTTTAATTTTTTTTCCAGTTCTCAGATTTTTGTGACTTGAGTGCTAACTACCCATTATTATTAAGCATTAGAAGCCATCCAGGCCATAGGTCATACGCATTGAGGCGATTACCCTCATTTTCTTAGGAACACACTACTTGACGTCAGCAACTCTCTCTGATTGGGTTGGTCGCTTGATCAGACTAGAGAAGTTGACGTTGAGGCCTCCATAAGTCCTCAAAATCAAGGTACTCCTCCTTGATCATCGGGTTGATTGTACCAGTTGAAGTCCCGGTTATATTCCATAAAACGTTGTGAGAGAAAGTCATAGAGAATAACGGTGGATATTGAACTGAAACTAGGATCCTTTCCCTGAGCGAATTTGTGGTTTAATTAAATCCAAATAACTCAACAAGGAATCTCAAAATCACGTTAAGCATCTAACAGACGTATAACAGGTGCTGGCATTAATTAAAGGAAGATGCACATGGATGTAGGACAGGTCGGTCAGGCAATTATATTAAATATAACAGCATGCATGCAGGTCTGTTGTTGGCAGGTGTAAGATATATTATATGATAAAGGCTAGGAGCATTTATACGTTTCTGACAAAGGCAAGAAAGGGAGGGGCATAAAACAAATGCATGTGATGATGATAGATTAAATATATTGATTAAATAAGAGCTATCATCTTCAACTGTTTCAGCACAGAACGAAGTTGATTAAAAGAAAACCTGGAAGTGAGACTCTGTCCTGCGTGAAGAAGCCCGATGATACCCGATAGAGCAGTGATGCGACGGAGCGGCAGATAGCAGCGCGGCAGCGGACTGGTGTGGCAGCAGCGGGCCGGCCGCGATGGGTGCGGCAGGGCACAGGGAGCGGCGGCGGGATGAGGCCGGTGCTGCAGCGGCGGGCAGCGGCGGTGTGGCGGGCCACGGGGAGAGCAGCCGCGGTGCGAGGGCAGCGGCGGCGGCGGCTGCGGTGCGCGGCAGCGGGGTGCGGCAGCGGCAAGCCGGGGTGAGGCAGCGGCGAGCCGGCAGCGGCAGGTGCGGCGGCGAGCCGGCAGCGGCAGGTGCGGCGGCGAGCCGGCAGCGGCAGGTGCGGCAGCGAGCCGGCAGCAGCGGTACGCTTCAACGGCGGTGCTGTGCGAGGGTAGCGGCGGTGCGGTGCGCCAGTAGCGGCGGTTGCGGGCGGCTGCGGCGCGAACGGGGGGGGCGGCTGCGATGCGAGGGCAGCAGCGCTGCGGTGCGCCGGCAGCAGCGGTGGCGGCGGCAACGGCGGTGCTGCAGCGGCGGCAGTCCTGCGGCGGGATGCGGCGGGCTGCGGCGGTGCTGCAGCGGCGGCGGTGTTGCAGCGGCAGGAGTGTAGACACGCTAATTTTGACATCATTTTGAGTAAATTTCATATCATATAATAATGCCTCAGAATGGTCTGATATTTAATCATTGATTAATTTTTATTGATCTTTTTGAGTGTCGGGTTTAACAGACATGTTTAAGTTAATCAATTGAATTGATTTTAACTCGAATTTCAGTTAAAATATGAAGAAGTTTAAAACACGTCGACATATGTGAACGCCATTTAGAGTTTATTCTTATTTTAACGTTTAAATTTGAATTTTAATCAGTTGATTAATTAGATAAAAGGCGTCTGTGAGACATGACGCGTTTTAGGTTTCCTAAGCTATTTCTACTTCTCTTCCAGATGTTTATCCTTATCTTAATTAGTGAAAAAGGAGTCTATACATGTAGACGCGTTTTAGCTAATACAGATAAAGATAAATTTTCCCGGATATTTATCTTTATCTTAATCAATCTGAAAAGCGTCAGCTATGGTGGACGCATTTTAGATAATTACAGATAAAGATGAATTAATCTGCATTTATCTGTTGGTTAAGATGGATAAATCCTAAATTTTTCTATATAAATCCGCGGACGCAGAAGAAGTCTATAAATACCTTGCATCTTGTATGGTTAAAAAAAAGAAGAAGAAGAAGTTAGAATCATAGTTAGTGATTGAAGATTGAAGCAACGACGTCCAAACGCCGAAGTGCTGCTATTTCCAGAAGTCGGCGTCCATTCTTCATCCAATTCAAGGCTTCATCCAATCGGCATAAGTTTTTTAATTCATTCCTGCACATTTTCATATTCACATCTTCATTAATTCTACATTCTTCATCACATCACTCCATGCAAACACAAAACACAACATCATTTTCAAAACCTATTTGATTAAGGGGTTTCAAAGACCATCCCAACAAGTGAGTTCTATATTTAGTTGTATGTTTAAAACTATGTTTAGAATGGATACTACCTCTGCTTAAGTTCTCATCATTGTTTCTTCATTTCTTTTTATTTCTTGCAAGCTGCAAAAGAGAATCAAAAATGGAGGAAATCAACGAGCAAATCACAAGAACTCTGGACGATCCTCAACTTCAAAAATTCAACAGCAAGAACCAAAGAAGAGGAAGGGCTCTCTTTCTTCAGCCGGCTGAAGGAGGAGAATCAAGAGCTTAACATCTCCCGCGTTTAAACAGGTAGGCGATCAAACTCTTTCTTTTGGAACTTTTAAGTCAAAAGTTTCTGGCGATCACTTCACGTAGTTTCTTTTTTAATAGGTTTATTTTGTACTTAAACAACATAGATTTTTCATGATAATCACACACTCATTTTAAGCACTCATAGCTTTTTTGGCGATCACGGTGGGACTTGGTCTCGCCATCTTTTAGTTCTTTGTTCTTGTTATCATCAATCGGGCACCCACGGTGCACCACTTATGTCTCTCGACACGTCCTCACCAATTGGTGAGTGTTTTTAGTTTAGTTAATTTCCTACGTGCACCACGTGCACACCCCAGTGGTAAGATCTTGCCCTCCCTGTTGATTGGTTAAAAAGCTGTTTTTGTGATGAAATGCTGAGTGATTGATTGATATCTTAATTGTTTAGTTGCTAAAATCATCCTGTTAAAATCTGAAACAAAAAAAATCTTGCATGAACTGATTATTTACTGTTTTTATCCTGTTTGAGGAGGAATCAATCCAGAAATTACTCCTGGAAAACTGCTTCTGCGACTTGAAAAGTGTCCAGGAACAGCGACGCATTTTAAACTGCGTCGTCTATACTAGACGCCTTTTAGTCTTATTTCTCTGTTGTGTGCAATCTGAGCTTCTGCGAAAAATTGAGGCTCTGTTTGAAAGGCGTCGACCACCATCGACGCGATTCAGGCAGTTTCTTATTTCTTCTTCAGTTCTCAGATTTTTGTGATCTGTGTGCTAATTACCCATTATGTATTAAGCATCAGAGGTCATCCAGGCTACAGGTCATACGCATTGAGGTTAATACCCTCTTTTTCTTAGGAACACTCTACTTGACGTCATCAACTCTCTCTGATTGGGTCGGTCCCTTGATCAGACTAGAGAAGTTGGCGTTGAGGCCTCCGTAAGTCTCCAAAATCAAGGTACTCTTCCTTGATCATCGGGCTGGTTGTACCAGTTGAAGTCCCGGTTAGATTCCATAAACGTTGTGAGAGAAAGCCATAGAGAATAACGGTGGACATTGAATTGAAACTAGGATCCCATCCCTTGAGCGAATTTGTGGTTTAATTAAATCCAAATAACTCAACAAGGAATCTTAAAATCACACTAAACATCTACTTGTTTGTTTAAATCTCTATACAACTTGTTTGCCAATCCTTGAAAAAAAAAAGATCTAACATCATGCTGCTCCGATCAGGCAGGGACTTGAGTGTGGCACCAGACGCCATGATTAACTACGAGGGAGATGCTAATGCCCCTCGTGATTCCGATTACAATTATGAGAGCGGGAGAGATGCTGATGCCTCCCGTAATTCTGTCCCCGTTCTGTTTCGACATGACGGGAATGTCCGGACCCCTCTTTTTCATCCCCATGAGCAATATCATGATCCTCCCCCGCATGAGTATGCGATTCCCAATCCCATTCTCGAGGGAGACATGAATCAAAATGATCTCTCGTCCTCTGATCCTTTGGATCTTGTCAACGCTTTGGGAGTTCTTGCTTCCCGTCTGGACTCTCAGCAGTTCGAGGCGATCCAGTCTATTCTGAAGGGGAAGGCACCCACGCAGCCTGCCGAGCAGAACCCTGTGGCTCCCCCTGTTATCCCTCAACAACCTCCTATTCATCCCCCTTACATTCATCAGGCCATGGAAGGCCTCCATATCACTTCTCGGCCAGCTGAGCCGCAACTTTCATCTTCTAGGCAACTGGCTAGACCACTAACGCCTGCTTATCAAAATGCCCTCGGGCATAGCGGAAGCTCTGTCGGACCTCCTCTTTACTGTCCTCCTTGTCCGACGTACTCTAGGCAACAGGCCTATCAAGTACCTCCACCTTCTCCTCCTCCCCAGGCAGATCTCACAACACAAGCGTTGCTGGCGAAGATGGAGCACATGGATGAACAATTCAACAACCTCCAGAAGATGATGGGGGTCAAAGCTGCACCGGAGATCAATTTACCGAGCCTGCCAGTGTTCCACCTACCACCCTCCGAGATGCCAGTGTATCGGAAGTACAACGGTACTGGTAATCCCTTCACCCACTTGAAGGAGTTCATGTACGAATCATCCTTCTGGCAAAACGACAAGAGGTCGTTGGCCTTTTTGTTCAGGAGATCTTTAGAGGGACCGGCCCTCGAGTGGTTCTTTTCTTTGGAACCCTCAGAAGTAGAGGACTATGGTATCGTTTCTCAAAAATTCATTCAACGATACCAGGACAGAGTTGCACCCTCTCTATCCATCACTGACCTAATAGCAGAAAAGATGAAACCCGATGAAGAGTTCGTCAGTTTTGCCGATAGATGGCGGGGCTTAGCCGAGAAAGTGAAAGATCACTTGTCTGAGTCGGAGCAAGTGAAGATGTTGATTTCCAATGCCACGCCCCAGTTCAAACTAGTCCTCTCCCTGAACAATTTGACCAGCATGGCAGAGCTCTATGAAAGAGCACGGTACTGCCAGAACGCCTTCAAGGACGCTACGTTCTCTAGCGTCTTTGATCCTCACAGACCTAGCAAGTCTCCACCTCGGAAGCCTGCAGTGCCGAACGCTCCCAGCACAGGTCCAACTACTGAGGGCACGCTCTCTCATCAGCAAGTCAGTAGCATGAACAACAATTCGCCCCAGTTCATGAGGAGTCAGCAGCAGTACCAGAGGCCATCGCAACCGAACCAGCAGGGGTATAGGCAGCAGCCGAACCCTCAGTATCAGCAGCCCCAATATCAGCGGCCCCAGCAATCGAACCAACAACAGCAATAGCAACAGCCACAGCAGCCGCCGCAACGGCAATTGCAGTACCAGCAGCCACAACAACAGCAGTACCAGTAACAACAGCACTATCAGCCGAGCGCACCGCCGGCATACCATAATGTTCCTCCTCCTGCTGACTACAGTCAGCAGAGAAGACCTCCAGGCCCTAAGAGAGCAGAATACCCAGTCCTCCCAGAATTTTTGGCAGACATTTTCAATGTCCTAATGGCAGCTAATGCCTTAGTCCTGCCAAGAGAGAAGGCAGTTTGGCCTTAGAATGTCGACACGTCTAGGTATTGCTATTTCCATAGGCAACCTGGGCATACTATTGACACCTGCTTCCAATTTAGAGATTATATTCATGATCTCAACGAGCAGTGCGGCATAGACTGGGAAGAAATGAAAAAATACATATCAGTCCTGAAGGCAATAAGACCACAGCAGCAGCAAGCAAGACCACCAGCACAAGCAGCACCACCACCAAACATGGGTATAGTGCAGAACCCGCTCCCGGAGCACCAAAACCAAAACCAAGTTGCCCCAATCTTGACGAACAGCCAGTCTGAGGCTGACCGTGGACAACAGTGGAGAATAGAGGACTCTTCCTCTATTTATTCGACGGGTCATGTTCCGAGTACTGCAGAACGACCACCACGCCGCACCATCCACATACCTAGACGACAGCCCATTACCATTACCCCTCTACCGACACCCGCGTATCACTCGCCCGCACCCAATAACCCATTACCACCACCCGCTTTCCTCAAGCCCATTACGCCTCACACTCCTACGCCTCCACCATATAACCCACCGCAAACCAATTACGCACCCCTCTTACCATCCAGACCGCTACTACGCGTACCATTTCCTACTTCACCCGCTACCACTACCGCCTACCCAGACACCATCCAACCATCCAGACCGCTCCTACGCGTACCATTCCCCACTTCATCCACCCCAATCACGTACCCATCCACCATCCAACCATCTAAACCTTTAATCCGCACCACGCCACCATCACCTAACCCCACGCCATCACCTACATACCAATCCCCCACATCATCTACACCACCCAACTCTGCGGTACTCAAAGTGTCACCCGGATCTTCCACGGTTGAGGAACATGCGCTCCGGAGTGGAAGAATTTTCAACAAAGTATTTCCTCAGTCAACAGTTAGAGACGGCCCGTCACAGCCGACGGAGGAAACACACAATGAAGAGAGTGCACCAGGCACTCAATACGATTTGTTGAAACATCTAGACCGAACACCGGCACGGATCTTCGTGCTTAAACTAATCAAAAGATCGAAGAGTCACCAATAAGCTTTGATGGAATATCTGCAGAAGGTGATGGTCAACGAGGACGTGCCGGTGGAAAAGATTGCAGCATTATTAGTTCCTCAGGGGGATCAGCCCTCCATTACATTTCACACATCGGAACTAGCACCGCCGGCAGCCAGAAGTATGGCTCAGAGCATCACGGTCAACATCTGCAAGAAGGCCGTGGATGCATGCCTGGTCGACACAGGGGCTTCGATCAATGTTTTACCTCAGAAGATCCTGGAGCTGTGCGGTGTGCCCAAGGAAAAATGGTTGCCTAGCCCCATCTCTGTGACAGCATATGATAATTCCACTCGTTCCCCTCTGGGAATGGTTTATTTGAAAGTAGAGCTAGGCCCTGTAAGTCATGCAAAGGTCGAATTTCACATTCTGGAAATTGACCATTCTTTGAATGTCATTTTGGGTTGTCCTTACATAAAAACTCTCGAGGCGATTCCCTCCACGAATCATCAATGCCTCAAATTTCCCTTTAAAGGACAAATCATTAAAGTGACGAGCATGCCGATCCTTGCTGCTGCTCATACTTTGAATATCAAAGCTGCTTCTTTACCTGGCCGACAACCTTTTCTGTCGGTATTACAGGTTTACCATCCAGTAGCTGATACTCTGAAAACTGCCACTATTTCTCCTTACCCGTTAAATGCCATAAAAAGGGGGAAGTGCTTGAGTACCCCAGGATGGAGAATTATGATGAAGAATGGCTATCAGCCTGGGAGAGGTCTGGGCACACAATTACAGGGCAGGACCACTCCTGTCAAAGATCACCGCGGAGCACCTGGAAGCGGCCTGAACTATAGGCCAAGAAAACTGAAACAAGATCTTGTTCAACCAACAGAGAATGAAGATGGTCAGAAAGTCTGGGAGACAATGTCTACACCGCTCAAGGAAGGCCGAGATCCCCTAACATGGACCTTGTATACACATTTTGTAAAGGGGCCCATAATTAGCCATGACAACACGGTGGTCATTACTTCGTGTTTTGACTTCCATGATATATATAGGAGAGACTTGGCCAGACATTGCTCGGAACTACTCACGTGCCAGTCCTTGGAGGCTCTGCGGCCTATGAAGAGGAGAAAATTTCATGATCCTGAATGTGAATGGTACAGGTGGTTCGATCTGAGAGACCTCTACATTGCACTGAACAGACTGTTTCTAGATCCGGCAGAACCCAAGTGGCCGCCGCAGATTGATGAGCTGATCGAAAGTCCCGGTGCTATCTTTGACAAACGGATATTGCTGTCAGAAGAGACCGACGAAGGGGAGCCAGATGACCCCTATGAAGCTGGCTACACTACAGATCTGCTCTGGAGGGGGACATATCCTTCTCGTGTTTTCATGCTCCATACTTTGTTTCGTACATTGCCCTTGGCCCCGACTTGGTCGCGGGTCATTATTGAAGATATTCCACGGGCTCCGCCCGTTATGATTACTCTGTCCCCCCGGGACCTCATTCCACCACCTCCTCTCGATCTAGAGATGATGTATGACTTGATCTGGGACATACTGCTGTATGATCCCCCTAACCCCTTGGCCCTAGTGCCACTTCCTCCATCTAATTCTCCTTCTATTTGTATTCATTCCTGTTTTATGCTTAACTCCTCCATTGTCCAAAAAAAAACGCCAATTTGGCAACAAATTCTTCCCAGATCCTCATTGAGAAACCTCTTACTTGTCCGATTACACCCCATTGTGCGGGTCCTTCGGTCAAGATTCTCTCTTAGATCTACTCTGCCCTTCCCCTCGGAAGGATTCTCCTGTATTTCCACTTGTATCCCAGGATTTCCATCCTGCTTCATCTTCATTAGGTTATAATAGGGAGTTTAGTGAAGTTAGGCCGTCTAGTTCTAAGCAGGTTAGTCAAATTAGGAAGTCTAGGAAGTCTAAGGGTAGGCGAATTCCAGATAGATACCTCCAGGACTTAGCTGATAGATGCTCTTCTTGCTCTTTAATCCCTCAGTTTTTAGAAAATCCAATTCAGATGCCAGAGAACTGTATGGATGATGAGTCAGTCAATGATGGGTATGGGGTGTATGAGTTAGTACATGAAAAAGACCCCATTATTGAAAATGAGGAAGATGACGAGGACGCAGCTGAGGCATATGCCAGTGGAGTGTAGAGATTTGATAAACCCTCAACTGCCGTAGAAGAGCCCACCAAAGAAATTAATTTAGGGACTGAAGACGAACCTAAGGTTGTCCTCGTCAGTAAAAATCTTTCTACAGAGGATGAGAAGGCAATGGTACAAGTACTTAATGACTATAAGGACACTTTCGCCTGGAGTTATGAAGATATGCCGGAGTTAGACTCATCTTTAGTTGAACACAGGTTGACATTAAAAGATGGAGCTAGCCCGGTCAAGCAGAAATTAAGGCGATTCCACCCACAAATTGCTCTAAATATGAAGGAAGAGGTCGACAAATTACATAAAGTCAAATTTATTAGAGTTGTCCTTTATCCACAATGGGTGGCCAACATAGTCCCAGTCATGAAGAAGGATGGGAAGGTCAGGATTTGCATTGATTTCTGCGATCTGAACCGGCGTGTCCTAAAGATGATTTTCCATTGCTTCATATTGACGTGCTCATTGATAATACTGCTGGCTATGAAACTTTATCATTCATAGACGGATTTTCGGGATATAACCAGATTAAGCTAGCAGAAGAAGATCAAGAGAAAACGTCATTCACTACACCTTGGGGAACATACTGCTATGTCGTCATGCCATTTGGATTAAAGAATGCTGGAGCCACTTATTAGAGGGCTATGATGGCAATATTTCATGACATGATGCACATAGATCTGGAAGTGTATGTGGATGATTTATTGGTTAAATCTAAGACAAAGGCTGAGCACGCCAAAGTTTTGGCAAGGGTATTAGAGAGATCGAGAGAGTATCAGTTAAAGATGAACCCTAAGAAATGTGTATTCGGGGTATCTTCAAGAAAACTACTTGGATTCATCGTCAGCAAACGGGGAATTGAAATCGATCCCAACAAGGCGAAGGCTATCAGAGAAATGCCACCTCCCAAAAACTTGAAAGAGTTGAGAGGATTAATCAGGAGATTACAATTTATTCGCCGTTTTGTCTCCCAACACTCACAAAGGTGTAAGCCGTTTTATGAGCTTACCAAGCCGGGAGTCAAATTCGATTGGGACGATAAGTGTCAGGAGGCATTCGATGGATTAAAGAACTATTTAGCAAGTCCTCCTGTTTTGAGACCACCATCTCCAAGCAAACCATTGATACTTTACATTTCTGTCCTGGATGATGCAGTGGGGGCTGTCCTAGCACAAGAAGATGAAGAAGGAAAAGAGAGGGCAGCTTACTATCTCTCTAAACTTCTCAACCCCGCTGAACAGAGATACACAACGATGGAGAAAACATGTGCAACATTGGTCTGGGTTGTTCAGAAATTAAAGCATTATTTTCTGGCCCATGAAGTCCATCTAATCGCTAGAATGAATCCGAACAAATTACTTCTGGAGAAATCTGTTCTTACTGATAGGTTAGCGCGATGACAAAGCTTTCTATCTCAATTCGATATCATTTACATTCAGCAGAAAGCGATCAAGGACTATGCCATAGCGGAACATCTCGCTCATCATCCCCTTCCTCGATTTGATCCAGTGCGATCAGAGTTTCCTGATGAGGAACTGATGTCCGTAAATCAAATCAGAGATGATATGTGGACTCTACATTTTGATGGAGCTCTGAATTCTCATGAAAAGGGGATCGGTATCGTTCTGCTATCACCTGAAGGTGTCACCATTCCACAAGCCTTTCAGCTTGACTTTCCAGTCACCAACAATATAACTGAATACGAGGCACCCCTTGCTGGCCTCGAGGCTGCACATTTCTATGGTGCCACCAAACTCAGGATTGTGGGTGATAGCCAACTGATTCTTCGCCAAGTGCTGACCAAGTATCGAACTCTTGATCCCAAGCTCAAGCCTTACCAAGAACTTACTTCTGCTTATTCAAAGCTTTTCACGAAATTGATCTTTGTCCATGTCCCTAAGAATCAGAACATCTTAGCTGACGCTCTAGTTTCAATGGCATCTTCTCTTGATTTTCCAATCAGCAAGCAATCTGAATCAATCATAGTTCATAGGTGTAACGACCCGCCATCCTATGACCGGGGATCCGGTCACTAAATGGATGTCGGCCCATTAACTACGGGTTCACACCCGGATCTCACACAACACATCTGGAGGAGTAAGTGCTAAACAAGGCTAAATATAACGATCACACGGACTACAAAGGTAAACGAGTGCGCAGAAAGGGAAATATCAATGTCCGTATACAGTCCAACAATAATTACATGTCCAACAAGTTAAATAAGTACAGGCAGAAGGAAAGTACAACAACATCGGGGCATACCCCGGAACTAAGACAGCTGCTGGTCCGCACACCAAGAAGACACCACGCTTCCGCTCGCCACGAGGTCCACACCTGAAACCGCAGGGAGTGAGCCACACCAGAAATAGGCTCAATAGGGATCATCCGATCCCCTGCCTCCCACTCACACACCCACAAGTGCAACAACAGAGATATATGGCAATTAAATAAAGCAGTAAACATAGTATCCAACTCTGATATGAAACGTACGATAAACAGTGTAGCAAGAATCGTTCTAAGCGACTCAAAGAACCCAACACAGAGTCACGTCTCACAACCGAAGTCCGCAAGGCGACTAAACCACACAGTCGACCGAAGTCAAACGTCGCCTCCCAACACTACCACCACTGCTCACGCCTGTCCACCCCTACAGTGTTCCGGGGCACTGTAGGGTGAGGCAGTGAGCCAAACTAGGACTAGCTGGACCCAGTGTACCGCCACTGCCAGCTACGTGTGCACACAAGCAGTCTAGACTACTGTCCTACCACCGGATTGTCTCCACGCTAGGCCTCAGCGCTTCCAGGAGGGCCCTGGGGACCGGCGAACCCCCGTCAAGCCGAAGCTACAGGAACTACCCACAAACCCAACTCTCCCGGGCTGCGTCAGGCCAAAGGGCTAAGGGTACCACTCGTAACCTTGATCAAAGGTCACATCAGGCCCAGTGGCTAAAGGGTAAACCAACTCCCACCAGCTCCACAACAAGAAACACGCCGGAAGCTGTCACGACAAACGAGGGAAACCCCGACCCGCTGAGGACAAACAGCGATCCCTCGGATAGCACACCGGCTACTCCGGCCCGTCGGGCTCAAGGCGATCCTGCTTTCCTCAGCCAGAGGTAAAACACACATGTACCCCTTCTCCCACCGGTACGGCACAAAGCCTCACAGACACCATGACCCTGTCCCCATCGGTCCATGGTGACAAACGTAAACCACAGTCATATCGATCCACAGTCGTATGAACACAAACGCATATATAACATGATTCCATTCGCACAGTAAACCCCAGTCTCAGCGTACAGTTAAAGCACACACACAAAGATGATGAAATCCCATTCATGCAGAAGTCCTCAGTCTCAGTATACAACTCAAAGCATGCGTTGAACCGTCCCGCAGTGACACACATGCTAAAAACCAGGGTTTATACAGCTCTGTCTTGAATCGCGTCGACCGAGGTCGACGCCATTCAAGCTCCTCAGACAGGTTTATTGAAAGCCAGTTTCTCCCTTAAAACGCGTCCACCTGTGAAGCCGCCGTTTAAAACGCGTCAGGGTCGCAAGACGCCATTCAACCCATAAATCCAGATAGCAGAACCCTCAAACGGGGGCATTTCCTGCCTAAATGGCGTCATGATGGCCCGACGTCCTTCCGAAAGGCGTCGTCCATCCATGACGTCATTTAGCGCCAGAACCTCTAATCCGGGAAACCTCAAACAGGAAGGTTTCTGCCCTAAAAGGCGTCGTACTGCCCTGACGTCTTTCTAATAGGCGTCGACCAGGCACGACGCCGTTTAGCGCCAGAAACCAGGTTTCCTGGTTCGACCCGAGGGTTTCACCTCAAACCCCAAACGCCCCGAAAAGCCCCAAAACAAGAAGGGGAGAAAGAAGAATCCATCTATCACAGGCATACTATGAAACCACGATCACAAGCACCGCCATTCCCACAAGGAACCCCCTAAACATGCTCAATCTAGCCCCACACATCATGTCACGCCAAGAAACACACGAGTAACACATGCAAGGTTCGTCCCCCTACCGGTTCTTGAACTCCTCCAAGCTCCTCGCCGCCGACCCGCCGCACCGCAGACCGCCGCCGGTACCCTCGAGGACGCCGCCACTCCGCCGGGACGTCGGCCGCCGTCCGGAGAAGGGAACGCCGCGAAGGAGGTGGTGGAGGTAGAGGTGAGAGGTAAGGAGGCTATGGAGTGGTTGGAAGAGGGAGAAGAGGAAGGGAAGGGGAGGAAGAGCGTCGGAGAGGGCGGAGAGGGTGAGGAGAGAGAGTGTGAAGGTGAGAATGAGGGAAAGAAGGGGAGGCTCGCGGGGTCAATCTGAATCCAGCTAAAACGCGTCGATCGAGGCAGACGCCTATCAGTCTGACAGGACAGCCGTACTGACAGCGCTCTGAAACGCGTCGCTCACCGTGGACGCCGTTCAGACGATGTGACAGGCCGTACTGACAACGCTCTGGCGCCGTGCCCTGACATCGCAGATGTCGCAGTCTGAATCGCGTCGACTCACCTGGACGCCGTTCAGACGACATGACAGGGGCCGTATTCTCGCGGCCCGAAACCCGTCCACGTGGCGCACACGTGGCACAACAACCAACAGACCTAAATGGCGTCCACACATCCTGACGCCTTTTGAAAGGCGTCGAGCAGTGCTGACGCCATTCAGCCAAGAATCTCAAGACCCCTCCAGGGTCCAAACCAGGGGGTCCGGCCCGAACCCGACCCGAACACAGAACCCGAAACCTCAGTCCTTACAGTCTCCCCCCTTAAAAAAATTTCGTCCTCGAAATTAGCAACCGCTCAACGCTCAACTCGGCTAACCATCACATGCCGACACACACCGATTACAACAATCATCCTCACCAATCACACACAGGGTTCCACAGAAATAGCCAAACAAATCCACGCCAAGCTAACCAAGATTCTCAATTCCAACACAAGCTGAAAGATCAACATGACCACACACTAGCAAGGCACATATTACAAAACCGATTCTCCACCAAACCCAAATACATACAAGTGCCACAAGAGTTCACAACCACCTCTGAACGAGACAAGATAAAAGTGCTCTCCTAGCACAACCTCTCGGACCTCCACAAGGAGACGCGACTCCAATCACGCCTCGACCACCTACTGCCCACTCGGCTCCTGACCTGCCTTAATCTTCTGGGGACAGTTCCTCGCGAGATGCCCCTTCCGACCACAGGCGAAACAGCTACCAGTGATCAAGGGACATATCCTGTCGCCATGAAACCTGCTACAACGGGGACAACGACCTGCAGCGTCCTGCCTCGCCTCCTGCTGCCAGCTGACCTCTGTCTGTATCTGCTGAACCGAACCATCCTCATCCTCGTCATAAGGAACCTCCTGGAACTCGACCTCAAAAGAACTCGAACCGCCTGACGAAAAGACCGCTGATCTATCCCTGCTATGCTGCTTCCCCTGTGCTGAATGCTCTGATTCCTGTGCCGTGTGTTGAAACTGCATCTCCACCGCTGCCGCGCACCGAACTGCTGACGCCAGATCCTTACAACAATGAGCTGCCACAAACTCCCTCAAATCATGCCGAAGTCCATCCACGAATTTCTCCGTCCTCAGATCCTCACGCTCAGATATGTGTGGAGCAAACCTTCCCAAAGCCACAAATTTCGTCTGATATTCTAAAACCGACATATCATCCTGTACCAATTCCATAAACTCCCTTTCCTTGGCCCTACGAACATGCCTCGGAAGGTACTGTCCGCTAAACTCTCTCACAAAGCCTTCCCAAGGAATCTCTCTCAAAGACCTATCTGGAAACATCAACCCCTTGATGGTAACCCACCAATCATAAGCATCGCCCTTCAGCAAGTAGGTTGCCAACAAGGTCTTGTCACTCTCAGCACATTCTAGAACATCAAACACCTTCTCCACTTCCTTAATCCACTGAGCTGCCGCATCTGGAACAGGTTGACCCGTGAAAGAAGGGGGCTTCAGCTTCAAGAACCGCTCCACCACCGTGGATTGGCCACCTCGGGAACTGGACCGCTCACTTCCATTTCCCTGCTGATATCTATACATAGCCCCAATCATAGCTTCCATGAAACGATCCACGTTATGTCCTTCTGCCCCCGGACCACCACCATCTGCTCTTGAACCACGAGCCAACGGAACTCTCCTCTTCGGCGCCATCACTACCCCACAAACACGCAAATCGAACCAAAACACGTTAAAACCTATCAATCTACACCAGCAGCCATCGCCTGTACAGACTCGTACTTATTGTTGGACTATAATATCTAACCCAGTTTATCACATACTCGACCAGACTGAGCTCTGATACCAACTGTAACGACCCGCCATCTTATGACCGGGGACCCGGTCACTAAATGGATGTCGGCCCATTAACTACGGGTTCACACCCGGATCTCACACAACACATCTGGAGGAGTAAGTGCTAAACAAGGCTAAATATAACGATCACACGGACTACAAAGGTAAACGAGTGCGCAGAAAGGGAAATATCAATGTCCGTATACAGTCCAACAATAATTACATGTCCAACAAGTTAAATAAGTACAGACAGAAGGAAAGTACAACAACATCGGGGCATACCCCGGAACTAAGACAGCTGCTGGTCCGCACACCAAGAAGACACCACGCTTCCGCTCGCCACGAGGTCCACACCTGAAACCGCAGGGAGTGAGCCACACCAGAAATGGGCTCAATAGGGATCATCCGATCCCCTGCCTCCCACTCACACACCCACAAGTGCAACAACAGAGATATATGGCAATTAAATAAAGCAGTAAACATAGTATCCAACTCTGATATGAAACGTACGATAAACAGTGTAGCAAGAATCGTTCTAAGCGACTCAAAGAACCCAACACAGAGTCACGTCTCACAACCGAAGTCCGCAAGGCGACTAAACCACACAGTCGACCGAAGTCAAACGTCGCCTCCCAACACTACCACCACTGCTCACGCCTGTCCACCCCTACAGTGTTCCGGGACACTGTAGGATGAGGTAGTGAGCCAAACTAGGACTAGCTGGACCCAGTGTACCGCCACTGCCAGCTACGTGTGCACACAAGCAGTCTAGACTACTGTCCTACCACCGGATTGCCTCCACGCTAGGCCTCAGCGCTTCCAAGAGGGCCCTGGGGACCGGCGAACCCCCGTCAAGCCGAAGCTACAGGAACTACCCACAAACCCAACTCTCCCGGGCTGCGTCAGGCCAAAGGGCTAAGGGTACCACTCGTAACCTTGATCAAAGGTCACATCAGGCCCAGTGGCTAAAGGGTAAACCAACTCCCACCAGCTCCACAGCAAGAAACACGCCGGAAGCTGTCACGACAAACGAGAGAAACCCCGACCCGCTGAGGACAAACAACGATCCCTCGGATAGCACACCGGCTACTCCGGCCCGTTGGGCTCAAGGCGATCCTGCTTTCCTCAGCTAGAGGTAAAACACACATGTACCCCTTCTCCCACCGGTACGGCACAAAGCCTCACAGACACCATGACCCTGTCCCCATCGGTCCATGGTGACAAACGTAAACCAGTCATATCGATCCACAGTCGTATGAACACAAACGCATATATAACATGATTCCATTCGCACAGTAAACCCCAGTCTCAGCGTACAGTTAAAGCACACACACAAAGATGATGAAATCCCATTCATGCAGAAGTCCTCAGTCTTAGTATACAACTCAAAGCATGCGTTGAACCGTCCCGCAGTGACACACATGCTAAAAACCAGGGTTTATACAGCTCTGTCTTGAATCGCGTCGACCGAGGTCGACGCCATTCAAGCTCCTCAGACAGGTTTATTGAAAGCCAGTTTCTCCCTTAAAACGCGTCCACCTGTGAAGCCGCCGTTTAAAACGCGTCAGGGTCGCAAGACGCCATTCAACCCAGAAATCCAGATAGCAGAACCCTCAAACGGGGGCATTTCCTGCCTAAATGGCGTCATGATGGCCCGACGTCCTTCCGAAAGGCGTCGTCCATCCATGACGTCATTTAGCGCCAGAACCTCTAATCCGGGAAACCTCAAACAGGAAGGTTTCTGCCCTAAAAGGCGTCGTACTGCCCTGACGTCTTTCTAATAGGCGTCGACCAGGCACGACGCCGTTTAGCGCCAGAAACCAGGTTTCCTGATTCGACCCGAGGGTTTCACCTCAAACCCCAAACGCCCCGAAAAGCCCCAAAACAAGAAGGGGAGAAAGAAGAATCCATCTATCACAGGCATACAACGAAACCACGATCACAAGCACCGCCATTCCCACAAGGAACTCCCTAAACATGCTCAATCTAGCCCCACACATCATGTCACGCCAAGAAACACACGAGTAACACATGCAAGGTTCGTCCCCCTACCGGTTCTTGAACTCCTCCAAGCTCCTCGCCGCCGACCCGCCGCACCGCAGACCGCCGCCGGTACCCTCGAGGACGCCGCCACTCCGCCGGGACGTCGGCCGCCGTCCGGAGAAGGGAACGCCGCGAAGGAGGTGGTGGAGGTAGAGGCAAGAGGTAAGGAGGCTATGGAGTGGTTGGAAGAGGGAGAAGAGGAAGGGAAGGAGAGGAAGAGCGTCGGAGAGGGCGGAGAGGGTGAGGAGAGAGAGTGTGAAGGTGAGAATGAGGGAAAGAAGGGGAGGCTCGCGGGGTCAATCCGAATCCAGCTAAAACGCGTCGATCGAGGCAGACGCCTATCAGTCTGACAGGACAGCCGTACTGACAGCGCTCTGAAACGCGTCGCTCACCGTGGACGCCGTTCAGACGATGTGACAGGCCGTACTGACAATGCTCTGGCGCCGTGCCCTGACATCGCAGATGTCGCAGTCTGAATCGCGTCGACCCACCTGGACGCCGTTCAGACGAAATGACAGGGGCCGTACTCTCGCGGCCCGAAACCCGCCCACGTGGCGCACACGTGGCACAACAACCAACAGACCTAAATGGCGTCCACACATCCTGACGCCTTTTGAAAGGCGTCGAGCAGTGCTGACGCCATTCAGCCAAGAATCTCAAGACCCCTTCCGGGTCCAAACCAGGGGGTCCGGCCCGAACCCGACCCGAACACAGAACCCGAAACCTCAGTCCTTACAATAGGCGTCTCTCACCCGCCGTGAAAGAACCTTCATTTCTTAGAACTAAGGAGAAGTTGCTGAAGAAAGTCAGAGACGGAGATATCGTGGAAAAAAGAGAAATCATGTTGATGGAGCTGTTAGAAGAGATGGACGATGAACAGAAGCCATGGTATTATGAAATTGCAAAATATTGTGAAGATCAATCGTATCTTGAGGAAGCTACAACTGAGGAGAAGAGAGCTATCAGGAGAGTTGCTCAACGATATACCCTAGTTGGAGGAGCATTGTACAAGAGAGATTTTGATGGAGTTCTTCTGAGATGTCTAGACGAAGATGAGCTTTGGAAGGTTATGGAAGGAGCTCATAGTGGAGTTTGTGGTGGCCATGTCAATGGACAGATGCTAGCAAAGAAGATCCTCAGACAAGGATTCTATTGGCCAACTATGGAAAAAGACTGTGTAAGATATGTCCGTAGGTATGCTAAGTGTCAACTTCACGCCGACAAAATTCATTCTCCTGCATCTTCACTCCATCCTGTTTCTTCCCCATGGCCTTTCTCCATGTGGGCTTTCGACATCATTGGACCCTTTGGTAATCCAGATTCCGGCATCAAGCAAAAATCTTTCATTCTCACGACAACTAAATACTTCACCAAGTGGGCAGAAGCTGAAGCGTACGTGGAAATCAAAGCATCAACCGTCTGCAAGTTCATCATGAAGAACATCATCACCCGATTTGGAATTCCACGCACCATCGTCACCGACAACGGACCCCAGTTCGTGTCACAAGAATTGAAAGATCTTTGCAACATGTATAGAATTGCATTGCACCATTCATCTCCTTATTATCCGCAAGGCAATGGCCAAGCAGAGGCAACTAATAAGACTTTGATAAAAATCATCAAAAAGACGTGCAAATCTAACAAATTCGCAGATTGGCCAGAAAAATTGGTTGAAGCTCTATGGGCTTACCGAACTTCAATCCGCACGCCCACTAGGCAAACTCCTTATTCCTTAACATTTGGAATGGAGACGGTAGTTCCATATGAGATCCTTATACCGTCATTAAGAGTACAGTTAAACAAGGAATTTTCTATTGATGAACATCGTTCAGCACTCCCTTGCTCAATTGGAACTCTTAGACGAGAGAAGATGGTCAGCAGCTAATCATGCAAAAGTTTATCAAAATAGATTAGCACGTTTTTATCAAAAGAAAGTCATTGAACGTAAGTTCAAAGTCGGTGAAATGGTCGTCAAAAGGATTTTTGTAAAACCTGGTGGTCCGCGTTCTAACTGGGAAAGACCTTACGTTATATCGCACGCTTTTTCTGGTAATACTTATCGTCTTGTCAATGCAGAAGGAGAAGAACTAACTCATCCCTGAATTGGTTTACATCTTAAGAAATACTACCCTTAGGTTAAAGAATCGATCAGCATGGTACAAAGACCAGTGGAATCAGAAAATTTATAAACTCAAATTTCCTTATTAGTCTGGATAATTTAACTTCAAACTCATTACTACACACACTGACACGTTTGATTCGTGAGTAACAAGAGATGTCAAGTCCTAAGGAATACCGAAAGCTTGACTAAAGGTGTAAAGTACAAATCATTCATTTTTAAGCAAAAATATGTTTTATACTCGGCCCATGATGTCGGAACGAGGCTTAGAAATAGACTACCAAAAATACCCGCCATCTTAGTAAGAGGCCGTCATAAAAAAAAAAGGGGAGATCCGTCCCAAAGAAAAGAATAGAAAAAGCAAAAGCAAAAGGGCAAAAGCCAAATATTAAATCAAAAGGCCATTACACTACAAACGTTACATCAAGGCCATGAAATGAAACAAAAGGGAACGCAAGGTCGATAAATACCCCAGAAAGAAAATGACCGAACCCCAACGGATACTAGGGTAGGAAAGGAATATCTTTTTAGGTTTCCGGAACCTTCTCATAGGCTTTCTAAACTTATTCTTCCTTTCTTTCTAAAGAGGCGTACTCCAAATTTAAGGAATGGTTTAGCTTGACTAAGGGTCAAATCATCAAATGGAAACACAAGTTCAAACACGATGGGTTTAAGTTAAGTTGTTGAAAAACAATTTGAAAATTAAGTTCATAAATGAATGTGATCTTTTGATCTGAGTACCATGCTGGTCTTTTAGTTCACATACATATGTCAAAATAAAAAAAAATACATATTTCAAAATCCAAAAAAATACATATTTCAAAATCCTAAAAAAAATACATATGATAAAAATAAAAAAATATATATATGATAAAAAAAAAATACATATGTCAAAAATCAAAAAAATATATACATATGTCAAAAATTAAAAAAAAATACATTTGTCAAAATCCCAAAAAATATATATCCCAAAACCCAAAAAAAAAACATATATTTCAAAACCCAAAAAAAATACATATTTCAAAACAACAAAAATATTTCAATTAGTATTTGCTTATTGCACTTGGTATGTCTCATTCCTTTTATTTTCAGTGAGCATCTGTCTGCTTGCATGTTACATTTTGCTTATGTTTGATTATTCTTATTACCTTTGTTAATAAAGGCTACGCCCCTTGACCATTTATTGAAGAAAAAAAAATCAATTGACCATTTATTTGGTCAGGCAAGGGACTAAGCCTAAATAGATACTTAACATGTTTGTTAAGTGATGTGCAGGACACAAAGCAAACACAAGAATGCAAGATTGAGGGCCAAAAGTTTCATGTATATTATCAAAAGATTTTTGTACATGATATACAGAAGAAAAGAAAATACATAAGCCCTAAAGGCTGGCTCTCTCCTCCGCCCTCATCGAGTTGACTCTGGGCCTCGTCGGATGCATCCGATGCCGGTCCTCAGCTGGGAGGTGGAGGTGGTCCCATCGCACTCGGCCCTGCCTGGCCGGACGACATGGAGACACTAGCAGTGAAAGCACTCGTCAAACCACGATCGGCGGCCCACTGTCGGGCTCGCTGATACCGCTCCTCCACCATCTTGCGCTCGTGCTCAGCTACCGACAAGCGACCCTGAAGACTCTCCAGTCGAAGGCGGTCGCGGTCTCTCTCGTCAGTCAGAACCTCCAGGCGAACCTGGAGACGTGCAAGATCTCCAGTGGAGAGACGAGCCACTTGCTCCTCCAAGGCTCGGATCCGCGCAGCGTCAGCCTCGGCACGAGCAGCTGCTGCGCGAGAATGCTCTAGCTCCGCTTCCACCCTCTGAAGGGCTTCCTGAAGCTCAGCAACCTGAAGAGAAGTCATTGTTAGTTCAAGGCAATCAAGTAATCAAAATCAAAATTCGAAAAGTCAAAGGATGGAACTTACTCGAGCAGCCCGGTCCTCCTCTGTGAGAGAAGCTCGGTAGATGGCGGAGGCGAGCTGACTCTAGAGGTCAGCCAAAGCAGCATCATGGGCAGAGGAAGTAGATGATGAAGCTCCATAAGTAGGAGGAGCCGCCTGGGTGTAGACGGCTCGCTGCACCAAGAGACAAACTGTCAGTAGTTAATCGCCAGAATAATTAATTAATCAAAGCATTCATAAACATGCATACATACCAGATCAAATAGTTCCTTTTGGACCTGCTCTAGCTGGGCCTCTGCGTCATGTAGGCGGGCCCGGAGGTCGATGATGACCGCGTCACGCGCATCCTACATATCACACATACATATATTTATTCACAAATATAAATCAAGGTAATAATAAAATTAAAGACGCATAAAAGCATACTTACATCAAGTGGTCGGAGGAGTCGAAGCTGATCGGCGTAGTGGGCCCGGTACTGCTGGAGGTAGGCATCGCTACTCTCCGCACGGGACTCCATCCGAACACCGCGGCGGTGCCAGTCCTCGTACTGCTCCGGAAACTTGGCACGCCAGTCAGTGAGGGCTTGCTTGCCCCTCATGCTCTTCCCGACGCCCTCCGGGACCTCCTCGTCAGTCCACTCCTGGTAGAGGCCCAGCGTCCTCATCACGAGCCGGAGGCGGAGGGGCTCGATCTCGTTCATGCAATGCAGCCACATCTACTTGCCGAACCTCCTCCTGCCAGCCGTCACCCACGGCTGACCCTCCTCGCCCATACCCAAGTACGGGCGCCAGATCACCTGCATATAAGTTAGATGCATTCATATAAATAACGTGCATTTAATAAATAAAAGATTGCATTTAATTGAACAAGTTAAAGACTCACCAACAACTCGGGGTAGTCGAGAAACTGACGGCGGAGGGCCGTCAGCTGATGGTGCTGAGGGGCCGTGTCCACGATTGACTGCCAACGGCAGGCCAATGGGACAGCGCCAGGTCGTGCAATCCGCGCTCTTCCGAGCGGGAAGTAGTGATAGCTCCACACCTGCATTTATGAACATATAGGTTAGTAAAACATCATATCACATTACATTACATAAACAAATAATAAACACTTAATACCTGAAGGAACGGCGAGAAGCCGCTGACGATGGTCTCACGGTCCGGCGTGACCGCGGATAGATCGGCGAACATATGGGCCAGAAGGGCCGCACCCCATGCATACTCTCCTAAACTATCTAAGTCATCTAATAAATACATAAACCTACAATGAATGTGGTCGCCCTTCGTACCGAAGAGCAACCGACCAAAAAAGAAGACTAAAAAGACCCTCAACTGTCTATCTACCTCCTCCCCCTGACTAGGGTCGCTACAGTATACAAGGGAGGATGACTCTGCTAATCTATCTCTGAACTCCTCCCAGGTCTCATCGGATCGACGCCGAGGCTCATCTAGTCCTAGGGCAGCCTCTACCTCTACCCTGGGGACCATCCTAGACTCTCTGCCTAGGCTGGACACCTCTATACCTAGTAATGCCTCTGCCAGTCCCTGGTAGTTGGGGTAAATCACCTTACTTACCGGTCGGCCCTCTACCCTGAGGCCAGTAATCCTGACCACATCCTCTAGAGTGGGGATCATATGTCCCAGGGCATTAGGAATGCCCGACTCTCTGCGTGCCAACGCTCCCTGAGCGCCTACAGCAGGACAAGATCGAGCCAAAATGGCTCGATGTCCAGGACCTCGCTGAACCCCATCTGGCGCAGGCGCGCCTTCTGAAAGTCCGGGAGCCCCCGGTATGCACCTACAACTAAGTCCCAACTAATCCTTGCGCTCATCACTCCCTGCAAATAAAAAACATAAAATGAGGTCAGTAATAAATTAAAACAGAATAAAAATAGTTATGTTTTGAAAGGCGTCAGCACATATGGACGTCTTTCAAAATACGTCAACATGTCCTGACGTGCTTTAAGTTCATTTTCTGCTTAATTAAAATTCGGAATTTAGTCTTGAAAGACGTCGGCCCAGGATGACGCCTTTTGAATGGCGTCACCTGGTCGGGATGCCTTTCAAGACCCGATTCCGGGTTCTTTGAAGAACCCCTTTCTCCCCTCTTTTTCTCATCTAATCAATCGCATAGGAAGCTTACCGTGTGGAGGTCGCCCTCCTCTTCTTCCTCCATGGCCACGGGCGCCGGTGGAGGGATTTCTTCCTCCAAGAAGGCCGTCGCCTTGACGAGCGCCGCCGGTACCTCTTCCGGAGCTTCTTCCTCGTGAGACGCTCTCCGCCGTCTCTTGGCCAAAGCGTTAATCTTTCTAGAGCCTTCACCGCGCTCCATGGTCTGAAAGAGGGAGTTTTTGAGAGAGAGGAAGGAGAGATCGCCGGAGATCACCGGAGTGAGGAAAGAGAGAGTCTTTGAGAAAAGTGAGGAAGAAAGGGAGCCTTCGCAGGTCTGTAAATAGAAAGCTAAAAGGCGTCGACTCAGATAGACATGTTTTAGGGCGCATAAGTTGAGGCGGCAAGGACAGCTGTTTGAAATTGAGTGAAAGGCGTCTACGTGGGATAACGCGTTTCAGATTATCGCCAATTCTGATCAGAGCCGTACGCGGCATGATGATTAAAGGCGTCTTACCTTCAAGACGCGTTTTAGAGGATTAATCACGAAATTAATGGCAGAATCTTGGAAAAAGTATGAGAGAGAATTGAAAGGCGTCTTGTGTGGTAGATGCAATTTAATGTTAAATCAGAGTTTTTAATGATTAAATTGAATTTCTGGAAATTGAATTATGATTGAAAGGCGTCTTTCTGAGTGGACGCATTTTGCATTAATAGAATCCGAAATATCATATTTTCAGGAAAAATCCAATTTTTACTAAAGGAAAGATCATGAACACATCATAGGAAGTTAAGGAAAGGTTTCAAGGCTTTTATTACATCATAAAGAAAAAGAGAAAAGAAAGAGGACATTTAAGGAAGGATTTCATGAAGACCTTTGAGGTAAGGAAATTTCAATCCTCTATCTCTATCTTTAGAGAATTTTACACGGTAACTAAAGTCAAGGTTCCATAAAGTGGTGATGATTTCTATAGCTTCATAATCTTCGTCGGATTCCAAGGCACGCTTCTTGATCGGGGATGTAAAGGAGAACTCGGGGAATTCACGACGGCTCAAGCTAAACTGAGTAAGGCACCGATGTGGATTGTATAACACGAATTCGGTGGCTCCAATCAACTTGAGATCCGCTCCCGCTGTGCGGCGCACCCAAACAGGCTTTCCAACAAGAGCGAGTGGAGACGAGTCAAATATGTCAGATGTCATGAGCTTCAGATACTCCCTCCAGTCAGCCCGAGTCTTGAGCTTTAGGACTTTATTGACCATGTGCTCATTGAACTTTACAATGTTAGCAATACAGTGGATCGGACTATTCATGTAAATTTGAGACGGTCTTGGAGGCATCTTCTTGCAGTACTCGAATTTAAAGTGAAGTTCAACCCACAGGGCAAAGAGTAACATGCACCCATAAGGAGGACGACCCACAGATGCCGCAGAAAACCCGCTATAAAGATATGCCAAGAGTGCAGTGCTAATGGATTTACTTTCGAAGATTGCGCAAATAGCACTGACCTGATCATCTTCTAAGATGTTGTCCTGCACATGGAAAAATAGAGCACCGGCAAGGCATGTGACGAAAGCTTTCGTCACATCCTCCGCTTCGTCCTCCCTTAGATCATCAATTTATCATCAATTTCGTATAGAGTCCACTCAGCAAGCTTTGCAAGATTGATCTCCTTTTTGGTAAGGCATCCTTTAGCTTCTGAAGGATCCTTCATGATTGATGTCAACAATTGTTGACCGGTGATTCTCTCTCTTGTTAAAGTCATCTTATCTTTGGTCTTTGGGAGACCTAATAGAAGCTCCGCCTCCTCCAAAAGGATCGTGCACTCAAAGTCTTGGAAGAAGAACATATGTGTTTGGGGATGCCACCACTCGATCAAAGCACCCATAGCCGCCCAATCTACGTTTAAGCTCTTGTAGTTTTTGACAAACACCACTAAGCCTTGAATATTCCACTTAGAGATGAAAACTTGTATGGAAAGCTTAACACTTTTTGCAAGTTTACGAATCCAAGAGAGAGAGGTGAATTTTCTCGGACCGGGAAACATGGGATAATTCTGAAAATAAAAGGAAGGATTAAAATGTTTGAAGAACAAGATCAATTGAAGAACAAGAAGAAAGGAAGTTGATTTAACTTACTTGAAGATTGGGATCCCTTCCGTTG
Source organism: Zantedeschia hybrid cultivar (assembly GCA_030544215.1). Lineage (NCBI taxonomy): Eukaryota > Viridiplantae > Streptophyta > Magnoliopsida > Alismatales > Araceae > Zantedeschia > Zantedeschia hybrid cultivar. The sequence continues at coordinate 12,909,892 of JARZZO010000015.1, forward strand.
AGGTGATTCTCCACGTCTGAAATCTTCTCTAGCGACATCTTCATCTTCTTGTGCATTGGTAGAGTTAAAATCCGGGTAGAGAACAATCAGAAATATGTTTCTGTGAGTAAAAAACGTCGAGGAACAGCGTCGCGTTTCAATGATAAATGGCGTCTGCTCGACACAACGCGTTTCAGCAATTCTGTGATTTACCCGAAATTCTGTGATTTTTTATACTTGTTTAGAATTATTAATGATTTTGATTGGAGAAAAATCAGAAAATTCAAATGCAGCCGAAAATGTCAAGAAGATCCCACTGTAGGAGTTTAGAAGTCCTGACCGTGGCTAAAAAGACGGTTATTTCTACCCTTGTACTCTTCCATGTAAATCATTTGCATTATTATATGATAAATATTTACTAGATTATGTCTAGGACCTTGTAATTTTGATGAAACTGGAATTTGAGTTCCCCTACAACAAAAATAGTGATAATTCCAAATAATTCTTAATCGCACGGATAGGTCGTTTGATTGTTAATTGGTGAGGACGATGGTTCCATTTTTTGTGAAACGGTGCGTGGATAAACGAGCTTCGGCTTAGCACTGAATTACAAGAATTGGCATCTTGACTCATTAATGACAATTTGACAATATTATCCTTGATTAATTTATATTTTATTTGACTTTATATTTTTCTTTTAGCCCAGCATACATCATGTAGGACTTTGAAATCACTGTGATCAGGATTAGTTATTGATTAAGTTTCAGACCATTAATCAAACAATCTCCAATAGGATATGAAATATTCTATTCTGAATTAAGTATCTTGATTATCTTTGAGGTTCGCTTGAAGATATCCTTGGAGTTCTATCTTTTCTTGGACTCTTTATCCAATATTTCTTGTTTTCTTTTAAGATCCATCATGGCTGCAGCACGTCAACATTGGCTGGCAAACGCTCCCCATGATGAAACCTACAGTGTCTATGACCTGGGGTACTTTCCACTCCGTGGAGGTTGATCGACCTTATTTTATTTCTTTGTCTACTTCATCCAGACATGATTGATTCCATTGATCTCCTTGAACTATCTTCATTGATGATTTTGAGAAAAATTCCAATCATGCGATGATGAGAACGTGTCTCATCACACCTTGGCATCACCTTTTCAGTACATTCCATTCCATTTCACTCCCTTGCAAAGACAATGCCAAAGTGAGGCAGCTGTAGACACGCTAATTTTGACATCATTTTGAGTAAATTTCATATCATATAATAATGTCTCAGAATGGTCTGATATTTAATCATTGATTAATTTTTATTGATCTTTTTGAGTATCGAGTTTAACAGACATATTTAAGTTAATCAATTGAATTGATTTTAACTCGAATTTCAGTTAAAATATGAAGAAGTCTAAAACACGTCTACATATGTGGACGCCATTTAGAGTTTATTCTTATTTTAACGTTTAAATTTGAATTTTAATCAGTTGATTAATTAGATAAAAGGCGTCTGTGAGACATGACGCGTTTTAGGTTTCCTAAGCTATTTCTACTTCTCTTCCGGATGTTTATCCTTATCTTAATTAGTGAAAAAGGCGTCTATACATGTAGACGCGTTTTAGCTAATACAGATAAAGATAAATTTTCCCGGATATTTATCTTTATCTTAATCAATCTGAAAGGCGTCAACTATGGTGGACGCGTTTTAGATAATTACAGATAAAGATGAATTAATCTGCATTTATCTGTTGGTTAAGATGGATAAATCCCAAATTTTTCTATGTAAATCCGCGAACGCAGAAGAAATCTATAAATACCTTGTATCTTGAATGGTTAAAAAAAAAAAAGAAGAAGAAGTTAGAATCAGAGTTAGTGATTGAAGATTGAAGCAACGACGTCCAAACGCCGAAGTGTTGCTGTTTCCAGAAGTCGGCGTCCATTCTTCATCCAATTCAAGGGTTCATCCAATCGGCATAAATTTTTTAATTCATTCATGCACATTTTCATATTCACATCTTCATTAATTCTACATTCTTCATCACATCACTCCATGCAAACACACAACACAACATCATTTTCAAAACCTATTTGATTAAGGGGTTTCAAAGACCATCCCAACAAGTGAGTTCTATGTTTAGTTGTATGTTTAAAACTATGTTTAGAATGGATACTACCTCTACTTAAGTTCTCATCATTGTTTCTTCATTTCTTTCTATTTCTTGCAAGCTGCAAAGGATAATCAAAAAGAGAGGAAATCAACGAGCAAATCACAAGAACTCTGGACGATCCTCAACTTCAAAAACTCAACAGCAAGAACAAAATAAGAGGAAGGACTCTTTTTCTTCAGCCGGCTGAAGGAGGGGAATCAAGAGCTTAACATCTCCCGCGTTTAAACAGGTAGGCGATCAAACTCTTTTTTTTGGAACTTTTAAATCAAAAGTTTTTGGCGATCACTTCACGTAGTTTCTTTTTTAATAGGTTTATTTTGTACTTAAACAACATAGATTTTTCATGATAATCACACACTCATTTTAAGCACTTACAAGGAGCAGCGGCGACGGTGGCGAGGTGCAGCGGGTCCTGGCGCGGCAACGGTACGCGGGGTCCGCGGGGGGAGCCGCAGTGCGCGGGGGAGCAGCAGCGGGTCCTGGCGCGGCAGCGGTGCGCGGGGAGCAGCGGCGGAACGCGGCCGGTGCTGCAGCGGGCAACGGCGGTCGCGACGGTGCGGCGGTCGCGGGGAGCAACGGCGGAACGCGGCTGGTGCTGTAGCGGGCAGTGGCGGTCGCAGCGGTGCGGCGTGCGGTGGAGGACGAACCTTGCTATGATACCAATGAAGGAAATGAAAGAGAAGGATGGGAGGGAACTCCGATGGCTAACCAAAGAGACTCTCTAGGTAATCTCTTTGTTTCTCCAGTTGCTCGTGTGTATTCTTGGAGGGCAGGGAACCCTCTTATAAATAGAGGCATCACCCTCCGTTAGCCACCTCCGCTCCCATGATAACTGCCTCCTATTAAGGTGGGAGACCAAGTCTCCAGTAGTTATCTCTGCAACAGAGATAAGGGTAGGCTCCTAGATATTTGGATTGGTGGTCATCTTAGTTTAACAGAAATTTCATTTGTTCCTTCTATTTTTCTTTCTTTTGATGATCACCGCCTCATTTGAAATATGACCTTGACCATACAAGTGGTTTTGGGAGAAACCCCAATCCATAGGGCTGGTGTAACATCCCCGAACCTATATCCAGTCATATTCAGCTTTCAATGGAATTTGGAGATGGTACGAATATGGAACATAGTATAAACATAACTGAAATGTGTACGAGAGCCCACGAGATAATAAACAATAAAGTCATCTATCGCATGAACCCAAATAAAAATAAGTCAAACACAATTCCATTAATAGTCTAATATAACATAAACCATTCCTCAGCTTACAGGATCTCTCAAATTACATTAAGATTTAAATACTTCTTACTACACTAATCTAGTAAAATAAAAAGACTTAAAATACTTCCTACTACATCAATCTAGTAAAATATTTTAAAATTTAGATATGAGATATTTTATAAATTGAAAATATATTTCTAATAATTTAAAATAAATTCAAATCATTCACATTATGCGCTCAATTATCATAATTTTATATATTTACTGGACAAACATCTTAACCATAACATAAGAGATCACACGTACATATATACTGTGTACTTAGATAATAGTATCAAGTCTTAGCTACCATGAAAACAGTGATCACACATCTCCCACCACTGCACCATACCGAAGTTGGTTTCATAAATTTTATTTATTGTCCTTAAGTTCTTATAATATCCTATTTAACAAGGATACTTACATTGGAATCGGATCACATAATCTCCTTAAGATAGTAATGTTTCCATCACATATTATAAGCTTGATGACACATGAATTACGACAATCAAAATTCATCAAAATTTTGAAAATTTAAATATTCAAATGATTAATGATATAAATTGTCAAAAATGATATGATTTGCATGAAAACACGACATATCATATCAGAACTCAACACATCATTACTGTAAATTCTTATGTAAAATAGGTTCCAATAGGTCAAAAATAACATTTAAATGTTTTTGATATTTTTATAAAATTTTCAGAATAATTTATAATTTTTAGCATAAAATTCCTATTTTAAAGCTGAAATATACTATTTACTAGAATAAATATCAAATAGATTTAGAAATTAGCAAAACTTGTCAGACATGATGTAAACATCATATTGACCATGTTTGCAAAGTTTCACTAATTTTTAGATCCATTTGACTTGGATTTTAACTCAAAAATTAGATCCGACTTAAGTTGCACAGTTTACAATGCGACATGTCTAAACTTAATAGCAAAATAAAAATTTTAAAAATTACAAAATTTTACAGGCATAAATTAAACATATAGAGGAATAATTATTTAAAATTTCATACCATTTGGACAAGAAACAAGAGAGAACCAAACATTGTAATTCAGGTCCACCTGGGAATCATCCAGGCTAGAGGGTGGTGGCACTAGACGGCCAAGTGTCTAGCTGTCTGATGGCCAGGTGGCCATCACCCTGGCTGTCAATAAAATTGAATTTTTTCAAAGTATGTGGGATTTTCCTTCAAAACACATTGGTTCTAAATTGACATACATAGATTTTTACATAAGATTAAGCTTTGAAATCATCAAAAAGTTAGGTTTTTCTATAGACACAAATTAATCTATGTGGGAGGGTAATCATCACTTATCTCTTCTTCAAACATGAAATCATCCAAAGATCGTCAAATTCCCCCATGAAATTAGCTTTCCAAATGATCTCCCTCAACCTCCACAGCTCCTAGACGGCGAGGAAATCAAGAAAACATGAGTCTCCTTCAAGAACAAACTACATCTCTCTCTCTCTCTTTTATCAAGAACGCAAGCAAAACCCACCTTTCATGAAGTTCTGTGGCTCCTAGAATTTATATTTGCCCCAAGCCTCTACGAATACATCTAACCTCAAGTTCTAACCCTAGAAGGCCTCCACAAACCTCCTTTTGTTAGATTTAAACTTGCCTTCCAAGAACAAGGGGAATCTTCTTTGAAATCTGACTCCCATTTAAGGATTTTTACTTTTTATACCTACTAATCTAATTTTTTGACCTAGAAATGATGGAATCTGTAAAAATGTTCTTCTACAAACTTGTAGGTCTTCGAATTCCATTTCAATGATACCAATTCGACATTTTTTTTTATTTTTAATGGGTTACTACCACCTATTAATTTAAGTTTATGGGCTTAACTCTATAACTTAGTAACATTTTATTAAACCCTTATCATTATTATTATTATCCATTATTATCAATTATTAATTAAAAAAATTCAATTATTACATTCTTTTCTCCTTAAAGAAATTTCATCTTCGAAATTAACAAGCAAAGTAAAAATAGAATCACTTACCAAATAACTCCAAATGTCTCTTCTTTATGTCCTCTTTTGCTTCCCATGTCATCTTTCCACGGAGTAATGTTTCCAAAGAACCTTGACTATAGTGATCATCTTGGTCCTTAAAACTTGTTCCTTGCTATCTAATATGCAAAAAAACTTCTCTTCATACGACAGATCCGACTGAACTACCAACACTACATAGTCAAGTATATATGATGAATCAACAATATACTTCCTTAGCATGGAAATATGAAATAGCATATGAACGTCAAACAAATCCAGTGGCGTAGCAAAGCTTATATGCAACCTATCCAATATGCTCCAAGATCTCGAATAAACCACTATACTTCGGACTCAACTTTCTTTTTATGCTAAATCTCATAACTCCCATAGTTGGTGAAACTTTTAAAAGAACATGATCTCCAACTTCAAACAACAACTCCCTCTTTTGCAGTCAGCATGCTCTTTTGTCGACTCTAAGTGTCAGTAGCCTCTTCGGATGATATCAATTTATCTGCATAATTCTGCACCAACTGTAGACAAATGAGCCTCCTCTCTTCAACTTCCTCCTAACATAAAGGTGATAGACACGACCTGCCATACAAAGCTTCATACGATATCATACCAATACTCACAGAATAACTATTATTATAAATAAACTCAATCAACTTCAAATAATCATCCTTAATACACAAGTTCTCAGCATATCATCAAGTATATAAATTGTTTTATCTGATTATCTATTAGTCTGTAGATACAAAGCTGAACTAAACTTCAACTGCGTACCCATAGTTTCTTGAAGACTATTAAAATCTCACTATAAAATAGGCATCATGATATGAAATAATAGATATTGAAACTCCATATAGTGTCACGATCTCCTCAATATATATCCGAGTTCTTGTGCATGACTAGAAAATACACAGACTTAGTCAATCTATTAACAATCGCCCAAATAGAATTATGCTTCTTCCTAGTCACGAGCAATCCTACCGTAAAATCTATGATAATATGCTCCCACTTGTATTCTGGAATATCCATAACTTGCATCGGTCCTCTTAGTCTTTGATGTTCAATCTTCACTTACTAATAAATAATACGCTTGGAAACAAAATGTGCAGTATCAATCTTAAAGCTAGACTACCAAAAATTACTCTTTATGTCCTTGTACATCTTCATACTAGGACAATGAGTAATACTTGCTGCACGCAGGATCATTGCAGTGGGTATTTTTTTTTTCTTTTTTAGGCCGGTTTCGAGATGTCCTAACTATCCGAAAAATGCAATATTCGATTGGATGATCTAAAAAATCTGAAAAATAAAAAATCGAGTCCAACGAACAGTAAAAAAAAACTCGATCGGTCGATCCAAAAAAATATGAAAAATAAAAAATCGATTGTTTTGGGTCGTCCGATCAGATATTGCACTGTACAGACGATTAAAGTACTTCGAGACGGACCTAAAAAAAATAATATATTTTTTTTTATTTACCCACTGTAATGACGCTGCGTGCAGCACACAGGGTCATTACTGCAAGTATTACTCTAGGACAATTTAGCTCACAGGGTTGCGAAGGTCTATGTTTGAGCAGGGAGAACATTACTCTTTATAATGGGACTTTCCAGTTCTGAATCACCATCTGAAAAAGACAAAATTTTCGTGACTGTGTGAGAAGATTTTGTATGAAGTGAAAAAAAAAAATAGCCAGTGACTATGTTTGAATCATCTCGGTATCTCCACTACTAAAGTCTTATAAATACATCTGACAAAAAAAATGCTCAAATTTTTCCTTTTCAAGAGTTCTTTAGACAAATATCTCTGTTATTCCACAGCGGGGTGCCCCGATCGTGGATTAAGGTGATGTATGGAAGCTAAAACACGTCTGTGTTTGTTCATCTTCCCTTTTCAGTTGTTGCGTACTAATAAGTTTTTTCCAATATTTCACACCCATTTGCTTCTTTAGGATTAGCAAGTCAGATTTTTCCAACCTAGGTGTTTTTATTATGCCCTTGCATTTAAGAGTCCAACAGCTTTTGGAATTGATGACCTGGGCTACACGTTGCCCTTAATTAATACAGCCATATCTATACTATACTAATAAAACACAGTTTTTAACTTAGGCCACATGGCACTCTATCTTGCTTTCCCTCTAAAAAATATTATTAAATAATCTGACTTTACTCTAAACCAGTTTCTTCTATCCTTTCTAAGTGGCACTTTTCTTCTCTCAACCCAATGGCGTCAGATTCAATTTTGAACTCCTTAATAATGGTGTCAGAATGATTTATTTAAAACAAACCCCAATTTAATTATATCATGGCACCAGATTCTATTCTTTCTCCTTAATAATGATGCCAAATTCCATTCTCTCTCCTTAATAATGGCGCCATATTCAATTCTCTCAACCACGGCTATGAAGGATTAAGGCGCCAGATTAAATTCTCTCTCCTTAATAATAGCGCCAGATTTAATTCTCTCAACCACGGTTAGTAAGGCGTAACGTTTTTTATTGTTTAAATGAAAACACTATTGATTAAACCTGTTTTAATGAAACATTTAAGACTCCCAAAGCTCTTATGGCAATGCCAAGAAGCCCAAACGTCTTAACATTTTCTGTATTGTGATGCGTTTTCACTCAAACACTATTCTGGGCTACTTTCTGTTACTAAGCCTAGCAAGAGGAAAATGAAACATTAATGTCTATTAATGCCACACATCCTACGGTGTGCAGTTGAGATAACTTCACACATTAAATTTGTTATTTCAAAGGCACGTCTAGGAAGGCAGGTAACTACTACGTAAGCTATTCATTATACCAGGTTTTAAAGCTATTGGTCAACCACACGTCTTACGAATATAAATCTTAAATAAAATAACAACATTAACTCACATTTCGTGTTACCGAGGAGGAAGGAAAATGAAACGTTTTTATGTCATTTATGTTAATTGACTCTTAATGTCAAACAGTGAAGGCCATTCAGTTTTCCTTTCCAATTCACAATACAAACACTCTGTTGCTCTGCGTTATCCTCTTCCTACTTGGAGATCTTAGGACAGGAGCTACACACATCACTTTCTTCTTCATCATATTCTCAGGTTATTTACTTTGAAGTTCGCACTGCACGTTCTTCTTCTCTCGTTTTAGTATTTTCTCTCAATTCTTTCAACGGCAGTTGTATGTTTCTTTGGTGCACAATGCGAAGGAGACGACGTGACAAGCAGTGGGTGGGCGTCACATACAACTCTCAACACCCAAGTTTGTATTTTCATGTTACATGCAAAAAAAAATTCATCTCATTAAAAAAGTACACACATGTCCCTCTTTATTCGGCCATTTTTTTCACTATATCCTCTTCCTACCTTTACACACTGCCGTTCTTTCAGAAAAAGCTAAGATACAAATAAAGAATGCCACATCAGGAACATGTATACACAACTTTACTCGAAGAAAAGAAAGAAAATGATACTATTTTCTATTTATGTATATCTATATTTCTATACCAATATGACTCTGCAAAACACACGTCCTTTATTTGACCATTTTTCACTATATCTTCTTCTTACCTTTACACACTGCCCTACGTTCAAAAAAAGATTGAATTTACACACTGCAGAACATTAATCACGAGAACAAAAAGAGAGAAGAAAAAATTGGATACTAATAGATGACGTAACATTTGGGTAGTCATTCATGATACAAGAAAATAGTAAACAACTCTAGATGACAATTGTAACTGAATCAAATTGCACTATGTTGCAGTAAATAGCTTTTATAAAACTAAAACAGCCTTCTACACCAGTTCATGACGTGCTCAGTGGCGGATCCAGGGGGTTTCAGTGGGGTCCTAGGACCCCACTGAAATTTTAGAATTTTATTATAGGGGTCTTAATTTAATATGATAAGTTTTAAATTTAGGTATAAAATGACCCCACTAAATTTTTTAGATGGACCCCACTAAAATTTTAGAATTTTATTATAAGAGTCTTAATTTAATAAGGTAAGTTTTAAATTTAGGTATAAGGTGATCCTACTGGACTTTTTAGATGACCCACAGGACCTAGTTTCATTTGGAGCTCAATTCTACTAGATTTTTTACATACTATTATGATTTATATTTATGATTTAATAAAAAATTCGTTGAGTACATCTAGAAGAAAAAAATCCTCGTAACAAAGTATATCATCTTTATTGACGTATATCATTTTTATAATGATTAAAATATATATTTTTTTATTTTTTTATTTTAATATTTTTAATATAATAAAAATAAAATATTAATATATTTAATGATGATCCGAGTGACCCCACTGGATAAAGTTTCTGGGTCCGCCACTGGACGTGCTGACTTATAGTTGACATCTAGAGATGTGTTTGGTCTCCAAAACACTTTAAAGAATGTCTAATGTCTATTCTATTGTTTAGACACAATAAGTATTACTTTCACAGTGCTAAGAAAAACATCTGTAATTATATCAATACATGAAATACAGCAATATATCAATATAATTTATCATTAAAAACACCTTTAAGACTGATTTTGAAAACCTTCAGGTTGTTCATTAAATTTTTATTATTCCCTTTTCTGGGTGCTTCTCTTTTGAAAGTTTAATGCAATCTAATATTTTCTTTCATTAAGTTTTGCTGTGTACCGCATTTTCCGTTGTTTTCGACTTAGATTTCCAGGTCTTTTTTTCTCGCAAGTTATTATATTCTTGATGGTGTTAGCTATCACTTTCTTTGTGACTGCTCAGTCTGAAGGAGCTACTGCTGAAGGCGACAGGGGGCCAAGCATTTGGTACACCTATAACTCAAAACACCCATGTTTGTTTGTAATCTCAAACGTTCATGGCCATGGTGTAACTTTCGGCTTTATTCTACATATTTTAGAAATATATTAAAATGATTGAAATATAAAATTCCCTGAAGTATATGTTGATTCTCTGGATTCTTTACTGATTAAGTAGTTGAGAAAAAAAAAAATCTTAGTCCTTCTTGGCACATGTTAGTAAGTTCACACACCCTTTCCCCAGTCAATAGCCGTCTTGCCGGACATTTTGATGATGAAGAAAATGGCATTATGTTTGTGATTAAACCTCCTACACTTTCTTTAATTCTAAACAACCCACATCAGGACTGGACAAACCATGAACCACAGTTTCTTATCCGATTGTGCAGGACATAAAAATATCCACCACTCCATCATATCATTGTAATTAACGGGTTTCTTTGTAATCTAAACCTTCTATTTAGGTTTAGAACAAAAAGTTAAAGATCACTAATAGATCACCTATCTTATCTCATATCTGTGTATGCATTCTGGGTAGTAAAACTTTGTACGTATTAAGATGTCTATGTTAATTTCATCTTTCCCGTATGATTAAACAAAACTTGCAAAAGTAATATGAATTCCTACTGCTCAATACACAATACATAAAAAGAGTTGACTGAATCCACAAAATGGAACTTATTTTCTTCTGTCTATCAAAACGATTAATCATTGAATCATCAATTGAGAGCCTGCTTTTCAAATTTAAAGTAGGATATCATAAAATTTTGTTATCCATGTTTATAATCATGGAAAAAGGTTAACCTAAATCTGTTATCCTTTGATAGACACAATTTTTTTTTAGTAAAATAGCTCTATATGTCAATTGTCACCGAAGCGAATTGCAATATGTTCCCTTAAATATGTGACACAAGACTAAACAGGGATTTACAACAATTCATGATGTGCTGACCTACAATTGACATCTATAGATGTCTTTAGTCTCCAAAAATACTTTAAAGAATTTATGATGCTCATTATATTGTTACGACAAAATAATAGGCTATAAATAATGTTAATAAATCCATGTCTGTATATTTGTACCTGATAAGAAGCGGTAATCAGAATGTGTGTGTGTATATATATATATATATATACCTAAAATATAGCAAGTAAAATTCTAATATGCTCAAGAAGTAACTGAAAATCTTGTGAGATGGAACTTATTAAGACATAAAAAGGGTTGACTGAATCCACAAAATAGAACTTATTTTCTTATGTCTATCAAAACGATTAATAACTGAATCCTCTTATGATATCTTGCTTTCCAAATTTAAAGTAGGATATCATAAAATTTTGTTATCCACATTTATAATCATGGAAAGGGTTAACGCAAATCTGTTATCCTTTGATAGCTTGGAAAAGAAAAAGGTAAAATAACTCTATATGTCAATTGTCACTGAAGCGAATTATAGTTTGTTCCCTTAAATACGCGATATGAGACTAAACAGGGATTTACAACAGTTCATGATGTGCTGACCTACAATTGACATCTAGAGCTGTCTTTAGTTCCAAAATACTTTAAAGAATTTATGATACCCATTATATTGTAATGACAAAGAAATAGGCTTTACACAATGTTAATAAATTCACGTCCGTATATTTGTAACTGATAAGAAACTGTAATCAAAATGTTTATATATTTGCGGACGAGCAGGTTGGAGTTCCTTCTCAAGTTGAGTGAGCTTCAGTCGGCAGCTCTCCACTTGCTGGACATACGCCTCTAGAAAAAATAGATATAGGTGAAAAAAATTAAAATATAGAAAAAGTAAAGTATAGCAAGTAATATTCCAACATACTCAAGAAGTAATTGAAACTTTCTTCCAACAAATAACACAAATATGTAATTCAAAAAATGTTACTATTAAGTTCATCAAATAGAAGAGAAAATAAAATGAACTTTATCTATCCAGGTGTAAAAGGCACTGCACCTAGAAAAATATGAAAATCTACAATTCAGAAGAGGACTCCACTAATAGGTAATGCAACATGTAACATAGTACAAGATGAAAAACTATTCAGTTTTAATATTTTCTCTCAATTATTAAAACTGATGATATGTGTTCCTTATGTATTTTTTTGCCGCACAGTGCGAAGGAGACCACACAGAAAACAACGTGCGAGCGGGTGGGCATTACGTACAACTCCGAACATCCAGGTGTTTCTTTTAATCTAACAAGTTTTTTTATAAAAGACACGCAAAATAGTTTCATCTCACGTAAAAGTACACATCTATTTTCGACAATTTTTTAAGTATATCCTCTTCCTTTCTTTACACACTGCCATACTTTCAAAAAAAATCTTTACACACTGCCGAACATTAATCGCCAGAACAAAAAGAGAAAAGGAAAAAACTAGGTACTAATAGATCACCTAACTTATCTCATATCTGGGTAGGCATTCTGAAGAGTAAATCTTCATGCAAAAGTAATATGAATTCCTACGGCTCCATACACAACACCTAAAAAGAGTTGATTAAATCGACAAAATGAAACTTATTTAAAAAACAATTCTAACATAATATGGTTTAAATCAGTCATATAATTTTTAACACAAAAAAATTTGCCAAAATTTTAGAAAATGATAATTTTTTCTCTTCCAAAATTAAAAAAAAAATAGTAACTTATGGCGGCAAAAATGATATTGACAACAAAACCTAAGTGGCTTATGTATTGTTTTGTTGCATAATGCGAAAGAGACCATCCGAAAAGTAGCGGGCGAGCGGGTGGGCGTCACGTACAACTCCCAACACCCAGGTGTGTATTTTCATCTCACAAGATTTTTTTTATAAAAGCATAAAATAATTTTATCTCACTGAAAAACAAATGTTTCTTCGGCAATTCTTTTCTTCGGCAACAAGAAGTTCCTATGAAATTACACAGAAAAAAAAAAGAATTAGTTAATGCTTCCAAATAGAATCTGCCTCACCAGATTTTAAAAGACCTGCACAACACCTACGTTTGTCTTAAGTCTTAATAAATTTAAATAATTGTTAACCTAAGTCTTATGTTATTTATAGAGATCCAACTTGGAGACCTCCTGAAGTCTTTTTTTTTGGAAAGTGATCAAAAGATTACAATTCATTGCATAAAAAAAACATTACAATCATGATAATTACATGAGAGGCCTATAGCCAAAAACCCTCAAGATCACAACACAAACGCACCCCAATGATCCCATCTTATTTTATCCAGAAAATAAAATAAGGAGATAACATCCTAATATCATTGAGACAGATTGCTCTTCCAGGCATTTGGAAGTGCTAAAGGAACACTGCCCTTATATATGGATTGCCACAACCTTTCCCCAGTAAATAGTTGTCTTCGAGGACATTTTGATGACGTGGAAAATGACATTATGTTTGTGATTAAACCTCCTGCACTTTCTTTCATTCTAAGCAACCCACATCAACGTTGGAGAAACCATGAACTACAGTTTCTTACCCGATTGTGCAGGACATAAAGATATCCTCCACTCCATCATATCAATGTAATTAACAAATTTCTTTGTAATCTAAACCTTCTATTTAAGTTTAGAACAAAAAGGGAAAAGATCACTAATAGATCACCTATCTTATCTCATATCTGGGTAGGCATTATGGGTAGTAAAACTTTGTACGTATTAAGATGTTTACGTTAATTTCATCTTTCCTGTGTGATTAAACAAAGCTTGCAAAAGTAATATGAATTCCTACTGCACAATACACAAGACATAAAAAGAGTTGACTGAATCCACAAAATGAAACTTATTTTCTTATGTCTGTCAAAATAATTAATAATTGAATCATCTTATGATATCCTGCTTTCCAAATTTAAAGTAGGATATCATAAAATTTTGTTATCCATGTTTATAATCATCGAAAAGGTTAACACATATCTGTTATCCTTTGATACTTTATGATACCCATTATATTGTTATGACAAAGAAATAGACTTTACACAATGTTAATAAATCCACGTCCGTATATTTGTACCTGATAAGAAGCTGTAATCAAAATGTTTGTATATTTGCGGACGAGCAGGTTGGAGTTCCTTCTCAAGTTGAATGAGCTTCAGTCGGCAGCTCTCCACTTGGTGGACATACGCCTCCAAAAAAAATAGATATAGGTGAAAAAAAGTAAAATATAGAAAAAGTAAAATATAGCAAGGAAAATTCCAACATACTCGAGAAGTAATTGAAACTTTCTTCCAACAAATAACACAAATATGTAGTTCAAAAAATGTTACTATTAACTTCATCAAATAAAAGAGATAATAAAATGAACTTTAACTATCCAGATGAAAAAAACACTGCACCTAGAAAAATATGAAAATCTACAATTCATAAGAGGACTCTACTAATAGGTAATACAACATGTAACAGAGTACAAGATGAAAACTATTCAGTTTTAATATTTTCTCTCAATTATTAAAACTGATGATATGTGTTCCTTATGTATTTTTTTGATACGCAGTGCGAAGGAGACCACACAGAAAGCAACGTGCGAGCGGGTGGGCATCACGTACAACTCCCAACAGCCAGGTGTGTATTTTAATCTCACAAGATTTTTTTATAAAAGACACGTAAAATAGTTTCATCTCACGTAAAAGTACACACATGAATTTTTGACAATTTTTTCAGTATACCCTCTTCTTTTCTTTACACACTGCCATACTTTCAAAAAAAACTTTACACACTGCCGAACATTAATCGTCGGAACAAAAAGTGAAAAGGAAAAAACTGGGTACTAAGATCACCTATCTTATCTCATATCTAGGTAGACATTCTGGAGAGTAAATCTTCTTGCGTATTAAGACATTTACGCTAATTTTTTTTTCCCCGCATGATTAAGACAAAGCTTGCAAAAGTAATATGAATTCTTACGCCTCATCACACAACAACTAAAAAGAGTTGATTGAATCCACAAAATGAAACTTATTTAAAAAATAATTCTAACATAATATACTTTAAATCAGTAATATATATTTTTATCACAAAAAAATTTGTCATAATTTTAAAAAATTATAATTTTCCCCCACTAAAATTACAAAAAATAGTAACTTATGGCGGCAAAAATAATAGTGACGGCAAAACCTGACTGACTTATGTATTGTTTTGTTGCATAGCACGAAGGAGACCATCTGAAAAGCAACGGACAGGCGGGTGGGCGTCCCGTACAACTCACAACACCCAATGTGTATTTTCATCTCACAAAATTTTTTATAAAAGAAGCATGAAATAATTTCATCTCACTGAAAAAATATAGTACACAAATGTTTCTTCGGCATTTTTTTTTTCAGTACATCCTCTTCCTTTCTTTACACACTGCCGTACTTTCAAAATAAGCTTTACACACTGTCGAACATTAATCGCCGTAACAAAAAGAGAAAAGAAAAAAATGGATACTAATGGATCACTTATCTTATCTCATATATGGGTAGACATTCTAGGCACTAAAACTTTATGCATATTAAGACTTTTACGTTAATTTCTTCTTCCGCGTGTTTAGACAAAACTTGCAAAAGTAATATAAATTCGTACAGCGCAATACACAACATCTAAAAATAGTTGACTGAATCCACAAAATGGAATTTATTTCAAAAACAACTCTAACACAATATAGTTTAAATCAGCCATATAATTTTTAACACAAAAAATATCAAAAATTACAAAGAAAAAAATAGTAACTTATGGCGGAAAAAATGATGACATAAGCTCACTGACTGAAAGAAGATATTGGACTAAGAAACCATATAAAACATAAAAAAGACAAAGTAGATTTTATTACCTGAACTTTGCTCTTCTGTGACAAATCAAAACTTAGAATCTCTCCGCCACAACTTTGAGGCAACAAGAAGTTCCTATGCAGTTACACAGAAAAAAAAAAAAAAAAAAGTTAATGCTTCCAAATAGAATTTGCCTCACCAGATTTTAAATAAGACCAAGGAAACTACCAAAACAAAGTATTAAAAAAGTGAAATACCCAACGAACTCGGACGAATAAAACAACATATGTCATCAGAATTGATATCTGCCAGCATACAATCAAACACACTCAAGAATCTCTCCCCCCCCCCACCTACCCACCCGCCACAAGACTTTAAAAAGTGGAAAAATGCACGAAAAGAAGAAAATCGAAGGAGATTTTCCATTACCAAATACAAGAAGAGGAAGGAGAAAAATCATACCTTGGAGAGCAGAACGTGCACAGACACTGGTGAGGAGAAGACATCCTAAAACAGACGAAAAAAATCTAATCCAGCCTCTCCTTTAGACACATCACAGTAGATCGACTCCACCATGCCCTCTCTCTCTGCGCGCCTCCTAAACCGCTCCCCACAGCCATTCCCACTCCTCCCTCCACGAAACCCCCTCAGCGGGCCTCCTCCCCCTGCTGAAAGCTGCATGCATTGCCCTGGCCGCCCGCGCGGCCATCGTCCTCGCGCGTCTACACAAGCCCTTTCTCACCCTTACCCTCGCCTCCTCTTCCAGTCCCGCCGCCCGATGATACCCTTTCACTCTACCCCTCCAGCCACCGATGCCTCCCTAACCCTTGCCGATGACGAGATGTAGGAGATCCATCCAAACGACAACCCCAGACCCTCCGCCGCTGCCACTTCTAGATCTGTATCCTCCTGAACCTTGGCCATTACCCTGGTCTCCCCTCTACCACCGCCACCTCCTCTTCCATAACCCCCAAATTAGGCTCACCTTGAGTGTACCCTTCGCCATTAAAGAGAGAGAGATGGAGGGAGAGAGCTGGCAGGAGATAGATAGAGAGAATGGGATGACACAGTGAGGACCGAGGCCTTGAAGGCGATAGTTTTTTTATTTTCTTTTTTGTAAATGCTGCCCTGGTCTTCACGTGGGAGTCTTGCGTTTTGAAGTATGGGGGTGTCATCTGTCACACTTTCATTATTGTTTCTGTACCAGCTTTGAGCTATATAATTTAAAAATTGATTTAACGTCAACAAAAAATAAAATAAATTTAAAAAATAAATATTTAGATACGTTACGTAATAATAATCACATCAAGATGCGGTATTTACATTAATGGGGACAGTGACGTATTATTTTTTTAATGTTAATACAGGTGGAGCATTTGTTAAATTTTTCATATTAACAATAAAAATAAATAATTAATAATTTTTACTAATCAGATATAAACAACTAATAATACAGTCTCAAATTTTAAGCAAAGTAAAAAGCACTTTTAGGCAGATGCGGCAGTTACGCTGATGGGGCACAGACATTACTCTTTTAATGTTAAGGCAGGTGGGGCGTTTGTTAAATTTTTAACAATTAACAGTTTAGTTAATAGTAGATAAACAAGTAATAATGCAGTCGCAACTTTTAAGCAAGGTAAAAAGTCACTGATACTCCTTTAATTTCTTAACAGCTATTTCTAATGTGAGATAAAGAATAAACAGCTACCCCTCTTGTGTGAATTTTACGTCATTTTACATTCATTAAAAATATCATGTTTTAGATATTAATTATTAATCATATTTTTACGAAATTTATGTTAACTTTTAATGTGTACCTTATAGTCAACTTTTTGATATGTTCCTTCTTATGGAACATCTTATCAAATTGTATTCCTGCATTTTTTTTATGACGTTGAAAATTGAGTTGTGTGAAATAAGAATAATCTCTCTTTATATTTAAATGGAATGTATTTTTCTTTTAGTCCAAAATCAACTTTATAGAAAATATTTAACCACAAGTATTTGTCAATTATCATCCTCACATTTTAAACATTTTATTATTATCATTAAAATATCTTGCAGGTGTTACACATTAAATAAAATATATTTTGTGTTCATATATTTTAAAATATCGTTTACATTTTTGTTTTCATATATATTAAACTTAAATATATATATATATATATATATATATATATATCTTAAATATACATATATATGAATATTTTAATTACTTAATACTTGATGTTAATAATTTTCATCTTAATTAATAGCACAAATGTCTAAAATATTACTGAAAAGGAAAATTTTATCTTACAATGTACGATAATATTAGTTCTCGAATCCTTATTTCAAAATATAGAGCCATGAAGTTGATGAAATAGTTTACTCGCAATGAGAGAGAATCTGAGAGTGATGACAAAGTATTCATTGTTCTTCAAATAATTGACAGTCGAAAGTTTTTATATATCTAAAATTTTCAAACAGTTGATTCACTTATATGATCACTGGTATTAGATGGTGGTAGAAGATTTTAGATGTTTTAAACTTACAAATGGGAGACAAGTTACGATTTTATGTACATCGATTTCGTCCGAAAGATTATTATGGCAAATTATTTTTAAGAGTGAGGATTGTTAGACATTCGAATATGTATGAGTGATCAGTTTGATTTTATGTATCAATTATTTTTTAGTGATCTTTTAATGTTCTAGCAAAGTTGTCATGCCTGTTACTTTATTTCATAGAATCTTGTATCGAAATAGTTTAACCTTTGACAATGTAATAGATTATGGCTCAAAGTTTTTTAAATGAAATGATGTTTTCCTATAAATCTCATAATCAATGCATGTATTTGTATAAGAATAGTTGTATTTGAAGTAAGAAATTTATTATTAAAAATTATTATATCAAATTAAATTAGAATTTGTATATTAAAATATTACTTTGTCATTTAAAATTTTTAATGCTAATGTTTCATCAATATTTGTATTTTAAAAAAGGTAATTTATATTTCCAAAAATATTTTATATCAAATCTATATACCCGATTATAATATAATACATAATTATAGTTTTTTATAATACAATGATTAAGAATGTTTTGTTATACCATGAGTATTTGTACTTAAATATTAAATGAGAAAATTTTAATAACTATTTATTTTAATATATTTTATGATATAAACAAGATGGATAGGAAGGTGTTTTTCTTGAAGAATTTTATGAATATTGTCTTGAACAAATTGTATTTATAGTTGAATTATATATATATTTTTAAAAAATTACTTACAGTGTGATTGTTTATATTTTTAATTTCAAGATAAGTGTTATGTATAAATTAATAGATATTTTATTTTTTTGTGAATATAAAATTTGTTAAATCAATATCATTCTATTAGCTTAAAGTTAAATTTAAAAATTTTGAAATAAAATACCGTGCATCGCACGGGTTTAGAACTAGTATACATATAGATGCGAGTCCGGTGCCTGTAAAGTGCAAGCGAGGACCGAGTTGAGTAAGTGCACAGGGATTACGCGCGATGCGCAACCGAGGCGGGCCCACCTCGGGTGCGCCTCGCGTCCGTGCGCATGGTGGGAACTGCAGAAGTCTCTCGCCCGACTGAGAGGACCCCACCCAAAAGAAAGAGGGGTCCAGACTCCAGATGACCTTCGCGTTTTAACACAGGTGGGGAGGGACGGAAGGGGCATTGCGGCAACTCTCTCCACTGAACTGATCGACCCAACGTTCCGAGTAACCTTTGATTCCCACCCCCTCGTCCACACGATTGTTCTTCCCCATCCCCAGAACTGGGGGCCAAGGCGGTGGTCATGGAGTTGGCCGGCTGGGACTGGGAGCTCCCATTCACCTACACCGCCGTCGCGGTGTTGACGGCCTTCTGGTACGCCTTCGTGTTCTGGTGGCGGAGGCGGCGGAACTCGCCGCCACCCCTCCCCCCTGGGCCCGTCGGCATCCCCTTGCTCGGCAGCCTGCCCTTCCTGGAACCCCAACTCCACTCCTACTTCGCCGGCCTGGCCAAGGCCTACGGGCCCATCCTCAGCATCAGGCTCGGCACCAAGCTCGCCGTCGTGGTCTCCTCTCCCGCGCTGGCCCGGGAGGTTCTCCGCGACCAGGACAAGGTCTTCGCCAACCGCGACGTCCCCGCCGTGGCGAGCGTGCTCACCTACGGCGGCTCAGACATCGTGTGGAGCCCCGACGGTGCTGTGCTGCGCATGTTGCGGAAGGTGTGCGTGCGGGAGGTGCTCGGGGCGCCCAGCCTGGACGCCGTCTACCCCCTGCGGAGGCGGGAAGTGAGGGCGACGGTCCAACACCTGCACTCGCGGGCGGGGCAGGCCGTGGACGTCG
This sequence comes from Zantedeschia hybrid cultivar, assembly GCA_030544215.1. NCBI lineage: Eukaryota > Viridiplantae > Streptophyta > Magnoliopsida > Alismatales > Araceae > Zantedeschia > Zantedeschia hybrid cultivar. The sequence continues at coordinate 12,930,183 of JARZZO010000015.1, forward strand.
GGGCGCAGCTGTTCCTCACGTCGATGAACCTGGTCACGGAAATGCTCTGGGGAGGGGAAGTGGTGGAGGGGGGCAAGGAGGGAGGGGGCAGAGCAGATGTGGCCGCCCAGTTCAGAAATCTGGTTGGGGAGATGACGCAGCTGCTGGGGCAGCCGAACTTGTCGGACTTCCTGCCGGCCGCGGTGAAAAGCTGGGATCTGCAAGCGCTACAGCGACGGATGAAGGGGCTTCATCTACGGTTCGACGAGATCTTCCTCAAGATGATAGATCAGAGGAGCCGGCAACGTGGGCTGAGTGGCCGTGGAGGAGAGAAGGACTTCCTGGGCTTCCTGCTGAGGCTTGAGGAAGAGGGCGGCGACGGCAAGACGCCCTTCATCATGACCCACGTCAAGGCCCTTCTCATGGTCAGTCACATCTCTCTCTCTCTCTCTCTCACTCTCTCTCTCTTATTAGCCGCTGTACATGGAAACAGGACATGGTGGTGGGGGGCACGGACACCACGTCGAACACGGTGGAGTGGGCGATGGCGGAGATGATGCAGAAGCCAGAGACACTAAGAAGAGCCCAAGAAGAGCTGGACGCCGTCGTGGGTAAGGACATCGTCGTGGAGGAGACCCACATCCCCAAACTGAGCTACCTGGCAGCCGTGATGAAGGAGGTCCTCCGTCTCCACCCGCCGCTCCCCCTCATGGTCAACCACTGCCCCAGCGTCTCCACCACCGTCGGCGGCTACTCCGTGCCCAAGGGCTCGCAGGTGTTCGTGAACGTATGGGCGATCCACAGGGAGCCCTCCACCTGGGAGGACCCCCTAGAGTTCAGGCCAGAGAGGTTCCTGAAAGGCGCATGCAGGGGGGAATTCAGTGGAAACAGCTTCGAGTACATCCCATTCGGGTCAGGGAGGAGGATGTGCGCGGGGGTCTCCATGGCGGAGAGGGTGTTCATGCATCTGCTGGCGTCGCTGGTGCACTCCTTCGACTGGAGGCTGCCCGAGGGGACCAAGCTGGACATGTCGGAGGCGTTTGGGATCGTGGCAAAGAAGGCGATGCCGCTGGTGGCGATTCCGGTGCCGCGGCTGGGGAACCCCGAGCTGTATGCCTAGGCGCATCACGGTGGGTGGAATCGGATCGTCTGTACACTCTGCAATGTTTTTTTCTTAAAATTTTATTAGTTAGAATTTTCATATTATGAGATTAGAATTTACATATTATGGGATCCGTTGCATTTATAATTTAAAGAATAAATTTCAAGGATAAAAAACTTGTGAAAACTTTTTAAGTTAAGTTCCATGCAAAAGTTGAAAAAAAAAAAAAAATCTTGATAATCTCATTCTGCCATGGGATGGGAGGACCACTGCAGCAACCCGCCCACTTTGAGACTCGAAATAGGATGGATGGTGCACTCAACACGCTAGAATAAATAAATGAATTTTATTCGCGTGCCCATGCAGCGTGATAATTTTTTTGAAACTTTATTTTTTTTTTTTATGTTGACTCAATTATGGTCGACATGTCTGTACAATTTGATTTCGATCGAACGAAAAAAAAAATAAAAAATAAGAAAATAATTTATTTATTAAATTTAATTTTTTATTTTTCAAATTTTTGAGACTGTCCGATCAAAGATGGATCTTTAGAAGAGGTGCCAAATCTGATGAGACTGATCTTAACATAATTTTAAAAGTAAAAAATAAAAAATTGATGCTGCTACAGTAGTCGGCCGTGAAAGATGCAGCACGCAATTCTCGAACACCTCAATTTGATTGCAGAATAGGTTACTCTGGAATTATTTATCCGGAATAGCGTATACTAGAATAAGGGGTGCTTAGTTTTGATAATTCTGTAGGACCCACTGGCGGAATAAAAAGGATAAGTAATTCTTGGGTCTAGAGTTGAATTGTTTATTCTCCTTATTCTCCGAATAAACTATTCTGCACCGGTATAAGCCATTCCGCTTGTCAAAATTAAATTAAACTTATTCTCTCTTTATTCTTCTCCTATTCTCCGATCAAAGTGGCCTAAATATAATGCTCTACGTTTTCCTGTTAGGTCTGGCCCGTGGCACGAGAGAAATAAAGCTGACCCAACTGGGCTCACATGGCCTCCCCACTTACAAAGGTCTAAAAACCTCCACCGGGTATATGCATCTAGTGGAGGATCCAACATATATTCAGTAGGATCTCATGACTATTAAATTTTGTAAATTTTATGACGGTCTTTTAATTTTGGTTTACAACAGTGACTAGCCACTGTCCCAGCCTATTAGAATGACTCTACTGACCAACTAATCTCGATTCACTAGAGTGACTCTACTGACCCACTGATAAGAGTGACTCCATTAAATAAAATTTTTACATCTGTGGCTGTATGCATCCCATATATAATGATGTGGTTGGTAGTATTTTTTCCTCTGATGATATGATTGAGTTGAAATAATCATCTAATTAGATAGAAAATTATATTTGGTGTAAAAATATCCTCAGTAGAGAGGGTACTGATATTTGAATCTCTCCCACTCGAGAGTTATTATAAATACTTGATCACTGAATCACTTATAAAAAAAAACACTTGTGGCTGCTCCATTCTCAATTCACATAGATCCTCCGCTGCAGGGGCTCCTCTATTTACTACTTCCATTTCCTCTTTTGAGATTTTTGTGTCCTATATATTAAGGCACTGCATTCTTCATTAATTATTAGACTTTTATACAATTCCATCGCAATACCGAATGGTGTGTGAACTATGAAGGTCATTTAACTCAACATATGAAGAGCTATGAAGCATAGTGTTGGAGGGCTGGCATTATAATCAGTAAATGGCAATTAAAGGTGTCTTTGTGATTCACTGAGTGGGACCATTCTTTTGATTTTCACAATGTGTATGCTCGATAAATGGCATTTTCTTTCAGACTTGCGCCTGAGTGCTTGACACCTTGGATAGTACTATTTTCGCTATTTTATAAGAGTATTGGGATACCTTTTTATGTCTCATTATAAATTAAAATGGTGATCGATTTTATTAATACGATGGACCATTTTGTCAGCGGGGTGTGATGTTTGCTGAGCACCTTCAGAGAGATCCGTGTATAAATAGTGTTTTCATATGGACCGAATAATGTTATTACTGATGAAGTACTTTAAATATTTTAAAAAATTACATTTTTTTTTCATGCCTTATGCTTCAAAAGTGTCACTAAGGAAGAACTTCAGACCTTGTTGATGGCACCAACTTGGATACCGCACGCGTATAGCAAACTGTTGACCCATGTCATGCAGTCGCTGTTGGATATTTATCCTTGGTCCATGAGATTATTTTCATGGAAATCAATTCTACTTAGAATTCTCGTCTAATTAGGTAGACCTTTCGACTGGTTCGGATTTATCTCCAGACGCTGAAAGACTTCTCAGGTTCCACAGATTAAAATCCCGGTCACTTGTATATACTCGTAAATACTTAGCCTATGTGCCCCTACAAAAAGACTGTTTTGTAGACTGTTGACCCCAGGAGGAAGTTAGACTGAAATATGATACAATAAGGGACCATTTGGTTGGGGGTAAAAGGTGGGCACTGCACTAGCTTTCGGAAAAACTTTATGCCATGTGGGAGCACGGCAAACCAAAAGTCAACAAAAATAAGATTCCCTGACCATTCAGAAATCCCGATTTTGACATCCATTCTAGAAAGGCCGAATGGCATTTTCCAACTCAGATGTCCGCTACGCATCTAAGTGCCACCTCGATTTTTTTTAATTGAATTTTCATACTTAGATGTTAAATGGTGTTCACAACCTGAAATTTTTACAAAAGAAAACTTTGACTTTGTCATTCAAATTTTGATCCTGCGGTTTCGTTTTATTAGAACCGTTTGGTAAGATGTTGAGATCACATGTTCTCCAAACTCAAAAAATAAAAAAATAAAAAGAACCTTTAATGCTGCTATTTAAAGTTTGATGGTGCGAGGATATAAACTTTTTTAATTGAACTGTCCGATCCAATACTGAATTGGTTGTTCTCCCACCACAAAATATAAAAAAACGTTTGATTTTGCCAACTATGTTAGTAATCTCGTAATGTGAAAGTTCTCTTACAAGCAAATAAATAGATGAAATCATTCTCAAGAAAAGATTTTACGGAAAAACAAACAAAAGAAAAAATTTTCAGAAAAATATTTTTAAGAGTATCAAATGTCGTTTACGTTTTTATTTTATTTGTAAATTAATTTCCTTCAAAAATATTTTTCATCTGAGAAGGTTTTACGTGAAATCAAACGAACCTTAATTTGGAGAAATATTCAAAGACGTGTCGCAAGGAGAGTGGCTGAGCGCACTCACAGGGTTTTTTTGTCAAATTTATCCGCGGCAGTCGTGTGGCACTAGAATAAAATAGTAGTCGCGCATGCGTCGCGAGTGGAGAAGGCCACTTATTATATTTTACAAGAAGAAAATTTCTGTCAGGTAGCTTTCAGTTGACCACATACTGGTGTCTTTTTTCCGAGGAGTGTGTGGACGTCTTGCTTCGAAGTCGGCATTATTTAGGCCGTGTTTGGTGCAGTTTTTATTTTAAAATATTTTTATATTTTTATTTAATTATTTTTTTAATAAAAGTTATTGAATTTTAAAAGTCAGTTGTGTGACATTTTACTCGTGTTTTGATTTCAACCAAAAATTACAAGGGAAAGTCTTCAAGATCGGAAAAAAAATGAAGCTGTTATGAAAGAGTTGATTTTTGTAACAAATCAACATTAATTATAACTTCTCTTTCTCAACTCATTCTATGTAAAAAGTAAAAGTCAAAAATAACTTTTAAGTAGATTTTGCCAAGTTTATTGACAAAGTCTAAGACAGTCTAGCCCGCAATTCTATTGATTTAGTTTAGGATTTTACTGACTCAACCTTAGACCCCATAAGATCCATCTTAAGATTATGTTGACCCAATCATATTTTGATATTTATGACTTAATGTCTGGGTGATTTTATTGGACAAAATTTGTAGGTCCGCCGCTGAAATAAGGAATAGATCACAGTGAAGTTGGAGTCGGATGGAATTACCGAGGTTGCTTTTTCTAGGGCACTAGACATGAGCGCCAATCCAAGCCTCGTGAAGCCTTGGACTAACCCATGTAATTATCATGAGATGGGCTTAAATCCCTGATCAAGATGGTTTGACCCTGGTAGGTCTCCAAGGTAGCCTAGCCAGCCTAAGGACACACTCCAACTAAAAAGGGAGAAAGAGAAAGATACGCAAAAAATAAATTCTAATATTTAAGAGGATGGAATAATAATAGGTAATTTTCATTAATAGTGTTAAAAATGTTCTTAGAATATTCTTAAAAGAGTTAATTCATTTTGAATTTTAGGAATATAACAGTTAGTATGATGATTTGTAGCCATAAGGATCTCGGGGCATATAAGCAAACAGCCTTTGCAAAAGCAAAGAAAGGAGATGCCGCATGGACATCATGGTCCTACCAAAATTGATTTCTTTTAACCAGTCTGCTTTTGTTCCAAATAGACTGTTGTTGGATAATATCCTCATTACCCAAGAACTGGTGCATTCTATGAAGATTAAGGGGGGTAAGACTGGAATTTTCTGCATGAAAGTGGACATTACTAAGGCCTATGACAAACTCGAATGGCCCTTTATAGCTGCTGTGCTCCACAAGATGGGATTCTCCACTCCAACTGTCAATCTCTTGATGATGTGTGTTTCCACTACAACCTTTTCGATCAACATTAATGGAGATAATGTGGGCATGATTGTTCCTAGCAGAGGTATAAGACAAGGATGTCCTCTCTCTCCATATATTTATATTTTATGTGCGGAAATGCTGACCCAACTCATCCAGACAAGTTTGAAAGATCAGAGAATCCTTGGCTTCAAAGTTAACAGACAGGCCCCTGCTTTATCTCATTTAATGTATGCTGATGACATTGTTATGTTTGGCATAGCTAAGGAAAAGGAAATTTACGAGTTCCTGAAGTGCCTAGACATTTATGGTAGATGGTCGGGTCAATTCATAAATAAGTCTAAATCTAGCCTGATGTTCAGCAGGAACGTCCCCATCCAGGAACAAGAACTCCTATGTTCCAAGGTGAATATTCCTCTCATGAACAGAAAAGAGCACTATCTGGGGGTTCCTTTTTGGATTGGCAGAGGAAAGGTGGACCAACTAACCTACATTGTAGACAAAATGAAACTTAAACTATCTAATTGGAAGGCTCATACTTTGTCCACTGCAGGTAAAGTTACCTTGATAAATTCTACTTTGTCATCCATACCAATCCATGTCATGGGTATTGGTTTCCTCCCCAAAACCACCATCAAAAAGTTGAACCAGATTATGTGCTCATTCCTATGGGGAGATAACATTGATCACAAAAGAATCCATCTGTGTAACTGGAAATCCTTAAAGAAGCATCGAGCTGTGGGTGGACTAGGCATCAGAGACTTGGAAACTTTCAACAAGGCAGCCATAATGAAACTAGTTTGAAAATTTATCAAAAAGCCTCAATCTATTTGGGCCACTCTACTCAGAACCAAGTATCTTACCAACATAAATTTCTGGGATGCAAATACACCTGCTAAGTGCTCAATGTCTTGGGCAGCTATACTCCAACTCAGAAACATCACCTCCTCACTATGTCTCAAGATTATCAGAGATGGGCTTTCTACAAATATCTGGCATGACAGGTGGATACCAGATTATATTGGGCCTCCTACTATTAGACAGCATTGTGTAGATCACATTCCTATTTGGGTGTTCCAACTTATCAAACATGAGAAATGGGATACTGAACTCATATACATAATTTTTGATAAGAAGACTGCTGAGTTGATCTGTCAGATTGAACTACCCCTGAATGGGTCTATGAGAGGTGACCAATTCATTTGGACTCTCACCCTTGATGGTAACTTCACTACCAAATCTGCATATAGATACCTTACTGACATATCCTCTTCGGCTTCCTCATCCTCTCCTGATAGTGTTTGGAACTATATATGGCATCATCAAGTTCAGAAAATTATCCCACCAAAGATCATTTATTTTGTATGGAAGTGCCTATCCAATGCTGTCCCTGTATCAGAGATTATAGCCAAGAGAATGCCTAATGTGAACTGCATTTGCCATGTTTGCTCTCAACACTCGGAATCTGTGGAACACATGCTCTTTGAATGTGAGTTTGCAAGAGCAGTCTGGAAGGCTTCCCCCCTAAATTACCATGCAAATTTAGACCAGAAGAAGTTGGGAGACAGAATTATTGATTGGTCAAACCCTCCTTTTGCCACTAATGTCAAAGATAGGGAAATTCTATCCATATGCTTCTCTCTTATGTGGCAGATTTGGAAAGCTAGATGTAAATTGGTTTTGGAAGGTATCAAAGTTTCACCACTATCTGTAGTGAGATATGCTATGGTTGATGTAGAGTTTTGGTTTGCCTCTACCTGTTCGACTACAAGTAACCTGCAGAATCCTATTACTGCTGTAACTGCCTGGATTCCCCCAAAAGCTGGTACCTACAAAATTAACTTTGATGGAGCCACTTCAAAGTATGGGGGTGCTGTGGGTATCATTTTGAGAGATTGGTAAGGCTCTCCTATAAAATTTCTTACCAAAACTCTCAAAACTTCTGATCCCTTTATGGTGGAAGCTTTGGCATTGCTGTCAGCCTTGCATATGGCACAAAGGTTGAACGAGTTAGTGACTGTGGAAGGAGATGCCCAAGTGGTAATCAATGCTGCTCTCAAAATCAGAAGTCCTCCATGGAAGGTGAAGACGATCATTGAGAATTGCCAAACTATCCTCTCCAATGATAAAATCTGCCTTCAATTTACCCCCAGAGTTTGCAACAAAGCTGCACACACATGTGCTAAATACCATTGTGATTCTCGATATGAAGATGGTTGGAATCCTTCTTTGATTCCCCCCTATATTCACTCTGCTATCTTGTTTGATGTACCCGAACTCACTACTTCGTAATGCATATTTATCTTTTTATGGTAAAAAAAAAAAAGCTTGATTTTGGAAGGGCAATAAATTTTTCATTTCTTCTGGACTTTTGTCAATAACCTTTAAAATGGTGTAATGTAGATATTGCAGACACAATATTTTAGGCTATCCATAGACCTTTTTGAGCTTTCTACATTTTCGAGCATTTGGCCCATTCTTATCTTTCATTGCACACACAAGTTACTAGACGGCCAGATCGATAGCTATATAATAGATAAGATTCCTGGAGTGCTGGCTATGTAGTCCATTACTTTGTCAAAAAAAAAGGGCTATGTAGTCTATTAGATGGCTCTAGCTATCTAGTCCTTCAAACACCTAATAGCCTGGCCACCTTGTGTTCCTATAGCTTCCTCCCGCCTTTGAGTATGTTGCACACCTAGTCTCTTTAGACAACGTAAGCAATTAAGATGACTTTTGGATTATGAGCTTTTCAATGACCGAAGGTCATTAAAAAGACACAATTCCAACCAAATAAGCCAAGAGACATTAACTCACATGAAGAAGAGATTTTGGGGAGGAAGAGAGAGAAAGGCACGTGCTCAAAAATCTCCAAAAGTTAAAAAACTCAAGCTTTTATACGGCTTTCAAAGAAAACATGAAAAAAAAGACAACAATAGGTATTCTTGCTTCCTCTTTATCAATAAAAACAAAGGTAATAAAGTAAATGTCTCTAAAATCTATAGTCCACAAACACCCAATTTGCCAGGTGAGATTATAGGATCTTTTAATTAAAATCTATACTTCTTTAACAAGAAGGAAATTATGTGATTTTTCATAATCCATCCTCCTCATAAGTTTTACGAAAAGACACCTAAGACTAATTCTCTCTCCCTTCTTATTGGCTGAAGGTTACGGAGAACCTCCTCCAAGGCCACTATTAATTTTCCATTGATTTCTCCCTTCATGACTTGGATAAATCTATCCTATGCAGCCAAAATTCAAATTCGAATTCAAACTTTGTGAGGGGGCTCCCTTCAGTTTGCCTCCAATCTTCTGCTCTATTTAAACTCTCTTATGACTACCAGGGATAGGTTACGAGGGACCACTAGAGTTTAGGGTCGAAATTGAACGAAATTAGAGAAAATCTCACCTCCATCAAACCAGAAAACTCTTGTTTTTACTAGTACTATAGATTTGAAAGACACTCACTCAGATTATGATATTGCTCTTTGGAACCTTCCCTTGCTTTCAATCGTGAGAAGGTTCGATAATAGAAAGAAGCCAAAGAGCGAAGCGAGCGAGAGAGATAACTAGTCCGATAAGATAGTTAGAGTAGTTGAAGTGAGTTACCTTAATGCCCTAGGTCTGAGCTATAGTAAGCCAGGTTTGACTGAAAGGAGAGGTAGGGGTGAAGGCCGGGTTTCTTTGGCACGTCCCACCATGTAAGTCCTATGTTGTACTTTACCTAACTCTCCCACGCTTGCTGCTTGTTGATCCCTATGTTCAAAAATGACACGAAGCCAAATATGAGTAGATCTTGGTTGAAAACAAATGTCTCTCATTCATAGTGGAACAAAATGGTCTCGCTCGATGCGTCATTTGATTTGGTGTATATTCATATTAAGAGTTTTGGAAATTTCTAAGCTCAAACCGTGCAATGTTAGAAATTTTCAACTTAACACGCGCCTTGAACTCTCAACCTCTCACTACTTCATCGACTGAAATGACAGATCTAACGTATTCTAATATTAAACCAGCTCGTGATCCTTAGGCTATACAACATGAAGCAGGTAGATAGATGAGCCTTCTCCTGCTTGGTGGGAATCTATTCTATAAGGTTCACTTTGTTTGCAAAATAATTTGAATTAGAATAAGGTTTTGGAGATTTCTTAAACCAGAATAAGAGGTATTTTGATTTGGTAAGTTGTTGGTATTCCATCAAGAATAAGGAGAATTACTCTGCGCTATACTAAGTGATTTGGTAGGAATAAGTGGAATAAGGAGTAAAATAAAAGGTAAAATTGAGGGAATTATACATTTCAGATAGAGTTTGAAGAATTGGGGGAATTAGGCATTCCCACAACCAAACTAGAATAGGGACTTTATACCGGTTATTCTGGCCCTATTCCGTAAACAGAGTGAGCCTAATAGAATAACTGAAGTGCTACTTACTAGTAGAAAGTCAGAGAGAGGACTTAATAGTAAGCAAGAGGGCTGGGAAGGTGGAAGCGGGAACCAGAAAGATTCCTACGACAAACCGGAGCCCCCTATCCCTATACAACGAAATAGACCTTTATATCCTTTCTATACTATAGAAGAGTTGCCTCGGCCATCAATCCGAAAAGAGAGAGTTCCAGAAATCGAGTTGACGTGGAATACTTTATAGGTTGTAGCACTTGAAAGAATGGAAAGAAGGCTTAGTGATCTGACACCACAATCAAACACCAGTGGCATCCAACATTGTGGCTAACTCTATTCGATCATCTAACTAGATTTCGAACTGGATAGTATTTTCTACTATTCAAGGACATGCTTACCTTTCATTTGGTCTGGACTCGATCCCAATAACCTTAGTTGTGTTCTTTACTGTGAATCTGTTATTCCTTATTATTGATCTACAGTGAAAGCTCCATCCCTTTCGAGACAAAGTCTCTCATCCCTAGGAAAGAGAAAGACAATTACCAAGTAAAAATATGGGTGCATGGTCCACACTGAAATATGAAAGATCTTGGTTCCTGAGTTAGCTGCTCTCTCCAAGATAAAACAAAGGGGGCATGGTCTGTGAGTGTTTTGCGGAGGTGCTGCACCGTCGTATGTGGGAAACAGACTAACCATCTTGAATTGATGAGACATCTATCAAGATGAGCCCTTCACAATTTTAATCCTCCATGTTGTTTGAACAAGTATAAAAACTCCCAATATAACTTGAATTCATTAATGTTGTCGACGCTTATTGACAGTGACGCCCTGCTACTAGCTTCTGGTAGGGATGGGAGAAGTTAACCTTCGCAAGCACTAGACTTTGAGAGTGTGGGACTGAACGGGTTGCTTGTGAATTAGGGATGTTGGGATTTCTCGGTTTCTCCGGATCGCTCACGCAGCGGAAAACAAAAATATTTACAGCGATCCGTTCCCGTTTCAAAATCTAAAATACAAGATAATCGGATTATCTTTTCTCACCGTGTGCAGATTCGAATCCGCAGCCGTTCGGTTCCGTCAGTGTGACACCGCAAGCCGCACAAGCGCCCGGCCTATAGCGAAGTCCACGCGATCCTCCCCGCGACGGATATCCTCGAGTTCCTCGTTCTTCGCAGCCCACGAAGCCTCCGCCGGTCGCCGCAATGATCGCCGCAGTGCGCAGACGATTTCCCGTCGAACGGGATTCAGAGAAGCGGCGGAGCAGATCTGGATCTGCCTGGGCGTCAGAGAAAGACAGAAACTGAGGAGGGGCGGCTAGGGTTAGCAACAGCTTGGCCTGCTCAGTCCGTTCGCTATGTTTTATACTAACCGCGCGATTTTTCACAAAAACCCCCGGTTTATATAAAACCCACTTATTTATCCATCGCCTTGAGAATCATATGCGTGTGACCCTCTAGGCCCAAGTACCAGTCCAGTTAATGGCCCAACAAACCCAATGACTCCCCACTGGCTTTATTAATTAATTAATAACCTTTTATTAATCAATTAATCAATCGAATTGATGTCGCACATCGAATTCGACCGGGTCTCCGATCACGTTGGGTGCCAAGCAATACCGCGTGAACCCGGAAGGTATTTGGGGTTAAGTAACCCACTCTTGGAACCTTTCCGTCGACAGTTACCGCGTGCATATAATCCTTCATTCGTACAATGCTCTCGAGTCAACTCAGGGTATGGCGAGCTGTCAAACCCTAACCGGTCGACTCACTTGGATTGGATGCCGCTGATGAATATCGGAAAACTCCTTTCCCGATATTATCGTCCGCCCTGGCCAGGGACTTTCGCGCATCCTTCCTAGAGCATTCTCTCTCTAAGTACCGAGAGCAAATGATTCCTTATTGACACACAATTCCCTTCGACGGTATTCCGTTGTACCCAATCCTTGGCGTATTAGAATCCCGTGGCTAGAGATTCGTTGACCAAGGTCAAAGTACATAAGTCCACCGCCAAGGTGTCCTTGGTGTCTCAGGTCCGAGTACCATCCACGCAACTGCGACAATAGAATCAAGCTGGTTGACAGTGAGGTACAATACCATCCAGCGATTCAGTCGGATCAGTTCAGTGAACTCATTCTCCAATGAGCACTTACAGATTCGCCTTAGTGTCTCTACACAAGTGACTTATGAGACCAGTCACCCTCATCATATGAGCAGGAGTAATCTGTACTAGTATAACCGGATATCCGATGTCCTTCTCGGATATCCTCCGACTAGGAACGATTAAGAATATGTGTGTTTAAGTGATCAGTCTCAGTAGTATGATCTCATCATAATCTAATCACCATAGTACATATTCACGGACTTCATTATGAAACGATAATTAACGCGATTTACACCTAATGAATATTATGCCATTTTATTAATAATAAACGAGATTTACATTGTTAGATTGGCTTGTAGGCCACCTAAACTAACAATCTCCCACTTGGACTAAAGCCAATCACCTTTATACAATAAGCCCATAGACTCTAGGTGACACTCAAACACAATTTGAGCCAACGACTTTGTCAGTGGATCTGCTACATTGTCGACGGATGGAACTCTTTTCACTACTACATCTCCTCTGGATATGATCTCTCTGATAAGGTGAAAGCGCCTCAGAATATGCTTCGATTTCTGATGAGACCGCGGCTCTTTCGCTTGCGCAATGGCTCCATTGTTGTCGCAAAACAGTGGAACAGGCTCAGAGATGCTGGGAACTACGCCGAGGTCGGTGATGAATTTCATGAACCACACTGCTTCCTTGGCGGCTTCAGCTGCAGCGATGTACTCAGCTTCAGTCGTCGAATCTGCAGTGGTTATTTGCTTGGAACTCTTCCAGCACACTGCACCTCCGTTCAAAGTAAACACGAATCTAGTTGTTGACTTGCTATCATCTGGATCCGACTGGAAACTCGAGTCAGTAAAGCCTCGCAGTTTCAAGTCACCTCCTCCATAAACAAGAAACATATCCTTAGTTCTTCTTAAGTACCTAAGGATGCATTTCACTGCCTTCCAGTGCTCTTCGCCTGGATCAGCCTGAAATCTGCTCGTAACACTTAGAGCAAATGCAACATCAGGCCGTGTACATAGCATGGCATACATGATAGATCCTATGGCAGAGGCATAGGGTATTCTATCCATGAATGCCCTCTCATTACGAGTCTTAGGAGACTGCTCCTTTGAGAGATTGATTCCATGTCTCATCGGTATGAAACCTCTCTTAGAATTTTCCATGCCAAACCTTTTGACTATGGTATCTATGTACAAGGATTGGGTCATTCCAAGCATCCTCTTTGATCTATCTCTATAGATCCGTATTCCTAATACGTAGGATGCTTCTCCCAAATCCTTCATGGAGAAGTTCTTCGACAGCCAGATCTTTATTGATGACATCATAGCTACATCATTCCCAATGAGTAGTATGTCATCTACGTAAAGAACTAGAAAAGTGACTGTACTCCCACTGGTCTTCTTGTGCACACAAGGTTCATCTTCATTCTTAATGAAGTCATAAGACTTGACTGCCTCGTCAAATCTTATGTTCCAACTCCGGGAAGCCTGCTTCAGTCCATAAATGGACCTCTGAAGCTTGCACACTTTATCTGGAGATTCTTTGGATGTGAAACCTTCTGGTTGTATCATATATACCTCTTCTTCAAGGTTACCATTGAGGAAAGCAGTCTTCACATCCACCTGCCAGATTTTATAATCAAAATGTGCAGCAATGGCGAGCAGAACTCTGATCGACTTTATCATAGCAACTGGTAAGAAAGTCTCGTCATAGTCAACTCCTTGCCTTTGATGATATCCCTTTGCCACCAACCTTGCCTTATAAGTGTCGATCCGTCCATCAGCACCGATCTTTCTCTTAAAGATCCACTTGCATCCGATGGGTACAATACCCTCGGGCAAGTCTTCCAAGTTCCAAACTTGGTTGGTGTACATGGACTGGATTTCTGAGTTCATGGCTTCTCGCCATTTTCCGGATTCTGGGCCTTCTATGGCCTCCTAGTAGGTTTTAGGATCATCATCCTCATTATATTGTACCATAGACTCACCTTCAGCGATATGTCCCACATATCGTTCGGGTGGTCTAGGTACTCTACCAGATCTACGAGGCTTATCTGTGCGTACCTGAACAGATTCAGGAACTTATGTCTCATCTGATAATAATGTAGTTGTTTGGGGATCTGGAACCTCTTCCAGTACTATTTTACTCCCAGTGTCCTCCTAGAGAAGGTATTCCTCTTCCAGGAAGACAGCTTTCCTGGCGACAAACACCTTTTGTTCATCAGGATGGTAAAAATAGTATCCAAAGGTTTCCTTTGGATATCCCACAAACCTGCATTTATCAGTTCGTGATTCCAGCTTGTCTGGATCATGCCTCTTAACATGAGCAGGACAACCCCAGACTTTAACATGTTTAAATTCTGGTTTCCTGCCTTTCCATATCTCATATGGAGTAGAGGCCACAGACTTGCTGGGTACTCTGTTCAGTAGGTATGCCCCTGACTCTAGAGCATACCCCCAGAGGGACACTGATAATCCCGAAAAGCTCATCATGGATCGCACCATGTCCAACAAGGTGCGATTCCTCCTTTCTGATATACCATTCATCTGTGGTGTATATGGAGGGGTCAGCTGAGAAAGGATACCATTATCCTTTAAGAATTGTGTGAAATTAGTACTCAAGTATTCTCCTTCTCGATCTGATCGAAGAGCTTTAATACTCTTTCCTAACTGCTTCTCCACCTCATTCTTGAACTCCTTGAACTTCTCAAATGCTTCTGACTTGTACTTCATTAAGTACACGTAGCCGAATCTTGAGAAATCATCGGTGAACGTGATGAAGTAAGAAAAGTCACTTTTGGCTTGGGTGGACATTGGACCACATACATCCGAATGTATTAGTTCCAAAATGTCCTTGGCACGTTCTCCATGTTCTGTAAATGGAGATTTCGTCATCTTTCCCATAAGGCAGGATTCACATGTTGCAAACGATTCATAATCGAATGTTGTTAAGTAACCATGCTTGTGCAACTTTTGCAACCTGCTTTCGCCAATGTGCCCAAGTCTACAATGCCACATGTAGGCCTGGTTCACACAATTCTTGCTCTTCTTAAGAGCATTATCAATCTGAAGATTGTAATGAGAATCATCTAATAGATATAGACCGTTGACTAAAGATGCCGAAGCTATTGATTTATTACCATAATAAATCGAACAACTTCTATTCTCAATTGTCAACCTATATCCTATCTTGTCCAAACAAGATATTGATATGATGTTCTTTATTATGCTAGGAACATAATAACAATCTTCCAATAGTAAGGTGTCTCCCGATGGAAGTCTGAGGTTTGTTGTCCCAACAGCAATCGCCGCAACTTTTGCGCCGTTTCCTAGCCTCAATTCCACCTCACCTTGTCTCAGCTTGCGCTTACTTGTCAGCATCTGCACATCATGGCAGATATGAAAAGCACATCCGGTATTTAATACCCAAGATGTGGAATCTCTAACTGACAAGTTGATATCTATCATATAGATATCTGAAGCTTCAGACAGCTTCACTCTTCCATGAGCTTTATCGTTAAGGAACTTCTTGCAGTTCCTCTTCCAGTGACCATACTGCTTATAGTATAAGCAGTCACCCTTCACTACTCTTTTATCTTTGTCCTTCGATCCTTTATCGTTAGCTGTCATCTCTGCTTTAGGGGCATCCAATGCCGATTCAGCAAGATGATCAGCTCCAAGGACAAAGTCAATGTGCTCAGATATGAAGACATTCTTCAGGTTTCTGAACCAATCCGAGTAGATCAGGTAAGTCAAAATGGTATCAAGTATGCCACGGAGTGGGTTATTCGACGACATAATTCCCTACAGTGTAGGTGCTTAGAATGACCGTGTGATTATCATGAAATATCTATATTGTTTAGTGTAAACTAACCTATTAAAAACAGCAACTAAAGTGCAGTGATCGCCAGAAACTTTTAACTTAAAAAGTTTCAAAAGAGATATGATCGCCTACCTTTCAAACGCGGAAGATTGAGTCCTTGGTTCCCCTTCCTCAGCCGGCTGAAGAAAGAGAGCCCTTTCTTTGCTTCTTTGTTCTTGCTATTGAATTTGAGGTTGAGGATCGTCCAGAAGTTGTGCTTGATTTCCCCTTTTGATCTCTGGTTGTTGAGTGCAGCAGAGACATAAACAGAAAAACGAAGAAACAATGATGAGAATTTAAGTAGAAGCAATATCTGAACTAATCATGATGTTAAGCATATTTAAAACAGCAAACTCACTTGTTTAATGACTTTGAAACCCCTTAGATCAAGTAGGTTTTTGAAAGATTATGCTGTGGTGTGTGTTTGCATGAAGTGAATGAAGAATAAAACTAATGAAATGAATGCAGTAATGCAGTAATGAAAAACTTATGCCCAGTCGGTTGAAGTTCTAAAAGGATGAAGATCTTTAAAAGGGACGCCGACTTCTGGGAATGGCAGCGCTCCGGCGTTACGACGTTGTTTCAATCTTCAACTTGCTATAACGCTATGGCTCAACTCAATTCAATTCTCTTCTTCTCTTTTTTCTCTTCAACATGCAGGATATTTATAGGCATTTCTTGCGTTCGAGATTAACATAGAAAAATCCCGAATTTATCCATCTTAACCGACAGATAATTACTGATTAATTCATCTTTATCTGTAATTATCTAAAACGCGTCCACCTTGGCTGACGCCTTTCAGATTAATTAAGATAAGGATAAATATCCGAGAAAACTTATCTTTATCTTTATTAGGTAAAATGCGTCCACCTATATAGACGTCTTTTAGACTAATTAAGATAAGGATAAACATCCGGAAGAGAAGTAGAAACACTTAGGAAACTTAAAACGCGTCGACCTTCACAGACGCCTTTTAGTTAATTAATCAATTAATTAAAATTCAAATTTAAACGTTAAAACATGAATAAACTATAAATGGCGTCCACGTGGGTCGACGTCTTTTAGAATTCTTCATATTTTAACTCAAATTTGAGCTAAAACCAATTCAATTGATTAACTTAAACATGTCTGTTAAACCCGACACTTAAAAAGATTAATAAAAATTAATTAATGATTAATTATCAGACCATTTCGAGGCATTATTATATGATATGAAATTTACTCGAAATGACGTCAAAATTAGCGTGTCTACATACAGGAGATAAAGAAAATATATTTAGCAGATGTTCAATTATTAAAGTTTAAAATAAGACATGGTCTTTTGTTCAAGTTTAACTCCCACTAATTTTCGACGGACTATATAACCCTCAATTATACAGAACGGGAGACGCCGACAGTCTCCTAGTGGGGATCAGAATCTCAATGACTTGCACTACAGCCTTGTGGATAGTACAACAAACTGTAATACAATCAGAGAGCACCCAACTCATGGGACTTGCAACTCCTTGCAATATCTGATCATAGCTTCGGTCCCCAGAGATTTAAAGGCCTTGTGGATAGCACAACAAACCACTAATTCTGGTCTAAGCTAACCATCATTACCCGAAGAGCATAGATTTGCATGCAGCCCTTGTGGATAGCACAACAAAGCTACATGGTTCCTCTACCCCGATCTATAGGCATCTAATGCCATAGCCACAGTTTCTCCTCCCAATTAAGTAGGCCTTGTGGATTGCACAACAAACCTGCCTAAAGTGATTCTTATCCTATGACTATAACGATGGTGGACCACGCGGTAAGTTCTTAACTATTCGCGTTACGGCTTAGAGTTTATCTGAGGGTATTTGGATAACTTTTATCTTGGTCTCTCCTAGGTGATAGTATATAGATATATCGTATATATTTACTAAATACTATAACCTGCTTTGATTCATAATTAAAAGAAATCAATGCATCTCATACATGTCATTAGTGTGGTCATGGATAGCACAGTGGGTTTGACTGGAGCCAACAGTCAAACGCACACACAATCTAATCATAACATTTACATTAGATAACCTGCAAACAGATAGGCAAGAGATCTCCATCTTTTCGCCTTCCTGGTTGCAGCTGTGGATTGTCCTCGCTCCTTCCTCGGTTGCCTCGATCATATTACATTAATTCTAGAATTAACAGGTAAATTGAAGAAGGCCTTACGGCGAGTACAAGAGAGAGAGGGAGGTAGAAATACATCGGAGTATGAGAGAGAGAGAGGTGCGTAGACCTCTATTTATTAACAATTAATAATCAAACGTACATCCTCGATCCACACAATCCATCATTCATCACATGAACAATTAAATAAGTGCATATCCATGACCACGGTGTGTTTTAAACATTCCACACATGATTCAGCGCATCACATGGCTAAAACAAATAAGTTTTCAAAATAGATAAGTTTTGGCTTTCAAAAAAGCTGGGATCCAATCAAAATTGGTGTTTGAATTTCGAAAACTCATTTTATTATCTTAACATGCAATTAAATCTAAATTTAAAAGCATTAAACACACATCACATGCGCACACACTCCGAATTAATAATTTCAGATTATTCCATGCAAATTAGAACATTTCTAATAATCTAACACTTAGATTTAAACCCCATTAATAATCTAACAATTAGACTATTTAAAGATTAATCTAACTCTTAGATTAATCCAATAAAGTTAATTAAAAATTTAACACTTAAATTAATAATCAACCAAACTAATCATTAACTACTAATCTAACATTTAGATCAGTTAATTAATGTCAATTAGTAATTTAACACTTAAATTATTAATTAACACTAATTAATTAATAACCATAATCTAACAATTAGATTAGATGATTAAAGTTAATCATTAATTTAACCCTTAAATTAATAACTAACAATTAATCATAAAATACTACTAATTTAACACTTAAATTAGTCATTTAAGTTAATTATTAATTTAACAATTAAATTAATAACTAACTTAAATATTAATTAACAATTAGTTTAAATATAAGTTAATGACCAATTTAACCCTTAAATTAGTCATATTAAGGTTAATAATTAATTTAACATTTAAATTAATATTAACCCTAATTAATTAATAACTAATTGCTAATTAATAAAAATACTTAAATATCATAATGATTCAAAATCATTAATTAAGCCCAATTAAATATAATTTGAAAAATAATTTCAATTTTCAAAACAATTTTGAATATTAAAATTAAACCCAGTTCATTTTATATTCAAATGGGCTTAGGGTTTAGGGGTTTAAATGGGGTAAAATGAAGAAAATGGGCCCAGCCCATTTAGGGGGCCAGGTTCGAGCCAGTGGCTCAGCCTGGATCGAACCAGGGTTGAACCCTAGCTCCTGGCTAGGGCCAACCAAGCCTAACCCGGCCAGACCAGCAGCCTGGCCGGCCCAGCCAGTTGGACCGGCTCGGGACCGACCGGTTCAGCCACCCCCTTCCTTCCAGCAACCCTAATGTTGCAGGGAAGGAGGCCGACGACAGCGGCGGCTGGGGCGCCGGCGGCCTTGCCCCCCGGCGGTGCCGGCCCCGCCGGCGGCCTCCCCGGCTCCGGTAGGGCCACCGGAGAAGCTCAAACAGGCCGGCCAAGCACCCAAAAATTCCCAAAAAATCTGGTTTTTCGCAGGGTTTAAAAACCATTTTAGGGCTTAAATTAGTGGCCCTCCGAGGGCACTCCGGCGGTGGTCTTGGTGACCGATGGATAGAGGTGACTATCCTCTATAGATCCGGAGTCTCAGCCGGCCATCCCAACGCTTGGGAAGCCGATTGAAGCCGTCGTAAACTCGTCGTTCTTCGTCACACGAAGAACACGAAAAATCCCAAATAAAATCCGAAAAATCACAGAAAAATAATCAAACTATTTGTGTTCATCTTATGAACATTATTCCGTCATTTTAATCGGATTAAACGCATGGAATAACTCAAGAAAAATCAATTTCGGAAACCGAAACGGGACGAGAAACAGCGGAACTTGGCTCTGATACCACTGTTGGGATTTCTCGGTTTCTCCGGATCGCTCACGCAGCGGAAAACAAAAATATTTACAGTGATCCATTCCCGTTTCGAAATCTAAAATACAAGATAATCGGATTATCCTTTCTCACCGTGTGCGGATTCGAATCCGCAACCGTTCGGTTCCGTCGGTTTGACACCGCAAGCCGCACAAGCGCCCGGCCTCTAGCGAAGTCCACGCGATCCTCCCCGCGACGGATATCTTTGAGTTCCTCATTCTTCGCAGCCCACGAAGCCTCCGCCGGTCGCCGCAATGATCGCCGCAGTGCGCAGACGATTTCCCGTCGAACGGGATTCGGAGAAGCGGCGGAGCAGATCTGGATCTGCCTGGGCGTCAGAGAAAGACAGAAACTGAGGAGGGGCGGCTAGGGTTAGCAACAGCTTGGCCTGCTCAGCCCGTTCGCTATGTTTTATACTAACCGCGCAGTTTTTCACAAAAACCCCCGATTTATATAAAACCCACTTATTTATCCATCGCCTTGAGAATCATGTACGTGTGACCCTCTAGGCCCAAGTACCAGTCCAGTTAATGGCCCAACAAGCCCAGTGACTCCTCACTGGCTTTATTAATTAATTAATAACATTTTATTAATTAATTAATCAATCGAATTGATGTCGCACGTCGAATTCGACCGGGTCTCCGATCACGTTGGGTGCCAAGCAACACCGCGTGAACCCGGAAGGTATTTGGGGTTAAGTAACCCACTCTTGGAACCTTTCCGTCGACAGTTACCGCGTGGATATAATCCTTCATTCGTACAATGCTCTCGAGTCAACTCAGGGTATGGCGAGCTGTCAAACCCTAACCGGTCGACTCACTTGGATTGGATGCCGCTGATGAATATCGGAAAACTCCTTTCCCGATATTATCGTCCGCCCTGGCCAGGGACTTCCGCGCATCCTTCCTAGAGCATTCTCTCTCTAAGTACCAAGAGCGAATGATTCCTTATTGACACACAATTCCCTTCAACGGTATTCCGTTGTACCCAATCCTTTGCGTATTAGAATCCCGTGGCTAGAGATTCGTTGACCAAGGTCAAAGTACAGAAGTCCACCGCCAAGGTATCCTTGGTGTCTCAGGTCCGAGGACCATCCACGCAACTGCGACAATGGAATCAAGCTGGTTGACAGTGAGCTACAATACCATCCAGCGATTCAGTCGGATCAGTTCAGTGAACTCATTCTCCAATGAGCACTTACAGATTCGCCTTAGTGTCTCCACACAAGTGACTTATGAGACCAGTCACCTGTTGGGTTTTCTCGGTTTCTCCGGATCGCTCACGCAGCGGAAAAACAAATTATTTACAGCGATCCGTTCCCGTTTCGGAATCTAAAATACGATAATCAGATTATCGAAGTTCTCACCGTGTGCGGATTCGAATCCGCAGCCGTTCGGTTCCGTCGGTGCGACACCGCAAGCCGCGCAAGCTCCCGGCCTCTAGCGAAGTCCACGCGATCCTCCCCGCGATGGATATCCTCGAGTTCGTCGTTCTTCGCAGCCCACGAAGCCTCCGCCAGTCGCCGCAATGATCGCCGCAGTGCGCGGACGATTTCCCGTCGAACGAGATTCGGAGAAGTGGCGGAACAGATCTGGATCTGCCTAGGCGTCAGGGAAAGACAAAAACGAGAGGGGCGGCTAGGGTTAGCAGCAGCTTGGCCTGCTCAGCCCGTTCGCTATGTTTTATACTAACCACGCGGTTTTTCACAAAAACCCCCGGTTTGTATAAAACCTACTTATTTATCCATCGCCTTGAGAATCATGTGCGTGTGACCCTCTAGGCCCAAGTACCAGTCTAGTTAATGGCCCAGTAAGCCCAGTGACTCCTCACTGACTTTATTAATTAATTAATAACCCTTTATTAATCAATTAATCAATCGAATTGATGTCGCACATCGAATTCGACCGGGCCTCCGATCATGTTGGGTGCCAAGCAACACCGCGTGAACCCGGAAGGTATTTGGGGTTAAGTAACCCACTTTTGGAACCTTTCCGCCGACAGTTACTGCGTGCATATAATCCTTTATTCGTACAATGCTCTCGAGTCAACTCAGGGTATGGCGAGCTGTCAAACCCTAACCGGTCACCACACAAGTGACTTATGAGACCAGTCACCCTCATCATATGAACAGGAGTAATCTGTACTAGTCTAATCGGATATCCGATGTCCTTCTCGGATATCCTCCGACTAGGAACGATTAAGAATATATGTGTTTAAGTGATCAGTCTCAGTAGTATGATGTCATCATAATCTGATCACCATAGCACATATTCACGGACTTCATTATGAAACGATAATTAACGCGATTTACACCTAATGAATATTATGTCATTTTATTAATAATGAACGAGATTTACATTTTTAGATTGGCTTGTAGGCCACCTAAACTAACAATCTCCCACTTGGACTAAACCCAATCACTTTTATACAATAAGCCCATAGACTCTAGGTGACGCTCAAACACAATTTGAGCCAACGGCTTTGTCAGTGGATCTGCTACATTGTCGACAGATGGAACTCTTTCCACTACTACATCTCCTCTGGATATGATCTCTCTGATAAGGTGAAAGCGCCTCAGAATATGCTTCGATTTCTGATGAGACCGCGGCTCTTTCGCTTGCGCAATGGCTCCATTGTTGTCGCACAATAGTGGAACATGCTCAGAGATGCTGGGAACTACGCCGAGGGCGGTGATGAATTTCTTCAACCACACTACTTCCTTGGCGGCTTCAGTTGCAGCGATGTACTCAGCTTCAGTCGTCGAATCTGCAGTGGTTATTTGCTTGGAACTCTTCCAGCACACTGCACCTCCGTTCAAAGTAAACACGAATCCAGTTGTTGACTTGCTATCATCTGGATCCGACTGGAAACTCGAGTCAGTAAAGCCTCGCAGTTTCAAGTCACCTCCTCCATAAACAAGAAACATATCCTTAGTTCTTCTTAAGTACTTAAGGATGCATTTCACTGCCTTCCAGTGCTCTTCGCCTGGATCAGCCTGAAATCTGCTCGTAACACTTAGAGCAAATGCAACATCAGGCCGTGTACATAGCATGGCATACATGATAGATCCTATGGCAGAGGCATAGGGTATTCTATCCATGAATGCCCTCTCATTACGAGTCTTAGGAGACTGCTCCTTTGAGAGATTGATTCCATGTCTCATCGGTATGAAACCTCTCTTAGAATTTTCCATGCCAAACCTTTTGACTATGGTATCTATGTACAAGGATTGGGTCATTCCAAGCATCCTCTTTGATCTATCTCTATAGATCCGTATTCCTAATACGTAGGATGCTTCTCCCAAATCCTTCATGGAGAAGTTCTTCGACAGCCAGATCTTTATTGATGACATCATAGCTACATCATTCCCAATGAGTAGTATGTCATTTACGTAAAGAACTAGAAAAGTGACTGCACTCCCACTGGTCTTCTTGTACACACAAGGTTCATCTTCATTCTTAATGAAGTCATAAGACTTGACTGCCTCGTCAAATCTTATGTTCCAGCTCCGGGAAGCCTGCTTCAGTCCATAAATGGACCTCTGAAGCTTGCACACTTTATCTGGAGATTCTTTGGATGTGAAACCTTCTGGTTGTATCATATATACCTCTTCCTCAAGGTTACCATTGAGGAAAGCAGTCTTCACATCCATCTGCTAGATTTCATAATCAAAATGTGCAGCAATGGCGAGCAGAACTCTGATCGACTTTATCATAGCAACTGGTGAGAAAGTCTCGTCATAGTCAACTCCTTGCCTTTGACGATATCTCTTTGCCACCAACCTTGCCTTATAAGTGTCGATCCGTCCATCAGCACCGATCTTTCTCTTAAAGATCCACTTGCATCCGATGGGTACAATACCCTCGGGCAAGTCTTCCAAGTTCCAAACTTGGTTGGTGTACATGGACTGGATTTCTGAGTTCATGGCTTCTCGCCATTTTCCGGATTCTGGGCCTTCTATGGCCTCCTAGTAGGTTTTAGGATCATCATCCTCATTATATTGTACCATAGACTCACCTTCAGCGATATGTCCCACATAACGTTCGGGTGGTCTAGGTACTCTACCAGATCTACGAGGCTTATCTGTGCGTACCTGAACAGATTCAGGAACTGATGTCTCATCTGATAATAATGCAGTTATTTGGGGATCTGGAACCTCTTCCAGTACTATTTTACTCCCAGTGTCCTCCTAGGGAAGGTATTCCTTTTCCAAGAAGACAGCTTTCCTGGCGACAAACACCTTTTGTTCATCAGGATGGTAAAAATAGTATCCAAAGGTTTCCTTTGGATATCCCACAAACCTGCATTTATCAGTTCGTGATTCCAGCTTGTCTGGATCATGCCTCTTAGCATGAGCAAGACAACCCCAGACTTTAACATGTTTAAATTCTGGTTTCCTGCCTTTCCATATCTCATATGGAGTAGAGGCCACAGACTTGCTGGGTACTCTGTTCAGTAGGTATGCTCCTGACTCTAGAGCATACCCCCAGAGGGACACTGGTAATCCCGAAAAGCTCATCATGGATCGCACCATGTCCAACAAGGTGCGATTCCTCCTTTCTGATACACCATTCATCTGTGGTGTATATGGAGGGGTCAGCTGAGAAAGGATACCATTATCCTTTAAGAATTGTGTGAAATTAGTACTCAAGTATTCTCCTCCTCGATCTGATCGAAGAGCTTTAATACTCTTTCCTAACTGCTTCTCCACCTCATTCTTGAACTCCTTGAACTTCTCAAATGCTTCCGACTTGTACTTCATTAAGTACACATAGCCGAATCTTGAGATGTCATCGGTGAACGTGATGAAGTAAGAAAAGCCACCTTTGGCTTGGGTGGACATTGGACCACATACATCCGAATGTATTAGTTCCAAAATGTCCTTGGCACGTTCTCCATGTCCTGTAAATGGATATTTCGTCATCTTTCCCATAAGGCAGGATTCACATGTTGCAAACGATTCATAATCGAACGCTGTTAAGTAACCATGCTTGTGCAACTTTTGCAACCTGCTTTCGCCAATGTGCCCAAGTCTACAATGCCGCATGTAGGCCTGGTTCACACAATTCTTGCTCTTCTTAAGAGCATTATCAATCTGAAGATTGTAATGAGAATCATCTAATAGATATAGACCGTTGACTAAAGATGCCGAAGCTATTGATTTATTACCATAATAAATCGAACAACTTCTATTCTCAATTGTCAACCTATATCCTATCTTGTCCAAACAAGATATTGATATGATGTTCTTTATTATGCTAGGAACATAATAACAATCTTTCAATAGTAAGGTGTCTCCTGATGGAAGCCTGAGGTTTGTTGTCCCAACAGCAATCGCCGCAACTTTTGCGCCGTTTCCTAACCTCAATTCCACCTCATCTTGTCTCAGCTTGCGCTTACTTGTCAGCATCTGCACATCATGGCAGATATGAGAAGCACATCCGGTATTTAATACCCAAGATGTGGAATCTCTAACTGACAAGTTGATATCTATCATATAGATATCTGAAGCTTCAGACAGCTTCACTCTTCCATGAGCTTTATCGTTAAGGAACTTCTTGCAGTTCCTCTTCCAGTGACCATACTGCTTATAGTATAAGCAGTCACCCTTCACTACTCTTTTATCTTTGTCCTTCGATCCTTTATCGTTAGCTGTCATCTCTGCTTCAGGGGCATCCAATGCCGATTCAGCAAGAGAATCAGCTTCATGGACAAAGTCAATGCGCTCAGATCTGAAGACATTCTTCAGGCTTTTGAACCAATCTGAGTATATCAGATAAGTCAAAAGGGCATCAAGTATGCCACGGAGTGGGTTATTCGACGACATAATTCCCTACAGGAGATAAGTAAAATCTATTTAGCAGATGTTCAATTATTAAAATTTAAAACAAGACATGGTCTTTTGTTCAAGTTTAACTCCCACTAATTTTCGACGGACTGTATAACCCTCAGTTATACAGAACGGGAGACGCCGACAGTCTCCTAGTGGGGATCAGAATCTCAATGACTTGCACTACAGCCTTGTGGATAGCACAACAAACTGTAATACAATCAGAGAGCACCCAACTCATGGGACTTGCAACTCCTTGCAATATCTGATCATAGCTTCGGTCCCCAGAGATTTAATGGCCTTGTGGATAGCACAACAAACCACTAATTCTGGTCTAAGCTAACCATCATTACGCGACGAGCATAGATTTGCGTGCAACCCTTGTGGATAGCACAACAAAGCTACATGGTTCCTCTACCCCGATCTATTGGCATCTAATGCCATAGCCACAGTTTCTCCTCCCAATTAAGTAGGCCTTGTGGATAGCACAACAAAACTGCCTAAAGTGATTCGAATCCTATGACTATAACGATGGTGGACCACGCGGTAAGTTCTTAACTACTCGCGTTACGGCTTAGAGTTTATCTGAGGGTATTTAGATAACTTTTATCTTGGTCTCTCCTAGGTGATAGTATATAAATATATCGTATATATTTACTAAATACTATAACCTGCTTTGATTCATAATCAAAAGGAATTAATGCATCTCATACATGTCATTAGTGTGGTCATGGATAGCACAGTGGGTTTGACTGGAGCCAATAGTCAAACGCACACACAATCTAATCATAACATTTACATTTGATAACCTGCAAACACATAGACAAGAGATCTCCATCTTTTCGCCTTCCTGGTTGCAGCTGTGGATCGTCCTCGCTCCTTCCTCAGTTGCCTCAATCATATTACATTAATTCTAGAATTACAAATAAATTGAAGAAGGCCTTATGGCGAGTACAAGAGAGAGAGGGAGGTAGAAATACATCGGAGTATGAGAGAGAGAGGTGCGCAGACCTTTATTTATTAACAATTAATAAACATCATACATCCACGATCCACACAATCCATTCATCACATGAACAATAAATTAAGTGCATATCCATGACCACGGTGTGTTTTAAACATCCACACATGGTTCAGCGCATCACATGGCTAAAACAAACGAGTTTTCAAAATAGATAAGTTTTGGCTTTCAGAAAGCTGGGATCCAATCAAAATTGGTGTTTGAATTTTGAAAACTCATTTTATTAACTTAACATGCAATTAAATCTAAATTTAAAAGCATTAAATACACATCACATGCGCACACACTCCAAATTAATAGTTACAGATTATTCCATGCAAATTAGAACATTTCTAATAATCTAACACTTAGATTAAACCCCATTAACAATCTAACAATTAGATTATTTAAAGACTAATCTAACTCTTAGATTAATCCAACTAAGTTAATTAATAATTTAACATTTAAATTAATAATCAACTATGATTAACTATTAACTACTATTCTAACACTTAGAATAGTTAATTAATTAATGTTAATCACTAATTTAACTCTTAAACCAATAATTAACAGAAATTAATAATTAACTATTAATCTAACATTTAGATCAGTTAATTAATGTCAATTATTAATTTAACTCTTAAACTAATAATCAACACTAATTAATTAATAACATTAATCTAACAATTAGATTAGATGATTAAAGTTAATCATTAATTTAACCCTTAAATTAATAACTAACAATTAATCATTAAATACTACTAATTTAACACTTAAATTAGTCATTTAAGTTAATTATTAATTTAACAATTAAATTAATAACTAACTTAAATATTGATTAACAATTAGTTGAAATATAAGTTAATGACCAATTTAACTCTTAAATTAGTCATATTAAGGTTAATAATTAATTTAACATTTAAATTAATATTAACCCTAATTAATTAATAACTAATTGCTAGTTAATTAAAATACTTAAATATCATAATGATTCAAAATCATTAATTAAGCCCAATTAAATATAATTTGAAAAATAATTTCAATTTTCAAAACAATTTTGAATATTAAAATTAAACCCAGTTCGTTTTATATTCAAATGGGCTTAGGGTTTAGGGGTTTAAATGGGGTAAAATGAAGAAAATGGGCCTAGCCCATTTAGGGGGCCAGGTTCGAGCCAGTGGCTCGGCCTGGATCGAACCAGAGTCGAACCCTGGCTCCTGGCTAGGGCCAACCTGGCCTAGCCCGGCCAGACCAGGAGCCCGGCCGGCCTAGCCGGTTGGACTGGCTCGGGACCGGCCGGTTCAGCCTCCCCCTTCCTTCCAGCAACACTAATGTTGTAGGGAAGGAGGCCGGCGGCAACGGCGGCTGGGGCGCCGGCGGCCTAGCCCCCCGGCGGTGCCGCCCCGCCAGCGGTTCCCCCCGGTGCCGGCGGCCTCCCCGGCGCCGGTAGGGCCACCAGAGAAGCACAAACAGGCCGGCCAAGCACCCCAAAATTCCCAAAAAATCTGATTTTTCAGGGTTTCTAAACCCGATTTGGGGCTTGATTTTTGCGGCTCTCCAAGGCCATTCCGGCGTCGGAAAAATACCGGATGTGGAGTGGTGACTATCACTTGTGGATCCGGAGTCTCGGCCGGCCATCCCAACGATTGGGAAGCCGATTCAAGCCGCCGTAAACTCGCCGTTCTTGGTCTCACGAAGAACACGAAAAACCCCCAAAATAATCTCGAAAAATCACGGAAAAATAATCAAATTATTTGTGGTCATCTTATGAACACTATTCTGTCATTTTAATCGGATCAAACGCATGGAATAACTCAAGAAAAATCAATTTCGGAAACCGAAACGGGACGAGAAACAGTGGAACCTGGCTCTGATACCACTGTTGGGTTTTCTCGGTTTCTCTGGATCGCTCACGCAGCAGAAAAACAAATTATTTACAGCGATCCGTTCCCGTTTCGGAATCTAAAATACGATAATCAGATTATCGAAGTTCTCACCGTGTGCGGATTCGAATCCGCAGCCGTTCGGTTCCGTCGGTGCGACACCGCAAGCCGCGCAAGCTCCTGGCCTCTAGCGAAGTCCACGCGATCCTCCCCGCTACGGATATCCTCGAGTTCGTCGTTCTTCGCAACCCACGAAGCCTCCGCCAGTCGCCGTAATGATCGCCGCAGCACGCGGACGATTTCCCGTCGAACGAGATTCGGAGAAATGGCGGAGCAGATCTGGATCTGCCTGGGCGTCAGGGAAAGACAAAAACGAGGAGGGGCGGCTAGGGTTAGCAGCAGCTTGGCCTGCTCAGCCCGTTCGCTATGTTTTATACTAACCACGCGATTTTTCACAAAAACCCCCGGTTTGTATAAAACCCACTTATTTATCCATCGCCTTGAGAATCATGTGCGTGTGACCCTCTGGGCCCAAGTACTAGTCCAGTTAATGGCCCAGTAAGCCCAGTGACTCCTCACTGGCTTTATTAATTAATTAATAACCCTTTATTAATCAATTAATCAATCGAATTGATGTCGCACATCGAATTCGACCGGGCCTCCGATCACGTTGGGTGCCAAGCAACACCGCGTGAACCCGGAAGGTATTTGGGGTTAAGTAACCCACTCTTGGAACCTTTCCGTCGACAGTTACCGCGTGGATATAATCCTTCATTCGTACAATGCTCTCGAGTCAACTCAGGGTATGGCGAGCTGTCAAACCCTAACCGGTCGACTTACTTGGATTGGATGCCGCTGATGAATATCGGAAAACTCCTTTCCCCATATTATCGTCCACCCTGGCCAGGGACTTTCGCGCATCCTTCCTAGAGCATTCTCTCTCTAAGTACCGAGAGCGAATGATTCCTTATTGACACACAATTCCCTTCGACGGTATTCCGCTGTACCCAATCCTTGACGTATTAGAATCCCGTGGCTAGAGATTCGTTGACCAAGGTCAAAGTACAGAAGTCCACCGCCAAGGTGTCCTTGGTGTCTCAGGTCCAAGGACCATCCACGCAACTGCGACAATAGAATCAAGCTGGTTGACAGTGAGGTACAATACCATCCAGCGATTCAGTCGGATCAGTTCAGTGAACTCATTCTCCAATGAACACCTACAGATTCGCCTTACTGTCTCCACACAAGTGACTTATGAGACCAGTCACCCTCATCATATGAGCAGGAGTAATCTGTACTAGTCTAATCGGATATCCGATGTCCTTCTCGGATATCCTCCGACTATGAACGATTAAGAATATGTGTGTTTAAGTGATCAGTCTCAGTAGTATGATCTCATCATAATCTGATCACTATAGCACATATTCACGGACTTCATTATGAAACGATAATTAACGCGATTTACACATAATAAATATTATGCCATTTTATTAATAATGAACGAGATTTACATTGTTAGATTGGCTTGTAGGCCACCTAAACTAACATCACCCTCATCATATGAGCAGGAGTAATCTGTACTAGTCTAACCGGATATCCGATGTCCTTCTCGGATATCCTCCGACTAGGAACGATTAAGAATATGTGTGTTTAAGTGATCAGTCTCAGTAATATGATCTCATCATAATTTGGTCACCATAGCACATATTCACGGACTTCATTATGAAACGATAATTAACGCGATTTACACATAATGAATATTATGCCATTTTATTAATAATGAACGAAATTTACATTGTTAGATTGGCTTGTAGGCCACCTAAACTAACAAGGGACCCCCTGGAAAGTAAGTCATTCTTCATGGGTGGGTTATTAGTTTGCTTGTGTACTAGAATATTCACCAACGGTGCTATGAAAGCCCTTCATGAAGTTGCTGCTCCTACGCTATAGCATGTACCGACCAACAATCCCATCCTCGATTGTACATATGATCTCATTGGCCCCGTAATACTAAGATGAGGTCTCCCATAGTAAGAGTTTGGACGAAACTCCAATAGTCTCCATTGTTTATGAAACATTCATTTTCTATATTTTTTTATTTTTTCAATTTCTCTAAAATTAATGTTGTACTTCTGCCATTAATTTTGTATTTTTATATTAACAATCTATTTATATCTTTAAAGTACATTTTTCAAGTTACAATGTATTTTCAGTGCAATATTGTATTACAATATTATCTTAAAAAAATATAATGTTAACTTAAAAATATAGTGTTAAAATAGAAATACAATGTTATCATTATAAAACTCTATCTAAAAATATAATGTTAATATGAAAAATGCAACATCCATGGTGAAAATACAACTTTGTTCTAGAGGAGATCAGAAAAACCAAGAAGCAGAAAAAGATAACAAACTCTTAGAAAGTTATAAGTGTAAGGATAGCATAGGGAGGCATAGATTAAAACTATAAATAACATGAACACAGCGAAAATTAAAATGTCCATGTGTTCCTGATACATTTCTAATAAAGCAAGCAAGGAAAGATCCGATCTTCACCTTGTGTGGAGTCGAATCCACAATCAAAATTTGATTACATCTGAGCGATGTAGTTAGCTGTGCAAATACCTAGCCTCCAGTAGTATCAATGTAGTTCTTCGGTTGAGAGATCATCTTTACTTTTTATCCAGAAGGATCCGCCTGATCCCTTATCCTTCTTTTCATTATAGGTGTCTGCGACATGAAGACGATATCTCCGATGAGGCAGAAACTGAGGCGGATGAGAGGGATGAATGGGCCCCTTCTTCAAGGGGGGCGGTCAGGAGAGAGAGAGAGAGAGAGAGAGAGAGAGGGGATGGCCAGACTATATTTATTAGTTCAACACGACTTTTCATAAAAAAAAATTAATTAATATAAAGTCTCACTTAATTTCCATTGACCGAGATACTTATACATGTGACCCTCTAGGCTCAAATGCCAATCCAATTTTGAGTGTAACAAGTCCAGTAATCATTTTAAAAAATATTCAATCAATTTATCATCTCATGATAATTCATCAGGTTTCTGATCAAGTTGGGTGCTATGTAATACCGCATCATCTTTAAAAGAAGTGAGATTCAGCAATCCACTTAAGAAACCTTTCTGTCATTAGTTACTGTGTAGCTATAGTCCTTCATTCATATAATGCTCTTAAGTGAACTTAGGTTATGGTTGACTGTCAAATCCTAATACGTTCACATGGATCAGATGTCTTAAAGCATCAACAAACAAACCTTTTCTGTATGGTGGCTTGCCCTTGCCCGGGATTCCTGAACATCACTCCATGAGCATTCTCTCTTCAATTATCGAGAGCGAATGACCCTGTCTTGACCATACAATTACTTAACTAATTAAGACCCCATAGTTAGGAATTTATAAACTAAGGTCAAAACTCAGAAGTTTATCGACAAGATATCTTTAATGTCTCGGGTCTAAAGATTAACTATGCCACTATGACGATGAATGAACTTGTTGACACTTAGGTAAATTATCATCTAATGATTTAGTGGTATATCAGTTCAGTGAATTCATCTTTTTTAATGAGTACCTATAAGTTTGCTTTAGTGTTTCCACACAAGTGACTATGAGATTAGTTACCATCATCTTATGAGCAAGAATAGCATGTACTAGTTGTTAGTATTAGATGGTCTCAAAGCCAATCCGATACTGTGTATATATTCAGATTATTAATAAATGGCAATAATTCATTGTGTGTAATTAATTCGATCTGTGTTCATCGAATCACGATGAAGTCCATGAACATGTGCAATAATCTTTGGATTATGATGAGATCATAATTACGGGACCAAAGACTTATAAACACATGTTCTTAATTGTTCCTAGTCATAGGATGTTTGAGATAGGACATCGAACATCCAGATAGACTAGTATAGGTTACTTCAGCTCATATGATGAGGGTGACTGATCCCATAAGTCACTTGTGTGGAGACACTATGCTGAACCTATAGGTGCTCATTGGAGAATGAGTTCACTGAACTGATCCGACTATGAATCGCTGGATGGTAATCACCTCACTGTTAACCAGCTCGATTCAATTGTCACGGTTGCGTGGATGATCTTTGGACCTGAGACTCCAAGGATACCTTGTTAGTAGGTTTCTGAGCTTTGACCTTGACGAACGAATCCCTAACCATGGGATATCAATAAGTCAAGTGATCGGATTCAGGAAAATGCCCTCGAAGGTAATTGTGTGTTCAATACGGGATCATCCGCTCTCGGTTGTTTGAGAGAGAATGTTCTGGGAATGATGCGCTTAAAGTCCCTGGCCAGGGCGGACTCTGTAATCGATAAACAGTTATTGGATTCAGATTAGCAGCATCTGATTCAAGTGAATCGACCAAATAGGGTTAACAGTAAACCATGCCCTAGGTCGATTCGGGAACATTGTACGGATGAAGGATTATATCCGCGCGCTAACCGATGACAGAAAGGTTCCAATAGAGGGTTGCGATAACCCCAGTTCCATCCAGGACCACGCGATGTTGCTTGGCATCCAACGTGATCGGCAGTCCGTCCGAATTTATTCTGGGACATTAAATTCGACTGATTAATTAAATATAAGGATATTAATTAATTCAGTGGGTCAGTAAAGGGTTACTGGACTTAATGGGCTATTAACTGGACTGGTATTTGGGTCTAGAGGGTCACACGCAAATGGTTTTCAAGTCGATGGATAATCCGACAGGATTTCGGATAAGTCTGGATTTTTGTGAAAAACCGCAAACTGACTTTTTATAAAAGAACGGATTCTACGTCCGGGGCCAGCAACCCTGATCTAGCCGTCATTCGTTCTTCCCCACTTTCTCTCTCCTCTGGGCGTGCCGTTCCCAACTGCTCCACTTCCCGTTCGACGGGGAATCTGGATCCGCATGTCGCGGCGGATCACGCGCAGTCAGACGGGATCTTCGAGCGCCGCAGCGAGCGAGGAAGCGAGGACGATCCATCGCAGAGGAGAACCGCGTGGATACCGCTAGAGATCGGACATCTGCGCGACTTGCGGCATCGCTCCGACGGAACCGGAAAACGGACGCGGATTCGAATCCGCGCAAGGTAAATCGATCTACATCGGTTTTAGTTTTAACGACCGAAACGGGACAGATCCGATCCCGAACTTCTTTATTCCGCTGCGTTTTAGGATCGGATCCCGACACAGCGATCCCAACACTAGTCTTACAAGATACTTGATGTCCTTAAATATCTTCTGACTACAAACAATTAAGATTTTGTGTTTATCGAAGATTAATCTCATTATTATGATCTCATCATAATTCAATTTCATTATTATGTCCTTAAATATCTTCACTATGAAACGGTTTAATTAATTTACACATAATGAATATGATGTCTTAATTACTATTAATAAGAATAAGACTGTATATAATAGTTATGTAATTGACTTGATGGACATATGTAACTAACAATCTTCTACCTGGACTAAAGCCCATCATGCATATGTTGGATCCGTTGCGTGCATTCTGAAACACTGCATCCACAATTTTCTCATCTGATGTGGTACATCGAGCTCTCTAGGATTTTTAGTGACTGATCAAGACACTCATCTTCTTCTCATTCTTCTCTGTCTTGATCTTCTGTCTTTTGATCTCATTGTAGACATCTGCCTTCTTAGAAGCATTCTGTGCATCTATTTTTAATATAAACATCTTGTTACTTTTTCTTTGAGGGGAAGAGAGGGCCGGCATTGCAAGAAGTTCTACTTCTTTCTTAGGGAAGAGAGGATCAACTGTGGCTGGAGGTTTGTTGATGTTGGTGTAACCTGCAAAGGGTTTGTACCTTATATAGCCGGTGTGCTAGTAAACCTCAAAGTGGTTGCTTGGGAATTAGACATTGGTCCGAAGATTGAACTAATATAAAAAAACTTGTGCCACTATGTGTTTGCTCCTTATTTCCTCCTCTTTCCACACATTTACTTATTGTTGTGATTAGCTCTTATCTTTGTTTGATTTAGTCTAGGCAACATAAAATGTGGTAAATTCTAACCAAATATTTAAGAAGGTTACGAGTATTTTAGTATATTTAACATTTTCTATCAAATCCTTCTGACATATTCGGGTGGAGTTCACAATATTTTAACTGGAAGGTGTATAATTGTAACCTTTCAAAATATGTCAAAAATATTATATACTAATATGTGAAAGTCAAAGGCATATGCTAGTTATATATGTACAAACATCCCTTTCTATAAATGTCTTTTTGGTTGAAGAAATGGTGAAAAATTAGCAAGAAGTAAGCGGATTTTGCTTAGCAACTTAAAATATCTGGGGATGATCCAAACCATAGAATTGGATGCCATTTGGACTTCTTCTGGAAGATTAAAAGGGAAAACAGCACGTAAGTTATTTCCGAGATTTATGGACCAAAATTTAGCGGCTTGACATGTATGTGTTCCAACTTTCCCGAACAACCTGCTGATTGTTTTGTGTGCTCAAGTCCTTCCTTATTCTGGATAAATGGTGAAGGTTACTTAACCGGTCTAATAATAGTTTTATGCTTATCCTGATTTTTATCTTTAAAATAAAATATCCATGTTTAATCTTATTGTTATCCTTGCATATGTGTATTTTTATTTTTATTC
The DNA here is from genome assembly GCA_030544215.1 of Zantedeschia hybrid cultivar. Taxonomy (NCBI): domain Eukaryota; kingdom Viridiplantae; phylum Streptophyta; class Magnoliopsida; order Alismatales; family Araceae; genus Zantedeschia; species Zantedeschia hybrid cultivar. Next base: position 12,965,656 of record JARZZO010000015.1, read on the forward strand.
ATAATTTTTTTTGGAATTAAATATGTGAATATTAAAGATAAACTCGAATAATCTCTCTGTGTTGTGGATTAATTAGTTAATATACCCAATCAATTACCTTTTTTATTAAGTTCTGAATAGGAAAAAATATCTCAGAGTTGACCCTCAATCAAAATGGTGCTTAAATTTTACATATCAGGACATCAAAGTACGTAGAACTGTAACTTTTCTATCATATGCATTAAGATACAACTATTATATGAACAAGCACACAATTTTTTTACCCTCAAGATGTATAAGATGCACGAGCATATAGCACAATGATATACTATTTCATTAACTAATGAGACAAGTACATGGAAGAGAGAGAATTTGACCCCCATAAATTTATTTATCGTATTAAATATGTTGTGTATAATATTTTAAAAGAAAAAACGATGAATAATCAGATTATCCTAAAAAATAATATACATCCTATGAAAGAATGTTTCAAGAATTAATGGGCACATGCCTGCATACGGGATTCGGTAATAAGTGTTCCTTTTTCCATTGTCTAATGGATAGGACAGGAGTCTTCTAAACCTTTGGTATAAGTTTAAACCTTATTGGACGTAATTTATTTTTATATATATTTTTTAAAATTGTTATGTCAATTATTTATTTAGTTAAATAAAAATTTGAATCAGTGACATTTCTCAATGATTACTCTTATATTAAGAATAAGAATAATAGAAAAAGAATCATAAGTTTAGGTTTGCTCCTGAAGTAGAAAGAGTTTGATCTGTTCCTGAATAGTCTCCTTCGTAAGAGCTCTTGCTTCCTCGATGAATGTCTCGGTGGAAGATATAATTTCTTGAAACCAAAATTTATTCTTTTTTAATTCTCAATAAATAAGGTAAGGATAGTATCCTTATATATTTAACCAAAATATGAGCATTCTTATGGTTTCCTTAAACTTCAGAGGGACATTTGGTACGTTTGAATCCCCATCGGAACTCTCCCACAAGCACCCACGAGGTAATCGTTGGAGGCGTCCTCACAACGTGGATAAATCTTATTGCTTTGTTTCAGTGTTTACATGTCATCGGATTGAGACACATAGGACATAGAGTGTGCTTCTCTTCTACATAACTAAGTTTCGGGGAAAGAAAGAGATAGAGATCTATAATGTGAGAAAAAGAGATAGAGATCCATAGCGTGAGGGAGAGGTGGGAGGGGAAAAGGAGATCATTAAGCTGGCTATTTTTCACGTGAACTAGACTAAAAGGGTTCATTTGATAGCCCTTAAAATAATGGCAATTAGGAAAAGATTTTTAAGAAAATATGATCCAAAGGTTTATTTGGTAATCCAAAAAATATCAGCCAATCTAAAGTTCATGCGTTGACTTCCTCTAAATCAAGATTTTGACATTCCAATAGATTATCGGTATGCAGTTTTTCAAGACGTCCAAGTAATCTCCATATTTATGATAAAGACTGTTGGCATATTTTTTTATGGAACACTCAAATTTAATTTTTATTTTTTTATGAACCACAACAAAAAAGATTAATTTTTTTTTGAAGACCCCCCAACATTACCTGCATCATCATACAATTAGATTTTTCATAAGAGAGCTAAATAAAAAATAAAAATTCAAAAACCTTAGCTCCATGAATGCATATTGCTACTCAATGGGGCTAGGTTTTAAAATTTTTATCTTTTTTGGGATTCTCAATTTAAAATCAAATTAGATAGGCACAGAGGACATGCCACCGGGATTTCACAAAAAATCAAAAAATATAAAAAAAATAAAAAAATCGAGGTCCAATGAATAGTACACTATTAGGGCTCAATTTTTTAATTTATCTTTTTCTGAGATGTCCGATCGAAAATCAAATTATATGAGCATATAAGTCATATTAGAAGCCTTTAAAAAAAAATGAAAATTAAAAAATTGATCCTCAATGAATAGTATATTACTGTTCATTGAGTCTTGGTTTTTGAATTTTTATTATTTTTTAAGATGTTCGATTAAAAATCTAATTATGTAGACATGTAGGACGTATTGGGGGCTTCAATTTTTTTTTTTTTAGTGTGATTGTACCATCAGGACTCCTAAGGATGTAGTAAGTTATTCTCTTTCTGGAGTACTTATATTTATATTCTTAAAATTTAAGATATTACAATTTTACGTAGAACTAGACCAAACTGACCCCAAGGTGAAAATTAAAAAGAAAGAAACAATATCTTTTAATGTTGAGGTTGGAATTTTGATCATGTGAAGATATGGCCTTTTTTATTTGAATTATCTGCTCGAACGTAGAGTTGGAGTATTCTCTTAGTTCACTTCACTTAAGTATGATATCTATGTTAAAAAAAAAAAATTGTAATGCTAATTTTTTTTTGTAAGTGTAGCAGTCGGAAACTGGTCGGATTGCGACGACCGTTCGATCGAAGATCCCGATTACTCGATATAATTTATTTGTTGAGAGAAACACCCAGGGTAGAACCTGCAAGAGAGAGAACCGAGGCATCAAGGGGGTCCCCTTAGTCTGATGAGAAGCAAAACCCTCCGACCTAAGTTAGATATTAGAAGACAAGAGCTTGCTAGGGGTTTGTCGTACTCAGAAAAACATACCTTACATCGAAGAGGATCTAGAGATTATATGGTCTTCTTCTCGAGGTGTCCTGAGGACGATTTCTTTCGGGAGGGCGATTTGCCTGCCATGGATCCCCATTATTTAGGGAGATCGTGGGATAATTGGCAAGCCAGAACTCGCTCGTAACTGTACGGGGCGGATCGTGCAGATATGCCATAAGTAGACGGTTAGGTCCGCGGGACCCGCCTGACGGTGAGGTTGCACAATGAGGCGTCCCTGGGAGAGTTTTTCCGAGACCTTGGAGGATCTCGGGAGTGAAGGTTGGACTTCAGGCTAGGAGATCTACTGGCGTGGGCTCGATGGGCCCAAGATTCGGCCTCTGTTACGCGGGCCGGGGCTCTGAGTGCCATGTGACCTCTTGCGTTGTCTCCAGAGGACTGTGGGCCTTTGAGCCTACGTACTTGGTGGGCCCAATTGGTCTGAGCCCAATTTTCCCTCGTTAATAAGCAAACAAATGTATGAAGTCATTTTTAGGAAAAAAAATTACAGGCAAATAAGCGAAAGAAAAGATTTTCAGAAAGGTCAAATGGTTTATTACATTTTCATTTTTCTCGTAAATTGATTTCCATAGAAAATCTTTTCCATCCGATTATATTTTACGTGCAATCAAACAGACCCTAAATTAGTCGTTTTTTAATTAATTCCTTCAATTTTTTAAAAAATAACTATTTTTGGCTGACTAAACTAGATAACTGGATGGTCTGATCTAATGTTTAAAATATTAGTACAAAAGTGCCAGATTTATCAATCAGAGATAAATATCTAGAGTTCTTTCATAGTCGGTGATAATTCTAAATTAGTCGATAATCTTGTCTAACTAGATGAGAAATCTAAATTTATTTGATCATCCGAGAAAATAGTTCTACCGATCATAGATAAATCTAAATCTAAATCTAAATCTCTTTGTCCGTAGGCCTGTGGCGCAGTGGCGCTGGGTAGGACACGTTCTCTCGCTCGGGAGGCTTGATCGCAGGTTCGATCCCGCGGATTTCTACCTTATTTAGAGGAATTTTCACAGTACTCCGTGGAAACTTATGTCTTAGGCACCGTATCTCCCTCGTCGAGTGGAAAAAAATATATATATTTCTCTTGGAAGGTAAATCTTAGGCCTCCGGCCGGCTTGATCCCAGCTTCTCCGAGTTGGGCACCAAGCCTCAGTATCATTGGGCTACTGACCAAAAAAAAAAAAAGAGAGAGATAAATATCTCATGAAAACTTTTAGATTCTTTAACTAAAAATAAAACTTGAGACCTCTCAATTAGACTGCGAAGAATTGTTTACTTGTTGCACTTGTTTTGGGAGCAAAGAATGTGGAAGAGGAGAAGGATGGAAGGGGCGTGGGGACATGGCCGACGCAAACGCGGAAGTGGAGACGCATGGAAGCGAGAGTCTGACGTGCCCTCACGACAACCGGAGGCCGAGCTACCTAGCTCCCTCCTGGTTCTTCTATAAATTCTCCAACACAATAGTTTCTTCCATCTTCCCCTTCACAGTAGACACCACACCTAACCCTCTCCATTACAGTACATTCTGCATAGTTCACTGTTCTCTCTGTCGTTGTTTAATTTGGTGCAGCATGAAGAAGCCTGACTAGGGGTTTAGGGGGTGGGGGGATGCTGTTCGTGATGGGTCTCTTCATCATCCACGTGCACCGTGTTTGATATCTTGGAGAAGAATGCCATAGAAGGGGGGTGACTTCATTCTTATCAGTTATCACTGTTTGATTTAACACAACATATCCTATAGAAATGTTATAAATACTATATTTTTATGAAATATAAAATGTGGCGTTTAGAGTGTTTCAGTGTTTTATAAATACTAGTTTTATCAAATGAAATAGATTCTGTCAGATTCCCTCATAATGGGACTTTTCAACAGTGTAGAGACTAGGATCTGGTTGCATTGCTAGATTCAAAGTGGCTCCACCCAATTCTTACCTTCTCAAACACATTTCCGTATAATTTAATAAATAAAAGCTTACATGCAATTCAATATCTAGACATTCAAGAAAATTTTTACTTATATTTCTTATTTTTTATTTTGATGAAAAATGATGAATCAGAGTGGTTATAAATTAATTCTGAACATTTACAAAAATCAAATCTTTCTCAAGAAACAAATAAAATTTTATATAAATGATTTCTAATACTTAATTTTTCCCTTTAGGAGTCTAAGGCCGCATTTGAAAATGCTTCTCCCAGTGACTGATTTTTATATATTCAAATTCTCTCACATTCTTTTATTTTTTAGGATGGGAAGAAAATTCAAGTAGGAGTCTTAAAGCAATCTAGAAAAGCAGTACCTCATCACCCTTCTTCAGAGCATATCGTAATGACATTTGAAACATGTGTGAAGATAGCTTTCCATTTAATAAAGATTTATTTAGGATCTAAAAAATTTATCCTAGGCTAAGTCTAAAAGTTTCTTTCAAAACACAATCTATAAGAGTACATGTATCCAAATTAAAGCTACATTTTGTACCTTCAAGGATAAAAGAGATCATTTATGTGATAATCGGATTCCGTGTAAAGTGTCTTTCAAAAGAAGATTTTGGGGTCATTTGGTGTATCATAAAATACTGACCTAAATAGCCATTAAATAATGTCTTCTTTACGTATGGATTGTTGTGAATTGTTTTACATTGTTTGTCATATGTTTGAAGCATCATAAATTACCATGTTTTAAAATCTATTAACCGGATAATATTTCTTTTAGCTGATTTCAAATTTTAATTCAAAACCAATGTAAGCCAACATAGGAGATTCAAAACTAGTGATTTCAAAATCAATCATTCGTTGATCAATGTTAAAATAAATAATTTCAAAATCAAGATTTTACTATATTTCACGACACACCAAATGACTCCATTGCGTAAGACTCCTCATCATGAAAAATCCACACGCTCCAAAAACATATCAGAAAGTTAGATTTTATCAAAACCAAATTTTCTCAAGTGAATTTACCAATTAACAAGATGGACAAAGAAACTAAGCTATAACTTCGTAACACATCTATTTTTAACATTTTAGCTCCTTACACCTTCCATCTCCATGCAGACTCATCAGAGCAGCAGGCGAAGCATGATGGCAGCAGCATGCACAGCACCATCAACGTTAACGAGTACAGGAAAGCCCTCTGGACAAAATCCTATGTGGACGTATGGACCAAGTTCCAATCCCACCTCCGGCCAATCACCAGCACCACCACCCCACCTTCGCAGTCGCCGCCAACCGCACCAAGCAGCGCTCTGCCGGCGGACGACCCCGCTACGCCCTGCGCCACCCCTCTCGCGCCAATCCCCGCCGGGTCCCGGCCTCCTGCCTCGCCCACACACTTCTCCTCCTGCAATTCCCGTCTCCAAGCCCACTTATTGGAGCCCCAGAACCAGGAGGCCCCGCACGGCGCGATGCGCGATGCGCGACTCCGAGCTCCACGCCCTCTTCCTTGACTACTTCAACGCCAGTCTAGAGGCATACGGCATCTGCTCCTCTCTTCTGTGCTCCATCTGCCAGCTTCGCGGCACGCATCACAGCATCCAGAGGCTTCTCCACCACACTGCTGCTACCGTCGACTGCGCACAGCTCGTCTCCTACGTAGAGCTCGAGAACCCACTCTCCTCGCTGACGACCGGCCGCTTCCGCCGAGTCCACGACCTCTGCGACTCGCTCACCCGCCGCCTCACGTGCGACCCCGACGCCATCAGGCGGCGCGTGCGGCGACTCCGGTGCGCCGCGGGGTTCACCCTCGCGGGTGCATGCGGCGCCCTGGCTGCCGGCTTGTTGCTGGTGGGGGTGCACGCGACCGTGGCGCTGGCGGCGGCGGGTGGGCCGGCGCTGGGCGCCCCGCTTACGGCCTGGGTCCTGCGGAGGGTGGGTGCGGCGCGGGCCTGCGGGCTGGGGCGCCTTAGGGAGCAGGTGGATGCGGCCACGCGGGGGGCGTACGCCGTGGGGCGGGTCATGGAGACGGTAGGGAGGATGGCGGCGCGGGTGCACGACAAGGTGGAGCACAGGAAGGAGGTGTTTATGCTGTTCCTGCGCAGTGGGGAGCGGTGGGTGCTGAGGGAGGCGGTGAGGGGAGGCGGCGAGGTGTTCCTGGCGCAGCTGGACGAGCTGGAAGAACAGGTCTACTGGTGCGTGCTCACCATCGACCGAGCGCGAAGGCTTGTCGGCCAAGAGATGGTTCTGGTTGGAACGATGAGTTCCCCAAGATAGCAAGAAACTTCTCAATAAGGTTCAGCTTGTTAAAAGTCCTCTGGAGGCTTCAGATTGGTAGAAACAGAGATAAATGTATTTTTAGTTTTTTCACTTTCTTTGAATTTTTTGATGGACTTTTTCATGAATTTGTATAAAGGGGTGCTCAATTTTGTCATGCCATCTTCCTCTACAAAATTTTAAATTGGGAAGGATCTGTAAACTTCTCCTGATTTTTCACTCTGAAGTTTCCTTTAATTCTCTATGTTTTTGTGAAAATTTGAGAATGCAAATGCAAATGCAAATGCTGCCGAACCACATGTCCAGTCATATCCGGCTTTCGGCGAAATTCAGAAATAATATACGTACGAAACATAGCGTAATTGAAATGAAAGTATGGGAGTCCACAAAGTAATAATAAACAGTTATCCATCACACAAATTCAAATAATAATAAATTAACACAATTTACAAAAAGTCTCATAATAAATAACTGTCTATGAATAATATAATCAATCTCTCTCAACTTCTTAGAATCTCACAATTACATAACAGACTCAAATACTTCTTACTACATCAATGTACTAAAATAAAAAGACTCAACTACCACAACAAATCTTGAATCCAATAAACTCTAAGCACACCTAATTCTTATGTTTAGAATCAAAATCCAACTCTCTGATCACCTCACTTAAAAAATTGAGAAACAAACTTACTGCGTACAAAACTCAATAGATATCATCTCCTCCATAGACTAAACATATAATAATTGAAATTCACGTGGTAACTAACTCATCTCATAAACAATTCACAATAATACATATAGATCAAATAAGAGAATGATACAAAATACGATCTTACATATATCTCATATCAAATCGAAAGAATTTTTTAATAGTCTGAAATAACATGTTAATTCATAATACGTATTATATTTATATTAAACTTTCTTACTTTACTTGAAGACAAACTCCTAACCATAAGTATATCACATAATTCCTCTAAGGCATAAAGAGACTCATATCATATCATACATGACGAACAAATATAACTAGTAGCATGTGATCAAGTTACACAATTCAGAGCTCAAATACATACTTAAAACAAATTATAATAAACTTAAAACATATCTAAATTGTACTCATTATGTGTCAAAATTATCTTATTTTACATATTAAATATATAAACATTCTAACCACAACATAAAGGGTCACACACACACATATATCGAGTACTAAGGCAATAGTATCAAGTCTTGACTACTGCAGAACTGAACATCACACATATCCTACGACTATATTATACTGAAGTAAGTTTCATGAATTTTACTTTTTGCCCTTGACTCACATAATACTATATCCAATCAGGATGCTTATATTAGAATTAGACCACATAATCCCCTTAAAATGGCCTTGTCTATGTTACACATTAAATTAGATGGCACATATCTTATAGAGGTGGACATTCATCATAAATCCGGAATTAATATTAACTATATAGCCAATGATACATATATTCAAAAGTAATATATTTTTCTATGAAAACAAGCATTTTAAAGACAACATAATGTTATACTGTGAAATTTCAGATAAACCTAATTCCAACAAGTTACATATGCAATATAATTTCCGGAGCATGCTATATAATTTTCATATATCAAAACTAATTTTTCTAGGTTGAAACTATAATAAATAATACAAATAATAGCAAGTAAATTCATAAAATAATCAAACTTGGTAGACATGATATAAATATCATGTGGAAAGTGTCTACAAAGTTTTGTTAAGATCCGACCTCCTATGATCCGACCATGAGATAACATCTCGTTGGACTTCATATCGGCTCTACCACAAATGGAGGAGTTGGGCTCGATCCTCGTGGTGATGGACCGCTTCTCCAAATATACAATCTTCATCCCAACCCTGCTACATTGCACTGCTTAAAAAGTTGTCCAGCTATTTTTGAAGTATGTTGTGAAGTATTGGGGTGTACCCCAAAATATAGTAAGTGATCGCGACTCGTTGTTTTTTGTATATTTTTGGACAGAGTTATTATGTCTGCTTGGGTCGAAGCTTTACTTCTCCTCTAACTTCCATCCACAAATCAACAGCTAGACCGAAAAAGTTAATGCCTTGTTGGAGCAATACTTGAGGCATTTCATCAGTGCCAATTAGAAGGATTGGGTTGACTTGATTGATGTCCCCCAGTTCTTTTACAACCTACAGAAGAGTTTTTCTTTTGGGCAGAAGCCCCTTCGAGCTTGTGATGGGGCAACAACCTTCGACGCCGGAGGCCATCATAGTCGAATATGCGGGAGCTAGTCCCGCAGCCTTTCGGCTAACCCAATATTGGCATCGATAGTAAGAGATTGCTTGCAGCTACTTAGAGAATGTTGCCAAGAAGATGAAGAGTGAGCCGATGCAAGAAGAAGGCCCGTTGAAAACAAGATTGAAGACATGGTAAAGGTGAAGCTTCTTCCAAGACAGCACAAGTTCACTCGCCACATTCACAAAGGCCTTGTTCGCAAGTATGAAGGCCCGTTCCCAATCATCGAACGGGTTGGCAAGGTTGCATACAGGTTGAAGATGCCGCATTGGTACTGATGTAGACTGGATCTATCACGACCGGATTCCGAGACTGGAACCCGGAGAAGTGGATCCGAATCCGGTTCGGATAGGTGCTATCGAGGCCCGACAGGGATCCGGAAGGCCGAAGAGGCGGAGGCGAAGACGAGGGTCCGAAGGCCGAAGGGCGCTTCGATCGGAGCGGGCTCGTCTCCGGGAAGTCGGGGCCGAGGCTCCTGTTGCAGGGCAGCCGTCGTACTGTCGACAGGCGATGAAGCCGAAGCCGACGGTCTGAGGCCGGGAGGGTCTCGGACTCGGCTTGCTCTTGGATAGTGAGCCCAAAAGCTCTTTTGCCGGACGAGGGGACAGCGCGGGGCCGAGTCTCCAGGGCAGCCGTCGTACGGCGTCGAGACCAGGGAGAGGAGTCCGAGGTCGGCGGTCGAGACCGACTCGGGAAGGTCGGCGATGATTCAAACCGAGCCCCTGCAGGAGGGAAAGAAGAAGAAAGACCGGTCAGCAGGAGTCCCGGGCTCTGGCCCTTAGGAACCCCCTCCGACGGTCAAGTTAGCTTCTGAAGATGATTCGATTCAGAAGGCAAGAAGTAGCTTTAATGCTATTTGGACCGTAGTCCTTAAGGGTCTCGGAGGCAAAGAGTTGCATACCTTTGGCAATAAATAGCGGTGTATTTATAGCAGAGGATAGAGGTTGGTTAGCGGTGGTAGCCGATATAGGACTATGTTTGGGCTTACTGGTAAACCGCCATAGTGCCTGATCCGCCACCGGAGTGGGCCGGACTCGGCTATCGGGCCGAAGGGGGTTGGGCCGCTGAGGGGCCGAAGCCTGCTGGGCCTTGGACTGCCGTGCTGTTCCCGGGCCTTAGGCTGATGGGCCGCTGACGGGCTGAAGCCTGTTGGGCCGGGAGCGATGGTGCCGCTTATGGGGCCGAGGGCTGCTGGGCCGCCGATGGGCTGGAGGCTCCCGGAGGGCCTGATACTGCCGCTGTTGGGCTGAACGGGGTTTGGGCCTGCTCTAATGGGCCGAATCGGATTCTGCCTCATCACATAGCCCCCCACTCTTGTCTTCCTCAGCTCTGAGATGGCGAGAGTATAGCCCGAAGCTGCCAAAAGAACATCACAACAGGTGTCTTACCCGAAGCTCTGTTCTCTTTTTACTGGGAAGAGGGGGCCCTCGGTCGGCCGAGGGCTACGCGGTTGCTTCGTCCCCGCTCGGAGTGGCGACGAAGGCTCGGAGCCAAGAAGCCGAAGGGCCGAGCCCTCTGACTCGTGTCAGGCTCCATTAAATGGACGGGATGGCGCGTCGCCTCGCGAGGGAGCACGGGACACGCGTCGCACATCCGGCCGCTCCGTCGAAAACACAAAAGGATCCTGACCGCTCTCGGGTCGCGGATCGCCTCGGCTCTCTGCCCGAGGCTTCACTCGGATTGCCGCCTCTTTCATCTTCAGCGCGCGGATCGGGACACGTGTCGCGTATCCGGGCGGTCAGCCGAAGGGTCGGAGCGCCCTCGGCCGTTGATTGCTTCGCTGCAAGTCCCGGAGCCGGTCCGTCATCACTGCCGAAGGACGGTGCACGTGGCGTGCATCTGAGAGGAGCGAGGGGACGAGCGGGACGATCTCGGCCGTTGGCTTCGGCGGGAGGCGCTTCGAGTGGGCTCTATAAATACAAGCCCTCAGCAGGGCACTGTTGTTCTTCCTACTGCTGCGCTTGCGTTTCCTCTGCGATCATCCAAGCTCTTCTTCCTTCTCCAGCGGAAAACTAGCTTCCTGAAGGCTTCGTCCGAGCTCGCCGGCCACCGTGGGAAGGTCTCCATTCCTCGGAGCGCATCGCTGGTGGAGCTGGGAGGTTTGAGAAGCCGCACTCGGTTCAGGAGAGATTTCCTCCCCCTTCCTGCGAGTAAGCCCTAGCTTTCCTCCTTCCCTTCGTGGCCTTATGGTCCGGGGTTCTTCCAGTGAGATTACTCCTTCGGACGAGGAGTATACTCCTTCCCACTCTCCTCGATCTCTCCTGTCATATCCCCTCACCTCAGACTCCCCTGCCTCAGCGATGTCTGAAGAGTCCGAGGTCTCCGGGACTGAGGGGTCCGAGGCTTCCGGAGCCGAGGTTTCCGGGGCCGAGACCTCCGGGGCCGAGTACGCCGAAGAGGTCCGGAACCCAGGCCAGGCTTCCACTTCGGGACTCCGTCGTCCTGATATGGCTTCGGAAGCATCCTGCGCCCTTTCGGACGCAGAGGTTACGCGCCTTGTCTCTTACTTCCAGCTCCCTTCCTGGATGACGGTCCTTCGGCCTGACTCCGCCACCCGGGCTAACAATTTCCGCCCGGGTTCCTTCTCTATTTACGTTGATAGCTTCGAGGCGGGTTTCCGTCTTCCACTCTCCACCTTCGTCATCAACCTTCTCAGCTTCTACGGGCTGGCCCCGTCTCAGCTTTTTCCCAACTCCTGGCGCACCGTATACGGCTTCTTGAACGTCTTCGCTCATGTAAAGATCCGCCCTTCCATCAATGTCTTCCGCTGTCTCTTCAAAATCCAAAGGCAGGGGAAGTCCGAGTGGTACTGCTTCATCCCTCGGGTCGGGCGAAGCGTATTCTCCGGGAAGCCTTCGTCCATCCATGGCTGGAAGAGGAAGTTCGTCTTCGTCTCCCTGCCGGAGAAGGAGGAGAGCGTGTGGCCCTTCCCTACCGAATGGGCGCCGCTGGCCGCAGGCCTCTCGGATCCTCCTATCCTCACCCCAGTCCAGAACATCCTCGTGGGTCGCATCCAGATGATGGCCCTGTACAATGTCTGGGGGCTTCTCAGCGCGTCGGAGCGTCTGGTGACCGCCGGGGTATGGCCGGATCCCCGGTCCGATCCGGTGCGGGCCTTCCCCTACCTTCCTCCCGGGGAGACTCCTCGGGGCTGCGGAGGAAGGGCTGCCGCTCCTCTGGCCGAAGCTCTTCCGGCTGAGGATGCTGATGAAGTTTCGGCCGAGGGTAAGTCGGCTCTAAGTTTGTACTTGCTCATTGTTCTGTTTCTGACAGGCTCTTCTTGCTTGCAGCAATGGCCGATCTCGACGCCCTCCTCGATCGGATATCCGACCAGCGCGGTCCGGGCCGGGCGCCGGCCTCGCAGGCGGCAGGCAGGTCCGGCCGAGGCGCTGGGGCTCCGAGGACCCGAGGCGGGGTTCCAAGGATTGCGGCCTCTACTGAGGGCCGTGCCGCTGCCGCCGCTCTCGAGAGGGAGCAAAAGTCCAAATTCGCCGCTCGAAGGGGCGGCCGAGCGTCGAAGCGCCCCCGGTCGGAAGGGGCCGTAGACGCGGAGGAGGCTCCGCTGGTCAGGAGGAGTGCCGAGGCCCGAAGGGCCGCGAGGCTGGCGTCTCCTGAGGCGCCGAGGGGCGATTCCCCTCCGGCTGTGGCGGCCGGGGTCGGTGACGAAGGCGCCGGGTCGCAGGCGCCCCGGGCGCAGCGCAAGTGGTGGCGCCCCGAACCGGGGATTTACGAGGACGAGAGTATGGAAGACTCGCAGACGTGCCTCCGTCTGCTCCGCAGTCTTACTCTCCCTTCGGCCTTTGAAGGGCTGAAGCGTCATTCGGTCATCGACCTGGCGGCGATGAGCGCTCGGTTGTCTGTCCAGGTAATGAGCTTGAAGGTGCTTCAGTCGAGCTTTCCTTAGCTTTCCCTTGGTTTTCCTTTTTTTTCTGATCATTGTTTGCTTTCGGCTCGCAGGCTGCGGTGACGGGTAGCGTCCTGATGCACCATCAGGAGCAGCTCCGACTCCAGCTCCTGGAGGCCGAGAGGGAGTCAGACGGCTCGGGCGAGGGCACTTCGGTGGTGCCCGACATCGAGCCTTTAGTTGATGGGCTCGTAACCTCGAGTGCCCGGGCGCGGGCGCAGCTTGAGGAGAGGGCAGCTGAGGCCCGCGCTTCCGCCAAGGCCAAGGTGAAGGCCGAGGGGGAGCTCGCCGCGGCACAGTCCGAGATCCGGGCCCTCAAGGCCCAGATTCAAGAGAAGGACTCCCGGCGGGCCTCGGAGAAGCGGCGACACGCCGAGGAGGTATCGGCGTTGAAGCAGGAGCTGGAGGAGGTGGCGGACATGGCCGTAGCTGATTACAAGGCCGGCCCGGACTTTACCGAAGAGATTATCCAAGCTCAACTGCTGGCTTCTTCCTCCGTCTTCGACCTCGGGTTGGCTGTCGCCCAGAGGGCCTGCCCGAGCGTCGATCTGACTGGGGTCGCCCTACCGAGGGGTGAGGAAGCCAAGGAGCTCCTGTCTTGGTGGCAGGGACTTATGGCCGAGAGGACCTCGACTCCTGCGCCGGATGATGAAGCTGCGCCCGCCGAGGGGGCCCCTGAGGAGGCTGTCCCTGAGGAGGCTGCCGACGAGGAGGCTGCCGCTGAGGAAGCTGCCGCTCCTGAAGCGGTGCAGATCGTCGACTCTCCCTCTCTCTCTCCCTCTCCGGGACAAGCCGCAGCCGAGGTGGAGGAGGCCGAAGCCGAAGAATGACGCGGGGATCTGCCCCGGTTTTCTGCTTCTTCTTCTGTTGTAAGCCCTCGGCCAAGGATATGGCCGGTTTGTGTACTTCCTTTTCTATAAATATAAGGAATGTTTTCGGCTTTACCTTGGTGTTTGTGTATGATTGACCGAATATGGCCCTTCAGAAGCCTGAGATCCTGTCATCGTTCGCTATAGCTTGTAAGGCCGAGACCCGATGTAGGTTCGGATAGAATGTCGCCATAGTATTCGGCCGGGGCCTTTACTAACGTGGTCCACATGATCCGAAGGGACATATTGCCGCTTCTGATGTATTTCGGGTGGCCGAAGCCACTCATGCTTCTGCTTGCGCGAACTTAGATATGCCCTGCCGCTTCCCGAACCGGTATACGCGGCCGGAACCACCTTCGGATCAAGGTATCGGCGGGCTTAGGAAGAATGCCATGTCGCTCCCGATACGGTTTGCATGGACTTGGAAAGAATACCATGCCGCTCCCGATACGGTTTGCATGGCCGAAGCCACTCCCGGTACGGTTTACACGGACTTAGAAAGAATACCATGCCGCTCCCGATCGGGACGGGTTATTTGCGGGCTTATACCTTACCGCTTCCCGATCCAGCATACGTGGCCGAAGCCACCCTCGGATCAGGATTACCTGCGGATTTTTGTATACCTTGCCGCTTCCCGATCGGGTATATGTGGCCGAAGCCACCCTCGGATCAGGATTACCTGCGGACTTTTTAGAAAAGCCATGCCGCTTCCCGATCGGTACGGGTTATTTGCGGGCTTATTCCTTGCCGCTTCCCGATCCGGTATACGCGGCCGAAGCCACCCTCGGATCAGGATTACCTGCGGATTTTTGTATACCTTGCCGCTTCCCGATCGGGTATATGTGGCCGAAGCCACCCTCGGATCAGGATTACCTACGGACTTTTTAGAAAAGCCATGCCGCTTCCCGATCGGTACGGGTTATTTGCGGGCTTATACCTTGCCGCTTCCCGATCCGGTATACGCGGCCGAAGCCACCCTCGGATCAGGATTACCTGCGGACTTTTGTATACCTTGCCGCTTCCCGATCGGGTATATGTGGCCGAAGCCACCCTCGGATCAGGATTACCTGCGGACTTTTTAGAAAAGCCATGCCGCTTCCCGATCGGTACGGGTTATTTGCGGGCTTATACCTTGCCGCTTCCCGATCCGGTATACGCGGCCGAAGCCACCCTCGGATCAGGATTACCTGCGGACTTTTGTATACCTTGCCGCTTCCCGATCGGGTATATGTGGCCGAAGCCACCCTCGGATCAGGATTACCTGCGGACTTTTTAGAAAAGCCATGCCGCTTCCCGATCGGTACGGGTTATTTGCGGGCTTATACCTTGCCGCTTCCCGATCCGGTATACGCGGCCGAAGCCACCCTCGGATCAGGATTACCTGCGGACTTTTTAGAAAAGCCATGCCGCTTCCCGATCGGTACGGGTTATTTGCGGGCTTATACCTTGCCGCTTCCCAATCCGGTATACGCGGCCGAAGCCACCCTCGGATCAGGATTACCTGCGGACTTTTTAAAAAAGCCATGCCGCTTCCCGATCGGTACGGGTTATTTGCGGGCTTATACCTTGCCGCTTCCCGATCCGGTATACACGGCCGAAGCCACCCTCGGATCAGGATTACCTGCGGACTTTTTAGAAAAGCCATGCCGCTTCCCGATCGGTACGGGTTATTTGCGGGCTTATACCTTGCCGCTTCCCGATCCGGTATACGCGGCCGAAGCCACCCTCGGATCAGGATTACCTGCGGACTTTTTAGAAAAGCCATGCCGCTTCCCGATCGGTACGGGTTATTTGCGGGCTTTTGTTGAGAAATCCGTGCCGCTCTGATTCGGTATGCATGGCCGGAGCCACTCCGAATCAGGTTGCTGCGGATTTTAAAGAATACCATCAGGTTCTCCGAGAAAGAGATTTTTATTTATTCCTTCCGGCTAATAGTCCGAGGGGTGTAATTTACAGGAAGTGCCGAAGGTGCTCCGTTTTTCAAATAAAAACGGGGGACGCGTGTCCGAAGGGGTCCCTAATTCGTGAGCCCCCTGGTCGCTTTCGCTTACAAACACTCTTGTTTCAGAAGCATAGCCTTGGAAAGGAGGATCTCTTTGGATGCTGCCTTACTTCTTTGAGGTCCTCGAGTTGCGCCTCTGTCGAGGCCGTTCCTACCGTCATAGTGGCAGTTGGCCCTCTCTGACGAGGCGATCTATCTCCTCCCGAAGTTGCCGGCATTCGTCGGTCGTGTGGCCGGTTCCCTGATGGTAATCACAATATCTGCTGGGGTCCCTTCGGCGAGGATCAGTTTTCATGCGCTGTGGCGGCCGGAGCATATGCTTTATCTCTGTCAGTATTCGGGAAGGGGGAGCAGGTAGCAATAAGCGTCGTGGCTGCGGACCTCGTTTCCTGCCTCGGATCCACTCCCTTTGACATTGCCCACACAGGAGCTCTTGACTCGCAGGTTGATGGTGAGCCGCTAGAGGGGCAGGTGATGCCGAAGGCTCGTCGTTCACCGAAACGGCCTCGTCAATGGAGACTTGTGAAGACGCTGGCCGAGGCTCCTCATTCTGTACAGGGCGAAAGGGAGGTGCTGGTTGGGGGAGCTGACTCAATACCCCCATGTACTGGGCCATGGCAGATACCATGTTTGCCAAAGATGTGACAGTGGCCGTCAGTGCGGTCATTTGTTGCTGAAGTTCCTTTATCCGGTTGTCTCCAACAGTAGACCCTGTCATGGTTGGTTGAGTGGCGCTTGCTGGAGCGGATGAAGTGCCTTCGGGAGGCAGAGATTGCGCTGGGATTGCCCATGTCTCTGCTTCGGCCTGTCCGAATTGTCGGGTTTGTGACATGACTTAATTGTTTGTTTCCCACAGACGGCGCCACGTGATGTAGACTGGATCTATCACGACCGGATTCCGAGGCTGGAACCCAGAGAAGTGGATCCGAATCCGGTTCGGATCGGTGCTATCGAGGCCCGACGGGGATCCGGAAGGCCGAAGAGGCGGAGGCGAAGACGAGGGTCCGAAGGCCGAAGGGCGCTTCGATCGGAGCGGGCTCGTCTCCGGGAAGTCGGGGCCGAGGCTCCTGTTGCAGGGCAGCCGTCGTACTGTCGACAGGCGATGAAGCCGAAGCCGACGGTCTGAGGCCGGGAGGGTCTCGGACTCGGCTTGCTCTTGGATAGTGAGCCCAAAAGCTCTTTTGCCGGACGAGGGGACAGCGCGGGGCCGAGTCTCCAGGGCAGCCGTCGTACGGCGTCGAGACCAGGGAGAGGAGTCCGAGGTCGGCGGTCGAGACCGACTCGGGAAGGTCGGCGATGATTCAAACCGAGCCCCTGCAGGAGGGAAAGAAGAAGAAAGACCGGTCAGCAGGAGTCCCGGACTCTGGCCCTTAGGAACCCCCTCCGACGGTCAAGTTAGCTTCTGAAGATGATTCGATTCAGAAGGCAAGAAGTAGCTTTAATGCTATTTGGACCGTAGTCCTTAAGGGTCTCGGAGGCAAAGAGTTGCATACCTTTGACAATAAATAGAGGTGTATTTATAGCAGAGGATAGAGGTTGGTTAGCGGTGGTAGCCGATATAGGACTATGTTTGGGCTTACTGGTAAACCGCCATAGTGCCTGATCCGTCACCGGAGTGGGCCGGACTCGGCTATCGGGCCGAAGGGGGTTGGGCCGCTGAGGGGCCGAAGCCTGCTGGGCCTTGGACTGCCGTGCTGTTCTCGGGCCTTAGGCTGATGGGCCGCTGACGGGCTGAAGCCTGTTGGGCCGGGAGCGACGGTGCCGCTTATGGGGCCGAGGGCTGCTGGGCCGCCGATGGGCTGGAGGCTCCCGGAGGGCCTGATACTGCCGCTGTTGGGCTGAACGGGGTTTGGGCCTGCTCTAATGGGCCGAATCGGATTCTGCCTCATCAGGTACAATATGCATCCTGTCTTCCATGCAAGCTTCCTCAAGCCCTTCCACATCGACTGCCATGACCTGGCAAGTGGGTTGCCTGTTAGGCTACCGCCAGTTGTCTCAGCCATTGAGAAGCAAGTCAAAACCATCCTTATAGAGCATAGATGGCGCCTCCCTAGTGGTGTGGAGCAACTAGAATATTTAGTCGTATGGAAAGAGCTGCCATATTCCAAATAGCTAAGAGGCCGAAGAAGACTTGCAGGGCGATGAAGACATCCTGCAAGAGTTCAAGCACCAATCGATGAGGGCATCGACACCTTTAGTGGGGGAGCCTATCACACCGATCCAACGTTGTTCGCATGGCCACGGCCCATGCCTCGTAATGTACAAAGTCTTCTTTTTGCTTAAGCTCACCTAGAGATCCTCCTAACCTCACTCAAAAAAGGCCATTTGTTGGAGAATTTTATGTCCAGGCGTAGAGGAGAGGGGGATTTTCCAAAGGATTAGTAGAGGTAAAAGAACTTGATGATCATTAAGTGGGGCCTTGATGTGCATGCCAAACTTGCTATCCATTTTCGCTCAAGCCTATTCCCCCGAGTCGTCCATCGTCCCTTGTAAAGTTCTCTTACTTAAATATATGAATTGTTGTCTTGTTGGTTAACCTCCCATGCCTCGCTCTTGTGCATTGCTTGTTAGTTTGGTGGGTGCATTTGTGTTCTTCATGTAGGTGCGGAGCTGCACGACGCTGACTGGCCTATAGCAGCCAGTTGCACGGGCACCGCACGGCCTCGAGTCACGCAATGACTTGAGATCGTAACACTTGACAACCCAAGTAACTTAAAACAAAGAGTAATACTAACTATATTGTCAAGTGCTTGGCAGGCCAAGTGACTTAAAACAAAGAGTGTCGCCTGTGCCTGGTTCAGTTAGTATATAAAAGCACCTAACATGGGTGGGAAGGGAAACATCAGGGTTCAATCCTTGGTGGCATGTGTAGGTTTCTAAGAGCTTTACCACTAGGGCAAAGCCAGTTCCAAAAAAAAAAGACTTAAAACAAAGAGTAATACTAATTATATCGTCAGGTGCAACTGCATCATTTAATGGTGCAGCTACACTGAAAAAGAAAAAAAGCAAGACTTGAAATTTAAAATTGGACCTTACATATCCCACAAATTCGTTCGTCCTTAAGGTCGGACCCTGTGTCACATGTTTTACCAATTCTTTAAGGTCCTGTTTGGCATCGGGATAAGCCAGGGATAAGCCAGGGATATCCCCATTCCTCGTTTGGCATTGTAAAAAGTCACGAGGATAAGAGGGGTTAAGGGGGATAGGGATAAGGGAGTTTAACCCCATTTTTGGGGTTAGATATGGGGATAACTTATTCCACCAAAAAGGTGGAATGACTTATCCTCGCCCTCATTGTTACCTTCATTTGCCCCTTCTCCTAGTTCATAAAATAATAATATATTTAACTCTAATAATTATTTTATTACTATCTAATGACGTTAAATATATTATTAAATAAAATTCTTAATCAAATCGATACCACCTATAGAATATATTATTATATTTATCTTATATATCATTATCTTTAAATAGTGCTAATAAGTATTTTAATATATTATTATATATAATATAATATCATATATTATTATCTTAAATTAGTATTTGTACTTAAATTATTAGTATTAGTACTAATAAGTATTAGTATTACATCGTATTCTTAAAATAGTAATATAATTAACTCTAATAACAACTTTATTTCTAGTTAATGACATTATGTCATTAAATAGAAATATGAATCAAGCCAATACGGATGGAATATATTATTATACTAAATAATAGTAATAAGCATCTTTAATATATTATTATACATAATATAATAATATATATTATTATCTTAGATAGTACTAATAAGTTTTTTAATATATTATTATATATTATAAAATAACATATATTATTATATTAAATTAATATTAGTACTTATATTAGTAATATTAGTACTTACATACTAATATTAGTATTAATAAGCATTAGTACTACATTAGATTTATAAAATAATATACTTAAATTCAATAACGGCTTCATTACTAGCTAATGACACAATGTGTACTTTAATATATACTTTAATATATACTTAAATTCAATAATACTTAAAATAATATATATAATACTTAAATAAATATATAAGCATTTTTAATATATTTTATATAATATAATAATATACATTATTATTTTAAATAACACTAATAAATATTTTAATAGATTATTATATAATATAATACATATATTATTATCTTAGATTAGTATTAGTACTTACATACTAGTATTAGTACTAATAGACATTAGTATTACATCGGATTTATAAAATAATAATATAATTAACTTTAATAATGGTTCATTTACTATATTGAATAATACTATTAAGTATATTTAATATATTATTATATTCTAATTATATGTTAATTATGTGTAGTATAAATTGAGTGCCTTTAAAATATAATTAAATTCAATAACTTGAATTAAGTATGTTTAGTGTATCATGATACGAGTAATAAAAAATAAAAAAATATTTACACTTAATATACTACATATATATTGAATATATAGTTATATTACATAAAATAATATAATACCCATGTTACTTTAGATTAGAAAGGTAACAATGTCTTTTTCACAACTTATCTTCCATACTGTGCTCATTTTCACCAAATAGAGAATATGATTAACTTTTTTCTTATCCCCTCACATACCAAACACATCACAGAATAAGGATAGGGATAAATTAATCTAAGTTAATTTATCCCTATTCTTCCATTTTTCTATCCCGATACCAAACAAGACCTAAAGAATTTGACTACGAATTCGTCATGCATGTGTGGGAACGTGGGTTACCCTACGGCTTAAATAGCCCCCTCAATGCATAGTTTTACGAGTGTTCTTCTTTAACTCATCCATTGGGAAGGTGCCCTTCGACTCCCCACTTCTCATTTCTGCCATATGTGAGTTACACATTTTCTATAATTAAAGAGGAAACCTGTTCCATGGGGAGAGTAACAGTTTTCAATTCCTCCTTGGTTTAATGGGAAAGGTACCTTCTTCCCTATATAAAAAGAGGAGAATAACTTGTTGTACCTTCAAGTTTTATTATATTGCCATCTGGCGGTGCAGCCATACATATATATATTTAAATTTTTTGAAGGGGCCCAAGATGCATTGAGGTTCAATTTTTGAATTTTTTATTTTTTTTTGAGATCAAAAATTAAATTATATGAATATGTAAGATATTTTGGGATTTTTAAAAAAATTTAAAAAAATATCTTTTCTATTTTAGTTGCACCGTCAAATATAATACTTGACAATGCAACAAATTATTCTATTAGCTCCACTTTGTTTGCAGAATAAGTTATTATGTAGGATCCACTGACTGAATAGCATATACTAGAATAAGGAGTGTTTCGGTTTGATAGTTTTATCGGGCCCTGACAGAATAAGAAGAATAAGTAATTCTTAAGTCTAAGGTGAGATGGCTTATTCTCTTTTTTATTCTCCGAATACATTATTCTGTACGGTATAAGTCATTCTGCTTGTTAAAATAAAATTAAACTTATTATTCTCTTATTCGTCTTTATTCTTTTCCTATTCTCCAATCAAAGTGGCGCTAAAAAGAGAAGCAAGGCTCCCCATCTGCCAAGGCTTCTATGAGAAGGTGTGCCAAGGCTACAGGAGATATGAGGAAACTTGCACCGGGTACTATCAATGTCTTCCTCGGTCATCAACATTTTTAACATACTGTGGATGGTCCAGCTCCTAATGACATCTTCCACAGTTGATCAGCACTTCTCTTTCGTTGTAGCTCAGTGGTTGAGTTCTATGGGCACAAGGCCCAGCAGCGAGGAATCGAATCCTTACAAATTCAAACTATTTTCATTTTTCCCAACTCAAGCTTCATCTCAACATGGGACCCACGAGTGTCATATGCGCTCACCAAACAGCAACTCACAAAAAACCTTCCAAATAAAGCCACCCTAAAAACCCCCGGTTGCGGCTGGAACATTACACCCCCTGCTACCCGAGTAGGGGGTATTGATCCTTGTCGGCACCACTGTGTTAGGACAGGCGGATAGTTGATCAACACTTCGAAATGTCGTTTGATAAACAAACATTTTTTTCTTTTCATTAGTATACGTTTGGACTAAAGTCCAACAGTACTGAGAGAGAAAAAATATCAAATATTGTAAAAAAACTTCTCAGATGATCTCAAAAGTTGGCAGATACTTAGGTCCTCTTTCTCTTAGTACTACTAAACACCGATCCAAACGTATAGTGAGAGGATCTCTTCTCTTTTCTTTTACATCAGATGCACGTAGTTGATTCTATGTTTTATAGGCAATTCATGCTTCCGTTGCATTGAACATTTTTACGCGCAATTGTCCAGGAGCTTAGTCACATCAACGAGTGTCGTTCTCGATCGAACTGGAGGTAAACAGCCTTTTTTAACACATTTTTATCATCTATTTTTAACACATAGTTATCATCTAACTTGATCTCATTTAAACTGCATCTCATCTAGAAGCATACTGTATATACGTCCTTTGTACAGTCGGTGCACTGCATCCAACCAATAGAAAGATGCCACGACTCTGGTTGATGGAGTTACAAATAGGAATTTGGACAGCCTCTTGTCGTTTGGGCACGCGTAATATTCCCCATCCTAAAGATCTCATTCCCAGAAGTACATTACTTGGAGCATTTATCTAGTTGAAACTTTCTTGGGTATGTTTTTAGTAAAATAAGATTTTTTAAACCTCAATAACAGGTAATCTCCATTCTTCCTCTCACACGTATAAACAGGATATGCTTGTGGAGCCTTTCCTTCTACTCCATCTATCTCTGTTAGATATAAGTCTTTTTCTTGCCCTGGAGATCTTTTTTCATTTTGCTACATCTTCATCCAGCAGAGACCTTTGAATGAAACAAATTAATTGCAATTTTTTAGTATCGTACGTATGATCTACCTAAGATGTATTGATTCTTATTGTTTTTTCTTTTTTTGAATCGGTACATATATTTATAGGTGACCAGAGGCAAAACTTGAGAGATCTTCCAAAATTAGAGATAATTCCTAATTGATAATTCTGTCTAATTAGGCAAGAAATTTAAATCCTAAGGATCTTGGATAAGTATCGAGGGGAATTTTTAGGCTCCAACGAGCCGGAATGGAACCTGAGACTTTTTAATTGGGAGGCAAGAGGTTAACCAACTATGCTAGACAACTAGTTGGATTCTCATTGTTATTTGTGGGCTCACCTTGGTTTGTTTAGTCCTCAAACATTCTCATGTCTAATTTATAGTAGAGCTAGCACAATTTGAATCATCCAATTACACCTTAGAGCAAGAGTGTCAATTGAGTGGATCAACCCATAGCCCAATTCAACTAAACCTAAATATTATTAAACTAGATTCACAAATTATTTAACATAGCGGTTGGGTTAAATTTGAATTTGCATTAGTTAAATTTGAGTTGAGTTGGATTGAAGTTAGGTTAATACAAGTTAAATCATTAACTTTGGTATTAATTTTTATAAAAAAATAGTATACTTCTAATAAATTATCTATAATTAAGCTAGTCGAAGCCAAATTCATTATTTTAAATTTAGGTTAGATTAAATTAATTGAATTTAAGTTGAATCTGAATTAGGTTGAAGTTGAGCTGAACTATTCTCACAACCCAAGTTACTGCATACAATCCAGTCCAATCCAGCTAATTGACACCCCTACGTGATAGTGCGATCCTTTTTACTTTACAGTTTTCTGATCAAAAGAGCAAACACATGAAAGCAGAGTTCCAGTAATCCCCTGCAGCAATTTCGTACACGTGCAGCGGCTTCTCACAGCTGCTGGATCATAACAGCATTCCCACGAATATAAGTGGCCCAAGGCACACAAAATCATAAAATCAAATCCGATAGCTGATGGAGCCAAAAAGATTTTGTTGAAGGGGCCAAGTGTGAGAGTTTTATGTGTGAATTATGTGTATGTAAATTTACTCATTTCAAAAAATGTAGCAGAATATATTTAAACAATGTTCAAATATGAAAAATAATATATATAAGCAATTTTAAACAATATGTACTAAATATATATTTTTATAAAATGATATACTAATTAAATACAGATAAGTATGTGTGCAAAGAAAGCCCAGCATGAATTAGTACTTAAAAGTGAATTCTACACTGTCATGTATTCTTCTGTACAACATTCAATTAAATGTGTAAGATGTCTCTATATCTTTACACTATTAATCAATCGAGAGAGACTTGGTGCACTCTCAAGCTTAATGAACACCTAAGTGTGCACCAAGTTGTTTTACTTTTTATGTTTTAAAATTTATATTTTCAGGTCAAGGTCGAGTTGACTTATACATCCGTACGAGGCACACTTTAATTTGTCGGCTAGAAATAATTTAAAAATAAATATTATTTTAATATTTTTATTCTTCTGATCAGTTTTTGATTTTTTAAAATTTTTATAGATGTCCAAATAAGATGTGCCTCGTACGTACGTGTAGGTCAGTTCGGCCCTGACCTGAAAACATAATTTTTAAAAAGTAAAAAATACAAATACTTAGTACACATTAGAAGTGTGTGCACCAGATATTTCTTTCACAAACACCTCGTGTGCACTAAGTATTTCTCTTAATCAAAATCTACCGTAACAAAAAAAACTACTGTCCACGTGTCAACTCGAATGCACTCTACCAAGTTCCTATCTTTTAAATTTTTTTAATAATCAAATTTATAATTAAAATAATCTATCCGTATCACCTATGATCAGATCTCTTAACATGTACAGTGCCTAGTCCACCTCCACGTCTAGGTCTTGGCAAGTGATTAGCTCTTGCACCAGGGGATTACTAGCCCTCTTAATGGCCAGCAAGCACAGGCAGGCGTGCTCCTCCAGCTCCTGCAGCTGCTCCAGCAGCCACCCCTCCTCCGTCTGCAGCCGCCTCACCATCTCCCTCCAGGGGTACCTCCTCGGCCGGTTCTGCAGGAACGCCCGCACCACCCCCCGCCCGTGCTCCACCTCGTCGTTCACCCGCGTCAGGATGCGGCCCACCGTGTCGAATTCGCGGTCGAGCGCGTACGCCCCGCGGGCCGCCTCGTCCAGCCGCATGCCTAGCCGCGCCAGCCAGCGCCGCTTGCGACGCCTTCCGGCAGAGACCCATGAAGCCCGAGCGCCGCGCGACCTGCCTCTGCAGGGACCTGAGCCGGGGGATCACCGGGGCGTACACGCCCCGGGTGGCGGGGGAGCTCACCAGCCCCGGCTGCGACAGGGGGTTGTCGAGCTGCGCGACGCGCGCCAGGTCCGAGAGCATGCAGCGGCGCTGCTCCGTGCCGCGCTCGGGCGGGGGGGTCTTGAGCAGCCTGACCACTCGCTGGATGACCCGGACATTGGCGCGGGCGCCGTCGATGGACTTGAGGAGCAGGTAGCAGAACTCCAAGGCCTTGGTGTCGCTCTCGAAGTAGTCCCGGAGAAGGCCATGGAGGGGGGCTTCGTCACCGGCAAGGAGCAGGTGTTCCAGCTGCGGAGAGAGAAGATGGCCAGCGGGGCCACGAGAGGCGTATGTTCCTGTTCTTGTTCTCGTTTGCCTTCGTCGTGTTCATCTTTCTCTTCTTCTTGGGTGGAGGTGGTGAATAATTGACTTGAGCCCCCTCTCAATCTCTTTTAGTATGTCTTCGTAAGACTTGGTTCTGAGGGCGCTCTTGTACTCCTCTTCCATGTCAAAGTTGCCGCAATCTCGGTTGGACTTGGATGGTGCCCTACAACTGTGTCCTGTGTGAAAGATGGCAAAAAAACGAAAGAAGAATATCTATGATCTATGGGAGACGGACATTAGTGTCAAATGTTAATATCTTAAAAATAAGATACGATGACACAGATAACATACGAAATACATAGTTACACGTATATATAATAAACTATGATAACTGAAATTTATTGAAATATAAACGATATAACTCAAATATATTAAATTTTATCATATAGACAAATATTTTGAGAAGATATGTTAAGTATTCTAAGAAATTTTTAGTATTTATTTTAAAATCTTGAAGTAGAGAGTTGGACACAAATGTCCAAATGTTGTGAATGTCCGACACGACTCTCTAATATAAATAAAAGTATCCACCAAATCATAGAAAATATGATTATTAATTTGTTACCATGTAAACAAATATATATCGTGTTGGATCCCTCACGGTCAAGATGGGCCGTGGAAATTAGATAACAGGAGGTGGCGCAAATTAGAAGATAAAGTTAGGTCAGGCCCTGCTCTGATACCATCTTATAAACCACAAAACCCAGATATTGAGTTTGAAGGGCCCAAGATCATAAGCACTGGCCACAACTGAAATTAACCGATGTAAGATTATTATATAGTCATTCTAACACTCTTCCTCACGGCTAAGATGGACCGTGAAAATTAGATAACAGGAGGTGGCACAAATTAAAAGATAAAATTAAGTCAAGTTTTGCTATAATACTATCTTACAAACCACAAAACCCGAGTGTTGTGATTTGTAAGATATCGTCACACATGAGAGGGAGAGAGAGAGATGTGTTCTCAAAGAATAGACCACGAGGATGCATACTAGAGTAGGGTATATAGAAAGGCACTTTCATATATCATTACTTTGTTAGCATGCAAACTAATATGGTTGAGAGAGAGAGAGAGAGAGAGATGTCAGATCTGTTGCCATACAATACTGACCTGACATTGTAGCTAGAGGAAGACGACCATGTCCCCTAACAGGGCGGTGGAAAAGAGCTGCAGTCTTCCCTTCTCTACTTGGAAGAAGCTAGTATTGGAGGTGAAGTAGCTAGAACTTTTTAAATTGTAATTAGGGGAATTGCAGCAAAGAAAGGTGAAGCAATCTCTCGATGTTGGCATAGGGGAACAGGGGGAAATCATCTATATATAAGTAACATACATGTAAACACGCAAGCATGAGATATTTAGAGGATGTTGGTCAAGTCCCCTTCACCATCATCAACCCATGTCCATCCTTTGGAGGAAAGAACCATGCCGTACGTTATACTAGTTTTCGGGTAAATGAAGGGATCAAGTCGGATATAGGGGACTATCTGCTTTCGTCATCAAATATTTTTATTAGTTTGTAAAAAAAGATGACTCTATCGATGTTAATTGTATCAACTATATATGTATGCAACCTACAAACTTGAACCAATAAGTTTAGAATCGAAATATTCGGCTACTTTTGGTCACCTAATTAATTTGACCCTAACCAAAGCGAGACAAAAATCTCCTTCAGAATTGAAGAATGAAACTATCTCCCTCACATCATCATTAGAATCTTAGATTCTTATTTCATTCCTTTGCACATGAATTTTATAGTGCCATTTTAATCTATATCTAATCTCCAACATAGAAAATTTCCTGCGGCACCTTGTAAATAGAAGTTTCAAGGGCCTCCCGTAGCACGGTGCTCCTTGTACTCGTTTGATAAAATATTATAAAGGTAAATATTTTTATGAAGAGGAAAATATATTCAGCTCTCTGTTTTTTTTATTTCAGGGAAGACTCCGAATAAAAATTATCAAGTTAATTTATCCGTCGATGAAATATTTATTTTCCTGAATGATCACTGACCAGATAAACCTCCTATCCTACTCGCTTATTTCCTTGCTAAATAAGGCTAAAAGCATCTTATTTCCAAAAAGACATTTATGGAACTGTATGGAAGCTTCTAGCGTAACTCTAGGGTTCCTCTGCACTTGCTTAGCACCGATATGTTCAAGGACACTTCCTTGCTACTGCAAATGTTGGTTACAAGTCTTTGTCTATGGAGATATTTTTTGTGCTCTTGCCGTTGTTAGTTTATCCAGGACCAGCAGACGTTCGAGTGGAATAGGCGGCAATTTTCTACCATCACACGGAGTTAAACGTATGACGTAATGAAAAACTTCGTGATTGGATGGGATTATTTTGATTATTAGAGACATTATTATAATTATGTGTAGGCTGACCTTAGTCTATTCTATCTTTATCTAACGAGTAATACTTGTTGTACTGAAGGTCAATATACTTAAATTAAGTCATCTTATAATTATAGTGCAAGATGTTATTGGTCCATTTAGACAGACGTGACGTCATAGGGGTTGGTAACTTTTTTCATAAGTAGACCAAACAAGTATAACATACTAGTCCAAGATTTTGAACGTGACAAATGTACGTACACGTGGTAAATATTTCGTAGACATGACAAATATTATTTATCACACTTGGAGGATATTTATCACAATTGAAAATAGTTGTTATGATGCGTTTATCATGTGTGGAATGGTTAGATTTAATTATGGTAAATGATATGTTTATTGTTTAGTTACTTGTCTCTCATCATTCATCTTTGATTTGTATGTTATTTGATTCCGTAATCACGTAACTTGAATCCGAAGTGAACCTGAATGACTAAACCGGATTAGAAACGTAACATTAGTATCTGAGACTCAAAGTGTTTTTGTTTCTAGCAAGCAAACTACAATTCCATTATGATGGTCAAAGAGCTTACGCATTCGATGAATTGCAATAAGGGATGGGTTTTTTGGGCCGAGTTTACTAGTCTTATTTATCCTAGTAGGGGGGCTTAAACAGCATTGCCTCTTATATCCCTATTTATATATTTTGACTGTAGAAGGACTTATTAGGTTACTAAAGCAGAAGATAAATGAAGGCAACATCAAAGGCTTACAGATGAATAGTAGTGCACGTACGGTAATCACACGTTATGTTTGTTGATGGTATATTCCTCATTGGTAGAGCAGGGAACTTGGTGAATTTTTTAATTTCTTGGACACCTATGGTTACTGGTCTAGACAACATATCAATAAACATAACTTAGGAATTGCTTTCAGTGCTATTGTCCCTTAGAGCCAACAAGATCTCTTCGGTCAGTTTCTTGCCATCCCTATGTTGAAAAAAGATGACCTTTATTTAGGGGAACCTATATATCTGGCTGGGTAGAGGCAAAACCTCTTAGTATGTATCTTAGAAGAGAAAATCAAAGGAAGACTTGAGTCTTAGAAAGCTAATAGTCTGACCTTTATAGGTAGAACAGTCCTAATAAAATCCACCTCAGCCGCCATCTTCTCTCATGTTATGGCCATCACTCTTCTCCCAAAAACTACTATCAGACAATTAACTCAGATGCAAAATGCATTTTACTGAAAGGCCATTCACAATTAGAAGAGAGTTGGATTCCATGGTTGGGATAGGATCACCCAACATAAGTTGTCAAGGGGTTTGGGAATCAGAGACATAAGGATGGCAAATGAGGCAGCTATCCTTAAACTACTTTGGAATTTCCTCCAAGATCACTCTTCTCTCTGGACTGTCTTACAAGTATATGCAGCAAGGATCCTTCTGGAAAGCAAAGAAAAGCAACTCTTGTTGAGACACTAGGGTGGCTATCCTTACTGTTAGAGGGAAACTCAGATTATGGCCATTCATCTTCATTCAAGGTGGTACCAAATAGTTTCATTAATCCGCAAGCCAAACTAGACTTCCAGGGTTACTCTTCTTACTTGAGTTGGGACTCACAAGTAACAATAGGTGGAGGTGGAACCTATAGAAGATCCATGACTTCTTTATGGAAGAGCAAGCTGACATTATCACACAAATGCCTCTCCCCTGCATACCAGAGCACCCATTGGAGATGACCTTGTTCGGAGAGGAATGGAAGATGGCATCCTTGTCATAAAGTCTGTTTATAGATTCCTGAACGAATTTAAACTCCCTCCATCTGCTTCAAACTCTAGCAAGGTGTGGATGACTCTATAGGAACCCAACCCTATTAAAAAGGTCCCACCCAAAGTGATTCACTTAGTTTGGAAAGCTCTAATCAAGCACTTCCTATCTAGCAAATTAAGGATATAGACCCTCTGATAACCCTCTAATCTACGTGTTGTATTGTTAGGCATTTCTCAAGTTGTAATACATTTGGGGTTCCCACCCCTCCCTTGTTTTCGAGAAAAAAAAAAATAAGGAAAGAAAAAGACATCCGATTAAAGTACTTCTGGTGTATCTCTTTTGCACCTAAGAGAGGAGTCTAATAGAATTAGTTAAGAAAAATATTTGTTGCGCTACCTATTATGATAGGGTTAAACACCACTGCATCGTGCCACTCTAGTATCTCGTTGAACATACAGTTAGGTGTATGGCAGTGCCCCAGGCGCGGTGCAGCAAGTATTTGTTATGGCCCTTTTGCCCTTCCTCAAAATCTAAGTATTGAGGTAGGAAGTCTTTTTTCTTATAAATTAGGTCCAACTCTTTGTAGAATCGAATGTGGGATTAAAGCCGCTAGCAAGTCTAACTGGTTAAGGGATTCACACTCTCACTAGGTTCTCACACCACCCACCCATGACAATACCTCTCCTTTTACAAGGTCGATGCCCTCGTCAGCTAGGTGCCGATCGCCCATTCATGCGTAGTAGGTAAAGGGTTATTGATACGCCATATTGGACCAACAAAGGTTGGACTCATACACCATTTTGTTATGGGCCTTTTGTCCTTCCTCAAAACCTAGGCATTGCGGTAGGAGACCCTTTTTTCTTATAAGGCGGTCCAACTCGTCGAATTCTGTGTAGAATCGAATGTGAGACTAAAGTCACTGACAACTCTAGCTGATTGAAAGACTCGCATTCCCTCTGGATACTCACACCACCCACCCATACCAGTATTTTCTCAATTATTAAAAGGTGTGTTAAGAATTACTTATTCTTAATAACTTTCTCTTGTCCTCCACGTAATTGGAAATTATAGAGATGCCAAATCTCCGTAGACATACGGATTGAGCCTGACTGATGAACGTGGATTCTTTTCATGCCAATTACTTGAACTGTCACCTTTCACCAGTACCAGTGAAATTAAATCGTTTAAGACCATGGAAGCATAGATCGCCAGAAAATAAGGGGTGAAAATTACAAGTACAATAACAGGTTAACAAGGAAAAATCGAATCGCAGCTCATACAACTGACTAGGTAGGGGAAGGAAATTTTCTGTTTTCACCTTCGCTGGTGGACGAACGCATTAACCTAATTAGTTTGGTAAAGCTATACAGACACTACCCAGTTATTGAAATAAAAATGTAATTTTCTTAAAGTTTTCCTCATTTTTGTGGAGTTTTTCCTCCTCAACATGGGACTTTCCCCCTTGTTGGAACATCTTTGATGTAATTGCCTCATGTCCCAATAAAGCCTCTTTTGTAGATATACTCCAATGATCTCTGAGATTTATGTCTATACTCTTGTAGTTAAACTTCTAATACGTTTATATTTGATAAAAATGTTACATATACGTCCTAGGCATCAGCACCAATACTATGCGATTTCAAGATAAAAATGTTTAGGCTGTGTTTGGCACAGCTTCCACTTGGAAGCAATTTTACATTTTCATTTAGTTACTTTTTATAACAGCTATTGGATCTTGAAAATTATTTATGTGATATTTTCCTTGTATTTTAGCTTCCAACCAAAAGCAAGAAGAAGGAATTTCCAAGATTGAAAAAAAAATAAGGTTGTTATAAAAGAATTGACTTTTGTAATAAATCAAAATTAGTTATAACTTTTCTCCCTTAACTCATTCTATGTAAGAAGTACAAACCAAATCAAGTAAAAGTTTTGCCAAACACGCCCTTAAATTGGCTTTTGAATGTATATGTATGTAGCGGTATGGGTGCATATCGCAAAGACCTCAGAAATATATATATAAATTGATGCAAATTCTGAGGATAGATTAGTTGTTTCTTCAAATTGACGGCAAAGGCATACATATAACATTTTAACTGAATATAGGTGTTAGATTTTGGATGTTTGTTTGACATGACCTAAAATGCCTTACTATGTTAGATTATGATGACTTTTTATTAAAGATTAAAAAAAAGAAAAATAGAAGTCACAGCAATTGATTATATTTCAAAAGCCAAATATTTATAATATATCAACATCATGGAAATAACAAAAAAGTATTTTACAGTATTTTGGAGCACACCAAGCAACATTCCATTGTAACATAAATTTGAGATTTTTCAAGAAACATACAATTTAATCAAACTTCTTTATTTCAACGTATTTTTCATAAACTCCTCAAAGAAATCATGCATTGATTTTTTAATCACATGCTCCTCAAAGAAATCATGTCTTTTAAAAAAATAATTCATTAAAATATTTTATTTTAAATATTAGATATTAAGATTAATATTCACGAAGCTTTCAATACCTTTGACAATCTGAGACCTTTCCCAAGTCCTTTTTTTTACACAAATCCTAAATTCTTATGAACCCAAACCCACCTCATCCTCGAGAACCCTATATGAAGATTTGGTAGTGTAAAAGACATGAACAGATTTTCTAGAAATGCGATCAATAAATTGTTTGGTGACTCAAAAACACCACAGAACCACAAAATGCACCTACTGATTATCTTCACGTCCATATTTTGCCATCCATACTATGATTTATTTTCTCAAAATCATGTGCATATAATAGATTTATATGGTACCAAATAGTTGCAACCTGTGGAGTAGGAATTAGAACAATTGAAAAGGCAGAAAACGTGACGTTCAAACAAATGTAATAACTACTCATGACATTAAAAAACGAATAAAAGAATGTACTGCTCTATCCTTAGGAAGCTTGAACTGTTTTACCTCAAGGAACAATCAATGGCACTATAACCTATCGACCTACAAAAATAAAGTGGCCACTGCAAGACCATAGCCCAATGGTTTATACAAACTAGGATTAAGTTACACCCTAAATTAGATAAGAACAGACCTCAACGAGGGAGCAGGCATTCTATCCATCATCAACTCCTTAACAATCCCTTTTTCATGGATTATATTCTACCAACCTATGCTTCACGACCTTGGGTTGGCCCATTTGACCTAAATTCATAACCCCTTCCTCGGTTTCCACCCCTTCCACGACCACGGCCTGCAACCAGATATGAAACAAACCATAAGATAAGTGCGCTAGTAGATAACACACAAAAGAGATGAGGCTCAATCCCCAGCGGCAACATTGGAATTTTTGCTTAATAAGAAGGTTTCTTTGAGATAGTTCCAGTTACAAATTTGATTGTAAATTAGCAAGAACATTGTCTTTGGCAACCAAGAAAAATGTGGATGGGCAGTAATTTAGTCATAATAAATTCATGTTGGAATTCCTTTCTGACTTTTGCGCCGTTGATTATCTTTTCCAGAAACATTTCATTCAAGATTAAATTCATCCATTACTTGTAGCAAAGCAAATTCTCATCTTAAAATGCTGATCTTCAGAAAGTGTTCTTATGAATAAGGACCAGGGAGTGTTCTGCCTGTAGAACAGGCATCATTAAAGAACTCTGGATGTCTAATCTCTAGAACTATAAATTATATGATATGGGACTATATATCTGGAGTTGTTCCATTGAGACCCACGGTGTACACCCCCACAACCATCCTTTAAAGATCTACTTCCAAGTCCAATGATCAGATTCATTTATGTATATTAATAAAATATTAATCTTCTTCAGGTGAGGAGTGAGGACGGCGGCAATAAACCAGCCTGGTTTAGCATTTTCAGTTTACTGTGGATGGGTGTACCAGAAAATGAAAATTGATATGTTCAATGGATCAAAGAAAACAAATAAATCAACATTCATTCTATTTACAAACACAAGCAATGATCTAGCTGAGGCTCATTGAAGTTTAGCAGCTACTAGTCTCTAAGATAGCAGTAAATGGGGCTGCTTTAGCAGCAAGAAATCTCTAAATAACACTGAATGGGATGACTTCCATAAAACTCATCTACCAACTAATTCTACCAACTACTTTTATCAGTGTTACTGGTTACAGCACAGAACCTAAAGGAAACATACAAAAGAAAGAGACATGGCCAGTCATCACACTAAGCACAAATCTACAGAAACATATGACTACTGTTTTCAGGAATTAGCCCAAGTCCAAAGGATCCTGAAAAAAGAACAGAAGATAAATGCAATCGGTTACCTCGTCCCTGAGCAGGAACAGGAGCTTCATCGTAATAGCCACCAGCTTCACGTTGATAATATCCAGGACCAGCATAACCTCCTTGACCATGTCCTCGGAAGCTCCGTCCTCTACCACGGCCCTGACCACCCCTACCATATCCACGGCCCCCGTTGTTCCAGACTACATCTCCATAATCATTGGCCATATTAGCAATTCCTGAAACATGAGTGACAATCAGTCATTTACAACAATGATCAAGGAATCATACTTGTAATCATACCTCTGCTCCTTCCCCTGCCTCGACCACTACGGCCTCGGCCACGACCACCAGGTGAGCTATCTGGATAATTGCTAGATTGTTAGCAAAGATAAAATTACACAAAACATTCAATGTATGCATTAAGATTGTTGGGTCACCTCCTTCAAAGTCGAATTCGGCAAGTGGCTTCACTTGATCAGCAGGCAGAGGACACTGGTACCTGTCGCAATCGATTAAACATGGGCATTTTCAGTAATTTCACATATAACTTGGAAACAAAACAAAGAAAATCAATCGTTGCCCCCTGCATGCTCTTTACCAAGGAGCATGAATCTTATCCATTTTGTGTTAATCATATTTTCATTGCTTGCGAGATTGTAGTAACACATGATAACATAGAAGTGACAAAGTTCCAAGGTAGATCTAAATTAAGGCATTACGTGGAACACATGCACGTGGGATTCTACAATCAGACCAAAATTAACCATTTATGATATTTACATAAAATAATTTTTAACAAGTAAACAAGGCAATAGAAACTAACAAATCCTACAATTGACCGTTTGGTTCTGGTTCAAAGCAACATCTACCAACAATAATTGAGTACAATTTGTAGTATCTTAAGTCACAAGTAAAACCCATCGTAGATATAGCATATTTAACAATTCTGGTTAGGTAAAGTAACCATGAAGCAGAAGTCTAATAATCAACCCCATTGGAAGTTGCACATTGTAAAAGCCATAAGTACTGTGAATTATTTCTCTTTAAGTTATTTCAACTGTTATTTTTGCTTCTAGCCCAAACTCCTCACAAACGATGAGCATGAAGAAAAGGGGGAGAATGAATAATTCAACTACCATTTCCTTTTCCTTTCACAATTCCATACAAATCCAATCTCTTGGACGACCCATTTCAACAAAAAATGACTTGCTCTGTCATGCGAAGTATGAGACCATCACAAGACAGACCAAAAAACGTTTTTTTGGTTATATGTCCCTAAAATCTTATGTATTTGAAGCTATAACTCTATCACTATGTTAGCTGCTATACCCCTCAAACTAAAATAAGACCTACAGTCATACTCCTCTCCTCTAGTTAACAGCAGTGAAAATATCCTATGAATATTCTCTTGCACTGCTAACAAAGATAGTAAATAATAATTTTAGCCTAAAATATTAAAAAAAAATCATTTCTCCTCCTTTTTTCACTTTTCAGGGATATAATTATCATTTTATAACAGAGTTAAACACTTTAGTCAACTGAAGCTAGGGAGATGGCCATTGACAGTAAGGGTACAGGAGAAAAATACAGTCCATTTTAGGGGTATAGTGGCACATATGATGTTTTCAGGATTTTAACATTAAATACTTTGAGGGGTATATACTGAAAAGAAACTCAGAGAGAGAGAGAGGAGCTGACATAGTCTCGAGCATTTTCTAAGGACTCTGGGGCCTTCCCTTAGATTTTGTTCTGTTTGCTTTGTACATCATATGCAGCTACACTTCCAGTATTTTTTTTAACTATGTAACAGATGCATATATGGGGATGGATTTTTTTGTTACTAACTAATAGAAAATTTTTCTATTAACATTTCTCAGCCATCTGGTCACAAGTCTTGGATCACACAGCTAGAAAAGGAAGGTACATGTGCCAGCCCCCCTGTGTTGGCCCTTCAAGGTCACGGGTGTGCTTGGGTATTTTGAGGCAGATAAAATCCTGCATGTGAAAAATCTGAGATGGGGCACAGGGCAGGAACTGCCAAACACAGATAAGACCCACCACACTGTTTGGACCTGCACCTAGCTATCTCTCCTAGGATATTTTATTTCTCGTTGTTTTTGGTGTTTTATTTGGAGAAATATATAGGTTGGTTTTATTTATTTTATTTCTTAGATTATGAGAACTTGAATTAGTCCTCAGGGAGTCCGGGACTTCGGATTAGGCGAAGATCCGAGTATACAACCTCTCTCCACTGACCGCAGTCAGTGTTAATACGTCGAGCAACCGCTCGACAACCCTTGATTAACCATCCGAGGGATGCCCTTTAAACCGTCTACACTATCACGCAACATGCACACATGCAAAAGCAGCTTTTAAGTCATTGGCCTCTCCCAAGTCTTAAGAGTATTTGGATTCATTTCAATATTTTAGAGTATTTGGATTTATTCCAATGCATTAGAGTATTTGGATTTATTTCAATATATTAGGGCGAACTCCTAAGTGTTAGGATTCATTTTAAGTGTTTCGGAATTGATTCCTGGCTATTTAAGATTGATTCCAAGCGTATAAGACCCATAGGGATATTTCTGTAATTATGTTGAATTAGGGTTATTATGGTCATTGTATTGTGAGATGGATTTTATCATTTTAGGAAAGCTTGAAAACCCTAGGAGGCATTCTAGGGCCATTCTAAGCATATTTGGGTTATAGGGGTATTTTGGTAATTTTACGCCAAATCTTTCCGGACTTAAAGTCTATTCTTATATTTTTTATATATTTTTCCTGGAATTTCTAGTTATTTTTATTACATTGAGGGTATTTTAGTAATTTTGCCCATCTTTTAGGGTTTGGAGTGTATTTTGGGCATGTGGGAGGTTTTGACATTTTTTAAGAATTTTCTGTAATTTTTACAGATTTTTATCTTGAGAGAGGGTTTTTTTGTAATTTCATTAAGTTATGGGGGTCTTTAGGTCATTTCGGGGATTTATGTATTTTCATATTTAGTTTTCTGTTTTTTTACTGATTTCTACTGAGTTTTGGTTTTTATTAATTTCCACAGATTTTTATTAATTAATTAGGTGTGAGGGATATTTTGGTCTTTTTTAACTTAAGTATATTATTTCATGTATGTATGTTTCATTGTTAAGTCTTGATTATTAGTCTAGGCTTCGTTATGTACAGGGGTGAGACCAAGGATATTTCATTATGTGTTTGCTTTTAAGTATGTATTTGACTAGTTTATTGAATTAGTTAATTAACTACATATGAGTGTGAATACACTAACATAATGTTAGTTAAATAAGTTTGTTGCATGAACATACACACATATGCACACAAACATTAATATTCCATTCATAATTGACATGGTTTTGCCTTATAGAAAGGTGACTTTACAAGAGAAATTTGGCTGCGCTTCCCCTAGGAAAACCTTAGGAAGAAGGACCCCGAGACAAAGCTCCTCCGCACATGCTTTGAACCCATGCGAAATACACTAAGTTCGGTCTTCATCTGGGCAGCACCTTCACTTAACATTGTTCGGTGCTCTGAGCTTTGCAGCCGAGCTGTGTCCTTTGGGCTTCCCAAGGGGGCCAATTTATAGGCCATGAAGGCCACATTTGGTGGGGGTACTCACCTAAAAAAAAAGGTCGAGGTGGGGGGGGTGCCACCGTGAAACATTTTGGGAGAGAATGGAGAGGAGAAAAGAGAGGAGAGAGAGGGAGTGGGAGGGCCCGGTGGGCACCACCCCCACCAGTTAGGGAACCAATGGGGGGTCCCCCCCACCGATTTTGGGCAACCAGTGGGAGTGTTCCCCTTACTCCTCCTTTATTTTTTCTTCTTTCTCCTCTTTTTTCCTTAATAAATGAGGGTATCCTCATTAATTCCCACTTTTTCCTTCAATTGGACAAGTGTGAGTCTTCCACCAATCATGGGGAATTAAATGTGAGGTTAGTGGAGGCTCCAATAACCATGGGGACAGCAAAAGGATGTCATTAATCACCTCTTTTTAATCACCAATTAATCCCCTCCCCTTCTTTAATAAAAAATTTGAATTTCAAATGGGGAGAGGGGGGAATGGACCCCCCACTGGTTCCTCATGGGAGGAAACCGGTGGGGGGGTCCACAACTGGTGGGGACCCCACCCCCCACCCCCCCACTGGTCCCCTCCTCCCTCTCTCCTTATTTTAAATCAAAGGAGAGAGAGAGGGGGACCACTACCCATTTTTCTTGTCCTTGCTGCAGATTTCTGGCTTTTCTTTTCCTGGACTGTCCTTCTCACACTTATTGAAGAATATTGGACTGTATATTGGGCTTGTTTGGACCAATATTTGGGCCCATCTTGGACTGCCCATTGGACTATACTTATTAGGCCGCTCCTAGCCTCACATTAGCAACATATTGGGCTGCATTTGGGCTTCATTTGGGCTGCGGTTTTGGGCTTTATCTTGCCATTTTCTAGGCCCACTTTCAGCATCATATTGGGCTTTCTTGCAGGCCCGCTTAGTGGACTTGTGGGGCTGTTTTGGGACAGCATATTGGAGGTTCTCCGGGGCTGTTTTGGACAGCATGTTGGAGACATTTCGGGACAGTTTTTGATGAGGTATATTCCCTGTGTCTTTTCTTTATGTATGCATGTACATAGTCTATGTTTGCATACATGTAGACATAAAAGGATTTTTTTATACCAATATGGGCTCTCATACATATGAGCACATGTTTCCTTTCATATTAAAGAAAGTTCACATACGTACGAGCATATGTTGTCTATATGTTGCCATTCATGTCACATGACTGTATGCATATGCATATTAGGCAATTTCGTCATGCATGAAATATTTTAGGTCAACACACACCTGCCCAGCACAGAATTCTCACAGGCTTGGGTGGTAATTTCATTCACACAGCACAGATAGACCATGCTTACACTACCTGGAGTCCAATGCTGGGTAATCCAATGGCCCTAGGTTACTTGTTAGATAACTTCTCAGTCCACATGAGTATATATACATACATACATATCCATGTGCACATATAATCTCTGTCCATATATATATATATATATATATATATATATATATATATATATATATATATATATATATATATATATATATATATATATATATATATATATATATATATATATATATATATATATATATATATATATATATATATATATATATATATATATATATATATATATATATATATATATATATATATATATATATATATTCCCCGTCCACATGAGTATACATATATACATACACATCCATGTGCATATATAATCTCTGTCCATACACACATACACACACTAGCCTATTCTCTCACTCTGACACAAATGAACCTCGTTTATAAAAGTTATATTGATGCTTTTTGTAAAAGATGTGAAGTTGACCTATTTAGAAATAATTTTAGCACACTGTTGGTCATCATGTATTATCTGACACAAACACAAGAATTATTCTCCTCCTGCCAATCCTAAGTTGGCTAGTAAAAGCTGGCTAGTAAAAGCAAGCCTGACATATGTGTAGCATGTGAGGTTGCAATGTTCCTTGGTATTAGCACAAGATTAAAATTTTAGAAAAACAATAAGGAAATGAAACTCTGAAGAGAGGTGAGTTCCAATTCATATGATACCAGCAATGATAAGTTATTTCTTTCTCCTTCCATTGAAAGCCAATAATGGTCCTCACAAATAAACCAAACACTGAGTGAAATATTATTTCCAAGGCCTTCTAAAGAACACCTACTAGCCTACATCAAATTTCATGTCACGAGAAGCTTGCATCATTCTCAGTCTCAAGGGCCTCCCAAGAAACAAAATGCACGAGACAAGCATAGCAGGGCCTTCAGCACTTTGGTGGGGCTTTGGTTGCAGTGGGGAATCATGGTTCGAGTCATTCGACTGACCGGTCCACAGGGGCTCTTAAAAGCCTCCCCCAAAGACTTCAGGTTGCATGGACCAACACCCCCCCCCCAACACACACACACACAAAAGCCTGCAAAATCTGCAAGAGAAAACCCTAGCATGACTGGAGCCCGCCCATGATTGCTGCCCTCCCACTGCTGCTGCTGGTCACCACCCTGCCACTGATGTTCCCTGCCGTTTGTACCACTGCTGTTGTTGCTCATGGTTGATGCCTCCCCCTCTCCAGGCGCTGCTTTACTCATGCTCACCGTCTCCCTTGCTCTGTGTTGCTACTACTGTAACTTTCTCCATGTAGAAGGACTACCAAAGTGCTCAAACCAGGGTGATGCTGCTATGTCCTAGAGGCACGGAAAGAGCACTTGGAGACCCAGCAGTCTCCCTTGTTGCCCAAGGCTAGACTAATCCAGAGGGGGGTGAATGGATTATCAAAAATAACTTGAAATGAAATTGAATGCGGAAGCTAATAATGGACAGAAAGAGAAAAAAACAAGAAAATAATCACACAGTAAATGCACAGGAGATTTATACTGGTTCAGTCTATCCAGTCCTATATCTAATCTCCAAGCATCACTTGGGAGTTCCACTAACAGCAACATACCAACCCCTTATAGGTTACAACCAACACATACCTCCTACAACTGCAGGCCTTCTCTTCAACACAAAGAGGAACAACCTCCTGCTTCTAATAGGCCCTCTCTTCCATAACCAAGAAGAGGAACAACATAGTGAAGATTAAAGTTAACAGAGAATGCCTTTAAATAAGGCAAGTGTTCACAGAGATCACAACACATATCAAGATAATAAATGAACAATAATGTTGCATTGATCTTGATCTGAAGAGGATCTCCAAGAACTTCTTTTAAGAGAGAAGAAGCAAGGCTCTTGAGATCTTCAGGCTCTCTCTCAATAAGCTAGATGTTTTAGCACTTATGAAGACTTGGGCGCATTCGTATGTGTATATGTCTCTTGAATATTCTATATAGATCTCTCTAGTGAAGTACTTCTATATATACAACTTCTTCAAAAATAGTCCATTAGACTGGCTGGTGCTTGATGGAGACATCTTCCCGCTTGTGTCTAACGTTTAAATTTCTTAGAGAGAGGCTGGAGAGAGGAATGGTTGGACTTCTGCACTACTAGACTCGATGTAACTTGTTTAATGCATAGAAGCTTCATCAAGTACAGATATGTGCTGTCTGATCAGTCCTGCAGAAAGCACAAACACTAAAAAGGTAAGTTTGCTTTTCCTGTCATGGCATCAGATGGTAGCAGATGTCTATAATAGTACATGGTTGCATAAACAAGATAACAAATCTGTCAGATAAAGATATGATAGAGATCTCAGGCAAAAAGTACTCGTAAAATACATCCTGAGAGTACCAGCTAATTTAAATTGAATTTAGTAAAGAAATCGCTAGTCAATAAAATAGGTTAATCAGAATGCCAAACCTTTAATATAAGTCAAGAGTTTAAGTCACAAACAATCGCTAATCGAACTGAGAATTTGGCCACTAATCGAAGTCAGTAAGTGAGTGTTAATCTAATACACAAACAGACCTTTAATCGATATACAAGTGGCTTTCACTCATATTAGAAGAATGACTTATCTTAAAGTGCAAGAATCAATTAATCGAAATAATGTCTATAGCGTTAATCGAAGTCTTAATTGATACGAGGTACACGGTGAAACTTGAGTGAAGTCTCTCACTAATCGAAGTCTCAACTTGTTCAGTAATCGAAGTGAGACTTATGATCAGTAATTGAAATGACACTTAAGTTCATATAGGATAAGATACATTGTTAATCAAAGTAACGTTGGAAACTTTAATCGAAATGAAACATACAACGTTACTCGAAGTGAAGTCCGAAAGCAAAACTTCGATTATCGTTATATTAGTAATCGAAAGATATCTTAGAATGCTAATCGAGATGAAACTTAAAACGATGTTTTGATTAAAACACTAAGTACAACTCTAAACTAAGTTTCGATTAACATTATAAAGATAATCGAATTAGTCGCTTAACCTTTAATCGAAGTCAGACTTAGACTTAACTCGAGGTAAAAAACTTAACGGTAATCGAATGGAACTTAGTAACTTTAATCAATAGAAAACTTATAAGGTTAATCGATAGGAAACTTGTAAGTCTACTCGAGATGGCCCTTTAGTTCTTTAATTGAAGTGACTTACGTCAACGTTAATCGAAACGATACTTAGTCACTTAATCGATAGAACACTTAGATAGAATCAAATGGTTCTAGTAGAAAACTATTTCGATTAACTCAAAGAGTTATGTTTCGATTAATATTGAACTCTCTTTAAGTTATTTGAAGTCATAAAGCTTAATCGAAGTTCCAGTTAGCTC
The DNA here is from genome assembly GCA_030544215.1 of Zantedeschia hybrid cultivar. Taxonomy (NCBI): domain Eukaryota; kingdom Viridiplantae; phylum Streptophyta; class Magnoliopsida; order Alismatales; family Araceae; genus Zantedeschia; species Zantedeschia hybrid cultivar. Next base: position 13,007,765 of record JARZZO010000015.1, read on the forward strand.
TTTAATCGTAAGAATTAAAGAACTCTGCAAGCAACTAAGTCACAGAGTTTACACAACTTATATTAGCGTCTGTCAGCATCTTAACTAATGTACAAAGAGATTTCTCTCACTCTCTTGGAAACAAAGTCCTGACATTTTCATAGTGTATTATCACCGAAACATGGGGAATATGAATACACAAATTACCCAACACCCCTACAGCACTATAGCATGCACCACCTACAGCAGGTTATTCGTTGTCGTTTTTTGGTTAAATGTTTCTTATTTTCTAATTTATCAATGATTTTTGTTAAATCTTTTTATTTTTCCATTTAGTAATTTATTTTAACTCTTTTTTGTACTGATCCCTCCACAAGTGAGTTTTTTGTTTTACTTTCATCTTTTATTTTAATTTAGTAATGTAATTTGTTAAAACTCTTTTTTATTTTCAACTGTTTGATCCGAGTCTAATTTTGTTCAGTTTTTAGCAGTTTTTCTGTTTTCTTCTTTTAGCATAATTTTGGTCAGGTTTTTTTGTCACCTTATTCTGAGCACATAAATTTAGTCTGTCCTTTTTGTTGATAGTTTGTTGAAGGTGTTTATTAAAGCATGCATTAATTATGGTTGAGGATGTATTCAATTGTCCATTTTTCTTGAGAAATGGTCATCTTATTATCATACATATATTTATATTTATGTATGTATTTTGCATTGTCCTAATCTCCCAAAGATTTTGCTGAGATCTCTCTGAGCAAAACCCCTCCCCCAGCCCCCACCACCAAGGTGAACCCAAGTCCAATATGGCAAACCTTGCTAACCTACTCTCACCTAGGCAGCTCAAACCGAGACCAATCCAGAAAGTGATTTTTCCTTGCCAAAAGATGCTGCAAATAGGCTGGCAATGAAGGCACCTATCTTATTAAATTGCCACAGTCCTTTTAACTTCCCCTGTGCATGGCTCTTTGGCTGATCAGTTTAACACAAAATAAATTTCTAAAAGACAAAAGTAAAATCCAAGCAATTTTACTAGTGCTCACCAGAAAGAAGATTGTTTCACAGGTAACCTCTCCTAGGTCTGTATCCTCAATTGATAGTTGATATGGCTTTACTGGTATGAAGCTTTTCCCCTCTCTATAGCCCCCATCTCTGAAAACAATGTTGTGTTAGCACTCACGGTTTTTTCCAACTAAAATGCCCTCAGTTTGACCATTAAACATTTTCATACATGAATGTTAGATGTGAAGATATTTGTTCCCTTCAAACACAAAAGGATATGCTAGTAAAATCTGTGTCAATTTTGTCCCAAGCACAGAAATGGATGTTCATATTCTACCCAGTGATTGCTAGGCACAGGAATATCTCTTCACCATCTTTAAGATAAGAAGGATATGAACAAATTAATGTTCAACCAAGAGTTTACATAAAGTATGGGATTTTAAGGACTATAAATGCATAAAAAGCCAAAAAGAACACAAACTAAAATGTAACAAATTATGTACAGAGAAACATATCCTTACCTCATTAGGATTCACAGAAATGAAAAAAACACAGCCATTGAAAGCCACTTCTTTTATGTTTTACACAAAAGGAGCACTTGAAGTTCAAAATCAGCAGAAAGATCTAAGATTAGAAGTAGATTGATTCAGACAATGTAACATTACATGTCTGGATGTTAAATTTGTCTCAAATAAATGACAGCAAACCCAAAGCAAATGGATCATAGTATGATAAAAGGAACCCTGATCAAAAAAGTTGAAACAGAAGTCAAACATCAAGGCTAGAATAAAGTTAGCAAGTAAAAAGAAAATACAGTAGTATGACTCACCCAACAGAAGATGTATCCAGCTTCGACATTGACAAAGTTATCGTGATCATGGAAACATGTCTTGTTGTTTCAAGTCTATACAAAACAAAACAAATCAGTAATCTGATAGGAAGTTTACAAGGAAACAACATGGAGGCAGCACAAAGCCCATTTTTACAGCATTATTACACCATGCTTCCCTTGTTCAGAACAAGATAGCAAGTTATCTTACGGAAGCAAGCCTTCCTCCAAAGGCTCCCATGTATCAGTTATGTCAGTAGATCCAATGGACGTGTTCTGGTGAAGGCCAACAATCCTTCTCTACACCATTAAAACAAAAATTGTAGAACAATAGGCGCTGATGATACTGAAAATATACAAGAAGGGAAAGGAATGAATCATACTTCAAAGACAGAAGATGCATACGTCTTACAAAGAATACCTTAACTAGCTCCACAATCATTACAGTCTTATTGATTGCTCTTCCCATTGCCTTGAACACAATTTCATTGGAACCTTTTTCCTTTGGAGGCAAACATAAACTGTTAACAGAGGAATGATAGAAGTGTGCATACCATAGGAAAGAGAATTCAATCTCAACGGAGGATACTGTGTGTGAGAGAGTGTTTGTGTTTTTTCCTTTTTGTGTGTGTGTGTCTCTGCATGCATGCGTGTGTGTGTGTGCATGAGAGAGAGAGAGAGAGAGACTCTGTGTGTGTGTGTGTGTGTGTGTGAGAGAGAGAGAGAGAGAGATGATACAGTGAAATCATTTAAAAACTGATGGAAAACAAATAAACAAATAGTTCCATATCTTATTACAGGTCTACATAAAGAAAATTGTAGGGAAATCAGAAAAACTGTTCCTTCAAAAAAGAATGATGTGGACTGGATTAAACAACTAGCTAATCATCTATAAAATGAACATTGGTACATCCAAGATATAAAATGATTATAATAATATTTCATCCATCTGTCCGCTTAAGAGATCCTGGGAGAAACTAATCCCTATTTAGGAAAGAAGAGACTTTTTCACATAGCACCCCAGATTGCAGCTTACATGCAAAAGTTTTCCTGGAAAAGTGTAATGCATATGGTTTCTTGTCATTAGCAGCATCAGACAAAGCCTTATCGAGTTATTGAATGTTGCTACATGAACCACATCCCAGCATTTAAAACTGTGAAATGCCTTGTTTGGAGTTAAACCTATGAAGCTCAAGTCCTTTCTTGCTATGTCCGACTAACTCGTAATTGCACAAAGTCTCTTGTATATATCAAAAATATGAATTCCCCAAAAATTCCCCAAAAACATAGGTGACCAGACCATGGATGGCTGAAAGTTCATCATTTCCAATGTACACAAGCTTGGTGGTTTTCCATTTTCTTTATCCATATCATAATTATTTTGGGGGTTGGGGGTGTTAACGTTACGAAATAGAGACATCCATTTGTTTTTGTTGCTGTTGAGTTCACAAAGAATTAAATATACAATTAGGATCTTACATGCATTAGTCACACTTTTTATACATGGCACAAATTTTCACCTAAAAAGACAATTTTAAGTTAAAACTTTCCTTCTAATTCATCTTGTGCATCACTTCAACATTACATGTTGACTTCTATCAAGCTTTCTTTTTTTTTTGTTTTCAAAACCCTAGAACATGCATAACATCACAACATCTTCCACAAGGTGTAAAATTTTCTTCAATGGATCATACAAGACCACTATAATGGTCCCACTAATGTTAGCTCCAAGAATGGTTTCCCTACAATACCAACAGACCATATGTGCATTCAAAGATGCTGAGCAAACAAAAACATTTTGAAGCTACCTGGAGTAGGCTGGTGGCATAAGAGATGTAGTTGCGCATCCTCCCCTGGGTGGTTATTCGTATCTCATTCTCATTTATGGAAGTTTCCTCCCTGGGTTTCTCCACCCTCTGGTACCGATCCATCTCTCCCTCTCCCTGGCCACCCAAAACAGTTCAAGCATGAAGCAATGCACAGAAAATGATAAACATCCAGCAAAAAATGCAAATTCCATGCAAAGCCACCATCAATAGGAATCCACTGCAGCCAGATAGTAACAACCACTGCCTCAAAATGCACAGAAAATCATACCTATCCAGGATACAAATTCCTCTATAGAGAAGGCCAAATAGACACAAATAATAAAGTTTCAGCAAAAAATACAAACTCTATACAAAGCCACCATTCGCAGTAACCCACTGAAGACACATAGCAACACTCCCTGCCCAAGTATGCACCATAAATCACAATTACACAGTTGATCAGTTCCTCTGTAGAGAAGGCAGAACATATATAAAAATAATAAAGAGTCACATATGCATCCACAGGAACCCACTATAGACAGAAGCACTCACTGCCTCAATATGCACCAGAAATCATATCTAATCAGTTGACTAAATAGCGAAGGCAGAGTAGATACAAAATAAGAAAGATTCAACAACAAATTCAAACATCATGAGGTCCAATCCACCTTGTTTACAGCCAAGAACAGGATGAAAAATCAAGCTTGGCCTAGATGAGCATTATCGGACCAACACACACAGGAGAAACAAGCCAGTACTGTAAGTAGGCCCATAGTCAACCTATTGGGTCTCAGCCAAGAGGAACAGCTCAATGTCCAGATAGCTTAAGTGGGCCTTGGTTGACAACCTCGGCCGGGCTAGGCTCCCTTACCCAATGGCACTAACCCACCTAAGGGGCATCCTAAACCTAGTAAATCCCACTCCCAATGCATGTGGCATCACTAGGCGATCCCCGGAATCCCAAGGAATCCCATATCTGAACTCTCAAAGATTCTACACACTCCACAAGGCATAAAGCTAGAATGGCAGAAGCTCATAAAGGTAATTGGCATCTTGGCTATTCTAGGTTCAAATTTCAAAGCCTTCACATTTTTCTCTTAGTAGCAGGATTCACACATTTTGTGATTCCCCCGCTCCCAAAAGTGTTCCTCTTCCCTGATTCCATCACTATTCCCAAAGAAGAATTGAATGGTAAACTAGATGAACCCCCATTTCTATCTCGCTCCACTGCCACTCCCATGACTGTTTCCCGTAACTATGTTCTGTCTGCTGTACTTATGTGCTGACTTAGGCATTAGAAGGTTTTTCTAGGGACTTCATCCTCAGGCCCGTCCCTCCTCTCTTTCTTGCAGGAAGCTCAACCAGACCTGCCCCAAAGTCGGGCTTCATCGGTGCGGATGAAATACCTGGGCCTAGCTCGGTTGGATCACTCTCAACCGACCAAATCCAACCTCATTACCACACAAAGCCATCATCCTCGGAACCCACTATGAACACAGCAAAACCCACTGCCTCAACACACACAAGGAAATCGCATCTAACCAGTTGACCAATTCCACCATAGAGAAGGCAGAGCATATACAAAACAATAAAGATCCAGCAACAAAATGCAAACTCTACACAAAGACACCATCCACAGGAGCCCACTGCAGACACTTGAAAACACCCCACTGCCTCAACAGTCACCAGCAATCACATCCAACCAGTTAACCAACTCCTCTCATGGGCAAAGCAGAATAGACGCAAAAATAACAAAGATTCAGCAACAAATGCAAACTCTACACAGAACCTACCATCCACATCCACAACAAACACACCAACACCTACTACCTCAGCATGCACCAGAAATCATATCCGCACAGTCGATGAATCCTCCCACAGATAAAGCATAACAAGCACACATAAAAAAAAAGAACAAAAAATGGCAGAACAAAACAAGAACTGAGGGAAGCAAGAGAAAGGGTTTACCCTGGCACTCTTGTTCTTCCCCACACAAACCCTAACGGCCCTCCTTTCCCCTCCTCTGGCTCTGCTCCATTGTTGCCGCTGCTGGCTTCCTCATTATATATGTGGAGGGAAACCCGGTGGCGCGTGGCGTTGGGCGAACTGGTCTTCCTGTGCTAGGGTTAGTTACTTGCGAATTACCTGATTTGTCCCCAGCCGTTACGATTAACTGGCGTCCACCCAACTGTCATCTGCCGCACGATGCAGATCGGACGGTTGGATTTTCGAAGTCCTCGCTGTCGTTGTCGGACGTCGCCGGTTTTTCTGTTGGGCCAATAGGAAGGGAGGACGTGGAGCTTCGCCGCTTTGCACGTGGAGGAAATTTCATTGGTTGCCCGGACGGGGGAACTGAAAAGGATTGTGATTTGTAAAACGGATCGTGGCCCTCCACAGTTTTTAAAAGCAGATGATCTATGTCCGGTTCAAAACGCGGGGAGGGAATGAAGAAAATATATTTTTTTCTTTTTTGTTTCAGATGGAGACAATATTTTGTTATTTTGTAAAAATAGAACTAACTAATTGATAAATACAAAGATTCACAAATGATCATTTGTGGAATGTCGCAAAGGCGTTGATGCATCTTCCTTACTCCGTTTGCCAAGACTCATCAAGAGGACCAACATAAAGACATGTACAGAACAAAAGCCACAAGAAGAAGTCAAGTTGAAGCTTACTTGTGAGTTTGGAAAACTGTACCTTGTGCACTAATTTGATTATTCTTTTATCTCAAGTTCATCATCAATCTTGGGGCCATGCTAGCATGTCCTCCCAAGAGTTGCCTTCGAAGACTCCCATGCCTATCAGGCAGGGACGTGCTAGTGCTCTTTCTCCATATGGCCTTGTGGGTTGAAGAATAGACATGACGAAGTGCCTCAGGGAGTAAGTGATGATTTTGGTGACAATGGGCCTGATTCCCACTTCCTCTTCTTCTCTTGCTCTGTCGCCATGCCCTTCCCCTTCTTGGCAAATTACCTTTCTTGCTTTATTCACTTGACAATGACTGCATCAACTTGCCCTCAAGGGACTAGGCTGTGGCATGTCTAAAACCTTCACTTTTCAATTCGATTTCAGCTTCGTCTTCACTAAGAACTTGCTTGGCACTTAGCCTATGTTGAAGCCCGACATCCCCTATACAGCTATAAGCATCAACGGAAATTAACAATTAGCTATAGAAATATGGTGTGGGTCTGATCCCTCGCTAACTCACTCTCAACATTGGCTTAAAGAAGCACCTCTGACAAAGCCTCCCCTCCAATTTTGCCTCTCTTGGCTACTTCACCCTCTCCCTCTTCGGCTCAGAGAGGCAAGATTTTTAGGCTTCCTAATGCATCCTCGTCTCAAAGAAGTCATCAATTTGCGGGAGGTTCGAGGTGAGGAAGCCTTTGACCACCTTTTTCTCTTTGTGGGGACAAAAGATGCCCCACTTTGTAGAAAGGGACATCTACCTCTTCTCCGAGTGAGAAAAGACAAAGTGCCCCTTCTAGTTACGAATGGATGAGCATTTGTTAATAAGCGACCTCGTCTTGACGGAGCCAAAAAGTACAACAAACTTGGTTTGACTCTCTTCTTTATCATGAGATATCCCAAAAAGAGGTTTGGATTGAATGATAAACATATCCTATGACATTGCAAGAGAAAAGTATAGATTGTCCTCTAACTATTAGAGGCAAGTTGGGAAAAAGTGATTGTATGAAAATTGGAAAGTTCATAGATGAAAGATGAATAGACATCACAAAGCCAAATCGATCTGTATGTCCTCAAAAGTAATGATGAGCAAGCCGGCCTTGTACTGCCTCAGATACTAAATAATTCTTCCTATGATTTTGGTGACGATAGGTGCCTCAGAGTGAGAGGCCTCAGTAAAGCAAGAGCTAGCTTCTGGCAGCATGTACGTGACTGCCACTTCCTATTCTTCTCTTGCACTACTATTAGGCCCTTTCCCTTTTCGAGAAATAGCGTGACTTTCTTGTTTTGTTTGATTGACAATGGTCACATCAACTTGCCTTTAAGGGACCAGGTAGTAGCACGTCTCTAAAACCTTCACCTTTAGCTTAAACTTCATCTTGCTTTTGTCAGAAACTTGCTTAGCACTTAGCCTATGTTGAAGCCCTACATTCCTATAAGTAGTAATAGAAGTTAATGATCAGCTTTAGAAATATATTGTGCTTTTGATCCCTTGCCAACTCACTCTCAAAATTGGCTTCAAAAAGCACCTCTGACAAAGCCTTCACTATAGTTTTGCCTCTCTTGGCAATATCATCCTTTCCTTCTTCAACTATAGGAAGGTAACAAAGTTTTTAGGCTTATTAATGCATCCTCATCTCCAAAGAAGTCGTGTGTATGTGTGTTGGGGAGGTGGGAGGGTGTAAGAGGAGAGGAAGAGTTTGACCCCCTTTTCTCTTTAGGGTGAGGTGGAGGGTAACAAAGGCAAAAGAGTACCTTATTAGATAGCAAGGAAGCCCACTTAGTAGGAAAGGGCCGCCTATTCCTTCTACAAATGAGAAAAGAGCACTTTTAAGTGAGAAAAGACAAAGTGCATCTTCTACTTATGAATGGACGAGGACTTGTTGGTGAGCGCACATCTTGGTCGAGCCAAAAAGTACAAGAAACTTAGCTTGACTCTCTTATTTATCATAAGATATCCTAAAAGGAGGTTAAGATTGAATCATAAACATATCCTACGACATTACAAAAGAAAAATATAGATTGTCCTCTAATTACTAGTGATTATCCTTTAACTACTAGGAGAGAGTTAATTAAGAAGGAGTGATTGCATGAAAATTAGGAAGTTCACAAATGAAAGGATGAATAAGCAGTTCAACCTTCATATTGCGATTGTCCTTTAACTACTAGGAGTGAGTTAATTAAGAAGGAGTGATTGCATGAAAATTAGGAAGTTCACAAATGAAAGGATGAATAGGAAGTTCAACCTTCATATTGTGTCATGAATGGAGAAAATGTTTATTTATAACCAAGTCAGATCGATGGACCAAACACAATGGCATGAATGGAATCTAGAAGCGGCTATTATATACCTCCCTGAAGGTGTACATGGAGTAAATTTTGAGAATGTCATTAACTAGTTTAATAAGTCTATGACCACCAACTCAAACTTGGGTGGGTAGATCAACTTAAACGTACTCAACATGCTTGGTATGAGGACTAGTCCAAACCTACTTGATAGGCACACCAAAAAACTTCCTCTCCTTCGATCATGAAAAGGAGATACTTTCACATGTAAACCAATTATTGAAGGTAATGGTTAGACACTTAAAGCACTGAAGGTCGTGAACAAAAAAAGAAAGAGCACTAAAGCTCAAAGAAGAGGAGGATGAACTAGAAATGATAGATATGAAAAAAGGAGTTAGATATACACCTAACTACCATAAATAATAGATATAGAAGGAAGGAGTCAGACAAGTACCAAACGACTGTAAGGGCTCTAGATACGAAAATGTCCTAGTCCTAGCCACTCTCACCCTAAACCCAATGATTCGAAAGATCTAATTGTGCAAAATGAAGTGGGTTCCTCCTATACATCTATTGCAAGTGTGGTCGACTGAGGGGAACCTTGTGAAGGATAAACCCCAAGTCCTAATGGTTGGTAAGACCAACAGAAAAAGACTTGCAGTCCAAGTTTTTCGAAAGAATAAGAACAAGGTTCAGAGAAAGGCAAAGGTTGTCAAGAAAGACATGGGTAAAAGTGCTAAGAAAGGTGATTACTTCTACTGTCACCAGAAAGGACATTGGAAGAGGAATTGCAAGGAATACCTCAAGGACAAGGCTCAAGGAACTGTGAAGCAGCAGGACGCTTCAGGTATCTATATGATAAATGTAAACTTGTCAATTAGAGATTGTACATCATGGGTATTAGATACTGGATGTGTATCTCATATCTGCAATTCTGTACAGGCACTGACAAGAAGGCGTAAGCTGAGGACCGGCGAGGTGGAACTGAGACTAGGTAACGGCGCAAGAGTTGCGGCGATCGCTGTGGGAACAGTGAAGCTCAAGCTACCATTCGGAGACACATTTTTATTAGATGAATGTTATTATATACCTAGCATAATAAGGAACATCATTTCTATTTCATGTTTAGATAGAATTAGATACAATTTAAATTTTGTGAACAATAGTTGTTCAATTTATTTCGGAAATAAATTAATAGCTTTTGCTATTTTGTCCAATAGATTGTATCTATTGAATGTGTCTCATGATAATTTACATATCGATTCCTCAATTAAAAGAAGTAAGTATGAAATGAACAAAGCCTACTTGTGGCATTGTAGGCTTGGACACATTGGTGAAAACAAACTCCAAAGGTTGCATAAAGATGGATATTTGGATCCATTTGATTATAAATCATATGCAACCTGTGAGTCATGTTTAATAGGTAAAATGGCTAGGTCTCCATTTAGTAGAACTGGAGAACGAGCCAAAGGCATATTAGAACTCATACATTCAGATGTATGTGGTCCTATGTCAACCCAAGCCATTGGTGATTTCTCATACTTCATTACATTCACTGATGATTACTCAAGGTTTAGATATGTATACTTATTGAAGTATAAATCTGAAGCCTTTGAGAAATTCAGAGAATTTAAGAATGAAGTAGAAAAACAAATAGGAAAAAGTATAAAAACCATCCAATCTGATCGGGGTAGTGAATACTTGAGTACTGAGTTCATTAAATACTTAAAGGATAATGGTATCCTTTCTCAGCTTACACCTCCTTATACACCTCAGATGAATGGTGTATCAGAAAGGAGAAATCGCACATTAATGGAAATGGTGTGATCTATGATGAGCATGTCCAAATTACCAGTGTCCTTATGGGGATATGCACTTAGCTGGGCTATGTATATCTTGAACAAGGTACCCAGCAAATCTGTTGAGACCACTCCATATGAGATATGGAATGGAAGGAAACCAGACCTTAAACATGTTAAAGTCTGGGGATATCCTGCTCATGTTAAAAGACATGACGCAGATAAGCTGGAATCCAGAACTGACAAATGCAGATTTGTGGGATATCCAAAGGAAACTTATAGATATTACTTTTATCATCCTGGCGAACAAAAGGTGTTTGTGGCCAGGAGAGCTGTCTTTTTGGAAGAAGATTATATTCTCCAGAAGGACAGTGGGAGTAAAGTAACACTGGAAGAAGTTCCAGACCCACAAACTGGCAATGGTTCATCAGATGAACCGTCAGTTTCTGAACCTGTTCAAATTGATACACAAGAACCTCGTAGGTCTGAAAGAGTACCTAAACCACCAGAAAGATATGTGGGACATATTAATTTGGATGGTTCAAGGATACTCTATAATGAGGATGATGATCCTAAGACTTACCATGAGGCCATTGAAAGTCCAGAGGCCGGGAAATGGCGGGAAGCCATGAATTCTGAAATACAGTCTATGTACATCAACCAAGTTTGGAACTTGATAGATTTACCCGATAGTATAGTACCGATCGGCTGCAAATGGATCTTTAAAAGAAAAATCGGTGCAGATGGACGTATTGAGACTTATAAAGTAAGATTAGTGGCAAAAGGCTATCGTCAAAGACAAGGTGTTGACTATGACGAAACCTTTTCACCCGTTGCTATGATTAAGTCCATCAGAATTCTTCTCGCCATTGCAGCCTACCATGATTATGAAATCTGGCAGATGGATGTGAAGACTGCCTTCCTCAATGGAAACCTTGAGGAGGAGGTGTATATGATGCAACCAGAAGGATTCACATCTAAAAAATCTCCAGACATGGTATGCAAGTTGCAAAGGTCCATTTATGGACTGAAGCAAGCATCCCGAAGTTGGAACATAAGATTTGATGAGGCGATCAAATCTTATGGCTTCATTAAGAATGAAGATGAGCCATGTGTATACAAGAAAAACAGTGGAAGCGCAATCACATTTCTGGTTCTTTACGTTGACGACATCCTACTCATTGGGAATGATGTAGGAATGATGCCATCAGTAAAGATATGGCTGTCAAAGAACTTCTCCATAAAGGATTTGGGAGAAGCATCTTACGTATTGGGAATACTGATCTATAGAGATAGATCAAAGAAGATGCTAGCTTTAACCCAATCCATGTACATAGAAACCATTGTCAAAAGGTTTGGCATGAAAAATTCTAAGAGAGGTCTCATACCGATGAGACATGGAATTTCACTCTCTAAAGGTCAGTCTCCCAAGACACCTGAAGATAGGGCAGTGATGGATAAAGTCCCCTATGCTTCTGCCATAGGGTCCATCATATATGCCATGCTATGTACCAGACCTGATGTAGCATATGTTCTAAGTGTTACGAGCAGGCATCAGGTAGATCCAGGTGATGAACATTGGAAGGCTGTGAAATGCATCCTTAAGTACTTGAGAAGGACTAAGGATCTATTTCTAGTCTATGGAGGAGGAGACTTAAAGCTGCAAGGATACACTGACTCGAGTTTTTAGTCTGATCCTAATGACAGCAAGTCAACATCAGGTTTTATTTTCACACTCAACGGGGGAGTAGTGAGCTGGAAAAGTTTCAAGCAGGAAACCACTACTGATTCAACAACGGAAGCCGAGTATATTGTTGTTGTTGAAGCCGCTAAGGAAGCTGTATGGATGAAGAAATTCATCGGCGATCTTGGTGTGGTGGAAAGCATATCTGGTCCCGTCCCACTGCTGTGTGACAACAATGGGGCGATTGCTCAAGCGAAAGAGCCGAGGTCTCATCAGAAGTCGAAGCACATTCTGCGGCGCTTTCATCTGATCAGAGAGATTATAGCTCGAGGAGATGTCGTGGTGGAAAGAGTTCCCTCAGCCGACAACATAGCAGATCCACTTACAAAGCCATTGTCTCAAAATGTTTTTGAGCGTCACTTAGAGAATATGGGTATTCTGTATAAAAGTGATTAACTTTAGTCCAAGTGGGAGATTGTTAGTATTGGATGGTCTCAAAGCCAATCCGATACTATGTACTTATTCAGATTATTAATAAATGACAATAATTCATTGTGTGTAATTAATTCGATCTGTGTTTATCGTATTACGATGAAGTCCATGAACATGTGCAACAGTCTTCGGATTGTGATGAGATCATAATTACAGGACCGAAGACTTATAAACACATGTTCTTAATTGTTCCTAGTCATAGGATGTTTGAGATAGGACATCGAACATCCGGATAGACTAGTATAGGTTACTTCAGCTCATATGATGAGGGTGACTGATCCCATAAGTCACTCGTGTGGAGACACTATGCTGAACCTATAGGTGCTCATTGGTGAATGAGTTCACTGAACTGATCCGACCATGAATCGCTGGATGGTAATCACCTCACTGTTAACCAGCTTGATTCATTTGTCACGGTTGCGTGGATGATCCTTGGACCTGAGACTCCAAAGATATCTTGTTGATAGGTTTCTGAGCTTTGACCTTGACGAACGAATCCCTAATTATGGGTTATCAATAAGTCAAGCGATTGGGTTCAGGGAAATGCCCTCGAAGGTAATTGTGTGTTCAATACGGATTCATCCGCTCTCAGTTATTTGAGAGAGAATGTTTTGGGAATGATGCACTTAAAGTCCCCGGCCAGGACGGACTCTGTAATCGATAAAGAGTTATCGGATTCAAATTAGCGGCATCTGATAAAAGTGAATCGACCAAATAGGGTTTAACAGTAAACCATGTCCTAGGTCGATTCGGGAACATTGTACGGATGAAGGATTATATCCGCGCGCTAACCAATGACAGGAAGGTTCCAATAGAGGGTTGCGATAACCTCAATGCCATTCAGGATCACGCGATGTTGCTTGGCATCCAACGTGATCGGCAATCCGTCCGAATTTATTGTGGGACATTAAATTCGGCTGATTAATTGAATATAAGGATATTAATTAATTCAATGGGTCAGTAAAGGGTTACTGGACTTAATGGGCTATTGACTGGACTGGTATTTGGGCCTAGAGGGTCACACGCAAATGGTTTTCAAGTCGATGGATAATCCGACAGGATTTCGGATAAGTCTGGGTTTTTATGAAAAACCGCAAACAAACTTCTTATAAAAGAACGGATTCTACGTCCGGGACCAACAACCCTAACCTAGCCGTCATTCATTCTTCCCCACTTTCTCTCTCCTCTGGGCGTGCGGTTCCCAACTGCTCCACCTTCCGTTCGACGGGAATTCCGAATCCGCATGTCGCGGCGGATTACGCGCACTCAGACGGGATCTTCGAGTGCCGCAGTGAGCGAGGAAGCGAGGACGATCCATCGCGAGGAGAACCGCGTGGATATCGCTAGAGGTCGGACATCTACGCGACTTGCGGCATCGCTCCGACGGAATCGGAAAATGGACACGGATTCGAATCCGCGCAAGGTAAATCGATCTACATCGGTTTTAGTTTTAACGACCGAAACAGGACATATCCGGTCCCGAAAATTTTATTCCGCTGCGTTTTAGGATCGGATCCCGACACAGCGATCCCAACATGTTAACCCTTTGATTTGCGTGCCAAAACAAGATAGTTGATAAAGACTAGCATTAAATACCTCTCCTCCTAAACCAAATTAGGAGTAGGGGGCAAATTGACGATGGTAAAATTGGCTTTATAGGTTGATTCTAACCCCCGTTTGTTAATACTATGAGAGTTAGATTTTGAAAAAAAACGTGGAATAAGAGTAGAATAAAGGTCTAAAATTTGTAATAGCATAGTGTTAACAAATGATGTTTTTGAAGCCATCATTGCACTTTTTTTAGCATTAAACATCCTTTAAAATCTGCTCAAGACACACGACGGCTCCATATGCTCTCTCAACCCCTTATCCAAATTCTCCAAGAATCTACTTTTTATATGATTAGAGGAGAATGTGGGACACCTTTTTCAAATCTCATCTCCCATAGTGTTAACAAATGGGGCCTTAGCTCGGTGGCTATAGGGGCCATTGGTTTGCTAGCCTTATGCCAAGGCCAGGAGACCGACCCATGCCGAAGACAAATCTAGATTGAGAGGTCAGACTCATATCCAAAGGTACTTGAATATGCTCTATGATCAAATTAAAGTTTACTTCAATATTAAAAAAAAGCTTAAATGCTCTCCATTTACCCCCAACTTACCTAAAGAAAAAGGGAGGTCCAATTCCAATGCATGAATTCCAACTGAAAAACCCCCAACTATTCTCAACTTTCTTGAGCTCTTCACAAGTTCTAATATCCATTCATTGACTTGACCGTTAGGGGATTTATGTCGCAACCCCACCCTAAGAGGCCACTAACCAACTGTGGATTTTTTGATAGGGTACCCATCAGCCTGCGTTGTTCCCCTCTCCATTCCTCTTTGGCTAGTTACTGGACTCATCCTTGGTGAGTTTCTAACTGCAGCAATGTTGACTTAGTGGAAGCATAGAAAATACTTCAGAGCACACAACTTCTACTCGGAAGCACCTGCAATCTTTTGGAACTATTTAGCTAGCTATTTTGAGGGGAGACCATTACATTAGATAAGTTCTTTGAATATTTTTACTTTTAATCAAACTATTTAATCAAGACTTTTGCATTAGAAAAACTAAGATTATGATTTATGAGAAGAATCATTAACGTGGTAGTGCAAAATTATTATTTACTCTCTCGTCAACTAATTCTTGTGTGGAGATGAAATCAAAACAAAAAGCTTTGCCAAATATATATATGTTCCACACACAGAAATAAATGCTTCTGTTAATTAAGGTTTCACGATGAAAACAGTAGAAAAAAATCAGAGATAATGAGAAGAAAAGCATGCATATATAGATCTGTTACACTCCTACTTGAGCCGAATTTAATTAGTTAATATCACCAAAGGTCGGAAACAAGACCCCCTAAATTTGCCAAAGAAAAGGGATTTTTTGTAAATACTAAATGATGTCATATTTGTAAATAACCCCCTGTATGAATCATATTTATGTATAACCCCCTTAACTTTAATAATATTTGTATATAACCCCTTAACTATGTGATTTATTTTAAATTTCACTTGATTTAAAATATTTTTACTCTATATAAAATAGAAATAATTCTTTTGATGATAAATATATACATGAGGTTGTATGCAAATAACATCATAGTTAAGGGGGTTATATGTAAATATGTATCATATAAGGGTTGTCTACAAATATGTCATTCTCTGAGAAGTTATTTACAAAAAGCTCAAAAAAACTGTTGAGTTGATCATAATTGGACGAACGAAGTATTTTTTTGTAATTTTGCCAAGCACCCATATGAGTAGAGATTCATGTCAATGGCTTTGAGTGATGGTCACCAAAATTTTCATTAAGTTCGGCCCAGTCCGGACCACAGAGATAGCAATATCAACGCTATAAATTGATAATTCCGTCATTCATAAGTTAAACAGCGATTTTCATATAACTTTTTTCTTTCAAATTTATACATTAACAACTGCATGAATGGATAGATTTTGACACCAATATTATCAACATATAATGTTATTTTCAGCCTCATTATCCATAAATAAGTATGTTCTATATCTTATTGATATCTACCATTGAATTAAAATCTAAGGATGATATGCAAGGAAGCTATTGGGATATCCTAGCCCACTTAAAAATATATACTTCAAGTTTTCTAACATGGGGAATGTAAAATACTAGAAGAACTATGTTTTCTATACTTTGATGTTTGAAATATGCAACATCTCATGTTGCTGCTCAATTCTTATTTTAATTTGATTCTAGTTGAAATAATTCATCGACAATATTTTTAAATTTAAATCACAACAGACTAATTTTAGTAGCACTTTTTAGATATCAATCTCTATAAATATAGTGAATTTGAAATAAGTCCTTATATCCTACATATTTTGATATTAATCCTTATAAACTTGATATGATTTAATAAAATCCTTTCGATTAAGCATCGTTTAAAAGAAGTAAATATTTACAAAAAAATTCTTCAAATAAATGTTAAAATGGACAGAAGTACTTTAAATGAATAAAAAAAATAAAAAATTGAGCCTCAATGGGTCAAATTTAACAATGGTTTTTATTTTTTTTGAATCGTCCAATCGGAGATTGAGTTGTTTGGACCGTAGGACATGTTTGGGGTGAGCTTAAAAATTTATTTTTTAAATTTTGACTACATCGACAATCAGTGTAGCATTAACTACGGGAGTAGAACTCAAAATTTAAATAGGAGTATAAGTAGTTTGAGATTATAATAACTAATATCAGGATAGATAGATTTATTTTGAATTCACTATACTTACGGACATCAATATCGAAAAAAAACCATTTTTACTACCGCAGCATGAACCTCAAAAGAGTGCTGCTTCCCTGGTTGGTCACAAGAAGCAGCTTTAAACATCCCCAACGGCTGTGCGCCCGCATGGAGCGAAGAAGAACCACACCACAAAGCATCTGCTCGTCGCAGAGCCCACCGGCGGTGCGGCCAGGAATGCCGGCATTCGCAGCAGCAAACTCTTCTTTCGCGAAGCCCCTCGACCTGGAACAGCGGGGTAGTGGTGATGGGTAGCCTCCCCGCTGCCTGCAGCTCCACCCTCTCCCGCCTGCTCTCCCGCTGCGCGGAGCAGAGGGACCTCCGCCTTGGGCGATCCCTCCACGCCAATGTCCTCAAAATCGGGTCTTCCGCCGATAGCTACCTCGGCAACGGCCTCGTCAACCTCTACGCCAAGTGCGGGCACGTGGCTGAGGCGGCGGTCTGCTTCGACGACATCGAGAACAAGGACGTGGTCTCCTGGAACTGCCTCATCAACAGCTACGCCCAGCAGGGCCCTGCGAGGTCGGGCGACGCGATCGAGTTATTCAAGAGGATGAGGGCGGAAGGCGGCGCCTTTCCCAACTCCTTCACCTTCTCGGGCGTCTTCACGGCCGCTTCTCACTTGGCGGACTCGAGCTGGGGTGTCGAGGCGCACTCTCTCGCGGTCAAGATTATGGGTCTTGGGGATGTCTTCGTGGGCAGCTCTCTACTGAACATGTATTGCAAGCTAGGTCTGCTTTCAGATGCTCGCAAGGTGTTTGATACAATGCCCAGTCGGAATTCCGTCTCTTGGGCAGCCATGCTTTCGGGATATGCGTTCGAGAAATCTGGGAACGAGGCTTTCGTGCTGTTCAGGATGATGTTGGGGGAAGGGGATTGCAGTGTGAATGAATTTGTCCTGACCAGTGTTCTCAGTGCTGTGGCTCATCAGGAGTTCTCTGGGAAGGGTTGGCAATTCCATTGCCTAGCAATGAAAAATGGGTTGTGCTCCTTTGTGTCTGTTAGGAATTCTCTCGTGACAATGTACGCCAAGTGTGGGCAGATGCAAGATGCAGTCCAGATGTTCGAATCGTCGGGTGAAACTAACTCGATTACATGGTCTGCCATGATTACTGGTTATGCACAGAATGGGAATTCCAGAGAGGCATTGAGGCTTTTCTCTGAAATGCATTTTGCTGGGATCAAGCCAAGTGAATTCACTTTTGTGGGCATCTTGAATGCATGTAGTGATATGACAGCATTGGTTGAGGGGAAACAAGTCCACACATACTTGTCAAAGTTGGGATTTGAATCCCAAATGTACACAAAGAGTGCACTAGTAGATATGTATGCAAAATGTGGTAATCTTGATGATGCACGAAAAGGGTTCGATCAAATACGGGAACCTGATGTTGTGCTCTGGACTACAATGATCGGAGGCTATGCTCAGAATGGAGAAAATGAAGAGGCTCTCAGCTTGTACAGAAGAATGGAGATGGAAGGTGTGTTCCCTAATGATCTTACCATGGTTAGTATTCTTAGAGCATGTTCATGTCTTGCAGCCTTAGAACTGGGAAAGCAAATCCATACCCGTATTATTAAATATGGGTTCAACTTGGAAGTTCCAATAGGAAGTGCCTTGCTAACTGTTTATGCAAAATGTGGAAACACTGAAGATTGCTATAATATTTTCAGAAGGATGACTGAGAGGGACGTTGTTGCATGGAATTCAATTATATCAGGTTTTGCTCAAAATGGACAAGGCACCACTGCTCTAGAGCTCTTTGATGCTATGAAATTAGAGGGTACAGAGCCAGACCATGTTACATTTGTCAATATCCTGTCTGCATGTAGCCACATGGGCTTGGTTGAGAGAGGTTGGAGTTTTCTCAGATCGATGCATGCTGTTCATGGTTTGACACCAATGGTGGAACACTATGCTTGCATGGTTGACATCCTTAGTCGATCAGGGAAGCTTAAAGAAGCCAAGGATCTTATAGAGTCTGTTCCAATTGAGCATGGCATCTGTTTGTGGAGAATTCTGCTAGGAGCTTGTAGGAACTACAGGAATTTTGACATTGGAGCATATGCTGGGGAAAGGCTAATAGAGTTGGGATCTCGGGATTCATCTGCATACATTCTTTTGTCAAGTATTTATGCTGCCTCCGGCAGGTGGGAAGATATGGAACGAGTTAGAAGAACAATGAGGCTCCGTGGGGTGAATAAGGAGCCGGGGTGTAGTTGGGTTGAGCTTAATGGCAAAGTTCATGCCTTTGTTGTTGGGGATGATCAGCATCCTGCTATCGAGGAAATACAGGAAGAAGTGAGAAGACTAGCCAAACAAATGAAAGATGAAGATTATGAAGCTGCCAGTGAGCCACATTTCCATTTCTTCACAGAAGTTGATGAGGAAATTGATTATCCAAGGCAGTCCCATGACTTGGATTGTACTCTGTGTCATTTTTCGGAATCCCTTGGTTAAGAATCTCATGTGGAACCATTTCCATTGGATATTTCAAGCAAATGATGGGATAGAAAGAATGGTTCTGGCAGATGACATAATAAATTTGTTTCTTTCTTTGTAGAATAAGGATAATTTTTTTTTGTTGAGGTGCATGGAAGCTGGAAGGGCTAAAGTAGTTGATAGAGAATTGGCTCTATCTATTCAAGCTCAGAAGCAGAATAATATGTTTCTATGCAGAAACAAACACATCCCAAGAATGTGGAAATATGCATGTCAAGGAGATGCCCAAATTTGCTGGTTAGCCGTTAGTATAAGGGAGTTGTCAATTCATCATTAGGTACAACTAGAGATCAAGGAGAATACATATGGAGAAACAGAGCTGGGGTAACATGTAAGTCACAAGCTTTTAGCGGCTAACTCTTGGTCATTGGTTCTAGTTTATGTATATTACTTTCTTGTGAATAAATGTTAAATTTTTTGAAATAGAAAGGGCAGTTGTATTTCATCAGTAGATTGACAGAAAAATGGAAGAGAGAAAAATCTAGATGATGCAAGAATCCCTTCAGCAATGAAATAATAAGATCCACGCAAAGCCAAATGTATAGGACCGACACATTAAAAAGGAAACATAAAGAAGAAAAATCCCCCTTTGGCAATCTGAGTTAGCAAACATAACCTGTTATATTCATAGTCAATATTCAGCATGACCATCATTCCCATGCCTTCTCATGCTTTGAAAAAATGTTCATGCTGTAAATTTGACTCTTTCATCCATCTTAGTCGAATTTCTTAGATTCTTCAATTTGTTTATGCTGTACATTCAAGTCCTTTCATACATTTGGTTAGTTTTTTAATGTTCCTTTCTGGGATGTTTGCAAAGTATGGCCCCAAATAAGTTGTGTATGTGTTATCTCAATCTGGCATGGAGATCACCAGCCTCCTTCCAAATGAACACACTTTTCTTCCTGCTTGATCACATGTTCCAGCACACTGCATCTATGTTATCAAAGGTGATCACCTCACTTGTCTAGGCGATCAAATAGGTTGAGGCGAGCCAAAGCGCCTTGCCTCGCCTCATGTTCGCCTCACTTACTTGTGCACTTGTCTATGATGTCTCTGCCAAATGTTTATTTATTAATTAATTATGTAATATTGCTTTTTCTTATTCTTAATTATTCCAAAGTGACTAATGCATTTTTTAACACTATTTAGTACCGTTTTTCTCTTACCTTCTGCCATATTTTTTTCTTATTTTTGATAATTCGTATGACCATCCACTACTTACATGAATAGTAGAAGATCTTATGACATACATGTTGGACATGATTAGTGCTTTTCAAAGTCTTACATATAGATCTTAAAAAGAATGCCAAAGAAAAGCAAGTAAAAAAAGCACATATAGAGAGTATCATAGAAGAAAATTTAGCACAATCTTAGTATAGTCAAGGCCTTAAAATTAGGGCTCCTGGATCTCATCTTATTTATAGAGACACTCGTGATCTGGATGATAACAATGATTATGATGGTATGAGGGCCTCTATAGAGGAGAGTAGGAGAACATTTGAAATCGAGGAGATGTGCAAGAGTGGCATTGAGACGTCAGGTTCAAGGTCTTCAAATATTGATTTTGGATCAAATAGTACAAAAGTGGGTAAAAGCTCTATACCTCATCTACCCCCGCACGACGTCTATTGGCTTTAGGGCTAGCATGCTTGGATGTGGAAGAGATTTGACTATTGTTTTTTATCCTGTTGTGGGACCAATGGACCATTATGTCTACAGAAGACAAGATACTTCACAGAAATGTATTAAAATCGCTATCAAATGCTGGAAACTTATCAAGAGGGTTGCATCAGAGCAGTGGAAGCATATTTCTAAGTGGTTCTATTATGCTAACATTCCAGCAAATGTACCTGTGAATCCCTATTTCCAATAAGATTAACTCCATTGCAAGGGGTGGTTTAGGTATCCCAGCAACTACACCCTATGATATTCGTGGGCCTTTGCTGGATGAGAAGGTCTGCGAGTTATAAGCTTAGGTTGACTCTTTTAAAAGAGTTTGAGATGAGAGAGGATGCACTCTTATGTATGATGGTTGGACTGACATCACTAGAAAGTCCATCATCAACTTTCTAGTATATTGTCCACATGAGACTATATTTCACATGTCTTATGATATTTCCAAGGATGTAAAGATAATAAAATTTTTATGTAGATTGATGGATGAAATGATGGAATGTGTCGGGGAGAGTAAAGTAGTTCAAGTGGTGACTAATAATATAACTAATTGTAAAAGAGCAGGTGAATTATTGATGCAAAAACGACCCCATCTTTATTGAGTTCCATGTACTGCTCATTGTCTTGATCTGATTTTAGAGGACATTGAGGATGATCTAATTGTTGAAAGAATCATTCGTGATGCATAGACAATGAGTGGGTATATTTATGCTTATAATCGAATACTTCCTATCTTTCAAAAGGTAACGAATGATTGCAACATTGTACGCCAAGGCCCTACTAGCTTTCCTAGCCAAGTTCTTTCCTTGGAGAGACTATATAAGCATAGAGATGCATTCCATGATGTTTTCAAATGCAAATATTGTTTGAAGAACTTTAAAACTTTGGGCTCCAAGTCGAAAGGGATTAGAAAATATGTACATGAACTTGTCAAAAAGGAAAGGTTTTGGATAAAAATAAGTAAAAAATTGAAACTAGTAAAGCCTCTTGTCCAAGTTCTTAGAGTGGTTGATGGTGACAATAAGAATGACGTAGGCTATTTATATGAAGCAATGGACATGGCAAAGGAGAAAATTCAGAGAAGATTTCCAAGAGATTATCAGAAATGGTGAGCTATCACTGATAGGAGATGGGAGGGCACACTTCATCATGAACTACATATAGCTAGTAAGTGAAAAAAATCTGGTGAGGACACCCGCGCACGAGCCCGATTCGACCCAACCTACGTCTACCGTCGGAGGAGGATGACAACAGCGGTTCCAGCGTCCTTATGGCTCGATGATGGCCCACTTGAGAGTTGTTTGGCATGATCATTTTATAGGAGCAGTTGGAACTTGTGTAAGGCCCATTATGAGACCCGGTTACCTTTTCTTTATTTTTCTGCATTTTTATGTACGAATTTTAGCTATTTTTGTAGTGGGAGGGTCAGTTTAGTTATTTATTTTATTAGGGCTTCATTATGGTTGATTTTTTTCTACTTAAAGGCTTGTAAACCTCTTTTGGAGGATTGATGACGATTAAGGAGAAAAGGATTTGCAGCCGTCATGCGCATGCTTGCGTCTAAGGCGTGAAGCCCCTGTTCAACCCTTGTCCTTTTCCCCTTTTCTCGTTCTCTCTCTTTCCCCTATTCTTCCCCCTCTCGGTTCACTGCCTCCTAGCTGCTACGCCGGCGGCAACCCACAGACGACCCCGCGTACGTAGGCCACGAACCCATTGGCCCACATAGCCGCAGCTGTCCACGAACGGCCAAACAGTGATCCCGCGAACGACGCCGAGCGGCCGCCTCGTCGCCTGATCCTCACCGCGCGGGCCCGCCGCCGTCCATGCCCATGTGGTTCGCGCTCCACGCACGGGAAGCGTCCCGCCCACAGAGCCCGCTCGGGGCCTCGACCCCGTGCCCTGCCACGACCGCAACCCCCCCCCCCCCCCCCCCCCCGGGGTCACACTCCTCGCACACCTGGGCCACCCGCCCACAAGCGGGCATCGCCAGCCCGTGGCCACGTAGAGCGCCCTCTGCGTTCGCCAGCCCCATCCCCCCTTGTCGCACCAGTGTTCCCGCACGCCCCGCCTCCCGAGCGTGGGGTCCCCTATAGTGTCGTGGAGATTCGGCGATCCCAATCCGTCTGTTCGTGCCAACGTTCTGCCATTGGGATGCAAATACCCCGCAACTTACAGAGCCCGTATCGCGGCTATCCCCAGTGTGACGTTTACGTCTAGGCGTGTGGAGTTCCTGTTGAGCCCACATCATCAACCCCTTTTGAGGCACTATCAAAATTCGATTCCTAAAGGATATGTGGTGTACGTGTGAAGTCTCCGCGGCTGTGGGCGAATCCATACCGTTCCGAGTTGCGACCCCACTCGACAGTGGGTTGGTCAGTGGTAATTTTACTCCATTCTCGTATATTTGCTCTTCATTATCTGATTAAATAGGCTCCCGTGCACGTGAGTTAGGGATTCTAGCTACTTATTTAAATTTCACTGTCGGATTGCGAGTTGAGGGGTCCATCCCATGGCACCATTTCGAACATATTGAATGCATTGATGCTGCCCTAGTCATTTGGTGGTTCTCACTACCATCGATCCTAACTAGTTTGGCCTTGTGAGCGGACGATTTTCGAGCTTATGTGCGCTTGTGTTGCGTAGTTACATTCATGGAAACATGGGATATTTTATAGGTGTTTGCTATTCACGTACGCTATTCTTGTTGATTTCGGATCGCGACATTAGTTTGGAGTCTTTTCGGTAGTCGTCCCGCGTCAAAATCTATTTGAATGAACAAAAGTGATATCATTGTGTTATTTATCATTCATTATTATGATATATCTATAATGATCGGTAGGTAATTTCTTGAACCCATGCTACGAATATAGTAATAGGGTTAGTGATCATCCAGAGATAATGCAAGGAGTACTAGTAGTAATAAATAGAATGTCAAAGACAACATAATTTAGGGATGCAGCGGAACAACGTATGTTAACAATGGTCTATTCTCTCATTCTTTTAAAATTTTAACTATACATATTCAAAATTTAAACTTTTAACCTATTTTTTCATATTAACATTTTAGATTGAGGATTATACTACATGGGCGTTCCCCGGAAGCAACGCGTTACATCGGCCTCCGGGTGTAATGAGAACTGAGCAAGGGGTTGCTAAGGCGTTCTCCAGAAGCGACGTGTTATATTGACCTTTGGGTGTAATGAGAAATAAGTAAGGGGTTGCTAGGGGCATTCCCCAAAAATGACGCGCCGCAATGGCGCCCGGTTGCGGTGACAAATATGTGAGGATTCTCGTGTATTGGACAAACACGAGTAAAGAAGTTAGTCTATAAGAATAAGAATAAGAATAAAATTCGTTTAGCTACATGGAACATAGGAACTCTAATCGGTAAAAGTTTAGAGTTAGTCAAACTTATGAGAGATAGGAGGGTCAACATAGCTTATTTACAGGAAATTAGGTGGAAAGGTTCTAAAACTAAAGAAATAGAAGATTTCAAACTTTGGTATGTTGGCAAAAATAATAATAGAAATGGTGTAGCCATTATCATAGATAAAGAGTTAAAAGACAAAGTTGTAGAAGTTAGAAGAGAGGGAGATAGACTCATTTAGTTAAACTTGTAGTAGGTGAAGAAGTTTTAAATATAATTAATTCATGTGCACTTCAACTAGGATTAGAAGAGAGTGTTAAGAAAGAATTCTGGGAGAATTTTGATGAGATAATCTAAACTATCCCTATTGGTGAAAGGACTTTTGTTGGAAGAGACTTAAATGGCTATGTAGGAGTTCCCAACTCGGTGAGGGTTGGGGGCAAGGACTCAATTTTTTAATTTTTTTATAAAAAAGCTCCTCCTCTTTCCCCCCTTTTTTTAACTGTCCGATGACAATTAGAAGAGGAGGGAAGAGGGCGCATGGCTCCTCCCACCCAGTGACTCTTCCACTCGATGAGGGTGGAGAGTCCACTCACTCTTCCCACCGCAGGTGGGAAGAGTTTCCCACCCTCACCGAGTGGGATTCTTCCACCCGGTGAGGGTGGAGAGTCCACCTAAGGGTGGACTGCTCCCTCTTTCTTTATCTTTTTTTTTTTTTTTTTTTTAATGCAGAAGAGGGGCCGGCCCCTCCTCCTCTTGCTCCTGCTGCTGCCGCTGCATGCTATTTCTGCTTCTGCTGCTGCCGCCAACCTCTGCTGGTGCATCTGCTGTTGCCGCATGCCTCTGCTGCTGCACCTGCTCCTCTCTTTATTGCAAACCCTAGAAAATTTAGGGTTCACCACCGAGCTTTCGCTTTATCCCAATCAAAATCACTAGGAGCTTGTGTGCTATCATTACTCATAACTGGGCTGACTTCTAGCTCTACCACAATCATCATCATCAGAATCAATAATGGTTAGCCTTCATTTTGAAGTGGTCACCCTTTCTTCACCTTGTCACTGTTAGGAGCTTTTAAAGAAAGGAATTTTCCTTTTTCTATCCTGCCTTCCAGGTGTGGCTGGGATGTAGAATACTGATGCGTGATGTGTGGCTAGGGCTCCTAATGTTCCTCCTTAATGTCTTTATGTGCATGTGAAGAATTCTAACCACCAATCTTTTGCCTCTTAAGTTGACATTGTTGACCTTCTTGTCAGAATTCCTCAAGGAATTTAACATCATCTAAAATTCACTTGCGCTGTACTTCATTACAGTGGATTGCAACTTTGTTCGTCCATAAACAACCATGTTTATAGTATAATCTTCAATCTAAAATGTAAACATGAAACAATAGATTAAAAGTTTAAATTTTGAATGTATATATTTAAAATTTTTAAAAAAGGAGAGAATAAATCATTGTTAACATCTATTGTTCAGCTATATCTCTAAATTCTTCTGTCATTGATATTCTATTTATTACTGTTAGTTCTCCTTGCATCATCTCCAGTTGATCACTAACCCTATTATTATACTGGTAGTCGGGTAGTGTGGGTTCAAGAAATTACCTACCAGTTATTATGGATATATCATAATAGTAAATGATAAATAACATAATGATATCACTTTTATTCATTTAAATAGAATTTTCACTTACCGACTGCATGTAATTCATGATGAAGTGTGCCCTCCCATCTCTTATCAACTATAGCCCATCATTTCTTGTAATCTCTTGGAAATCTTCTCTGAATTTTCTAGTTTGCCCATTCTTATCATCATCATCAACCATTCTAAGAACTTATACAAGAGGCTCTACTAGCTTCAAAAATTTGCTTATTTCTGTCCAAAAACTCTCATTTTTGACATGTTCATGCACATAATTTTCAATCCCTTTCAACTTGGAGCTGAGAGTTTTGAAGTACTTCAAATAGTCTTCGTCTCTGAAAACATCATGGAATGCATCATTATGTTTATGTAGGCTTTCCAAGGAAAGAAATTGGTTGGCAAATCTAGTGGAACCTGTGATTAGGGGGAGACAACAACAATGCCCCTAGATCTGTGTCGACACGAGTCAACACGGACACGTGTGCTGACTCGTGTTGACATGGCACCAAAGACGGAGATTTGCTGTTTTCTTCACAAGGCCCGCAACCCTCTTTCTTCTCTCACCATTTTCTTCAACACGTGCAAAACTGAGGTGAACAGCTACCTTTTATCCTCCCTACTGCACGTATGAACTCGGGTAATTATTGATCGATTAGTTA
The DNA here is from genome assembly GCA_030544215.1 of Zantedeschia hybrid cultivar. Classification (NCBI taxonomy): domain Eukaryota; kingdom Viridiplantae; phylum Streptophyta; class Magnoliopsida; order Alismatales; family Araceae; genus Zantedeschia; species Zantedeschia hybrid cultivar. Next base: position 13,034,485 of record JARZZO010000015.1, read on the forward strand.
GAAGTAGAACACATGGACAACCAGTAGTTTAGAATAAATCTATAAAACTCCTTTTCTTCCTAAGTTTCTATTAAAAATTCCTTATGTATGTCATTCTTATATCCAACTCTTAAATACTCCTTTCATTTTTCGATAACTTATTTAATAGTTTGATCAATAGTCTTCTCATTAATTTTTGTATACATACTAATATATATATTAGTATATATATATATATATATATATATATATATATATATATATATATATATATATATATATATATATATATATATATATATATATATATATATATATATATATATATATATATATATATATATATATATATATATTATTTTCATGTCCTTGTGTCCTATTTTTTATAATTTGCCATGTCCAACATGCATGTCCCTATCGACACTTTGACACCCGTATCCGTGTCCTTTAGATCATAAAGTGGGACCTGACTGTGCAAGGTTGCGATCATTTGTTACCTTTTGAAAGATATTCGATTATGAGCATAAAATATATCCACTTAGTATCTGTGCATCATGAGTGATTCTCTTAATAGTTGGATCATCCTCAATGTCTTCTAAAATCTAATCAAGACAATAAGCAACACATGGAACCCAATAAAGGTGGGGTCATTTTTGCATTAATATTCACATGCTCTTTTGTAATTAGCTGCATTGTCAGTTACCACTTGAACTACTCTGCTCTCCCGACATATTCCACCATTCCATCCATCAATCTACATAAAAATTCTACTGTCTTTACATTCTTTGAGTCATCATATGACTTGAGAAATACAGTCCCATATGGACAATACACTAGAAAGTTGATCATGGATTTTCTAGTGGTACTAGTCCAGCCATCACACATGGGAGTGCATCTTCTCTCGTCCCATACTTTTTTAAAAGAGTCAACCTAAGCTTGCAACTCATAGACCTCCTCATCAAGCGATGGCCCATGAATATCATAGGGGTGTAGGTGTTGAGATACCTAAACCACCCCTCAATGGAATCAGTCATTTTCTGGACTCTAGAAATAGGGGTTGGTAGTTGCATTTGCTAGAATGTTAGCATAATAGTACTTAGAAATATGCTTTATTCCAATGATGCAACCTTCTTGATGTGTTTCCAGCATTTAATAGTAGTTTTGATACCTTTCTATGAAGCATCTTATTTTCTGTAGACATAATGGTCCATTGGTCCCACAACAGGATCAGAGATAGTAGTCAAATCTCGTCCACATCCAAGCATGCTAGCCCTAAAGTCAGTAGACCTTGTGCGGGGTAGATGACAAAACTTCTACCCACTTTTGTACTCTTTGATCAAAAATCAATATTTAAAGGCCTTGAACCTGATGTCCCAATCCCACTCTTGCGCATCTCCTCCATCTCCAATGTTCTCCTACTGTCTTTTATACCGGCCCTCATGCCATCATGATCACTGTCATCATTTGAATCACGATCATCTCTATCAATAAGATGAGATCTTGGAGTCCTAATTTTAGGGCCTTAACCATGCCAAGATTGTGCCAGAATTTCTTCCATGATACTCTCTGCATGTGCTGTTTTTACTTGCTTTTCTTTGGCCTTTCCTCTTAAGATTTCATTCATCAATGCACGAATTTCTTTATCTACTTTGTGCATGCAGTCACATCCCTTTTATGACCAGTCAAGTGTTGCTTCAAACAGAAAATTTCCCTTTCCATCTCTTTTTCACATAAATTATACTTCATTCTCCTTATCTTTGCATTGATTAATGTAACATACTGCCAACCAATGTCATCATTTCTCTCTGATCTTCTCCTTTCCTTTGCCATATCTGCAATTAAGATAGAAGTATACACATTAAAAGAAATAATAAAATTAAAATATGAACCCTAATTAAGATAAAAATTATTTTTTTTAAGTAATCAAATTTAGGTGCCAATTGGCACCCATTGAATGCAAGAGATAACAAACATGTCCAATTGCACCTCAATTAGAGTTTAAGACCTTAATTTTTTAAAAGCTCCAATTTTTAACCCTAAATAGGATAAAAATTAGAGATCTCCTAAAATTAACCCTAATTGAGGTGTCAGTTAGCAACTATTGAGTGCAATAGACAGCAAACATGTCCAATTGCACCTCAATTAGAGTTTAACACCTTAATTTTAGCAAAGTCTAGAGTTTAACACCTTAATTTTAGCAAAATCCTAATTTTTAAACCCTATTTTAGATAAAAATTAGGGATTTTTCAAAATTAACCCTAATTGAGATGTCAATTGACACTGTTGAGTGCAATAGACAACAAACATGTCTAATTGCACCTCAGTTAGAGTTTAAGACTTATATTTTAGAGAAGTCCCATTTTTTAAATCCTAATTAGGATAAAAATTGAGGATTTTTCGAAATTAACCCTAATTGGGATGTCAGTAGGCACCTATTGAGTGCAATAGACAGCAAACATATTTAATTACACCTCCATTAGAGTTTAAGACCTTAATTTTAGAAAAGCCCTAATTTTTTAACTCTATTTTTTTTTATATTATCTTAATTTTAAAAAGTCCCAATTTTTTAATCCTAATTAGGGCAAAAATTGGGAGTTTTTCAAAATCAAGATAATACAAATAAAATTAAAGATAAAAAATTGTTAAATCAAAGTCTAAAGATTCTCAATCAAGAAGATATAGCATTATGTACCTTAAATTTGAACCAAGTGTGGTGGAGGGCAAACTTGGACTAGGAGAACGAAGCTTCTTCAAACTTGGAGATGGAGATGGAGTTTGGAGCCTAATGGAGAATGGAGCTTCTTTCACACACATCCTCTTGGATCAAAGTGTTTTTCTTCATCTTTTCTTGCTCTTTTTTATTTTCCTTTGCTTTCTTTCTTCTCTTTTTCCTCCTTTCCACAAGATTAGAGCTCTCTGGCAGCGGCGACGGCAAGCAAGGTGGGGAGCCAAAAAAAAAACACACCTAGGAAGCTCTCCTCCAGCTGTTGTCACGGGCTGGAATCTGCCCACCTGTGAGAGCAGCTTGCTATCTTTTAAAAGACAGCAGAACCGGCCAGAACCGGCCTGGTCCTGTTTGAACCGGACGAACTGCCCGATCCAAACCTATTTCACCCGATTCTGATAGGTTCAAAGCCAATTCACATCCGGTTTTTCATTTTCTATTTGAACCGTCCGATCTGAGTTGAAAAAGGTGTGAACCGGACTGGTTCCGATCCGGTTCACCCGGTTCTGGTCTGGACCGGCCGGTTTTTCAAAACCATGAGAGGGACAGCAGCAGATATGGCACTGACATCAGGATGGCAGTGAGGGATGGCAACGGTGTTGACATTATATTGTATCCTAAATAATGTTTGAGTCACTGCAGTCATGTGTGATGTCCATTCCCTTTCTTTGCTAGATAGTTATCTGCAGAAGTAATATGTTATTATCTTCATTTCTCAAGTGTATCACTCCGTAACGTTTTCCCATCTTATTCACTCTTTTAAGTGGCTTTTCTTTTTAATGAAATTCAGCTTGTAGATTACTATTTCATGTATTTACTTCTTTCTTCTACATTCCTTCTGTATTTGGCTTCATGTTCTGTTCTGTCTCTGTCCTGCCATTTCCCATATGAATTTTAATTATTAAGATGGACTCCCCTTTACCATGCCTTCTCTTACTGCTGTTTACAGGCATACTCTTCAGACTTTGGAACATTTCCTCCAGCCAGAAAGGAGGTAACCTCTATATTCTTTTTCCCTTCAGTTTGAGCACGAGTTATTTGCTGTCTTAAGAAAGAAGAGAGGCTACATTGCTTTTCAATCCACTTGGACTAAACGTATCTCAAGTTCGGAATGGAAAGGTATCACTCTCTGATATACAATCTCAAGTTCTGTATTTAGAGTGTTGAGGATTTATTCTCCTAGACTTGGCTTCTATCCAAGACATCAAGCTTTCACTGCGGAGTTGTGAACATTTGGAGCACCTGCATTGTGCTTCTTTTAGTGACATTCAAAATCCTCCCAAGAAAATGCCTCTTGCCTCAGGCTTTGAATGATCCTTTGACAGCTTCAAAATTCTACACTTGTAAATCCCAGTTTTGGATTTTAGTGAAGATGTGGTGCTACCACCATCCACTTTCAGAAAATGTCATTTTTATCTGTTTCCTTGCATTTTGTCAACCTTTATTGCTACTGTTTTTCTTGTGTGAGAAGATCAACATGGATGTATCACATAGATTTCCGTTGTTGCAGGTTAAAGAAAATTGCCCCACTTTCAATGCTATGATATATACCAAGGTGGAAGTTTCAACATCAAGGTGAGTTTCATTTATTTCCTTCTCATACATAATTTTGTTATTGAGATCAAACAATGGTTTCTCTTGTTAAGAAATCACTGATTATGCCTGTGAATAATAGAGGGAAAGTTGGTTTTGGATGTGTGTAGGCCCTAGGTGATCTGGATTTTTTTTTTTGAAAGTGGATGGTACCACAATTTCATTAAATGTAAAAAGAAGATTACAAGTGACAAAGGAAATATAGAGTCAAAGCCTATCCTCCTATACAAAAGGGACCAAGCAGGTGCACCACTCCGGACTCGCAAGCCTCTCAAAAGATCAAAAAAGGAGGAACTACAAGTGTTGTTTTTACACAAAAGCAAGGTCCACTCTCTCACTCTCTCCCTATGAAAGAGGCTAGCCGACTTGGCACCAGAGCTCCCTTTGTAAAAATTCTCCTATTTCTTTCATTCCAAATCGCCCAAAAGGTGGCATGAAGGATAGGGTATCTGGAAATCGATGGACCATAATTATGTCTTTATGTTTGCATTAGCAACAACAATTTAAACTTATTTGAGATGGTAAATCGTCTGTCTTATAAAGAAGGTGAAGTGGTCCCCCCGGGATACGTTGCTTGGGGAGCTGCATATTCTGAATAAAAGGTGAATGCCCAGTGATGTCTATGCTTAATCAAATGCTATTGCTCCACGACGAGCCTCCCATGCCATTTGCTTCTGCTTTCACTCCCCTCACTATGGCGGGAGTAGCAGCTTATGTTCTGTGGTGGTGGAAATAGGATACAAATAGGGTCTCCTGAGGCATGATAACTGGGGCAGCATCATTGTGCAGGTTTGCCTGTGGAGTCCTGGTGGTTGTATGCGGCTGTGTTCTACTGATGCAACAGACTGTTGATCACATACTCTGCCATTATCGAATGCTGAACCATAAGCATTCAATATTTATTAGTTCTATGAGTACATTCATGTTTCATAACTTGCTGCTGTATTTATCATGAAATTGTTGATAGGACCATACAATTCATTTCTCTCCTGAGTCCGGAGTTCTAACCACATGCCATGTTAAATTTGGATGCCATATCTTGCTTTAGTCTACTGACTATGTTTTTGTGAAGAATCTGCTAAAGGAATTAAGGCATATGATGAGAGAGAATAATTTTTGTACTGAACCACTGGTCTACTTGTTTATATTGGTGATCATATATAGTGGCAGAGGATGATTGGAGGTGTTCTGGTGCCCTTTCTAGAGTTTTGTTTCATAGCATTGAATGCTCTGCACTGGAAGTGAGTTCACACACCTGAGGAATTATAATCTGTTATTTCTCAAGTTCCTGTCATTACCCATCATATAAATCTTTACTGTTGGATTTTTTTTTCTCCATCCATGGTTTGACGGATAAAGATACAGTGTCCAACTGTAAGATCCGGGCGATAGCCACCAATATATCCGTGGGACATGCATGTTACAGTCTCCTGCTCATCCCTTTTATGACAAGAAGAATGTAGTTATTACTATTTTGGTAATGAGAAAGGGTTCTTTTACCCTTTAGTTTCAAAATAAATCTATGCAGAGAACAGGCCCCTAGTGTAGTCCATTATTTCTTTAAAAATTCACAATTTATGAATGAATGTGCTTGTTAATATTAAATTTTTGAAAAGCCAAAACATGCATGTTGATGCAGTTTGCATGATCTTTGTGTGCCTCAATGTTTGGCATGGACTAATGCCACCATAATACTCAACTCAGGAACCAAAGCATGGTGAACATGAGTTGCATGGGAACCCAAGTTTGTGGGGCTTTAATGAAAAATGGTTTTTGAACACCAGCTACATGTAAATAGGTCGAAGTCTTGAAAATACACCAGCACCCTCTCTCCCTGTTGCAATTGATCAGACATCTTAATTTTAAGTGTGAATTCTTTTTGTCCTTAACTGACTGTGTCTACTTTGGTGTCTCCATTGATATTTATAAACCGATGTCCTCCAATATCCAGTCAGCAATAATCAAGTTGAAGTGTGAATAACGTAGTTCTTCATAAATTCTGTGATTTATTTAATAGAATGGACTGTGTTGTGCCACACTCTTTTTTGTTTCTCTGTCACTCAAAAAGGCACCATTTCTTGACTGACTGATCTGAGTTTCACCGGCCATGGCAATGAGAAGACTAGGATAGATCCTTTTTTTATTATCAATCCCACGGGGCCATCACTTTTTAGTCTCTAGTTTGAGACGTTATAGATTCACTGAAGAATGTAAGGTTCACAATTTGACATTGTGAAATGCTGACGATTTTCTTTCCATTAAAAAAATAGATTTTGGGAGACTTTGAAGTGAGAGACAAAGATGACTTCTGTAATGTCAGATCATCTGTGAGGGCCAAGATTCATAAAATAATTACCTGTAATACTTATGGTTAGAAGTCTCATTTGGATGCAAAAGACACTAACGGGATTCCTGGGTTTCTATCCATGTCTTTACTTGAGATCATCTCATAACTTTATTCCAATTTGTAATTTCCACCACGATCTATGTACTGTATGCAGGAGCAGGTGAAGCTTCTGAAAAATGTTTGTAAATGAGGTTGATGAATGGACTCCATCTGCTTACTATATAGCTGGAACAAATCCAGCAATGTGATAAACTTGAGTTGTATGACATGTAAGTAAAGCAAAAAAAGTTCATCCATGCAAGACCATAGAATTCTGAGCTTATATAAAGAAAAACAGAAATTATGCTTGTTTCCAGGTGAGATCTAACATGGAGTGGGAAGCTTCCCTCTGCAGTTGGGAGTCCTAGGTGACAGGAAGCTAGTTAGTTGGGGAGTGAAACATAATCCTCTTTCTAGTGGTGCTTATTTATAAGTGAAATAAACTATTCAAAGCCTGATATGTTGTTCTTCTGTTTGAGATTCTACTAGGTAGCCTTTTTTTAGTTGTGTTTGTTTTATGTTTTTTTAGTTTTTAATCTCTGTAAATATTCATATTTAGAAATAAACCTTTGGGACTTTTACATTGAGTGACCCTAAAAAATTATTCTAACTTTAGAAATAAGTCCTTCTAGTTAATGGTTGCCTAAAAGATGAAAATAGATGATAAGGACTAAAAGATTATTAAAACCAAGTTTAATAGAGCCAAGAGTAAATATGCAAGATGCAATGAGTTCTTTTTTTTTTTTTTTTGGATTCAACAATTTGAAGGGACTAAAAAAGTAAGAACTAAAATCCCTTGTTTTATAGACGATGTAATATACAAAACTTGATACATTGTTCTTCTGTTTGAGATTGCAGGGGGTATCAAAATCTCTTTGTGGAGTCTTCTTTAAGCAAGATAAAAATACGAGGGTCATATCCTTTTCATCAACCACGAGAAATGCTTGAGGCATCGCCTGTTGTGGCGGTGCAGTGCACCTACGTGCAGCCCCTCTCCGATCAGTGGATCTGACAGGCGGTGCAATAGGTGGTGCAGCCTGCAAATTTATTTTTTTTGACCAATAAAGAGATAATTCTATTCGTTCAAGGAAACATAAGAACAACAAATGGGAAAACCACAAGCATTTCTGAGAGTAATACCCACTGCTCCTCTATCTGTCGAAGTTGCACCATCAAAATTGACTTTAATCATACCTGGGCTAGGAGGACTCCATCCAATCTGCTTAGTAGGCCAGCCTTTTGATGAGTCTTCATTTTTCTGCTGTGACAACCAAAAACAAAATTCAGACAAAGCATCCTTGAGCACCACATGAGGGCTCATTTGCTTACCATCAAATAGCACCTTACATCGAGCTTTCCAAATTGTCCAACATATGGCAAGACATAAAGATAATATAAGCCTGTCATTAGTATCATTTGTAAAAGGAGGCTTCGACCATACTATGAACCTATCAGCAAAGACCCTGGGTTCCTCTTTAGACCGGTAATTTAAGGGGGATGCTATCCAAACCAACCTGGCCAATTCACAATTAAAGAGCATATGCTCAACAGTTTTCAACTCCTGCATGCAGATAGGACAATTACTGTCTCTATTGGGAAGTCTCTTACTCAGGACCCCATTAACAGGTAGAGCATTGACAAGACCCTTCCAAGCAAAATGAAGAATCTTGGGTTGAACAATCTTCCTCACTTTTGGGTCCCAGTGAACTTTTCCCACAGGATTTGAATATGAAGCTGAAGGCAAGTAGCTAAGATTGACAATGAAATTATAGGCAGATTTGATTGTAAAAAATCCGTCTTCTGAGAGAGGCCACATATAAGTATCCTCATTGGCATTAGAGCTCTTACAAATGGCCATGGCTGTGTCCTTATGGAAGATATTAAAAACAAGAGGCTGATCCCAATGCTTGTCTTTAATGAGCTGAAAAACCCAGTAAGGAGGATTACCATTGAAATTTTCAGGCAACTTTGGAGGGCCCTAATGATCAGGCATCCAGTGATCGTGCCAGATTCGAGTAGAAAAACCATTCCCTAATAGCTTTGACACATATAGAAGCCATCATCTCTCTAACCTTTGTCATAGCAATCCAAGTTGGGGAACCAGAATTAATAACAGGGGTCTCCCAAAATCAGTAAATCTATTTGGATTTTACAAGAGAGCCCAGGTAGAATATTGGTCTTGTAAGAATTTCCATACCAGTTTCATGACTTCTGCTTTATTGAGTGCAAAAAGATCCCTCACACCAAGACCACCCTAGTTTTCATGCCCTGTAATACGCTTCCAACTACACAAATATACTCTCCTATGATCTTCAGTGTCCCCCCAAAGAAAAGATCTCTGAATGTGAATGACCCTTGTAATTGTGGTCTTAGGGATGATACTAGTAGCCATGACATGCATTGGGATGGTATTTAAAACAGAATTAATCAATTGAATTTTACCTGTCAGTAGAAAGAGTGGTTGCCTTCCATCGACTTAGTTTTGCCTTCTTCCTTGCCTCCAGGAACTTCAGCTGATTAACCCAGCTCTTGGTTGTCCAAAGAGGAACACCAAGATATAAATCATCCGAGGCCATCATGGGAATACCAAACTTGGAGCAGAGGTAATTTCTTTGATATGCTGGGACATTGTTGCAAAAGAAAAAAACCACATTTTGATCTATTAATCAACTGAAGTGGTTGCAATTGTAACATCCCCAGAGCACTACAAAACAAATATTTTCCATCCCATTTTCACCATTAGACAACATAAGATGAGTGAGGTGGCTTCTTGCACAATTCAAGTGGAGAGATTGTGAGGAGATCTAAGTTTGGACACCTAAGAAACTGTGTGGTGCTTATAACTGTCCCCCCCCTGTCCCCCCAAAAAAACTCAAAAAACCTTGGGCTTTCCATTGCTCAAAGAGATCCTCGCGTTCTCCCAAGATCCAACATTAAGTAAAATTGTACAATTTGACTTTCATCTCAACTTTTTTAAAAATAATTATTATACATATGATTATCTAATGTCAACCACACGATTTAAAATCGGAATGAGATGGGATATGGGAAGCCAGAGGCCCAGAGATGAAACCCCCTTCACACTTATGGCCAGTTCTACTCCCTCTGTGGGGATGTTTTCTATCGGTATTTATTGATTGATCACAAGTCGAAGCATGGTTAGAACATTTATGTGTCTTGAGCTTTTCTCTATAAGAGGTGTAATAGAATAATCCGATTGAAGTGTAATGATCATACGTCTGTAATGCATTGTATGTCTCATAATACCGTTCTTGGTGTCCTTCCCAACCATAGGAGTTTCTTCTAGTCTAGTAGGCAGATTAGTTGGGCTATAGTTTAATGAGAACTGCCTTGCTATCCAAATACTAACAAATTGTTCTTCTGTTAACACCTCCTTGTTGCTACGGGCATGGTCCAACACATGATCGACCTTCTGTCTCCTTAGTGGATCAAATACTTTGTTCTTTTCCTACCATCCTCACTCTCTTTTGCAGCTATCACGTAGCGATGCAAACGAGCCGAGTCAAGTCGACTACTACGTTGTTCAGCTCAGTTTGGCCAATTTCAATTAATTTGAGTTTGAGCTAAGTATCTAAGAAAGGTTGTTCAGATTCGACTCCTTTAGATGCTGAACGAGCTCAAGCTGAATATTGGTACCTCATGAGTCTAATAAGTCCATGATATATTTAATTCAAAAAATTTAACACTTTAATTTTATATACTCAAGGCAAACTATAGTGATATAGTTTGTCCCCAAAGATTCAAACTACTAGTTGTAGCGGCTTAAGCTCACAGGGCAATAACCCATATCAGGTTAACGTGACGAAGGTAGGGCTTTTGAAACAATGCCACCATATGATTGTATAGAAGTCCGGATGTAGGGACTAAATAGAAAGTACATAAGTCTGCATTCTCATTTGTCTCCGTCAAGTTTTCAAGATTGGACATGGTCATATTAAAGGAATAAAAAAATTCAAAAAATATTAAAACTATATGAATATTTATAATTTTAAAAATAAAATGTTAATGAGTTTGTTCACGAGGTTAAATAAGTCGAGTCGAGCCTGACTCATTTACAAACTGAACTTGGAAATTCTTTCTAACTTGGCTCATTTAACATAATGGACGAGTCCAATCTAAATCTTAACTTAGTCAAATTCTAATTACTGGTTGAGCAAATCAATTCATTTATATCCCCTGTGCTGGCACTTCCCTATACAGGATTAGATGTCTACCCTGAAATACTTGTTGCATCGCAGCGGTGTAGTTCGCGCACTACACCGCATGTGGCGCAGTGTCGGATCATGCATTTGCGTAATCCGACCGCTCAGATCATACGAATGCATTATCTTTTTTTTTTTAATTTGATTTTTTTAATTATTTGATCTAAAATCGGACGGTACATATGTCTAGTTGGAGGCCTCCCAACTCAATAAATAATAAAAAGAAACTTGTTGCACCACTCGCTGCCGCACGGGCGGGGTGCAGCAAGCCGTTCTCGATTCATATACTCCCCACACAAATCTTTCTAGGTTTCATGGAGCTGAGGAGCACATTCAATCACTAGGCAAAAAAGAGTCCACATCTATAACAGCGAATTAGGGGAGCTCTCCAAATAATGTCTCAACTTTCTCTCTACTTTTTGTATGAATAATACTTGCGGTATAATCAAGTTGTACAACAAGTCTAATCACACTGCACAATTCCTTGCAATTGGACCATGTGGTCAATTCGGCCAGTTGAACGAGTTGACATGGCCATCTCCATAATATTTTCATTGAGAAATACCGTTTTTTATTGACAAATACATATTTTGATTGACAAATACAGTTTTCTATTGACAAATATAATTTTCGATTGATAAATAGCCCCTTACCACAGGCTCATATTCTATAATCGGAGAAGATTATAAGGACATATTTAGAAATATTAAGTTTAAGGGAACATATATGAAAATTTCCATAATTATAGGGACTTACGTGTATAAATCCCTTTAAATGACTTTTAAAGGCCTCTCATCCTTCCTAAAAAACCTCTCTGGAGGTGTTAAGGAAATATGAAAAGTTCAGAGACTAGCAAGGATATTGAATGATTACGGAAACCGGAAAGTAAAAAACTCAAATATTTAACATCATCGCAAATCAAGCTACTATCAATTGATGTGATATACTATTAATTAAAGTTTAGAATCACTTTTATTAATTGATTATAATATTTAAGTAATCTGGTCGGTTTAGACAACCTCAAGCCATCAAGTCAAAATAGTCGTTCCAAGCTTCTTTTGAGCTAACATATCTGTTGAATTTTCATGCCGTTTTGTGGATTTGCCTGCCAGTAAAATTTGGTACACATTTGTCATTTCATATTTTATCTAAGTTCCTCTTGTGGAGTTAACTCAAAGTGTATAAGACTCTAGTGATGATGTTGCCATATCCGGTGCAAGTGCACTTGTTGCTCAATAAAGATGAGCGTTTAGGCCCCCCGCTTCATAATAACTTTACTGCTTGTTCGGATGTAATAAATGTGCTGAAGTTAATAATAAACTCATTTTCTACAATGAATTGGATACTTAACATAAACTCACTCAAGTTTATCATAAATTTAAATCTCTCCATAAATGCATTTTTTGTCAATTTACTTGAAGTTATTCTCAGGTTTATCATGAGTGTAATTATATTCACATAAAACAACCGCATGTGAGCATATAGAAGATGAATTGATGATAAATAAGTTTGTATTAACTCTATTCCAATTTTATTAAGTTACAAGGTCTGAAGTAAAAAAGAAGACGAGGAAAACATCATGGAAATAATATCATCACTTTAGTTTGAAATGAGAACATCTAGACCTCATTTTTTGAATGACCTCTCAGCACCTTCTCACATGAAATGAGCAATTTTTCAATCATTCCTCACACTTTATTATACTTTTTCCTGTTTTATTTTAGGGTTTTTTTGAGAGAGCTTCTTTCATTTTAAAATTTTATATTTATTTTAAATAAAAAATAAATACTTCATCCTCAAATCATGTAAAACTGCATTCAAAGATGTACTAAAAGAGAGCATTCAAACGTCTTGTTCCCTGTTTCAACTTTCAAGGGAGGCGCCGTTTTACTCACCTTGCTGGTATGAAGCCTAGCCGTTGCAATTGGACCGTTGGCCACGTGCAACTCTTATTTTGAAAACACTTCCACTGACCCGCACCACACTACACCACTTTCAGGTTCTCCTCAGACTAGCCATTGGAGTTTTGGAAACCCCCCTTCTCTCTCTCTCTCTCTCCCCCCCCCCCCCCCCCCGGCCCCCTCCATGGGTTCACCATCTCCGGCGACGAGCAGTCCCTCGTCGGATCAGCGGCTTTGGAGCGCTCTCCACAGCCGGGTGGACGCCCTCCTCGAGTCCCGGAAGCGGGTCACCGTTGGGTCCCCCTCTTTATCAGTGCGGGTTCCATCCCTCTGCTCTCCCTTCTCCCTCCAATTCCATCTCTTTCTCTACATCCACATCTCCCGTCTCTAACAACGTCATCTGTTCGTTCTTGGGGAACCGTCCGCAGTGCGGCGTGGAATCGCGGAGCTGCAAGCGGCTCAGGGAGGACTCCCTGCTCCTGATCAGAGGGATGGACTCTGTGGCTTCTTCCCTGTCGCAGCTTAAGGACACCTTAGATGAGGCTGCACAGGTAAGAAGATCTTAACCCAGTTCTTGTTTTCTCTGTAATATAAAGGCAGTGTGATCGGGGGAAGAGGAAAAAGGCAGAAGGATTAGGTTTCTACCAGTTGCTTTCTGGGAAAATTGCCGTAGGGTAGAATTTTTCTTCGTGCCTTCTGTAACACGGATAAGTGGAGATTTTGCTGTTTCGATGGCAAAGTTCTCCTCTTTTATCTCAAGTTTGAAACTTGTCCTTTGAATGCATCGGGACTTGGTAGCAGTTTCCAGGAATTCTCGCATGGGAGAACTTCCAAGTACATAAAGTGGGCACCGAGTGTTCTACATGCTCTTTTTATAAGTATTGGTGGTTGAAATTTATTACAGTCGCAGTGGGACTTCCCTTTCAAATTTGCAATGAATTAGAATGCTAAGGTTATAGAAAATGCTGTCTGAATAAACATTCAGATGAGTTACTATATACGAATTTGTCATTTTATTTTTCTTCTCGTGGTTCTTGAGCCATCCGTAGATGTTGTTCCACTTCCAATAGCTTTATCTCAGTTTTGACCTAGTTCATGTGGCAGAGCGCTCAAAATCTAGCCAACCACTCTGTTACTGATGTACCTGGAAGAGAAAGCCAAACAGTGGAGGAAGATAAGGAGGTTGAGCCCAAGGCAAAGAAGCAATGCTTCTCTGATGAGCCTAAAAAGGATGATGGATTTTGCAAGGGAGACAATCCAAACAACACCAAAGATGGGGACTTGAAAGATGACAAAAAGAGCTCTATTGATGCTGCAAAAGGCGGCGGGACACTGAAAAAGGCCAAAAATGTTGGACCAAGATTTCTAGATCTTGTGTTTCTTTTGCTTTATTTAATAATGATGTCAATTGCCTTTTCCTGTCTCTAACTTTCAGATCTCCTCTTTTTCTCCCCCTAAACTTGGTAGCTCGCTATCTCTATGGCAACTAAGGCATCTTCACTTGCACGGGAACTGAAGACAGTAAAGTCAGAGCTAGGGTTTATGCAAGAGCGCTGCTTTCTGCTGGAGGAGGAGAACAGGAGACTAAGGGATGGATTAGAGCAAGGATTGAGGCCAGATGAAGATGATCTGGTAATTTTTATCCTACTTCTCCTAATTATTAGCATAGTGTAACTGAAGGAATTAAAATATTTTTAAGGCATTTTTGAAATATCAGAAGTGTTGCAGGAGAGACTGTTTAATTTGAATGTAAGAGAAAGTAGTGGTTTCAGTATTTTGGATATTTTAGATCTTTATGTTAAAAATGACTCAGAAACTCGCGAAAACTTGAATGACTATTGAGTGTTTCATTATCAAATCAAGGGAGACATCACCCCCTTCATGGAAGCATAAAATGTTGATACTGCCAAAACTTGAATAGCGATCGAGTGCTCCATTAGCAAATCAAGAAAGAGAGCACCCCCTTCATGGAAGTGCAAAATGCTGATACTGCTTTTTTAAGTATATACACTGTAGGAGGAGACCTTCATTGTCAAAAATTGTGTAGGGGAAATGGATTAGGAGGGAAGTGGTTTGGAACATTTTAGGTTTTTTATTGGTTTTTGATCCTTGTAAAATATACCGAGTTGGAGACAATGCAACATGTGTATCTTGCTGTAACCCCGATAAGATTGTTGTTTCTTGGAAATATGACCACTTAGTTAATGAACAAATATCAAGAAATAGATATATAGAATGATCATTTGAAAAATGTGAATAGGTAGAGAGAGAGAGAGAGAGAGAGAGAGAGAGAGAACCCTAGCCATTTTGGCAACTCAGAGGTCTATACTTTCATGCAAATAATTATGAGTATAAATGGGGCATAACAAAAAAGGATATCTGAAATGGAAGGTCAATTCTCATGCTACAAAAGTTGTTGAAGTACTTCATACTTAGTTGCTACTAACAAACACTGCATTAGCAAATTGCTCATGTATAGTTAACAAAGTGGTGGAACTTTGAGGTGAGAAGAATGCACCTAAAAGGTGATAAAGACAGATAAGAGGTCGTTTTGCTATAGCTCTAAAAAATGGCTTCTACGCCATGTGACATCAAGGCTTGAAAAATGTTATGAGACAATCATGAGGTTAATCATAGGACATGAGGTTGACAATGGACAACAAAAATGTACATAAGCACAAGTTGAAAATGACTAAAATGAGAATGTAAAGGCATAGGCTGATATGTGGCTCCTATTTAGAGAATGTCAAGGTGTTTTAACACTATGGCTGGGCCAGAAAAAGAGAAGGATGTTTGAAATTGTTGGATAATATTAAATGTAAATAAGATGTGACTCCAGTTTAGAGAAGGTTACTCAACATGTTTAGGGACCTAAAAGGAGATAGTCCTAAGATGTCCTGATTATGAGGGCAGATTTAATGGGGGACCCACAAACATGCCAGAAAAAGAGAAGGATGTTTGAAATTGTTGGATAATATTAAATGTAAATAAGATGTGACTCCAGTTTAGAGAAGGTTACTCAACATGTTTAGGGACCTAAAAGGAGATAGTCCTAAGATGTCCTGATTATGAGGGCAGATTTAATGGGGGACCCACAAACATGACAGACTCGGTTATCAATAGGCATCCTTGGATCTCTAAGATTGTGCATGGACCTGAAGGTATAAGATTAGTCCCAATTGTTTTATATACATTCTAATTATCTCAGCTTTGTATATACAGATTTTGAGCTCTCATCATAGTACAGTTTGATTCATGTAGCCGGCCCCAAATAATGGGATAGGACTCTAAAGTCTTTAGGATTTGGTCATCCAGGTCCCAAATGATCCTCATATAGGAGAAGGCTATGTGATGATAGAAAAATGCCACATTTATTGTGAGAATGAATTTGATAATGTCATTAATTGATATGGATTACATGGCATTATTAAGTTCATGTCCTGAACATAAGACCATATTTGCATGATAACATTGCAGCATGCGATTGTCAGATTACCATTTCATTTAATTGTTCAGCGATTTACACATCTTGCACATAGTCTCATGGGGCTGTTATAATTTTCAGGTGAGACTTCAACTGGAGGCTCTGCTGGCTGAGAAATCTAGGCTAGCAAATGAGAATGCTACACTGACAAGAGAGAACAACCGTCTTCTCCAACTTGTTGACTATCACCAGCTAACTTTGCATGACCTCTCAGAATCATATGAGCAAGTCATCCATGGGATTTGCCTGGATTTTTCATCTCCTTCTGATCAAACAAGTGCCAGATTCGTTTACGAGAATGATTTTACTGATATCAAAGATCCTTGTACTCCTCGTACTGATCTTGGCTGCTGTTCTGGTGATTGCAGTGAAGAACAGAAATAAGTGATAGGCGACATTCTGAGATTGTGTAATATTCATGGTCAGCTATGCTAAAGTATTTTGTTT
This sequence comes from Zantedeschia hybrid cultivar, assembly GCA_030544215.1. Lineage (NCBI taxonomy): Eukaryota > Viridiplantae > Streptophyta > Magnoliopsida > Alismatales > Araceae > Zantedeschia > Zantedeschia hybrid cultivar. The sequence goes on from JARZZO010000015.1 coordinate 13,051,223, forward strand.
TTCTCATCCATATTTATTAATGAATTTGTGCTCCACATCTGCAATGAAGAGTTTCTGGGGTTATCCATTTGCGCCTTTGATGACTGATGCAATTAAAACTCTTTTAACTGAGAACTCTCATTATATTCTGGGTCTGTTCCTGAGGGTTCCACTTGTTAGAAATTGGAATACAACAAAAATCTGACTAGTTGCTGCAAACAACTGCAACGCAGAACAAAAAGCTATTCAGACTTCTGTTACATAAATTTTTAGTTACTCCCCATAATTGAGTGTTAAACCTTTAAATTATGCATCCATTGTACCTTGTCAGTGCCTTATTTCCAAGATGTAAAAGAGGCCTCTAGAAGGTGTTCATGGCTTAAGATGCCAAATGGAACTTGAAGAAGTGTTCTTCAGGTGGAACCAAGGTTGAGTCCTTTTTCCTCGCTAAGGAAACTTCAAAGGCATGTGTGAGAACTGCACAACACAACCAAAAATCTATAGAGACTTCTATTATGTAAATTTTTAGTAACTCCCCATAATTGAGTGTTCAACCTTTTTAGTTTATGCATCCATTGTACCTTGTTAGTGCCTTATTTCCAAGATGTAAAAGAGGCCACTAGAAGATGTTCATGGCTTAAGATGCCAAATGGAACTTGAAGAACTGTTCTTCCGGTGGAACCACGGTATAGTCCTTTTTTCCTCACGAAGGAAATCAAATGCATGTGTAAGCAACAGATGTGAGATCCTTCTTCATCATGATAGTGTTTTGAGTCCATTCTTACGAGGATATTGAAGAGTAAAAAACCCAAGAGGATGGAAGATGTAAAGTTATTGGATCCACTCAATGTTCAACTCAAAACTTAGGCATTGAGTTGAAGGAGCCATATCATTATATAGATGGGTGATTCCATGGAATATCCGATGTGAGACTACTCCTAACACGTCTCCGCACGTGCAGGCCGACATTAGGCACCGTCACATGGGCATTAGACATCATGGCCAGATGCGTGGTACTCATGATACAAAACCCGCTTTGATACCATGCAATTTAATTATATTGATAGGCTCTGATACGTACTTCATGCCACTTTAGTCTAATGCATCTTTGATTATATTAATGCATGATCATGTGTTTAAATTTTTCCTGCAAGATAACCTAGATAATTAGCATTATGATGGTAATGCATATATTATCTAAAAATTATATAATGCATGAATGTAAGAAATAAGTGAATAACATTAATTCTGATAATGAGACTGTGATCATAATGAAGATTTATTGATCATGATAATTAATGATGCATAAGTATTATGATATATTTTTGGTGCATGAATTAGAGTGATCATAAGGGATTAGTGTTTGCAGTAAGTTTAGAAATTTGTTTCTCATTTTTACTGTAATTTATTACATTAATTGTGTTGATGCATGTTGTATGATCATGATAAATTATTGTAATGCATGATTATAGATAATTAATGGTAGCATTAATTATATGTCTAGTTGCTTCAAAATTTGTACATTGATGCAATTTTATCATGTGCGATGGGTTAAATGTCCTATTTATATGAGTATTTTATCAAGATAATATTGAGTCCATGATGAGTGGTGCATCATCCTTATTTGTTTATTTAGTAGATCTAATGTAGCAGGCTTCCTGTGGAAAAATTGATGTAATAATTGTTCAATTATTTATCAAAGCCTTGTAAAGGAATGTGTTTATGCACCGACATTCTTGGATTGATTTTATCTTGAGCGTTCACGCATCTAGTATACGATTATCACTCGGATAGAGGGAATGCATCCCTTATCATATTTTTCACTAATTATTTAAGAATTATTTTAAGGAGAGTCCTTAAAATTGATATTTTCTTGTTAATCAGATAATTATTTTCTCATGTGAATGCGTCCCTGAGATTAATAGTTTTTTTTTCATTCTTAATTGATTGGAAGTACTATTTGTTATATGTATCAAGGTGATGATTATGAGCCTAGCAAAATTTTCAATCTAAGATATATATAACAATAGTATAACCAATTAATTTGAAGAGAGAGAAAATATTTTTTATAAGTACCTATTTTTCAAATCCAAATTTACACAATTTATGTAGTAACGATGGCCACAAGGGCTTGTTTTATGTGTTTTCCGGTCAAGATAAGTTCATAGGCGATAATTATCACGTATGGCATAGAAAAATAATATATTTCCTTAATGGGGAGAAGATGCTTGCGACCTTGACCAATGAGATGTCATATCCATCAGAAGATGGATCGCTCGTCAATCGTAATAGGCATGTATATGACAAGTGGCCTAATAAGGATAGTAATACATGTCATAATATGTTGTGCTGCATGCATAATGACCTTATTAAAGAGTTTTGGACTACTAAAGAGATGTAGGAGCACTGAGGCTCACATACGATGGCACATTAGCAATGAGGCTAAGAGTCTTGACCCTTAAATTCAATCAATATGTGATCAACCTAGAACACTCTATGGTAGTATACTTAAGGGTGATGTCTTTGTAGACACGCTAATTTTGACATCATTTCGAGTAAATTTCATATCATATAATAATGTCTCAGAATGGTTTGATATTTAATCATTGATTAATTTTTATTAATATTTTTGAGTGTCGGGTTTAACAGACATGTTTAAGTTAATCAATTAAATTGATTTTAGCTCAAATATCGGTTAAAATATGAAGAAGTCTAAACGACGTCGACTCATGTGGACGCCATTTAGAGTTTATTCTTATTTTAACGTTTAAATTTGAATTTTAATCAATTGATTAATTATCTAAAAAGCGTCTATGAGACGTGACGCGTTTTAGGTTTCCTAGGCTATTTTAACTTCTCTTCCGGATGTTTATCCTTATCTTAATTAGTGTAAAAGACGTCTACACATGTGGACGCGTTTTACCTGATAAAGATAAAGATAAGTTTTCCCGGATGTTTATCCTTATCTTAATTAATCTGAAAGGCGTCATCCATACTGGATGCGTTTTAGATAATTGCAGATAAAGATGAATTAATCAGTATTTATCTGTCGGTTAAGATGGATAAATCCGAAGTTTTTCTATGTTAATCCACGAACGCAGAAAATGTTTATAAATACCTTGCATGTTGAAGAGTAAAAAAGTTAAGCGTAATTTGAAGTTAAGCGTAATCTTGAGCGATAGAAGATCGAAGCAACGACGTCGGAACGCTGAAGCACTGCTGTTTCCAGAAGTCGGCGTCCATTCTTCATCCAATTCGAAGCTTCATCCAATTGGGCATAAGTGTTTCATTTCTGCATTATTATTCTACATCTTCATTAATTTCATTCTTCATAATCACTTCATGCAACACACACCACGGCATCATCTTTCAAAAACCTATTTGATTTAAGGGGTTTCAAAACTATTTAAACAAGTAAGTTTGCTGTTCAATTATATGCTTAAAATCATGATCAGTTTAGATATTGATTCCATTTGAATTCTCATCATCATTGTTTCTTTATTTTTCTGTTCCTGTTTCTGCTGCACTCAACAACAACAAGAGAACAAAAGGGGAAATCAAGCACAAAGCTAGAAGGACTTCTGGACGATCCTCAACTTCAAATTCAACAGCAAGAACAAAAAAGCAAGGAAGGGCTCTCTTTCTTCAGCCGGCTGAGGAAGGGGAACCAAGGACTCCATATCTTCCGCGTTTAAAAAGGTAGGCGATCAAACTTCTTTTAGAACTTTTTAGTTAAAAGTTTCTGGCGATCACTGCACTTAGTTGCTTTCCTTTTAATAGGTTTATTTTACACTAAATAACCTAGATTTTTCATGATAATCACACGGTCATTCTAAGAAAACCCTAAGCTGCCTATCTACCTCCTCCCCCTGACTAGGGTCACTACAGTAGACAGAGGAAGATGACTCGGCTAGCCTATCCCTAAACTCCTCCCGGGTCTCGTCAGACCGACGCCGGGACTCGTCTAGTCCTAAGATTGCCTCTACCTCTACCCTGGGGACCATCCTAGACTCTCTGCCTAGGCTGGACACCTCTATCCCTAGAAGAGCCTCTGCCAGTCCCTGATAGTTGGGGTAAGTCACCCCACTAACCGGTCGGCCCTCTACCCTGAGGCCAGTGATCCTGGCCACATCCTCTAGGGTGGGGACCATATGCCCCCACGGCATTAGGAAAGCACGGCTTTCCGCATGCCACCTCTCCCGCAGCACCTGCAGGAGGACCAGATCGAGCCAGAATGGCTCGATGTCTAGTACCTCGCCGAATCCCATCCGGCGCAGGCGCGCCTTCTGGAAATCCGGGAGACCCCTATAGGCACCTACCACTAGGTCCCATGAGATCCTGGCCCTCATCACTCCCTGCAAATAAAAAAAAACATAAAAAACCAAAGGTCAATAATAAATAAAAACAGGAAAATCAGTTCTGTTTTGAAAGGCGTCAGCCCATATGGACGTCTTTTAAAACACGTCAACCTTGCTTAACGCAATTCAATATATTTATTCCTAATTAAAAAAAATTCGGAATTTATCTTGAAAGACGTCAGCCCATGGTGACGCCTTTTGAAAGGCGTCATCTGGTCTGGACGCCTTTCAAGCCCAGATTCCGGGTTCTTTGAAGAACCCCTTTCTTCCCTCTTTTTCTCCATCCATTCACACCATAGGAATCTTACCGTGTGGAGGTCGCCCTCCTCTTCTTCTTCCACCGCGATGGGTGCCGGTGGAGGGAGTTCTTCCTCCAAGAAAGCCTCGGCTTCGGCTAGCATCGCCGGGATCTCCTCGAGGGCCTCTTCTTCGTGCCTCCGCCTTCTCTTGGCCAAGGCCTTCTTTTTCCTAGATCCTTCACCGCGTTCCATAACTCAAGTAGAGGGAGTTTTGAGGGAGAGATCGCCGGAGTTCGGTCGCCGGAGAGAGAGGAGAAAGAGAAGATTTTTGTGAAAAGTGAGGAAGAAAGGGGGCCTTCGCGGGTCTGTAACGAAAAGGTTGAAAGGCGTCGACTCAGATAGACGCGTTTTATGGCGCAAAAGTTAAGGCGGCAAGGACAGCTGTTTGAAATTGATTGAAAGACGTCTACCCATAATGACGCGTTTAAGATTACCGCCAATCCTGGTCAGGGCCGTACAGAGAAAAATGATTAAAGGCGTCTTTGTGTCTTGACGCGTTTCCGGGATTTAATCATGGAATTAATGACAGAATCTTGGAGGAGGTAGGGGAGAGAGTTAAAAGGCGTCAACTTGAGAAGACGCTATTTAAGCTTTAATCAGGTTTTGAGGATTAAATTGAATTTCTGGAAAAGGAATTATGGTCGAAAGGCGTCTTTCTGAGTGGACGCGTTTTACATTTAACAGAACCCGAACTGTTGAATTTTCAAGAAAAATCAAGTCTTTACTAAAAGAAAAATTATGTGCACATCACAAGAAGTTGAGGAAAGGTTTCCAGACATGAAAAATCATTCTTTATTCAATGAAATCCTTTATTACATCATAAAGAAAAAAAAAAGAGAAAGAGGACATTTAAGGAAGAATTTCATGAAGACCTTTAAGGTAAGGAAATTTCAATCATCTATCTCTATCTTTAGAAGATCTTACACGATAACTGAAACCAAGGTTCCATAGAGTGGTGATGATTTGTACGGCTTCATAATCTTCATCGGATTCCAAGTCACGCTTCTTGATTGGGAGTGTGGGAGAAAACTCAGGGAATTCACGACGGCCCAAGCTAAGTTGAGTAAGACACCGATGTGGATTGTATAACACGAACTCGGTGGATCCAATCAACTTAAGATCTGCTCCTGCTGCACGGCGCACCCAAACAGGTTTTCCAACAAGAGCGAGTGGAGACGAGTCAAATATGTCGGACGTCATGAGCTTCAAATACTCTCTCCAGTCGGCTCGGGTCTTGAGCTTTGGAACCTTGTTAACCATGTGCTCATTGAACTTTACAATGTTAGCAATGCAATGAATTGGACTATTCAAGAAAATCTGAGATGGATTCAGAGGCCTTTTCTTGCTATGCTTAAACTTGAAGTGAAGTTCAACCCACAAGGCAAAGAGTAGCATGCACCCATACGGAGGACGACCTACGGATGCCGCAGAAAGCCCACTATAAAGATATGCTAAGAGTGCAGTGCTAATGGATTTACCTTCGAAGATTGCGCAAATAGCACTAACTTGATCATCTTCTAAGATGTTATCTTGCGCAGGGAAGAACAAGGCACCGGCAAGGCATGTGACTAAAGCTTTTGTTACATCCTCCGCTTCATCCTCCCTTAGATCATCAATTTCATATAAAGTCCACTCAGCTAGCTTTGTAAGATTGATCCCCTTTTTGGTAAGGCATCCTTTAGCTTCTGAAGGATCCTTCATGATCGATGTCAACAATTGTTGACCGGTGATTTTCTCTCTTGTCAAGGCTATCTTATCTTTGTTGTCTTTGGTCTTTGGGAGACCTAATAGAAGTTCTACTTCTTCTAGAAGGATCGTGCACTCGAAGTCTTGGAAGAAGAACGTATGAGTTTGGGGATGCCACCACTTGATCAAGGCACCCATAGCCGCCCAATCTACGTTCGCGCTCTTGTAATGTTTGGCAAATACGACAAGTCCTTGAAGATTCCACTTGGATATGAACACTTGCATAGAAAGTTTAACACTTTTTGCAAGTTTACGAATCCAAGGGAGAGACGTGAATTTTCTTGGTCCAGGAAACATGGGATAATTCTGAAAATAAAAAGAGAGTTTGATGAAGAACATGAAGAAAAATTGAAAAGGAAGTTGATTGAGCTTACTTGAAGATTGGGATTTCTTCCATTAAGGTGATTCTCTATGTCGGCAAACTTCTCTAGAGACATCTTCATCTTCTTGTTTGAAGAATCCATCTCTCTTTTTCGGAGTTCCTCCTTCTTGAAGCTTGGGAAGCTTGGAAACCTTGAAGAAACCTTGAAAGCTTGGAAGAAAACTCAACTTTGGATCTTTGGATTATGGTAGGATTGCTTGGGAACAACCTAGGGGTGTTTATATAGAAGGAATTGCGATCCTAGGTAGAACTTTTCCGGATTGGAAAAGAGATGTGCAATAGTAGAGTTGGAATCCGAGTAGAGAACAACCAGAAACCTGTTTCTGTGAGTAAAAGGCGTCGAATAGAACTGACGCGTTTCAAGGTTGAATGGCGTCTGCGCGACACGATGCGTTTTAGCTTTTATATGATTTTCTCGAAATTTTGTGGTTTTTGGAATTACTAATAATTTTGATTGCAGGAAATTCAAGAAAACCTGAGTAAAGCTGGAAATATCAAGAAGATCATATTGTGGAATTCATGAAGTCCTAACCGTGGCTAAAAAGACGGTTATTTCTACCCTTGTACTATTTCATGTAAATCATTCGCATTACTATATATTAAATATTTATTAGAGTATATCAAGGACCTTGTGATTTTGATGAAACTGGAATTTGAGTTCCCCTACAACAAAAATAGTGATAATTCCAGAGAATTCTTAATCGCACGGATAGGCCGTTGGATTGTTAATTAGTGGGGACGATGGTTCCGTTTTTGTGAAACGGTGCGTGGATAAACGAGCTTCGGCTTAGCACTGAATTACAAGAATTGGTATCTTGACTCATTAATGACAATTCGACAATATTATCCTTGATTAATTTATATTTTATTTAATTTTATATTTTTCTTTTAGCCCAGCATGCATCATATAGGACTTTGAAATTATTGTGATAAGAATTAATTATTGATTAAGTTTCAGACCATTAATTAAATAACCCAAACATGATATGAAATATTCCATTCTGAATTGAGTATCTTGATTATCTTTGAGATTCGCTTAAAGATATCCTTGGAATTCTATCCTTTCTTGGACTCTTTATCCAATATTTCTTGTTTTTCTTTTAAGATCCATCGTGGCTGCAGCATGTCCACATTGGCTGGCAAACGCTCCCCATGATGAAACCTACAGTGTCTATGACCTGGGGTACTTCCCACTCCGAGGAGGTTGATCGACTTTATTTTATTTCCTTGTCTATCTCATCCAGACATGATTGATTCTATTGATCTCTTTGAGCTATCTTCATTGATGATTTTGAGAAAAATTTCAATCATGTGATGTTAAGAGCGTGTCTCATCACACCTTGGCATCACCTTTTCAGTACATTCCATTTCATTTCACTCCCTTGCAAAGGCGATGCCAAGGTGAGGCAGCTGTAGACACGTTAATTTTGACATCATTTCGAGTAAATTTCATATCATATAATAATGCCTCAGAATGGTTTGATATTTAATCATTGATTAATTTTTATTAATATTTTTGAGTGTCGGGTTTAACAGACATGTTTAAGTTAATCAATTAAATTGATTTTAGCTCAAATATCGGTTAAAATATGAAGAAGTCTAAACGACGTCGACTCATGTGGACGCCATTTAGAGTTTATTCTTATTTTAACGTTTAAATTTGAATTTTAATCAATTGATTAATTATCTAAAAAGCGTCTGTGAGACGTGACGCGTTTTAGGTTTCCTAGGCTATTTTAACTTCTCTTCCGGATGTTTATCCTTATCTTAATTAGTGTAAAAGACGTCTACACATGTGGACGCGTTTTACCTGATAAAGATAAAGATAAGTTTTCCCGGATGTTTATCTTTATCTTAATTAATCTGAAAGGCGTCATCCATACTGGACGTGTTTTAGATAATTACAGATAAAGATGAATTAATAAGTATTTATCTGTCGGTTAAGATGGATAAATCCGAAGTTTTTCTATGTTAATCCACGAACGCAGAAAATGTTTATAAATACCTTGCATGTTGAAGAGTAAAAAAGTTAAGCGTAATTTGAAGTTAAGCGTAACCTTGAGCGATAGAAGATCGAAGCAACGACGTCGGAACGCTGAAGCACTGCTGTTTCCAGAAGTCGGCGTCCATTCTTCATCCAATTCGAAGCTTCATCCAATTGGGCATAAGTGTTTCATTTCTGCATTATTATTCTACATCTTCATTAATTTCATTCTTCATAATCACTTCATGCAACACACACCACGGCATCATCTTTCAAAAACCTATTTGATTTAAGGGGTTTCAAAACTATTTAAACAAGTAAGTTTGCTGTTCAATTATATGCTTAAAATCATGATCAGTTTAGATATTGATTCCATTTGAATTCTCATCATCATTGTTTCTTTATTTTTCTGTTCCTGTTTCTGCTGCACTCAACAACAACAAGAGAACAAAAGGGGAAATCAAGCACAAAGCTAGAAGGACTTCTGGACGATCCTCAACTTCAAATTCAACAGCAAGAACAAAAAAGCAAGGAAGGGCTCTCTTTCTTCAGCCGGCTGAGGAAGGGGAACCAAAGACTCCATATCTTCCGCGTTTAAAAAGGTAGGCGATCAAACTTCTTTTGGAACTTTTTAGTTAAAAGTTTCTGGCGATCACTGTACTTAGTTGCTTTCCTTTTAATAGGTTTATTTTACACTAAATAACCTAGATTTTTCATGATAATCACACGGTCATTCTAAGCACTCATAGTCTTCAATGATAAGTGAATTGAAGACAGTTAGAATTGAACTTTTCAGCATCAAGTGCTCAACTATTAGTATATGAGAGACTATGCCAATTAATTGTACTGAGCAGGTTAGTCTCATATGTAGTTCATCCATTTATATGTGCAAAATGTGTTGATTACTCATACAGTCTTACATTGGGTTGTAGACTAAGGAGTATCAAGCCACATAGTGTTGTGTTCTCGCGTTTCTCCGAATCGCAAAAACGCAGCGGAAAATAAAGAAACCTGCGATCCATTCCCGTTTCGAATAACTAAAATTGATAATCGGATTATCGATTCTTACCGTGTGCGGATTTGAATCCGCAACCGATTGGTTCCGTCGGTACAACATTGCAAGCCGCGTAAGCGTCCGGCCTCTAGCGAAGTCCACGCGATCCTCCTCGCGACGGATATCCTCACGTTTCTCGTTCTTCGTAGCCCATGAAGCCTCCGCCGTTCGCCGCAACGGTCGCCGCATCGCGCGGACAATTTCCCGTCGAACGAGAGTCGGAGAAGCAGCAAAGCAGATCCGGGGATCCAGATTCGTCTGGGACGCCAGAGAGAGAGAGGAAGAGAGGAGGGGGTGGCTAGAGTTAGCAGCAGTCTGGCCTGCTTAGCCCGTTCGCTATATTTTATATCAACCGCGCGGTTTTTCATAAAAACCTCCAGTTTATATAAAAGTCACTTATTTATCCATCGCCTTAAGAATCATTTGCGTGTGACCCTCTAGGCCTAATAACCAATCCAGTTAATAGCCCAATAAGCTCAGTGACTCCTCACTGGCCTGATTAATCAATTAATAACTCATATTAATTAATTAATTAATCGAATCAATGTCGCACATTAAATTCGGTCGGGCCTCCGATTACGTTGGGTGCCAAGCAACACCGCGTGAACCCATAAGGTATTGGGGTTAAGTAACCCACTCTTGGAACTTTTCCGCTGACAGTTACCGTGTAGATATAATCCTTCATTCGTACAATACTCTCGAGTCAACTCAGGGTATGGGGTACTATCAAACCGTAACTGGTCGACTCACTTAGATCGGATGCTGCCGAATAATATCGGAAAACTCTTTTCCTGATATTATCGTCCGCCCTGGCCAGGAACTTCCGCGCATCCTTCCTAGAGCATTCTCTCTCTAAGTACCCAGAGCGAATGATTCCTTATTGACACTCAATTCCCTTCGACGGTATTCCGCTGTACCCGATCCTTGGCTGTTTAGAATCCCGTGGTTAGAGATTCATAAACCAAAGTTAAAGTACAAAAGTCCACCGACAAGGTGTCCTTGGTGTCTTAGGTCCGAGGACTATCCACGCAACTGCGACAATAGAATCAAGCTGGTTGACGGTGAGGTACAATACCATCCAGCGATTCATTTGGATCAGTTCAGTGAACTCATTCTCTAATGAGCACCTACAGATTCGCCTTAGTGTCTCCACACAAGTGACTATGAGATCAGTCACCCTCATCTTATGAGCGGGAGTAATCTGTACTAGTCTATCCGGATATCCGATGTCCTTCTCGGATATCCTCCGACTATGAACTATTAAGAATATATGTGTTTAAGTGATCGGTCTTATTAATATGATCTCATCATAAACTGATCACTATCGCACATATTCACGGATTTCATTATGAGACGATAATAATACGAATTTACACATAATGAATAATGTCATTATATTAATAAATGAATGAGATTACAAAGTCATATTGGCTTGTAGGCCACCTAAGACTAACATATAGCTCATGAGTGAGCCGGATTTTCATATTATCATCGAGTACCGAAACTGCTGTAGCCAGAATGTCACCATGAGAGTTGACACTTAGGAAGAAATCCTTGGAGTTGGCTTGCACTAGTTAATAATACGACATAAGACCGCATCCTTCTATTATATAATGTGCCTTAGGTACATGGTATTCGACGTAATCTATTTTTGATGTTTATATTGCTCTTCTAAGAATTTCAGTAGCTCTTTATTTTGGTCAATATCTTTATGGTTATAATCATGGCCATTTATAGAACAATCACTTTATGAACTTAGAATATTGTAGTTTTACTTTCATTATTGCATTTTCTTCTGATATTGTCTCATTATGAGGAATGATATGTAAGCAAGGGAGCTTCTCACAACAGTGAGCTTCCCTAGTAATAGACAATGCTTAGTAAAAAAAAGCATGCAGAAAGCTATCTGGGAAGGCTAGGAGGGATTCTTCCTATTAGAGCTAATCTACTTAGACAAATGTGTGCATCATTGAGTTAGAATTTCTATTCATTTAAGAGATATGATAGGAAATGCAGCTATGATAACTACAAGATCTTAAGGAAACACTTCATCTTCAGGCAATGGTAGAGAGATATGTCTATTTCCATAAATTGTTGAAGACAGTGGGAGTGTTCCAATGAACAGAATGAGTGAAACACTTATTTTTACAAGTAGCCTTTTATGGATGTTAATGAGTCTGCATCTAATAAAGAAGTTATGACCTCAACTGCGATGGGAATGATATGGAGTCAAATAAAACCACACGAGAGTGGTTGTCCTTATCTTGTAGGTCAAATGATTGAGATAAAGTAGATTACATACTGGCCATATGTATCTTGCCTGATGATACTCTATTGAAAGCTCTTAGCTTTAAAATGTCCCATATACAAAAGAAAATGAATTATGGCGAGGTATATGGAGCCTTGCTCTATGTTAATATAAGTGCCTTAAACTGATTGGATATTTTTTGTGCTTCTTGCACATAGATTAGATTGACTTTGAGATATCTCTAGTGGTGAGATAATGGTTATTAGTGCACTTACGTGAGATAGCCACCAGGCAGTGATCGGTCCATTCATACGGACGATCGCCATATTGTTATGAAAGTGAGCATGATGAGATAGACTCTATGGACTTTCCGCTTAGTGAGAGTGTGATGTCCCGTTCTGTGGAAGTGTGATAAGAATCATATTCGCCTTAGTAGATAGCTAAGATGAGACTAATCGAAAATCAATAGACATGGATTTGCTTTTCTATGTAGCATGTGATAGCTGAACCTGATGTGAGCCATGTGGGCAACCCAGATGCACTTAGTAGAGTGCATGGTTATAGATTCGTATGGTGCATGAGCGTGGCATATGTTGTTTTATGGCTCTACTATGACATACAAATCATATTGTATGTGCTATTTTGACGACCACTAGTGGAGTGATTGAATTGATCCTTGCTTCATCACTATGTAAGACTCTACTTTTCCTTGTACCCTTCGAGACTATGCACCTTGTCATGAAGTGGATACTTGATGATGCTACTTTAGCTTGTTATCCAAGGGCTATGAGTCATCCGGTCCAGCGGAACATGTCTAAGAAAGCAGTCAGGTAAAAGTAGATTGACATGTGTGGCATAAGAAAAGCTAGCTTGTATCACACATATATTGTTTTGACTCATTGTCTAGGAGGTCATATTGGATGTGTCCAATGCAATCATGAGTACATACACATTATTTGAGAGGTCAAGGCAGAGATCTCTGAGAGATTAGATCAACTTGACCTAATATGAGCTTGTGGTTTGGAGTTTATGACAAAACTTGGAGTTGTAGTGTTATGTTAGTCAGATGGTGACTTAATGTATCACTCCTCATTGTTAGATCTTCTTTGTCCGGTCATACGCGTCATTTTTCTGTATGAAAGCAGATTTAGATGAGATATGATGGAGAATTATGTGATGACCAATGTATCTGAGTGGGAGATGTAGAACATAGTTCATATTGAGTTCAAACTCTAGCATCTACATTGGTGGATAAACCTAGACCAGACTCAAAGAAGTATCTCTCCATGTGGGAAGAGGAGTCTAGAGTTATGGTATCTGTGAGAGACCCGCATCTATAAAAGAGAAAACGAGATCGTCTGGACCATTTTTTATGGACCTCGGTGCGCTCCCAGACTCAACAAAAGGTGCTACACTTGCTCGCTCATATCATTTCAAATGCAAATGACCCATTTTCCCTCCTTCTGTTGAGTTTGGGGGCTCACTGAGGTCTAGACAAAATGGTCTAAACAATCTCCTTCCATAAAAGAGGGGTCCAGAAGATGAGATCCAGAGCTTGGCACTCCTTTCTCCCTCTCCCTCTCTCTCTCTCTCTCTCTCTCTCTCTCTCTCTCTCTCTCTCTCTCTCTCTCTCTCTCTCTCTCTCCTTGGGATACCACCTATAACCCCTGGAATATGCTACGTGGAACTTCATGGGGGACGATGGTAACCTCTCCACACGACGAGCACGATCCTATTGAATCTTTCACTGGGCGACGAGGATCTCTCAATCAGCCATGTTTTCCAAGTAATTTTCTTTGTAGTATATTGGACCCTAAAAGTCCAACAGAAGATCTACCTTGAGAGAAATTATTCGGCCTCATCTACTAAGTTTGCAAGCATTGAGATATGTTTTCTTGTGATCTCTTGTCTACTAGACAAGAGGGAGAGAGATTGAGATAGGCTGTCTATCCAAACTCATGACACTCTTTGTTGTGGTGGTCTTCCAAAACATCAAAAATTGCATGCACATTTTGAAATATCCAACTTGAAGTTAAAATTAAGTGATGGTTTTTTAATCCTTAATGACTAAATGGGAAAATAGTAATGCTTTAATAGTAGATGGAATTATACAAATCCATGCCCCTCAACAGTCTTGGGATCAACAACAAATGACATTTATTCATTGGACAACAAAATGATGTTAACAAATACCTAGCAAGTAAACATACCACTAAGGATAGCTTCCAACATGCCTTGTTATCTATAGTAAAATTTAATTCCCTATATTTCATGGGCTTCAATATCCTATCTTCATATGTGTAGCTTATATACTAAGAGCCAAACTCATTGCCAGTCTTCCCATGCATTGTCACAAGCTATGTTAGTCCTAGAGGAGAGGGGCTAAATAGGGTCTGCAATAAAAGTTGAAATATGCGGAATAAACTTTCTAAATGCTTAAAATTAAATGAAATGGAGGTAGAAGATATGAAGATGCAAGCAAAAAGTAAGAGACAAATGACTTTTTTGATGTCATGACAAATTCCAACAATATCCACTCCTTGGCACCTTATTACAAGTTATCTCTATTGGAAAATAGATTCTAGTAATGGCCCTTGGTTGATCTAGTGCTCCGCTTACCAACATCTAGCTGATTGATGGTGTTGGCTCACCAAAAGCATACTAATTGATACAATGCACCTCGCCAAAATGCCGCTCATTGATAATGTGGTCAGTTTACCATTACTCTAGCAATTGAAATGGTGTTTAACTTACCAATCTTTAGTGTTTAATCCTTTGAACACTCAACTCTTCTTCCATATAAAAGAAATACACAACAAGAAGAAGTTAGGAAGACGAAACAGGAAACAATATAGAGGGGGAAACATAGATGAAGTTCACATGCTCCTCCTTTTACAAAAATCTATATGAACATGTAAAAGGAATCAGAGAAAGAGAGAGCCTCATTGTAGGGAGAGCCCACTTTTCTTTGAACATGCATGAAGTTCCAATTCTTATGACTTTTGTGACTTTTATTTATGATGTTCTTCAAAATAGATCGATTGGAGTGACAACTAGCCTCCTATAAGTGTCTAGGACCTAACCTTTCAAATCTTGGACTGTCTAATAGATAGATTTTCGAGTTTGGCTCTAGCAATAGTTGACTAGAGGTCTAGTTGTCCACCACTAAGTTTTGGTAGTTCACACTTATCCTTGCCAGAAATTTTCAAATTCTCAATTTCCAGCATTGGTTGACGACTCTATTTCTGAACTTTAGTGCTTGACCACTCAAGCTAATAGTTGACTTCTAATCCTTACTCTTCAGGACTATCAATTGGTCTAAAGGCTGATCCTTGGTAAGTGGAGTTGGTTCTTAAAGGTGAACTCATTTCAATTTTGGGTTACTCTTGGGATATAATTTTAAGCCATATTCTCTTAATGAGCTGAGCTTGGGCTTTGCCAACTCAAGCATGAAGGTATAGAATGTTCGATAAGCATAATATGAATTGACTGTACCAAGGGCGCCATATTCTAGGAGCTCAAACTATGTGATTTAATAAATCTTCCTCTTTATCTTGCTGATCAAGGTCTCCGTCCCCTTATTCAAACTCGGGGCCATATTCTTTTTCTTCATATAGAAATCTCTGATCAACGATAGAAGAAGATCTATTTTGCATCACATCTAATGGATTCCTTGATTCGGGCCGAAGAAACAATGTCACTCGATTATTATCAAACTGACTGCAATTGTATTTATATAATCTATACAGCATGTACATCAATAAACTTCTTCATACATGTATATTATACACATTAGTCTACACTAAGCATGAGCATTACACAGATGTTCCAATGGTCTCTAAATAAAAGACAATGTTCATATCTAAGGAATCTCATATATGTAGAAATTATCCCATAATATTCATATTTATAAGTCACTTTCAAGTCATATTAATTAAGACAATTAAAAGTTTAAGTTAATTAACATTAGATCTGAATGCTTCATTATATTTTTTTCTTAATAAAAGATGTGATCTTTAGAAGCATTATTATTATTTTGAGCATTATTATTTTAAGCTAAAGATTGTTGAGTAACTCTGATGTGCACATCTGCTACAGCACACGAGTTGCAATGTCAGATCATGTGGGCACACGATATGACCATTGAATTGCATAAACGCACAATCACTTTTTTCTTGATAATAATATGATTAAAGATCAACAATTTTTTTGAAATCTTTTTTCCTTTTTTGTGTTAACGTGGACCTGATCTCGAAGATCACGTACCCATGCCCATGTGTTGCAATCTTCGTCAAAATGCAATGCATGGGCATTATAGCAAGTATTATTTGTGATTGTTTTAATAATTTTCAAGGGAATTCATAAAGAGTTCACTGAGCTTGAGCTCGAGCTCTAGTCCAAAAACTTGAGTAATATTGGACTTGGGTTGAGCTCAAGTTTGGCTCTTAAAGAGTATATTTGACAGCAAGTTTGGGCTTGGATTTTGTCAAGCTAGCTTAAGTCCAACTCATTGACATTTGATTAGCATTTGATTACTTGAGCCATCAGTGAACTATTGCAGGCCAATTTTGGGACTTTTCACAGCGTATTTCTCTAGTTGTTGCTAGAGCTTCTTTAAATCTTTCCACATTCATTGTTTATCCTTGGCTTCCTCTCTTTCTATGTGATTACTTTTGTCTAGTATCCTTTAAGTCCTTAAGATTCGTCACATGAGTTTGATTTATTTTGGTCTTCATTTCTTACTTGCTAGCAAAGGTATGTGAGATTACTTAACAACAATTCCATTATTATCAAAACCAAAACAAGATTCAACATAATGTGTGTGCAAAGGCGAGTGGGATGCATGTGGCTTGGATATAAGAAGTGAAAAATCTTTATTAATTCTTAGGGCATGTGCTAGTCCTTAAGATTCATCACATGACCATGGTTTCTTTTTCTAACTTCATTTCTTACTTGATACAATCCTTTCACGCAGGCAAAGGCATGTTAGAACACTCAATATCAATTCCACTGTTATCGAGACCAAAACAAGACTCAAACATAACGTCTGTGCAAAATCTTTATTAAGAAGTGTTAGTAGTGTATGTGTCCGTCAAACTAATCACATACCTCATACGATTTTGTTCTTATAATGACAATAAAGGCATTAATGTTCATTATGTGTAATTCGAATGAACATCTCATAATGAAGTCTATGAATATGTACAATGGATATTGAATTATAATGAGATCATAATAATGAGATTAATATCTTTTAAACATATATTCTTAAATGTTCATAGTTGGAGAATATTTGAGAAGGATATTAAATATCCAATGAGACTAATATTGATTACTTTTGCTCATATGATAAGGGTGACTGGTCTTGTAATTACTTGTGTGGAGACACTAAGGCGAACATGTAGATGTTTATTAGTGAATGAGTTTATTGATCTGATTCTACTTGAATCCCCATATGGTAAATTATCTAACGTTAACCAACTTGATTCGAGATCACAGTAGCGTGGTTGGTCTTTTGACCTGAGACACCAAAGATACTTTATCGGTAGACTTCTGAATTTTGACCTTAGTTAATGGATCTCTAACCATACGGTTCTAATAAGTCAAGTAATCGAGTACAGTGGAATACCTTTGAAGGTGATTGATTGTTCAATATAAGATCATTTGCTCTCAATAATTAGAGAGAGAATGCTCCAAGAATGATGCTCAGAAGTTCATGGCCAAAGCAGACATCATATCACAAAAGGTACTTTTTGATATTATATTGGAGCATCTAATCCAAGTGAGCGAACCAGTTAGGGTTTGATAGTTAACTATGCCCTAAGTTCGCTTGGAAGCATTGGTACGAGTGAATGATTATAGCCACGTGATAACTAATAACGAAAAGGATCTTTGAGCGGGTTACTAAACTTCATTGTCTTCTAAGATCATGTAATGTTGCTTAGCACCCAACTTGACCAGAAGTCCAATCGATTAACATGAGATGATAAATTGGTTAAGTACTAATTTAATATAAGATATTAAATTAATACTTTTAGTCAATAAGGGATAAAAAATGAGCTTATTGGACTTGAAATCGAACTGACACTTGAGCCTAGAGGGTCATATGCACAAGGTTCTCAGTCAATATATATTAAGTGAGAATTTATATTAATTCGGAGACTTTTATGAAAAGTCATCGGGAATTAATACAAATATACGACAGGAAAGAACCTTGAGTCAAACTCTAGAGTTTCCCAACTCTCTGGCCGTCCCACTCCTCTTCCTATTCTCTAGTCAACCCCATAGGAGAGGGCCCCCATTTCTCTCTCTCTTCCGCCTCCACTCTCAAGAGCATCAAGGCACCGCTCGCATGCCGCGGGCACCTACAACGAGAAGCAGGGTGAGGGATCTGGCGAGTCCCTCTAGATAAGAAGTGAGGACGATCTCTCAACCGGAGAACCGTGTGGATATTACTGGAGACCGGATACTTGTGCGTCTAGTGGCATCGCTCAGATGGAATTAGGTTTTGATTGCATATTCGACTCTACGCAAGGTAAAGATTTGATCTTTCCTTCATCTAATTCTCATAAACATATCGGGATAACATGGGAAAGTTTTAATTTCTACTGCGTAATCGTTTTATATATCTTGTTCGTTCTCCCCGTGCGTTCCTTACAAGAAGTGCATGTGGCTTGGATATAAGAGGTGCAAATCTTTATTAATTCTTAGGACATGTGTTGAGCAAGCCTCCAACTGGATGCACTTGGACTTCCATATGTTTTCAATTTACTATTTTGTAAGGAGGGCATTACACCTTGGAGACTATTTAGGTAATTCTTTATCTTTCTACCAAAAGCTGCAAAGTGGAGCCTCTTAATTGGAAGAAAAAAGAGTTATGCGACAATGAATTACCAGTATGGCTGTTCAAAATCAGATAGAGCCGTTCTACATAACATCTTTATGTTGAAAAATAGCTTCCAAATAAAATTTTAACAAACATACCCATATAAATATGTCCGCCTTCCTATTTATCTAGATATGTCCATGATATAGAGCAGCACAAAACTTTTAGTTGTCTTCTTAAGTGTTAGTGTTCACATATGGAAATAACCAAAAAGAACTTTTTAGTGGTTAAGCAAGAAAGAGAAAAATGGAAGTACATTAGTCAAATTAGTAAATTAGCCAACCAGAAAAGTGGCTAGAACACAATTGTGGAACATCCTATATTATATCAAATGTAAATAGATAGATTAGTCAGATTAGTCAAATTAATAATGACACGTGGACTAGAGACGACATTAAGGGATAAAATAAGATGGAATTTCTTTTCCTTCTTTCATTTTCCCTTCCATTCTGCCTAAGCATACCAATATGATAGTGTGATGCAAGGAAGACTCTTCCTAAAAGAAGGGTAACCCTAGCATCTCCACCACAACCGCTCTCTTCCCTTTAAATCCACATGGAAGTCTGCAAATAAGAGTGCAGTCTGCAGAGAAGAGGATTTTTTGTATCCTAATTCTGTTTCTCTCCTGTTCATGAAGGATAATAGATAGAGGCTAGATGGTTGATAAGGTCCCCAAAATGCATGAAACAACAGCATCTAATGTACCAATTAAGGACTATGATATTCTCCATTTGAACATGATGCAACCATTCACCCACTTTATTTGAGCACATCATCTTTTACAGCTAGGTGTTTAACAAGAGCCGTCATCAGAAAGGTCAGATAACTTTCAAATGTGGCAAAACTATAGCATACAAATGACTCATACCATTTTATTGAAAACCTTCCAGTCGAAATCATCATAAATTGTTTTAGCACGTAGCACAAGATGTTAAGATCTTGACTGGGAACAATCACCGGTGTAAAAGATTAGTGTCCCCAGCAGCACTGTCCAACGTGCAATAGAGATTTACAGTATTATGTTTGTATCATGTACAATATTAATATTGAAATTGATATTAGCAGAACACATATAAAGGAGAGCAACAAAAAAAAAGAAAGGATTAGGCATGAGGAAGGAAAAGGAAAGGAAGTCTCCAAACTCTCAAAGATTAAACTCTAGAATTTTTAATGTAGATTGTCACTTATGTTATAGTATGTATCATAATACGTTTAACCAATGTATAAATGTTAAAATTGAAGAATGACAATCAAACTCAATATCAAAAATGGTACTGATAGGGTCAGCAACCAACACCCCATTAGATCACAAATGCACCCGAGCAGCCATTTTCCACCATCCACTTAGGTGGTGCCTTGGTATCTATGCCAGTGGTTTTCAAAGGCTGGATTTGGGTTAAAACCGGAAAGGCACGTTGGAAGTTGGAAAAGAAATGTAAAAAACACTTGCTGCACTGACCCCACTCCCCAGTGCTGAACTGAGGGTCAGTGCAGTGGGATAAAAAAAAATTACTTTTTGATTTTTTTTTAGGTCGGCCCTCAAGGTGCTCTATATGTCCGCATAGGCCGATCTTCAATCAGATGATCCAAAAGAAATATAAAAAATCAAAAACTCTTATTAGACTCGATTCATTAAAGATATATTTTTTATTGTTCATTGGGACTCTGTTTCTGATTTTTCAGATTTTTTTAGGTCGTCTGATCAAAAACCGGCCTGTACGGACGTGTAAGACACCTCGGGACTAACCTAAAAAAAATTCAAAAAATGATTTTTTTTTTTACCCTACTGGACTGATGCTCAGTGCACCACTGGGGTGCAGCAAGTGTTATTCAAAAACAAAAACTGAACCTCACTTAGGTTTGAGCATGAGCAACAGTTCTAAGGGTCTTAAGAAACACAAGCAGTTGTCTGAGTACAGAAAGTGCACTCAAAGTCATGATGTTGCTTTTTGGGTGAAGGAAGAGTCCTGCCTCTTTAAGAACAAGCACGAGCGTCTCCTGATATCAATTTTACTTTTCTCTTCCGGTAAAATTACCAGCAAGAAAGGAAACAAAAATAACCCACCACCAAGTACACCAGGATGGATAGTGATACTCGGTGACTCAAGACCAAAAAAGGTACATGACAAAATGATACATAAATGTTTAATTACAAAACCATATCTAGCTCTTCCTCATGTATTTACAAACCTCCTAAGTGAAAAATTAAAAAGACTATAGAAAAAGGGAGCAACCTTACCGAAAATCATACCCTGTCGGAAAATAGAAAAAGGAAAGAAGTGTATCTTGTGATATTGTGCTCATTGAGTTGCAGGTGAAGGGGCCTCATGTCATGGAAGCAAGATACAGAACAAAACAAGGAATTTAAGAGGTGAAGCCAAGCTTATCGGACTTCTTTGTTTGCTGGAATGGTGAAAGAAGCTCCATTTGATGAACAAATTCAACATCATGCACTAATGGGTTGTTTGATCTACTTGGAGGAGATCCACAGTAGCAGGAAGGAGGGCATCCAATGCTTATGGGTTCTCGTCCATCATTCTTCTGCATAAAAAAGTAGTAGAACTATGGTTAGTCTCAATCCTCATGCTGTTCTATCTTTTAAGAAAGATTAGATATTTATTGTACAGGTTATACCAACTTTTTTGTCTAAATGTTTGAATTTTATTAATATTGTACAATTATTTTCCATTTAGTTGTTTAAAAATGCAGTTCAGCCAAAAAATTGACATTTACAGTATCTCACTTGACTTCATGACATGGGGAAAAAAAATCCATTTCCAAATATTTTAAACAAGCGTTTTTTAGTTTTTAGTTCCCAAGCTACTTAATTTAGGGGAAAAAAACTCCCTATAACCACTGTATTTAGCAAAAGCTCTCTGTAATCTCACTTTTATTTTGAAAAAAAATCTTTTTTAGGGAATTTTCCAAAATATTTCAAAATATTCAGGACTTTTTTGTCAGAACTTTTGAGATGTTTTCCAAGTAAAAGTGAGATTAGGGGATGTTTTTACATATAAATACATATGTTATAGGGAATTTTCCTAAATTAAGTAGATTAGAGGGACTCAAAACTTAAAAAAAATCCTTTCAATAAAAGGTGTGATGGCTTTTGATAACATTTAATTAAGTACTTCTAAAATTTGAGAGAATTCCTCAATATCAGTATTTCCATATCCATCACCCTGAATGATTATGCCTCCGGCCCCGCCTGTTGCTCAAATCATTTACACACCACCTCTCCTATCCAATACCACATGGACCAGCTCTAGAAGCGGCCTCGAACAGTGCCAGCTGTCCAGAAATCCTCCCAGACTCTTGAAAATGGGCCATTATAGACATCATTTTCTCACAATCCTTGAATTCCGTCCCATCTACTGAATGCCCTCCTAAATATTATACTTCTTTCCATAGGATTCAGCTTCCTTTTGGCTGGCCCACAGCATTTGTATCTAAGTGATGTCCATCCACGTATCAGAATACACATTTCAACTTATACGTTCATTTTCCCCATAAGGATATCAAAATTCCAAATATAAGTAAGTCCAGGCCCTTCCCTACTCTTGCATGCCTTTTCCAAAAGCACGATATGATGCTTTACACACTTCTGTTTGCCCTATAGAAATTGCCCTGTTATTCCTCAATCTTAGAAAACTCACCCTCTGACCATAAAAGCATATCATAAGTAGGCCAACACACTAATCAAACTCTCCCCTCAAAAACAGACAAATTTCTGTCCAAGCTGCCATCTTGCTTTGAAATCTCTCAACCAGAGGCTTCTATTCCAGTTTCCTTGATTCTGTGAAACGAGGCAGTGAACCAAGGTATGAGAGTAAGAAGACAGGGAAGGCTGCAATCCTACGATCAAAGAGTTGCACCACAAACCCTGCTAAATCTTCACTCACGTTCAAGCTAAATAGACTTCAGCCATGGAAATCAGTTCTGAGTCATAACTTTGCATAAACTACCAAACTAAAGATCATATGATTGACTTGCCAACCCACCTCATAAAATAGCTACATATAAAGTACTTGTCTATACCCACTCCAGAAAGTAACAACAAATTGTGCATTACAAAGAAGATAACGTGGCCACTGATTCCAATGCTCCATCACTTCATTCAGAAAAGATCCCATGAAAGACGTACTCAGCAACGTTCCAAATTCCTATTCCACCAAGTTAAACACCAGAGGTACCAGCATATCTGCTTGCCTAATGCCTCTCTGACTCCTGAAGCAAGTATAATCCTTCTATCCAACATTATTGAACAATTAAATATAGGTCAACACTCCTTATCTAACAAATCCACTATTTGAGAAAGTCTGATGCTTCAAGTACATTCCATTGGAAACCCAACAAGCATAAATGAACCAGAGACACTCCACTTGGTGCAACTGCATTCTCGGAAGAACTAGAGAGACTTAGTGTAACTGCATTCCTGAAAAGAACTAGAGAGATTTAGCAGTAACTGCATTCTGGAGAGAACTAGAGAGACCTAGTGCACATGTATGTTTGGACTGGAAAGAAAATGTAAAATGACCAAACATTCTCTACATTCTCCTTGTTAGAACAGTCCCACATTAAGTGGAGACAAAAGTAAAATAGGATTATAATGCGGTGTCCCTCTTGCCTCAAGGATTCAGTTGGATAAGCCAATAACACTCTGTAAGCATAGAAAGACTCAAATGAGGATCCCATTAATTCAGAAGGTATCTTCAGGTTTTTAAACAGAACCATTTATGGACTTGACATGGGCGTTCAGGATGAACCTCTTTTGGACCTTTAATGGATGAAGAAATCAACGGACAAACCCTTGTGTTTATAAGGCAACAAATATGGCTTAGAAATTGGAGAGCCAATACCTTACCTCTTTACATTGATATTTGTAATTAATTTTGAAATCATGATATGAGTAGACACATGGGCTTTTAAGGTTAAAGATTTCTAAACTACTACGTGCTCTTTGTGTTTAACCTGTGTCATTTTGGCCCCTATCCAAGGCTTAGATAATCAATGGAAAATTACATAAATGCAAGTGCTAATATTCATAGTTTGTAAGTTTTGTTGCCAATAAAGAATCATAAATGAAAGGTATTCAGTTGTGCTGGCGGAAGTGCAATAGCTCCTCAAAGTTAGAAAATCAACTCATAATCAGTCTACAGAAAATTTGAAAGCTCCAGTTCTCGCATACTCCTTGTATTTCATTGTACATGTCTAATACCTAAATTCTTGCCAAGCAAGCAACTGATAGCCACTAATGGAATTAGTGTATTTTCATACATATGTGGCAGATGAGCTAGACCACACAAGGCCACATGATTCTGAAACTAGTGAGGGCAGTATTGCTTACTTCTTAACAGAGATAGTTACACTACAAACGGTGTGGCATTGTCCTTTTAGTCAGTAACGAATCCTATGTAGTCAAAGGCGAGAGGCGACCGAGGCGACTACAAGTTTGCCTCAACCTCAAATGCCTAGGCGATCGTCTAGGAATTTTAGGTGATATGTTCTCTCATAAATCACTATGAAGGAAGCAATAAGAAAAAAAACATCTAAGATAATCATATGTAAGACTCTGAGAAGCACTGATCATGTCCAACATGTAATGCCCTTATACCATCCACTACTCATACAAGTAGTAGATGGTCTTGGGAATCATCAAACATAAGAAAAGATGTAACAACATGTAAGAAAAAAGGATATTGGACATTGTTAAAAGAAGCATTAGCCACTTTGAAATAATTAAGAATAAGAAAAAACAATACCACATAATTAAAAAAAGAAACAAACATATGACATAGACATCATAGGCAAGTGCATAGGTGAGTGAGGCGAACATGAGGCGAGGCGAGGTGTTTTGGCTCGCCTCAGCCTACTTCATCGCCTAGGCGAGCGAGGCAATTGCCTTTGATAACATAGAATGAATCTGAACAACACTACCATGGATAGAAGCTTAGTCCATAGAATCATAGGGTTTGAGTCCTAACCTTGCCTGATATTATGTCCAGAACTTTACTGCCTCCTTCATAGCTAGGACGGCTGCGATTCAAAAGGAAATGGTTAGCTCAAAACAGCAAGTGCATGAATCAGATAAGATAATGCATTCATACATGAAAAACAAGTAAGGACAATATTTACTGCATTCATACACGAAAACAAGGACAATATTTACTATAATACTGTGTTGAACCCAAAAAATAATCTCATATACTTACATGCAGATTTGCGTTGTGTGAGTTTGAATATGTGACGCATGCTCGCGCCAATGTGAAATTCCCCATGGGAGAATACACATACATAAGCATGACAATATGTTCACGAAGGACCATGTCATGCAAAATAAAAATGCCTATGATATAGCCAAATACTAAAAATCCATGAGAAACCATGGGCTCACATTACGAGGGCAGCGGAGTGGAAAAAACATACCTAGGCCACGAAGGCCTTAATCAGATTTTTTTCTAGGAGCCTAAGGCGGCCCCAAGATGCTTGCTTCGGCTCCCGAAATCAACTCCCGAACCGCCTCCGCAATGCTCGATAATGGGACCCGATGGGAGACCCCAAATGCAGCGATAAATGAGACCCCGAACGCTGCAAAACAAGGGTCAAAATCAGTCCCAAGGTGGACTAAAATCTGTCCCGAAATGGGGTAAAATCAGGCCTAAAACTCCCCCAAAACGGCTCCGAAATGGAGGCCCAATAATGGGAGAAATAGGCCCAATAAGTAGCCCTATGGGTGAGGTCAATATGAGGCCCAATAAGCCCCCAAATGGGCCCAAGTTCAGTCCCAAAGTGGGCTGAAATCTGTCCCGAAATAAGGTAAAACCAGTCACGGGTCTTACCTAAATCAGCCCCGAAACGGAGGCCCAATGTCGGAAGAGATAGGCCCAATAAATGGCCCAACAAGGGAGCTCAAAAGAGGCCCAATAGGCACCCCTAACAGGCCCAAATCAGTCCCGAAATGAGGCCAAAATGGCCTCCAAACCTGCCTAAAATAGCCTCAAATGAGGGCCCAATGGCAAGGGAGATAGGCCCAATAAGTGGCCCAATAGGTGGCCCAATAAGAAGGCCCAATAAGGAGTTCAAATGGGCAAAAAATCAGTCCTCAAGGGGCACCAAATCTGCAGGCCAGAAGGAGAAAAAATCTGAAAATCCAAGGGAGAAATTTCCTAAAGGGGAAAGTGGACCCCTCTCTCCCATCCCCCTTATTTTTATAGGCCAAGAGGGGGGAGGAGAGAGAGGGGGAACCGGTGGGGGGAGCCCCCACCGGTTGGGAACCCCCCACCGGTTCCAAGAGGGAAACCGGTGGGGGGGGAGGAGGTCTCCCTCCACTTCTCTTCATATTTGAAATTTTAAATGGGGGAGGGAGATTAATTAGGATGGAGGGGATTAACGGGGAGCCTTGACCCCATTCACACATGGGTTGAGAATCCCATGTGAAACCCCATTTAATACCCATCCTGAAACCCCATTCACACATGGAGCCAAACCCAAATTTAGGGGGCTAAACCCCTTTCACATTGGCCTAAACCCAAACCCCCCAAAATCTGAAATCAAACCCCCATTAAATGGGCTCAAAAAACAGAAAAAAAGAAGGAAGTGGGGAGGGGAGAACCCCCCCACCGGTTTCCCAAAACCGGTGGGGGAGACCCCCCACCGGTTCCGAACCGGTGGGGGGCCCAACCGGTGGCACCCCCTCCACCGGTTGGAACCGGTGGGGGTGCCCACCTTCCCCCCTCTCTCTCTTTTGTTAGTCCTCTCTCTCTCACCCTCTCTTGCCATCTATTGGCCATTGGGAATAAGAAAAATGAAAAGAGAAGGAGAGAGATTGGAACCGGTGGCACCCCCCCCACCGTGGGCTCATCCGGTGGCACCCCCCACCGGGCCCAATTTGGGGCCTATAAATAGGACCCCAAGGGTCCCCATTCGAGAGACATATACAAGGGCCATATATACAAGCCTATACACACTTCCATATACAAGTGTGAAATTGTGAGGGAGAGTGCTGTCCGGCTGAAGACCAAATTCGGGTTTTAAACCCGGATTTGCTGCGATTTCGGAGGTCCTTTCTTTCGTCCCGGGGAGTCCTCGCTCCTAAGGTTCAATCCTAGGGGAGGCTCTGCCGAAATTTTTGTAGAAAACACCCTGTTATAAGGCGAAATGCTGCCAAAATAAAATCAGAATTTCTGTGCTTATGTGTGCCATTTAAATTTTATAAATACCATATTTTCAAAAATAAATAATAATATATGTACATATTTTCCTAGAACTAAATGAAATTGAGTGTACCCTCAACCTAACTCTTAGCCTCACCCCCCCTAAACAAATAAAATATGAGTTCAGAAAACTACATAAAAATTATAACTAAACTCAAAAGATAATTTATAAATAATAATTAATTAATTAATAAAAATCCGAAAAATCAATTAAAGAACAGAAAAATTAGTAAAAATCAGGAAAATCTGTAAGAAAACAGTAAAATCTGTGGAAAATTATAATGAACCTAAATAATTTCATATGAATAATTAATTGATTGATTAAATTAATTGATCAAACCAACCATAAAAAAAAATGATGAACAAATGGATGAATGAATGAATAAAATCAATAAAAATCAGTAAGAAATCAGAGAATTAAAAAAATCTGAAAAAATATGAACCATTAATAGTAAACATAATATATAAATACAAAATTACCAAAATACCCCCGGGTATAATATTTGCATATATAACCCCAAAAGCCCTAAAAATCATATCATGAGTAAAATTTCTCACCAATAGTCTCAAGATCAAATCTTAAAAACTCGATAAACCAGTCTAAGGGAAAATTACAGAAAAGCCCTCATACCTTTAAAATTGATCTTACAACCCTCATAAAGTGTGAAAACCCCTTAAAATCCACCCCATATCTACTTACAAAACGTCATGCTCTTACAAGACACCCATAATTACATAAAAACCCCTAAAAGTGGATAATTGCAGAAAAACCCCTGTGGGATGAAAAATTGGGAATCAATCCGCATAACTTGGAATTAATCCACCCAACTTGGAACCAATCCTAATAACCGGAAGTCAATCCCGAACCATATAAAAAGTTGTCCCCGAGCCGGGGTGAGGCTAAGGATTCAACCTAAAATATGTCTTCATATGCATATGCATGCGCTTCCTATAGTAGTAGTTTTGCATGATTAAGGGCATCATACGGACGGTTAATCAAGGGTTGCCGAGCAGTCGCTCAGCGTAATTAACACTGACCGAGGTCAGTGGAGAGAGGTCATATACTCGAATCTTCGCCTGATTCGAAGTCCCGGATTCCCTGAGGGCTAATCCCAAGCTCTCATAATCCGATAAAAATATAAAACTGACCTATAATCCTCTAGATAAATAAACGAAAAAAATGGATTTCCGAATAATCCGACATAGGAGAGATGCGTCTAGGTCAGGTCCCGACAAGGGTTTGAGAAAAACCTTCGCGCGAACAGAGATGGCACGCCCGGTGGGACCTCTCTTTCCCTTCATCTCTCCGTCCGGTGATGCCCTCACCATAACTCTACTATTAATTTTGCCATGTCTTATACAGGTGGTTAAGACTTCCGCCCGACCGGACAGCAATGGCGGCAAGGGTCACATATGGACCCCTCGCGGTGGCAGCCCACGTCCAGTGTGGGTACCTCACTGTGCCGATTAGCTTCGGCGACTTCCCCGCAGTAGTGGGGTCTCCATACTTCCTGGGAATAGTCCCAGCGCCGGAATCGATTCTGGCAGAAGCAAAGAAGCGCACCTCCCGCGCAAAGGAGGCCAACAAAGGCGAGAAGCGGCAGACCGTCTACACCGCCAATACTATTACTACATTCCATGCTTCCTCGTCCAGCAGGGGGCAGAAGAAAAAGAATACTTCCCCGAGTCCCTCCCGGACCGGGAAAACCATATTGGTTGGGGACCTGCGCATTCGCTTGGACGGCGGGGAACCAATCGTTCCGAAAACTCGGCATGCCTCGACGGTCCCAGTGCACAACCGTTTCGAGATTTTGCCGAAGGTCTGCCAGGAGGTGGCAACATTCAAAAAGAAAAAGAGAACGCAAAAAGCCGTGGTTCAGCGGCCTGCGTATACTACGTCCCAACGTGCAGGGGGCAATACTATATCCCGAGCACATGATGATACTATTCCCCAAAATGGGGGCAGACGTCAGGAGGGGTATACCCCCCGCCTGAAGAAAATATGGGTGACCAAAAAGGAAGCCCGTAAAATCCGTGAGGCTAGGGCTACCCTAGCGGAACAACAGCAACCCAGACCTGCGGAGCCGGTCAGGGAAATAGTTCATCCATCAACTCAGCTTCATCATAAGCGAAGTCGAGGAAAGAAGGATACCCGTGAGAGACGAGAACCTGCCCAAAAGCGAGCTTCAATCTTCGAAAGACTCGGTGCGCTGGTACGCCCAGCACAGAGGAAAAGGAGGACCGCCTGCATGACGGATGATGGCATCCGGGTATATACCTGTTATACTTCCAGCACGAATCGGCAGCCTTCGGAGGAGCCGAGTAATGCCGCTGGGATAATGCAGAGAGGTGGACCGGTTACCCGCCAAATGGAGCAAGCCATGCGCCTGCTAGGCCAAGTGGGCCAGGGGGCAGAGCCATCTCGAGCCAATGAAGGTGCGGCCAACGCCCTGGAGCCAGAAGTCGCGCAACTGCCGCAGGAACAACCTCAACCTCAGACTCTTGAGGAAATTAGGCAGGAAAATCAGCAATTAAAGGCCTTGCTATATGGCCTGATACAGAAGATGGAGGAACAACAAAGGGTCGCCCCGGCTCCTCCAATAAATCTACCTCCACCAAGGGCCATTCCTGCACCGGCAAGACCCCCGGTTGTCGAGGTCAATTTCAGTCCTGAGGAGATTCAGGAAGATAGGGCTGAAGAGCCCAACTATAATGCTCATCAACCACGTACATCAGCAGAAGATGCGACAGCATCGCAAAAGCACCTGATCGAGCAAATTGTTGAGGCCAAGATGGCCGAACAAGACGAGGGAATAAGCACATTTGACTTATACAAGGTGCCGTTCCCGGTTTGTCACATGTTCAAAAAGCTTCCGGCGGATCATAATAAACGTCCCAAAGTCACAAGATATGACGGGGAGGGCTCAGCCCAAGAGCATATAGCCCATTATATGAGTGATCTGGGAGAATTGGCAACCGAGGAAGCATACCTCTTGAGGTTCTTCTCGACTTCTCTTACTGGCACGGCATTCCAGTGGTATGCCAAGCTGAAGCCCAACTCTATAAGCAGCTGGGAAGAAATGCAGAAAAAATTCCTTGATCGCTTCAAAGTATCGGAGCGGAAGGTCACTATCACTGAGTTAGTGACGCTCAAACAAGGGAAGAATGAATCCGCCGTGGATTATATTAAGAAATGGCGAAACCTCAGCATGAGGTGCGACAATCCACCCGTCCACGAGGATGCGGTAAGATTGTGCAAAAGGGGTTTGAAACCCGAAATAAATGAGAAACTGATCGGAGCCAATGTCAGAAACTTCGATCAACTCAATAATATCGTCACGGAGATCGAAATGTTCTTCGCCGACTACCCCACTATACTTCCAAATAAGGGGAAAGCTCCTAGGGAGCGGGGCGCTTCAGCTAAAGAAGTGAATGCAGTCGACTTTTCTCCAGCTCCAGAAAGGAGCGAGGCTAGGGGAGGTCCCAGTGTCCCGGCAGCCAATAAAAAGGGGGAAGGGAAGGCGCCTGTTTCTTCTCTTGCTGAAAGGATGAAAAAGTCATACTCTTTCACCCGCGAGCATACAAGGAAATTGTTTGAAACATGTATGCGGGCGAAGCTCCTGCTGCTCCCCGAGCCCAAAAAGCCAGCTGAAGCAGGCAGGGTTAATGAGCCAAATTATTGCCCATATCATCGAATGTTGGGGCATATCATAGAAGACTGTTATGTCTGTAAGGATGAAATAGAAAAACTCATCCGTGAAGGCGCAGTGGAGATGGGCAAACACTTGGTAAACCCTCCCCAGCCTCACCAAAGAAACAAGCAGGCATTTGCTGTCAATGTCATCTATATGAGCGAGAGCTCATCCGGGTATCATCCCGAGGAAGAGGCGGTGAGGCCTTCGCCGGAGCGCGAGGCAACCCCAATATATACCCCAGCAACTCCTCCCCCTGGGGACTCGGTCATGATGGCATTGGAAGGAATCCAGACCAGCCTGACAAGACTTTCATGTCAACAAGAAGAGCTTACCCAGATGATGGAGGGGCTCTCCAGGCAATTTTCAGAAACTCTGTCATTCAACAAGGTTGACAGATTCTTCTCTTCTGAGGGGATGAAATCGGATCCCGATCGTCCTTCAAGGAAAAGAGGCAAACAGGCCATGTTTCCTAGGGAAGACTCGGAAATATACCGCCAAGAAGAAACCACTTCCTATAGAAGGAGCCATGAAAGCGTAAGAATAGCCGAAAGAGGGCGTCAAGCCAGGCGAATGGCTGATAAAGAGGCTGGAATACGCTTCAGAAATTCATTAACTTTGAGGGAAAGGCGCGCAAAGCCCTACTCATTCCCCAAAGACAAAGTTCGTGAACTTTTCCGACTTTGTATGAAAAAGAAAGTCATCGTTCTCCCAAAACCAAGAAGGGAGGAGGAGATGCATATGACAGATGATCCTAATTTCTGTCACTACCATCGTGCCCTCGGGCACCGAACGGAGCATTGCTTCGTCCTCAAGGATGAAATAGAAAAATTAATCCAAGAAGGACAAATAAATATGGGGAAGTATCTGGTTGATCCCCCACAACCCCATGTGACTAATTACTCTGTGAATATGATCCATAAGTTCTTCTCCAATGTGAGGGACGTCGCAGATGGCACACATAAGGGAATGGCGCCCGATCGGCCGCCCATCCTTCGCGCCATTGATACTGCGGCAGCAATAGCCACGAGGATACGAATGTTGGACATGGAATGTCAACAAGAAAATCCGGGGGTGAGTCCCTCCAAAAAGTCCGTAAAGGAAATATTTGGCGAATATCAAATGTTGCCAGATTCGATGGTCGAGCAGGCCGTTAAAGTTACTCTTGACCACGATCAGCCAAAAAGTCCATGGACTAAGGCAAAGAAGCAAAGGAGCCTAAAATGGCTAAATCCTTGCAAACACGTACGGCAAAAGGGAAAGTTGTGGTTCATTTCGACCCACTTCCAGAAATGCCAGTCCAACCCAGCTTCATTCAAGAAGCGGCAAGGAGAAAGAAACAAGAAAAGAATAGAAAAAGAAGTGAGAGGAGAAGGCTAAAGAAGCAAGAAATGCTTGCTAATGCCATAAATCTGTCTGAGGACAAAAACTCTCCACTTCGAAGGTTGCA
Source organism: Zantedeschia hybrid cultivar (assembly GCA_030544215.1). Classification (NCBI taxonomy): domain Eukaryota; kingdom Viridiplantae; phylum Streptophyta; class Magnoliopsida; order Alismatales; family Araceae; genus Zantedeschia; species Zantedeschia hybrid cultivar. Next base: position 13,083,514 of record JARZZO010000015.1, read on the forward strand.
GAAAATCATCGACGAATTAGAAGAATATCAGCCAAGTCGGCCTACAGAGGATGTCCCTCTGAATCAATATATTCCATGGGAAGAGTTCGACCGGCGAGCTCGCCTCAGAGCGTGGCTGTTGGACCTCCAGGGCCGCGTGCAAAAGGCTAGTGAGGACGTACTCTCCATTCCGGATGATGTTAGCTTATTCTGGGATGACGGGCTAACAATGGAAAAGATAGAGCAACAATATCGAGCCTGTCATGTGGTGTCGGCTCAACTGCAAGATATCCCCAGCAGCGAAGCGACCCACGCTCCGCCGGGAATCGGGTCCCCTTTGGCCACCTATCAAAGGAAGGGGAATCGGAGAAACCGGAATCAAGGCCAAGGCCGAGGCCGAGGTCGAGACCGCAATAGCGATCCGGATGAGAATCAACCCAACCAAGATAAAATCATCTATTTCAGGGGAGAAACCCCAGGGCCAATTCCGAGGCCAGAAATCCGGGGTAATGTCCGCTTCTGCCCTTCTTCTGATGAAGAAGAATGTTCTCCGCAAGCAGAAAATACTCAATCCATCAAGGAGCCCGGAGAGATAAACCCTTTGGTCCAGCCAAACCCCGCAGAGGGAGTCGAGACTTTGGCGGAATTATTCGCCGAAGAAACACAAATTGATCCTACGAAAGGGGAAATGCAGACAGAAGAATCCCCGACTTCAGGGGAGCAGTCAAAGGCCTTGAAGGAGACCCTTCACAGTATGGCAGAAATAATGCCTCCTATCGAACAAGCCCGAGCCAGGGCGGATCGAAAGGTGTTGCAGAATATGAAAAGAATGCCAGCATCCCTTAGCATATGGGAAGCGATAGCCTTAAGCAAGGAATTAAGAGAGGCGTTGATCACTGCCTTGCAAAATCCTGAAACATATGAGGTCCATATGGCCGAAATAAAGGCTCAAGCATATGAAACATATGAGGCTACGGTAGCTTTTACCGATGATGATATGCTGTTATCATCACCATGCCACAATAGACCGCTATACATGCGGGGCAAAATCAATGGCCGGGAGGTCGATAGAATATTGGTAGACTCAGGCTCTGCCGTAAATATACTACCCCTCAAAACATTTCAGGCGTTATACCTCACCCCATATATGAAAAAGGTGCAAGGCATAACGATATCGGGATTCAACCAAGAGGCAGAAGAGGCCCTCGGTCGAGTTGATGTGGAGCTATGCCTGGACGATTGGGTGACCCAAGTGTCCTTTCTCATAGTCGACTCCAATACTTCCTTCAAGGCGCTACTCGGTAGGCCTTGGTTACATAGGAATTGGGTGGTGCCTGCGACTCTCCATCAATGCCTCAAATATACAAAAGATGGCGAGCAACACCGGATATTTGCCGATTTGGAGCCATTCAAAGCATATGACTGCCATCTGGCAGACGCACAATTATACTTTGATAAAGCTTCAGACCCCACGACTGGCGAAAGCCGTCATAAGGGGAAAAAGATAGCCGATAAGTCTTCCGATGAGGAGGACGGGATTACAATTAACGAAGATAAGGCTGCTAGGTTCCGGCAAGGAATGAAGCCCGGCCAGTCTCAACGAAAGTCGGTTAAATTTGGTAAACCGGCCATCAATTTAGAAGCTAATACCATTAGTAAAGATATAGAGGCCGACATATGCATACCTCCCGGCCTTACAAAGCCCATATTTCCCAGAGAAGTCTACACTGTGGAAGAATTGAAGACCTTCACAGTCCGTCACAAAGACGGGCGGCGTATCATATTTTATAAGGGAGATTTCGCGCCAGAGGGTCCTCCCGAAGACGGTTTCGGACATGAAAATGTCCGACCGGAAGTCGAAGAAGTGGTCCAAGAAATGGACGATATGCCCCAATATATAAGACAAATGTGCAAACGCCAAAGCATCCCAGAAAGGCAAAGTGCAGCCAGGAATAAATTCTTTCGAGAATTATGGCACCCTGCACAAGTCAGGGGGCAGTCATCCAATCCAGATAGAAGAGGTCTTGGATATAGGCCGCGCCAGGGGTCTTCCACCCCATATGCAATCCATATGGTGAGCCTACTATTGGGAGTAGAGGAACCAACCGGCCAGATTGAGCTTAACAGTTCGGGAGATAGAAATGAAGAAATCCCCCTATCTGTTGAAATAGTCTCAGCTGGAATAAACGCCATTTGTGAACGGGAGCAATGTCCGACAGGGCCTTCCCAGTACACAAACAAAAGCCGCGATACCAATATGGAAAGGCAAAAGGGATCTTCGGAAGCCGCTGATGCGATCTCCCAAGACCCACATAAAAATACAGGCGAATGGCAGGAAGCCTGTTCGGCCGATATGGATGAAGATGAGGACTTCATCGATCTTCAGCCAGCTCCTCGAGAGATAGAAGATGGAGGTCAAGCCACGGTCGACGAACTGGTAGAGATCAACCTCGGCAAACCAGAAGACCCTCGGCCGGTTTTCCTCAGCGCCCTCCTGAGTAATAAAGAAAGACAGGTGTACACCAAACTCTTAATAGAATTCAAAGATTGTTTCGCCTGGGATTATAAAGAAATGCCTGGCCTGGACCCTTCAGTAGCGGAGCATGAATTATCAATTCTCCCAGAAGTCAAGCCGATAAAGCAAACGCAGAGGCGGATGCGCCCTGAATTAGAAATCATGGTGAATGCCGAAGTTGACAAGATGCGAGAAGTTGACTTCATCGAAGAATGCATATACCCAATATGGCTGGCAAATATTGTGCCAAGTGAAGAAAAAGAACGGCCAAGTCCGAGTCTGCATTGACTTTCGTGACTTGAATAAGGCATGTCCGAAGGATGACTTCCCATTGCCGATAACCGAGACTATGGTGGATGTCACCACAGGTTATGAAGCTTTGTCTTTCATGGACGGGTCATCGGGCTATAATCAGATTAGAATGGCCCTCAAGGATAAAAATCATACGGCCTTTCGCACTCCGAAAGGAATATTCAATTATAAAAGAATGCCCTTCGGTCTGAAGAATGCTGGTGCCACATACCAAAGGGCCATGACCAAAATATTTGATGAAATGTTGCATAATTTGGTCGAATGCTATGTTGACGACCTCGTCGTGAAATCTACAAAGAAAGACGATCATCTCGGGGACTTACGAAAGGTCTTCGAAAGGCTTCGCCAATATCAGCTTAAAATGAACCCCATGAAGTGCGCCTTCGGTGTCTCCAGCGGGAAGTTCTTGGGCTTCATAGTCCGATATAGGGGAATCGAGATCGACCCCGATAAAATCAAGGCAATCAGGGAACTGCCCTCTCCCAGGACTCTAACCGAGCTTAGATCCTTGCAAGGCAGGTTGGCCTATATCAGGAGGTTTGTCTCCAACCTATCTGGAAGATGCAGGCCCTTCTCAAGATTGACGAAGAAAGGAGCCCCATTTATTTGGGACAAAGAATGTCAAAAGGCGCTTGACGATATAAAAGAATATCTCCTCAAGCCGCCAGTGCTGGGGGCACCCATAAAGGGTAAACCACTCATACTCTATATTGCAGCCTTGGATGCTTCCTTGGGAGCTTTACTGGCGCAAGAAAATGAGGATGGGAAAGAGCAACCGCTCTATTACCTCAGCAGGATGTTGGTGGGTCCTGAACACCGATATACACCAACAGAAAAGATGTGCTTGGCGCTTATATTCGCCACAAAGAAGCTGAGGCATTATTTGTTGGCACATGAAGTCAAACTCATATCGCGGTTTGATCCGCTAAAATTCCTGCTGCGCCAGCCTGTGTTGTCTGGGAGGTTAGGAAAATGGGCCTTACTCCTTATGGAGTTCGATATTACCTTTGTTCCCCAGAAGGCGATAAAAGGACAGGGTATGGCCGAATTCTTGGCGGCACACCCAATTCCTGAAACTTCCCCTCTAAATAATGAATTGCCGGATGAAGAAGTCTTGCCTGCACAGAAAATATTGGAAGTGCAGCAGGCAGAAGTAAAGTCATGGCAGCTATACTTCGATGGGGCTTCGAGAACCATTATAAAGCCGGATGGCACATCCACCACAAAGGCGGGAGCTGGCTTGGTCCTAGTCACCCCGGAAGGTGGGATATTGCACCACTCATGTGCCTTAATGGAATCACTGACCAATAATGAGGCAGAATATGAAGCTCTAATAGTAGGGCTAGAAATTGCCTTGGAAATAGGCGTCAGATGTATCCAAGTATACGGAGACTCCCTGTTGGTCATCCGATAGATTCTCGGCATATTCGAGGTCAGAAAGACCGAATTAATAGCTTACCATGCGGTGGCCGTTCGGCTGAGCGAAAGATTTTATACCTTCGTCATAGAACATATCAGAAGAGGTCAAAATGCTCAGGCCGATGCATTAGCTAAATTGGCTGCAGCGCTGAAACTGCCTCCTGAAGGTGAAGCTGAAATAGTTGTGAGGGACAGAAGACTCTTCCCTACCTCATTAAATGAAGGAGATGGTCTGACAGTATTTGAGATCAATACACTAGAAGACCATAATACCCAAGAGGGTGATGATTGGCGTGTCCCTATCATCAAAATAAAGAATGGCTGGCTCCCCGATAGCAAAGCCGAAAGAACCCAGCTGCTTCGAAGAGCAACTTCGTATCAGCTGATAGATGGCATGCTATATCGCCTTGTTCCTCAAGACAAAAATGCAGTTCTACTCCGGTGTCTTTCCCCAATGGAGTCCCGCAAAATAATGAAGGAAGTTCATGCCGGGATGTGCGGAGCTCATCAGTCAGGCGCGAAAATGAAGATCAACATTAAAAATAAAGGCTTCTATTGGCCAACCATGTTCGCAGACTGCGAGAAAATGGCGAGAAGCTGCCCCCAATGCCAAGCCTATGGACCTATTCCTAGGCGCCCTCCCAATTACTTGCATCCGACAACCCCAACGTGGCCTTTTGCCCACTGGGGGATGGACGTCGTGGGACCATTGACGCTGTCATCCCGGGGATGTAAATACATTCTTGCCGCAACGGAATATTTTACTCGTTGGGCAGAAGCCATTCCTTTGAAAGAAGTGACTGGCAAAACAGTATCACGCTTCGTCAGACATAATATCATATACCGATTCGGAACTCCTAGCCGGATCACATCAGATAATGGCACGCCATTCAAAAATCAAACAATATATAAGATGGCAGCCAAATTCCATATAGACTGGAATGCGTCTTCAGTATATTACCCCCAAGCCAATGGGATGGCAGAAGCCTTCAATAAAACCCTGTGTAAACTTCTGGTGAAGATCAGTGGGGGGCGAAAGCGAGATTGGGACGAGAAGATGCATGAAGCATTATGGGCCTACCGCACTGTCTACAAAACCCCAACGGGATGCTCCCCATACTCTTTAGTCTATGGAGCAGAGGCCATAATCCCGATAGAGATAGAGCTCGCGTCTTATAGGGTCGCCCTGCATTATAGGGTGCTGGAAGACGACATGAGCGAAACTCAAAGACGCTATGAGGAACTGTCGGACCTCGAAGGCGAAAGGTTGCAAGCATATCAGCGTCTGCAAACATATCAGGCCCGAGTGTCTCGCGCATTCGATAAATTGGTGAAGGAAAGAACCTTCAAAAAGGGGGACCTTGTAATGGTCAAAAATAAAGATGTTATGGCCTCTCGGCCCAAAAATAAGTTCAAGCCAAACTGGATTGGACCCTTCATAGTGAGCAGAGTCTACGAAGGCGGTGCTTACAGGCTGGTGGATGAAAAAGGGAATCTGGCCTTCCCACCGTTAAACGGCCGACATATGAAGTTGTACTACGCTCCGGTACATGATCAACTTGAGCAGCAGCAGCAACATAAACCGGTGCCGTGAAGCCCAATATATGTCTTGAAAGACAAAATAATCCGGCAACTCGTCGGGGAACACCGCACAAGAGCCATCTGCGCCAAGAAAAGCCAATAATGCTCGCGCGCGAGCACATAGGTCCATAAAGCCGCATACTTGTTCCCCGGCGGGGGGAGAACTCTCTTGGCCCGCTAAGGGCAGAGATTGAGTTTTCCCACATCCTTACCCAGGGAGGATATCAGAGTCGCCAATGACGAATGAACCCTTGGTACCACACTGGTGGTACAATAATGTCCCATCAAGGGCTACGACCGAGGCGATGATGACGATGACCTCCCGACTTGATAAGGAAGTGGGAAAATTTGCTCTTCTGCTCGATGCAGTCGGAGGGAACAATCCCCGTCCCTGTTATACACGATGTAAATACACACGCGTATGCCCGAAGGACGTCATATCATCATGAGCGATTCACTTTATAAGAAAATATTTTCCTTTCAGGAATATCATGCGACGAATAATCCATATATTCGCCCACGGAAGGCGTTAAACTCCGGAATTTGCCTACGGGAGGCATTAAATCCCAGAAATCCATATATTCGCCCACGGAAGGCGTTAAACTCCGGAATTTGCCTACGGGAGGCATTAAATCCCAGAAATCCATATATTCGCCCACGGAAGGCGTTAAACTCCGGAATTTGCCTACGGGAGGCATTAAATCCCAGAAACCCATATATTCGCCCACGGAAGGCGTTAAACTCCGGAATTTGCCTACGGGAGGCATTAAATCCCAGAAACCCATATATTCGCCCACGGAAGGCGTTAAACTCCGGAATTTGCCTACGGGAGGCATTAAATCCCAGAAACCCATATATTCGCCCACGGAAGGCGTTAAACTCCGGAATTTGCCTACGGGAGGCATTAAATCCCAGAAACCCATATATTCGCCCACGGAAGGCGTTAAACTCCGGAATTTGCCTACGGGAGGCATTAAATCCCAGAAACCCATATATTCGCCTACGGAAGGCGTTAAACTCCGAAACTTGCCTACGGAAGGCGTTAAATCCCGAAAATTCATATTTCGCCCACGGGAGGTGTTAAATCCCGGAAATTCATACTCGCCCACGGAAGGCGTGAAACTCCGGAATTCTGTACACCTGGGAGGCAGATATATCCCAAAATTTGTGTCTGCCTGCTACAGGTCTTAAAGCTTCATATCCACATATTCGCCCACGGAAGGCGTTAAACTCCGAAACTCGCCTACGGAAAGCGTTAAGTTCCGAAAATCCATACTTCGCCCGCGGAAGGCGCTAAAGTCCGACATTCGCCTACAAAAGGCGTTAAACTCCAGAATTATGTCCCAAGGAGGCATTATGCGCCAAGCCCCCCCTGGGCGCACACCGGTCCCTCTGGCATATCATAAAAGGGTCGAGAATTTCCCTACTGCCCCAAGGAGGTAATATATCCTGGATCCCCCTTAGCATAATTTAGTCCCACCGACATACCATAAAGGAGATTGAGGAGATTCCTTTGCCCCGAGAAGGCATGGCAGCCCGAAATTTTCTCACTGCCGCCCCGAGGAGGCGTTATATCCTGAATTTTTCCCTTCACATACTCTAGTCCCACTGGCATGTCACGAAGGGTAAAGATTTTCTCGTTCGCCTCCCTGGAAATGTTATACCCCGAAATTCCCCTCGCAAGTCATAATCCCATCGGCATACCCATATGCTATAGTCCCATACGATATAGTCCCATCGATGTGCCGTAAACGGTCGAATTCGCCCCGAAGGGACGTTATACCCTGAAATCGACCCTGATACACGCCAGTCCCACCGGTGTACCTCAATGGTTGAAAATTCATATTTCATATTCGCCCACATGAGGCTTTATATCCTGGAAATTCATACCCGCCTACAGGAGGCTTTATATCCTGGAAATTCATATCCGCCCACAGGAGGCTTTATATCCTGGAATTTCATATTCGCCTACATGAGGCTTTATATCCTGGAAATTCATATTCGCCTACAGGAGGCTTTATATCCTGGAAATTCATATTTCATATTCGCCCACAGGAGGCTTTATATCCTGGAAATTCATACCCGCCTACAGGAGGCTTTATATCCTGGAAATTCATATCCGCCCACAGGAGGCTTTATATCCTGGAAATTCATATTCGCCTACAGGAGGCTTTATATCCTGGAAATTCATATTCGCCTACAGGAGGCTTTATATCCTGGAAATTCATATTTCATATTCGCCTACGGGAGGCTTTATATCCTGGAAATTCATATCCGCCTACAGGAGGCTTTATATCCTGAAAATTCATATTTCATATTCGCCTACAGGAGGCTTTATATCCTGGAAATTCATATTTCATATTCGCCTACGGGAGGCTTTATATCCTGGAAATTCATATTTCATATTCGCCTACAGGAGGCTTTATATCCTGGAAATTCATATTTCATATTCGCCTACGGGAGGCTTTATATCTTGGAAATTCATATTCCATATCTGCCCACAGGAGGCTTTATATCCTGAAAATTCATATTTCATATTCGCCTACAGGAGGCTTTATATCCTGAAAATTCATATTTCATATTCGCCTACGGGAGGCTTTATATCCTGGAAATTCATATCCGCCTACAGGAGGCTTTATGTCCTGAAAATTCATATTTCATATTTGCCTACAGGAGGCTTTATATCCTGGAAATCCATATTTCATATTCGCCTACGGGAGGCTTCATATCCTGGAAATTCATATTTCATATTCGCCTACAGGAGGCTTTATATCCTGGAAATTCATATTCGCCTACAGGAGGCTTTATATCCTGAAAATTCATATTTCATATTCGCCTACGGGAGACTTCATATCCTGGAAATTCATATTTCATATTCGCCTACGGGAGGCTTCATATCCTGGAAATTCATATTCCATATCTGCCCACAGGAGGCTTTATATCCTGAAAATTCATATTTCATATTCGCCTACAGGAGGCTTGACGTCCTGGAGATTCATGATCCCTATTCGCCTACAGGAGGTTTTATATCCTGAAATTCATACTCGCCGGCGGGAGGCGTTAAATCCTGAAATTCATATTTCACTCATGAGGAGCATTAAACCATAGATAACCCTACCCATATACCCATATTATATCAAGTTCTCGTATTGTATACTCCCCCAATAACTGTTGGGTCAGTTATGCTATATATTTATACTTAACAATAGTCCTATATTTAATAGTAGTTAGAAAAAAAGAAGGGGGCTTAAAAAGCGAGGTGCCCCGACGGACTTAACCGATCTCATCCATATCAGGATCGGCTAAGGGTAAAAAGGTCTCATACCCAGCTAAGGTGAAAACCCGGAAGGACGCCTTAGGCAAAATCAGGTAACCCCGCTGCATGAAAACCCGCAGGGGCGTGCAGGCAAAAGTAAGAGGGGGCCAGTGTCGGTGAAAACCCGAAAGGGCACTGGCATTGGTTTTAAAAAAAAAAAAAAAAAAAAAAAAAAAAAAAAGAAGAGAGAGATGATGAATACCATGTCCAACTAAAAAAAAAACTCTTCATATAAATGACCGCGAGATGGAAGCCCGAGACAAGCCCTCGGGGTAACTCAAATATGCGTTTCAAAATGAAACAATGCCAAGGTCAAAAAGAGGGAGAGGGAGCCCCGATAACTAGTCCCGAGTTGGAGTCGGCTCCCGCACCACTAAAGCCTGCGAGGCATCCAACAAAAGACGGAGAGCCTCAACCCTGTCCACCGACGCGTCTCGCTCTCGGGTGAGCTCGTCCAGACGGCGGTCAAGGGTCGCCACTTGCTCGACACCCTCTTCCAGGCCCCTCTCCAATTCTTCTAACTGAAGACAGAGAGCCGAGACTTGGGACCTCGCTTCAGCAATGCTGGAATCCAGTGTCTCTCTATCGGCTCGGAGTTCGGAAACTTCTGTAGTTCGAGCGGCCACATCCTCGAGGGCGGACTCCAGCTCAGCCCGCAGTTGAGCCCGTTGGGCAGCATGTGCGGCAGAGTCATCAGGGCCTTCCCCACCTGATAAGACAAAAAGAAAGAGGATGTTATAAGACCGAGGTTGAAATGATAGTGTCGGCGAATGATACCGGCAATGAAACGAAAGAAAAAAAAAGGGAATATTACCTGATTCCGCTGTCTCCTCGGGGTGGGGAGAACCCACTTTCCCATCCTTATCGGGAGAGGCAAAAAGGGATTCGGTGTCCCCCGAGTGACACGAAGACGACAATTTGGCGGTGGAGCCACTCCACGTCGGCGAATCCACCCTCCGGTCAAAGGCAAATGGGTAGGTGATTTCGGACTCGCCCTCGTCTCCGGAATAATCGAGCAGCTCGGTCGAAGTATACGCCGGTTCCTCGACCCGAGGAGTCCAGGGAGTTCCCCCCGAGCAAGAAAGGGGGACGGTGTCCCCTAAACGAGCCGGAGAATCGGGTAGTGAAGCCCTCCAAGCTGCATAATAAAGATGGAGTCAATATCCAATAATGTTCAATGCAGAAATAACAAGGGATAAGAGGCCTCATACCTGCCAAGGCATCAATGACCCCGACGGCTGGGACTTGGCTGAAGCAAATAGGAAGGGACCTAGCTCTGGCGCGTACTGCCGATGCTGCTAGCCCCCCAATGCTCCCCAAAAGAAACTCAGGGGCTGATCTAACCCCCTCTCGGCGTTCCCACCTTTGGGTGGACACAAAGAGGGCGCCTATGCCAAGAAAAGAAAGCAGGCAAGAAAGGCACGGTCAAAAAAATATATATATGAAGACATAATACGTGCAACTCTAAGCACCAGGCAAAGAAGATAGAGCTACCTGGTGATGTAGCCGCGGGCCTTTCCTGGATGGCCTCGATCGCTGCAGGCTCCCCTTCTGCCGAGGAAGACGCAAGAGGGGCAGCCAAATTATCCTCCGAAGGAGGAGCGACGGAAGGAGAGGCAGCCGCAGTTGGCGTCATTCCAACAACTTCTGCAACACAAAAATTCGATATTGATTACCAGAAGAAAATAAGGTGGAAAAGAATGCCATGAAGATCAAAACAAATATAACTTACCCTCGAGAGGAGGACTATCCACTGCAGGGGGAGCGGTCGAGTCCCCTACCAGGCCCTTCATGAATGAGGAGCCTGAATGGCTGGAGGCTGAACGCATCAGCTCCTCAAAAGTAAAATCTGCATAGAGAAAAGATCAAAAAAAATCAGACCCGGTGCAAGGCAAAAAGCCATAGAGGCTGCGATATGTCGGCAAAAAGCTGTATATTACCGAAACGGCCCTGGTCATCCAAGAGTTCATGGTAGAGCTGGTCGACCAGAGGAACATCCGACCTATAGGGCTCGAACTCGGCCCAATTAAGGTCCCCCAGCTCCTCATCGTTGCCCAAAGCGACATTTGCAGCTATAGTCGCGTTCTCCTGCAGAAAGCAAAAAGGGAGAATGATTAGAACCGCAGTCATTCCCAGCAGGGGATGAAAACCGACTGGCCAACACATATATGCATATATCCGCATACCTCCGCAATGGCCGGCGAAGCTAGCCTAACGGGATCCTGAGCGGGAGGCTCAGGAACATAGGCTCCTGAAAAATGGGAATAATGAGAGCCTTCTGAATATGGCAAAAATGGAAATACAAGCATACAAAGACGAGGTGCCCGATCAGCCCCACCTGTTGTAAGCGGGACTCTGCCGGCGATAGGCTCCATAGCCGCCTGGGACTCTTTCCCACCGATAAATTCGCCTTCCTCTGATATAAAGGGGGAAAATATATACAGCATAAAAAGCCATATTCAAAAGGGGAATTAATCCTCAAAACAAAAGAAGCCAGCAAGTTTCTTACCGATAGGCGAAGGTGGCCTCTCGATAGGTACCGAAGCCGACGGAGGGGTAGGAGACAGTCGGGGCCGAACCAATCGACCCTCCGTCTCACCTTCGGCCGCTCGCTTCCTCCGAGCTGCCTGTTTCGCGGCGGCCACTAGGAGTTGCATCTCCGATGTAGGGCCGATGCTGGCAGAGGGTGCAACCGCCTCCTCAACAGGGATGTGAAGTCCTCCCTCAGGTGCCTGATGCGCGGGAGATCCTCCAGGAGCCGCAGGCAAAGGAGAGACAACATCTCCTATAAAATAAAGAGAGTAAGGCAAATGTGATATATATCCACAATAAAGAGAAACAATGAAAGAATGTGGAAATGGAATACCTGCTGCGGCAAAAGACCTCGGCGGTTCGGGTATAAGGGAATCAAAAGGCATCCCTAGCTGGGTCGCCGCCTGCCCCATTACCCGCCATACGTCGCCGACGGTCTCAGCCCGTAATATTAGGAAAGCTTCGCGGCGAGGGCCAAAGCAGGCAAGCATGTGGCTGAGATAACTTAACCAATCTCTGGCGGGATCCCCATTGAAACTGCCTACGGGCAGTCGGGTACTGTGCTCGAATCTTCTGGGAATTTTGCAGTCCGCCAGGAACTGATGAGTCCATGTATACCCTGGAGCGGCAAGCTCATAGAAGCCATCATCCTCGCCGCCCTTCTTTTTCTTCGTCTTCGATGCCGATGGGCCACTCCGGCCCTTATATGTATGTCGGCCAAGCCCTTTGGTGGACTTAGCCTGAGAGGAACTCCTCGTCTGCTCTGGATCGGGTCGGAGCCGCAACTCCCCTTGGTTTTTGTGCCACCAGGCAGCAAAGGAGACAGTCATACCTCCTTCATGAGTGGGGGGAGGCACTGCCACTGGACCAAATGAATTTTGGTGCTGAAAATAATTCCACCACAGCCGGGCAACAAGATGGCTCTTCCGCTTTTGATACACCCGGGGTAGCTCGGCAAAGGCAAGATTGGAAGGAATCATCTGATCATATCCAAAATTCCGCGCAAAGCGGTTCGGATAATAAGGTTCCAGGATGACATCTCGCCCCTTCTTCAATATAAGTAGGGATGGACGAGTGCTCAGAGTCCACCCATCTAATGCAGCGCCATCATGGCCCATACGGCCCGTCCATGGGTCAAACCAAGCTCGGTCGGCGGCTCCTCCTCTATCGAGATATGGCCGGAAGTTCCGCGAGGAATGGTCAAAATCCAGCTTCCGGGGAGAGCCGAAGGGTATAAAACTCAAAGCTGCACGGGCATAAGAGAGCTGACCCGTCCCTTGGCTGGCGGGTTGGCTTGCCAGTCGAAGCACGGTGGGCAGTGAAGAGTCCATCTCCCTACCAAGGGGAGAATAACCCGGAAGCAGGAGTCCCGCCCAGGCGCTGACATAGTGAGTGGCCATCACCACTGAACATGAATTCGGGGTAGCCGAGCTGCAAAGAGCCCCGAAAGAATGATATACGCTAGCAAGTGCCGCCGGCGCAATAGCGAGGCGGGTCCCCGCTGCAAGTCGGGAAGCCGCTAGTAAAACCTCGGGCCGCAAAGCCCCCTCGTCCCCGTACGGGACAGCAAAAGTAACTAGCCAGTATGCTAGATAAGCCGCCACATAAGTGATGTCATCAAGGCCCCAGGGATTCTCGGACTGGTGCTCCGGTGCAATGATAATGCCCCTGCGAGGTATGCCCCTATAGGACAAAATAGAAGGGACCCGTTCGTCGAAGATGCTGGCAAAGCCTCGATGATAGCGGAACGGCCCTCCAAAGAAGAATCTGACCCAGGCAGCTGGAGATACCTTCCCTGGGCCTGAAGAACTCCCCCCAGTGGAGGACGACGCGGCACGCTTGGCTTTGGATAAGTCCCGCCATACCTTCAGCAAATACCTGTAGCAATAGGGAGTAACATAGTTCCCCGCACCGTCAGTAGTGCTGCGATGGAACTCATCTAACACTCCCTCTTCATAAGGCTCCCCTACAATCGGCAAAGCTGAAATCCGATGTAAGGCCCAGAGGTCGATGGCAGTCTCGCCTTCAACGGTCGCGATAGTATTAGTATCGCGGATATATCGCTCGGCGATCGCCTGGATAAAGCCATGATGGCAAGGATAATCATACTGAGCTGCTGAAACAGCCTCATATATACCAGCTCTGTCAAGGATTGACCGGTGATGCTTCAATATGTGCAAAAGCCACTCTGTAGCCCCCAGACGGAAGACGTGGGAACTCCTGATCTGGAGACGGGCGTCCCATGCGGGGCGAACGCCCCGACATATGTCCGATAATAGTATGCTGAAATCGGACGAGTCATGTATGGAACCTTCCTCCGCCTCGGTCAGAAACACCCCCTGAGGGTGTCGGGCGGCCTCAAGAGGACGACTTCCTGCTCTCGTCCACATAGCTGGTGAGTAGGTCCGGCTGATGTCGTGGACCCGAAGAATAGCCCGGATGGGCCCCATCTGTTCGGGAGTAGGAAACTCCCACAACCGGTCAACAGCAAGAGGGAAGGCCGGATATGAAAAGGGGAGCAACCCCTCCATATTGTCTCGGTCCAATAGAATGGCACGCTCCAGGTCGCGGCGCTCCACAGGAGATAGTGGTCTTTCGACTCCATCTTCAACATAAATAAATGATCGGAGCAGCTCGTAGATGGAAAGATCTGAGGGAAGATGCCGGGCGGTCTCGCCCCGCAAGAAATAGAAGAATTCCCCGTCTCTATATATGCTTTCGTGGCGAATGGGGACAGCATCTTCAATAGTGATCCGCAAATGTGGCTGAGCCACCCAGCGAAACCCTGCATCTGAATAAGTGATCTCCTCCTCCTGAGGACCCTCGTGGGAGGAATCGCCGAGTGCGGCCATGATAATGAGGCAGGGATAGCAGCCTGTGAAAAGACAAAGACATACACGTCAAAATAATGCACAAAGCAGATAATACAACTAAATCCCGACAAGAAGTCAGGATAATGCAGCAAAGCTTATATATTGCCAACAAATGGCAAAAATGCGGCTAGTTCAGAATGTCTCGTGTAGGGCTCCTAGAAATGCCCCAAACAATATGAAAAAGTTGAAGTGCTAATATTAGCACGACACCCATATCATACCCCCGTATATGTGCCCTAATGGCGGATACTTGGCCAATCCGGAATGTCTTGCATAGGACTCCCGGAAATGCCGAAAAGAGGTACTAATATCCTTTGAATAAGAATAACATTGTCAAGAATTGAGTGACCCGCTCTATGCCCCCAACCGATCTCCAAGTCACAAAGGCCAAGAGATGTTTGGGACCGAGCAACGTGTCGAACAATCCGACGATGTCAGTCTTATAAGGATCCTCCAAGTCACAAAGGCCAAGAGGATCCGAATATAAAGGAAATTTCATAGCTCCGATCGTCCCCAGAAAGCCGCAAAGTCATAAAGACAAGGCTCCTGGGGTGACGTTGGACCGCTCGAGTACCAAAATACATAGAGTATCCGAACCCACAAATGGCAAATCATGCAATCGGTTGCACGAAGAATATGGGACGACATTGCTACTCTCCTAAAAATCTGCATATGCTCAAACCATATTGAGCAAGATAGGGAGAATTAGCAAGATATCGTCAAGGCATGACATGAAAAGAATCCCTCGGGACATATACAAACAAAATATATATGTATATGCATAGGTTCATATATGCCCGTGGCCATGAATAGATATGTACACGAAAAATGCACGGGACACCCGCCTCCGACGGCGTCTCCGGCGAGCATCCCGTGGGGGGCATTTGTTGAACCCAAAAAATAATCTCATATACTTACATGCAGATTTGCGTTGTGTGAGTTTGAATATGTGACGCATGCTCGCGCCAATGTGAAATTCCCCATGGGAGAATACACATACATAAGCATGACAATATGTTCACGAAGGACCATGTCATGCAAAATAAAAATGCCTATGATATAGCCAAATACTAAAAATCCATGAGAAACCATGGGCTCACATTACGAGGGCAGCGGAGTGGAAAAAACATACCTAGGCCACGAAGGCCTTAATCAGATTTTTTTCTAGGAGCCTAAGGCGGCCCCAAGATGCTTGCTTCGGCTCCCGAAATCAACTCCCGAACCGCCTCCGCAATGCTCGATAATGGGACCCGATGGGAGACCCCAAATGCAGCGATAAATGAGACCCCGAACGCTGCAAAACAAGGGTCAAAATCAGTCCCAAGGTGGACTAAAATCTGTCCCGAAATGGGGTAAAATCAGGCCTAAAACTCCCCCAAAACGGCTCCGAAATGGAGGCCCAATAATGGGAGAAATAGGCCCAATAAGTAGCCCTATGGGTGAGGTCAATATGAGGCCCAATAAGCCCCCAAATGGGCCCAAGTTCAGTCCCAAAGTGGGCTGAAATCTGTCCCGAAATAAGGTAAAACCAGTCACGGGTCTTACCTAAATCAGCCCCGAAACGGAGGCCCAATGTCGGAAGAGATAGGCCCAATAAATGGCCCAACAAGGGAGCTCAAAAGAGGCCCAATAGGCACCCCTAACAGGCCCAAATCAGTCCCGAAATGAGGCCAAAATGGCCTCCAAACCTGCCTAAAATAGCCTCAAATGAGGGCCCAATGGCAAGGGAGATAGGCCCAATAAGTGGCCCAATAGGTGGCCCAATAAGAAGGCCCAATAAGGAGTTCAAATGGGCAAAAAATCAGTCCTCAAGGGGCACCAAATCTGCAGGCCAGAAGGAGAAAAAATCTGAAAATCCAAGGGAGAAATTTCCTAAAGGGGAAAGTGGACCCCTCTCTCCCATCCCCCTTATTTTTATAGGCCAAGAGGGGGGAGGAGAGAGAGGGGGAACCGGTGGGGGGAGCCCCCACCGGTTGGGAACCCCCCACCGGTTCCAAGAGGGAAACCGGTGGGGGGGGAGGAGGTCTCCCTCCACTTCTCTTCATATTTGAAATTTTAAATGGGGGAGGGGGATTAATTAGGATGGAGGGGATTAATGGGGAGCCTTGACCTCATTCACACATGGGTTGAGAATCCCATGTGAAACCCCATTTAATACCCATCCTGAAACCCCATTCACACATGGAGCCAAACCCAAATTTAGGGGGTTAAACCCCTTTCACATTGGCCTAAACCCAAACCCCCCAAAATCTGAAATCAAACCCCCATTAAATGGGCTCAAAAAACAGAAAAAAGGAAGGAAGTGGGGAGGGGAGAACCCCCCCACCGGTTTCCCAAAACCGGTGGGGGAGACCCCCCACCGGTTCCGAACCGGTGGGGGGCCCAACCGGTGGCACCCCCTCCACCGGTTGGAACCGGTGGGGGTGCCCACCTTCCCCCCTCTCTCTCTTTTGTTAGTCCTCTCTCTCTCACCCTCTCCTGCCATCTATTGGCCATTGGGAATAAGAAAAATGAAAAGAGAAGGAGAGAGATTGGAACCGGTGGCACCCCCCCCACCGTGGGCTCATCCGGTGGCACCCCCCACCGGGCCCAATTTGGGGCCTATAAATAGGACCCCAAGGGTCCCCATTCGAGAGACATATACAAGGGCCATATATACAAGCCTATACACACTTCCATATACAAGTGTGAAATTGTGAGGGAGAGTGCTGTCCGGCTGAAGACCAAATTCGGGTTTTAAACCCGGATTTGCTGCGATTTCGGAGGTCCTTTCTTTCGTCCCGGGGAGTCCTCGCTCCTAAGGTTCAATCCTAGGGGAGGCTCTGCCGAAATTTTTGTAGAAAACACCCTGTTATAAGGCGAAATGCTGCCAAAATAAAATCAGAATTTCTGTGCTTATGTGTGCCATTTAAATTTTATAAATACCATATTTTCAAAAATAAATAATAATATATGTACATATTTTCCTAGAACTAAATGAAATTGAGTGTACCCTCAACCTAACTCTTAGCCTCACCCCCCCTAAACAAATAAAATATGAGTTCAGAAAACTACATAAAAATTATAACTAAACTCAAAAGATAATTTATAAATAATAATTAATTAATTAATAAAAATCCGAAAAATCAATTAAAGAACAGAAAAATTAGTAAAAATCAGGAAAATCTGTAAGAAAACAGTAAAATCTGTGGAAAATTATAATGAACCTAAATAATTTCATATGAATAATTAATTGATTGATTAAATTAATTGATCAAACCAACCATAAAAAAAAATGATGAACAAATGGATGAATGAATGAATAAAATCAATAAAAATCAGTAAGAAATCAGAGAATTAAAAAAATCTGAAAAAATATGAACCATTAATAGTAAACATAATATATAAATACAAAATTACCAAAATACCCCCGGGTATAATATTTGCATATATAACCCCAAAAGCCCTAAAAATCATATCATGAGTAAAATTTCTCACCAATAGTCTCAAGATCAAATCTTAAAAACTCGATAAACCAGTCTAAGGGAAAATTACAGAAAAGCCCTCATACCTTTAAAATTGATCTTACAACCCTCATAAAGTGTGAAAACCCCTTAAAATCCACCCCATATCTACTTACAAAACGTCATGCTCTTACAAGACACCCATAATTACATAAAAACCCCTAAAAGTGGATAATTGCAGAAAAACCCCTGTGGGATGAAAAATTGGGAATCAATCCGCATAACTTGGAATTAATCCACCCAACTTGGAACCAATCCTAATAACCGGAAGTCAATCCCGAACCATATAAAAAGTTGTCCCCGAGCCGGGGTGAGGCTAGGGATTCAACCTAAAATATGTCTTCATATGCATATGCATGCGCTTCCTATAGTAGTAGTTTTGCATGATTAAGGGCATCATACGGACGGTTAATCAAGGGTTGCCGAGCAGTCGCTCAGCGTAATTAACACTGACCGAGGTCAGTGGAGAGAGGTCATATACTCGAATCTTCGCCTGATTCGAAGTCCCGGATTCCCTGAGGGCTAATCCCAAGTTCTCATAATCCGATAAAAATATAAAACTGACCTATAATCCTCTAGATAAATAAACGAAAAAAATGGATTTCCGAATAATCCGACATAGGAGAGATGCGTCTAGGTCAGGTCCCGACGAGGGTTTGAGAAAAACCTTCGCGCGAACATACTGCTACCTATTTTGAGTCTCTAGAATGAGAAGATGAAAAATAGCTAGAATGAGAGTGAGAAGATTATTTAATATTGGCTGCTGCTAAACCTACATTTCCCAGGACTGGCTGCTGCTAAACCTAGAATTTCCCATCCCTTGGTAGAATCATGGCATTCGTGTGTCAACTCTGCGCCATGTAGATTATTATCTTCACTTCTATGCATTTCAGAAATTATCCATAATTTGCATTTATGCTTCTTTGGGTCCAAGGTCCTAGGAGAGACTGCTATAACTAGTATCAACCTAGACCCAACACAAGCTATCTCCTGGTACTTGTGGGAGGCTAGTTAGAAAATGGAGGCCAATACCAGCAATAGAATAACTCTGATGTATAGTTGCATGAAGTGGTCATGGGAGCGGGAAAGGGAACGGGATGGAAGCAGGGATCTTCTAGTTTACCATCAATATTTCCCTTAGGGATAGGAGTGGGAACGGGGAGTGAGAGCACTGTTTGGGAGCAGGAATGATGGCAGAATGAGTGAATCCTGCTACCATGCTCTGATGGCTCAAACTTCTGGTTCCGCCTACATATCTTAATCAGATAATCTTTATCCATTCTGCTTATGCCTTATGCATTGGATATAGGGCAGTTATTATACATTGGATAACATTCTTAGCCAGATAATATCCAGATATTCCAATTATGTTTAGAAGAGATCAACACTAAGAACATAGTATGAGTAAAAGAATACAATAAGGACAAAAGTAAAATTAAAAAGAATATGATGAGGATAAAATTAAAATTGAGAAAGATTTAGGGGGCTTGTGAAAGCCCTCAATTCTTAAGGTTATGGCAAGCCACTGTTTTGGCTATCCGAGAGTGGACCGCTCTAAGCTTGGTCAGGTGATCTGATAATCCCAGTTGTGGTTACCCTCCCGCTTTAGTCTTACATTGAAACACCTTACAGGGACTGGGGATCACCCAATAGAGAGGACTGTCCCATTCATCCACCCCCTGCCAATCAAAAGGGGCTGACTTTAAGATTCTTCTTATCTCATCCATTATATCTCATCTAATGGCTTATACTAAAAGGGGGTAAGCCCTTACATAGTAGGGAGGGTCCCTTCTAAACAGGAGCTAAGTGGGGCTGGAGCTCACCTATTTATCTTTTATCAACCATTGAGTCTCATCTAATAACTGAAATTAAATATTTGATGTATTAACATATTGTCGTAGCAAATGGTTTCAGAATGAATATTTTGTCTCAACCTTTTGTTTAACATTCAAATTCTTAAATGTGTTAACCAAATATGATCCATCCAATAAATTGATAAGGTATAATCCAACTCTATGAATTTGGGCTCAAACAGGAACCAGATTATATCCATGTGTGGACCAAGTAGAAAGCAAAGATAAAAATAGCTTGTTTCCCCAAAAAGATCTATATGCGTATATTGGAGGAAAGTAGCGAGGCAAATAGTATTCATTTAGTAGAATATTATCTGATCAATCTTATCTGTCACGTCGCATACAGAAAATCCATTAAGATTCGAATATTAAACAAAATAAAAAAAGGGTAACAACATACCCACTGTGATACTATCCTCTCAAACAACAGGTCAACACATTAAATATTTAATCTTGGCAATTAGATGAGATCTAATTGCTGATAAAAGGTAAATGGTCTGGTTCCAATCCATCTTATCTCTTAGAGGGGGGCTGACCTTCTTGATAGGACCAGTCCCCTTTCAATCCATTGTATTAGATTTAACCGCCGAGACAAGAAGAATAAAAAAGACTCCCCATTTTGCCTTATTTATGAGATGGATTCACCCTTTTCATAGGGCTTACGCATGAGTAGATTGTGCTGCTTGCATCCATCCTCCCTCTGCTTTAGTCCTACAATGGAGACAGTTGGATGTGGCAAGAGACTAGCCTTCTAAATAGTTAGTTGCCTCACAAACAACCTGCAAAATGGTTGCTACAATAACACTTCAAAACCAAGGGGGGCTTCTATAAGTCCCCTAAAGACCTTTTAAATTTAGTTTTTGTCCTTGTCAAATACCTTGTTTTAGCATATTCATAGCGTTGAGCTCTTCTTAACATAATCGGATTATCTAGATGCGATACAGAATTTATCGAACTCCAGACGTTATTTACGTATACTATCTGCTCCATATTCGGCATATAAATGCCAAAGATACAGTTTATCCAATTAACATAATTGGACAAGACCAAAATGTCAATGTCCGTTCTGTTTATAGGCCCACGTGGAAGATACTAAAGACCTGTAAATCTTGCTGTCCTCACAATATATATTTGATTTGGGATCTTTCCATATAAATCATGTTGCTGTATGTTTGTTATACATTAAATGATATGCCTCTTACAAGCTAGATGGCAATTTTCACGATGTGGCTTGCCTGTCCTCACCACTAGCGGGGGATGATTCCTGCTCCCTCTCTCAATTCTCGTAAGTAGGACTGTCAGCATGCTCTAAACAAACGATATCGAGATAGATCTGAACACACCGAGGACCATTAAGTCTGCTTCACCTTCCAGCCTGCCTGCTAAGTTGGCAGTCCAGAATGACAAACAAAACTGAATCCCAAACATCCCTTAGCTACCATAGCTAGTGAACCCATCAGAAGATTTATGGGCAACAAACAACACCAGTTGCCCTCTTACAAACCACAAAACTCAGGTGTTGAGTCTGAAGGGCCCAAGATCATAAGCACTGGTCACAACTGAAATTAACCGATATCGGACTATTATATAATCACTCCAACCCTCCCCCACACGGCCAAGATGGGCCGTGGAAATTAGATGAGAGGAGGCGGCGCAGATTAGATGATAAATTTGGGAAGATAAAGTTGGGCTAGGCTCCTGCTTTGATACCATCTTACAAACCACAAAACCTGGATTTTGAAGGGCCCAAGATCATAAGCACTGGTCACAACTGAAATTAACCGATATACATGCCCATTAAAGACCAAACAGCTTACACCCAGCACCATTCTTTTTCCACTGAACAGAAATGAGACCATTCCATATGGAAACAAGTGATACAGAAAAACCCAAAGCTTCTACTCGAAAACTTGAAATCATTAACCCATTCTCTGAAAAGAAATTTAGAGGCTTCATGCGACAAATAAGCCAACAAGATGAAGGGTCACCATCATCCAACCACCAAGAGTTTAGATTACAACACAAACAAGGGGAATGGGCACATCTATCCCCACATGCACACACAAATGACACAAAAAGACAGCATCTTTATGCGGTTTTTGGGGGGTGGGGGTGGTCTCCCGCGGAGATACCTGTGCTTACAGCTGAGGGGGCAGAGGAACTCGGGGACGGGGGCCACTGCCCTGCGGGGCTTCGGGCACACGGGGAGCTCCTCCCGGCGGAACCCATCGCGGACGCCCCCCAACTCCGACGCCAGGACGCCGTGCGGCACCCCGATGTGGTGCATGTCCCGACCCCCTCCCTCCCTCCAGCCACAGGCGGACCCAGCAAGCTGCATGCGGAGAGCCGAATCGCATTTGGCCGCAGCCACCGGCAATGGGCGCCCCCAGAGGAAGAACAGGAACCGTGTTTGTGGGGAAACACAAAGAAAAGAAAGGTTGGCCGCACAAAGTTAAGAGAGAGAAAGAGGAAGGTGGTCTATGCATAGCACATATGCATGACAACAATGTCATGTGTCGCAGGAGTGCCGTTGGTGCAAGCAAGGGGAGGACACGAGGGGCCGGGGTGGCGAGGGGGAGAGGAGGGCATTTGGTTGGGTCGGAGTGGAGTTCGGAACGGGGAGGTTTTACCAGGTTGTCGTCGTCGCCTCCTGGTTTTTCTCCCTTAGCAAGCCCATAGCAGGGGAGGAGGACTCCGCAGGGAGAGCAGCTAGGAAGATGCACAAAGATTCAATCTTTTCTTCCTTTTCTTTCTTCTCCTTCCCAAAAATGGGATGCTAATAGAAGCAAGGAATTTCGCAATGGGAGAGCAGCTAGGGATAGGCATAAAGATTCGATTTTTTCTTCCCTTTTTTTTTTTCTCTTTCTCAAAAATGGGATGCTAATAGAAGCGAGGAATTTTGCAATGTGGTATCTTTGGTGAAGAAATATGGCTGCAGAGGCCCGTGCTGTAATATAATTATCGTCTAATTAGTGTTAATTAGTGTTAATTAGTGATGGTTCATGGTTGCACTGCAACACCCTTCTCTTTAGTGAGAAGACCAGCATGTCGGCTGTGGAAGAAATGACGTACATTATTTTGTTTTTTTGTTAAAAATATTTGAGTAATACTTGATGCAATGTCATGCATTGCAATCTAACTAACGTGAACTACAATGCATGGCACAGCCGTCCGATCATGTCCAATCTGACGGCTGTTGTGCAGCCCGTCTAATTTAAAGGAAACAGACTGGAGGGCGTTATTTATTTATTTATTGTTTTTTGGTCGAATTTTTTAAATTTTTTTAGAACGTCCGATCAAAAATATGGGGGTAAATCCGAGTTGCTCGGGTCGGCCATGATCTGAATATTTTTTTTAAAAAAAGCAGAAGACACAAATCTCGATTTACATGTAAAATATTTTTTCTGAAAAAAAATATACAGTCGAGTTGGAGCCGACCCGAACAATCCGGATTTACCCTCGAATTTTTGATCAGACACTTCAAAAAAAATTTAAAAATCCGACAAGAAAATAAAAATAAAAAATGCCTTTCACATTGCAGCGAGTATTACTCAAAATATTTTGCAGGGTCTTCATTTGATTGGTGGTTGTTCCATGAATTGACTGGAGGACAGGGTGTCTTTTCCTCCATTTGCAGTTGTCTGCAATTTTGTTCGAGCCCATAACTCTTGCATACAAAGTGCATGAACAGTTGGTAATCTTGTTAGTTTACAATTAGGCAACCTTATAGTGGGGCTATAAATCTCTTTATATGAAAAGTATCAAATGTACTCCTCTAATTTAAGGAATATCATTTGTACCCTCATTGTGATAACATTCTATCAAAAGAACCACTGGTCAATACTCTATCATTTATAGAATATCATATATGCCTTCATTATGATAACATTCAACGAGAAGTGCTACTTGTGGATACTATATCATTATATTTGATATTTTACATGTTGAGTTATTTTTTGTAATTATTTCATTTCCCATGTTTAGTGATAATACTTCTTCGAAATGACAAACGTCTCAATCGTTATGATTATTTCAATTTTCATATGTACTGTTCAAATTATCATTCAGTCATTTTTCAATAGTCATCTTGATCCCTCTCACTAAAGACTTACAGATCAATCAATCACTAAAGACTTACAAATCAATCAATTAATCATCTATCATTGATCGATTAACAGAGTCACCGTCTCTAAATCTCTTAGACTCATTATCAGTTAGAGAACATTCACTTATCAGAGAATGATCTCTATCACTAATCGATTAAGTTTTTCTTTAAGTTAAATTAATCGGAAGTACTGATTACTCACCTATCATTAATCGATTAAGAATTATTCCGATATCTCCCTTAGCTAAAAATTTATATCGATTACTACTTGAGTAAATTGACTTTGTGCTATAATCGATTTCCTACTATTAAACATCAATTGATTCGGTACCGTAAATTAATCAATTAGTCGCAAGTCTTTTGCGATTAAGAGATATTTTCAACAGATTGATACTTAGTTCGATTATCGATGCTTATGAAATCGATTAATAGTTGCTTCATTGATCAATTATTGATTCTCTTTACATAATCAATCACCTATTGTTCTTTAGAATATCTAGTATATCGTCAATTGATTATCCACCTATAATTCGAATAAATATTTGTTAACCGATTAACAGATCAAGGCTTGTTGTCTATTTACTTATTTTTTAAGAGTATTTACATGTTCATTTTTAAACTTATAGTGGAGCTCAAAGTAGCTCTTTTTATTCAATATCTTATGGGAAAAAGCAGCACCTAATTAGACAGTCAATATGAATTTAATTTTCTCGACGACAACGAATAATAATGAAAGTATGTATTTTTTTCCTAAAAATACGTATCAATTTGATGGGAATGTAATAAATAGGATGTGATATTTTACTACTCGTTTTTATAAATGTCACCGTCAATCGATTGTTATCAATTGACACCTTAATAACATATTTTCTTTATGTCTAATGAATAGTTAATTAATCAATTAAGTCATTATCAATTAATATATTATTTACAAATCGATTATATTTACCTAACTAATGAATTGCTCATTAGTTATTAAATCGATTAACTGATCTATCTTTCTAACGATTGTTTGCACAGTCTCTAACTTTAATTAGTTGTTCAATGCAATCGACTAGCTATACACCTTGAGCTTTAATAAATTTTAATTCTAAATCATCTATTGACATTGACTGGGAATATATTAACTTCAAATATTTTATTATGACAAGTTATTTACCAATATCTATTACCCAAATGCTGATAAATCTTTTTTTGCTGACCCCTCGTACATTGGCAACATGTCAGAATTACATATGTGCTTTGACCGACACAACTTGTGTAGAACTCACCTATCCTCTAGCTATTCAATCAGATAAAAACTTTCTATTTCTTGAAGTGTCGACATGTTTGGGAAGATATCCAAAGTCAAATATGGAAGAATTGATTAAGACAACTCAATTGTCCTTTCAAATCAATAACATTATATACTCAAACTCTCTCTCTACAAGACATAAAACTGTTTAATGTTAAGACCCATCAAGTTTAACGTTAGATTGAAAGTAAGAGACGTTAAACATAGGAAGGATACCAAGAAAAATCAAGAGGACAAATCTCTTTTTGAATTCTGATATAAATACAAGACTTTTACACAAGTTCAAATATATAGTGAGACAGAAAGAAAATAAATATATATAGAGAGACACATACACACGGTTTAGACAACTAATTCTTGAAAGAGAGAAAAAATTTCATAGAGCTACAACCTTCTTCCTATTGCATACAAAGATAGAGTGTTAAGAGCCTGAGAGTTAGAGCCTTACTCAAACTCCGCATCGAAGCTCTCAGACCTTCTACAATTAAATCAAGACCAATGTTTTTTATTCTTATTCTTTATCTCTTGATTTTATGATTAGAGTTTCATTATGATATCTTCCTATTTTTTAACTATTCATTATAATTGTGTTCTTATTCCTCTTCCTAGTTGTGTTGAAGAGAGGACCTGTCTAAGGATAAGAGGTTGTTTTCCCCTTTCGAAAATCAAAGGGAGGGCCTGTCTGAGGATATGAGGTTGTTTGTCTCTTCTGAGGATTGAAGGGAGGGCCTATCTGAGGATTGGAGGTTGTTTGCCCCTTCTAAGGTTTGAAGGGAGGGCTTCTCTGAAGACATAAGGTTGTAAGACCTGCAAAAGGTCTGCACCTTGTGTTAGTAAAAATCTCAAGAGATTACCTAGGAACTGAATGTAGGTCTAGTTAGACTAAACTAGCATAAATCCTTATGTCTCTTGTGTAATTGTTTCTTTATTCTTCCACCTTCTGTATATTTAAAATTTTAATTCCGCAATTGTTTCATTTATCTTCATTTGAATCCATTCATCCCTCCCTTTTAGATTCATCGTAGCCCAATCAATAAGTGGTATCAGAGCGGGTTCTCTCGTTGTATAGATCTAACGATCTAAGAGAAAATGGATATGGCTAATAGTTATAGTGAAGGCCAATCTATCAACCGTCCTCTATTATTCGATGGTGAAGACTACTCTTTACTGGAAGTGTCGGATGGAATACTTCTTCAAGGGTGTTGATCTAAACTTATAGAATGTGTTTGAGGATGATGATTATATCATAACTGTACTGAAAGAAAGATAGACATATAATAACAAACGTTTAATTTCTTTGAAAACAGGACAAAGAGTGTTCTGTGTTGTGTACTCGAAAAAAAAGGAGTTCAACAGGATCTCAACATGCAAGATAGTGCAAAAAATGTGGAAGAAGTTGTAACTAACATACGAAGGTACAAACAAAGTCAAAGAAATTAAAATAGATATTCTGATTTTACAATATGAAAAGTTCAAGATAGAATCTTCAAAGACCATCACTCAAATGTACAACAGATTTATTGACACAACAAATGAGTTGATGGCTCTTAGGAAAGAGTATAATAGTAGAGATCTGGCTAGAAAAATTCTAAGATCTCTCCTTAATTAATGGACTCCCAAGGTGATGGCTATTGAGGAAGCCAACGAGTTTAGTAGCCTAAGTCTTGAGAAGCTGAGTCTGTCATAGCCCATGAAATAAATGTAGAGAGACTAAGGGAGAGCAGCTGAGGTCACCACAACTTTGAAGACATGTTTGTCAATTTCAGATGAAGCCTCCTCAAGTGAGAAGCATGAAATTGGTAGTGAAGAAGAAGCTCTCATTTCTCGAAGACTTCAGAAAATCCTTAAAAGAAGAAATCCCAAGGTACTTCAGTTTAGAAGCACTATCTGCACTGCCTGGTAAAACAGTTTCAATGATGGTAACAGCTATAGCAGTGCAGATTATGATCTGCTTTACCACTGGTTTCTTCTCCTTTTTCTAGGGTTTTTCTCTCATTTCATGCATTTTCTTCTCATGATGGGACTTTGTCCACCTTCGATGTAATAGATTCGTGGTCAACCAAAAACTGACTAAGCTTACTATTCTGATTTTATTTTTTTAAAATTCCATTGTTCCACTGCATGCAGGGATGTGTGACTCTGATCATTCGTCTCTTGTCCCATCGACGGAGCTTCTTTCAGATTTGCATTTTTTTTTTCCTGGTTTTAAAAGTTTCAGACCTGCTAATGTCCTCCTAAAATCCGTTTCTAGCGTTTTCAGATTTTGGAGCTTCAAAGGGTAGAGGTGATTGGTTTCGGAAAGTCTGTTCTTGTTGAAAAGAATTAGGTCAAGCGATGAAGAAGGCGAGGGATGTAGCACGTGCGGGTCCAAGCCCATTACTTGGCAGAATGGGCTGAGCTTTAAACAAGTGACTGATGCGATTGTAGTCTAACTATTTCCTGCGTAATACTTACTGCAAACTGCAATGCTTGGGGGTGGATTGCAATGTTACTGGCGCTGCCAACATCGGATGGTAGCATCTCGATCGAGTATATATATATATATTTTGGCTTAATAAAATCATTGAGTCAGGGGATTATCCCAGCATGATATCTATAACAAAATAAAAATAAAAATGTGTCCCAATGTGATGGCTGGCTAAGTCAGGGGATTATACTACTAAAAACTTAGCCGTCGCAAATAATAATAATTTACGACGGCTGGTTAAGTAGTTGTTGCTAATATTTATTATCAGCGACTGCTTAAAATGTAACCGTGGCAAATATTCTCTATTAGCGACCCAAAAATTTTCGCCTGTCGCAAATGGTTATATTTGTCACGGCTACTTATTAGCCGTCGCAAATACTGTTATTAGCAACGACTTCTTTTAGCAGTGGCAAAATATACTCAGAATATTTCTACTAGTGTTGGTTTTCCACCGTCTTTAATTAGACTAAGCCAAATCCACCCGATTTTCCGCAGTCTGAGACAACTGAAATCTGAACCGGAATATGACAACGAACCACCTATGTTGTTTCGTATATATAGGTTATAGATTCAATAAGGATCCGATGGTGCAAGTATTGCTGAGTTGGACTGGTCTCCTAACTTTGCGATTAAAAAAAAAAAAAAAAAATTGTCTGAGGCACTGCTGTCCGATCTCAATCATTGGACAGCAGCGCCAAAGGCATTGCAATAAGTACTACTCAATCACAAATATATGTATACATCAAGAGCTGAGTAATAGAAACTAGAGAGAGGATGGTGGAAGTTGTGGCATCACTCGAGTGGGAGGGCAATTGCCTAATCAGCCTACGAGCTCCTTGCTAGCTAGAAATAAGGAAATCTAGAAAGGTAGAAGTGCACAATAGGGTATAAGGAACCAGATATGGAGGAGGGGCTTCCAGCCCTACAATAGAGTAGTTCTCGTGAGAAATGGGGGTTTCTAACTAACGTGCTGTTGGATAGAACGTGGAGGATGTTATGAGGATCTAAGACTGTAAAGATATCAAAAGGAAAAATAGAGTTTATATATTATAATTGGAACATCAACTACAAAGTAGACGATAGAGCTTATATGGGAAGCCTTCTTTAATATTGAATTTCTGTCATAAACTCTCTCATTGTCCCAAAAAATCTTAAGCTTCCTCTTTCTATTCCCTCTGATCCACATCAAGGGGGCAGTTAATTTGACACAAAAAAAATCATAAAATATCAATTTCAAAATCACAGACTTAAAACTGGTGAAAGCAAAATTTCTGGTTTATTAAAATCATTTGTTTAAAATTTCTTGCCTTAACTTTTGATAATTTTAAATTGAAAACCAACTCGGATAAAAAGAGCATTACATGGGTCAACAAAGTTCCAATTCTAGTAATTTAAGACACTCCAAATAAAAAAATACTGTAAAATTAGTTAAGACATTCCAAACATAATGTAAATAGCTACTTACAGTGTCTTACAATGTTTCACTATTTTACATGGTACTAAGCGATTGCTAAACCTTTTGCTTTCTGACTTTAGCCCAGACAAACAATTCTTTTATAAATACTTTGTAGGAGAACATTTCCAGGTTCCCATGAAAAAAACAAAGAGCAACTGCAGGATTAAGTCCAAGACAGATTTAACAAGGAAACCTTATTCCATGGTAGACCCCATTCTCCCTCCAAAAAGACGATCTTTTATGTTTGATAATAAAGAGGGTCAATTCAAGAGGAATCTTTTTTTGGGAGAAGAGATCTTCTCAGTACACGTTTAAACTAGAGTCCAGCACTACTGAGAGAAAGAGGACCTATGTATTTGTCAAATTTTAAAATCACGTAGAGGAATTTTTTGTAATGTTTAATCTTCCTCCCCATCTCAGTATTGCTCGATTCGGATCCAAACATGTATAGAGAAGATCTCTTCTCTTTTTTTGATGGAAGGAGGCATATGGGAATGCATACTCCTCATGCGCCTTCTCCCCCACCACCCTCAATGCACTCCTTTCCATCTCGAGGATATCGTTTTTAAATGAAATGTTTACTTCTGATTGCGCAAACTTTAGTGTTTGGATATGAGAATCTTTGAATTGGAGACCCTCTAATTCTCCTGGTGGCAACTAGGGAAGGTGTCTTAGTTCTCTTGGTGGCAGCTAGGGGAGGTGTATTGAGAGCCCCATCTCATCTTCTTCTTTTGACCTCCCTCTCTCTCGTTATATGCATAAGACGAAAATGCAGATGGTCTACCAAGGTTTATCGAAATCCGGCCATTATCCAAATAGAACAGGACGTATCTTTTTTATTGATAAAATGGTCTTAGTTCCTCTGATGATTCACAAAGATTTTTCGAAACTAGAGGGAATATAACACAGATTCTACTTGTAAATAAATCATATTCCTCTAACTAGGTATATTAGTTTAAGGGTTTTTTACATATATACCCCTAAAAATAACATATTTGTATGTATACCTCCAATCCTTATATATTATCATCAATACTCCTGCAATCTTCAAAATGTTGCATTTATATCTCTCAATCTAATGATTTGACATAAATACCCTTACTTTCACTAATATTTTGCATATATACTTCTCAATATACTAAAATCTTGCATTTTGTACTCCCGATACCTCCAACGATGTCATGATTTATGCAATGTTTTTGACATATTGCGTTGAAAGTAACTTAAGTTTGACGCGAGAGGCATAAATGGAACATTTTGAAGATTGTAAGGATATTGATGATAACATGTGAGAATCGGGGGTATACATGCAATTACAGTACTTTTGAGGGATATATATGCAAAAAACCCTTAGTTTAATTACAAAATATGTTAGAATGGCACACTTCTTTTTTTATTTTACTTAGGTAATGCAAACCAATCACATGGATACTTACTTCAAACTCTAGTAAGCCACCACCATAAACTGATAGAAATACCTCTTGGTTGTAACTTCTTTTTTTCTGTTAACGAAAAAAAAAAATCGGTGATACTTAGCGCCTTAGCAGCGTCAGCATGTTCTTTGTCAGTCCTGTCTCAGCAAAAATATTACCAAAGCAGGATGGTTAGAAGATAAATTTTGAGAAGTGTATGTAGTTTCTACTCGGCATGCCAGGAGAAGCGATCAGAAGAACCGATCTTCCTCTGCTCCTGATCACAGTGAAACAACTAGAAAGAACAAAAGATTTTGCATGCCCATGCATGCGTACACACTGATGCGTTTCTCCTCGTAACTATACACTGCACGATCTGAAGATGTCTACTGTAGATGCATAATTAATCCAGGAGTAAACAAGTAAAAACATGCACGTATGCATTATGTAAGTTCAAATCATTTTTTTCTGAAGCAGATCATCTACAGTCTTTTTCGAAAAGTTAGATTGCAAATGTAACTTAACAGGATAATACTTGTTGCATAACTTGATTGTATAACAAACTCAATCACGTTATACAACTTCCTGCGATTGGACTACGTGGTCAACTTAGTCAATTGACATGATCAAACTCATAATATTTTGTTTGACAAATATGTGTTTCGATTGACAAATATCGTTTTTCGTTGATAAATACATATTTTTATTGACAAATACATATTTCGGATTGACAAATACATTTATTTGTCAATCGAAATCTATATTTATCAATTCGAAATCTATATTTGTTAATCAAAAATTGTATTTGTCAATTGAGACTCTATTTGTCAATCGAAAACTATACTCGTCGATCAAAAAATTGTATGTGTTGAGCAAAATATTATGAAGATGACCATATCTATTTGTCCAACCGTCCGAATTGGCCACGTGGTCCAAACGTAAAAACTTATGGGATATGACTGAACTTATTGCACAACTTGATTGTGCAGTAAATATTACTCAACCTAGGAACTGTTTGTTTTAGTGTAAAACTTTGTAAATCACCGATTTCAAAATCACTGGTTTCAAAACAAGTGAAATTTTTTTGTCTTAAAATCAAGAAATGTTTGTTTGGTTGTTTGTGAACATAAAATAAGAGGGATGTTTCAATCTTCTTGTCTTGGTTTACAGCGAATTTTTGCTGTAAACCAAAATAAAGGAATTGGACTTCAAGTGGGCAGACAAAGATTCAGATAAGATTTTACTTTACATTATTTTATATCATTCAAAATAATTAAAAATACTATAAAATAAAACAATTGTTTCAAATTAGTTTTACGCTAAAACAAACAACCGTACCCTTTAATATATAACACTATTGTTAGTCTTTTGATATAAATGGTCAACCTGAATGGAGGTGGATGACCGAATCATTCCAACTTTCTTTCTTCAATACGCAATTTATGAGTGGTGCATAAAGAAACCTGGGGCGAGACCACCTCAACAACAGTCCTCAGCGTGTCACTCTCAACTGGTTTAATGCAGCTTCTATGTGAGTCCTCCCAAGTTCATGAATGCATGGTCTCAATGCGTTAATCATACTGATGGCCCAGTCCCTCCCTTGCAGTAGTGAAACGTACCTTATTGCCCACATGCCTTCTTGAGGACCAAATCCATGCAGAGCTGTGCACAAGTAGTGCTCATCCTATGCTGCTGAACGCGTGATTACACCAAGGACGACA
This sequence comes from Zantedeschia hybrid cultivar, assembly GCA_030544215.1. Classification (NCBI taxonomy): domain Eukaryota; kingdom Viridiplantae; phylum Streptophyta; class Magnoliopsida; order Alismatales; family Araceae; genus Zantedeschia; species Zantedeschia hybrid cultivar. Next base: position 13,115,852 of record JARZZO010000015.1, read on the forward strand.
GGGATAGGCCGCCATTGGTACAGAAGCAACAGCAATGTGGGACAAGACTGCTACAGCCCTGGTGGGTCGCGTGGTGGCACAATCATCGACCAATGGATTATAGTAAAGATGGCATCTGATGATATGAGGGTGCACTCCAAGTAAGGTTTGCCTACTTAGGGATTCAGATTAGGTCGGGTTCTATAAGATACAAAACGGATCCGTTCCAACTCGTTTTGACTCGCACAAGTCAAGTCAATAAATTTGTTAGAAATAATGAACTCAAGTCATATCTTAGAGAAATGTACAATATTAATTAATATAAAAAATATAAATTTACTTATCACATGAAAAAACTCAATTTAAAACAATTCAGTATGTATGTAAGAGTCGGGAAGATGGGATCGGACTCAATGCATATCAATGGATCGAACTCACCCAGATGTGAGTCGACATGATCCTATATAATATGGCAAACCATGACTCCGAGTCACGGTGTCGGAGTGAAGCTCAGTATAAACCAGCACAGGTTATTATAGGAATAAACCATCATGTACTTTGTCTGTCTGAAACAAAGAAAGGAGTCCAAATATATAAATTCCCAACTAATACATTACGAACGGTCGTGAGCGGCTCTGTCACCCCCCTGCACGTGACTTGTCTAGTTAATGGATTTTTCATCCAACCACCCGCACAGCCCCTCGATTTGGGATTGGCCCGTGCACGTGTAAAGTCTCATAAAAGAAGTAAGCCCAAGATAGGGCACCCTAAACATATAAGTTAAGAAGCTTTTTCTCAACTTCCAAGGCAAGACTAAAAACCTTACAAAAGGCTGAATCATACAAGAGAAAATATTACTTTTTCATTCTACTTTTATGGGGCTGCCCCAACATAGCCTAACCTGATCACAATGATAAGCTTTTAAAATTAAAACATATTATTCCAACAAACCTGACATGCTTAAAACAACATTAATGGTTGTTATATTGTATTTTGTGTGCAAGCTAGGTGATTCAAGATAGATCCATATGCAGTGACAAATGTGAAGGGACTGTGAAAAAGTAGAGATAGATAGTACACATAGAGAAAGCAAAATAGACAATCTCATCACTAATATAACTATCTCACTGGTTAAGAACATCTAAAAACTTGAAAGCCTTTTACGTTGCCTTCTTTACTTATCTGTTATCACAATAGGTGGTCTGATAAGATAGAATAATTATGAATGGTGCAGAGAAAGTGAAGTAGACAATCTCATGGTATTCTGAAAAAGGTTCAAAATGCTTGAAAAAAGAATCAAACCCCTCCATCAATGATGGAGATACTAGGGAATGTCATGAATTCACAGGATAAACACAATGTAAGGGGACTTTGTGTTTAGACGTGCTTCATGGCACCCATAAAAAAGGAAAAAGAAATTATTGTTTAATGATAATTGCGTTTCTCTCCACGAACAGCTTAGAATAGAAGTTTGACCACTCTCTAGGGGTGTTCACGGATCGGTTCGGTCTAATTTAGAAGGAAAATTTTTCAAACCGAACCAAATCAATCTATTCTTAAAAATTGAACCAAATTAAATCGAAAAAAAATCGATTTAATTCGGTTCGGTTCGGTTCAAACTGTTTTGGGCTTCATGTTATGTTGAGAGCAAAGATGATGCACCCAACATTTCTTTGGGCCAGCCTTACCTACCCATTTATCTTGTTAAATTTAAAGTTCCTATTAGGCCAAGTGAGAGCACGCATCAAGCACACAACCGGGCCCTAACGGTGGAGAAGCATCTTCCTTGTCCATTTTATAGCCTCTCCTGCCAATGCGATTCGAAACGTCGTGCTAGACGCGTGCTGGATGGGTAAAGCATTAAGTTTCTGGGCTTTTAGCCCTGTACCGGAACTTCATACATTACCTAACTCTCTATAGTGTCCTTTGGGTTGAACATGGCTTAACCTTCCTTGCACGTGACCACCATGTTCGTAGGGTACGGGATGATAGGTTTGGGTGTGCTTAATGTAAAATATAGACAACTTGAATTTTTTCGCGGGTTGAGGGGGGGTTTCAAACCGATGCAACTCTCAAACCGAACCAAACCGTAATTTTGATTTGGTTCAGTTCAGTTTATCGGTTTGAACCGAATAATGAACACCCCTACCACTCTCTCACTCTCTCTATTTCCTATTCCTATATACTTGTCCCCATTTTGCTTCCTGATCACTTATTAGCCTCATTTTGTTTGCAGAATTAGAAAAGAATAAGATTTTTTTATTCTTAAAATAAGATTAATTCTAGTTTGATGGATGGAATGGTTTATACCGCAGTAGAATTATTTATAATAGAATAAGGAGAATAAGTAATTCAATCATAGATCTAAAAATTGTTTATCATTCCTATTCCGCCAGTAAGTCTCTCACAGAATTATCAAAGTTAAACGTCCCATATTCTATTATACGTTATTTTAGATGATAAGTAATTCTAGATAACTTATTCTGCAAACAAATTGAAACTTAAAACTAAGTCCCGGACAAGTATTTTTTTAAGAAAATTCTCTACAAGTTTTATAGGATAGTTCATTTCTCTGTTCCCATGCAACGGAGAAACTGTGGGATTAAGTCCAAGACATGGAGCTAACGAAATCTTCTACATGACCATACCCCCCTTCATCAAGGGGAAAAAAGAATGGGAAAACACTTACGTATGTTAGAGACTGGGGGGTTCTTTTTTGGTGGAGGGAGGCAATTGGAATGCAACTGGTACATACGTTATCCCCCACCACCTTCAGTGCATGCCCTTCTTTTCACCCGCGAGGATATCATTTTTTAAGTCGAAGTGTTTGTACTTATGATGCACAGCTTTTGAACTTTGAATGGGGAACCACTCCAATTCTCTTGGTGGCAACTGGGGGAGGTGTTTTGAGATCCCCATCATATCTTTTGCATCATGCATATCTCTTCTTTAGCACTTCTTAATTCGTCATGCGAGTAAGACAAGAATCTCCATCTTCCATGGAAGATGGTCTGGATTCGGCTGGTATCCAAATAGAACAGACCATATCTTTCTATCCATAAAATAGTGTTTCAACTCATCTGTCGTGTTGTACGATAATCTTTTGCAGCCAGAGGGGATATCGCCCTCTAATTATGCATCGATGGAGAGCCGTGTACATCATCTAGCCATGGAAGATTCAGACCCGTAAGACAGTGAAAATAGATCCTTAGTGCGTTCCGTACCCATTTTCAGAACCAACCTACACCAACGCACCCTATATCTACTGTTCTCTCTATAATTCATGTGCCAAGTTCTCCTCAATCGAGTGCGGCCCTTAGGAGGGTTGGTTCGAAGGCTTCGACTGTAAACTGAAGTTTCCGAGTTCGATTCCTCTGAAGGGCAAGGGGATGAATTGTTATCCCGTGGATCCAACGCATGCACTCCCTGTGGTAGGATATTTAATGTGTGTTTGACCTTCGAACACTCCTCGATGTTTCACTAATTTAGACTGCACACAGTTGCAACTAAGATTGAGATCGAGTTAGTAGGTTGTCGAGATATGTTTAACCTTAGGAGGGTTGGCTCAGGGACTTCGGTTGTAAGCCAAAAGTCTCGGATTTGATTCCTCTGAAAGATAAGGAGATGAATTGATATCCCGCGGGTCCGACGCATTTCCCATGATAAAATATCTAAGATGTGTTTGATCTTTGAACGTCTATCGACACTCCACTAACTTAGACCGCACATATTGCAGTTGGAGTAGAGGTCGAGTTAGTGGGTTGACGAGGTGTGTTTGACTTCGAAAATCCAAAAAAAATTCTCCTTAATCTTCACTGGACATGAGGGTGGTACGTTAAGTCTCACGTCGATTGTGGATAGATATAGTTATGTTTATAGGAAAATAGATGTCTCCGTTCATTGCCAAACGATTTCGTTTGAGTTAGATGCTTCAACTAGTAGTATCTTTTCCCTTATAATAATTCATACTAATTCGCCTATCACCTTGCACACTCTTTTTATGTCTCTGATCCAACTTATGATTAATCTTTCCACAAGACCACAAGTTTGTGTGTCTTTGATCGATTCTCGACTGCTGTTTGATAATAGGGTAATTTTAGTGGGGCAAGTCAAATCATTCTAAGTATCTATTCTTAATCTAGTGTGAGTAGGTTAGGGTTTTCGCATTTTGTCCACGGCTTAAAATTTAGCCGTTGACATGTAAGAGATATGTCAACAGTTAAATTTGTAACTGTGGACATATATTTTTTATCAAATGTTTTTCTTTTTATTACATATGTCGACAGATCTCATGTAGCCGTTAATATAGCCGTTGACATATATTATGTATGTGTAAATGGTTGCTTAAGCTGTCGAGATATAAATCTATTGTAAACGGTGATTTTTTGGCCGTCGACTAATATATTCTTTGTCAATAAATGTCTCTAGCCGTCGACATATACTCGTTGATAAAACCTATCTTTCTTGTAGTGATAGAATAATTTAAGTGGATATAATGTGGCTAAAAAGCACGGGAATAAATTGTTGCGACTACTAATTGAAATGAATGACTTATTCTCCGATTTGACTCCAAAAATGAGAGGATATCCTTAGTTACCTTAACCCCAGAATTATCTTGATACCAAATGACATTTCTTATCTCTCCAAATTTATGTCCAAAATTAGGACAACTTTTAGTGAGGGTAACTCCATCTTTCTCATTCGCAACATGTGAAGGTTTTCAGATATCACGGAGTTATCTTTCCTTTCGACACTTAAGGAGCTTAGAAATTATCAGTATTAATGAAGCAGATTTGTGCGTATAGGAGCTTAAGAATCACCACAAATATAAGCTTAAGAACCTACTTCACGTGTGGTAATTCTGAGCAGTCTAAACGGATCGTCTGAAGTAAAACTAAGGGATAATTTTGTATTAACTATTCTTGTATGTTAAATTTCAACAACGTCATGTTTATTTTGCATATTATATCATATACTTTTACAAAATAACATATCTCAATATGTTGACATATGCGAAATATTTATACATATTAAATATGTCGGCAGATGGAAAACCTTATATATGCTAAGATGACATATAAAATAATATGAAAATAAGTATAATATGTTTAAAATTTAACATGTAAGAGTGATTAATATGAAATTATTCCTAAAACTGTCGACGATGAAGGCCAACCTGTGGCCTGCCGGTTGTTATATATCTCCATATGAGGAACATATTTAATGTGGCTAAACATTCGGTTTTGCATGGAATGGCCCTTTTAGTAACTTGACGAACATGCCTATATCAGCGAACTGAGATCTTTTAAGGTCTTCGGCAGTGTAGAAGATCAACAAAGAGTGGGGGAGGGGGGCCAAAAATGCGGCGGACTGTAGAGGATCTGCACTCTATATCAGCTCCTGAGAGGTTGATGGTGAGGCATGACATGAGAGAGGATTTTTCTTTCCATTGTTATGACACAAGAGGCATATATAATTGTAGCTGACATTGGACAGTTCAGGGTGGTCATACTCTACAAGTAATCAACAGAGGGCCAGTGATTAGGAGCGTTAGGATCGGAGTTTTAAAGATCAGATTTTATTTCTTTCAAATGATTTGACAAGTGAAAGAATTCTTAACTTTTTCATTTACAGATATATGACACCGGGAGTAGAGGATCGGACAGGTTTGTGTACTCATAAAATCTTAAAGAGTAATATTTACTGTAATGTCCTTGTACACAGGGACATTGCAATGGGTAAAAATTCTAAGTGGAGGTGTCTTAATCGTCCGTACAATGTAATACCTGATAGGACGATTCAAAAAAATCTGAAAAATAAAAAATCGGGCTCCGATGAACAGTAAAAAAATTTATTGTTCATCTAAGCTCAATTTTTTATTTTTTCAGAATTTTTTGAGTTCCTATTCATCATAGCTCGATTTTTCATTTTTTTAGATTTTTTTAGATCATCCGATCGAATATTATATTGTACGGATGGTTAAGACACCTTAGAACCGACCTAGAAAATTTTTTAAAAAAAATATTTACCCACTGCAATATTCTTGCGTGCAGCACGCAGGAACATTGCAGCAAATATTACTCGATCTTAAATGAGCTTATGGATAGGTGGAAAAGGAAATTAAATTTTTTATAATACCTGTTGAATCGACTTGAGTCTAAGGTGTCGAGTCAAAAAAAGTTGCTTCCCTTTCGTTCCCATCTCCTAATTTCATGTAAGGCTGCCCAACTTTTTGGACTTCGGTCTAGTTTTTTTTTATTTATTTTTTGTCAATAAAAACTGTTATATCATTCCTTTAAACAACGAAACATTACCCAAAGTGGGCTACTTGTCCATCTTGCAACATAAATAAAGTTTAGAAGCATACATCGACCGGGGCATGGAGATTCACGTGGGATCTTCAACACTTCCACCATCTCCCTGACCCACAAGAGATCGACCCAACAAAGCCTTCAGTGCTTCAACGGTAATACTAATGGAAGCTTTGCAATTGAGATGAGCACCGGATGTGAAGAAGAAAGGGGCACAATAAAGAACAAAAGGGATGGAAACAGAGAAGGGGAAAAAGAGTGAGAGAACAACGACTAGTAATTTCGGAGCCAGTTTGACCGATAGAACTCCGAAAAGACGTCAATGAGGGAACTGCACAACAAGCAAAATGGAGACAAACTTACCTAATGATTCCTCTCAACAAGAAGATTTTTCTCTCCAACAGTGGAAAGAGGGGAAATGGTGGAGATTTGTCGTTTTTTTAAAGGACAGAAACTCTTTTCCCCTCCCAATGGAGGGGGCCCTCTCGAGGGGATTATATATTCTAATTTGAATATATTTGAATAACTGGTTGGCTAAGGATTTTTTAGATATGAATATACATACCTTACTTTGGAGAAAGGTCCCTCTTTATATATGGCCTTTGAGAGAGAAACGAGCAGTCCTCCTATAACGGCTCCTTGATGTGCATGATCAGAGCCCGTTGATGGCAGGCTATTGTGTCCCACTAGGAGGGAAGGTGGGCTTGTCTCTCTTAGCTTAGTAGCGGAGATTGTGGGCGCCTTCTTAATTGGTTTGTTATTGACTGTGATTTTCACTTCTAGGCAAGAAGAGAGCTATTTGAATGGTCCTACGTTTCCATCCAATTTTCTCCCTCTTTGCAATTGGCATCGCCTATGAGAACTATAGTCTATATGCACATACTTGCTTTCTCAAGGTACTATGTAGAGACATAAAAACGCGAGTTAAATAATCTTATATTAATTGTTAAGAAGATAACTATGTGCTTATAAAAAAAAGTCTCATACCTTCCTCACAACAAAAGCCATTTTTCTAAAAAGTCTAAATCATAAACTCAAAAGTTAAAGGACAATATCTTATTGGCGAGAATCTAAATTCCTTCCGGCAACAATTCGCAAACAATCTCAAAGTCTCTTGTCGGATCTAAACGGATCACGTGGGATAGGAGAACCGTGCATGATGACCACTCCATGGCGGGTCAAGTTGTGATCTCTTGCATGTTATGGATGAGCAAACCTAATGAGGTTAGGTTTTCAGCATGTAATACCCCTTTTGGTAACTTGACGAGCAGGTCCCATGAGAGCTTGAAGGCTAACGTTGAGGCTTGAGAGGAAGAACTTTCCCATTATTACGACACAACAGTGCACCACTGTAGCTGACAACGGACCCTTTTTGTGCAGGGCCCTCCCACGTCGTCGCCATCTCAATCTTATCATAAAATTTAGGGTGGCCCAGACTCTATATATGTTGGTTGTCAGAACCGAATTCATTTCCTGCAGAAGATTTGACAAGAGAAAGATGCCTTTTTTCATACTCTACAAAAAGATGAGATGGGGACTAGTGAGAGGATTCCCTAGATCCTCTTGCTCTGATGTTCTATTTTTCTCGATTTGTTTTAGGATAATTTTTAGTTTATTTGATTAAATAAGTGATTCACCCTTGATCTCTATAAATGGTAGATATCAAGATGCAAAAGATGAAATCTAAAGAATCTCATCTCACAGACATGACTTTAAATGATTTTTGATGAGTAGATTGGTGTGATGTCAGCGATTGATCATAATCATAGAGTTTGAAGAATGACCCCGGTAAAATTTTCCTGATTCTCCATGTCTTTTATATCATTTTCCTCTCTTATCTGGATGCGTCTGCATGTTGGAAACATGCATGGTATGTCTATCTATTTTGAAAATTTTGGCAAATGTACACACTAAGGCATGGCACCTTAGTATACGTTTATATATGGCTTAGTGTTTACTTTCTAGATTTTCTTTTATAATTAATTTTTTCATGAATATAATTTCATTATGTTATATGTTTATTCACATGATAAATTTAAATATAGAAGTAATCACATCAATGATTATTTTATGATAATCACGTTTCATGCATATGATGTAAATTTTATAATTTATTTTTTCTATAAAAATAAGTAGAATTACATGTCGTCTGATAATTTAACTGTTATCTATTCATTTACGTGAGTATAATTGTTAAATATAATTTAAGTAATAAATATCATAAATTCATAACGTTAAGAAATCCCTTCAGACTTTAAAAAAGGTGTACAAAGGATCAAATGTTCTTTGGGCGCATTGGGTGCATCTAAGTTAGATGCGGCCTTTTAGAAATTCCATCCTCCTCATATTTAAAAATGAAAAATATATAAATTTTTAAATATTAAAATAGGTTCCTTAAGGTTATTCTCATCCTTAAGATTTCAATTTTTACTATTTGATCTTGAAGATCAATCTTAACCATTCAATTGGGTATGCATAAAAAATCAACATCTAAGAATATTAAAAAAATAGTCAAAAAATAAAAAAATCATCAAATTAACCCTTAAGGTTGATCTCATTCTCTAAGATTTTAGTTTTGATCACCAAAGAACGATGCGTTTGATTGGATGACTATAGTTGATTTTGTTGATCGGGTTGTTTCTATCGTCAAGATTTTAGTATTCATCACCGAGTATCAGATTGATGGTTACAATCAATTCGGATATGATCAGATAGTAAAAATTAACATCCAAGTAATGAAAACAACCTTAAGGACATGATTTTAAAGTAAATATTCAATTACCCCCATCGCTTGGGGCTTTATGATTACATTCACTTCAAAACCAACATTTACTTGAAAACCATCAACTAAGTCGTTAAAAGATGAACAGTAAAGTATATTTAGCAATTCTTTTAGTTTTATCACATTTTTAGATATGTTTTTTTTTTTTTTTGAAAGATGGCTCAGTGGCAAAGTATGTACAAGATATATACAAGTGACCAAGATTCCATTCTACATAGAGCTCAAGAAATCTTTTAGAGTTGGAGATAATGTTGAATTGGTCGATAAATCTACTTAATTAGGCGAGAATCTAGATCCATCTGATTATCCGGGGAAATAACCCTACGGACCAGGGGATAAAAATCTCAACATCACTTTTGGCTTCGTAGCTGGAGAGTTTTCATACTCCAATTAAGATTGAACTTGAGACCTCCCAAAGAGAGACAAATGATGAAGCCAACCGTGCCCCCAAAGTCATGCCAAATTTTTACATACCTAAAAATCTTTCAAAATAAGTTTTATATGCAGGTGGAGTCACTTATCTCAATTTTATAAGCCTTGTAAAATAGCAACAACAGTTCATTACGTTTTTTACTAGCTTTTATTGGCATCCTACATCTCCTTTCTATTTTTTAATAAGCAAAAGAATCCACCGTACCTCTGCTTCGTTTCCCAAGCCTGCAACCCTATTCAACATCTCCCGGCTCCTCACGAAATCCTCCATCTACAAAACTTCTCCAGCCAGCCCCTTCTCATCACCACGTCGTGCAGTGTACATAGAAACGTTGAAAGGTTCAAGAATACGAGGTCCTTGCAGTGCTGCAGTAGAGTTGAGATATTTATTCACAGGTATCATTTTTTTCGGATAAAATTATTTTTAAATTATTTATATTTAATAATTCAAAACTTACTTTTTATACTATGACTGGATGTTTAAGATAAAAAAAATTCAAGTAGTAATTATTGGAGTGCCAAACTTTGCTGCAAACCGAGGTTCTTTTTATGACGCTTATTATTTCCGTGAATTGACATACATGTGAGTTATATCAATTTTATTATTTTTTGTTGCCTATCACCATAAGTTCTAATTGTGCGTCTAATTATTTTTTTATTAATTTTTATTTTGTAAAATTAAAATTTCTATATAATACATTGTGATATATTGTTTATAATTCTTTATATTTTAGTAAAATCATTCTTTTGTCAGATGTAAAAACAGACGACTATTGATGCTATGTTTAAACACAAGGAGCCATATAATTTTCAAAACTCAGTATCCAGATCATCACATGGTCCCTCTTATACTGATAATTTAAAGAGAAATATGTCTTAGAATGTCAATAGCTTACAACTGGATACATTAGGTATACTACCTAATGACATTGAGCATGGTCCATCAAATTTTTCATGTGTTGAATCAATTCGTGATGAAGTCTTTGATATTATAGTACGTGATCATCTGCTGCATACTTCAATTTGAGATTTTTCACCTGATCAGTGCCATGTCAACCTATTTTGGATGTGTACCCATCATCTAGGCTAGACAATCACTGTCGACGATTTCAGTCTTCATGGTTCAAATTATTTAATTGGTTAGAATATTCTGTTGAAAAAAAATGATGCTTATTGTTTATCTCGTTATCTTTTTACTCAATCATAAGGACGACCAAGATCGAATGTGTTCATTACAAGAGGTTTTGACAAGTGGAAGAAAGTCAATGATAGAAAAAATTGTGCCTTTTTAAAACACATGGAAAAAGATCACAATTCACATCATAATCCAGCAGAGAAAACTTGTTTAGATTGATACATCAAGCACAACATATTGAGAAGGTCTTCAAAACAATATGTCCAAGATGTTATAAATAATCGCTTGTTAGTTAAAACTTCGGTAGATGTTATTCGGTGGTTGACATTTCAAACATGTCCTTTTAAGGGTCATGATAAAAAATTAAGTTCTCATAATTGTGGTAGCTTTCTTGTGTTAATAAAATTGTTAACTTCATATAATGAGAAGGTTGCAGGAGTTGTGCTAAGTAATGCTCTACAAAATGCAAAATACACTTCACATGATATTCAAAAGGAGATTTTACATGTTATTACATGAAATATAATTAATTCTGAAATTGGTGAAACAAAATTTTGTATAATAATAGATGAAGCTCAAGATGAGTAAAAAAGAGAGCAAATGGCAATTGTTTTGAAATTTGTTGATAAGAATGTTTTTTTCGTGAAAGATTTTTGGACCTTGTTCATGTTCGAGATACATCTGCATTGACCTTAAAAGATGACAAAAGTTCTTTCTAATCATGATCTTCATACTAAGAATATTTGAGGATAAGGATACGATGGGGCGAGGAATATGCGTGGTGAATGAAATGGTCTTCGAGCTTTATTTTTACAAGAATGTACATATGTCTATTATGTCTATTATTTAACTCATTGCCTCCAATTAACCTTAATTGCAGCATCAAGAGAGATGATTCTGATTCGCCAGTTCTTTTGAAATTTGACTTTTGTTATTAACTTAGTTGCTACTTCTTGCAAGTGACATGATGAACTACAAGTTTATCATACAACAGAAATTACACGATTGGTTGAAGATCATGAAATTGAATCTGGTAGAGGGTTTAACCAAATGAGTTCTTTAAAGCGAGATGGAGATACTTGTTGGGACTCTCACGTGCACTCCATCACTAGTTTATTGAAAATGCTCAATTCTATATGTTTAGTTCTTAAGAACATTATCACTGAGGTAAATACATATTCTCAAAGTGGAGATGCAGATGTTGCTTATAACATGGTAATATTATTTGAATCTATTTTCATTTTGCATCTTATGAAAAAAAATTTGGAAACAATTAATCATCTATATCAAGCATTGCAATGCGAATCTCAAGACATCATAAATGCAGTAAATTTGATTTCAACAACAAAAATGCTTCTTCAGAAATTGAGAAAAGATGGCCAAGATACACTTTTTCAATATGTTTCATTATTTTGTCAAAAATATAGTTTACATGTTCTTGATATGAGCTCTCATTACACTGGAAGTCGAGGAAGAGCTCGTCGCCAAAGTGATCCTATTATAGTAGAGCATCACTATCATGTAAATGTGTTTACTGCTGCATTAGATTCAGAGTTACAAGAGAGAAACAATCGGTTCAATGAGCGATAGAATTATTTGTTCTTAGTGCTACTTTGGATCCTCAAGATAGATATAAATCATTTGACATTAGTAAGATTCATAAGTTTGTTGATGACTTTTATCTTGAAGATTTTACGGAGCAAGAAAAGCTACAGTTTAGGTATGAATTGCAGCATTATCAACTTGATATTCCTTGTCACCCGATATCACAGAAGGTGACAACTATAGGAGAGTTATATCAGAAGTTAGTTGAAACAGGAAAAGCACTTATTTACCCTCTTATGAATAGATTGCTTCGCCTTCTATTGACACTTACAATATCAACAGCAACTATAAAAAGGGCTCTCTCTATTATGAATATTGTCAAAACTAAGCTTCGCAACATGATGGAAGATGAATTTCTTGCAAATTACTTGGTCATTTATATTGAAAAAGAAATTACATAAAAACTTGATGTAGAGTCAATTATAGATGATTTTAGTGATATGAAAGAACGTCGAGCATTGTTTTAGTGAATATTGATTTTTCTTGTATTTAAAATGTTCAATAAATGTCATGTTTGATATTTTTGTAATATTTTTTTTATTTCTTAAGAAATTGTCATTTAGACAATATGGAATATATTTAGTTCACCCCCGCCCCTCGGCAAGAAAAAACTTATGGCTCTGCCACTGGCTGCCACCTATAGTTTTATACAAATATCAAATAAGAAATGGCATGTTAATTATATGACACAGGCTGGTGCTCAGGTGGGGCAACCTAGATTCCCATAGGGTTGTTAAAGCTACAGCCTTTTGTCATCATTTACAGTGGTTGGGACAATGCAATAATAGCTAGATTGCTCTTTTTATTGCTCATCGCTTAGGAGCCTCCTGTGGGATCATCATTGCATGTTATTTTTTAGAATAACTTGTTGGGTATTTACACCAGCTATTGGTGTTTTAGTTTGAAAAAAGTATTTCTGAAAACTTTTTGATAGTTCCAATTATGTTTTACATATTCGTATAATCCAATCTCCATTTGACAACTTGAAAAAAAGATTTGAAAAGTCAAAAACCAACTTTAAAATAGAAGTCGGATTGTACGGCCATATAGGACAGGTCGGGGGGACTCAAAAAAAACTTCAATTTTTTTTTTAATTGAAAGCACCGGTAGTAAGTTACTGTCGGTCCTTTTACTCATGGACAACTTTGTTCACTAGTAATTAGGTCAGACTTGCTCGAGTTAATAGAGCTTTGACTTAGGAACAACTATTTAAGGTCTTCCTTTAGAGTGGATTTGGTTAACAAGCAAGGTTGATCTTTTTCAATATAGATTCTAATCATATATACTCATTTGGGTTAATGTTAGTTTTCAGAACTACAATTCATAATAGTGCCATGTTAAACACTGTACGAAGAAGGTTACGACATTTGGTCATCTAATGCTTTAGCCAACTACCAACCTGATAGCACATTAACAAATAAGGTTTTTAATGATGATGATGACGATGTTTGATCTAGAATTCCAAGAGACAAACTTTCCAAATATCTTATAAAAAGTGATCTAGTCTAACTCTCCATTTTGCATGGCCCTCCTTACCCTCCACCCCTATTAATTTATAGTTCTCTTCCAAAATAAAATATCAATGTTTGATTTCTTTTTTCAAATATCTTATGTTAAATTTCTTTTAAAATTTTCTTATTGAATATTAACTTAAATTGGACTTCAGGAACCACATCAATGGTCAAATGTGAGGAATGCTTCAAGGAATATGACAGTTAAGAATGCCAATACCATCATCAACAAAAGGCATATATTTATAAATATTTAATCTTTGTTTCATTTGTATTATATTGTTTGTGTTATATTTGTCTGCAAATTATTATGAAATAGTTTTATAAATATTTTTTACCATGGCATATTATAAATTTCTAAATAAAAAGTTATGAAAATATCTCTTTGTTAATAATGATATATCTTTATGTGCTTATTGTGCATTTTGGTATTCATTTTTTTTATGAGTTATGTAGGATGTAGAAACTAATTTGCAAACGAGACTATAGATAAAAATTGGATTCATAAATCAAGGTATAACATCTTTAAAAAAGTGTTTAATTGTGATTTTTAAGATAAACTAAATTATTAATTATGTTATGTGATTGTAGTTTTTTTTTTGCTGAAATTTTATTACATTTTGTAAGTATTTTGTTTAGATGTTCTTTATTGTAAAAGCAATATGACTTTCTTATTCTTGATGTAATCATAATTTAGAGTCATATATTTTTCATATGCTATTTTGAAATTTTAGCTATATATTCCATATTGACATGGTTGTTGAGTTTTTATTCATGTTAAATACTATGACTGTATTATATTACTTGAATTTTGATAGGATTTTCAGGATACTTCTCAATCATAACTTCTAGCAAACCCATTGTTGCATCATAGACGGCTTGGACAGTCCAAAAGGATACTATCAACATAATATGTTAGACAAGATTCTGAACCTTATACACAACCAGCACAAGTTGAAGAACCAAATAATCATATGTTGAGTTCTCCAAATCATGATTTAGAAGACATTTTAGGTACTTTATATTGATGTTAAGTAAGAATTTATACTTGTACAATTTATTTTAAATTGGACAAGAATGCAAAGGAGGACTCGTGGTGTAACACGATGTCTTGATTTATTACATATGGATAAGGGACAAGTGTTAACTGTTGAAGTAAATGGTCTAGGCCAACCAGTTAGACCTAATGCTAGAAAGTTGGCCTCTTACTAAGGGACTATTGCTCTTAATCCACAAAAAGCCCCTTTGATATGGGAGGATTGGAGGAAAATGCCACAAGAATATAAGAATCACAAGTGGGATTTTATCAAGGTATTTACATAAACAAATAACATGTGCATATGTGAAGGCATTATTTGATTATTTAAACATGAATTTGCAGGAAACATTTGAGGTGGATAATGCATTATATATGTGGGTGATGAAATCTCTTGGAAATGAATGGAAGAATTTCAAATATAGTCTTAAGAGAAAACATTATGAATATAGAAGATGGTACTAATGTTTTAAACAAATTAGGTATACATGTATACCCTGCACAATGGAAAAATCTTGTCCAATTTTGAAAATCTAAAAAAGGTCAGGTATATAAAATTGATCTTTTAAGCTATAGTACAATAATGTTATATAGTAGATATACATATTAATGAATATTATTTGTTTGCTAGATGTGCAATGGCGAAGTACCATAAATAAGTCAAATTGTGAAAAACAAGTAGTTGGTCACACTGCCAGGTCAAAGAGTTTCACAGTGATACGTAAAGAGATTGTAAGTATAATTTTTTTAGGATAATTTTTTTATGTACTAGAATTTAATATTTTTTAAATTAATACACTAATTATTTTTAGTTGGCAAAAACGTCAAAAAATGGTTAATGCAAATACCTTCTCAAGTTGAATTATTCAATATAACACACACCCGAAAGGATGGTCGACTAAAAAATGAAGAATCTGCAAGAATCATGGTAAGTTTTATAGTAAAGCCTTTATTACATTATTTTTAGTACCAATCCATAAAAGAAATAGTGACTTAGCTTCATTATTCAATGATAGATCATGTTGTAAGAATAGTTGCCTCAAGAACAAGAAACTCAAATCCAAGCACATTAAAGGATGACATCTTACCTCAAGTCTTAGATAAAGACAAGGACGGCTACATGCGAATGCTTGGTTTAGGTCTATGCTACTAAGCTTACTAAAATTAATACTTTTTCTTATAGGTTAGCAAGGTGAAATTATGATCTATTGGAGGAGCTACTTATAATGAATGCTAGAAGACAACTCATAATGAATCATGTTGCTTTTCATTCTCTCTTCTTTTATTTCAAATGTGATGTTGGACTTTTTATTTTTTGGATGTTGACTAGAATTTAATTTAAAAATAATTTCATTTTGAACTAGACATTGTTGAATGTGTAAGATGTCATGATTGACTTTGAATTTGACATTATTGTATGTGTGGGATGTTGTGATTCATATAATGTATGTTGTGATCATTTATTTTATTTTATTCATTTGTGGATAGATAGTATGTTATATAGATAGATGTAATTAAGATGGATATATATGAAGTGTGATAATTGTAAAATAGGTTAAAATCGAATGTACGAAGGTTTTATTCTTTTTTTTTTAATTTATTTATGTGTAGCAATGATTTTATATGTTATTATATACGCCAATTAATATTTAATAGCAAATGCATATGTTACTATAAATTCTAATTAATGTTTAGAGGCAAATAGATATGCTACTATAAATGTCAATTAACATTTAGCAAGAAAATGTATATGCTATTATACGGCAATGAATATTTTTTGCTACAATTTTATATGTTGCTATAATTTATATTAGTAGCAATTAAGAATGTTGCTGATAGTTATAGCCACAAATGCAAATAAACTTGTGTAGCCAAATTACAATAGTTATGATAGCTACTATAGGGTATCTTTAGCAGCGATTAGATGTGCTAGGATATTCATTGTTAATGACTAACATAAAGGTTGCAAAAGATAACCCCTTTTAGCAGCTATCATAAGTGCATCCTTTGATTTAATTTAGTGACCATTAGAATGGCTATGAAAAGTTTTCATGACTAATGATAAGAAAAAGAATGCAATTATAAAGAGAAATAACGACTTTTGTAATCATCACTAAAAATGAGTTTTAACAACAATTATTGTGAATAGCTACAATAGACTTTTAGCAATGGCACTTACAATAGTCATTTTAGAAATGACTATTAAAACTCTTCAGCAGCAACTTATTAACTTTTAGCAACAAATAAAAAAGCTACTAAAGGCTTGATTTGTTGTAGTGCACTGAGCCACCTCTCAAAAAAAAATTCCATGTCATTGTTAGAAGAAGAGGGAGAATGACTTGTTAGAATTTTAATTTATAATTTATCTATATTCTTGTTTCAACTAGAAGTGCAAACAAATCAAGTGGAGTCAAGTTTTGTCCTGTTCAAACTTCATTTAACTAATTTTAATTCGAGTTTGAGTTCAAACTGAGTTTTTATGACGATTATTCAAATTTGACTTGTTTGGATATTGAACGAGCTCAAGTCGAGTATCGAATAGCTTGCAAGTCCTTTGTGTCCATGTTAAATTAAGTTCTAAAATATTTAAACTTATATTTACAAACTCACACCAAACTATGGTAAGTACTACTTTATTTGCACCCTTAGTTATTTGATAGAAATGCTTTATAAGTCATTAAATATCTTAGGAGCTAAATACTGTATAAGATAAAAAATATCTTAGGAACTAAGTTTATTTATGAATAGAATAATTAAATGAATACTTTGAGTATTGTAAATGAGTTCTTAATGAGCACATAAACGAGCGCTTAAGGCATATTAAAATGAGCTCTTAATGAATACTTAAATGAGCTTGTTCAAGAACATAATCAAATCAAACTTGCTTATGTTCAAGAGCTTAGCTCATTTAGTGAATTATAAGCTTAAAATTTGCATGTTGTAAAAACATAGTCAAATTTGCATTAAGATTGCTACTTTAACTTGAAGAGAAAGTCTTGTACCGTAAAGTTCCTATCTCAAAGAGAAAGGGAGAGTTATTATTGGATATTAAAAGAAAAAATAGATATAAATAAGTCATTGGTTTCATGCTGAAGTCATTAAGACTACAACTTTACTTCGAGAGATTCGTTTTCATGTTGTTCTTTAAAAAAATAAAGTAAGAAGGCTACTAGGCTGAAAAGCGGTGTTTCTTCAACTTCAGAAGACTCTTTTGAAGCCTTAAAAGTTGCAAAAAAGAATTTTGAAGGGTTGAAGGTCTTGAAACGTATTTGAAAGAACTCTAAGAACCACAAAGAATTGATCTTTCTTTAAGAGGTAGGCAGATAAATCTAAGCATGATGTATTTTATATTAAAAATTATATTATTTTAAAGTTTTCAAAATCAATAAATGAGTTAGAAGCTTGATTTGTACGTCTACTTAATCATCACTAAATTTTATATTTTTTAAAGTCTTAATTACTATTTATTTCATGATTATTATCTCAACATATGCAATCTATTAAATCTATTTTGTTTCCAACTATAATTACTTGATTTATAGATATTTGTTCTTCTTAGTTTAATGTATTGATAAGTTGAAATTTTGACACAAGTTTATTATTGATGTTATATTCATACTCAATAAATTTTATAATTTTATGAGATTATTTTATATTTATTTCATAATGTTCTTCTTAGACTATACAATTTACCTTGACAATTTTGAAATCTCAACTTATAGACATTTTATCGCACTTAATTCTCATGTAAATTACATTAAATTTTGTGGAAACCTTTGATATATTGTCTTTGACCTTTTTGAAAAGTTTGAGAATTTATGATCGTTTGATATTTATTTTATCCTATGTTTTAATTCATTAGAATTTTATTAAAGTAGAATTTTCATAATCGAAGCGGAAGTCTAAAATCATATCAAATCTATCCGAAAATTGATGAAAATTTTAAGACACTTTACATGTGACCTATTTATAATGTTCACTAAGTTTGGATAATTTATGAATCTGTTTACTATTTTTCATCTTAATTATTGAATTTTTAGTTTTAAAAAATAGGTTTTAGTTTCTGAAAATTATGATCTATGATCCGAAAATTCTGAGAAAATGCTTGTGACTTTCTTTTCACTCCACTAACCTATTGAGATGTTATTAGCTTGATTATTTATATATTTGATCTAGTTGGCTATTTAAATAGCCTATTTTATAAAAAAAGTATTCTATTTGACTTGTATATGTCTGTATCACTTTGATAATTTAGATTTCTGATATATGATGACTTTGAACCATCTATAACATAATTTTGCCATATATGTAAGAGTTATTTTGAAGTGTCATATTAAGAAGATTATAGGGTCCGATTCCGGTGTAAGTATCTATATTGCATAGGACATTATAAATTCTAGGGTAATAAGTAGAATCCTGATTTTTAACCGATAAAAATCATTGGACGCCGATACGTAATGTCATGGTGGTTTAGAGTTGCATAGGACATTAGATTATCCGGTTCTACGTAGTTAACTAAGACCACTGCATCATTACCTAGATGTTTTGGTATATGTTTGTTCAGCTCTTTATGTTGTGGTTTATGTACATGTCTATTATGATATGTTTGATATGATTTGAACAACACATAAATATGAAATTTATGTTCTGTTATGTATCCTTAAATTTAGTATATTCATTTGAATTCCTTGTTCACTCTTTTTAGATATTTCTTTGAAATTTCATGAATCTGTGCTAAGTATGAGATCTATGATTTGTTCATGAGTAAGTTCTGATTATGTTAACTTAAAGTTATATGGTATTCGATCTGATCATATTTATTAGAAAATATATTTGATTTGGTAAATCTATATGTGATCATATTTTTTATCATTATTTTATCTAAGGTATATGTAAAATTGTACAAATTTATCATAATTATTTTAATTATATAATGTGATTTCTAAAATTACTGTATGTTTAGTTATGTTGATGGTTTGAAGTCTACTTAGTGATGGACTCATAAATTCGACCAATTATTTTTTAAGACGAACTTATTCAAGATTTGCCTAAATAGGAAATCAAGTATGTTAAATTTTCACAGGACCTTTTAGTTATCAAATTAGTAGTTTGATATAGGAAGAAATGAAAAAAAAATAATATACTTTTATTTATTTAGTGAGATTGAGAATTTAGATACTAATTGATATATATTGTAATTTGCAAATTTTGGTATTTGATATATTTTAGATATTTTAGATTAATTAATAGTTATAACATTTATTTAAATTATTTTATAATTATTGAGCTCTAGTAACTATTTGTTATGAAATGATTTATCTCAAGATTATGGAGTTGGAGTTTTGAATTTAAAAAAAAGATTCGGATTGAGAACGTAACATGTTGTTGATATATAATAGATGACGAAGCAAGTGAGAACCGCATGCACACGTGTAATAACATGTTCAAGTCCTTTGTTTTGGTTAAAACACGTGGCTTGTAATAACAAGTTCAAGTCATTTATTTTAGTTAAGAGACATGCCTTATCTTGTAGGAAGAGAGAAATCTCCACACCTTACTAAAGGGTGGTTCGATTTGACGAAAAATGTTATAAATAGTATAAAGTATTCTATCTTTTGTGCCATAACTATGTGTTATGTGTGTATCTAGAATTCTCATTTTGGACCCAAACTCAGGGAGAGAGAGAGAGAGAGAGACTGGTCCATGAACTTTGGTCTTTGTTTACACATATAATTGCTCATCTCCGTCTGTGAGTGTAGGCCGTAAGCCAAATCACGTAAATCTTGGTGTGTTTGTTTTTCTCTTCCTTTTTTTTCTTCTTCTTTTTTTACAGTTCTTACGTTTGTTCACATCGACAACATCATACCGAATAAGGAGAAATCCTAACAACATGTATGTATAATGTTTAATAGTATTTTACATCAAATCAAATAACACCTTTTAGTGAAAAATTGTAATCCCTCCATGTATACAGACATTCTGATCGTATCATCTGTTGATTTTGTATCATCAGACAATTATACGGTGTGGTACAAATTAATAGAGGTTTATTACAAATTTGTGCATTTGTCTAATTGTGACGAGATAGACCATGTTGAGGTATGGGGATTTAGAATAGTTTTACATCATCTATGCCAGAGGGTAGTCATGCACTTAAAAAAGCCTTCATCTTGTTCACAATATGATGTCTCTCTTTAGAAAAGATAAAATTAGGAGGCTACTTTCATATGTCAAAAAAGATAATATTTCAACAGCAAAACTCCTTAATTCCTTTCTACAACATCAGTATCATTTTAAAAGAACTCCATCATCTTATGCTTATTTTTCAAAAGCATTATGTTGAAGCACAGAGAGGTTCTGGATAGTCTCAGCGAAACTAGATAACTTAATATACGCAACAGTTCGGATCCTATTCGATTACTAAAATGAGAATTTTAGCATAGCAGAACTCAGCTAATCTAATATTCAAACAACTTGCATTTGGTAAAAAGCGAACTCGACAATAAATAAACGAAAATCAAGTAGAGTAAAACTAGTACTATTCAACTTATTTGCACCCTTAAATGGGGATTCACAATTTTTTCTCTCTTGTTGTCATTAAGGGAAGCATCACCCCTCTGTGGTGTCCTAATCATTGTTGATGTCAAAGCATTCATCCTCATATAGAACAAAGAAACTAGACCATGGCTAGTGCACTCGTTCATTGCATTCTTTCTAGTTCTCCCGGGATAATAAGGAATCTCTATAGGTCTATCCCATCTACTGCAAAAATTTGGAAATTGTATAAACAAGTCATAAACCTCCCTACAGTCTCAAATCTTATTTATTTTTAGTCATTCTCAAGTGTTCTACCTTTATGCGATCACTTTGTGGCCAACCAAGTTGTTACCTTCGCACGCCATTCACAAGCTAGCATATCCATTGAGCTTAGCTTCTCAGCATGCCACACCCCTGTTTGGTAACTTGAAGAGGGGTGAGAGGTCCCATGTGAGTTTGGAGGCTCATGTTGAAGCTTGAAAGGAAGAGCTTTCCCATTATTACGACACAACAGGACACTACTGTAGCTAAAAAGGGATTCATCTGTGCAGGGCCCTCTCGTCTCCTCCAAATCCGAATCTTCTACACTGTAGAGTGGTCCAGACTCTATGTTAGTAAATCAAAGCTGAATCCATTTTAAGGATTAAATTCGACTTCTTGCGGATCATGATTTGACAACTGAGAAAGATTTTTAGTATGTACTCTTTTATAAATAGATGAGAATGAGGCTATAGGATCCACATAGATATGTGTATGAGTTGGGTGATTCTTGATGAGTTGATGAACGAGAGGGATGGGACTGATGGTAATTGCCAAAGGGTCACATGAGGACTTTTCTCTTTAAGAGAAGGTTTTTAAGAGTTATGGGGTTTACGTGAATCAGTTGCCTAGTGTAATTGGATTCACCTCTTGTCTTCCATTTGAGAGGTCTCACGTTCATTTTTTATTGGAGCTTAAAAACTCTCTAGTCATGCGACCATATATATAGTGCTGCTGGGATCTTTATTTCTTAATCCGTGAGATTACTTTCTCTAATAATCAGACGGATCTGAAATTTTCACTTAAGTAGACAGAGTTATTGACCAGTTCATAATTATCTCCAACTCTAGAAGATATCTCAGGTTCCGTTTGGATTGGAACCCCTTGTAGATATTTGTACATACATGACCACTGTACCACTCAAAAAAAGAAAAAAAAAGTTATGAAGTTTATGTCTTGATATTCCCCGCTGAAGGTGGATTCTAGGATCATTCTCACAGTGTGACTTCTAGGCTTGAAATCGCCTATTCTTACAAGTAGAAACATCGTAGTACTGTCTAGTGACACCCCCTCTTCAAAAAAAGGGAAAAGAAAAATCTTCCGATAAAAAAGAAATTGCTTGAGATTGCTAGGATTTGAATTCTTCACATTGAAAGATATATTAATGATTCGTCACCTTAGCCACTTTTTGAAAATTAGAAGAGAATTGCTGAAATTTTAATTTGAAGATGATGCAATTAAACAAAGTTTTCCTTGAATTTTTTTGAAAGGTTTATATGCTTTTCATTTCTCCTAGATGTTTTCCCTCCCTTTATGGAGGTATCTCCTTGATGGAAATAGGGCACGTCTATTCGCTTTGAAATTTAATGGTGTTTGTGAGAGCGGATGGGAAATCCCGCATGACGTACAAATGTGGTATATTTTACTAGTTAACAAGGGAGTAAGCATTGCAAATGCTGTTGGGGTCAAAAATTGAAATAGTTGTAGTCTGCATCCATTAGGAGGTCAGATTAAGCATTCATCGTAGTCACTAAAGAATAATTTCTTATAATTAGTCGAATGTTTTTTTAGGGAGGATTGATGGGGTTTTAGGGATGTTTGAAATAATTGTAAGGATTAATAAAGAATAAAAAAATATAAATTTATAAAAAATGTTAAAAGATTATTAGAGATTGAAAAATAAGAATTTCTCTTTTTTAAGAAAAGAAGTTTCTATTGTGACCGCTTCTTAATGTGTCTAAACAAAACGGGATCCCTTGTGCCTCGGTACACTCCAAGACACATGGAGGGAGGAGGTAACATTATGCGGCCCCATCACTTCGGAGTTAAATCACCCACTTATCCTTCCTCCTATGTCTTGATACACACGAAAGCAGAAAGAGGCGCAGAAGATCTCTTTCCTACCTGAACTTTCCACATAGTTGCTTTCCTTGACTTTGGTTTCCCTCACCAAGATGAGAATGCCACTCTAGTGGGGCCCTATTATTTTGAAATATGACCACATATAGATTTCTAAATATCAGCCTTCATCATCTAGATGCATTGGAGCCCTATTGTCCTGAAATATGACCACGTATGGATATCTAAATATGAGCTTTCATCTTCTAGATGCATCGGACAAGTCACATGTCTGATGGTTATTGGGCGCTATCATACACAGCTGTGTCAAAAGGTACGTGTTCCCTTCCAACTGGCTGGGCCCATTTGATTTAGTTATCTCAAATGCCAAGACAACTTTCTCTTCATCCAGCCCGCTATTAGGATCATCTCAATATAGGGTGTGTTAGGGGTTTTGAAAAACTTTTTATTTCTTGGAAAAAGAAACTTTTTTCTTTTTAAATTAAAAATTATTTTGAGAAAATATAATGTTTCTCATTAAGAATTATTAGGAAAAGTTAAATCTCATGTGGGTCAATGTTAAATCTCAACCATTCCTTGGAGAGGAGGAGAGTGATCTACAGATAGTGAGAGAGAAGCTTGATTTTTTTCTTAGAAAACAAAAATTTCAAAGGTCTAGAGGTAAGAAAGTTTTTGGGGTAGTTTTCCTAATCAGGGAATAAAAAGTTTTCTGTTTTTCAACTTCCTAGAGAAAACTAATTTTCCCAAAAAGTAGACTTTTTTCATCCTATTTTCCCAAACCCCTAACCCACTATAAGAGAGAGAAAAACTCACAGTCACAAATGTATAGAGTTCATGTATGCATAGATGGCAGGCCTGCGTGATTAAAGACTTTTCAATTTCCTTAAATTCTTCCTCACAATTATTCCCCTTCTTAAAAACGAAATCAGTCATTGCCTCCTACAGTCACACAGATACCAAAATTCCTCATTTGGTAGTTATGATCATATTTGAGTTTCTTTAGAAAATGGCATTCAATCTTTTCCGATAGATGCCAAAATCAAAAGAAAAGAGTTTAATAAATTAAGTTTTCAGTTGACTTGAATTTTAGGGATTACCTAATAAGCGATTGAAATATAGTTTTCAGGAAAAAAAAACTTTTCATGCGACTCATTTTACATGAAAATATGTACATAATATCTACGCATTTGTGACCACAAGTTTTCTTGTTTGGTGATCCCAACCCCACTACATCGGCCTCCCCAGTTACTTCTTAGTATCTCAAATAAGTGATTGAGATATAGTTTTCGAAAAAAAACTTTTTGTGTGACCTATTTTACATGAAAATATGTACATAATATCTATGCATTTGTGACCACAAAAGTTTTCTTGTTTCGTGATCCCAACCTCTCTACGTCGACTTCCCCAGTTACTTCTTAGTATCTGCTATATTGTTCTATGACCTATCCAATTTCGTATGTCTCTTTGCGTCCACTCCTCATTATTAAAGATAGCCATTAAAAAGATAAAAATATCTTTTTCCTCGTCCCAACGCGTCACTAATAAGAACAAGGAGGCGCAAAGAGTTATATAAAATTGTCCACATGCTTCGCTTGCCTGGAAAAAAACATCCTTTGGCGGTGTGTAGTGAGGGATCTCTAACGGTCATTTAACTGCCCATGTCATTATCAGAAGAAGAAAGAGAGAGGAGCACCTAATGAGACCCATTACTTTACTATTTTTTCTGTAATCTTCCTTGTGTCAACTATTATGTAAACAGTGATGTTAGAGGATAGACTTTCAGAGATGTTGTTGGAGCGTTTATATAATAGTTTTACATCGATTAATTTCAGTTGTGGCCAATGTCTATGATCTTGGCTCTTCAAACTCAACACTCGAGTTTTGTGATTTGTAAGATAGGATCATAACAGGAGTCTGGTCCAACTTTATCTTCTCAAATTTATTTTTTAATTTACGTCGCCTTCTCTTATTTAATTTTCACGGTCCATCTTAACCGTAAGAGGAAGTGTTGGAGCGAATCCTACATCAGTCAATTTTAATTGTGACCAATACTTATGATCTTAAGCCTTTCAAACTCAAAACTTAGGGTTTTGTTGTTTGTAAGAGATCTGTGCAATCCACTGTTAAAAGGACTTTAAGAAGTCAATGCGTCTTTCACCTGGCAACTACCAAGGGAAGGGAGAAGGATAGATCTGCCTGTGCTGCTGGCCACTTGGCAAACAAGCATTGGAGATCATGCATGCCAAGGAGGTCCACAAGATATGCTACATGGTTCTGAAGACTGTGCTATTGATGCGTAATCGATGACGAAACAAGTGAGAGCCCACATGCGCGTGTAGTAGTAGCAAGTTCAAATCAGCTTTCTTGTATAACATTTATACATGCCACATGTATCACGTAGTTAGGAAGAAGATGAGATGATCATGCACTTTGTTACGTACATCTCTACACTAAATTTATCTTAATTCTATGCGAGTAGAAGCATGTTAGAGCATGAAAAAAAGCTCGAAGGTCCCATCCTGAAGAAGATTCTTCACATGCACCTTTGTAAGTGAGAGAGGAATAATTAATTTGGTCCCTCTATGCATACACATTCCGATCATATCTTCAGTCATGTAATGAGCTGCATGCATGATATTTACTACATAGATTAATGATAAGGTTGTGCATTTTGATCGTTGGAAGTAAAACGTTGTATGCTTAAAGCAACAATTAACGATTATTGATGCTTTATAATTGCATTCAGCTGCGTGTGGATGGTGCATGTCCTCATCAATTAGAAGAAAGGCTTCCCAAATCCTATCAAATCCGTATAGCATAGAGGATAGTGAGGAGGCATCAAAGGAATGGTCCACTCAACTGAGCATTTAACCTCTCTTTCATCAAGGAAGTCTTAGATTCAAATCTCGCCTCTGGTAATTGTACAAGAAGGGGGAGTTGTCCCTTAAGTTCTTATTAGAGACATAGGTCAGAGGACTCCCGACGGATAAGGGGATTCGTGAGAAGATTATTGTTCCCTACATTAAGATCTCTAAGTTTAAAATAATCATCCGAAGAAAGAAACTAAAACTGTCACCGGATGTTTAAAAGAAAAAATTACTTGGAAGGAATATATTGATTTAAAGCTTGATGTGTATTCTCTCTGCACTAGGAAGACTTAATAAATGCTGCTGACAAAGAAATTGTATTAATTAATGTTCAATTCCAAAGCTTATGGGAAACGTGTGTATATAAGTCCAAATTAGGATTCTTTTCATATATAGGTGAGGATAAGTAGAAGAACATAGAACAGCTAGCACTTCAACAACAAATTTTCTTGGAGTACACAAAATGATCAACCGTACACCAATTAAAACGAGTTGCCCACAATTTTTTTCCTCCTCATCACGGAATATTATGCCCAAGCAGTGAGCCAAACATTGTATTTGACGTGGTGGCAGATGTTTACAGCCTGATGTAAGACTTTACGTCACAAAATGTGAGTAAGAAGCTAATTTCTTATCTTAAAAGGCCCACATGAACGAGAAGAAGAGATCTTTTTAATACACGTTTAAATCGGAGTCCAGCAGTACTGAGAGAAAGAAGATTCAAATATTTACCAAATTTTGATATCACATGAGAGAGTTTTTACAATATTTGTCTTCTCTCCCTTTCTCAGTACTATTGGACCCGAGAGCTTCTCCTCTCTATGAACAAGTCGTTAACGATGGGGAAGGCATTAAGTACGCATTGGACTTTCCTATCTTTCTCCTTCCCTTTGCCTTGTTACTTCATCTTTTTTGACCAGGAAATGTTTCACGCGGTCTTCTTTTGATTTTTCCTGCAGTAACATTTGAACAGACACATGAACAAATGTGATGCCGCCACAAGGAGCACGAGTGGAAGGGGGTCGTCCCTTCCTGTCAAACAAGATCGGACGGGTGGCAGTGGGTTCCACCCTAGAAATGAAGCCACCATGGACGGCTGTGATCCAAGCTTAGCTAAATCATTGCATGTAGCATGCATATGTATGATTGTGGTTGGTAGGCTTTGTGATTCTGTGGATGGAGAAGGCGTTGTTCATACTGATCTCCAAAAGTTATGGCTTATGTGGTCTCTATGGCGATGATCGTATGCATGCTGAAGAAAAGAACGAGGTTTTCATCCTGTTGCCAAGCACGCAAGCGACTATGTGATTAATTTTTCTTTTCTACATTGATGCGACAACTTGGACAATTACTCTCTCTCTCTCTAGAAGTGAAAGGAGGAAGAGAGAGAGAGATGTGAAAAGAGGAAGAGAGAGCACTAAAAGATCGTAAAATACAAATAGAGGAAACAAGATTGTCTGCACTGTTTTGTCTGAATTTGGTGTGTCAACAAAAAGTAATGTATTCGATTGGTCCTATCACTTCAAATGTAAGTAATTTATTTATCTTTTCTTTTGTTGAGCCTAAAGATACATCGAGGTCCAGACAAAACTGTTTTGTCTAAACTTCTGTGTGTCTCCAAACTCAACAAAAGATGTTGTACTTGATCGATCATATCACTTCAGATGTAAATAACTTATTTATCTTCTTTTTATTGAGTCTAAAGACACACCGAGGTCCAAATAAAATAATCTAGACGATCTCATTCCCAATTAAAATCATATCCAAACAATAAATATCGAGGTGAGTCATAAGCTTCACTTGCTAGACCTACTTAATCATCAACGCCACTTAAATCGTAGACATGAACTAAGCACAGACCATACATAATCAAACTAAATAGAATTGGTCGCACAGAGAGTGGTTATTTCACTCAAATCAAACCTCTTAATGAAACCACTTTATCCACGGCCGCTTCTAGCTTCGGTTGCTTGCCCTGTCGTCACCATTAAAGAGACCTTTCCTATCATGTTTGCATGCACTTAATCTGGAGGCTCTGGAGTTTTGGGCTGATATGATATCCAAGGAAGCAACTGGAATCGCTAACTGGTGCAAATGGCATCCCTCCGTTGTCTCTCTTTAAATCAAATCGGAATATTTCTATTTTGGGTTTTCTATTGGTCTCTCTATGTATATTCCTCTCAACAGAATGAATAAGCTAATTTTTTAATTTTCAGCCTAAAATTAAACTATAAAATATTAGCGACCTATCAAAACATAGAAATAATCACTCGTCTATATACAATTGAATAGGACATTTATAAAATTTAAAAGTGTGTCATAAATTTTGCTTTTTAATAATCAATAAAATTTAATTGTTTAGTTTGGCTTTACTTTTAATTTTTTAAAAACTTACCTCCTATAAACCATCATATTTAAGAATCAATTCTTTCTGATATTTATTTATAATCTCTATATATTTATTTAATAAGACCCTCTTGAGGAGTTCTTTTCTAAATATTTGAAGGGTCTTTTCCCTCTTCTTTTAAAAGGTTCCCCAAGTAACGTGAGATAGAGGGGAATTATAATTGAACTTCTGGATTGGAGGAGTCTATCCTTAAGCACAAGATTTGATGGTGTAATACTTAAAAGTTTCTTAGTTTTTGAGCTTTTAAGGTAAATCAAATTAAAATATGTATTTTTTTCTTCAAATCAAGTGAAAAAACTCACACTCCCAAAACTTCTGGATTGGAGGGGTCTATCCTTAAGTACAATAAATTTGATAGTGTGATACTTAAAAGTTTCTTAGTTTTTGAGTTTTTAAGCTAAATCAAATTAAAATATGTCATTTGTTGCTCCAAATCAAGTAAAAAATTCACACTTTTAAATTTGAGTAATACTTGCAGCATCACATAGGGTGTACCCCCCAAAAAATAAATCTCTTGAAATACCTTTTTATGGTGGATCTTATTATGTCCGACATGTCTACAATCTAATATCTGATCGGACGATATAAAAATATTGAAAAAATAAAAAATATCAAGTCTCAATTTATTAGGCTTGGTCTATTGAGTGTTTTAGTTTCATGTTTCATTTTTGAAATCTTTTGAGTCATCTAAATAGAGATCTAGTTGCAGGACATATGCGATATGATGGACCATAAAAAAATTTACAAAAAAATTATTTTTTTTGGCAAGTCACACTGACTTTACTTAGTTCGATGCAACTTTACCTGGCTTGGTAGACCGGGTGAAGGACAATAGGAACAAAACGGAAAGGAAATCCAATATTAGGGAAGCTTTTGGCTTGTTTACGGTGGTATGTACTTTCTTGTTGTTGGCTTTTCCTTTCATGATTACCGTCATCCCTTAAGCGCCCGCAAAGAGGAAAAGGATAACCCACGGGTTCAAGTGCTACGGTCATTGTAACCACTTGTCACCTTATAATCGGGGATTCGATTACTAAATGAGTACTGAATCATTAAAATTTGGAGTCAAATCAAGATCTCGATAAGTCTGTGAAATAAATAATAAACTAAACTAAACATCCACATCATATTGAATTGTAAAAGAAGTGCAGGAATTTAAAATTTATTATAATTCAACTTGACTCAGCAAATAATTACATATTCCAACTGAAAAGAAGTAATTAAACGTACAGGCCTAAAAGGAAAATAACAACTACATTGGGACATATCTCGGGACAGTAGCTGTTGGCGTGCAATCGGAGACAACATCTTCTACGCTACGTCTGTCTGGAATCTTCACCTGAAAGCCGTAAGGGGTGAGTCTCATCGAAATGGACTCAGTAGGGATCCTTCGATCCCCACCACCTACTCATGCACCCACAAATGCAACAACACGAATATAGACAATTTAAAATAAATAAAGCAGTAAACACAACTCTGCAACCATTCCACCACGGAGTCCACAACCAACGTCTCGGCTAAACACGCAAACCACGCGGCCGAACGCGAAAAACACCGACCCGCTGAGACCAAACAACAATTTCTCGGATAGCGCACTGGCTACTCCGGCCTGACCGACTCTAAGTGGTTCTGCTTCTCCCAGTACGAGTGACACTCCGAATGTACCACTCTCACACCGGTACTAGTTATACTCCGGAGTATACCAGGTGACTCTCTCTCTAGGCGTCACCCTACCACTCCCACACCGGCGCCGTGTCACTCCCACACCGACACAGGATGCCTAAGCGCTAACAACTGTCACTCTAGGTTTACGATCGCACAAAACATGTCATAGTGCGATCTGATCATATAGAACTCATCGACTTCAAAGTATGATTTTAAGCATGCATTTTAACCAAACTATCTAACAATGTAAACACGTGTTAATCACATGGATTAATGAAGTTTTGTCTTGAATCGCGTCACCCGTGGCTGACGTCATTCAAAACTCCTAAACTGGTTCATATAAAACCTGACATCAGACGATGGTTTAAATCGCGTCGTGCAAGATAGTCACTTTTTAAAAAGTGTCGCTGTCCCTAGTCGCCATTCACGATATAAACAGAATTAAGGCTCAGGATTAACTGGACTAAATCGCGTTTTGAGAGGCAGCCGCCATTTAGAATGACGTCGCTGTCGCAAGACGCCATTTAGCGTTCGTAAAAGGGTTTCCTTCAGCCTTCCCGAATACTAAAAGTGGAATTTCTTCTTCCAAATTACATAAAAACATACTAAAATAGGGAAGGAGGAGGGAAATCTAAATACCCATTAAAATTTACCATTCTCCAATTTATAAAGTGATCATTTTCATTCCGAAAATCTCCTAAACATGTTCCAAAACGGGAAAAACATGCTTTCATTTAAAACACAACGAAGATCGTCATCCTACTGATTATTTGAATTCTACCGAGTTCCAAACCGCCGAACCGCCACGCCACAAGCCGTCGCCAGTACTACCGTGGACGCCGTTACTTCACCGAGACGTCGGCCGCCGTCCGAAGAACAACACGCCGTGAAGGAAATTGTAGTAGTAGTGGTAAAAGTTAGGGGGGGAATTGATGGAGTGGAAGGAGAGAAAAAGAAGGAGAAGAGGGAAGGGAGAGAGCGAAGGAATCAGAGAGAGGGAGGAGAGAGAAGAAGATGTGAGAAATGAGAGAAAAGAGGGAGGGTTTGCGGGGTTAAATCGAAACTAGCTAAAATGCGTCGTTTAATACCAACGCCATTCAGACGACAAGACCGGGACCGTACTCTCGCGGCCCGAAACTGACCCACGTGGCATCCACGTGGCACACACTAAAACGCGTCCCCTTAACCGGACGTCGTTTGAACCACGTCGAACTTGCCTATGCCCAAACCCCACAATGGTTCAAACCAAAGGATCCGATACCGAAACTGACATAATAACTAGATTTGAAACCTCAATCCTTACAGTCATCCAGCCCCACATGGCAGCAAAAGGTATGTAGTGACCCACACGTTGTCTCCGTCCAACACGCACCTGATCTCGCGTTCCCACTTGATCAGATAAGCTGATGGCAAATTGCACAACACACACGTACAAGCAGTCGCCGACCGTGACATTTCCTCTGTCGGAGCCTCACATAAATCGACGATCCTTGATCGAGACAGCACACCGCGCTCATTCGTCGAATGTAGCGGATCACACGTCACGTAGATTCAGTGGTGGGCCCCGCATAGTAGCAAGTAGCATATGCTGCGTATTTCTTAGGTCTCGTCCCCCAGGTGAGTATGGAAACATGTGAAATACGAGGTGGTCATCTCAGACATCGTTCAAAAATGGTCCGAGAGGGAGGCAGGCTATGGGCAAGGTGGGGAGAAGGGAGAATTTTGCATATTACTCCCTACGATCCACTTGTTTAGAATCCAATTCCACTAAATAAAATGTTTACGTCGGCCATTGCACCAAAGTATTTTTAATATAATTGTTTGAAGTTAAAAACATATATTAGAAATAGAAGGATGGTATTTAAACAAAAGATTGATGACATCAAGAAAACCCCCGGAAGTAAGCTCATCCATCTCCTAGCTTGCTTCCAGTGTGCTCCTTTCCCCATCTTGGCTCCATTCTCTCTCTCTCACGCCCACACGCACTTTCTCTCTCTCAATCTCCCCAGTTGCTCTCTCTCTCTCTCCCCCCTCCATCTGCCTCATTTGCTTTCTCTCCGTCTCACACACTCTCTCTTCCCATTTGATCTCTCTCCTCCCCCTTTCTCTGCCCTATTTGCTCCCTCGTGCTCTCTCTCTCTCCACCGTGTCCGTGTGTGGCTCTACTGCTCGCGGCTTGTGTGGGCAGTGGAGCCCAGCGCAGCTGCCTTCGCCTTGCTGGCCTCGAGCTCTCCTTAGTTGGTTTTTTATGGGTTTTGTCTGCTGAGAGCGACGGCGAAAGCTTTCGGCTTTGCGCCTCTGCGCCCCCCTCCCTTCCCACCCCCCTCTCTAATTATATACTTGATCCCCTTCGCTCCCCTTATAGAGTATTCCCCTCCCCTGCCCTCCCTTGCTTTTTCGCAAACCCTGCCCCCTCTGCTTCCTTGCTCCTCCCGGAGAAGGTTTCCCTTTGTCTTCTCCCCCTGCTTTGCTGGATCTCTAGATCTGGGGCACGCTTGCTTCTCTCTTGATCATTTGTTTTGGGGGGTGGTTGGGGGGTTGCCCCTTTCGGAGGATCCTCTTCTTGCGTAGGTAGCTGCCGAGGAAGACCCCAGGATCGGTGCGATCGAGAGGAAGTGGATTCCCAACCGAAAGGTGGGTTTTTTCCGGCTCTTCGCTCTATCAATGGATGTTTGGCTGGTTTGGGGCTTTTCTCTCTCTCTCTCTCTCTCTCTCTCTCTCTCCCCCACCTGCTGTTACGCGGTGATACAGGGTTTCCCGTCTTGGGTGCTAAATTTCTGATGTGTGTTTCATTTTCCCCACCTTTGTTGCTTCGATTTTATGCAGGGAAGAAGAAAGTTCGGTTCTTGATCTCTGGGTTCTCAGTTTCGTCCGACGCGGATGGTGGCAGAAGCATTGGATTGAGAAAGACCCAAATAAAAACGGTGAGATTTTTTGAATCCTTGACATATTTTTCTTGGTTTCCCCGTTGCATTCCTTTGTTGGTTTTTTCGGTGGGCGTTTGCTTTGATTTGGATCGTGCTGGTGATCTTATCTTCTGACGAACAGACATATCTCTGGTCTTTATTCCTTTCCCCGTAATTCCAATTCGTTGCAGTGTTACCAAGTTCTTACTGAGCTGCTAGCGAAGAATGACAACAACAAAAGAAAACGAATTGCTGCTATCTTCTTGTTGTTGTTGTTTTGGATCATGTCTTCATATCATTGTATTGATTTGGCATCTTCTCTGTCACAGAATTGGAGTGTAGCGAGCTGGGATTGCACCTGCGCATAATCCTATAATTGTATCGATGTCACGAACTCGGAGGCGGTATTGGGTGAGATGAGGGATGTTAGGGGCGCTGATGAACCTCCTGAGGGCCTGTTGGCGACCGTCCTCGGAACGATATGTCCACACAGGTTCCGATGCGGTTGGCCGGCTAGATGGGCTTCTCTGGTACAAGGACACTGGACAGCATGTCAATGGTGAGTTCTCCATGGCCGTGGTCCAGGCAAACAACTTGCTTGAGGACCAGAGCCAGGTAGAGTCGGGGCCCCTGAGCTCTCTGGATTCTGGCCCATATGGGACCTTCATTGGGGTTTACGATGGGCATGGTGGACCTGAGACATCCCGTTACATCAATGAGCACCTCTTCCACCATCTGAAGAGTAAGACTTCTGCACTGTACTTTGTAATGCTTCTGAACTACTGTTTTTGTGTGACATCCCTTGTTTGTGCAGTCTTTAGAAACCGATGTCCTCTTATTCATCACATCTTCAGAGTCTTCTGTGGC
Organism: Zantedeschia hybrid cultivar; assembly: GCA_030544215.1. Taxonomy (NCBI): domain Eukaryota; kingdom Viridiplantae; phylum Streptophyta; class Magnoliopsida; order Alismatales; family Araceae; genus Zantedeschia; species Zantedeschia hybrid cultivar. The sequence continues at coordinate 13,150,010 of JARZZO010000015.1, forward strand.
AGTAGTTGGATTTCCACTTATCAGATCCAATTTCTTTGGTAGTCAAAGTGATTGTGGATATGTGATGGCTTGCTTCAACAGCCATGGAAATCGCTTACTCTCTTTTGAATTTTTGTATCTATCCTTATTCTGAGTGTTGTGTATGATTACTTTTTTGCTTATTTATGGTAAAATGCCCTTGTGGTGTAAATTTAATTGTCGATCATTTTTTTCCTCAACATTATATGGCTAGATGTTATTGCTCTCATGGTGAGATCTAAAACAAACTTTTGCAGTGTGTATTGCTATCTTCTTTTCTTTCATGTATAGCCGTATAAATAAGTTTTGGTTTTTTTGATATCGATCCCTATAAATATAATGAATTCGAAATTAAGTCCTTGTATCTTACGTATTTAGTTTTTAATCCCTAAAAACTTAACTTTTATTTTGAACAAGTCCCTATGGTTAAGTTCCGTCTAAAAAATGAGAATATACTCTAAATATTCTCTAACCGGTGTTAGGCTTAGTGGAAAGATAATAAAAGTCTTTTCTATCCCTACCTTGGACGGAAGGCAAGAGAAAGGGAGGATCTCCTCCTCTGGCGCCGAGGAGGAGCCTGGTGCCTGCGGTGAGCCAATGGGTAGAGAGAATAGATGCGCATTGGAGACGTCCTCGATGAACGTGAGAATGTCCGGCCCTTCAAAAAACAACAACAGTCCGTCATCGCTGCCCCAACAGTGCCATCGTCACTGCCCCAAACATCAGCAGAAGAGCAGAGAGGAGGAAGGAGAAGGGGGTGTTCTTCTGCTCCCCCTGATGCCTGCTGTCCTGGTGGCTCCCTTCTAAGCAGCATCTGAAGTGCAGGAACTGGGAGGAAGAAGCTGGTTTTACTGCTGAGTTGGAGGGAGGGTGCATTAGCTGCATCTCTTCACTGGGATCGGCAGTGGGTGTGCCTTCGCTGGTCTGGCGGCAGAAAGGAAGCGGTTATCTCAACTTCAGACACCATGGGTTTCGCAAACAAAGGCGGGCAGGGCCCTGTAGACTCGGAAGAGACAAAGATGAAGGGTTCTCCATCTCGCATGGACTATGTAAAGGCCCTGTAGAAGCCGAACTGGACCTCTGCGGTGAGGAGCCACAACCAGGCCCTTGGCCGTGGTGGTCAGGAACAGAGGGCCATCCCTGTGCTTGTCATTCTTGTCAGCCACCATTGCCGAACAGGAGAGAGAGAGAGAGAGAGAGAGAGAGAGAGAGAGAGAGAGAGAGATGTATAGACTTGGGAGAGAGCCTCCAATGCCATCCAATCGCTCCCTACTACCACTTCCCCGAATGACCAGCCTGTGGGGGTTCCGCCGTCCAATTGCTCCCTACCGTCACTGGCAGATGAGCATCCGACTCAACAGGGTGCTATAGTGTTGGCATACTCTGGCTCGTCTGTTGCCCCTTTGCTATTGACATCCAAGGCAGCACGTAGGCTCATGGCTACTTGAGAGAGAGAGAGAGTGTGTGTGTGTGTGTGAGAGAGAGGGGTCCAGGCTCCGACAGTCATGAGGTAGAGTCGCCATCGCCGATCTCGCCTCCGGTGCCATACAACAATCTTCCCCGCCAGCACTAGCCCAAACAACCACCGTAGGGGTTCTGCAAGATGCTCTGTCGTTAGTGGATGGAGTGGGTGGATTGGCATCTGAAGTAGGGGGTGCTGCAGAAATTGGGGTCCATTTGCTGCCTCTTTGCGGCAAGTTCGTGACTGCTTGAGAGAGAGAGAGAGAGAGAGAGAGAGCTTTAACCACGGTTTAACCAACATTTAACCATGGTACAGTTAATAAGGGTTGACAGAATGAAACAGTAGGGATTAAAAGTTAAAAATTATACGTATACAGGGATTAATATCAAAATACGTAAGAAACATGGACTTATTTCAAAATACGCAAGTTTTTAGGGACTAACATGAAAATTGCCCAATAAGTTTTAAGATTTCATCATTTGGAAGTTGTATCCCGTTCTTGTGTGTATGCATACTTGTAGCGTACATGGACATCTATTCAAACTCTAGGTCTTTCTTGCTATTACACTCTTAGGGGGCATCTTGCTTTGATCCCAATGTGGTGCTGCATTTCTGATGTTACCTTGATAAGGTTACCAACATGTGAATTTTTTATGTACTTTGTTGTTGTACTATCCCGATGCTGTTTTGGTGCTGATTTCATTATGTCTGACAGGGTTTACAACAGAGCAGCAATCAATGTCGGCAGATGTAATACGGAAGGCATTTCAGGCTACAGAGGAGGGTTTCCACTCTCTTGTAGCCAAGCAGTGGCCTATCAAGCCTCAGATTGCCTCAGTTGGCTCATGCTGTCTTGTTGGTGTTGTGTCTGGAGGAACTCTTTATGTTGCAAACCTTGGAGACTCTCGTGTAGTTTTAGGTAGACTTGTTAAGGCAACTGGAGAGGTTTTGGCTGTCCAGTTGTCAGTTGAGCACAATGCAGGTATCGAATCAATACGACAGGAGTTGCGTTCATCTCATCCGGATGATTCTCAAATTGTGGTTTTAAAGCATAATGTTTGGCGTGTAAAAGGACTCATACAGGTTTGATTGAGAATTATCTGTAGACACAATGTTTTCTGGCACCAATTTTATGTTCTTGAAACTTTGTTGCTGGATTTCCATGCTTTCACCATTTTACAACAAGTTAATTATTTGGAGTTAGTTATGGATCTATGTGCTGCTCTTGCTTTTGCTGAGCTTATTAAGGCTGCATTTGGTTAATACTTTTTGTTACTGATTTTATATCTCCACCTTTTTGGGGAAAGCTATTATGACAGTGAAGTGTATGAAATGAAAACCTACCACATCAAGATTTGGGATGCTCTTAAAGGCAAAAAATTCAAAAGCGGACATACGTTGGCTCCTAGCACATGCTGTGGAGGTGCTGATTTTCCCGACATTTAGGAAAAGTAGGATGCTGGGGAAATATCTGATCTCCTAGCTCTGCACAGTAGTCGAGATAAGACTACCGTGTTACCGATGGAGCCACAAGTACCCAACTAGGCAACTTTCCAATGGAGAACTTTTGTCCACTCTCTTTGATGAAGTTTAGTGATAACTCTTTTTCAGTATTAGTTCTTCTCCCTGATCGTTGCTTCCTAATTTAGAGCATTGAATAAAAACTGTTTGAATTAGATGGAAATTGGTGAAAACTGGGCCAGTTCCAATAGGGAGGGACCAGCATACAGGTTGCTTCTGTGTGGGAGTGGGATTGGAACTAGGACCAGATCTGATCAGAACCTATACAGTTCCAAAATCTGATTTTTAAATCCTTGATTTTATATGTCTGTTTGTCATTCATATAGGATGGCACTCATATAAGCCCCATAATCCTATATAGAAATACCAAAATATTGGTCTAGGTCTTGTGATTGTGGTTGTTACTTGTTATATAGTGGCAGCTGAATATAGAATCTTGGAAATGGCTCAGGCTCTAGTGGTGATGAGTTCCTTCAAACAATGTAAGTAGGCTTTAGGCTGGCTTATAGCATGTAAATTGAGGAGAATAAGAGCATGGAATAGTATACTGAGTTCAACCAGCTAACGTTGTTTCCATGCTTATTTCCAAGTGCTAGATAGCACATGCTGAACACCAGATGCAAGATGTATAATGGATAAGAGAGTCATGCAGCATACAAGAAACTTGATACCCCTAAGAGAAGCAAGTCTGTAGAATTCTGTGGTGAGGGTTTCAGAGGGTCAAAAGGAAAATTAGACATGGTTGCGGTTCTTGAGATTAATTGGTTGATATGCTACTGTCAGTGGTGAATAAGGTCTAAAAAACCGACAGAGCTCAAAAATTTAGAAACAGAATCCAGCATTTGCTGGGCTTTGTCATCTTAAAAAAAAGGGGAAAGTGCTTCCTCCCATGTTCCCAAGTGTGTTTGCTTCTTCAGTGAGCTTTGTGTGCCAGCCATCTTACAGCTTGTGATCTTCATTCTGGTTATAGAAGCAAGATTCACCCCAAGCTTTGTGTGCCGGCCACCCTATAGATTGTGATCTTTATTCTGGTTGTAGATGCAAGTCCAGCTCATCTTTTCCCCCTTGAAGGTAGGCTGTAGGACAACTTTATGTAAAAAGTTAGTGGTAAAACCTGAGTTCAGAGGACAGATTCCTCTTAAGTACAGATACATATACAAATAACACACTGCACAAGACAGCTCTCTTGCTCATGATACATAAGATGCAGTAAGTCAGGAATTTAATTTCACCCCACACTGTTCTCACACTGACAAAAGCCAACCCTAAACAAACCAACACAGAGCCTCTCACCATTCAAAAGAAAAATGCATATACTAAAAACAAAAAGTTCCAGCAGGATGGGAACTCCCACAAAGCACAAGAACCCCCTAAACTGGCACCTATGTAGTCAAAGGCAAGAGGCGACCGACCGAGGCGACCAAGGGTATGCCTAGGCGAGCACCTAGGCATTTGAGGCGACATGATTTCTCCCATAACTCACTATGAGAGAAGAAAATGGCAATAGAAGGAAAGTTTTAAAAAAAATCTAAGGTAACAACATGTAAGACCTTGAGAAATATTGATCATGTCCAATATGTAAAGAACAATTTGTAGAAAGCATTCATATAACCAGAAGATGATCATAGGAATCATCCAAAATAAGAAACATACAGCAGCACGTGTAAGAGAAAAGGGCTATGGACATTTTTTGAGCCATTAGCCACTTTGAAATAATTAAGAAAAGGAAAAACAGCACAAAAATAGCACCCATAATTAACATAGATATAAACATTTAGCATATACAATATAGGCGAGTGATGCACTAGCAGACTAATGGGCAGCATAGAGCAGGCCACACGTTGGCTTGGAGAGACGTCTTTTGGTTATTGGAGTACTTTATATTTTGTTTGAGCATTGTAGCCATGAATAAGATCCATTAGAGGCCCATTTAGTGTCTTTTCTATTTTTCTTTATTTTTCTGCATGTTTTTTTTCCATTTTAGGAGTCTTAGGGGTATCACATGGTCTTTACATGTGTTAGGAATTCCTTTTTTTGGAGGCCTATATAATGTCTTGTTTCCCTTTTGGGAGGGACCAATGATGAGAATGAGGAGTTTTTGCGGAAAGAAGAAAGATGAGCCGCCTGTGCTTTGTGGGTGTTTGGAAGGTCCCGTGAGGGGACTGCATTTGGTTGGAAGCCCCTGTATCTTCTTCTTCCTCCCTTCTTCCTCTTCCTCTGCTTCTTCCTCTTCCTCTACCCCTTGTCATCCTCCTCCTTTGGGCTTCCAAGCCCTTCCTCCAATGCCCCCATTCTCTATTCCCCATCAAAGTGGTATCAGAGTAGTTTTTTTGGGTCGTCCTCATGACCCAAGTCTTGTGAGACACCGAAACTTCCCCGTCTTCTTTCCCTTCCCTCTCTCTCCCCTTCGGTTTGAATCGTAGCAGAGAAAGAAGAACATAAGAGAAGAAAATAGGAAGGGGCCGAAGCTGTCGCCGGTCCGTGCTGGCGAACCCTCCATTGTCGCCGGCCCCGCTGCGAGGTGCTGCTGCTGCCACCTCTGCCGCGGGAGGCACCAGCTGCCGTTGCTGCTGCCGGCAGCCCTAGAAACCAGCGCTGCCTCTACGGTCGGCTCCCAGTCATCGTCATCGCGTCCCCAGCCACCGCCGCCGCTATGGCTGCTGTACCCCACTGCTGCCATCACCCCCACCTCCCCTCTCTCCTGCAGCAAAGCAGGAAAAAAAAAAAGAAGAGGATGAAGAGGCCGGGGGTGCCAACCTGCATCACCGCCGCCGTCGATTGCTTTTGATGTTGGTGGTGACGCCGGCAACCCTTGCCCTCGCCGTCGCCATCCTTGTCGCGATCGCCGCCGTCGCAAGCACTCGTCAGTGCCGCCGTCGCCAGCACTCGTTGGCGCCATCGCTAGACCCTGCTAGGGTCTCTGCCGCATCGGCCCCTAGCTGCCACCGCTACCTGTCCTGCTTCCCTCTCTCTCCCTTTGTGTGCGTTAGGATTAGAGGAGGGGAGGAAAGGGAAGGGCTTAATCCTTTTGAGTCAAACTGGGTCAAACCAGTTTGACCGACTTCAACTAAAAGGGCCCGAGCTCATTAGGTGAACCCGGCTTAAGCCAGGGTCACCTTGGTCCGAGTCATCGTGATTGAGGTGGTATGAGCCACCTTGTCCAGGACCTGGTCCGAACCAGGTCGCTATTTGGTCTGGTCCAAGGCCAAACCCGGACACCTGGCTCACTACAGTGTAAAGGGGAGTGCACTAAGAGACCCTATCACATCGTCAGTGCCGGGGATTCATCGGTGCTCTGATTCACGAGTCGCTTGTGCCGTTGGGATCCTCTCAGCAAGACCGACCTTGTTGCACATCCCGTCTGTCAGTTGGGTCAAATTTTGCGTGCCGTTCTTGCACGCTTTATGAGGACATTTGTGCCCGTCATTTGAGGTCATTTTGGACTCCGATTTGAGTGCCGTTAGTGCCATTGGTCTTGTTTTAGCGAGACCAGCTCAATTTCAGTGTGCGTAAGCTCAGACAACACATTGTTTTGCATGTCACCTTTGCACGCATATCGAGGTCCCCATTTGTGCTCCGTTTTGTGAGCCAATCGCATCAACAACTTCCTTACAGCGTGGCCGACCTGTTTAGTGTTCCTTCCACTCGCTGGACAACACAAGTTGAGGGCCGATATCATGCTTCCCTCTTATTTTCGTACTTAGTTTGATTGCCAAATGAGAATGTTGTTTTTTTAGATTTGATCTACTCCGATGTGACAACTATATTTCTCGAGGAATTATGGATTTGTTATCCCAAACTAGTGAAATTGTTGTTGAATATGACCATTCTTTTGTTAAGTTTCATGCGAAATGTCATGGGCACACTCATTCCACAGATTTTATGTATTTTGATGGAGTTTGGGCTGAGATTTATCCATCCTGAGGTTTCTCCGTCATTGTGGGGTCTAAGTGGTTGGAAAAGCGGCATGTCACCATGAATTTTGAGCGATCAATGCATTTTGCAACCGCCACACTTGCGGGGTAATTTCCTCTTTTAGGCTTATGTTTTTGTTAAATCAACATCAATACCTCTGGAACAAAACGTGGTCAAGGTGGAGTCAACAACCCATGCATGTGCTGCACCTACAGTTGAGATCGCCTCAGATGTTGATTTGTTTGCCGAGTTTGGACTTTGTTTGATATCTGATGATGTATTTGAGGACAACCTGTTGTTGACAACTGCTAGTAAGCCATTGGACGTGGATTCATGGGACCACAATCTATTTGTTGATTCGGGGTTGCACATGCTCGATATTTTTGAGTTCGATGCTGACTTGTTACACATTGGTGATCATGACATGATTCCTCCAGAGCGTCCAGATCCTCTATCAGTTGTAGAGTCAGGATTAGATTTATTTTATCTTATATGGCAGACTTTCTGTGATTCACATGCAGTCGAGCAATTTGTGATTATGGATATAATCCTATACTTGGTGCTTCCCACAGTTGATTCAGTCGTCTGCATCTATTTATTGGCGCATTTTAAAATTCGAAGGCGAAGTTTTTCGAATCGAGAGAGATTGATGCAGGAGCAGACTAATGGGCAATATAGAGCAGGTCGTGTGATGGGTTGGAGACACGTCTTTTGGTTATTCGAGTACTTTATATTTTATTTGAGCATTGCAGACATGAATAAGGCCCATTAGAAGCCCATTTAGTGTCTTTTCTGTTTTTCTTTATTTTTCTGCATGTTTTTTTTCCATTTTAGGAGTCTTAGGGTTATCATGGTCTTTACATGTATTAGGACTTCCTTTTTTTGGAGGCCTATATAATGTCTTGTTTCCCTTTTGGGAGGGACCAATGATGAGAATGAAGAGTTTTTGCTGAAAGAAGAAAGCTGAGCCGCCTGTGCTTTGTGGGTGTTTGGAAGGTCCCGTGAGGGGACTGCATTGGGGTGGAAGCCCCTGTATCTTCTTCTTCCTTCTTCCCTTTCCCAGTATTTTCCCCTTCCTCTACCCCCTGTCATCACCCTCCCTTGGGCCTCCTAGCCATTCCTCCAGTGTCCCCGTTCTCTATCCCTCATCAACGAGTGCCTAGGTGAGCGTGGCGAACATGAGGCGAGGCGTTGTTGGGTCGCCTCGCCCTACTTCATCACCTAGGCGAGTGAGGTGATCGCCTTTGATAACATAGACTAGCACACCTTTCTAAGAAGATTGACCCAAGATGCTTGGCTTTCCCAACGATTTCTTTGTTACTCCAGCTCTGTAAGAAATTCAATGCCTTGTTCCTTGAACCAGGAGGAAGCTATGTCCCAAAGACTCTGCTGCATTGCCAACTGAGAAACCCCTCTCTTGTGATTGAAATTCTTCAATAATAACACTTCTTTGCTTGGAAGTTTGAATCAGGAGGAGGAGAGGTATTGTCAAGACCAAGGAGTGGAAGTTTCTCCAAGGTCTTGGAGAACTTACCTGGTAGCTCTTGCTGAAGTGGTTTTGGTGCAAAGGTATCAATACCAGTTTCCTTCCTCAGAGAAGAACGCAGAAAATGTCTGGTGTGCTTTGCCCGAGTTATCATGCAATGGTGCTCCTGTGAACCATCATTCTTTTTCCCAGACTCTTCCTCAGAACATGGCTATTCTATTGGTTTCTGGAACCTCAAGATCCCATTTGTCCTCCATCTGTAAACCTGGAGGGATGTTCGATGCTTTGGATCCCAACTAATGCAATCAAGTACATAATATGTTATGGCTTTTAAAGCCTCATTCCAAGAACCCTTGGAGTTATGACCATTCTGCCCTTGAGGATTTGGGATTCTTCTCTAATCACCGCAACAAGTTCATTTTTTAATTTTAAAATTTTTTTAAGGTCGACCCCACCATGCCGACACATTCATACATTCACTGTTCATTGGACTCGTTTTTTTTTTTTTTTTTTTTTTTTTCTGATTTTTTTGGGGTTGTCTGATCGGAGATCGGGTTGTATGGCCACGTTGGGCATGGTGGGACCGACCTATTTTTTTTATTTTTTTCTATTTTTTGTGCCTTATGCTATGTGGTGCACCAACTTGCTGCACCGCATGGTGCAGCAAGTATAACTCATTCTACTAATCTTCCAAATCACCTTGGGCCATCTTATTTGGAGTTTGAATGATACTTTTATTGTGTGAATGAGTTCATCACTTCGGATCACCAATCAAACATTTCTTGAAGTCATTGAGATTGGACGACAATTGGAGTGGGGGCTTCCATAGAAACAAAGCCACTACCATCTCCATTCCCTTCTGACCCATTACAATTAAGGTAACTGGCTTGAAGGCTACAATTAAGGTAACAGGCTTCCACAGAAACAAAGCTGCCGCCATCTCGATTCACTTCTGACTCATTACAATTCTAAGGTAACTGGCTCGAGGGCTACCATTTTTATCTTTCAGGTCCTTTGCTATCAGCATTTTTGGAGGCCCGATCTTCTGTGCTATGTCTATGCATTTGGTACAGACTGACAAACTCCTTCCAATCTTGAGTTTTTCTTGGCCCGAGACAGATGCTGATCGCCTGATTGCCTCTTCTTGCTCCTTCTAACCTCAGCCTATTCCTCACTGTTGCTTAAGCCTCCTACCCTCATCTCTACAGAGCTTGAGATATGGGTGGGAACTTCGTAGTTAACTGTAGTTCCAAATCAAGTGGCAAACTTAATCACATCTTTTGGCGAGACTTCATGGCTAGGTTCACCTCTTCTGGGGCTCAATTCCAAATTCGAAGTGTGAATCTATGTATCCTTCTTTGGAAGCATGCATGCAGGACAAAGGCAGGTGACAACAAGTTATGAGACAACCAAAAAAAATTGTTGGTACGTTCTACTATCATTTTTTGAAACAGAAGTCACAAGACAACCTGCGAAAAAGGAGAAATGAATTATGAAAAATCCTATGTAAATAAAGATTACATCCGATCGTTAAAAATTATGAAAAGTGCTTAATAACTCACAAAATGCTCTAAAACTATAAGCATTCCAAAAGGATTATCAGAACATTTAGCAATTCTGCATCTATTCATTCCTGCTCTGTGGTTCTAAGCGTCTGGTTGCCCATGGAAGAAAAGTTGCATTCAGACAGAGAGAAGATGAAAAATGTTTTTTACATCTAAGCAGGTGCATGCATGTAGCGTGTGCAGAAAAGGATCCAAAGAAGCAGTCAAAATAGGTTTGTTTGTGATTTATGTTTGTAAAACATTTTGATGGGGATCCAGGAACGGCTGGAATGGAGTCAAAGGTCCAATGTGCAGTTTATTTGGCCCATTAGGGGCCCATTTGGAGTCTCTTATTTTATCTGTAATTTTCACATGTTTTTTAGCTATTTTCGGAATCCTAGGGGTAGTTTAGTAATTTTCCTATTAGGATTTTTTTGAGGAGTCTATATATTGTCCTGTATCCCCTCGTGGGAAAGCATTGAAGAAGAATTTTGAAATGAAGAGCCGCCGCTGTGTGTTTTCTCCCGAGACGGGATGGGAACCCTAGTCTTCTTCTCCTCCAACCCCTCTCTTCCTCCTACTTCCGGTCTACCCCTCGGCTGTCCCGCATCAGTTTGGTATCAGAGCATCAGGTTCTTTGGGTTGTCCTTACAACCCGAGTCCTGCATCACGGTCCAAGTCCTACACCCAAAGCATCTGCCACTGCCGTTGGCTGCTTGATCTCACGAGCCACCCCATCGTCGTGACTGCTCGATCCCCGAGTGGCCTGCGACCCCAACGCCGCCGCTGTTCCTCCCGACGCCGTCGGCCACCTTCACCACCAACCGCCGCTGCAGCGCCCACCAGATCCGCAGCCATCTCCCGGAGCCATTGTCACCAACCCCTGCAGCTGCCTCTGTAGCTTCGGAGGTTTCTCTCCCGGAACGTCTGCCTAGTTGTTCTTCCCCCATCTAGTTGCAGCAAATCGTACACAGTGTTAGCTGGATTTCCGGCGAGCCGAGGCATGTATGGCGATGCAGTGTTCCTGAAGTTATCGTCTTCTCCCGCGCTGGTGACTGTTTCCGAGACCTCTCCGGCTAGCTTCCCCTCCGAAGGTAACCACGCCCTCTCTCGGCCGCCTCCCCTCTGGTTCGATTAGGGCTAAAGAGGAAAGAAGAAGGAGACGAAGAAGAGGAGGGGAGAGTCGCCGGAGCACCTGCCTGCTCCCGCCGCCGCCACCGCTGCCGGAGGCGTCGCCGTCTCCCATCGCCAGCGCCGTCACAACCCGTCTGCAACGCCAACTGGCCGCTCCGCCGCCACCCGCTCCCGCCGTGGGCATCGACGGGTCCCGTAGCTGCCGTCGGTGCCACTGTCCCGCCCCGCCGTCGTCGCCGCCGTGCTTGTTGGCCGCCGGCACCACCGCCGCGATCGACCGCCGCTGCCTCCCTCTCCCTCGTGCTCTCTCTCTCTGCTCCTTGTTAGGGTTTGGGGGAGGGCGAGCCGAAGAGGACGACGAAGGGGTTGGGCCTTTTAAGCCGGAACCGGTCAAACCGGTTCGACCCGTTCTGGCCCAAGGCCCTTTACAACCTGGTTGAACCAGGTCAGGTTCTACCCGAGCCAGGGTCCGAACCCAAGCCCCCAACGGCTCAAGCCATCCTGCCTCTTCAGCCTGATTTCTGGTCCGAACCAGTGCACACAGGTGGTGCACTAATAGGACCTTATCGCACCGCCAGTGCTTGGATTTCGTCTGTGCTTCGATTTGCGCGCTGCTAGTGCCGTTGGGATCGTCTCAGCGAGGCCGACCTCGTTGCACATCCGATCCTTCAGCAGTGTCTCATTTTGCGTGCCGCACTTGCACGCTTTACGAGGGCACTCGAGTTCGCCGTTCGAGGTCTTTTCGGACTCCGATTTGAGCATCGTTCGCGCCGTCGGATTCGTCTCGAAGAGGCCAACTCAGATCCAGTGTGCTGTATCCCAGATTTGCCTTGTTTTGCGTGCCGCTTCTGCATGCCTACCGAGGACCCCGATTGCGCATCCCAAGGCCTGCGTCAACCGCCTCGGTTTGCGTGCTAGCCTCCTAGTGCATTGATGCTGCTGCAACCAGCGTCTTGATTGCATCATTTTGCGTGCCACTTGCCCTACGTCCCGAGGCGATGGCTTCTAACTACTCGAGCTGACATGGGGAGGTGTATACGAATCTTAGATCGAACCGATTGGCGGATGATTGGGACGACTTCCGAAAGGATTGGGAGCGCGAGAGGCCCCAGCTGAGGAGTGATCTTCAGAAGCTTTATGCCATGCTTGCCATGCTGACCAAGCCAAAAGATGTTATCTATGAGGCCGACCCAACGATGATCGAGGAGTATGAAAACCAAACGAAGGAGGTGCACTATGTGGCCGATCCAGCCCTAGAAGACGAATATTTGGGGGAGGTTGAATCAGTGACGCCTATAGCAGATAATGACCTCTTCCCTACTAAAGGGAATGAGCCGAAGACAGAACCGCTACTGGGAGATGTAGTCGATCAGCCGAAGGTCGTTAAAGATGTCATCAGTTTGCATGATTTTGACCACATATGGAGCGACGTCGAGGCACAATTTTCTCCTCAGGTTGGAGCATTCATGCGCGCGATGATTCATGGGTCGTCGGTGTTGTTTTCCGAGCATGCTACCATCATTCCCCCATGGATATTGATTCATTTTAAAATTCGAGGACAAATTTTTTCGAACCAGGGGAGAATGATAGGGATCCAGGAACGGCTGGAATGGAGTCAAAGGTCCAATGTGCAGTTTATTTGGCCCATTAGGGGCCCATTTGGAGTCTTTTATTTTATCTGTAATTTTCACATGTTTTTTAGCTATTTTCGGAGTCCTAGGGGTAGTTTAGTAATTTTCCTATTAGGGTTTCTTTGAGGAGTCTATATATTGTCTTGTATCTCCTCGTGGGAAAGCATTGAAGAAGAATTTTGAAATGAAGAGCCGCCGCTGCGTGTTTTCTCTCAGGACGGGACGGGAACCCTAGCCTTCTTCTCCTCCAACCCCTCTCTTCCTCCTACTTCCGGTCTACCCCCCCCTGCTGTCCCGCATCACATTTAGGATTGGAAAAAAAATTATATTGTCTTTAATAATTTTTACAAAATTTTTATAACTTTTAGGATGGGCGCGAGGTGGAAAGGTGAGGAACGCTAAAGGAGGGGAAGGACAGGATCGAAATGTGGAAGATCCTAAGCAGGAGACCGGTAGTAGAGGGTGGAAAAATGGAGGGGTCTTCAAGGGAAGATGCTATCGGTGCCTGGAGTTGGGTCATCGAGTCGAAGCCTGTCACAATGCTCTCGTTTGCACACGCTGCGGAGGGTTAGGACATTGGAGTTATCATTGCAAGAAGCAGAGTAGTGGAAAAGTTTTTTCTGATTCAGGGGTGTCATTTAGAGCTGAGATGGAGGAAAGGGTTGATGCTGAGAAGAATGAAGGTTTGGAAGAAGGCTTGAATGGTTGGTGTTTTGAAGCTCCATGGTTTCATTCTTTCAATGAAAATTGGAGGTTTTGTAGAGGCTGTGTATTGGGATATGTGTCTGGTGATATCTAAGAAGATGAGTTCCAATGCGTTGTGCAGAAAAAATGGCTGGAGATGAAATCTTCCTGGTTTCGTTTTGTGGGTGACAGACAGATCCTGTTATGCTGTTCTACTGAGAGTTTTTATCAAGATATTTTGTCAAGGAATATCTTGCAGTGTAAGAAAGCAACTATAGAATGGAAGCCGTGGTTCCCTGTGGCTGGCACTCAGAAGACAAACAGAGCTTTGATAAGTGGTGTAGATTGAAAGGCATCCCATGGCATTTGTGGGATATGGAAGTTTTCAAGGCTATAACTGTACCTTTTGGAAGAATTAAGGTGGATAGGAAAACTATTGAGTGGGAGACATTGGCTTTTGCTCGTGTGTTGATTGCAGTGGAGCAAGGAAATAAAATTCCTAGATGGGTGAAGCATCAATGGGGAGATGTATTCTACTGGATTAATATAGAATTGGAGCTGATGGAGTTTTGGAGGGTAAGAATAATTGGTCTTACATAGAAGTTGTTATGGCATATAGAGATTACAAGGCGGCTAGGATTTTAGGGGGTAATGGCAATGGGAGGAAGAAGACGGAATTGACTCGGGTTCATCCTGAAGATCCAACCGAGCTGACTCATTGTGAAGAGGTGTTTCCAACTTATGCTGAACCGGTTAATGTTCCTGATATTGAACCGAGTCATGAAGAGGCTTTAGTTACCGCTGTCGAACTGGTTGTTGTAAACCAGGGCTCACCTGTTAGTAATAACTGGTCCAATGTTGGATCCGGTAATGATAGGAATGGGCTGCATCGGGTGAAGGAGGGTTCTGGAAGGGGTAGTTTTGGCATTGCACCTATGAAAAGTGGGGTTGATATGTTTGCTGCGCTCGCATCGGAGCTTATTTGTGAAGTGTGCCGGCAGTCGACGAAGGGGTTTAGAAAGAAGGGTGTGTGCTGCTTTTAGAGGGGAAGAAAGAGCGGAAAGGGTGGAGCAGATCCGCTTCTTTTGCCAACGAAGTTGGGAGGGATGGGGGAAGCCAGGTGGGGCAGTGATGCTGATCTGCTACTTTCAGCTAAGGAGAAGGAAGAGATGGGGAAAGCTAGTGATCTCTTCGATTATCAAAAGGCGGGTACAAGTAAGTATCTACCACTCGTATCCCCTTCGACTCTATCCCGTCTTCCTCTGTCCTCTTCCCCGCCCGCAAAGATCGCCACCGATCTGCAACAGCTGCAACAGCCTACGCCTCTACAAATTGTAATGGCAAGTGCGAAAATCAGCATTATATTAGAAGGAAGGAAAAACTGAAGGGAGAAAAAGAAGAATTTTTATGGCGGAATGGGATAATGAGGATTTAGTAAGGAAAAGCTGCGGGGATAGGTATTCAAATTGAAGGAAGAGTTGGGCAGTTCAGAAAAATATGTAAAGGAGATTGAAGGAAGAGTTGGGCAGTTCAGAAAAATATGTAAAGGAGGGGTGAATGCAGAGGAAGGACCAGTGACTGGTGTGAAGGGTAAAGAGGGAACTAAGGAGTTTATTAAAAGATTGTAAAGCGGCCGCTATAGAAAATACTGCAGATCACAGATGTCTTCAGAATACAAAATGATTATCTTGTCTTGGAACATAAGGGGGTTGAGTGAAGATGGGAAGAAGCGTGCGGTTAAAGAGAATATGAGAAGAAATAAGGTGGATATTGTCTGCTTGCTGGAAACTAAGATGGAGAAAATTGAAGATGAAGATTTCAGAAAAAAATCACTCCATTTGGGGAGACAGATTTTGCTTTCAGAAGAGCCTCTGGTCTTTCAGGAAGTATTATTATAGCATGGGATAAAAGCTTATGGGAAGGTAAATTGCTGGAGATCGGAGAACATTTTGTCTCTGTGGTGTTATGTGATAATCGATGCAAAATCCCTTGGATGCTGACAGGGTTTTATGGTCCTATCAGATTCCAGAACAACAGCAAATGTTGAAGGATTTACTTTGTTGTCAGAAGAAATTTGATCTGCCTTGGTGTGTAATAGGTGATTTCAACCAGGTTTGGAAGCGATCTGAAAGAAATAAGGGCAGTAGATTTACCAAAGGGATGGAGTTTTTCAATGCCTGGATTGAAGAAGGTGCTTTGATTGAATTGAAGATTTCTAATGTGCATTTTACTTGGTCTAATGGTAGAGAAGATCCATCCATCTCCAATCTTGATGAAGCCTTGATATCTGACGGATGGGAGGGGTTATTTCCTGCGGCCAGAATTTATGCTCAACCTAGAACAGTGTCAGATCATAATGCTATTCTGCTCAATTGTCAGAAAAAATAAAATAGGATTCTTCTTTTTCGTATGGAAAATGTATGGATGCAGAATGAGGAGTTCAGAGGTATGGTTAGAGAAACACGGAAGCAGTTGGTTGGAAATCATCATGGGCCGAAGGTATTAGCTTTAAAGATCAGAAATTTGAAAAAGAAGATGAAAGAGTGGGCTGACAAATGGAGACAGGAATGATTAATTTATGTTAACAAACTGCTGGAAGTTTTATGTGCATTCTGTGCTGTTCACCAAGAAGATGTGGAACACCTGTTCGTGAAATGTGTCATCAGCAAAGAGGTTTGGAGTATTTTTGGGAGGATTCTTCACTTTCAGCTGACATTCCAAAGTGTTCTGGAGTTAT
Source organism: Zantedeschia hybrid cultivar (assembly GCA_030544215.1). Classification (NCBI taxonomy): domain Eukaryota; kingdom Viridiplantae; phylum Streptophyta; class Magnoliopsida; order Alismatales; family Araceae; genus Zantedeschia; species Zantedeschia hybrid cultivar. Next base: position 13,166,142 of record JARZZO010000015.1, read on the forward strand.
GGCAAATTTTCAAATAAAAAAGGAAGCAATCAAGGCTACAGGAGTTGAAGATTTTCTATGGTATTCTGCCACATGCGGTTAGCTGGAGCATTTGGAAGGAAAGGAATGATGCGGTCTTTGGGGGAAATAGAATATATGTTGTAAACATAAGTTTGTGTTGTTTATCTTTCATATATGCTTGGTCTAGACATATTGGAGGCTGTGTAGTTGATTCTTGGATTAAGGCATTAGATTTTAATATGCCTTAGTAGTTTTTTCTTTGTTTTTTCTGGGTAGGAATCTCTCCTATCCAGCCGATTGCACTTCCTCTATTTTAATAAATTGGTGGTACAATCCACGTTTTTCTCTAAAAAACAATGTTTGAAGAATATTATATGGTGCTTGTACAGGTACCATGAAACGATGAATGAAATGTGTTGAAGCTGAAATGCTCTTGGCTCATTTTTGTTGGTAAGGTTGTGGTGATATTGGCAATCACGTTGTTTTATGGTTAATAGGCCTGATGATTTAATGTAAAATAGGGTTGCATTAATTTGCAATCATTTGTAGGTAGATGTGAGGCACCCTCTGTACATTTGGAGCATTAAGCATTTACATTTGAGGACGTCAGCAAGGTTTGCTGACTCAGGGATATAGGTTGGATTGGATCCAGCCAGATACGAGTTGGATCCGATCTGACTCGGGCCGACTCGTTGGACTCGCATAAGTCAAGCCAATGAGTTTGTTAAAGTCATAATTTTGAGCCATAATTGATATAAAAAGTAGAAATTTACTTATCAAATGGGAAAAAACTCAAGTTAGAACAACCTATTATGTATGTATGAGTGATCACAATGCTGTCCAACTCGGTGCGTACCAGCAGATCGGACTCGTCCAGATACGAGTTGACTCATATGAGTTGGCATGATCCGGTACGATATGGCAAACCATGGACGTAAGTTTGACATGGATCTTTTTTACTATATGTTATCTGCTATCTTTTGATCGAAGATGTTGTAACATGAACCATGCCAACTTATATGTGCTTGACTTAAAGATAGGGTCAGGTTGTATGTTTTGGGAGATTACATTATTAAAATAATTTTATGGAGGGATTGGTCTAATAATATTCTTTTTTTCTTATGGTGACAGAGTCCCAATTCATTTCAATAACGAAAAGAAAGTGTACAAGATACAAGTAGAAATACACACCCACCCAGGGGCAACACAAAAAGAACCCAAAATGAGCCCCCCCCCCCCCCCCCCCCCCCCCCAACCCACCCACCCACCCACCCACCACCACCACCACCACCACCACAAAAAAAAAAAAAGGAATTTCAAAAGGAAGATTACTCCTTTATCAAGATAATAACAAAGAGAAGAACACAGAAGGAAAGAACAATGTCAATGAATGAAGATACTCCATTGGCTAGCCTTCAGTAAAACAGGAGGACAAAAGTCTTGGAAAGGACGCTGCTTTCTGACGATATTAAAAGCACTCTTAGAATCTATTCTAATTTTTTTCTTATTCCTTTAGTTCCAAATCGACTAGAACATGGCCTGGGGAACAAGGACCACACTTCCTTCTCCGGTGGACAGGGACAACTCTTATTCCACCATTTTAACATATCCAATACAGAATCAGGTTCAGCCCATTGGATACCAAAAAGTCTGCAAAGTATCTTCCACTGTACGATAATGATGCCACACTAATGATGCTCAATTACCATCACTGTTCTGCTTCAAATCATGTAGACATAGATAGTATAAACTGAGATTATTTTCTTACTCCCATTTTACGGTCATGTACGTACTGCTAACATCGGGTTATTTCCTATTACTATTTGATTGCACCTTGGGTCAGCACTAAGTCTGTAAGTTGTAGATGGGAGTGACTAAACATCTACATGATGGTATCCCTTGGTGTATGTTACCTGCAGATGTTATTTTTCTAATTGATGAGAATGTCGGGAGTTTAAACGATAAGTTAGAATGGTAGAGGGATGCTCTGAAATCTAAAGGTTTTAGGATTAGTTGTAAGTCAAGACAAATGAAATGTAATTTCGATAAGACAAGAGTGAAGGAGAATGAACGAGGATGAAGAACAACAATATACTTCACTCCAGCAACTACTTAGTACAGTCGGAATTCTCCCTAATCAAGAAGCAGGCTGGTGCGGTCATTTGATTGTGGAAGCTTCTCAGTTAAGTCTTTATACACTTTCATTGAAGGGAATTTGCCTTTTTATCAGAAGTTTAAAGAAATCTGGAAAGTAAAGACTCCTTTTAAAATTAGAGTTTTCATGTGGTCAGCCTTTCAATGCTGATAGTTACTAAATTATCCAGGACGAAATGGTGTATTAATTGTGATACAACTTGTTCACTCTGTGGTTTGGATGAGAACATTGATGACTATTCAGTGCACCTTCGGTTAGCATATTTGGATAACATTTGGAGATTTCTTCAACTGCACTTGCTTTTTCACTACGATGGAGGACGTGGGCCTACATCAGACTTCAAAGGGTACATCTTGGCAAATGCTTCAAAACTCAGCTTTCACTTATACTTCCACATGCAGTTTGGAGTATATGGAAAGAACAGAATGATGTTATTTTTCAGGGAAGTAAATCTTATTTAGAGAACAATTACCTTGCTGCAATCTCTTTTTTATTATGTCACTGCAGTCACTTCATTTAAAAATTCTGTTGATGATTGGATTAAGGAGGTTAAAATTACTAATTCAATTAAGTTAATATACTTTTCTTTTTCTGTGCTAGATGAACCTCTCCTCTTCACATGTTGGTTGTATTCTCTGTTTATTTGTCAATACAATTGGCAGTAGAATCCACTTTCTCTCTCAAAATAAAATGAGAGTTGACCAAGAGGAGACGGTTATTATCGATGGTTAAGTTATCCCTGAAAATAATGACTTCTGATATTCAAGTTCTATTTATTATCCAAGAGACTGGAGAGATCTAAGATGTTGTGTATAGTGTGAAGATACGTTGGTTGAAGTGGAGAAATGCATCTGGAGTCTTTTGTGATCGATGGGTCCCCTTAAAATACATAGGTAAGTCATATGGCATTGAATGTTTGATGGATTGTGAGGAAAGACCAGATATGATAATATATTTGGAACGGATATATAAATGGTGATTTAGATACAGTTTCTGTTAACATTAAATTTAGAGAAAATAGGCTAGGATTATATGGTCTTCTACACTGCCATTCAAGTTTGGCACTGCTTAAGAGGTGTGACTGAATTAGAGTTGGAGAATAGAGAAAACTCAGGGAATGACGTAAAATGAGGTGGTTGAATGTGTTAAGGAAAGACGAGCTTCAATGTAGCCAACCACAAATAGATGGGATATGGCTCTGATTCGGTGTATTTGGAAATATTTCAATGTAGATCTCAGTGGGTGAGATTTTCAAAGATTTGTTGACTTTGAAATCGTTCCAATTTTTTTTTCTTCCATCGTTCATGGAAGTGAGACATGTCTTGAGTAACCCAACACTTCGATCTTTTGTATTAAAGTCTGAGCTACCTTTCTGGGAATTATTTATTCTTCTTTCTGCTTCATGAGTGTAATTCATATGGTAATCCAGAAAACTGGATCCTTATAAAACATGTCCTTAAAGGTGTGTTCAAGGTGCTAGAAATCCATCTTAGTATGCTTCCTTTTTTTTCATGTTAGAGTTTGCTAAGTGTGACCTGTATTGGTCATTTATTTGTCTCGTCTTTTCTTGGGACTGCATACAAGGCTTGATTGTTGGGTTTATATCCAATGATCATTATTGTGGTTTTGACTTGATTTGATCTTCTCACATGGTAAGAGAAGGTCAGGTCTGGCGATACCAGCACTTCACTGTACAGGAAGGAGTTAGTATCAAATAGTGAATGCAGCTGCTGATGACTGAACTGCTCTCCAAATGGCCAGCACACCTTTGGTGGCAGATCAGCACCATTGCCGTTGTTGCGCATGCACACCACACACACAGAGAGTTAGTTTTGGGTGCTGCCAATCTGTCTCCTTGTGGGGGCAGAAGGGGATAGGAGAAGAGAGAGGGGAAGGGGCATAGTTGTCAAGCCTTACACTAAGGCGACGCGTAGGCACCGCTTAGGCGACAAAGCTTATTTTCAAGGCCTAGGCAGTTAAACATCTTATTGGGCCTTCGAAAAAGTGTGCCTAGGTACTGTTGAGGCACGTTTAGGAGTGCCTAGCATGCCTAGGCAATGCCTAGGCTAGTTCATAGGCCAATCAAATCAAGTCTATTGGGACCCATTCCTAACATAAATAGGGTTATATAGATGTTTGGGCCCTAGGTTTTGATATCCCTTCATCTCGTCTTTGTCATTATTTCATCTTCCTCGTCGTCTTTAGCACTATCCCTGCTTGGTGAATAAATCTTGATTACAACGATGAGGCACTCCTATACATTCTTTATTTACTATGATGGCCACAATGACTCAACAAGCCCCAATTGCCCATGTCCACAAACTCTCGTGGCCATTAGCATCCATTGACCCTTCCTAAGTTTTCTATATGCGCATCCTTCCTTCTCATTTCTCAAGTGTTTTGTCTCCCTATCCATGAGTACCTTGTAATCTAAGCGCTTAGGTGCTCAGAGACCTCAAGTGCACCTTGGGTCACCTTACTGCCTTGCAACTATGGGAAGGAGAACTTTTTATTTTCTAAATGGTATCATAAGTGTGATTTGATTGTTACTGGCTCAACTGAATGTTGGCTAAATGTAGATAGCAGTTAAGCTTCAGGGGTATGGGTAACCAATTTGACTTTTCCAGACTATATGAGTAGATTAGCTAAATGTAAGGCTATAGCAGCTGTTTAGACAGATCATAGACTCAAAAGTAAAAGGCCCCTGTTCAAGAAGAAACTCACCAAAAAAAGAGATTATATTATCTAGTACTTTCTTAGATGTGGATTAGATTTAAAATCATCCTCCATACACCAAATCCTGCTTCTTTTCTCCAGTGCAGTGACGTGTATGGTGTTGGCATTGTTGCTGCTGCCACCATGCCTGTGGTTAGGGTTCCACCCATCGGCAACCATGTCTCTCTCTCATCCCTTTACCTTTTCCCTGTATTGCTGCAACATTGGCAGTCTGGTGTGTCTGCTACTGCAATAGGACCTGTTATGCTATTAATGCTGCCATCAGTCCTGTGGAGAGGGTGTTGCCTGCTGTCTCCCTCCATTTCATACCCTCCCCCTTCCTCTGTGGTGCAGTGACATCTGCTCTCCAATTGGTTGACTGCATAAGTTTGATACCATTTGAAGGGTAAAATGCCCTTTTCATGGCTTCACAGCTGAATTAATAATTAACTCCCCTGTTGTTACGTAAACATCTTTTGATAGCAGGGGTATGTTGGTGACCACTTCATGTTTATGGGGTATGTGTGCGGATTAGCTAAATGCAGGGGTACAGTGGCTATTTTTGTAGATTACAAGGTATGGTATATGCTGCAGAAGTCCCAAATAAATATTGTTGCAAAAGGACAGCCATGGAGTGTGTAGGCTATGCTCAGATCATTTCTGGAATTTCTCATTCCTAGACATATTTCCAGTTTTAGATCCTCTTGGTAATTCATAATCTACCTGGTATACTAAGGATCCAACTTGGTTGGGCCTACCAAGAGTCCAGCCCAGCCAAATTTCAACCAGATTGTGCTCGCCCACTGGTAGTTGAGTCTGTCTGGATGGAACTGGGGGCAGTGACCTATGCGTTCAGATTGGGCTGGCTGCAGTCTAGCTATACATTTAACTAAACTCAGATGATTCTATCTTGATCAACTTCTTCAGAAAAACTCAGAACAGGAACTAGCCCTGCCCATATGCCCTGCTGCTGCTCCCATGTTTTCCCTTATTTTTTCCATTCTCTCTTTCTTTCCCATCTCATGTTTCTCCTTGTAAGGATCCGGGCGGGATGACAAAGAACGTAACGGAAATTAAAAACAAAAATTGCCCACTTGTTCCCGATCCGTTTCGGCAAATTAATCGCAACAATAGTGAATGAATTTCACCTTGGCGGAGTAGAATCCGCGATCGTACGGTTCCGATAGAGCGATGCCACTACCTGCGCAAGTGTCCGGCCTCTAGTAGTATCCACGCGATCTTCCTTTAGATGGTTCATCCTCGCTTCTTCCCTCGGTTCAATGTGCTCGCTGACATTCCTTCTCCGCGATGGTTTCCACGGCATGCGGACGGAGATTTTTCGACGATCGAAAGGCGGAAGCAGCGGAGAGAGAGCAGCAAGGGGCGCCCCTTGCTGGAAGCACCAGGGGGGCGTAGCCAGAGGGAGTGTGGAGCTTGGCCCAAGGTTCCCTCTCAACGTATATTATATTACTTATGGGCGGCTTTTTATGAAAGTTTTTGAATTAATATAAAACTCACTTAAACACCATCAACCAAAGATCTTTTGCGTGTGGTCCTCTAGGCCCAAGTACCAGTCTGATTTTCGTCCTATTAAGTCTAATAATCATTTACTGACTTAAATTAATTAATTTAATACAAAAAAGGACGTACCTAGTGCAGAAGGCTCCAATCATTTGTGGGGTCTGGGGAAGGGTCGATGTACGCAGCCTTGTCCCTGCTAAGTAGAGTGACTGTTTCCTTGATTCGAACCTGTGACCTTTAGGTCAAAATAGGTCCACTTAACCGTTGCTCCAATCAAGTTGGGTGCCAAGCAACACCCTATGATCTCAGAAGGTAATGGGATTTACAACCCACTCAAGGAACCTTTTTATCATCAATTTTTGCGTGACTATAATCTTTCATCCGTACAATGCTCTTGAGTTAACCTAAGGCATAATCAACTGTCAAATCTTAACCGGTCAACTCACTTGGATCAGATGCTCCTGTACGATATCAGTTTTTTTTTTTCCCCTGATGAAGTGTCCGCTTTGGCCAGAGACTTCCGCGCATCATTTTCAGAGCATTCTCTCTCTAATTATTGAGAGCAAATGATCTCTTATTAAACACTCAATCACCTTCGAAGTTATTTTGCTGAACCCGATCACTTGACTGATTAGGACCTCATGATTAGAGATCCATTAGTCAAAGTCAAAGCCTAGAAGTCTACCGATAATGTGTTTTTGGTGTCTCAGGTCTAAAGACTAATCACGCAATTGTGACATTGAATCGAGTTGATTGACAGTTAGGTAAATTATCATCCAGCGATTCAAGTCGGATCAGTTTAGTGAACTCATTCGCTAATGAGCCTCTACAGGTTCACCTTAATGTCTCCACACAAGTGACTATGAGATCAATTATCCTCATCAAATGAGCAAGAGTAACGTGTACTACCTGTACTAGTTTCATCGGATATTTGATATTTTTCTCAAATATCCTCTGACTAGAAATACTTAAGAATGCATATATATAGTTGTCAGTCTCATTATTATAATCTCATTATAATTTGATAACTATTGCATACATTCACGGACTTCACTATGAAATAGATAAAATAATACGATTTACACAATAAATATAATGCTATTATTATTAAAATAAATGAACAAGATTGTACGATGTATGTGATTGGCTTGAAGGGCACATACTAACACTCTCTTCATTGTTATGGGTACTTTCTCAGTTATGCAGCCATCTGTAATCCTCGGTGGTGCTTTCTAGGTTCTCCATGATGTGACATTTCTGTCGGTTTAAGGCAGTTTCTCCTCAAATCGGTAGCAACTCCATGTGGTCCTGTCCTTTCTGTCATCATCACCTCCTTTTGCTGTGCTTCTGATTAGCTGCTTGGAGATCCTGCTACAAGAGTGTCTGAAAGTTGGGCCGGACTAACATACCGTAGTTTTATGAGCTGAATCCAGGCTTGTGCGGGCTGACCTGATTTGGACATGCTTAGAACCTGGGCTGGTCCTTCTGTCTATCCTACTCGAGGTACACTAACATGCTGTTGCCTGGTTGGCATTCAAGGAAAAGCAGAAAATAAAAAAGAAAAGAACTTCTAGATATTTCTTGACATGGTGTGGTCCATGATTTCCATGTTGTCACCAATGTAAGTCCAAGAGACTTGGTTTGCTAGTGTCGTGAGTCACACAACAGCTGGACTTTCTTTCTTTGCTCTTTCATTTCTTTAACAGTTGAAATTAGGCTAAGAATCTGATAGCCCCTGGACTGAATTAAAATTTGGAGATGGGATCATGGGATTTAAAAATAGCTACCTGATAAGCCATGTTAGTATGGTGCACTCATTTCCTGCTGCTGTATGTTTTTTTTGGAAGTTGTCTTGCTAAATATGACATTATTCAATGATACTTTGATAAATGATCGTGATTATAAGTGTATGCCTATTAGTTATATGTCATTCATTTGGAATTACTGTCTTGTAGGTCTCTAGATCCATTGGTGATGTATATCTAAAAAAGGCTGAGTTCAACAGGGAGCCTTTGTATACTAAGTTTCGCCTTCGTGAACCTTTCAAAAAACCAATATTGAGTGCTGAACCATCAATTTCTGTTCAACCACTGCAACCACATGACCAATTTCTCATTTTTGCATCCGATGGGCTATGGGAACATCTTAGCAACCAGGAAGCTGTTGATATTGTTCACAGTCATCCACGCAATGTGAGTATCCAACGCTTTTACTTTTTCCTAGTGACCATATAACATTTCATCCCTTCTTTCAAGAAGAATAATATGTCATGCCTTTGCTGTTGCTTGACTGGACTGTGCAATAATTACGATTAATCATATGGCTTGCCTGATGTATTTGGGATTTTTTATCCTGGTTCTCATTGGATGATCTTCCACTGTGGAACTATGAACAGGAGCAGTGTAAAGAGACCATTACGTGTAAAAGGTCTTACTACTTTTCCCCCATATCTACGGTCACTGTGGTGAAAGAGGCATGTGATGGTGGAGCACATTCTTTAGTAAGATTGAGTAGAAATGCATTATTTACTAAGCAGCAACTAATTAGGTTGTTGGCTGTTGGTTGGTTAAGAGTGTGACTACGTGCTACAATCAACATGTGGTGGGAAGAACTAACAAGCGTATGAATATAGAAAAAAGTCCTTGACATAGTCTAATACCTGCCTACTCTTTACCTTCTAGATCTAGGAACATTCACACAAGTGGAAGAAAGAGGATGGAAAAACACAAGATGCTGGTGAACACTAGAGCAAGGGCTGATTGCTTAACCTCCAGGCCGCCACTTCCCCGCTTGGTTTGTTGTCATTAACCCTTGTCAGGTTAAAAGGAACAGGACAAATATACCCTTGTCACAGATAACCTAATAAAGAGGATTTAAGACAAAAATGACATAAAACAAATGGGGAAGTCATTAAGACTCCTCACTTAAGCAATGGATCTTCTTTATGGGTGCCGATCCACTAAAAATAAGAATCAGCCTCTTTCTACATCCCCCATCAAGCTGAGCACAGATTTCAATCATGTGTAGCTGGACAAAGCCAAAATAAACTGCTCTCCTGCAAGTCCTTTTGTTTATTCATCAGCCACTTGACCCTTTGAAAAGAATAGGGGAGACAAAAGTCCTCCTCAATGTCTACCATGTCCCGCTAGACTGTTCGCAATATTGATAACTGCCTTCTTTTGCACTTGATCATGCACACATAGGTTGTTTTTTGCTCCTCAAGGTTTCGAGATTGTCACTTTGAGATCTTGTAGTTGACACACTCTCATCATGTGATCTTTTGCCCAATCTACGTCTCCATATCCTTCAATCTTCAGGTTATCGGTCTTGGAGCATAGGAGCTTTCCCTTGACATATTTGATGCTATCTTACAATCATGTTCACAGCCTGTAGGTACACTTAACTGCATAGGTGATATCCCGCCTGGCAAGGGTTAGGTAGAGGAGTTTTCTGACTAACCTTTAATGCCTGCCCTTCTCAAAAAAGCTCCCATCTTGTTCATTCAACTTGTGGTTAGCCTCTATAGGTGTGGCAGTAGGTTTACATCCCAATTTTGAACAAATCCAAGTCCAACACGTATTTCCTTGGCAGATGCAAGTGTCATCACTAGACCAAGCAACTATTCCAACAAAGTATTTTTAGTGACCAAGGTCTTTTATCTCTACTTCTGTTGCAAGTTTATTCTTTAAAGGATGTATACTTTGAAGCATGGTGGAGGTTGCATGTAACCTCTTCCTGCAAGTCTTCACTCAGGAAGTAATTCTTTACATCTTACTGATGTAAGCTTCACAAATATTGAATAGCCAGGGTCATGGTTACTTTCATGGACTTCAGCTTTGAAAACTGTGCAAGGGTTTTGATGTAGCCGAAGCTATCACGACCGGATTCCGAAGCTGGAATCCGAAGTTCTGGATCCGGAGCTGGGTCGGATCGGTGTAAGAGGCCCGACAGGGATCCGGAAGGCGACGGAGGCAGGGACGCGGTTGAGGATCCGAGGCCGAGAGTCGCTCGGTCGGAGGTTGGCTTGTCTCCGGAAGGTGGGGCCGAGGTTCCTTCGGCTGACGGGCGGGCAGCGCGGAACCGAGTCTCCCTCGGTTGAGGGGCAGCCGGCGCACGGCGTCGAGACCGGGGAGAGGAGTCCGAGGTCGGCGGTCGAGACCGACTCGGGAAGGTCGGCGATGATTCGAACCGAGCTCCTGCAGGAGGGAAAGAAGAAGAAACCGGTCAGTAGGAGTCCCGGGCTTCGGCCCTGAGGAACCCCCTCCGACGGTTAAGTTAGCTTCTGAAGATGATTCGATTCAGAAGGCAAAGAGTAGCTTTAATGCTTTTTGGACTATGGTCCTTGAGGGTCTCGGAGACATACCTTTGGCAATAAATAGTGGTGTATTTATAGCGGAGGATAGAGGATGGTTAACGGTGAAAGCCGATATAGGACTATGTTCCGGGCTTATTGGTAAACCGCCATAGTGCCTAGTCCTCCACCGGAGTGGGCCGAACACGGCTGTTGGGAAGAAGGGGGTTGGGCCGCTGATGGGCCGAAGCCTGCTGGGCCGAGGGCTACGGTGCCGCTTACGGGCCGAAAGCTGTTGGGCTGCTGATGGGCCGAAGCCTGCTGGGCCGAGGGCTACGGTGCCGCTTACGGGCCGAAAGCTGTTGGGCCGCTGATGGGCCGAAGCCTGCTGGGCCGAGGGCTACTGTGCCGCTTACGGGCCGAAGGCTTTCTGAAGGTCTTCTATTGCTGCTGCTGGGTTGAACTGGGTTTGGGCTTGTTTTAATGGGCCGAATCGGATTCTGCCTCATCAGGTTTCATGGTAATCTGTCCCATATCTCTGAATGAATCCCTTCGCTACCAGCATTGCTTTGCTTATCCACCATCCCTTTTGGCTTATACACGGTGGAAACCCATTTCGAAACAATCAGCTTGTTTCACTTTGGAAGGGTCCACAAACTCCTAGGTGTTATTTTACCCATACCCACTTTGGATCTCTTTCAGCCTCTGCAGATGAATGGGTAAGAAAGGCTGGGAAAACGCAAGGAGTAAGATGATGGCTGTAAATGTGAAAATCAGATTCCCTGTATGGCTGGACCGTACTTAATGTTATAAATCAGATCTACAAGTAAACGTCCATCCTGATACTTGAGTAATAAGTTATTTTCAAATATTCCTACCAGGGTAACTTTCCTGTTTTCTATAAAATACAACGAGCATCTGTGCACAGTCTCAATGTTTACAAACCTATGGATAATGTGAACAAGATTCTCAATGATCCACCTTATGTGATCCATCAGGTGTGTATTGGCTGGCTGGGAAGGGGGTCTCCGCAAAATTAGGAAGAACTGTACTCAATTATGCTGACCTTGAGAGTCCCTACTCAGTGTGGAGAACAAGATCAGTACTTGGGGCAGTTCTTAGAAACACACTTTGGACTGATGCTTGATGCCCTATTCCTTTCCCTTGGGGACCTTGTGATATCACAACAGAGATCCATGCTGGCCTGCAGGGAGTTCAACTCCAGTCACTGGATATCATGCTACCACTGTCAACTGATGCCACCACTGGTTTGTGTTAGTGGCTTTACATCCTTTTTTTGCATTGAGATGCAAAGAATGTTTACCTTTTCTTTTCAAATTGAGTAGTAGGGCATTACATGAAATTAAAAGGAAAAAAGAACGAAGCCTCCATGTCCCTGAAAATTTCACTTTAGTGCTCCCATCTCCTTGCAAAAAATAATTCGTAAGCCTAAAAGGCAACCCCCAAGGAAATGCCTAACCGAAACCTTTTTTCTTCTCCTGTGAAGCAGCAGGGGATGTATACTCGGCTATTTTATTGAAAAACATGTAGATATACCAGCAAGTTTTTAGGAAAGAGAATTTTGTGCCATTCGTCATGAAAATGTACTGGAGGGAAGTCACCCTCTTTCCTGCACATTTCACCAAAGTATACCCATCTTCCTGCACAACTTGTAAGTCTAAAATGCAACCCACCAGGAAGTGCCTATCTGAAACCTTATCTTCTCCTGTGAAGCCCCAAAATGTACATCCTAGCAAAGGCTGTACATTTTCTTAGGATAATTTTATTGAAAAGCACGTAAATGTAACTGTGAATTTTTAGGAAAGAATTCTGTTTCTTCATTAAGCTATTTATCATCAAAATGCATACCCATGTTAGTGAAGTTGAAACTCCCTGTTTTTGCGATCTAGTGAATCTGATCATGTTTGACACCAGAGTTTCTTTCCCTTTGGAATCTCTTTCATTTGTTTATGTTTACGGCAGATATGCAAATCATACATAATACATAGTTGTCTGTAATAATTGTCATTTTTTCAGGGAAGCGCTCGGAGGCTTGTGAAAGCTGCGCTTCAAGCAGCAGCTAGGAAAAGAGAGATGAGATACTCTGACCTGAAGAAGATTGATCGTGGTGTCCGTAGGCATTTCCATGATGACATTACTGTCGTCGTGGTCTTCCTAGATTCTGGTCTGGTCAGCAGGGCTGCCTCAAACAAGGTTCCAACTCTGTCTTTGAAGGGGGGAGGGATAAATTTACCTGCAAACTCTCTTGCTCCATGTGCCACACCAACGGAGCTTGGCAACTCTTGATGCCTCACCACGATGGCATATATCTAAAAGTCCTTCCTCAACTCACTCATCAATGTCGCTGGGCATGATCCAGAAAGGAGACATCAGAGCCTTATTCCTTGTAGTTTTAATATCATTGTTCTGGATAAAATCACTCCCCTTTGTGTCATATATATATATAGGAAAGGTAACAGGATAGGAGCTCCAAGGCGAAGACAAACTCTTTTACTAGGACATTTTTCCTTTATTCATTCTACCACTTGTTGCTGCCCCTTTGGGGTCCTCTTTACTCTGTAAAATGTGGAACATCAGTCTAGCAGCCTAATCCTTCTTTCTTCCTCTTTTAGCCTTGTATCTTTGTTAACACCATGTAGGAGGAACAGTAAAGGTATTCATTTATTAGTCCTTTTTTCTTTTGTTTTAGCTTTGTAGTATGTTAACCTACAAAGTCCTGTTACTCATTCGAATATTGCTTTGGAGATTTTTATAAGTTACCCCCTACAAGCTTTTCATGTTGGGATCAGCTACTCTAATCCTGATATTTATTTATATCCCCTAAAAGTTGCATGTTTATTTGATAAGTTACCTTGTGAGGCGTGGTCTCCCAAAAACTTGGGGTGGCTTATTCCTAATTTTCTGGAGGGTTTATCAAATAACATGAGATTGTAAGGGATTAAATAAATGTTGGATTAGAGGGGTTAATCATTAAACGTATAATTAAGAGGCAATTTCTGAAATACCCCCATTTAATTATATTTTATAATGCAAGTTTTTTTTTTAGTATTTTGTTTATTTTTTATCCTTATATACATTTTTCTTTTCTCTTATGTCTACTTGCACTTCTAGATTTATGACATGGCAGTAATTTTCCACAATAGCAACAACTTCGAACTTGGCGGTACTTATCACGAAATAGACACCTTTTATCCTCTGGATGAGTGTTGGAGTTAACGAATGTTCAAATGAGATGCTGATGCATGGTCGGTAGCTGAACGAACAATTGCCTTTTTTGTCGTTTGGAATGTTCGAGTCTTAATTTGAGACCGGATTAAAGGCCCTTGATTTTAGGGCAATGATGATGATGATGATGATGATGAAGATGATTTATTAAGACCACTGGGGCTTTGCCTTCTCATCAAGACATTCCACTTATTAAGCAGAACTCACTGTACTATGCTCTCGTTTGAGAGAAAAGCCTTTAGTTTTTCACTTTCACCATGTTAAATTGTAGCTTCAAGAATGCATGTTTTTTCAGGGCACTAATGTATGGTGGTTCGTGTATACCCTCCGGACACTATAGTTGAATTTTGGGCTAAAGTAGCTCACACTAGAATTGGGACTGATACTTTATGCTATCATGTCATTTCTAAGAAGAATACACTGAACCCTAGCATTGCACTGAGGGTTAGTGCAGTGGGTTAAAAAGAAAAGAATATTTTTAAAATTTTTTTAGGTGGCCTCGAGGTGTCCTACACATCTAGACAGGTCGGTCTACGATTAGATGATCCAAAAATTCTGAAAAGTACAAAATCGGGTGCCGACGAATAGTAAAAAATATGTTTAATGGGTTGAGTTCAACAAGAATTTTTTATTTTTCAGATTTTTAAGGGTCATCCGATGGGAAATCAGCCTGTACGGATGTGTAAGACACCTTGAACCTACTGCACTGACCCTGCAGGGTCAGTGCAGCAAGTGCTACTCTTCTTTTGTTGCCCCGGCATGTGTTTTCAGGGCACTAATGTATGGTTGTTCATTTAAGTTCATCACTCGAAACTGTGGGCAGCTGCCAATCTGTGTCAGAGGCCCACACTTCTGCTAAACTAAGTTTTTGGTTTAATTCTATATAGGTTTAGTGTAGTGTTCTTTTTACGAATTCAGTTGTAAGTGTCCTTTCATATAAATGCCCACCGCATAACGTGGTGTTTCTTTAACTTAAGCATGTCTTAATAACTCAATTAAGGTTTAATCATATTTGGAAATGGTGGAGATACTTGTCATCAACAGCACTTCTCGTGTTAATAAACAAGAGAGGGTTTGCTCATAGAATGACAAAATGTTAGGGTGCTTCGTTTATGTCTAATATAAGGTAATCCGGTCAGCTAAGATTTCCCCCACTATTCTTTTTTTTTTTTTACCTTGTGTAAGGAGGTTGTTTATTATCACTACAATCTTAGGAATCCAATTTTTACAATTAAACTTCTAAAAGAGAACTTATGCAGCTACTTTCTGTTTTATTACTAAAATAGAGTGGTAGACAAAATATAATTTAGTCGTGTTAGCTTTAGTGATGTGTTCTTTATACCATAACATGAAGTCCTAAATCCTACACTCTAGACTACTCCGGTTAGATTTTTCATTGCAAATGATGTAGTGTTTGGTGATACCATGGTCTGCAATTCCAATCTGTTTCAACGTTGGAGTGATATAAGGATACGTTTGGTGAAACTTTTGTATGAAAATCACTTCGGAGTTTCATTTGTCTAAGAATATTAGGTGAGTATAGATGTAATTGCCTTTGGGCAGGCAAATAAATCAATTTCTCTTCTATGATCTATTTTCCACCTTAATAGCCAAATTTCCAGTTTATAACTCTTGATTCAAGGCAAAATGTCTTATGAATGGCTTTTAAAATCTGATATGAATTTTTATAAATAAAAATGCAGTAGAACATTGTGTCAAACATGTTAAAAGGTCGTGAGGACTATATACTCTACTTTCTCTCCACCATGTGCATTTTATCACCCTACTGGTAACTTATAATGACTTTTGTAACACATTTATTCAAATCGTGAAAATTAAATCTCCAAAAAAATAAGACATTGAACAGATGGAGCGAAGTTAAAATGAACTATGATTACTGAAATAGACGATCCAGTCCATCAAATGGGGCTCAACTTGTAAAACACAAGGTGCAGTAGGTAGGAGTTGCACCCAATCCCCAGGTTGTTTGTAGATTCTCCAGCGGATTTAAGCGCCTCCTTAGGGTGGGGGCAGTCCCTTGGGGCACTCCCCCCTCTCCCACAAGGTTTTGCTCTTTTCCTTTTCCCCCTACCTCCCCACTGTGATCCGCCACCACACATCTTGTCCCCTCTCTTCTGTAGTGATCTACCATGTCCCTTTGAGATTTTGCATAGATCCCCCTCCCTCTGGCCGGCCACCATCCTTCCAACCCCCCCGTCATCATTCCCTACCGACCCATGCTACTTAGTTTTTGACCCTTTCATCCTCCGTCCTTCTCTTCATGTCTTTGGGGATCCTCTTATTTCTTTGGGGCTTTTCCATCCACCGACTCCTCTTCGCCGTTTTAGACTCGATTGCAGCTAGCTATCTTTGCAGTTGCCCATTTTCTTCTTTATCTCTTTATGTAGCTTTTGGCGACTCCTTTTGTTCCTTCGTGCCGATATTATCTCGGACCTTCGTCAAAGCTAGTAGGCATGACAACTGCATATCGATTTGGTAGCTTCACTCTGTCTTCAGATGTGTAAGCTGTCGGGGATAAGAAAAATGCAGTAGAATTAACAATGAAAATTTTCTATTCTCGAGCCTCCAGGTTATCAGTTGCCTGATTCAATAGAACGCAAGAACAAGAGAGACGATTTTACACCCTATGGAGATGAGGAATCTCCAAAGCTTGATACAGAGGATCCACGGGATGGAGTTAACCGCAAATGCGCACGGCCTCTAGACATATCCACATAGATCCTCAAGCAGATAGCCCTTTCTCCTCCTCCTGAGGCTGACGTGACTACCACCGCCACCTAGAAGAGGGAGAGAGAGGGACGTCCAAGAGAGAGAGAGGGAGAGAGGGGAACGGCTAGGAGACAACCTACGTACTGGTAGGGGTTTCTCCAAGTCTCACTATTATATATATCAATTCAAATTTTTCACCAAAAAAATTCAGATAAAACTCTCTATAAACCTAGTCTCACGAGAATTCTTATGCATGTGACCCTCTAGGTCTAACAATCAGTCTGCTTGTAGGCCCATTAACCTTAAAACACCTTTTAAGATTAAATTAATTCATTTATCATATCATGATCAAATGAATTAATTAATTATCATATAATTATTTATTCAGTAAACCTTCTGATCACGAACAACATCAAGCAACACCTCGTGATCTCAGAAGACGTCGGAGATTATCATCTTACTATCGGAACCTGTATGTCATCAGTTTGCCGTACGGAATTAATCCTTCGCCCACAAGAAGTCTCGTAGTGATAACGGAGCATGGTTAAACCATCAAACTCTTCAATCACTAAATGGATCAAATGTTACATAGGATATTCTAAGAAAACTCATTTTCCGATAATCCCATTAACTTTGGCCAGGGATTCTACTGAGCGTACCGAAAGTGGGCGATCCCATCTTGACAACTCAATTACCTTTGTACGGATTTCACTGGTAACGATCACTTGAATATTCAGACCCACATAATTAGAGTCCTTAATCAAGAGCTAGGAGACAGCAGTCCTCGTACAAAGTATCCTTGGTATCTCAGGTCTAAGGATATATCGTACTAACATGACGTAGAATGTCCTGGTTGACATATAGATGAAATTGACCATTCAGAAATTTTAGAACAGATCAGTTCAGTGAACTCATTCTAATAATGATCAGCCACATGTTTTTTTTGGTGTCTTCACACAAGTAGTTATGAGATCAACTACCTTCATCATATGAGTAGACACAATATGTGTCAGTCTAACCAAATGCTCAATATCCAGCTCGAGCATCTTATGACTGAGAATTATTTAGAACTTTTGTTTATAGAAGATTAATCTCATTAGCACAACTCTTTGTGATTTAATTCTCATTGCATAAATCCTTACCCTTTAGCCAGGCTAGCCTTGTGACAACACAACAAATAAGACCTGACCCAAAAGTAAGTATTTTAATCCATTACAATAGAAGGCGACGTGGGTCATGTTCTCAACGTCCTTACGTTTACTAACTTGAATTTAAAATGAAGGATTTTGGCTAAAAATTTATGGTCTCATCATTAATAGTGCTACATACATATTAAATAATATTGGAATATCATATGTAACCAATATAGATGATATGAACTAGGTAGCATAGTTACATATATGTCAAATATGTGCAGAAGAAATTAACCAAGTGATCATGAACTTTAGATCTAAGTTGGATCCATTGGAGCCATATGGTGATCCAAGATTAATCCTACAGTGAAATTATGATGAATACAACGCATCACATGCCATGGATGAAGTGCCTCCTCATTTCGATGAATCCAACTTTGATCCTCTCGCATCGCAATCCATCTTTCATAGACAAGACCTATTTTAGATCTAATCTAGAAATTGCAACAAACAAACTAGGTATGCAAACCCACAAATTTACATCAATGTTTATGAAACACCTTGATCAACAGTTAAGAGGAGTATATTTTGGGAGGGAGATAAAATGTACAAAATGGATATTTAAGAGTGAGAGAGGGAGGTGCGCATACCAAATTCATTAAGCACACTCCATTCATCTAACCGTAGATTAACAATCCCATTTTTAAGTCCATGATCACCGGGATCCAACATCTATAACATACAACACATGTATCATGAATACTCATCACATATAGATCAACAATTGACCAATTATTAATTAAATTAGAAATAACTCCTATTTTTAAAATAAACAATGATAAATAATTATATTTCAAAAATATAATTGAGTTTTTTCAAATTATTTGGTATCCTTGGTGATTACATCATCACAACAATTAAAACAAGCAGTCACACATCATGTGAAATAAACAAGTAGAGGTAAAATTTTAAATTTCTTTGTGCAAAAAACTATTTATGAAACAATATCAATAATTTCATTTCATTATTCCAAAATGCCCATCACTGAGGGAGATGAAATAAAAATTTTCAGATTTAAAACCATTTTAAATCACTAAAAAATGGGTTTTAAAATCATTTTTAAAAAGGAAAGAACTTTAAGGAGGGGGGGGGGGGCACTAATGGGCACTGGACGGGTCGGCCGAGCCAATCCAACCGGCCAGCTCGTACGGCCCATGCACGGGAGTCAGTGACGGGTCGGACCCGCGCCCATCTCCACTGAGGTAGTGGCATATCTAGTATTAATCTAGACTGATCACTTAAACACACATATTCTTAATAGTTCCTTACCAGAGGATTTCGATAAGGATATCGGATATCCGGTTAGACTAGTACAAATTATTCCTACTCGTACGATGAGGGTGACTGATCTCATAGTCACTAGTGTGGAGACATTAAGGCGAATCTATAGGTACTCATTAGAGAATGAGTTCACTGAACTGATCCGACTGAATCGCTAGATGGTATAGTACCTAACTGTCAACCAGCTTGATTCTATTATTACAGTTGCGTGGATAGTCTTCGGACCTGAGATACCAAGGACACCTTGTCGGTGACCTTGGTTTACGGATCTCTATTCACGGGATTCTAAATAGCTAAGGATCGGGTACAACAAAATACCGTCAAAAGGAATTGAGTGTCAATAAAGAATCATTCGCTCTCGGTATTTAGAGAGAGAATGCTATAGGAAGGATGCACAGGAGTTATTCCGCTGCATTTTACGATCCATAGAAAAACGAGATCCCAACAGTAGTATCAGAGCTAGATTCTACTATTTCTCGTTCCGTTTGGATTTCCAAAATAATTATTCTTTAATTTATTCAATACTTGTAATCCGATTAAAATGATGGAATTGTGTTCATAAGATGAACACAAATAATTAGATTATTTTCCTGTAATTTTTCGGATTTTATTTGAGGGTTTTGTATTCTTCGTGGGACGAAGAACATTGGGTTTTCGACGGCTTCATACGGGCTTCCCAAGCGTTGGGATGACGGGTCGGGACCCCGGATCCCCAGGGGATAGTCACCACTGTCCACCGGGCATTATAGCTGGCGCTGGAGTGGCCTTGGAGGGCTGCGAAATCAAGCCCTAATTCTTCTTCTTCTATTCGGTTTTGAAAAACCAGGTTTTAAGGGGTTATTTTAGAGGGCGGCCAGCAGCTATTTGGGCTTCTCCGGAGCCCTACCGGCGCCAGAGAGCCCATCGGCGCCGGGGGCGTCGCCGGCGGGGTTAGCCTGCGTTGGAGGCCGGCCGTCGGGCGGCGCCACTCGGATCCGTCGCCGACCTCCCCACCTGCAACTTGCTAACAAGTTTAGGGTTTCGAGTGGGGGGGCAGTCCCGTGCCGGTCGTATCGGTGGGTGATAAGTTCACAATTTTACATAAATAACAGATGAAATTTACACACTTTGCTATCAATTTAATGAACAAAATCACATGGAATGATAGATAAATCATTTGTACATTCAAACATATCAATTTTGAAAAAAAAAATCTGAATTTCAAATATCATCACTCTATAGATTGAAGAAGGGTAGTAATTTCATTCTCAAATAAGATTTTCTCGACAATTATTTAATGTGTAGTTAGATGATTTATTGCCGCATGAACTTAACCGTTATTTTATGTGAATGCAGGACATGAACAAACAGATGGCATAGTGGTTGGACTACTTAGATTTCAAGGAAGTAACCAAGGTTTGAATCTTAGAAGGAACAAGATTGTATTTTTTTGTCTTAAAAAGGGAACCACAAGCCAACTAAGAGAGAGAATAGAGAATTTTGGAATTCAAATTTCAAAAATAGTATTTTTTAAATTTGAATTTTAAAATTTCAAAATCTCGAAAATAACATTTATTCTTCAATTCAAAATTCTAATTTTGAAATATCCCTCTCCAAATTTAAATTTCAAATATGCATTCACGGATAATCCTCTAATCAAGGGGGAGCTTAATGCGAGCAATTAAGTGCCCATTTATTAGAGGATTTGAAATTCAAAATTTGAATTAAGAATTCTCTTCTATGAAATCAAGAGAGAGAGGAGGAGAGAATCCTGAAATTTAAAAAGAAAGATATTTATTTCGAAATTGAAAATAGTCTTTATGGGCTTAAAAGAAGATCTACTAATCAAGGGAGAGCTTAATAGCCTATTTATTACCCTATTTGAAATTCAAAATTTGAATTAAGAATTCTCTTCTATAAAACCATGGGAGGGGGGAGGAAAAAGGAAGCTTGGTTTTTTTGGAAATTCTCTCTCTCAATTTCTCTCCCACTTTCTCCCTCTCTTTTACTCTCTCTCTCTCTTTACATCTCTTTCAAACCAGCGGCTATTAGTGTAAGAGGTGGATTCGAGGCACTGCAACTGACCATTGGAAGGAGTCCAAGGCTACCAAGGATCCGCGCGAAGGGCTACGACGGCTGCAAACATCAATTTTCTCTCTCCACTGTCTCTCTCTAGTTTTTGAGTTCTCCATGTTACATTGTATTTCGAATATTTTATGTAAAAGTTTTCTTATAAAAGTTATGTTAATTTTTAATTTTCAATGTCTCTGTAAAATCTCATATTGTTCTGATAATGAATGACAGTAGCTCCTTTGAAAAAAGTTATCATTTCTCCATCTTTTTGTTCTACAACTTTTATTTTTTCTTCTGTTGACACTACTCAAATTTTATATTCTACTTTTAATTAGTGTTTTAGAGGTAGTCTTAGTTCAGTAAATGGTCTGATTATTCTCGTTTAGGGGTGTTCTTTTTGTGAGTTCATAGTAAGTCCGGTTAATTTTAATTCTTAACAAATCAAATCATCATGCTCCCTCTTCTTTCTTCTCTATTTTTCCTCTAAAAACTCAAAAATTTCAACTTTAAAAATCTATTTCCCTGTGGATTCGACTCAATCTCACCACTTGCTATTTTTCAAATAATTATATGTGGAAATTGGAATTTTAAGATTGATTTTTGAATATGCTTAACGACACATAATTTCGAGCGATCAGTGGGGCCAGGTCAGGGGCCTAGTCGGACCGGCCCCGAGCCAGGCGCCCATCTATTGGGCGCCTTGTCCAAGCCCTGGCTCGACCAGGGCCTGAGCCCAAGGCTCAGCCCAAGTGGCTGAAGCCCCCTTTTCTTAATTTCTTTCCCAATTTTAAACCCCTATTGCCCAATTGAAACATAATTGGATTTTAATTCTAAAATTTAAAATTTGTTTGGAATATTGATTTATTCAATTTCATTTTAATTGGGCATTAATGATTTTGAATCATTTTCTAATTAACAATTAGTTGTTAATTAATTAAGTGTTAATTGTTAGTTTAAATGTTAAATAATAATTAATCTTAATTTAACTAATTTAAAGGTTAGATTAGTGATTAATAATTATTAGTCTAAATGTTAGATTATTAATTAATAATTCTTCTAATTGTTAATTAATGAAAAGTTAGTTATTAATTTAAGCGTTAAATTAATAATTAATTCAATTGATTAATTTAAGTGTTAAATTAGTAATGATCAATTAATTAATGTTAATTATTACTTTAAGAGTTAAATTAATGATTAACATTAATTATCTAATCTAAAAATTATAGCACTTTTTAGTTAATTAGATTTAATTGTTAAGTTAAGTGTTAAATTAATGATTAATTTTAAATTAACTATTTTAAGTATTAAATTAGCAGTTATTCATTAATTAGTATTAATTAATAATTTAATTGTTAAAATTATAATTAACATTAATTGACTAATCAAAGTGTTAAGTTAGTAATTAATAATTGATTAGAATTGATTATTAATTTAAGTGTTAAATTAGTAATCAATTTTAATGGACTAATCTAAATAGTTAGATTAGTTATTAATTTATTAATATTCTAATTGTTAGATTATTAATATGGTTTAATCTAAATGTTAGATTGTTTTTATTATTAGAAATATTTTAATAATATGAAATAATCTGGAATTTATTAATTTGGAGTGTGTGCACATGTGATGTGTGTTTAAATAGTTTTAAATTTTATTTAATTGCATGTTAAGATAATAAAAAGAATTTTCAAAATTCAAAAGTCAATTTTGATTGGAACCTATACTTTTTGAAAGTCAAAATGATTTATTTTGAAAAGTCTTTTGTTTTAGCCATGTGATGCGCTTATCTTGTGTGGAATGTTTAAAACACACAGTAGTCATAGATATGTATTCTTAATATTATTCGTGTGATGAATGATGTATGTGGATCGTGGGTGTGTGATGGAATGTTTATTAAATTGTTAATAAATTGAGGTCTGCACACCTCTCTCCCTCTCTCATACTCCAATGTACTTCTACCTCATTTTCTCTTGTACTCATAATAAGGCCTTTTTCAATTTACATGTAATTCTAGAATTATTGTAATATGATTGAGGCAACTAAGAAAGGAGCGAGGATGATCCACAACTGCTACCAGGAAGGTAGAAAGATAGAGATCCTTTATCTTTTGAGTTTGCAGGTTATCTAATGTAAATGTTATATTAGATTTTGCGTGCGTTTGATTGTTGGCTCCAGTCAAACTACTTTGCTACCTATGACCATAATAAACATGTATGAGATGCAATTTTTTTTTTTTATTATGAATCAAAGTAGGTATAATATTTAGTAAATATATACGATATATTTATACACTATCACCTATGAGAGAACGAAGATAAAAGTTATATAAATACCCTCGTCTAAATTCTAAGCCGTAACGTGAGTAGTTAAGAACTTACCATATGGTCCATCATCGTTATAGTCATAGGATTCGAATTACTTTAGACATATTTGTTGTGTTATCACAATGCCTGTTTAATTGTGAGGAGAGACTATGGCTATAACATTAGATACCTATTTGATTGGGGTAGAGGAACCATGTAGTTTTATTGTGCTATTCACAAAGACTGCATGCAAATTTATGCTCGTCTCGTAACGATGGTTAACTTAGACCAGAATTAGTGGCTTGTTGTGCTATCCACAAGGTCATTAAATCTTTGGGGACCGAAGCTATGATTGGTTACTGCAAGGAGTTGCAAATCCCATGAGATGGGTATTCTTATTTTACAGTTTTCTTGTGCTATCTACAAGGTTGTACTACAAGTCATTGAGATTCTGATCCCCACTAGGAGACTGTCGGCGTCTCCCATTTTGTATAGCTGATGGTTATACAGTTCGTCGAAAATTAGTGAGAGTTAAGATTTGATTAAAAGTCCACATCATGTTTTAAATTTAATAATTGAATATATGCTAAATAGATTACTTATCTTCTGTAGAAAAATATGTTGTCGAATAACCATCTCCATGACATACTTGATGTCAATCTTTTGACTAGCCTAAACTACTCGAATTGGCTCAGAAACCTGAAGAGTGTCTTCAAATCTGATCACAATGCCTACGTCCTTAGAGTTGATTCTCCTGCTAAACAGGCATTAAATGCCCCTGAGGCAGAGATGATCGTGTACGATAAAAGATCGAAAGACAAAGGCAAATGAGTAGTAAAGGGTGATTGCTTCTACTATAAACAGAATAGTCACTGATAGAGGAACTACAAGGAGTTCCTTAGCGATAAAGTTCATGGAAAAATGAAACTATCAGAAGCTTCAGATATCTATATGGTAGATATCAACTTGTCAATTAGAGATTCCACATCTTGGATATTAGATAACGGATGTGCTTCTCATATCTGTCATGATATGCAGATGCTAACAAGTAAACGTAAGCTGAGAAAAGGTGCGCTGGAATTGAGGATAGGAAACAGTGCAAAAGTTGCGACGGTTGCTGTAGGAAGAACAAACTTTATGTTTCTATCGGGAGACGTCTTATCATTGGTAGATTATTATTATGTTTCTAGCATAATACAGAACATCATTTCTATATATTGTTTGGATAAGATGGGATATAGGTTGACTATTGAGAACAAAAGTTGTTCGATTTATTACAGTAATAAATCAATTGCTTCGGCACTTTTAGTCAACGATCTATATGTATTAGATGTTTCTTACTACAATCTTCACATTGATAAGACTCTTAAGAATATGAAGAATAAGCCATCCCACCTATTAACCTTTATTCTTCTCCTATTTTCCAATCAAAGTGGCACTAATGAATTCAAACGGTTGTCGACCATAATAAGCCCGTGATAGACTCAATTCAAAACCTTTTAAATCTTAACCTGTTAAATTTTGGCCAAACCATGGTGATAGAGTAATACTTGCTTGACGAAAGGCTAATGTAATAAACTGAGTCATTTTATAATGTAAGATGTTATTGGTCTACATAAGTAAGTGGCACATGAGTTGGATAGTTTTCTTTATGAGTGAGTTAGATAAACATTAAATGTGGTGTAAGATTTTGAACATGACAAATATATTTTGGGCAAACGTGACATTTCCCATGCTCCTCCATCCGAGCTTATTAGGCTCCCCCTCTCCTTGCTGCGATTGCGCACGAGAAGCCCTAGCCATGGCAAAGGACCGAAACGGGTCTCTTCTCCGCGGAGAAGGAAAATACGAGGCCGCTGGAGCAAAAGAGTTCGTCACAACACCCTTCTTGCCCATATCCTTCTCCTTCTTCCTCTTCTCCTCCTCCTTCGCCCTCCTCCTCCTCTCCTTCTCCTTCCTGCGCCTCTCTTTCTCATGCTCCCTCTCCTTCCTCCTCTGCCTCCTCCGATTCGTACGGGGATTCTTCCGAGCAGGATTCCAGCACCGGGGACTCTGCTTCGGAGGAGAGCGAGGGGGAGGTGAGGCGCAGGAGGAGGCGGGAGAGGAGGAGGAAGGAGAGGGAGCATGAGAAAGAGAGGCGCAGGAAGGAGAAGGAGAGGAGGAGAAGAGGAAGAAGGAGAAGAAGGAGAAGAAGGAGAAGGATCTGGGCAAGAAGGGTGCTGTGACGAACTCTTGGGGGAAGGATGGGGTGATCAGGGAAACAGACATGTGGTGAGTCCTCCGCGCCGTTATGCCAATTCTGTCCTTCACCACCGCAAGAAATGCTTATCTTGGACCGCTGTAGCATCACCTAAGGGTTTGTTCTTCTAGCTTGGGAAAATTTGGCCACCATTTCTTTTTCCCATTTGCAAAGAACCTTTTATGCAGGCATTTGGTTATCTGCTGCATTTTCCCGTTTTACGTTATCACTTCCTTTTTTATTTTTTACTTTGGACATTTAAAGAAAACTAGTTTTAGAAGATCACAAAACTACTGTTTAATGGGAGTCTGAAACGAGAATTTCATTAGTGTTTATTGATTTGCAAAATTGCACACTTCAGGGAGTTGAGAGGTAATTGTCGTTTTTTTTTTCTTCTCAATCTTTTGCAGGAATAAGCGACCAGAGTTTACTGCATGGCTAGCTGAAGTCAAAAAGGTGCTTTTCTTACTAAAGGCATAATAATATTGGTACATATTACTTGGTAGTTAATGGGGCGTTTGGTTGCATTATAGGTTCTATATAGTTTCATGACAAAAAGTTATAGCCATAGAAGATTCACGATAGCTTTAAATTACAAGACATCTGATTATCACGTTTGGTAAAAATATGATAAATTTTAAAAATTACAATGAACTGTTTGGTACTGCTTTTAAATAAATCTTATAATCTTCAAGTGCTTCCCAAACACTCCATACACATTTGAAAAAGCATATTTTGCATTTCACAAACTGTGTATTGATTATATGTCATTCAACAATTTTGAATCACAATTTTTCTACGAAACCTGCTACCACTCAATACACATTTAGAACTTTGCACAATATATTGATGAACAAGTGCAAAAATGAAACATAATTGTTTCTATCAAATACACAACGTAAGATGTCCTTGGGATATCTTTACTATAAGAAAAAGTTGAATAAATATGGTAGAATAGTATATGAGGCACTCTCGGTTGTACAAGATAAATTAGTCAATATCAGCTAGAATCAAACAATGCCCCTTTCTAATCATAACATCTGAATGTAGGATGAAATAAAATAGAGAAAAACATTTTTCTGGTTATTAGCAATAAAAAAATTATTCAGACCCGAAGATAAATAGGACGATCATGCCTTGGTGGTATGATTCATGCTGGGCAAAACATTTAAACAAGACATGTTTAAATCTTTGGCTATGCAAAATAACAAACAGGTGACAGGCAGTGCACAACAATCACAAAACAGCACAACCAACTATCACCAACCTCTTGCGGCTATACTGAGCAAACTAGAGAGCATGTCCCTTTCATTCGATTGACCTATTCCTTAACGACCACCCAGAGAAGAGCTTTAGCAGGGCAACGATGGAGATGGAGCCCAAAACAACATTGCCAGGCAGGGGAGGATCAATCAGCATGCTGTAATAGCTGGGTAGACGATGCAAGCGCAATGGGTGGTTTGGCCTCCACCCGAGCCTATGACAATGCTGGACTCTTCCTCAATGACTGTGGAGGATGCTATCGCGCAGCTCTGACCAACGGTGACATGTGATCGGAGATAGAGATGGAGATAAGAGAATGTGTCAGTGGTGAAGGAATGGGGTTAGACAGGGGAAACCCTCTGTTGTCATCATCATTGTCTCTGCTATCTGCTCTCTCGTCAGTTCTCTCCTGGGTGCTGCCAAAGCATGCCACTGCACTGCCGCCGGGGGGCACTGACTTCTAGTGCAGCAAGGATGATACCTAGTATCAGTGGCGGACGCAGAAATTTGATCCAATGGGGTCCTCATATTGAGTACTGTCCACCGAATCTGAGCCTAACTCATTTAAGTTAAGCCCACTTAATTAAATAAGCTCAAAGCCAGTCCATCAACAGCCCTACAAAACCAGTCCTCTTCAAACCCAAAGCCCACCCGCCCAACTGCAACATGCTTACCCATTAGTCCGATATCGGCTGCGTGAAAAGTTTTTGGTGGCTTATATCCTTTAGCTGAATACACATGTTCAAGTTGCTGCTATTCCAGCCCTTGTTACTCGTGTTGTTTCGTATGTTTGTTGTGAACTTGGGGGACTTAAATGAAGTAATAATGTTTATTTTGATGCGAGCCAACTCATGAGTTCGATCAAACTCGGGTTCGGCTAGTTTATTGAAAGGACTTGGCTCGTTTAGGCAAACGAGTCGAGCTCAACTCAGAGCCGAGCTCGAGCAACTCACGAGTAGCTCGGCTCATTGCCAATCTTAAGTGGGGTCCTATAGTGAGTCAGTGGAATCTTAGATACCCAAACTTAGAGTGGGCCTATTAAACTGCCAATCCTGAGACCCCACAGCCCAAAGACTAGATCCGCCACTCTACTATGGCATACAGCTGTGGGTGGAGGGGAAGGGGCTACCTGGCAGCGAGGAGGAGGAGCATTTACTACCTGCAGGTGATGTGCTAAAACTTCCCAGAGGTGTGCGACGAGAGTTCCGGGCCTGGAGGAGTTCGTCGGGGGTCGTTGAGGACTTGACTCCACCCAAGTTCACATGATAAGGAAACAAAAAAAGAGGGGTCTACCTCTTTTTTTCCTCTTGTATTTTGTGAAAGGATACCCTTTCAAAAAAAGAAAGGGTTTTGAAAGGGTATCCTTTCACAATATATTTTGATCAGGCACGCCAAACACCTTTTTCTAGTCACTTTCATTATAAAAATATATTTTTATAAAAAAACTCTCATTATGATACACACTCCATCAGTTTTAACATATTTTTAGGATGTGTACACTGCCACAATTAAATGAAAACATAGCAATGTATGCAATATGCATACAGCTGCCATACCATGTATGCACACAGCTGCCACATAGGTCTTCTCATTAAAATGAAGTGCGTATACAACCAAGCTGAGGGGCTTGTGGAGGCGGAAGCCATAGTCTTCAATGGCATATTACAACCTTGCTAAAATGGTGATCATTCAACCTTCAAATAAGGATTCTCTTATTACAATGTTGTCCAACTCCTAACTAGTTCCTAGCCTTGCCAAAATGGTGATCCTTCAACCTTCGAAGAAGGATTCTCCTATTACACTGTTGTCCAACTCCTAACTAGTTCTCCAGCCTTGTCAAGATGGCGATCCCTCAGAGTTTTATTGACTAGAAATAGAGGACTACAACATTATTGATTTAACATGCCCTATACTTGATAATTGGGTCGCATTATCTGAAATTATGAATGGCTATGTGTTCTTGTTGCCAGCGAGGCTGTTTTCAAACATAATTTAACCTTCCAAGGCTTCATGCATCAATGTTATTGTTCCATGCTGAGGAACATGTGTTGGGATGAACACTTTTTTGGAAGGACGTATTATGCTTCAGCACTCCCTGATTTGATCTTGTTAAACATCACATCCGTGTTCTACTTTTATCTATACAATGTTTCTAACATAATGAATCTGGTAGAGTACATTTGATTGCCTATGCAATTATGTATGACTGTATGTGGGTGTAAGCCAGCATGGTATTTGACTAAGTATACATTATTGTAAATCGCATGCCTGTGCAACCTAGGGATGTGCACAGTTTTTTTTTGGAAGGTGACCAAGGTCACATTTCATTAATAAAAGTAGATGCAATACAGGATGTGCACAGTTTTTGTTCTTCCCCAAACCAAAGCAGACTGGACTACTTACAGAAATTAGATTAAACCCTCTGGAAATTTTTTTCCTGTTTAAATTGTAATTTACATTTTTGTTATATTTTTACATGTTTTTTAGGTAAACTAAAAAATCTTAATAACAAATATCTTTATCCGATACACATGTAGGTATATATGCATATGTAACAAAAAAAAATCATGATAATATGCATGCACGTAGACACGTCCGCATGTGCGTGCACGCACAACACATAAAAGTCAAATGGATTATTTTCTTATTAAAAAAGTTGATCGATCATTGTGTAAAGATTGTAAAGTCATACCTGGGGAGAGTCTAATCCCTCAAGATATGATTTTAGTAATGGATGTTTATATCCAAAAGTTGAAGATGAAGAGTATAGTGAATATATGTCATAAAATTAAATGATAAAATTTAAAAGAAGATAATTTAGATGTCTTAAAAAAAAAAAAGGGATTCAGATGGAGAAATTAACATAATATGGAATAGAATGACTAATTGTATAAATAGAGTAGCAAAAAAAATCTTAGGTGAATCTAAAGGTAAAAAGATTTTTAGAAAAGAGACATGGTGGTGGGATGATGAAATTAAAAAATCTATTAACCATAAAAGAGAATGCTTTAAAATGTGGCAAATGAGTAAAAATGATCAAACCTTCAAAGACTAGAAAAATTGCAGTAGCCGAGGAATGTATCTTTAGCATGAAGCATCATAGGAAGAAAGGTCTTGTGTTGAAGCTTAACTTTGAGAAGACTTATGACATGGTTAATTAGGGGTGCGTTGAACCTTTTTTTTTTTGTCCTAATGCACATACAATGGGTTTTTACAAATCTATCTGTATATGCATGTTTGCATGCAAAAGGAAAAGAATCTATGCTGAAAAGAATCTATGTTATGTTATCAAAGGCGATCGTCTCGCTCGCCTAGGCGATGAAAAAGGTTGAGGCGAGCGAAGAGCGTTTCGCCTTGCCTCATGTTCGCCTCACTCACTAGGCACTTGCCTATAAAGTCTATGTCACATGTTTGTTTCTTTTTTAATTATGTGGTACTGCTTTTCTTATTTTTAATTATTCCAAAGTGAATGCCTCTTTTAACAATGTCTAATACCATTTTTCTCTTACATGCTATTGTAGACACGCTAATTTTGACGTCATTTTGAATAAATTTCATATCATACAATAATGCCTCGAAATGGTCTGATAATTAATTATTAATTAATTTTTATTAATCTTTTTAAGTGTCGGATTTAACAGATGTGTTTAAGTTAATCAATTGAATTGGTTTTAACTCAAATTTGAGTTAAAATATGAAGAATTCTAAAAGACGTCTACCCAAGTGGACGCCATTTAGACTTTATTCTTATTTTAACGTTTAAATTTGAATTTTAATTAATTAATTAATTAACTAAAAGGCGTCTGGACATGTCGACGCGTTTTAGGTTTCCTAGGCTGTTTCTACTTCTCCTCCGGATGTTTATCCTTATCTTAATTAGTCTAAAAGACGTCTACATAGATGGACGCGTTTTAGCTAATAAAGATAAAGATAAGTTTTCCTGGATATTTATCCTTATCTTAATTAATCTGAAAGGCGTCAGCCAAGGTGGACGCGTTTTAGATAATTACAGATAAAGATGAATTAATTAGTATTTATCTGTCGGTTAAGATGGATAAATTCGGGATTTTTCTATGTTAATCTCGAATGCAAGAAATGCCTATAAATACCCTGCATGTTGAAGAGAAAAAAAAAAGAAGAAGAGAATTGAATTGAGTTGAGCCATAGCGTTATAGTGAGTTGAAGATCGAAGCAACAACGTCGTAATGCCGGAGCGCTGCCATTTCCAGAAGTCGACGTCCCTTTCAAGATCTTCATCCTTTCAAAGCTTCAACCGACTGGGCATAAGTTTTTTTCATTACTGCATTTGCATTTTTCATCTTCATTAATTTCATTCTTCACATTCACTTCATGCAAACACACACCACAGTATAATCTTTCAAAACCTACTTGATCTAAGGGGTTTCAAAGCCATTAAACAAGTGAGTTTGCTGTTTTAAATATGCTTAACATCATGATTAGTTCAGATACTGCTTCTACTTAAATTCTCATCATAATTCTTCTTTTTTCTGTTTCTGTCTCTGCTGCACTCAACAACAACAAGAGATCAAAAGGGGAAATCAAGCACAACTTCTGGACGATCCTCAACTTCAAATTCAACAGCAAGAATAAGAAGCAAAGAAATGGCTCTCTTTCTTCAGCCGGCTGAGGAAGGGGAACCAAGGACTCAATCTTCCGTGTTTGAAAGGTAGGCGATCATATCTCTTTTGAAACTTTTTAGTTAAAAGTTTTTGGCGATCACCGCACTTTAGTTGCTGTTTTTAATAGGTTAGTTTACACTAAACAACATAGATATTTCATGTTAATCACACGGTCATTCTAAGCACCTACAGCTTTTTTGGCGATCACGGTGGGACTTGGTCTCGCCATCTTTTAGTTTCTTTTTGTTCTTGCTATCATCATATCGGGCACCCACGGTGCACCATTTGTGTCTCTGGACACATCCTCACCAATTGGTGAGTGTTTAGTTTAATTAATTTCTCTCGTGCACCACGTGCACACCCCAGTGGCAAGATCTTGCCCCCCCTTGATTAACTCAAAAAGCTGTTTTTGTGATAAAAATGATGTGTGATTGATTGTTTTTCTAGTTGTTTAGTTAGTAAATCATCCTGTTTAAAATCTGGAACTAAAAATTTTGCATGAGTCGATTGTTTACTGCTTTTTACCTTGTTTAAGGAGGATTCAACCCAGAAAATCCTCCTGGAAAACTGTTTCTGCGAACTGAAAAGCGTCCAGGATAGCTGACGCGTTTCAAACCGCGTCAACACCCCTAGACGCCTTTCAGGCTTCACAGTTTCTCTGTTGTCTGCATCTGCTTCTGTGAAAAATTAAGTTCTGTTTTGAATAGCGTCGACTATTATCGATGCGATTCAGACAGTTTCTTAATTTTTTCAGTTTTCAGATTTCTGTGTTTTGAGTGCTAGCTACCTATTACTTACTAAGCATTAGAGGCCATCCAGGCCACAGGACATATGCATTGAGGCTAATACCCTCCTCTTCTTAGGAACACATTACTCGACGTCAGTAACTCTCTCTGATTGGGTTGGTCCCTTGATCAGACTAGAGAAGTTGACGTTGAGACCTCCATAAGTCCCCAAAATCAAGGTATTCCTCCTTGATCATCGGGTTGGTTGTACCAATTGAAGTCCTGGTTAGATTCTGAAAGCGTTGTGAGAGAAAGCCTTAGAGAATAACGGTGGAAATTGAACTGAAACTAGGATCCTTTCCCTGAGCGAAATTGTGGTTTAATCCAATTCAAATAACTCAACAAGGAATCCTAAAATCACGTTAAGCATCCACTTGTTTGATTAATCTCTGTACAACTTGTTTGATTAAATCTTTGAAAAGGGAATCTAACATCATGTTGCTACGATCAGGTAGGGACTTGAGTGTGGCTCCAGACGCCATGGTTAATTACGAGGGAGATGCTAATGCCCCTCAGGATTCTGAATACAACTATGAGAGTGGGAGAGATGCTGATGCCTCCCGTAGTTCTATCCCCATTCCATATCGTCTAGATGGGAATGTTCGGACACCTCTTTTGCATCCACGTGATCAATATCCTGATCCTCCTCCGCATGAATATGCGATCCCTAATCCTGATTTTGAGGGGGACATGAATCAGAATGATCCCTCACCCTCTGATCCTACGGATCTCATCAATGCTCTGGGAGTTCTTGCCTCCCGGTTGGACCCTCAGCAGTTCGAGGCGATCCAGTCTATTTTGAAGGGGAAGGCACCCATGCAGCCTGCCGAGCCGAACCCTGTGGCTCCCCCTGCTGTTCCTCAGCAACCTTCTTTTCCTCCTCCTTATATCCATCAGGCCGTGGAGGGCCTTCATATTACTTCTCGGCCAGCTGGGCCGCAGCTTTCATCATCTAGGCAACCGGCTAGACCACAAACGCCTGCTTATCAAAATGCCCTCGGGCATGGCGGAAGGTCTACCGGACCTCCCCTCTATTGTCCACCCTGTCCAACGTACTCTAGGCAGCAGGCCTACCAAGTACCTCCTCCTCCTCCTCCTCCCAAGCAGATCTGACCACACAAACGCTGCTGGCCAAAATGGAGCGTATGGATGAGCAATTTAATAACCTCCAGAAAATGATGGGGGTCAAAGCTGTGCCAGAGATCAGTCTACCGAGCCTGCCAGTATTCCATCTGCCACCCTCTGAGATGCCAGTGTACCGAAAGTACAACGGTACTGGTAACCCCTTCACACACCTGAAGGAGTTCATGTATGAATCCTCTTTCTGGCAGAATGATAAGAGGTCGTTGGCCTTCTTGTTCAGGAGATCTCTAGAGGGACCAGCCCTCGAGTGGTTCTTTTCCCTGGAACCCTCAGAAGTAGAGGATTACGGTATCGTTTCACGCAAATTTATTCAACGGTACCAGGACAGAGTTGCACCCTCCTTGTCTATCACGGACCTCATTGCAGAAAAGATGAAACCTGATGAGGAGTTTGTCAGTTTTGCTGACAGGTGGCGGGGTCTGGCTGAAAAGGTGAAGGATCACTTGTCCGAGTCCGAACAAGTGAAGATGTTAATTTCCAATGCCACGCCTCAGTTCAAGCTCGTCCTCTCCTTGAACAATTTGACTAACATGGCAGAGCTCTATGAAAGAGCACGGTACTGCCAGAATGCTTTCAAGGACGCTACATTCTCTAGCATCTTTGATCCTCATAGACCTAGCAGGCCTCCGCCTCGGAAGCCTGCAGTGCCGAACTCTTCCAGCACAGGTCCGACTACCGAGGGCACGCTCTCTCATGAGCAAGTGAGTACCATGAACAATAACTCGCCCCAGTTCGTGAGGAGTCAGCAGTAGTACCAGAGGCCACAGCAGCAAGGGTACAGACAACAGCAGAACCCCCAGTACCAACAACAGTATCAACGGCCCCAGCAGCCGAATCAGAATCAGAACCAGCAACAGCTACAGCAACAGCTGCAACGGCAACAGCAGTACCAGCAACCCCAGCCGAAGCAGTATCAGAACCAGCAACAGCCACAGTACCAACCACGCGCACCGCCGGCGTACCACAATGTCCCTCCTCCTGGTGACTACAACCAGCAGAGGAGACCTCCAGGCCCGAAAAGGGTAGAATATCCGGCACTCCCAGAATCCTTGGCCGATATCTTCAGTGCTTTAATGGCGGCTAATGCCTTGGTTTTGCCAAGGGAAAAGGCCGTCTGGCCTCAAAATGCCGATACGTCCAGGTATTGCTACTTCCATAGGCAACCTGGGCACACCATCGACACCTGCTTCCAATTCAGAGATTATATTCATGATCTCAATGAGCAGGGCGGCATAGACTGGGAGGAAATGAAGAAATATATATCAGCCCTGAAGGTGAGGAGACCGCAACAGCAGCAGCAGCAGCAAGCAAGACCACCGGCACAAGCAGCAGCACCACCCAACATGGGCATAGTGCAGAATCCACTCCCGGAGCACCAGAACCAGAACCAGGTTGCTCCCATTCTAACGAACAGCCAGTCTGAGGCTGGTCGTGGGCAACAATGGAGGATAGAGGACTCTTCCTCTCTTTATTCAACGGGTCACATTCAAAGTACTGCAGAGCGACTACCACGCCGCACCATCCACATACTCAGACCACAACCCGTCACCATCACCCCTCTACCCACACCCACATATCACTCGCCCTCACCCAATAACCCACTACCACTACCCACCTTCCTTAGACCCATTACGCCCCGCACTCCTACGCCTCCATCATATACCCCTCCGCAAACCAATAACGCGCCCCTTTTACCATCTAGGCCACTATTACGCGTACCATTTCCTACTTCACCCATTACCACTACCACCTACCCAGATATGCCCCAACCATCCAGACCACTATTACGCGTACCATTCCCCACTTCACCAACCGCGTACCCATCTACCATCCAACCATCTAGGCCTTTAATCCGCATCGCGCCATCACCAACGCCACCACCTACGCATCAACCCTCCGCACCGCTTACGCCACCCGATTCTGCGGTACTCAAGGTGTCACCCGGATCCTCCACGGTCGAGGAACATGCGCTCCGGAGTGGAAGGATTTTCAACAAGGTCTTTCCTCAGTCCACAGTCAGAGACGGCCCATCACAGCCGACTGAGGAAGCCCATAATGAAGAGAGTGCACCAGGCACTCAATATGACTTGTTGAAACATCTGGACAGAACACCGGCACGGATCACTGTGCTTGAATTGATTAAGAGGTCCAAGATTCACCAAGAAGCCTTAATGGAATACCTACAGAAGGTGATGGTTAACGAAGACGTGCCGGTAGAGAAAATTGCAGCACTACTAGTTCCTCAGGGGGATCGGCCCTCAATTACATTCCACACATCGGAACTAGCACCACCAGCCGCCAGAAGCATGGCTCTGAGCATCACGGTCAATATCTGCAAAAAGGCCGTGGATGCATGCCTGGTTGATACAGGGGCTTCAATTAATGTTTTACCTCCGAAGACCCTGGAGCTATGCGGTGTGCCCAAGGAGAAATGGCTGCCTAGCCCCATCTCAGTTACGGCATATGACAATTCTACCCGTTCCCCTCTGGGAATGGTTTATTTAAAGGTGGAGCTAGGTCCAGTAAGTCATGCAGAGGTCGAATTTCATATTCTAGAAATTGACCCTTCCATAAATGCCATTCTGGGACGTCCTTATATTAAAACTCTTGAGGCGATTCCTTCTACGAATCACCAATGCCTCAAATTCCCTTATAAAGGACGAATTATTAAAGTGACGAGCATGCCGATCCTTGCTGCTGCTCATACATTGAATATTAAATCTGCTGTTTTACCTGGCCGACAACCTTTTCTATCGGTATTACAGGTCTACCGTCCAGTGGCTGATCCTTTGAAAGCCGCTACCATTTCTCCATACCCATTAAATGCTATCAAAAGGGGGAAGTGCATGAGTACCCCAGGATGGAGAATCATGATGAAGAACGGCTACGAGCCTGGGAAAGGTCGGGGCACACAGTTGCAAGGCAGGACCACTCCTGTTAAAGATCATCGGGCAGTACCTGGAAGCGGTCTGGGCTATAGGCCGAGGAAACTGAAGCAAGACAGGGTTCAGCAAGAAGATGGTCAAGAAATCTTGGAAACAATGTCTACACCACTGAAAGAAGGCCGAGATCCCTTAACATGGACTCTATATACACACTTTGTGAAAGGGCCCATACTTAGTCACGACAACACGGTGGTCATTACTTCATGTTTTGACTTCCATGACATATATGGGAGGGATTTGGCCAGACATTGTTCCGAACTACTTACGTACCAATCCTTGGAGGCTCTGCGGCCTATGAAAAGGAGAAAATTCCATGACCCTGAATGCGAATGGTACAGGTGGTTCGATCTGAGGGACCTATACATAGCACTGAACAGATTATTCCTGGATCCTGCAGAACCCAAGTGGCCACCGCAGATCGACGAGCTAATTGAGAGCCCTGGCGCAATCTTTGACAAGCGGATACTGCTATCTGAACAAACTGATGAAGGGGAGCCAGATGACCCCTATGAAGCTGGTTATACAACAGATCTGCTCTGGAGGGGGACATATCCTTCACATGTCCTAATGCTCCATACTCTATTTCGCATACTGCTCTTGACCCCGACTTGGTCGCGGGTCATAATTGAAGATATTCCACGGGCTCCGCCCATTATGATTACTCTGTCCCCTCGGGACTTTATTCCACAACCTCCTCTCGACCTAGAGAGGATGTATGATCTGATCTGGGACATATTGCTATATGATCCCCCTAATCCCCTGGCCTTGGTGCCGCTTCCTCCGTCTGATTCCCCTTCCATTTGTATTCACTCCTGCTTCATGTATAATTCCTCCGATATCCAAAAAAAAACGCCAATTTTACAACAAATTCTTCCCAAATCATTATCGAGGAAACATCTTACTTGTCCGATTACACCCCATCGCGCGGGTCCGTCGGTCAAGATTCTCTCCTAGATCTACTCTGTCCCTCCCCACGGGAGGATTCCCCTGTATTTCCACTTGTATCCCAGGATTTTCATCCTGCTTCATCTTCATTAGGTTATGATAGACAGTTTAGTGAAGTTAGGAAGTCTAGTTTTAGGCAGGTTAGTCAGGTTAGGAAGTCTAGGAAGCCTAAGGGTAGGCAAATTCTAGAAAGATACCTCCAGGATTTGGCTGATAAATGTTCTTTTTGCTCTTTAATCCCTCAGCTTTTAGAAGATCCAATTCAGATGCCAGAAGATTGTACAGATGATGAGTCAGTCAATGATGGGTACGGGGTATGTGAGTTAGTGCATGAAAAGGATCCCATTGTTGAAGATGAGGAAGATGATGAGGACGCAGCTGAGGCGTATGCCAGTGGAGTGAAGAGATTTGATGAACCTTCAGCTGCCGTAGAAGAGCCCACCAAAGAAATAAACTTAGGGACTGAAGACGAACCTAAGGTTGTCCTCGTTAGTAAAAATCTTTCTACGGAGGATGAGAAGGCAATGGTACAAGTGCTTAAGGATTATAAGGACACTTTCGCCTGGAGTTATGAAGATATGCCGGGGTTAGACTCATCTTTAGTTGAACACAGGTTAACATTAAAGGATGGAGCTAGTCCGGTCAAGCAGAAATTAAGGCGATTCCACCCACAAATGGCTTTAAAGATGAAGGAAGAGGTCGATAAATTACACAAAGCCAAATTCATTAGAGTTGTCCTTTATCCACAATGGGTGGCCAACATAGTCCCGGTTATGAAAAAGGACGGGAAGGTCAGAATTTGCATTGACTTCCGCGATCTGAACCGGGCATGTCCTAAAGATGATTTTCCATTGCCTCATATTGATGTACTCATCGATAACACTGCTGGCTATGAAACGTTATCGTTTATGGATGGATTTTCAGGATACAACCAGATTAAGCTGGCAGAAGAGGGTCAAGAGAAGACTTCATTCACTATACCTTGGGGAACATATTGTTATGTTGTCATGCCATTTGGATTGAAGAATGCTGGAGCCACTTATCAAAGGGCTATGATGGCAATATTTCATGACATGATGCATATAGATTTGGAAGTGTATGTGGATGACTTATTGGTTAAGTCTAAAACGAAGGCTGAGCATGCCAAAGTTTTGGCAAGGGTATTAGAGAGATCGAGAGAATATCAGTTGAAGATGAACCCCAAGAAATGTGTATTCGGGGTATCTTCAGGGAAATTGCTTGGATTAATTGTCAGCAAACGGGGAATTGAGATCGATCCCAATAAGGCGAAGGCTATCAGAGAAATGCCACCTCCCAAAAACTTGAAAGAATTAAGAGGATTAATCGGGAGGTTACAATTTATTCGCCGTTTTGTCTCCCAGCACTCACAAAGGTGTAAGCCGTTTTACGAGCTTACCAAGTCAGGAGTCAAATTCAATTGGGACGATAAGTGTCAGGAGGCATTTGATGGATTAAAGGACTATTTGGCAAGTCCTCCTGTTTTGAGACCACCATCTTCAGGCAAACCATTGATACTTTATATTTCAGTCCTGGATGATGCAGTGGGGGCTGTTCTAGCACAAGAAGATGAAGAAGGAAAGGAGAGGGCAGCCTACTATCTCTCCAAACTTCTCAACCCCGCTGAACAGAGATACACGGCGATGGAGAAAACATGTGCAGCATTAGTTTGGGTTGTGCAGAAATTGAAGCATTATTTTCTGGCCCATGAAGTCCATCTCATCGCTAGGATGAATCCGATCAAGTTCCTTCTGGAGAAATCTGTTCTTATTGATAGGTTAGCGCGATGGCAAAGCTTTCTATCTCAATTCGATATTATTTACATTCAACAGAAAGCGATCAAGGGCTATGCCATAGCAGAACATCTCGCTCATCATCCCCTTCCTCGATTTGATCCAGTGCGATCAGAGTTTCCGGATGAGGAACTGATGTCCGTAAATCAAATCAGAGATGATATGTGGACTCTGCATTTTGACGGAGCTCTGAATTCTCATGGAAAGGGGATCGGAATCGTTCTGTTATCACCTGAAGGTGTCACCATTCCACAAGTCTTTCAGCTTGACTTTCCAGTCACTAACAACATAGCTGAATACGAGGCACTTCTTGCTGGTCTCGAGGCTGCTCATTTCCATGGTGCAACCAAACTCAGGATTGTGGGTGATAGCCAATTAATTCTTCGCCAAGTGCTGACCAAGTATCGAACTCTTGATCCCAAGCTCAAGCCATATCAAGAACTTACTTCTGCTTACTCAAAGCTTTTCACAAAATTGATCTTTGTCCATGTCCCTAGAAATCAAAACATCCTAGCTGACGCTCTAGCTTCACTTGCATCTTCTCTTGATTTTCCAATCAGCAAGCAATCTGAATCAATCATAGTTCATAGGCGTCTTTCACCTGCCGTGAAAGACCCTTCATTTCTTAGAACTAAGGAGAAGTTGCTGAAGAAATTCAAAGATGGAAGTATTGTGGAGAAAAGAGAAATCATGTTGATGGAGCTGTTAGAAGAGATGGATGATGAACAGAAGCCATGGTATTATGAAATTGCAAAATATTGTGAAGATCAATCGTATCCTGAAGAAGCTACAACTGAGGAGAAGAGAGCTATCAGGAGAGTTGCTCAACGATACACCCTAGTTGGGAGAGCACTGTACAAAAGAGGTTTTGATGGAGTTCTTCTGAGATGTTTAGACGAAGATGAGCTTTGGAAGGTTATGGAAGGAGCTCATAGTGGAGTTTGTGGTGGCCATGTCAATGGACAGATGCTAGCAAAGAAGATCCTTAGACAAGGATTTTATTGGCCAACCATGGAAAAAGATTGTGTAGGATATGTCCGTAGGTGTGCCAAGTGTCAACTTCACGCCGACAAAATTCATTCTCCTGCATCTTCACTCCATCCTGTTTCCTCCCCATGGCCTTTCTCCATGTGGGCTTTCGACATTATTGGACCTCTTGGTAACCCAGATTCCGGCATCAAGCAAAAATTTTTCATTCTCACGGCAACGGAATACTTCACCAAGTGGGCAGAAGCTGAAGCATACGTGGAAATCAAGCATCAACCGTCTGCAAATTTATCATGAAGAATATCATCACAAGATTCGAAATTCCAAGTACCATCGTCACCGACAACGGACCGCAGTTCGTGTCACAGGAATTGAAGGACCTCTGCAACAGGTATAAAATTGCATTGCATCATTCATCTCCTTATTATCCGCAAGGCAATGGCCAAGCAGAGGCAACTAATAAGACTTTGATAAAAATTATCAAAAAGACATGTAAATCTAACAAATTCGCAGATTGGCCAGAAAAATTGGTTGAGGCTCTATGGGCCTACCGAACTTCAATCCGCACGCCCACTGGGCAGACTCCTTATTCCTTAACATTTGGAATGGAGGCGGTAGTTCCATATGAGATCCTTATACCGTCATTAAGAGTACAATTGAACAAAGAATTCTCTATTGATGAACATCGTTCAGCACTCCTTGCCTAATTGGAACTTTTAGACGAGAAAAGATGGTCAGCTGCTAATCATGCAAAAGCCTATCAAAACAGATTAGCACGTTTTTATCAAAAGAAAGTCATTGAACGAAAGTTCAAAGTCGGTGAAATGGTCGTTAAAAGAATTTTTGTAAAACCTGGTGGTCCGCGTTCTAAGCTCCAACCCAACTGGGAAGGACCTTATGTTGTATCACATGCTTTTCCTGGTAATGCTTATCGTCTTGTTAATGCAGAAGGAGAAGAGCTAAATCATCCATGGAATGGTTTACATCTTAAGAAATACTACCCTTAGGTTAAAGAGTCGATCAGTATGGTACAAAGACCAGTGGAATCAGAAAATTTATAAACTCAAATTTCTTTGTTAGTCTGAATAATTTAACTTCAAACCCATTACTGCACACACTGACACGTTTGATTCGTGAGTAACAAGAGATGCCAAGTCCTTAAGAATATCAAGAGCTTGACCAAAAGTATAAAGTACAAATCATTCCTTTTAAAGTAAAATTCTGTTTTACACTCGGCCCATGATGTCGGAACGAGGCTTAGAATAGACTACCAAGAATACCCGCCATCTTAGTAGGAGGCCGTCATAAAAAAAAGGGGAGATCCGTCCCGAAAAAAAAAAGAAAAGGATAGAAAAGCAAAAGCAAGGCAAAAAGCCAAATGTCAAATCAAAAGGCCAATACACTACAAACATTACATCAAGGCCATGAAATGAAACAAAAGGGAACGCAAGGTCGATAAATACCCCAGAAAGAAAATGACCGAACCCCAACAGATATTAGGGTTGGAAAGGAACATCTTTTTAAGTCTCCGGAACCTTCTCATGGGCTTTCTAAACTTACTCTTCTTTTCTTTCTAAAGAGGTCTACTTCAAGCTTAAGGAATGGCTTAGATTGACTAAGGGTCAAATCATCAAATGGGATCACGAATGGAAACACAAGTTCAAACACGATGGGTTTTAAGTTAAGTTGTTAAAGAACAATTTGGAAATTAAGTTAATAAATGAATATGATCTTTTGATCTAAGTACCATACTGGTCTTTTAGTCAAAAATTCAAAAAAAATTGCATATGTCAAAATTCAAAAAAAATGTATATGTCAAAATTCAAAAAAAATTGCATAGTCAAAAATTCAAAAAAAGTATATATGTCAAAAAAAAAAAAATTCAAAAAAAATGTACATTTTTCAAAATCTAAAAAAAATACATATTTCAAAACCCAAACAAAATGAATATTTCAAAACCACAAAAAAAAAAATATTTCAATTAGCATTTGCTTGTTGCATTTAATATGTTTCATTCCTTTTATTTTCAGTGAGCATCTGTTTGCTTGCATGTTGCATTTTGCTTAAGTCTGATTATTCTTATTACCTT
Source organism: Zantedeschia hybrid cultivar (assembly GCA_030544215.1). NCBI lineage: Eukaryota > Viridiplantae > Streptophyta > Magnoliopsida > Alismatales > Araceae > Zantedeschia > Zantedeschia hybrid cultivar. The sequence continues at coordinate 13,208,473 of JARZZO010000015.1, forward strand.
TGTTAATGAAGGCCATGCCCCTTGATTATTTATTCAAGGAAAAGATTGATTGACCATTTGTTTGGTCAGGCAAGGGGCTAAGCCTAAATAGATACTTAACCTGTTTGTTAAGTGTTGTACAGGATGCCAGATAAGCACAGGAACACGAAATTGGAGCCCAAAAGTTTCATGTATATATCAAAAGTGTTTTATACATGATATGTGAAAGGAAAAGAAGTACATAAGCCCTCAAGACTGGCTCTCCCCTCCGCCCTCATCTAACTGGCTCTGGGCCTCGTCAGGTGCGTCTGGTGCTGGTCCTCGGCTGGGAGGTGGAGGTGGCCCCATCGTGCTCGGCCCCGCCTGGCCAGAAGACACGGCAGCGCTGGCGGTAAAAGCGCTCGTCATACCGCGCTCCTGCGCACGCTGTCGAGCACGCCTGTGCCTCTCCTCCACACTCCGGCGCTCGTGCTCTGCAATGCCAAGCTGGACCCGAAGAGCGGATATCTCAGCATCCATCCTCTGCCGCTCCTGCCTCTCCCGCTCTCGTTCCTCGTTGATGACCTCCAAGCGAGTCTGGAGGCGCGCAAGATCTCCAACCGAAAGTCGGGCCACCTGCTCCTCTAGAGCTCGGATCCGTTCTGCATCAGCCTCGACACGAGTCGCTGTAGCATAGGCATCCGCTTCAGCCCTCTGAAGGGCTTCTTGGAGCTCAGCAACCTGCAGAAGAAGATTTTGTTAGTTCAAGACAATCAAGTAAGTCAAGTCAAATTCAAAAATCAAAACTTACCCGAGCAGCACGGTCCTCCTCCGCAAGAGAAGCCCGGTGGATGGCAGAAGCGAGCTGACTCTGGAGGTCAGCCAAGGCAGCATCATGTGCGGCGAAGGATGATGAAGAAGAAGCTCCATAGGTAGGGGGAGCCGCCTGGGTGTAGACGGCTCGCTGCACCAAAAGAACACTGTCAGTGGTTAATCGCCAAAACAAATAATTAATTAAAACATGCATTCATATTCATTCATACATACCAGATCGAAGAGCTCTTTCTGGACCTGTTCGAGCTGGGCCTCAGCATCATGTAGTCGGGCCCGGAGGTCGATGATGACCGCATCACGAGCATCCTGCAAATCACATATACATTCACCAACATAAATCAAGATAATAATAAAATTAAAGACGCATGAATGCATACTTACATCGAGTGGTCGGAGGAGCCGCAGCTGGTCGGCATAATGAACCCGGTACTGCTGGAGGTAGCCCTCGCTACTCTCCGCACGGGACTCTACTCTGATGCCCCGACGGTGCCAGTCCTCGTACTGCTCCGGGAACTTGGCACGCCAGTCGGTGAGGAATTGCTTGCCCCTCATGCTCCTCCCCACACCCTCCGGGACCTCTTCATCTATCCATTCCTGATGGAGACCCAACGTCCTCATCACGAGCCGGAGGCGGAGGGGCTCGATCTCGTTGAGGCAGTGCACCCACATCTGCCTCCCAAATCGCCTCCTGCCAGCCGTCACCCATGGCTGACCTTCCTCGTTCATACCCAGATACGGGCGCCAGATCACCTGCATATAGATTAGATGCATTCATAAATAAATTGCATTTAAGGAATAAAGAATTGCATTTAATAAAAAAAATTGAACAAGTTAAAAACTTACCAATAGCTCTGGATAATCTAGAAACTGACGGTGGAGGGCCGTCAGCTGATGGTGCTGCGGAGCTGTGTCCACAATTGGCTGCCAACGGCAGGCCAAGGGGACGGCATCTGGACGAACAATTCGCGCTCTGCCGAGCGGAAAATAGTGGTAGCTCCACACCTGCATGCATAAACATATAAGTTAGAAAAAGCATCATATCATATTGCATATCATGAATAAATAATAAAACATTTAATACCTGGAGGAACGGCGAGAAGCCGCTGACAGTAGTCTCGCGGTCCGGAGTGACCGCGGATAGATCTGCAAACAGGTGGGCCAGGAGGGCCGCACCCCAAGCGTATTCCCCTAAGCTATCTAGATCATCTAACAGATACAAAAATCTACAGTGGATATGGTCGCCCTTCGTACCGAAGAGCAACCGGCCGAAGAAAAAGACAAGAAAGACCCTAAGCTGTCGGTCTACCTCCTCTACCTGGCTAGGATCCCTACAGTAGATGGCAGAGGACGACTCTGCTAGCCTGTCCCTAAACTCCTCCCGGGTCTCGTTAGACCGACGCCGGGGCTCGTCTAGACCTAGGGCAGCTTCTACTTCTACCCTGGGGACCATCCTGGATTCTCTGCCCATGCTAGACACCTCTATCCCTAACAAGGCCTCTGCCAATCCTCGATAGTCGGGGTAAGTCACCCCACTCACCGGTCGGCCCTCTACCCGGAGGCCGGTGATCCTGGCCACGTCCTCTAGGGTGGGGACCATATGTCCCCACGGCATTAGGAAAGCCCGGCTTTCCGCATGCCAACGCTCCCTGAGCGCCTGCAACAAGACTAGATCGAGCCAAAATGGCTCGATGTCTAGTATCTCACCGAACCCCATCCGGCGCAGGCCCGCCTTCTGGAAATCCGGGAGCCCTCTATAAGCCCCTATAACTAGGTCCCAAGAGATCCTAGCCCTCATCACTCCCTGCAAATAAAAACAAAAAAAAAATAGGATCAGTAATTAATAAAAACAGGAAAATTCACTTTCTGTTTTGAAAGGCGTCAGCATACACAGACGTGTTTTAAAACACGTCCACATGAATTGACGCAATTCAAAAATATTTTCTAATAATTAAAAAACTCAGAATTTATCTTGAAAGACGTCGACCAAGGGCGACGCCTTTTGAAAGGCGTCACCTGGTCTGGACGCCTTTCAAGTCCAGATTCCGGGTTCCTTCATGAACCCCTTTCTCCCCTCTTTTCCTTGCCCATTCATTGCACAGGAGACTCACCGTGTGGAGGTCGCCCTCCTCTTCCTCTTCCACCGCCATGGGCGCCGGTGGAGGGAGCTCCTCCTCCAAGAAGGCCGCCGCCTCGGCTAACGCCACCGGTACCTCCTCGGGAACTTCTTCTTCTTGCCTCCGCCTCCTCTTGGCCAAGGCTTTCTTCTTCCTTGATCCTTCACCGTGTTCCATAGCTCTAGAGAAGGAGTTTTGAGAGAGAGATCACCGGAGAAATCGCCGGAGCTCGGTGGAGAGAGAAGATTTTTGTGAAAGTGAGGAAGAAAGGAGGGCCATCGCGGGTCTGTAACGAAAAGGGTGAAAGGCGTCGACTCAGACAGACGCGTTTTATGGCGCATAAGTTGAGGCGGTAAAGGACAGCTGTTTGAATTGGTTGAAACACGTCCACATGGGTAGACGCGTTTCAGGTTCTGTTCAGAGCCGTACACAGGAAAATCATGAAAGGCGTCTTGTTTACTGGACGCATTTCAGGGAATTAATGATGGAATTAATGGCAGAATCCTGGGAAAAGTAGGAGAGAGAATTGAAAGGCGTCTATAGAGATAGACGCGTTTTAAGCTTAAATCGGGTTTTTAAGGATTAAATTGAATTTCTGGAAAAGAATTATAGTTTGAAAGGCGTCTTTCTGAGTGGACGCGTTTTACGTTTTACAAAACCCGAATTGCTGAATTTTCAGGAAAAATCAGGTTTTTACTTAAGGAAAAATCATGTGCACATCACAGAAGGTTGGGGAAAGATTCTAAGGCATGAAAAATCAATCTTTATTCAATGGAATCAATCTTTATTATTACATCAAAATCAAAAAGATAAAGAGGACATTTAAGGGAGAATATCATGAAGACCTTTAAGATAAGGAAATTTCAATCCTTTATCTCTGTCTTTAGAGGATCTTACACGATAACTAAAGCCAAGGTTCCATAGAGTAATGGTGATTTGTACGGCTTCATAATCTTCATCGGACTCCAGGTCACGCTTCTTGATTGGAAGTGTGGGAGAGAATTCAGGGAACTCACGACGGGCCAAGCTAAGTTGAGTAAGGCACCGGTGTGGATTGTATAACACAAACTCAGTGGCTCCAATTAACTTGAGGTCTGCTCCTGCTGTACGGCGCACCCAAACTGGTTTTCCAACAAGAGCAAGCGGAGACGAGTCGAATATGTCGGATGTCATGAGTTTCAAATACTCTCTCCAGTCGGCTCGGGTCTTGAGTTTTGGAACCTTGTTGACCATGTACTCATTGAACTTTACAATATTAGCAATGCAATGAATTGGACTATTCAAGAAGATCTGAGATGGATTCAGAGGCCTTTTCTTGCTATGCTCGAATTTGAAGTGAAGTTCAACCCACAAAGCAAAGAGTAGCATGCATCCATATGGAGGACGACCCACAGAAGCCGTAGAAAGTCCACTGTAGAGATATGCTAAGAGAGCAGTGCTAATGGATTTACCTTCGAAAATTGCGCAAATAGCACTAATTTGATCGTCTTCCAAGATGTTATCCTGTGCAGGAAAGAATAAGGCACCGGCAAGGCATGTAACGAGAGCTTTTGTTACATCCTCCGCCTCATCCTCCCTTAGATCTTCAATTTCATAAAGAGTCCACTCGGCTAGTTTTGCAAGATTGATCCCCTTCTTCGTGAGGCATCCTTTAGCTTCTGAAGGATCCTTCATGATCGATGTCAATAACTGTTGACCGGTGATTCTCTCTTTTGTCAAAGCTATCTTGTCTCGGTTGTCTCTGGTCTTTGGGAGACCTAATAGAAGTTCCGCCTCTTCTAGAAGGATTGTGCACTCGAAATCTTGGAAGAAGAACGTATGAGTTTGGGGATGCCACCACTCGATCAAGGCGCCCATAGCCGCCCAGTCTACGTTCGCACTTTTGTAATTCTTGGCAAGCACTACAAGTCCTTGAAGATCCCACTTGGATATGAACACTTGCATAGAAAGCTTAACACTTTTTGCAAGTTTACGAATCCAAGGGAGAGACGTGAACTTTCTTGGGCCAGGAAACATGGGGTAGGTCTGAAAGAAAAATAAAAAGGGAGCTTGATGAAGAGCATGATGGAAGACATGAAGAACATGAAAGAAAGTTGATTGAACCTACTTGAAGATTGGGATTTCTTCCATTGAGATGATTCTCTATGTCTGCAAACTTCTCTAGAGACATCTTCATCTTCTTGTTTGAGGAATCCATCTCTCTTTTTCGGAGTTCCTCCTTCTTGAAGCTTGGGAAGCTTGAAAACCTTGAAGAAACCTTGAAAATTTGGAAGAAAACTCTCCTTTGGATCTTTGGATTATGATAGGATTGCTTGGGAATAACCTAAGGGTGTTTATATAGGAGGAATTGCGATCCTAAGTAGACCTTTTCCGGATTGGAAAAGGGATGTGCATTGATAGAGTTGGAGTTCGGGTAGAGAACAACCAGAAACATGTTTCTGTGAGTAAAAGGCGTCTAGGATACCTGACGCGTTTCAAAGTTAAATGGCGTCTGCGCGACACGACGCGTTTTAGCTTTTATATGATTTTCCCGAAATTCTGTGGAATTACTAATAATTTTGATTGCAGAAAATTCAAGAAAGCCTGAGCAAAGCTGGAAATGTCAAGAAGATCTTACTGTGGAATTCAAGTCCTGACCGTGGCTAAAAAGACGGTTATTTCTATCCTTGTATTCTTTTCATGTAATTATTTTGCATCATCATTACTATATGTTAAATATTTATTAGATTGTATCAAGGACCTTGTGGTTTTGATGAAACTGGAATTTAAGTTCCCCTTCAACAAAAACAGTGATAATTCCAGAGGATTCTTAATCGCACGGATAGGCCGTTGGATTGTTGATTAGTGAGGACGATGATTCCACTTTTGTGAAACGGTGCGTGGATAAACGAGCTTCGGCTTAGCACTGAATTACAAGAATTGGTATCTTGACTCATTAATGACAATTTAACAATATTATCCTTGATTAATTTATATTTTATTTAACTTTATATTTTTCTTTTAGCCCAGCATGCATCATGTAGGACTTTGAAATCATTGTAATAAGAATTAATTACTGATTAAATTTCATACCATTAAATTGAACAATTCCAACATGATATGAAATATTCCATTCCGAATTGAGTATCTTGATTATCTTTGAGGTTCGCTTGAAGATATCCTTGGAATTCTATCCTTGATTGGATTCTTTATCCGATATTCTTGTTTTCTTTTAAGATCCATCATGGCTGTAGCACGTCCACATTGGCTGGCAAACGCTCCCCATGATGAAACCTGCAGTGTCTACGACCTGGGGTACTTCCCACTCCGAGGAGGTTGATCGACTTTATTTTATTTCCTTGTCTACTTCATCCAGACAGGATTAATTCCATTGATCTCCTTGAGCTATCCTCGTTGATGATTTTGAGAAAAATTCCAGTCATGTGATGTTAAGAGCGTGTCTCATCACACCTTGGCATAACCTTTTCAGTACATTCCATTTCATTTCACTCCCTTGCAAAGACGATGCCAAGGTGAGGCAGCTGTAGACACGCTAATTTTGACGTCATTTTGAATAAATTTCATATCATACAATAATGCCTCGAAATGGTCTGATAATTAATCATTAATTAATTTTTATTAATCTTTTTAAGTGTCGGGTTTAACAGATGTGTTTAAGTTAATCAATTGAATTGGTTTTAACTCAAATTTGAGTTAAAATATGAAGAATTCTAAAAGACGTCTACCCAAGTGGACGCCATTTAGACTTTATTCTTATTTTAACGTTTAAATTTGAATTTTAATTAATTAATTAATTAACTAAAAGGCGTCTGGACATGTCGACGCGTTTTAGGTTTCCTAGGCTGTTTCTACTTCTCCTCCGGATGTTTATCCTTATCTTAATTAGTCTAAAAGACGTCTACATAGATGGACGCGTTTTAGCTAATAAAGATAAAGATAAGTTTTCCCGGATATTTATCCTTATCTTAATTAATTTGAAAGGCGTCAGCCAAGGTGGACGCGTTTTAGATAATTACAGATAAAGATGAATTAATTAGTATTTATCTGTCGGTTAAGATGGATAAATTCGGGATTTTTCTATGTTAATCTCGAACGCAAGAAATGCCTATAAATACCCTGCATGTTGAAGAGAAAAAAAAAAGAAGAAGAGAATTGAATTGAGTTGAGCCATAGCGTTATAGCGAGTTGAAGATCGAAGCAACAACGTCGTAACGCCGGAGCGCTGCCATTTCCAGAAGTCGGCGTCCCTTTCAAGATCTTCATCCTTTCAAAGCTTCAACCGACTGGGCATAAGTTTTTTCATTACTGCATTTGCATTTTTCATCTTCATTAATTTCATTCTTCACATTCACTTCATGCAAACACACACCACAGCATAATCTTTGAAAACCTACTTGATCTAAGGGGTTTCAAAGCCATTAAACAAGTGAGTTTGCTGTTTTAAATATGCTTAACATCATGATTAGTTCAGATACTGCTTCTACTTAAATTCTCATCATAATTCTTCTTTTTTCTGTTTCTGTCTCTGCTGCACTCAACAACAACAAGAGATCAAAAGGGGAAATCAAGCACAACTTCTGGACGATCCTCAACTTCAAATTCAACAGCAAGAATAAGAAGCAAAGAAAGGGCTTTCTTTCTTCAGCCGGCTGAGGAAGGGGAACCAAGGACTCAATCTTCCGCGTTCGAAAGGTAGGCGATCATATCTCTTTTGAAACTTTTTAGTTAAAAGTTTCTGGCGATCACCGCACTTTAGTTGCTGTTTTTAATAGGTTAGTTTACACTAAACAACATAGATATTTCATGTTAATCACACGGTCATTCTAAGCACCTACAGCTATTACATTTTTTTCCCTTTTTTTCTTACATGCTATTACGATGTTTTCTTATTTCTGATGATTCCTAAGATCATGCACTACATATATGAGTGCTTTGTACAAATTGATGATTACATGTTGATCATGATCAGTGTTTCTCAAGGTCTTATATATGATTATCTTGGATATTTTATTTAGTTTCCTCATATTGTCATTTTCTTGCCTTACGGTGTTGTATGGGAGAAACACGTCGCCTCAAACGCCTAGGCGATCACCTAGGCACTTGAGGTTGAGGCGAACCCTCGGTCGCCTCACTCGCCTCTCGCCTCTGACTACATAGAATCTATGTGCATGTAATCCAAACTAAGGTTTAGGAACCTAGTTCCATTCATGAAAAAAATCTGCAACATGTGTTAAATACAAGAAGGGACATAAAATATACTCAATGCAGCCCTCCAACACTGCAAGAAGAGCCTCCAAACCTGCAAAAATCAGCAGGAAAAGAGCCTCCAAACTGCACTAACAGCAGCCTCCAACAGTAGCCCTCCAAAGCCAGCAGTAGTAGGGGCAGTCAACAGCAGCAGCAAGGGGGATGGCCAACAGTAGCAGGGGCGGTCAACAGCAGCAGGGCAGCCGCACGCACAGAGAGAGAAGGAGCCGGCCTTAGGCCTCCTCTTGTTGGTCCTCTTTTAAAGGAAGAGAGAGAGAGAGAAAGGATGGAGATAAAAAAGGGGGGAGGGATAAATACAAAAATAGAAAGAGAGAGGCAGAGATAAACACAAAAAAAGGGAGGAGAGATGGGAGGACCGGCCTCCCCCTGTGGGACCCGCCGATCTCCTCTCTCTCTCCCTCTGTGTCTATCCTAACCGGGCCCCACCTCCCATCCCTATCCTCTAACTCCCTCTCTCTCTCTCTCGGCCTTATCCCCCCCCGCCCAAAAAAAAAAAAAAAGGGTGCCTAGGTGGCACCGGTGGGACTATAGGCCCCCTCTACCAGCCCTCCATCAGCCTATAAATAACCCCCCCACCCAAACCCGGAGCTCCAACTTTCAAGCCTCAAAACTGCAAAAAAGAAAGAAAGAAAGAGAAAGAAGGCTCGCCAGTTTTTTTTAAAGATTTGTAAATTTCTATTTTTTGGAGAAGAAAATAAATGTAGGGTTCATCCATATTGGTTGGATGGCCAAAAGTTCTATGTTGACTAGTTTATATATTTTTATATCGATGGCACGTTAGTTAAATTGGGTTCATTCATATCGGTTGGATTGCCATATATTCATGTTAATCAATCTAAAACAAAAATAATTTAATAAGGTTCTTCCATATTGGTTGGTTGGCCATATTTTAATTAATCTAAAATAAAAAAATATAATAAGATGTGGTTCTTCCATATTGGTTGGTTGGCCATGTGTTATTGTTAATCAATTTAAATACAAAAAAATAAAAATCTGGTTTATCCTCAATTGTGGGATAACCAAAATTTTATTTGGTTCATTTTTAATAAAATGACCATAAGATTATATGGTTGTTTCTTATTGGTAGAGTGGCTATATAATCTAAGGATTATTCTATTAAAAATGAACCACACTATATAATGATGTGTAAGATTAACTTAACTAACTACTTCATGTTAATAAATTAGTTCATCCATATTGGTTGGTTGACCAAAATTTCTTAAAGAAAAATAAAATTGAGGTTCATTCATACTGGTTGTGTAACGACCCGCCACCCTATAATCGGGGATCCGATTACTAAATGAGTACCGAATCATTATTTTGAAACCAAACTAGGATCTAGATAAGTCTGGGAAATAAATAATTAACTAAGCTAAGCATTCACATCGCATTGAATTGAAAAGGAAGTGCAAGAATTAAAAGTTATTACAATGCGACTGGACATAGTAAAAATAATTACATACTCCAACAGAAAAGAAATAATTAAGCGTACAGGCCAGAAATAAAATAACAACTACGTCGGGGCATACTCCGGAGCAACAGCAGCTGGCGCGCAACTCTAAGCAGCACTCTCCTCGCTAAGCCTGCCTGGAACCCTTACATGAAAGCCGCAGGGGTGAGTCTCAACTAAAAGACTCAGTAGGGATCCTTCGATCCCCACCGCCCACTTACTCACCCGCAAGAGCAGTAGCACAGATAAAGGTAAAGTAAGCAAGTAAAGCAGTAATTACTACTCCTAATTCTCGATATAAACCACGTGTATTCGAAATGTAACATGCAGATCTCAGAAACCGTTCTACGAGAGAACCTACAACCAACGTCTCGGCAAAACACGCCAACCACACAACCAAACGTGGGAAACACCGACCCGCTGAGACCAAACAGTAATCCCTCGGATAGCACGCTAGCTACTCCGGCCCAACTGGCTCAGGTGGTTACTCCTTCCCTCAGCATGAGTGACACTCTACAGGTACCACTCCAACATCGGTACTAGCTAACCCCGGGGTACACCAGGTGACCCTCTCTTTAGGCGTCACCCCACCACTCCCACACCGGCGCTGTGTTCCTCCCACACCGACACAGGGTGGTAAGCGCTACAACTGTCACTCTAGGTCCACAATCACACGAAACACAACACAGTGCGATCCAATCACATAAAAATCCTTAACCTCGAGTACGATTTCAAACATGCAGTAAACCAAACTATCTAACAGTGTGAAGATATGTTAACAGCATGAATTAATGTGATTCTGTCTTGAATCGCGTCGCCCAAGGCCGACGCCATTCAAGCCTCCTAAACTGGTTCATGAAATATCGGCCTCAGAATATGGCCTAAAATGCGTCATCCCGGAAAGCCGCCATTTGAAAAGGCGTCGCTGTCCTTGGACGCCATTAACAACAGAAGTCCCCTCTGATAGAAACCGTTACCGGGACAATTTCTGCCTAAATGGCGTCGTGCTGGCCCGTCGCCATTTTGAATGGCGTCGTCCTAGCACGACGTCATTTAGCGCAAGAAACCAAGTTTCTACAACTCAACCTGAGGGTCCCCTTTAACCCCAAATTCGCCCCAAAAACATCCAAAACGGGAAAAATGAAAAGAAAAACCAATCCATCACAGGAAAACCCACAAATCCACATTCATAGGAACCACCATAATCATCAAGAAAGCCCTTAACATGCTTATTCTACCCAAAACCCCATACACGCATCATGCTTCAAAGTGGGAAAACATGGTTTTTAAGTTGAAACACCACGGGGATCGTCACCCTACCGCTTACTTGAACTCCTCCAAGCTCCAAGCCGCCTACCCGCCTCGCCCCACGCCGCCGCCGGTACCACCGTGGATGCCGTTACTCCACCGGGACGTCGGCTGCCGTCCGGAGAGAAAAACGTCGTTGATGAGATGGTGGTGGTAGTGGTAGGAGTTAGGAGGTAGATGGAGTGGAGGAAGAGAGGAAAAGGTGGGAGGAAAATGAGTAGAAAGGGAAAAACGCCGCCGGATCGCCGGAGGAAGAGAGGAGAGAGAGGAGGAAGGAGAAAATGAGGGAAATGAAGGAGGGTTCGCGGGGTCAACCAGAAGCTGGGTAAAACGCGTCGTGCACGCCCGACGTCTTTCAGATGACAAGATCGGACTGTACACTGACAAGTCAGGGTCGTACTCTGAAAGGCGTCGTCCATCCAAGACGCCATTCATACGATATGACCAGGCGTACTCTCGCGACCTAAGGCTAGTCCACGTGGCGCCCACGTGGCACAACCTAAAATGCGTCTATATTGTTGGACGCCGTTTAAACCGTGTCGAGTAGGCTCGACGTGAAACATAACAGAGTCCTAGCCCCATCAGGACCTGAACTATGGAATCCGACTTCGAAAACTGACCCGATAATCGGATCCGAAATCTCAATCCTTACAGGTTGAATGGCATAAGTTTAGTGGTTCTATCCTATTGGTGGATTGTCCACTTCGTTAATAGTTCACTTTTATCGGTAGAGTGAGTAAAACTTATAATTATTGGTTTATCCCTATCGATAGGGTAACCATTGACTTTTATGGTTCTGTCCTATTAGTGGGTCGGCTACGAAGTCATAGTTAACCCATTCATAGAAGGATTAATAAAAATAATTCTATGTTCATTTTTATCAATGTGGTAATCATCAATTCAAGTGGTTCTTTCGTACTGGTGGATTGACCTTTAAATTCTGGCTTATTCATATCGCTTGAATAGCTTTAAAAAAATGGTGGTCCCTTTAGATTGGTTGAAGGACTATTAAGGGATATTCTTGACCATGTGGTGGCCCCCCAAGCCCCATTATTTAAGGATATCATTTAAACAGTCTACAAAATAATTCAAAAAATTCTTTAAGTATCTTTTAAAGGATATTTCATAAATCTTATGATACAAGCTTTATTAGATGGTTAATCAAGGGTTACCAATTATTGATTGGTATAGTTAACACTGACCGAGGTCAATGGGGAGAGGTCAAAAATAAGGATCCATGATCGGTCCAGAAGTAATTTACACTTTGAGAATTAATCTTGAAAGTCTACATACAAGAAAAGAGAATATGTTTTCAAAACTTAAAATTCTCTTTTCAAAATAAGATTTTCATAGATTTTCAAATCATCCAAGGATTTTTCAAAATAAAAAAGGAAGTCTCACCGGATGCTTGTTTCAGGTCCTCAGAAAGATGGGATTTGGAGACACTTGGGTCGGTTGGATCAAGTCTTGTTTGACTTCTGTCTCATTTGCTATGCTTATCAATAGAGTACCTTCACCTATCTTTCTTAGTGGAAGAGGTCTTCGTCAGGGAGATCCCTTTTCCCCTTGGTTGTTTGTTATGGTCGACCACTTGCTGAGCATGATGTGGGACAGGGCAACTTTATGTGACTTGATTTTTGGATGCATTTTACGTAGGAATGAGATCCGTATTTCTGACCTATAGTATGCGGGTGATACTATTCTTTTCTTTGAAGGGATGATGAGGAGCAACTATTTGTCTCCAAGCTTATTCTAGAGTAGTTGGATGAGGTCAGTGGTCTCAAAGTCAACTTTCTTAAGAGCAACATTATTGGGATTCATGCGAGTCCTGAGGCTTTGAGGAGAGTGCTTTGATTCTGGATTGTCAAATTGGGGATTTTCCTATTAATTATCTGGGTCTCCCGCTTTCTCTAGGAGCTCTTCAGTTTCATGATTGGAATAAGGTGAGTTACAAGTTCTGGTCAAGGTTGGCAGGTTGGAAGGGAAGACTACTATCCTATAGTGGGAGGTTGGTCTTGCTAGTCATTTTTTGATAGCATACCTCTCTATTTTTTATCCATTTTTAGGATCCCTAAGAAGGTCGTTCGGAGGTTGGATTCTATCAAGCGGCAATTTTTTTGGCATGGTGGTGGGGACCCCAGGAGAGGGGGCTTTGTCATCTGTTGCGGTAGGGTCTATAGGAGCAAGGAGAATGGGGGCTTGGTTTGAAAGACATTAACACCTTTAATCTTGCATTGTTATTTAAATGGTTGTGGAAGCTGAGGACTCTTGATGAAGGAATGTTTGGAAGACTATCATTGTCCAGCGTTACTACTGTAATGCAAGCTCATGGGACTTATCTGCCAGTTCTTCTATCTGCATCTCCCATGTGTGGAGAGGCTTTAAAAAAAAAAAAAAATGCTGATGTGATTCGGGCAGGGAGCCAGTTTTCTTTTACAAAATTGTAAAAATAAACACTAAGAAAATAGTTAGCGAAGCTAAGTTAAAGGCTTTTGAAGAATTGTATCTTAAGTTGGAAACATGAGAAGGTGAAGAAGATATATATAAACTTGCTAAACTAAGAGACAAAAGGGGTAAAGATTTTAATCATATTAAATTTATTAAAAGCGAGAATAGTAGGATTTTAGTCAAGGATTGTAAGATTGAGGAGAGATAGAGTACTTATTTTGAGAAACTGTTAGATGAAGGTCAATTCAAAGGATATTCTTGTGAAGAAAACAATGAGTCTGGTGGACAAATTAATTATCATTATATCCGACATATTAGAATTTAAAAGTTGGAGATGCTTTAAAAAGGATGAGCGTGGGTAAGGCTCTTGGGCCAGAAAGTATATATATTGAAGTTTGAAGAAGTGTAGGTAGTATAGGTGTTAAGTGGTTAACTGAATTTTTCAATAAGATTTTAAAAGAGAGGAGGATGTCGGATGGTTGGAGAAGAAGTATCGTGGTTCTCTTCTTTAAAAATAAAAAAGATATTCAAAATTATAATAATTATTGTGGAATTAAACTTATAAGTCATACTATGAAACTTGGGAGATAGTAGTAGAGCATTGTCTCATGTGTGTTACTAATGTTTTAGAAATCAATTTGGGTTCATGTCTAGCAGATCTACTACACAAGTTATTTTCCTATTGGGACAATTGATGGAGACGTATAGAGAAATGATGGAAGATTTATGCATAGTTTTCATTGATTTAGAGAAAGTCTATGATCGTGTACTATGGAGCTAATTTGGTATATTTTAGAGAAAAAGAGTGTATCTGAAGGATAATTCATGTGATTGGAGATAAGTATGAAAGGACTCCCACTAGCATGAGGACAATTATTAAAGAGACGTCAAAGTTCTATGTTATTATTGGACTACATCAAGGCTCTGTATTAAGTACTTATCTTTTTACTTTAGTTATAAATGATGCCACTAAACACTTGTATGGTGACATCTCTTGGTGTATATTATTTGTAGATGATATTATTCTAATTGATAATGATATTAAGAGTTTGAATGATAAATTAGAACAATAGAGGCCCGCTTTGGAATCGAAAGGCTTTAGGATTAGTCGAGAATATGTGAAATGTAATTTTAGTAACAAAGAGGTTGACCTAGTAGATTTAGTTACAATTGAGGGTCAAGTGTTAGTTTAAGGTGGCCTACAAGCCAATCTGACTATGTAAATCTCGTTCATTTATTAATAAAATGACATAATATTCATTATGTGTAACTCGCATTTATTCTCATTTCATAATGAAGTCTATGAATATGTGCTATAGTGATCAGATTATGATGAGATCATACTAATGAGACTGATCACTTAAACACACATATTCTTAATTGTTCCTAGTCGGAGGATATCCGAGAAGGACATCGAATATCCGGTTAGACTAGTACAGATTACTCCTGCTCATATGATGAGGGTGACTGATCTCATAAGTCACTTGTGTGGAGACACTAAGGCGAATCTGTAGGTGCTCATGGGAGAATAAGTTCACTGAACTGATCCGACTGAATCGCTGGATGGTATTGTACCTCACTGTCAACCAGCTTGATTCTATTGTCGCAGTTGCGTGGATGGTCCTCGGACCTGAGACACCAAGGACACCTTGGCGGTGGACTTCTTTGCTTTGACCTTGGTTTACGAATCTCTAGCCACAGGATTCTAATACGCCAATGATTGGGTACAACGGAATCCCGTCGAAGGGAATTGTGTGTCAATAAGGAATCATTCGCTCTCGGTACTTAGAGGGAGAATGCTCTAGGAAGGATGTGCGAAAGTCCCTGGCCAGGGCGGACGATAATATCGGGAAAGGAGTTTTCCGATATTCATCAGCGGCATCCAATCCAAGTGAGTCGACTTGTTAGGGTTTGACAGCTCGCCATACCCTGAGTTGAGTCGAGAGCATTGTACGAATGAAGGATTATATCCACGCGGTAACTGTCGGCGGAAAAGTTCCAAGAGTGGGTTACTTGACCCCAATACCTTCCGGGTTCACGCGGTGTTGCTTGGCACCCAACGTGATCGGAGGCCCGGTCGAATTCGATGTGCGACATCAATTCGATTGATTAATTAATTAATAAAGGGTTATTAATTGATTAATAAAGCTAGTGAGGAGTCACTGGGCTTGTTGGGTCATTAACTGGACTGTACTTGGGCCTAGAGGGTCACACGCACATGATTCTCAAGGCGATGGATAAATAAGTGGGTTTTATATAAACCGGGGGTTTTTATGAAAAATCACGCGGTTAGTATAAAACATAGCGAACGGGCTGAGCAGGCCAAGCTGCTGCTAATCCTAGCCGCCCCTCCTCAGTTTCTCTCTCTTTCTGGCGTCCAGGCAGATCCAGAACTGCTCTGCCGCTTCTCCGAATCCCGTTCGACGGGAAATCGTCCGCGCGTTGCGGCGATCATTGCGGCGACCGGCGGAGGCTTCGTGGGCTGCGAAGAACGAGGAACGTGAGGATATCTATCGCGAGGAGGATCGCGTGGACTTCGCTAGAGGCCGGACGTTTGCGCGGCTTGCGGTGTCACACCGACGGAACCGAACGGTTGCGGATTCGAATCCGCGTACGATGAGAACAGATAATCCGATTATCGTATTTTTGATTTCGAAACGGGAACGGATCGCTGTAAATATTTTATTTTCCGCTGCGTGAGCGATCCGGAGATACCGAGAAAATCCAACATCAAGTTATTCTAAAAGTAACAACTTTCGATATTTAGGATCTATTATTCAAGATAATGTAGAGATCTAGGAAGATGTCACTTACTGAGTCAAGGCAGGTTGACTGAGGTGGAGAAGTGCATTTGGAATTTTTTGTGATTGACGGGTCTCCTTAAGACTCGAAGATAAGTTTTATAGGACATGCGTGAGACCTGCTATGTTATATAGTTCCGAGTGTTAGGTTGTGAGAAATGATCATGTACAAAAATTGTGTGTTGCTGATATGAGGATGTTAAGGTGGATGCGTGTGGTAAAACTAGCAAAGATAAAATTAGGAATGAATATGTACATAAGAACTTATAGGTAGCTCCTATTGACAATAAACTTATGGAGAATAGGTTGCGATGGTTTGGTCATGTACACCATCGTCTAAGTTCAGCACCAGTTAAGAAGTATGATTGAATTAGAGTGGAGGAGGGTAGAAGACATTAATGAAGACCTAAGATGAGATAGTTATATGTAGTTAGAGAAGACTTGGCACTGCTACGTGTTACTTCTAATTTAGTATTGGATAGATTAAGGTGGCGGGACATGATTCATATAGCCGACCTCAAATAGTTAGGATAAAACTTTGATGATAATATATATATATATATATTATGACACTGTACGACAATTGAAAAAAGGGCTGCGAGGCAGTTTGGTAGCGCGTTTGTTTTGGGTACAAAATATCATGGATTCAAATCCTGTCATCTCTACCTATTACTCCTCCTATGGGCAAAATTCAATTGATTTTTCAATTTCAACTGGGACATCAAATAAAAAAAGAATTTGATTTTTTTTTTTTTACTAAACTTATTAATAAAGTCAATTGAATAATTAAAAGAATTCCATTTGCTCAATGAATTATTACTAACCACCCCTTTTTGTTTGTTCACTACTTATGAATCTAAAAAAATGCATATATATATATATATATATATATATATATATATATATATATATATATATGTACATACAATATATGTATATATATATGTTACGATGAGTGCTACTATGCGAACTGCTACAGTGCGTGCGATTTGACCTTACACATTGTTTTGACCTCCATGCTCACGTTGAAAATAATAATAAAATTCATCATAAATTTTTAAATGGGTTTTTGCAAATAACCCCCTAAAAGATGGCATATTTGTAGATTACTCCATGCATGATTCATATTTGCGTATATCCCTGTTGACTTTTTAGTAGTATTTGCGAATAACCCTCTTGACTATGTAATTTATTTTGAATTTCACTTGAGTTAAAATATTTTTACTCCACATAAAAGTAGAAATATTTGATGTTAAATATATAGAACAAGCTTATGAAATGTTTATGTGATTTTTCTCGTGAGATGGGTATATTTTAGTTGAAGATATTATTAATATTTTCATTTAATAACTTTCGCATATTCTATATAGGTAATAAAATTTTAATTTAAGTAAAATTCAAAATAAACCTACATAGTTGAAGGAGTTATATGCAAATAATACCATAGTTAAAGGGCTATTTGCAAATACAAATTATATAGGGGGTTATCTATAAATACGACATTGTTTTAGAGATTATTTGCAGAAATTCCATTTTTAAATATTCAATTACCCTCCTTATGGTTATTTCCATCTTTTGAAGTTTTATTTTCACCGTCCAATTGTGATTCGTTCTTGAAGCTCGATCTTAGCCGTCCATTGGGCACATGTAAATCTTGATTTTTAAAAATGATGAAAAATGGTCAAAAATAGAAAATTGGTCAAATTACCCTTATGGTTGTTTCCATCCTTTGGTGTTTTAGTATTCATCACCAATCTACTTGCACAAGATTGGTCGGCTACAATTAATTTGGATATGGTCTACGGTGAACTTTATCCAAAAAGAGATGAAATTTATTGTGGGGGGACAAATGAATATTTAAAATTTTATGGTGATTTTTATTTTTTGTTCAACATGGGGAAGGAAGGATTTGGACCGTACAGTTCGTACAGTAGGACTCCTCACACACACACACGCACGCACGCACGCGCGCGCGCGCGCACGCGCGCGCACACACACACACATTAGAAAATGATACAATTTGCTGTCAGGGTTCTGTCTACTAGTAGTGGATTGCATCCAAAAAAAAGGAAAATGGTCTTCCGTGCGGAGAGGTTTCTCTTTGCACGGGCACACACGACGTGACGCGTACCCTACGTGGCTGCACAAACGTCCCGTGCCCAGATACGTCTGATCTTTCGATCAGACAATTGTTGTTCTTCATTTTTTTTTCTTCATTTTTACCTCATTTTTTACTCCTCAAAAGTGTACTCCTCCATAAATTTTAATGCCGAAGGCACCTTAATGTGCCTAAATTTTAGGATCCGCTGGGAGCGAATTCAAACAAGGTAGCGCACTGGGAAAGGATTTAATGTGCCCTGGAGCGCATCTAAGTTAGATGCGGCCCTACGTGGCTGCACAGACGTCCTGTGCCCAGATACGTCTGATCTTTCGATCATACAATTGTTGTTCCTCATTTTTTTTTCTTCATTTTTACCTCATTTTTTACTCCTCAAAAGTGAACTCCTCCATAAATTTTAATGCCGAAGGCGCCTTAATGTGTCTAAATTTTAGGATCCGCTGGGAGCGAATTCAAACAAGGTAGCTGGGAAAGGATTTAATGTGCCCTGGAGCGCATCTAAATGCGGCCCCACCCGACAACCCACCCTCCTCCCATTAAGAAAAATAAAATTTTTCATAAAATTTAAATATTAAAATAGACCCCTTAGGGTTGATCCCATCCCCTGGGCCTTAATTTTCACTGTCCGGTGTTGACGATCAACCGGAGTTATCCAATCGGGTAGGTATAAAAAATAAAAGTCTAAAAATGTTGAAAAATAGTAACAAAAAGAAAATTCAACATATTAGCCCTTATGACTGATCCAATTCCGTGGGGTTTTAGTTTTCATCTCCAAACAATGACGGATTTGATTAGATGACTGCTGTTAAGTTTTTCGATTCAATGGTGAAAATTAAATCTCAAGAGATGGAAAACACCCTTCGGGGTATGGAATGCAAAATCGGCCGATCCCGATCCGGATCGACCGATTTGGATTGGGATCCGTAGGTCCCGATTCGGTCGATTTCGGCCGATTTCGGCCGACCCGATCTCGATTCGGATCGGGATCGGCGATTCGGGGATCCGATCCGATCCGGAATTCCTTGCCTAGGGGTGTTCGAATATTTTAAATTTTTTGGTGATTTTTAATTCTTTTTGAAATCGGGATGCTTTTTTTTTTGTGGGGGGGGGGGGGAGGGGAATATATATGCGTATATATATATATATTCGCAGTTCGCTACAGTGCTTGTAATCAAACCACACACACTATTTTTGACCCATTTCCCATATTAAAAAAAATATAATATTTTTTTTAATATTCAATTACCTCCCTTAGGGTTGTTTCCACCCGTTGGGGTTTTATTTTCACCATCACATTATATTTGATCATAAAACTCAATCATGACTGTCCATTAGGTACTTGCAAATTTGATTTAAAAAAAAAGAAAAAGAAATTGGTCAGATTACCCTAAAGGTTGTTCCTATCTATTGGGCTTTTGGTGTTCATCACCAACTTGCTAGCATATGATTGGACAACTACAATCAATTTTGATACGATATGATGGTGAAATTTAAGTTCCAAGGGATGAAAATTATCCTGGGGATGGATAATTGAGTATTTAAAAATTTATGATAATTATTATTTTTTTAACATGGTGGTGGGGTCGAAACATAGCGTGCGGTTTCTTACATAGATCTAAAAAGTGAAAACTGCACAACAACACCCCCCTATATCCAAAAACTTAAAAAAATAAAAATCCACAAATAAAATAAAATATTCAACTACACCGTTTTCTTCTAGGTTGATTCCCACTCCTTTGGGTTTAATTTTCACCGTTCAATCAATTAAATCAACTGTAGCCGTCCAATCAAGTACGTCCTTTATTAGATATCAAAACTAAAACCCCATAGAATGGAATCAACCCTAAGGGTTAATCTGAAAATTTTTCTTCTTTTTTTTTCAATATTTTTAGACATTCTTTTTTGATACATACATGATTGGATGTCTCCGATTGATTTTCAAGATCGGATGGTGAACATTAAAGCCTTGGAGATGGGAACAACCTTAATGGGGCTATTTGAATGGGGAGGGTGGGTTTTCGAGGGGGCCGTATCTATGTTAGATGCCCCCCCTAGGGTGTTTTTGATCCTTTCAGCCTGATCGGCCTCAGCAGCGGGTCGGAACACGCTGCCTACTACATCACGTTGCCTATTCGGTCCCCCATCTTGCTCCATGAGCGTCGGGGAGGACAGGAGCTATTGACGAGATGAGCGGGTCGTGGTGGCAACAAATGGTACCTAGAAAAGCACTCTCCCTGTGGAATCGGGAAGCCCTTAGGCGGAGAGTCACACTTCGCCATAGTTCACATGCGAGAGTTTCGAGGATCAGAGTAAATCCTTTGCTCTGATACCAATTGTCACACCTGATGCGTTATGTGTGTGTGTGTCTTCACTTTAGCTAGTTTAAATTTTTACCTTCCAAAAAGTCTTGTTTAAATTTTATTGAAATAAAACCAAACTATTTTTCCGAAAATGGAACCAAATCAAAAATTTCAGTTTAGTACGAACTGAAAAAAAATGCCTTTACTGCAACCCTTTTATCCACATAAATCAAACATGAAAAGAGATGTTGGTATTCTTTTGATAGGATTGCTTCTAACTCTGTTATTGATAGAATCTGAGGCAGAGTGGATTCAAAGATTTGAATGGGGGAGTGACATGAGTTCCCATTCAAATTCTTACCTGGTTTAAAAGTTAAAATTGAATATGGGCAGTGTACATGGTGTCAGGATTTGAGTCCTTGTTTGGTATGAAGCATTTCTGCATAGTTTTGGGGTAACCAGTAATGTTTTAGCACATTCACTTAGGCTTGCTTTGTTTGTGGAATAGGCCTGGAATAGGGTCTCCTATTCCACTTAAACCCTTTAACCCAGTTTGGTGGAGGGCATTGCTTAACCTAGGGTGGAATACTTTATACCCCGGTTTAAGTGTAATAGGGGCAGAATTACACATTCTTAATAAACTATGATTAACGTTAATTGTTATTCAAATTTCTTATCAATAAATAGAGCATAAAAATTTTATCTTAATAATTAAATATGATTAATGTTAATTAATATTAGTTAATCAAAATAATATTAAATAATATTTAGTAATTAGTATATTACTATTTAAATTAATAATAAACTATGATTAACGTTAATTGTTATTCAAATTTCTTATCAATAAATGGAGCATAATAAATTTATCTTAATAATTAACTATGATTAATGTTAATTAATATTAGTTAATCAAAACAATATTAAATAATATTTAGTAATCATACTAATATTTATTAATATTAATATTTATGAATTAATATTTATTATTAATATGAATTAATGGTGATTAATAATATTTATTAACATTGTTAATAATAATTAACATTTATTACTTAACATTTTTAATATTTAATACTATTTAAATAGAGCATAATAAAATTTATATTAATAATTAACTATGATTAATGCTTGCTAGTATTTATTAATCAAAGTAATAATAGTTAATATTTATTAATCATAATAATCTATATTAATATTGTTTAGTATGTATTAATCACAATAATATTTATTAATATTATCAATATTAATTAACATTTATTAATATTAATTAATATTTATGAATGTATATTAATCAATATAATATTTTATTAATATTATTAATAATAGTTAACATCTATTACTTAACATTTATTGATATTTAAATATTAAATAATATTTAGTAATTAGTATATTACTATTTAAATTAATAATAAACTATGATTAACGTTAATTGTTATTCAAATTTCTTATCAATAAATGGAGCATAATAAATTTATCTTAATAATTAACTATGATTAATGTTAATTAATATTAGTTAATCAAAACAATATTAAATAATATTTAGTAATCATACTAATATTTATTAATATTAATATTTATGAATTAATATTTATTATTAATATGAATTAATGGTGATTAATAATATTTATTAACATTGTTAATAATAATTAACATTTATTACTTAACATTTTTAATATTTAATACTATTTAAATAGAGCATAATAAAATTTATATTAATAATTAACTATGATTAATGTTTGCTAGTATTTATTAATCAAAGTAATAATAGTTAATATTTATTAATCATAATAATCTATATTAATATTGTTTAGTATGTATTAATCACAATAATATTTATTAATATTATCAATATTAATTAACATTTATTAATATTAATTAATATTTATGAATGTATATTAATCAATATAATATTTTATTAATATTATTAATAATAGTTAACATCTATTACTTAACATTTATTGATATTTAAATATTAAATAATATTTAGTAATTAGTATATTACTATTTAAATTAATAATAAACTATGATTAACGTTAATTGTTATTCAAATTTCTTATCAATAAATGGAGCATAATAAATTTATCTTAATAATTAACTATGATTAATGTTAATTAATATTAGTTAATCAAAACAATATTAAATAATATTTAGTAATCATACTAATATTTATTAATATTAATATTTATGAATTAATATTTATTATTAATATGAATTAATGGTGATTAATAATATTTATTAACATTGTTAATAATAATTAACATTTATTACTTAACATTTTTAATATTTAATACTATTTAAATGGAGCATAATAAAATTTATATTAATAATTAACTATGATTAATGTTTGCTAGTATTTATTAATCAAAGTAATAATAGTTAATATTTATTAATCATAATAATCTATATTAATATTGTTTAGTATGTATTAATCACAATAATATTTATTAATATTATCAATATTAATTAACATTTATTAATATTAATTAATATTTATGAATATATATTAATCAATATAATATTTTGAACTCTTTATTCCACTCTTTATTCTCTTCTTTATTCTACTTATTCCTACCAAATCACTTGGAATAGCGTAGTGCAATTCTACTTATTCTGGGTGGAATACCAACTACTTACCAAACTAAAATACCTCTTATTCTGGATTAAGAAATCCCTTCCTCCTTATTCTGGGTTAAGCTATTCTGCAAACAAACTGATACTTAGTCATGTTACTGATTTACTGTTATCAGCTTAGCCATTTGACATGGGATCCTGTAATGCACGGGTTGTCTTTGAACAGATCACAGGCAAAACCCTTTTGATGAAATTGGTGCACTGCCCTCTCTAGCTGGTCAGTGGTGGATGTATTGTGGACAAGAATATTGTTGGGCAAGGGGCTAATGACTGACTTGAATAAAGTGTTCTTCCTTGTCTGAGAGCTGTAGTGTTCCATATCTCAAGTTTCATATATACTTTGTCTTTTTGCCCCGCTGAAAAAGGGTGCACTAGGAGGATAACGAGCAAGTGCCAATATTGTTTCTTCCATCGTTTGACTTGGAGATCTAAAATCTTTTGGGACCCGTGTGTTCGATGTGATTTAGCATCAAAGGGAAGGCATATAATGGCGGCATATGCCATCATGGTGTCCTGACGACTGACACAGACCTATGTTTGGTTGAGACCCTTGTCAAAAAAGTATGTTCTTTTTTTTGTTTACTTTGTTTCTCAGCCGGTTTGTCTATTTCTTTTGTACAGGGGACTTTTTAGAGCTTTCACTCAAGTACTTGCATATTCCCTTCTTTTGTTAATGGTGTTGTAGTGCCATCCACTTCCAAAAGAAAGGCCATAGAATCCAGAATTTGTGAATACGAGCTTTCCTGCTTTCGCCCTATGTTCACTGATTTCATTAACTACTATTTAATGAAGTTGTCACCGTGAGACACATCATCCATGCTCCCTGTCAAATAGGTAGAAAGCTGAGCATGAGATAAGGTTGCTAAGCATCTCCTTATTCTTGATTCACCTTTGTGTTTCCTGGAGACAACTGATAACTAATATTTAGGGCTTCAAAATGGCCAATAATATGAGGAAAAGGATCATAAGGATGCACTTGGCAGATTAGGAGAGCTATATGAGAAGGTTGTTTTATTTCAGCAAGTCTTTTCAATTCGTGTGGGATTCTTTGTTTGAAGCGATGAAAGGATGCCGCATAACATCTTTGAATGGCTTCCACTGATGCTTCTCAATCAGTGCTGGTAATGACTGTTGAAGCCACTCTCCTCCAACTCTCATGAAAGTGTTTCATGCAGAAGGAAGTTGGTTATAATGATGTATTCCCCAATAATTCTGGACTTACATTTAGAAATCAAGTGAATAACATCTCCACACACACACAAAAAAAAGCTCTAATTTCTGTCATATCATGGGGTAGTGGAGAATTATACATTCTCTAAAACTCTTAACAGCTTTCTAACTCACTGAATTTTGCATATAGGTGAACTTGGAATCCATGGCCAACTGGGAAGAGAAACAAATGTTCAAGGAGTAAGCTATATAACTGTTTGCATTAACCTTTTATTCAGTCTGTTTGGATATGTCTACGTATGTATAATAAACTGTGTAATGTTAAAATATTTGTATGAAGCCTTTCAAAGGTCATTAACTATGCCTTTGTTTATTTCTCATAGATTCATGGAGGATCACAATACAGCTACATTTCCTTCAAAAAAGTAAGGCTTCTCAAATTAATTTCATTTTTGTGTTCATACTTTTATCTATTCAGGTGGCAATCCAATAGGTTCCATAAGAAGGGATGATTTAGTCAACATCAGTATTTTTTCTCTTTTCATTTTTTTTTTCTTTTAATCGAGATCTTTAGAAAATTTTTATGGGACCTATGCTACTAGCATACCTCGATAGTTCATTTCTTTAAGGTGCATGCCATTTCTTCATTTTTAGTTCCTTTTCGATTTATAAATGAAGGGTTTTTCACCTTTTTTTTTTTTGGACATCCCACTTTCCGAGATTTTATGTATGAAGACAGCTCATGCATTCTTACTTTTTATCTGTAATTAAATGAATGTAACGTTTTTGTGCTGTTTTCTCCCTCTGTGGTTGATTAACATAGCTGTTGCGGATGATACATTGTTATTCTTCAAAACTGACGTGGAAAATGTGAAGTTTATGTCTTTTCTTTTGAGAAGTTATGAGGCTTGTTCTGGGATGAAAATTAATTATGATAAAAGCTCTGTTAGTCCTGTTCATTTGGGTGAAGACCAGGGCAGAAATGTGGCTGCTATTCTTGGATGTGGTATTAGTAAACTTCCAATAAATTATTTGGGATTACCTTTGAATGATAGAAGGGCAAGTGTAAAAGATTAGGATCCTATTATTCTCAGAATCCAAAGAAAATTGTCTTCTTAGAAGGCCAAACAGCTGTCTTTTTGGGGGCAGAATTACACTGATAAATTCTATTCTCACTGCAATCCCAATGCATTTTTGTTCTGTTTTTCTCAAGCCAATCTATGTTTGCAAGGATATAGACAAAATTAGAAGAAGGTTTCTATGGGATGGATACAATTAGAACAAAAAAGGTATTTCACTGGTTAATTGGAAGAAAGTGTGTAAACCAAAGGAGAAAGGAGGTATGGGGGTTAGGAACCTGCGTTTATGGAATGTGGCTTTTCTGGGAAAATGGTTATGGGACATAATGGAGGAAGAATCTAGTATGTGAAAGCAGCTGATCCATAGTTGTCAAGGCGTAAAGGCATAATACTGTACCAAGGGCCTGGACGCCTTTCATGGGCCATGAAAGGCAGCCCAGGCAGCCCACTCAGGGCGCTTGGCCGCCTTGTCCTAGTTTGGCTCGTTAAAACCGGCCCGTTAAGTTAAAGCCCGTTCACTTAAACTCGCCCGCCTATTAACGTAACCCGTTAACCCGCCCACCCGCCCGTTAAGCCCCTAATAAAGCAGTTCGTACCCGACCCCCAACCCCCCGGATGCCCGTCCCCTTCCTCCCTCACCCCCGATCTGCGGGAACTAGGGTTCGCCCTCCTCCCCTCCGGCCGCTGTCGACACCGCCGATCAACGCCTGCCGCTCGGTCAACACCTGCTGCAGCCGCCGCCGAGATAGAGCCTGCCACCATCCTTCCCCACCCCCGACTGCACTGCGCTAGGCTCCTTCTCCCCCTTCCGCCGTTGCGGCGATCGCCTGCCGCCGCCAACGTTCCCGATCAACGTTGATGCCGCCGTACGGTCCACTCCCCCCCTCTCTCTCTCTTTCCCTCGCTCTCTCACACACAATCCACTTGGTCTCACACCGCACAGTCCACTGGCCGAAGCCCTTTGTCTCACTCACACACTCCTCTCTCTCTCTCTCTTTCTTTCTGTCACAGAGAGAGAGAGAGAGAGTCCTTTGTCCCCAGTCCCTCTTTCTCACCTATCAACTACAATGGTATGTGATCATACACCACTTTGTTAAGCCCCTTAATATGAGTGTATGGAAACGTTCTTTGCCATTTTGTGGAGATAAGGACTCTATCAATGGTGGGCTAGATGCTAGCTTGTCGAAGATTTGTCCACGTGAACCTTCTGCTCGGGATTTTCAAGTCTATCAAACCACTTTTCCTTATCCATTGATTCAATCCTTCCGTTTTCTTGCTCCATTTCTGCACCTCGGATCTTTCCTATGGATATGTAATACAATTGAAATCTCCCACAATGCATCACCAAACCTCAGGAAACATACCATGCAACCTATACAACTCTTGGAAGAAACAGTCCCTCTGTTGATCAGTATGAGGTCCATACATAGAAGTACACCCAAGTATCTCTAGAACAGTTGCTAGAAAAGCACACTGTGATGATAAAATTCCCAATGTCAATGACAGTTCCTTTGTAGTTACTCTCATTGCATACTATTAGCTGTCCCCCTTTCAACCCATCAGCAGGAAAAGCAACATAACCTGTCAAGACTGAACCCCCCCAGACCTTTTCAACACTTGATCATCCATGCCCTTCACCTTTTTTTTTTTTTCCAGAATGTGGATAGTACCACTTGTATTAATTGAAAAGAAAAGGGAGGATACACAGAAGAAGGGAAAACAACAAAAGCCCCTTCATTTACAAAACACTAAGATGGTGTAAATCTTCACTCAACTCTCCTGCAAAAGACAAAACAGGGAAGAGTTATACGTATCCATGTTACATGAAGTTGTAGCCCACCCTTTGACCTTCTTATCACATACAAAAGATAAAATCCTATGCGGGGTAGAGGCTTCCCACCTGAAAAGTCTACTATTGCACTCCGTCCAAATCGCCCAAATGGTAGCATGAAGGATCATCCACCACAACCTCCTATCAAGTTTCTGCAGCCACAGTCTACCCCACGAGGTCAGCAGGTCATCAAAAGTGGTCCACCCTTCGCATGGTTGGCAGTACCGGCCGATACCGGTACGTACCGGTATCGGCCGGCACCGGTACCGTGGGTACCGGCGGTACCGGACTGGTTTTGGGCCGGTACCGGACCGGTACGTACCGGTACCGGACCGGTACGTACCGGTACTGGTACCCACCGATACCGGTACTGGTACCCACCGATACCGGTACCGGTACTGCCATCCTTGACCCTTCGCCCTTTAAAAGTGGTCCACAACCCCCTATCAAGCTGTAGCCCACCCTTCACCTTGGTTTCTTGGAGGCAAACACAATCTAGTTGAAAGGAACTAATATGATCTCTGACAGCCCTCATCTTTTTCTGAAAGTGGTTGGTACCACAATATATTAATGAAAAAGAAAGGATATACAAGTGTAAGAAGAAAACTCTCAAAGGGACCCAGACCAAAGTACACGAACATAATGAAAACTTATGAACCTGTCCCAACAAGACAAAAAGAGGATTGGGACGGGTTAAAATTACAGCAAAGCTTCCCCCACTCTACAACTCTGTCCAAAATAAAAGAGAAGACATCATCTGGGGTCTTCGACTCCCTTTTGAAAATCCTAGTATTCTGCTCCTCCCAAATAGCCCACAATGTAGCATACAAAATGAGTCACCAAATCTCGCGGTCACCTTTGGACAGCCCATTTCGTTCCCACTGATGCATCAAATCCTGGAGGAAGTGGCCTTCTTTGTGATGATAATGCCAAAAAATATCAAGTTAGCTCATCCGTCTTTTATATATATATATATATATATATATATATATATATATATGGATAGATAGATTATTACAGGCCTCTTGAATCTTCTCTTCCCCTATTTATTTAATATTTTGTTTTTTGTTTTTTTTTCTGGGATGCACTATTTTAGTCCTCTCTAGCACTTTCTCTCAAACCTCTGTAGCAAATGAACAAGAGAGGAAAAGATGATCCATCGTCTCGTCCACCTCCCCACACATGCAACATAGCATGTTCCCTCCATCTAGAAATGATGCAAGTCTGTCACATCACATGTAGGTAGCCAGCCTTGAGCAATTCTCCAAATCAAGACCTGGACCTTTACAGGACAGCCCTCATCTTAAAATCACTGTTAAGACCTCTTATATTCTATGACAATAGTTTCATGATGACACAATTATTCACCACCACTTTCCCCTTTTTCTCTCTTAAGCTATCAAATACTTCATTAGTCTTTATAAAGCTAATTTCTGTCTTTCCAATTTTAGTACGTCCACCTTATCCTCTTCTTTGGACTAAATTCTATAGGCGCCTCATTTCTTTTTAACTTTTTAGAGACAATGTATTTCGATGTCTTCCTGCCTGTGAAGGACACAACTCTCATTCTGAATTGAACTGAATAATCTAATTTACCAGTTGATCATCTGCTTCTGGGTACATCACCACAAGTGGTTTATAATTAGGAACAAAGGGAAGAAGCTCACCTACATATTTATCATGGTCGGAATCAGCATTTGAAGCTCCATCTCCAAGCGGATTAACTGACAGGCTTCCAACTGCTACAAGAGTTCCCCATGCGTCTGACATTGTGTTACCATCACATTCCCTTTCAATAAAGACTGTCCCTACATTTCATGTTCATCAACACTGCCTTCCTCCTGAGAGAAGCTTTCTATTTCATTATAAACTTCTGATAGAACTTCATGCAACCCTCATGACAGAACTCTGCTTGTGAAGAGATTCTGTAGCAGTGCTAACGTCTGATGAAAACCCAGGAGCCAAGGAAAAAAACCTTAGAACCTGGAAGGCACTGCTGGTTCAGAGTGTTGGATTGGCAAGCCTTTGCCTTCGGAAGGTGCCCCAACTTCCCCTCTTTGATACCCACCCTGTTCACCTGTAAGAGGAATAGAGAGATCATCTCGAGGAAGAAGATGATGGTTCGAGTGTCCAGTCGAAGGGCCTCACCAGTTTACCCCACCAGCCGCTAAAGCCCGGTCCATTTTTATGTTAGGGTTCGAAAGTGTTGGTTTAGAAGGAAATGGAGCTTGGTTCCAGTTTAGAGGAGTCTGACCTGAGACTCATCTCCTCTTCTCAACTTCTTTCCGACTTCCCTCCTCCGACATCATCCTCACAAATTGCCTCAGGAACAATTGAAGTAACCCCTGCCACCATAGCATTATGTCTGCACATTTGGTAAGACCTTCCTGAGCAGGAAATGTGCCATCTTCAATCTTCCATGGAGAGAAGACCAGAGAAAGATTCTCCATCTCCAAGGTCCCCATGGAACATGCATGAACGCTGAAGTCTCCAATTAACTGTTCCAGCTTTATTGCCAAAATCACGAATCCACCGTTCTTTTTCCTCTGGCCAGCATTTCTGCAGACAGGAAAGTAAGGTCTTCCTCCCATACTCTCCCAACTTGGCTGACGCTGCAGAAACGATCTGATCACAGAAACTACCAGACTCTCCTCCAAAATTCCCCTAGCTTCTCCCATCTTTGGTGACCAAGGAACTTCAGTGGCACCAGATACTGCTCTGTTACCCAGAGAACTCCTCCTCTTCTTCCCCTGTACTCCTACCTTTTGATTCCCTAACTTCACCTCCTCCTGCTGCATAGCGTTGGCAGGGCAAGCCCACCTCCTATCCCCCACACCTTTGAAACTAAGGCAGCGAAATGCTTGTCGACAGAACTTAGCTCAACGTCCTTTCACTAGACAACAGATGCATCTATCATACTGCACAGGAAGCCTGGACTGAGTCAGGGAGATCTTGGATGAATGCTTACGAGATCTCCTACCTCGAACTACATTTCAACCATCACCCTCTACCAAGCTAATCCCCTTGCCACCTACTCTTGTCCCTTCTCCTGTCCATTGTACTCACCTACTGACTCCTTGGGATCATCTCCCTTACAAGGTCGTGACCTGCAGCTTACATGTCTACATTAGAATGTCCAGGTCTCCTAAAATCTAACCTAATAACATGTTTGAATCTATTAATTTATTTTCTTTATTATCATCACATATATATATATATATATATATATATATATATATATATATATATATATATTTAATTTTATATATGCTTTTAATCAGTGCCAGATGAGAAGATAACTTGATCATCATTGATATAAGGGCATTTAGTAAAAAGGAGTCCAGAGATGTGATTCTGGTTTAGAAGAGATGCAATCTTCAATTAACTGCATTCCCTAACTACTAATGCTTCCGAGACAGCAACTAGTTCTTTCTGCAGCTTAGGATTCCCTGTATACAGGCCAAATTCTAAATATCTGCTTAATTTGAAGAGCATTCCTCAGAATGAGCAGCAGACTATTTCTCAATTGACTGTTAACCTATGGATTGCAATGATTCTAAAGTCTGTCCAGTGATCTCAGAGTTTTTAGTCTTCTCAAAAGACAAGTCTGTCCAGTGATCCCAGAGTTTCTAATCTTCTCAAAAGACGAACTGATGGTCTACATGCTAAGTATATTGTTTTCTTCATTCATTGTTATAACACATGAAAGAAATTTTCAAACACCAAGGACTCTTTATCTTTTGGGAATCCCACGGCATATCTATATTCTCTCGTTCTGGTTCTTGGCTTGTCCTTGTGAGTTAAGACACTTCAATTTCTTTCCCATATGTTGGAATGAATTGCCTCCATTTGAGGGATGCGGATCCACCATTCTCTAAATCTAGTGGAAGCTTCCACTTTTTAACTGATTTAGTGCTCCTACAATGTTCTCTTTTTTCTTCTATTTTTGGTTGACAAAGGACAGTAATTACCTATCACCCTTTGTTTTATTTTAAATAAGATTGAGGCTCCATTTGGTAACAATTTTGGGACACTAAATTTTGGAGGAATTCAGATTCTGAAAAGAGCCACACGTCATCATCTCTAGAATTCAAATTTTAAGAGAAGTTGTTTACCTTTTAGAATCTCATTTGAAAAGACCATGAGAATTCAAATTTGAAGACACGTCAACAAACACTTTTATCCTCATATTACTCCCTTGTAGGAACTTTTGGAGGATAAAAAGGGAAAGTGAGAGGGTGTTACTTTTTAGAATCCTCAGATTCCCCTGCTATCCCTTTTCAAAAGATTTACCGGGAACCGAAAAGAGACCCCTTTTCAACATGGAACGAAATCTGGATTCTAGGAGAATCCATCTACCCTTTTTTCGTTTGAAAATCTTTTTGCGCTTTTCATATTCCCGCCGAATCTGAGGACCCCGAATCTGAGGTAGAATTGTTACCAAATGGAGCCTGAAGCTGAGAACTACAAACCCTTTGCTTCTCTCTGTTCTGGCTATTTCAAGCAACAATAACTTTCCCTGAAACTTCTCACGCTTATTCTATTGAATTATTCTCATTCATTCTGCCTACAAGCTTCAAGCATCATATCATCCTGTATTTTTTCACCTTCACATCAAAGTTAATGTTTAATTGTTTCATGACCTATCTTCCTTCTATTTTACAGATCATATTGCCAAGGGAATATTTGGTCTGTTCTAGCCTAGAGCCTTTGTCTTAGCACAATGCTCCCTAAAAGTATTTTGTGAAGAAGATTTAGAGTTCTCGTTCCTATGCTCTTCAGCATAGTATCTTAGAATCTCCTGCAACCTTCTGCCTTCTACACTGCATGCATTTCCTAAAGGGGAAAATAAATACTGTTGTTGCACGTTTCCACTGTTGTCAAGGTTACTTTATTTGGGCATAAATTTAGTGTCATAGGTTAACTTATGCTGTTGGGAATTGAATGCATGGCTGTTTCATGTGGACACAGGAATGGGATCATGTCTGACACACACATACCAGTTTCATATTGTCTACTATTTCATGGGCGTCTCTGCTACAGTGTAAGCTATTTGGCATCTATACAGACGCCTGCAGATATTAGCTTTATTGATGTTTAAGAATAGACGTCATTGTGCTGACAATGTTAGAGAAGTTAGAGAACCCACAAAAGGAATTTTAAAAGTCCAGTGCACTCCTGCACCACCCCCCCCCCCCCCCCCCCCCCATGATATATGTACATTTCCCCTTTCGTTGCTTTGCTCTCTCTCTCTTCCAGCTACTATCTGGAGCAGAGAGGATGGAAAATAGCATACATGTGGTTTATGGGTAGGGATTATTGTGATTTCAACAGACGGCAGAACTTAATGCATGTTGCCCAGGTCTTACCATGTTAAGCCTTCTGATGGGTCCCATCACAGTTGGGTAGAGTTGTCGGGGAGGAAGCTGTGAGACTATCATTTGTTTTCCAACTAATAATTATGACTGCATATGTTATAATTTGTGGTACGGCTGATTATTATTTTGATGCTAATCTTGGGGATCTAATTAATTCGAATTGGGTGTCAAATAACTGTTGATTTATTGCACGGAAGTTATATATCTTTTTTCCATTCCTAATTATGTTTTCCAAAGTCTGATTGTTGAACTTGATTTCTATATTTTCAGTGAGCTACAACTTGAAAGTCCTGTTCACGCAACAAAGTACCATAGATCTGTGAGAAGAGTGGAACAAAGGGTGGCTGACGTGTCTCTACCCCTTGACATTGTGGCTAAGATTCTTATCTGGCTTCCTGTGAAGGCAATCTTGAAGTTCAAATGTGTTTGCAAGTCCTGGTGTGAGTTGATCTCCAGTGAGTACTTGGTAGACACGCATCTAGAGTTGACCAAGCAGAGCCCTAAGATCATTCTTCATCCGCGCTTTCTGTACAAACCTGATCATATTAGAGAGTTTTATTCGCTCGGCACAGAATGCACAGCAGATCTCGTTTTTAGAAAGTTTGCTTGCACCGGGGGAGGCAATGGAGTCATGTTGCTAAATGCCTGTCAGGGTCTGAATGTTCTAGAAACGCTTGATCATATTCACGTGGTAAACATTTGGACGGGAGAGTCTCTCAGACTTCCTGATCACCCCGCGGGAGCAGGTCAATGTTATCAATATGAGTGTGTTGGATTTGGATTCAGTTTCACCAGCAAGAAATATAAGGTGGTCCGGCTTGGTTACCACTGGAAGGTCTGCTTGTTATGCACGTACAGCATTGATTGTGAGGTCTATACTCTTGGTGGTTCCGGTAGATGGAGAGAGGTCCGCCCTCCACCATATCCGGTGGTCTCTGATTATGCACCTGCATTTTACAAAGGGGCTATATATTGGGAAATCGATGGAGCACTCTGTTCACCCCGGCCCCATGCCCTTATTGCCTTTGATGTAGAAGATGAGACATTTCAGCTGGTTCCACTGCCGCCGTGTACTCTTCTCAAGGAGGGGGAGTGGCATCGCCCCTTTGTCTCTCAAGGATGTCTGTGGATGTGCCATTTCAATAGCAGGACTTGCACCGTATGTTTGTGCAAGTCCAAGGATTTCCCTGGATCTGGGGCTGTTTGGAGGATGGAGTGTACTGTAGACATGAACAATCTTCGACTTCATACGCCAGTCGCAGTGCAGGACGACAAAATCTTTATTGTTAACATATGGAGAGGAGTGATTTGCGTCGACCCAAAGAGTGGAATGATGCAAAAAATTGTCTCATTGAAAAGACCGCTAAACTACTAAGATTCCAAGACGAGAAGCATGAGGAATGTCTGGCATGGGGCAGCCCGTTTATCTCTTACGTTCTTCGAGGAGAGCTTGGTTTCTTTGCGCGACAAAAAATGACTCCACTCTACCTGATGGTTTTCTGCCAAGCAACCGGAGTTCTTGATGCACAGTTTGATCTCCGATCGGATGATCTAACAAAATCTAAAAATAAAGTCATTGTTCGTTGGGCACAGTTTCAAATTGTTTTTTAGACCATTAAATTATAGATTGGTCTTTACAAGATGTGTCAGATCTAGTGGAGCTGACCGAAAAAATTTAAATTTTTTTATAAAAAAAGCAGTTGTTAATGTAACCGTCTGATCAATAGATTAGAAAGCTGCCCGTGGGCGGTGCGGGCGCATGCCACCTGCGTGAGCGCCGCAAGTGGAACTCAATTTATTGCGGTGTAATGCAGTCTGTCGTAACGGGCTTAAAGCTAACCAAGAAACCTTGCAGAGGGGCAGTTGTTTACTAGGCAGTGAGGCTAAAGTCTTGGACAAAAAAGGCGGAAAATTCATAATCTTTTAATCATTGGTAATCTTTTGTGTATCCTGAAAAGAGATTTATCGAAGTAACATTTTATTATAGGTGATTTTTTAAATTTGTGATCAATTAATAAAATAAAAAATATATACAAATAGAGTCTCTAGTGTATACCCTCAAATCTTTGGTCACTGCCACACTCTGCATTGGATCGCTGTGACATTGTACGGTCCGGCCGCCTGGCTACATTGTAGCACACTCGTATATGGTATTGTAGAAAGAAAGAGTAGAAATTACATGAAATAAATATATAAAATAATAAAAGAGCATTGCGTCAATCATGAAGTAAACTATTCATTTGTTTTTGTATCTTTAGAATTAGAACGTTATCTAGATCACTGCCCATGTTGACGTATGATAGACATAGGTCTAAGGCAAGAGACTTCTGGTGTTTTTTATTTTCCGAAGAAATTCTCGTGGGATGTAGACATGCCCACGTTGCTCTCTCTCTCTCTCTCCTTATAAGTTTCAGGTTGGAAGTAGGAGTATATCTTCGTAGACTTTGTCATTGGTATGCCAAAAATTAGAAAGAAGTATAATATGATATGAGTGACTGTAGATCGTCTAACAATCTTGCTTGTTTGTTTTCACGAAAAACTTTTCTCCCCAAAAGTTTTTCATTTGTTTATTTTCACGTAAAACTGTTTTTGAAAATATTTTCATATATTTTTTATTTATAAAATAATTTTCAATTATAGAATCACTTACATAAATATAAATTATATTTTTATAAACTTTTTTAAATAATCCTCCTAAAATATTTCATATTTATAGGTAACCCCAGTATAATTCATATTTATGTATAACTCTCTTAACTATAGTATTATTTGTGTATAAGCTCTTTAACTATGCGAGATCACTTTGTATTTTATCTAAGGGACAATTTGGTTCTACATAAAATATATTCAAATGGAAAATATTTTTTTAAAGAAATCAATTTATAAGGAAAATGAAAACACAATCAATTGTTTGGTACTTCTAAAAATATTTTCCTAAAAATCTTTTCACTTATTTGTTTTCCTATAAAACTTGTCCTTAAAAATAATTTCATCTATTTATTTGTTCGTAAAAGAATTTTCACATTCCGAGATTACTCACATAGATAACATAGTCAAATGACTTTCTTTTTCTAAGCTAAGAGAACAGCCATCGAAATTTGATCATGTAGTTCACATAAAAAAAAGGTCATGCCCTCGCACCATCCAAATTTAAAATGTGAGTATAAAAAATAAAATATTTTATTTTTATTTTTTTAAATTTTCTAAGTTGCAAGAGTATCCTAGCTCAACATTAGATTAGACAATCCATATAATATCTGGGGATTTTTGGAGTAGGCTCTCGGGTCTTGGATCTTGATTATCCGACCGCGGAGTGGTTTAGTGAGATACGTTAATTTTAACTTTACATTGAATAAATTTCATATCACATTATAATGCTCTAAAATAGTCTTTGATTTAATCACATGAGTAGTTTTTTCTTATTATTTCTTGGATTTAGTTAGTTCTTTTGAATCGCATCTATCATGTTGGATACCATTTAAGTTTCTATTCGACGACTGAAGCTGAGTACATCGCTGCAGTTGAAGCCATCAAGGAAGCAGTGTGGTTGACGAAGTTCATCACTGACTTCGGCATAATTCCCAACATCTTTGATCCTGTTCCGCTGTTATGAGACAACAATGGGGCAATTGCTCAAGCGAAAGAGCTACGATCTCATCAGAAATCGAAGCATATTCTAAGGCACTTTCATCTTATTAGAGAGATTATTACTAGAGGAGATATAGTGGTGGAAAGAGTTTCATCTACCGATAATGTAGCAGATCCACTAACAAAGCCATTAGCTTAAATTGTGTTTGAGCGTCACTTGAGACACCAATGACACCTTGTCGGTGGACTTCTTTACTTTGACCTTGGTTTATAGATCTCTATTCACGGAATTCTAAATAGCTAAGGATTGGGTACATCGGAATACCATCGAAGGGAATTGAGTTTTAATAATGAATCATTCGCTCTCGGTACTTAGAGAGAGAATGTTCTAGGAAGGATGCGTAGGAGTCCCTGGCTAGGGCGGATATAATATCGGGAAAAGAGTTTTCCAATATTATGTGGCAGCGTTCGATCCAAGTGAGTCGACCGGTTAGAGTTTGACGGTACACCATACCCTGAGTTGACTTAAGAGCATTATACGAATGAAGGATTATATCCACGTGGTAACTGTCGGCGGAAAGGTTTTAAGAGTGGGTTGCTTACCCTTAATACCTTACGTGTTCACGCAGTCTTGTTTGGCACCGAACGTGATTGGAGGCCCGACCGAATTTAATGTGCGACATTAATTCGGCTGATTAATTAATATGAGTTATTAATTGATTAATTAAGTCAGTAAGGAGTCACTAGGCTTATTGGGGTATTAACCGGACTGGTAATTGGGCCTAGAGGGTCACACAGAAAAGATTCTTAAGGTGATGAATTTAAAAGTTGGTTTTATATTAAACCAGAGGTTTTTACGAAAAATTGTGCGGTTAATATAAAATATAACGAACGGGTCGAGCAGGCCAAGTTGTTGCTCAGTCCTGGCCACCCCTCCTCTCTTCCACTCTCTCTTTGGCTCCCCTGCTTTCTCCCCTCTCTAGAGACCGTTGCATTGTTTTCTCCGACTCCCGTTCGATGGGAAATCGACCACACGTTGTGACGGCCGTTGCGGCGAACGGCAATTTGTTCATGGGCTGCGAAGAATGAGGAACGTAAGGAAATTCATCACGAGGAGGATCGCGTAGACTTCGTTAGAGGCCGAGCGTTTGCGTGGCTGGCGATGTCATACCGACGGAACCGTTCGGACGCGGATTCGAATCCGCGTGAGGTAATATTCAATTAACTATTAATCGATTTTTGTTTATTCGAAACAGACAGGGATCGCATCATTTAAATTATTTATTTTCGCTGCATTCGCGATCCCGAGAAACACGAGAACCTAACACAATTCAATTAACAAATTCAACCTGACATCTCTTGACCAAAAAATGATCACATCATGTCTGATTTTGAAAATGGAGAGGGTTTTAAGGAGTCATATCATGAGAAAATAAAAAATGCTAGCACTAATCAATTCATAACTATAGAGAACCCTGAGATTGACCAACGAGATGCATCAATGATCACACTTATCAGTATGGAGGAAAGCTTAAATGATGAAAAGGAGGAAGAGAAAGCGAGTGATTTTTTCGATATTAATCCGGATTTTGAACACTTTCCATTTCTTACAGAGGAATTAAATACACACGCTGTAGACACGCTAATTTTGACGTCATTTCGAGTAAATTTCATATCATATAATAATGCCTCATAATGGTTTGATATTTAATCATTGATTAATTGATATTTTTGAGTGTCGGGTTTAACATACATGTTTAAGTTAATCAATTAAATTGATTTTAGCTCAAATTTCAGTTAAAAGATGCAGAAATTCTAAAACGTGTCAACCTGTGTGGACACGATTCAGAATTCTAAAACGTGTCAACCTGTGTGGACGCGATTCAGAATTCTAAAACGCGTCAACCTGTGTGGACGTGATTTAGACTTTATTCCTGTTTTAACGTTTAAATTTGAATTTTAATCAGTTGATTAATTAGCTAAAAGGCGTCTGTGAAGGCTGACGCGTTTTAGGTTTCCTAAGCTATTTTAACTTCTCTTCCGGATGTTTATCCTTACCTTAATTAGTGTAAACGACGTCTACACATGTAGACGCGTTTTAGCTAATAAAGATAAAGATAAGTTTTCCCGGATATTTATCCTTATCTTAATTAATCTGAAAGGCGTCAGCCATGGTGGACGCGTTTTAGATAATTACAGATAAAGATGAACTAATCAGTATTTATCTGTCGGTTAAAGTAGATAAATCCTAGATTTTTCTATGTTAATCGCGAACGCAGAGAATGCCTATAAATACCTTGCATCTCAAAGAGTAAAAAGAGTTGAATTGAATTAAGTTGAGCCATAGCGTTATAGCGAGTTGAAGATTGAAGCAACAACGTCGTAACGCCGGAGCGCTGCCATTTCCAGAAGTCGGCATCCCTTTTCAAGATCTTCATCCTTTCAAGGCTTCAACACAATCGGGCATAAGTGTTTCAATTCTGCATTTTTATTTCATTTAGTTCTACATTCTTTATATTCACTTCATGCAACACACACCACAACATCAATCTTCCAAAACCTATTTGTTTTAAAGGGGTTTCAAAGCCAATTAAACAAGTGAGTTTGCTGTTTAAGTATGCTTATAACCATTGTTAGTTTTGATATTATTTTTATTTAAAGTTCTCATCATCATTCTTCTTTATTTTCTGTTTCTTTGTCTCTGCTGCACTCAACAACCACAACAAGAGATCAAAAGGGGGAAATTAAGCTCAAAGCCAGAAGGACTTCTGGACGATCCTCAAACTCAGCAAGAACAAAAGAACAAAGAAAGGGCTCTCTTTCTTCAGCCGGCTGAAGGAGGGGAACCAAGGATTCACTCTTCCGCGTTCAAACAGGTAGGCGATCAAATCTCTTTTGAAACCTTTTTTTAGTTAAAAGTTTCTGGCGATCACTGCACTTTAGTTATTGTTTTAATAGGTTAGTTTACACTAAACAACATAGCATTTTCATGTTAATCACACGAGCATTTTCAGCACCTACAGCTCTTTTGGCGATCACGGTGGGACTTGGTCTCGCCATCTTTTAGTTTCTTTTTGTTCTTGCTATTATCATATCGGGCACCCACGGTGCACCATTTGTGTCTCTCGACACGTCCTCACCAATTGGTGAGTGTTTAGTTTAATTAATTTCCCTCGTGCACCAAGTACAGCAGGAGCAGATCTCAAGTTAATTGGAGCCACTGAGTTTGTGTTATACAATCCACACCGGTGCCTTACTCAACTCAGCTTGGCCCGTCGTGAGTTCCCTGAATTCTCTCCCACATTCCCAATCAAGAAGCGCGACTTGGAGTC
The DNA here is from genome assembly GCA_030544215.1 of Zantedeschia hybrid cultivar. Classification (NCBI taxonomy): domain Eukaryota; kingdom Viridiplantae; phylum Streptophyta; class Magnoliopsida; order Alismatales; family Araceae; genus Zantedeschia; species Zantedeschia hybrid cultivar. The sequence goes on from JARZZO010000015.1 coordinate 13,248,082, forward strand.
CGATGAAGATTATGAAGCCGTACAAATCATCATTACTCTATGGAACCTTGGCTTTAGTTATCGTGTAAGATCCTCTAAAGACAGAGATAAATGATTGAAATTTCCTTATCTTAAAGATCTTCATGATATTCTCCCTTGAATGTCCTCTTTCTCTTTTTGATTTTGATGTAATAATAAAGATTGATTCCATTGAATAAAGAACGATTTTTCATGCCTTAGAATCTTTCCCCAACTTTCTGTAATGTGCACATGATTTTTCCTTAAGTAAAAACCTGATTTTTCCTGAAAATTCACCAATTCGGGTTCTGTAAAATGTAAAACGCGTCCACTCAGACAGACGCCTTTCAAACTATAATTATTTTCCCGAAATTCAATTTAATCCTTAAAAACCCGATTTAAGCTTAAAACGCGTCTACATCACTAGACGCCTTTCAACTCTCTCTCCTACTTTTCCCAGGATTCTGCCATTAATTCCATGATTAATTCCCTGAAATGCGTCCAGTAAACAAGACGCTTTTCATGATTTTCCTGTGTACGGCTCTGAACAGAACCTGAAACGCGTCTACCCATGTGGACGTGTTTCAACCAATTCAAACAGCTGTCCTTTACCGCCTCAACTTATGCGCCTTGAAACGCGTCTGTATGAGTCGACGTCTTTCACCCTTTTCGTTACAGACCCGCGATGGCCCTCCTTTCTTCCTCACTTTCACAAAAATCTTCTCTCTCCACCGAGCTCCGGCGATTTCTCCGGTGATCTCTCCCTCAAAACTCCTTCTCTACAGCCATGGAACACGGTGAAGGATCAAGGAAAAAGAAGGCCTTGGCCAAGAGGAGGCGGAGGCAAGAAGAAGAAGTTCCCGAGGAGGTACCGGCGGCGTTAGCCGAGGCGGCGGCCTTCTTGGAGGAGGAGCTCCCTCCACCGGCGCCCATGGCGGTGGAAGAGGAAGAGGAGGGCGACCTCCACACGGTAAGTCTTCTATGGTTTGGATGGTGTGAGAAAAGAGGGGAAGAAAGGGGTTCTTTTAAGAACCCGAAATCTGGACTTGAAAGGCGTCCAGACCAGGTGACGCCTTTCAAAAGGCGTCGCCCTTGGTCGACGTCTTTCAATCCAAATTTCGAATTTTTAAAATAGGTAGAAAATAGGTTTGAATTGCGTCAGGGCATGTGGACGTGTTTTGAAATACGTCTGTGTGTGCTGACGCCTTTCAAAACAGAGTGAATTTTCCTATTTTTATTAATTACTGACCCCATTTTTTTTTTATTTTTTTATTTGTAGGGAGTGATGAGGGCCAGAATTTCATGGGATTTAGTGATAGGGGCGTATAGGGGACTCCCGGATTTCCAGAAGGCGCGCCTGCGCCGGATGGGGTTCGGCGACATACTAGACATCGAGCCATTTTGGCTCGATCTAGTCCTGCTGCAGGCGCTCAGGGAGCGTTGGCATGCAGAGAGTCGGGCATTTTTGATGCCTTGGGGGCATATGGTCCCCACCTTGGAGGACGTGGCCAGGATCACTGGCCTGCGGGTAGAGGGCCGACCAGTTAGTGGGGTTACTTACCCCAACTATCAGGGATTAGCAGAGGCCTTACTAGGAATAGAGGTATCCAGTATTGGTAGGGAGTCTAGGATGGTTCCTAGGGTAGAAGTAGAGGCTGCCTTAGGATTAGATGAGCCCCGGCGTCGGTCTGATGAGACTCGGGTAGAGTTCATAGATAGACTAGCCGAGTCATCCTCTTCTGTCTATTGTAGTGACCCGAGTCAGGTAGAGGAGGTAGACAGACAGCTGAGGGTCTTTTTAGTTTTCTTTTTCGGTCGGTTGCTCTTCGGTACGAAGGGTGACCATATCCACTGTAGGTTTCTTTATTTATTAGATGACCTAGATAGCTTAGGTGAGTACGCTTGGGGTGCGGCCCTTCTGGCCCACCTGTTCGCAGACCTATCCGCGGTCACGCCGGACCGCGAGACTACTATCAGTGGCTTCTCACCGTTCCTTCAGGTATTAACTTGTTTAATTATGTGTAATATGCAGTGCAATATGATATGATGCTTTTTCTAACTTATATGTTCATGAATGCAGGTGTGGAGCTACCATTATTTCCCGCTCGGCAGAGCGAGGATTGTTCGTCCAGATGCCGTCCCATTGGCCTGCCGTTGGCAGCCAATTGTGGACACAGCTTCGCAGCACCACCAGCTGACGGCCCTCCGCCGTCAGTTTCTAGATTATCCAGAGCTATTGGTAAGTTTTTAACTTGTTCAATTTTTTTATTAAATGCAATTCTTTATCCCTTAAGTGTAATTTATTTATGAATGCATCTAACCTATATGCAGGTGATCTGGCGCCCGTATCTGGGCATGAACGAGGAAAATCAGCCATGGGTGACGGCTGGCAGGAGGCGATTTGGGAGGCAGATGTGGGTGCACTGCCTTAACGAGATCGAGCCCCTCCGCCTCCGGATCGTGATGAGGACGTTGGGTCTCCATCAGGAATGGATAGATGAAGAGGTCCCGGAGGGTGTGGGGAGGAGCATGAGGGGCAAGCAATCCCTCACCGACTGGCGTGCCAAGTTCCCGGAGCAGTACGAGGACTGGCACCGTCGGGGCACCAGAGTGGAGTCCCGTGCGGAGAGTAGTGAGGGCTACCTCCAGCAGTACCGGGTCCATTACGCCGACCAGCTGCGGCTCCTCCGACCACTCGATGTAAGTATGCATTCATGCGTCTTTAATTTTATTATTATCTTGATTTATGTTGGTGAATGAATGTATGTATATGTGATTTGCAGGATGCTCGTGATGCGGTCATCATCGACCTCCGGGCCCGACTACATGATGCTGAGGCCCAGCTCGAACAAGTCCAGAAAGAGCTCTTTGATCTGGTATGTATGAATGAATATGAATGCATGTTTTAATTAATTAATTGTTTTGGCGATTAACCACTGACAGTGTTCTTTTGGTGCAGCGAGCCGTCTACACCCAGGCGGCTCCTTCTACCTATGGAGCTTCATCTTCATCATCCTTCGCCGCGCACGATGCTGCCTTGGCTGACCTCCAGAGTCAGCTCGCCTCTGCCATCCACCGGGCTTCTCTTGCGGAGGAGGACCGTGCTGCTCGGGTAAGCTTTGATTTTTGAATTTGACTTGATTTACTTGATTGTCTTGAACTAACAAAATCTTCTTCTGCAGGTAGCTGAGCTCCAAGAAGCCCTTCAGAGGGCTGAAGCGGATGCCTATGCTACAGCGACTCGTGCCGAGGCTGATGCAGAGCGGATCCGAGCTTTAGAGGAGCAGGTGGCCCGACTTTCGGTTGGAGATCTTGCGCGCCTCCAGACTCGCCTGGAGGTCATCAACGAGGAGCGAGAGCGGGAGAGGCAGGAGCGGCAGAGGATGGATGCTGAGATATCCGCTCTTCGGGTCCAGCTTGGCATTGCAGAGCACGAGCGCCGGAGTGTGGAGGAGAGGTACAGGCGTGCTCGACAGCGTGCGCAGGAGCGCGGTTTGACGAGCGCTTTTACCGCCAGCGCTGCCGTGTCTTCTGGCCAGGCGGGGCCGAGTACGATGGGGCCACCTCCACCTCCTAGTCGAGGACCAGCACCAGACGCACCTGACGAGGCCCAGAGCCAGTTAGATGAGGGCGGAGGGGAGAGTCAGCCTTGAGGGCTTATGTACTTCTTTTCTTTTCATGTATAAAACACTTTTGATATATACATGAAACTTTTGGGCTCCAATTTCGTGTTCCTGTGCTTATCTTGCATCCTGTACAACACTTAACAAACAGGTTAAGTATCTATTTAGGCTTAGCCCCTTGCCTGACCAATCAAATGGTCAATCAATCTTTTCCTTGAATAAATAGTCAAGGAGCATAGCCTTTATTAACAAAGGTAATAAGAATAATTAGACTTAAGCAAAATGCAACATGCAAGCAAACAGATGCTCACTGAAAAATAAAAGGAGTGAAACACATTAAATGCAACAAGCAAATGCTAATTGAAATATTTTTGTGGTTTTGAAATATTCATTTTGTTTGGGTTTTGAAATATGTATTTTTTTTAGATTTTGAAAAATGTACATTTTTTTTGATTTTTTTTTTTTTTTGAAATATGTACTTTTTTTTTGAATTTTTGACTATGCAATTTTTTTGAATTTTGACATATGCAAATTTTTTGAATTTTGACATATACATTTTTTTTTGAATTTTGACATATACATTTTTTTTGAATTTTGACATATACATTTTTTTTTGAATTTTGACATATACATTTTTTTGACTTTTTTTTTTTTGACTAAAAGACCAGTATGGTACTTAGATCAAAAGATCATATTCATTTATTAACTTAATTTCCAAATTGTTCTTTAACAACTTAACTTAAAACCCATCGTGTTTGAACTTGTGTTTCCATTCGTGATCCCATTTGATGATTTGACCCTTAGTCAATCTAAGCCATTCCTTAAGCTTGAAGTACACCTCTTTAGAAAGAAAAGAAGAATAGATTTAGAAAGCCCATGAGAAGGTTCCGGAGACCTAAAAAGATGTTCCTTTCCAACCCTAATATCTGTTGGGGTTTGGTCATTTTCTTTCCGGGGTATTTATCGACCTTGCGTTCCCTTTTGTTTCATTTCATGGCCTTGATGTGACGTTTGTAGTGTATTGGCCTTTTGATTTTGCCCTTTGGCTTTTCCTTTTGTTTTTTTTTCTATTCTTTTCTTTCTTTGCTTTGCTTTGGAACGGATCTCCCCCATTTTTTTATGACGGCCTCCTACTAAGATGGCGGGTATTCTTGGTAGTCTATTTTAAGCCTCGTTCCGACATCATGGGCCGAGTGTAAAACATAATTTTACTGTAAAAGGAATGATTTGTACTTTATACTTTTGGTCAAGCTTTTGATATTCTTCAGGACTTGGCATCTCTTGTTAATCACGAATCAAACGTGTTAGTGTGTGCAGTAATGGGTTTGAAGTTAAATTATTCAGACTAACAAAGAAATTTGAGTTTATAAATTTTCTGATTCCACTGGTCTTTGTACCATACTGATCGACTCTTTAACCTAAGGGTAGTATTTCTTAAGATGTAGACCATTCCAGGGATGATTTAGCTCTTCTCCTTCTGCATTAATAAGACGATAAGTATTACCAGGAAAAGCGTGCGATACAACATAAGGTCCTTCCCAATTTGGTTGGAGCTTAGAACGCGGACCACCAGGTTTTACAAAAATTCTTTTAACGACCATTTCACCGACTTTGAACTTTCGTTCAATGACTTTCTTTTGATAAAAACGTGCCAATCTGTTTTGATAAACTTTCGCATGATTAGCAGCTGACCATCTTTTCTCGTCTAAAAGTTCCAATTGAGCAAGAAGTGCTGAACGATGTTCATCAATGGAGAATTCCTTGTTCAATTGTACTCTTAATGACGGTATAAGGATCTCATATGGAACTACCGCCTCCATTCCAAATGTTAAGGAATAAGGAGTTTGCCCAGTGGGCGTGCGGATTGAAGTTCGGTAGGCCCATAGAGCCTCAACCAATTTTTCTGGCCAATCTGCGAATTTGTTAGATTTACACGTCTTTTTGATAATTTTTATCAAAGTCTTATTAGTTGCCTCTGCTTGGCCATTGCCTTACGGATAATAAGGAGATGAATGATGCAATGCAATTTTATACCTGTTGCAGAGGTCCTTCAATTCCTGTGACACGAACTGCGGTCCGTTGTCGGTGACGATGGTACTTGGAATTCCGAATCTTGTGATGATGTTCTTCATGATGAATTTGCAGACGGTTGATGCTTTGATCTCCACGTATGCTTCAGCTTCTGCCCACTTGGTGAAGTATTCCGTTGCCGTGAGAATGAAAGATTTTTGCTTGATGCCGGGATCTGGGTTACCAAGGGGTCCAATAATGTCGAAAGCCCACATGGAGAAAGGCCATGGGGAAGAAACAGGATGGAGTGAAGATGCAGGAGAATGAATTTTGTCGGCGTGAAGTTGACACTTGGCACACCTACGGACATATCCTACACAATCTTCTTCCATGGTTGGCCAATAAAATCCTTGTCTAAGGATCTTCTTTGCTAGCATCTGTCCATTGACATGGCCACCACAAACTCCACTATGAGCTCCTTCCATAACCTTCCAAAGCTCATCCTCGTCTAAACATCTCAGAAGAACTCCATCAAAACCTCTTTTGTACAGTGCTCCCCCAACTAGGGTGTATCGTTGAGCAACTCTCCTGATAGCTCTTTTTTCCTCAGTTGTAGCTTCTTCAGGATACGATTGATCTTCACAATATTTTGCAATTTCATAATACCATGGCTTCTGTTCATCATCCATCTCTTCTAATAGCTCAATCAACATGATTTCTCTTTTCTCCACAATACTTCCATCTTTGAATTTCTTCAGCAACTTCCCCTTAGTTCTAAGAAATGAAGGATCTTTCACGGCGGGTGAAAGACGCCTATGAATTATGATTGATTCAGATTGCTTGCTGATAGAAAAATCAAGAGAAGATGCAAGTGAAGCTAGAGCGTCAGCTAAGATGTTTTGATTTCTAGGGACATGGACAAAGATCAATTTTGTGAAAAGCTTTGAATAAGCAGAAGTAAGTTCTTGATATGGCTTGAGCTTGGGATCAAGAGTTCGATACTTGGTCAGCACTTGGCGAAGAATTAATTGGCTATCACCCACAATCCTGAGTTTAGTGGCACCATGAAAATGAGCAGCCTCGAGACCAGCAAGAAGTGCCTCGTATTCAGCTATGTTGTTGGTGACTGGAAAGTCAAGCTGAAAGGCTTGTGGAATGGTGACACCTTCAGGTGATAACAGAACGATTCCGATCCCCTTTCCATGAGAATTCAGAGCTCCGTCAAAATGCAGAGTCCACATATCATCTCTGATTTGATTTACGGACATCAGTTCCTCATCCGGAAACTCTGATCGCACTGGATCAAATCGAGGAAGGGGATGATGAGCGAGATGTTCCGCTATGGCATAGCCCTTGATCGCTTTCTGTTGAATGTAAATGATATCGAATTGAGATAGAAAGCTTTGCCATCGCGCTAACCTATCAGTAAGAACAGATTTCTCCAGAAGGAACTTGATCGGATTCATCCTAGCGATGAGATGGACTTCATGGGCCAGAAAATAATGCTTTAGTTTCTGCACAACCCAAACTAATGCTGCACATGTTTTCTCCATCGCCGTATATCTCTGTTCAGCGGGGTTGAGAAGTTTAGAGAGATAGTAGGCTGCCCTCTCTTTTCCTTCTTCATCTTCTTGTGCTAGGACAGCCCCCACTGCATCATCCAGGACAGAAATATAAAGTATCAATGGTTTGCCTGGAGATGGTGGTCTCAAAACAGGAGGACTTGCCAAATAGTCCTTTAATCTATCAAATGCCTCCTGACACTTATCGTCCCAATTGAATTTGACTCCTGGCTTGGTAAGCTCGTAAAACGGCTTACACCTTTGTGAGTGCTGGGAGACAAAACGGCGAATAAATTGTAACCTCCCGATTAATCCTCTCAATTCTTTCAAGTTTTTGGGAGGTGGCATTTCTCTGATAGCCTTCGCCTTATTGGGATCGATCTCAATTCCCCGTTTGCTGACAATGAATCCAAGCAATTTTCCTGAAGATACCCCGAATACACATTTCTTGGGGTTCATCTTCAACTGATATTCTCTCGATCTCTCTAATACCCTTGCCAAAACTTTGGCATGCTCAGCCTTCGTTTTAGACTTAACCAATAAGTCATCCACACACACTTCCAAATCTATATGCATCATGTCATGAAATATTGCCATCATAGCCCTTTGATAAGTGGCTCCAGCATTCTTCAATCCAAATGGCATGACAACATAACAATATGTTCCCCAAGGTGTAGTGAATGAAGTCTTCTCTTGATCCTCTTCTGCCAGCTTAATCTGGTTGTATCCTGAAAATCCATCCATAAACGATAATGTCTCATAGCCAGCAGTGTTATCGATGAGTACATCAATATGAGGCAATGGAAAATCGTCTTTAGGACACGCCCGGTTCAGATCGCGGAAGTCAATGCAAATTCTGACCTTCCCGTCCTTTTTCATAACCGGGACTATATTGGCCACCCATTGTGGATAAAGGACAACTCTAATGAATTTGGCTTTGTGCAATTTGTCGACCTCTTCCTTCATCTTTAAAGCCATTTGTGGGTGGAATCGCCTTAATTTCTGCTTGACCGGACTAGCTCCATCTTTTAATGTTAACCTGTGTTCAACTAAAGATGAGTCTAACCCCGGCATATCCTCATAACTCCAGGCGAAAGTGTCCCTATAATCCTTAAGTACTTGTACCATTGCCTTCTTATCCTCTGTAGAAAGATTTTTACTAACGATGACAACCTTAGGTTCGTCTTCAGTCCCTAAGTTTATTTCTTTTGTGGGCTCTTCGACGGCAGCTGAGGGTTCATCAAACCTCTTCACTCCACTGGCATATGCCTCAGCTGCGTCCTCATCATCTTCCTCATCTTCAACAATGGGGTCCTTTTCATGCACTAACTCATATACCCCGTACCCATCATTGACTGACTCATCATCTGTACAATCTTCTGGCATGTGAATTGGATCTTCTAAAAGCTGAGGGATTAAAGAGCAAAAGGAACATTTATCAGCCAAATCCTGGAGGTATCTTTCTGGAATTTGCCTACCCTTAGGCTTCCTAGACTTCCTAACCTGCCTAACCTGCCTAAAACTAGACTTCCTAACTTCACTAAACTGCCTATCATAACCTAAGGAAGATGAAGCAGGATGAAAATCCTGAGATACAAGTGGAAATACAGGGGAATCCTCCCGTGGGGAGGGACAGAGTAGATCTAGGAGAGAATCTTGACCGACGGACCCGCGCGATGGGGTGTAATCGGACAAGTAAGATGTTTCCTCGATAATGATTTGGGAAGAATTTGTTGTAAAATTGGCGTTTTTTTTTGGATATCGGAGGAATTATACATAAAGCAGGAGTGAATACAAATGGAAGGGGAATCGGACGGAGGAAGCGGCACCAAGGCCAGGGGATTAGGGGGATCATATAGCAATATGTCCCAGATCAAATCATACATCCTCTCTAGGTCGAGAGGAGGTTGTGGAATAAAGTCCCGAGGGGACAGAGTAATCATAATGGGCGGAGCCCGTGGAATATCTTCAATTATGACCCGCGACCAAGTCGGGGTCAAGAGTAGTGTACGAAAAAGAGTATGGAGCATTCGGACATGTGAAGGATATGTCCCCCTCCAGAGCAGATCTGTTGTATAACCAGCTTCATAGGGGTCATCTGGCTCCCCTTCATCAGTTTGTTCGGACAGCAGTATCCGCTTGTCAAAGATTGCGCCAGGGCTCTCAATTAGCTCGTCGATCTGCGGTGGCCACTTGGGTTCTGCAGGATCCAGAAATAGTCTGTTCAGTGCTATGTATAGGTCCCTCAGATTGAACCATCTGTACCATTCACATTCGGGATCATGAAATTTCCTCCTTTTCATAGGCCGCAAAGCCTCCAAGGATTGGTACGTAAGTAATTCGGAACAATGTCTGGCCAAATCCCTCCCATATATGTCATGGAGGTCAAAACATGAAGTAATGACCACCGTGTTGTCGTGACTAAGTATGGGCCCTTTCACAAAGTGTGTATATAGAGTCCATGTTAAGGGCTCTCGGCCTTCTTTCAGTGGTGTAGACATTGTTTCCAAGATTTCTTGACCATCTTCCTGCTGAACCCTGTCTTGCTTCAGTTTCCCCGGCCTATAGCCCAGACCGCTTCCGGGTACTGCCCGATGATCTTTGACAGGAGTGGTCCTGCTTTGCAACTGTGTGCCCAGACCTTTCCCAGGCTCGTAGCCGTTCTTCATCATAATCCTCCATCCTGGGGTACTCATGCACTTCCCCCTTTTGATAGCATTTAATGGGTATGGAGAAATGGTAGCGGCTTTCAAAGGATCAGCCACTGGACGGTAGACCTGTAATACCGACAGAAAAGGTTGTCGGCCAGGTAAAACAGCAGATTTAATATTTAGGGTATGAGCAGCAGTAAGGATCGGCATGCTCGTCACTTTAATAATTCGTCCTTTATAAGGGAATTTGAGGCATTGGTGATTCGTAGAAGGAATCGCCTCAAGAGTTTTAATATAAGGACGTCCCAGAATGACATTTATGGAAGGGTCGATTTCTAGAATATGAAATTCGACCTCTGCATGACTTACTGGACCCAGCTCCACTTTTAAATAAACCATTCCCAGAGGGGAATGGGTAGAATTGTCATATGCCGTAACTGAGATGGGGCTAGGCAGCCATTTCTCCTTGGGCACACCGCACAGTTCCAGGGTCTTCGGAGGTAAAACATTAATTGAAGCCCCTGTATCAACCAGGCATGCATCCACGGCCTTTTTGCAGATATTGACCGTGATGCTCAGAGCCATGCTTCTGGCGGCTGGCGGTGCTAGTTCCGATGTGCGGAATGTAATTGAGGGCTGATCCCCCTGAGGAACTAGTAGTGCTGCAATTTTCTCTACCGGCACGTCTTCGTTGACCATCACCTTCTGTAGGTATTCCATTAAGGCTTCTTGGTGAATCTTGGACCTTTTAATTAATTCAAGTACAGTGATCCGTGCCGGTGTTCTGTCCAGATGTTTCAACAAGTCATATTGAGTGCCTGGTGCACTCTCTTCATTATGGGCTTCCTCAGTCGGCTGTGATGGGCCGTCTCTGACTGTGGACTGAGGAAAGACCTTGTTGAAAATCCTTCCACTCCGGAGCGCATGTTCCTCGACCGTGGAGGATCCGGGTGACACCTTGAGTACCGCAGAGTCGGGTGGCATAAGCGGTGCGGAGGGTTGATGCGTAGGTGGTGGCGTTGGGTTAGGTGGTGATGGCGTAGGGTTAGGTGGTGATGGCGCGGTGCGGATTAAAGGCCTAGATGGTTGGATGGCAGATGGGTACGCGGTTGGTGAAGTGGGGAATGGTACGCGTAATAGCGGTCTGGATGGTTGGAGCATATCTGGGTAGGTGGTAGTGGTAATGGGTGAAGTAGGAAATGGTACGCGTAATAGTGGCCTAGATGGTAAAAGGGGCGCGTTATTGGTTTGCGGGGGGGGTATATGATGGAGGCGTAGGAGTGCGGGGCGTAATGGGTCTAAGGAAGGTAGGTAGTGGTAGTGGGTTATTGGGTGAGGGCGAGTGATATGTGGGTGTGGGTAGAGGGGTAATGGTAACGGGTTGTGGTCTGGGTATGTGGATGGTGCGGCGTGGTAGTCGCTCTGCGGTACTTTGAATGTGACCCGTTGAATAAAGAGAGGAAGAGTCCTCTATCCTCCATTGTTGCCCACGACCAGCCTCAGACTGGCTGTTCGTTAGAATGGGAGCAACTTGGTTCTGGTTCTGGTGCTCCGGGAGTGGATTCTGCACTATGCCCATGTTGGGTGGTGCTGCTGCTTGTGCCGGTGGTCTTGCTTGCTGCTGCTGCTGCTGTTGCGGTCTCCTCGCCTTCAGGGCTGATATATATTTCTTCATTTCCTCCCAGTCTATGCCGCCCTGCTCATTGAGATCATGAATATAATCTCTGAACTTGAAACAGGTGTCAATGGTATGCCCAGGTTGCCTGTGGAAGTAGCAATACCTGGACGTATCGGCATTTTGAGGCCAGACGGCCTTTTCCCTTGGCAAAACTAAGGCGTTAGCCGCCATTAAAGCACTGAAGATATCGGCCAAGGATTCTGGGAGTGCCGGATATTCTGCCCTTTTCGGGCCTGGAGGTCTCCTCTGCTGGTTGTAGTCACCAGGAGGAGGGACATTGTGGTACGCCGGCGGTGCACGCGGCTGGTACTGTGGCTGTTGCTGCTGCTGATACTGCTGCTGCTGGGGTTGCCGTTGCGGCTGTTGTTGTAGCTGTTGCTGGTTCTGATTCTGATTCGGCTGCTGGGGCCGTTGATACTGTTGTTGGTACTGGGGGTTCTGCTGCTGTCTGTACCCTTGCTGCTGTGGCCTCTGGTACTACTGCTGACTCCTCACGAACTGGGGCGAGTTATTGTTCATGGTACTCACTTGCTCATGAGAGAGCGTGCCCTCGGTAGTCGGACCTGTGCTGGGAGAGTTTGGCACTGCAGGCTTCCAAGGCGGAGGCCTGCTAGGTCTATGAGGATCAAAGACGCTAGAGAATGTAGCGTCCTTGAAAGCATTCTGGCAGTACCGTGCTCTTTCATAGAGCTCTGCCATGTTAGTCAAATTGTTCAAGGAGAGGACGAGCTTGAACTGGGGGGTGGCATTAGAAATTAACATTTTCACTTGTTCGGACTCGGACAAGTGATCCTTCACCTTTTCAGCCAGACCCCGCCACCTGTCAGCAAAACTGACAAACTCCTTATCAGGTTTCATCTTTTCTGCAATGAGGTCCGTGATAGACAAGGAGGGTGCAACTCTGTCCTGGTACCGTTGAATAAATTTGCGTGAAACGATACCGTAATCCTCTACTTCTGAGGGTTCCAGGGAAAAGAACCACTCGAGGGCTGGTCCCTCTAGAGATCTCCTGAACAAGAAGGCCAACGACCTCTTATCATTCTGCCAGAAAGAGGATTCATACATGAACTCCTTCAGGTGTGTGAAGGGGTTACCAGTACCGTTGTACTTTTGGTACACTGGCATCTCAGAGGGTGGCAGATGGAATACTGGCAGGCTCGGTAGACTGATCTCTGGCACAGCTTTGACCCCCATCATTTTCTGGAGGTTATTAAATTGCTCATCCATACGCTCCATTTTGGCCAGCAGCGTTTGTGTGGTCAGATCTGCTTGGGGAGGAGGAGGAGGAGGAGGTACTTGGTAGGCCTGCTGCCTAGAGTACGTTGGGCAGGGTGGACAATAGAGGGGAGGTCCGGCAGAGCTTCCGCCATGCCCGAGGGCATTTTGATAAGCAGGCATTTGCGGTCTAGCCGGTTGCCTAGATGATGAAAGTTGCGGCCCAGCTGACCGAGAAGTAATATGAAGGCCCTCCACGGCCTGATGGAAAGAAGGTTGCTGAGGAACAGTAGGGGGAGCCACAGGGTTCGGCTCGGCAGGCTGCATGGGTGCCTTCCCCTTCAAAATAGATTGGATCGCCTCAAACTGCTGAGGGTCCAGTCGGGAGGCAAGAACTCCCAGAGCATTGATGAGATCCGTAGGATCAGAGGATGAGGGATCATTCTGATTCATGTCCCCCTCAAGATCAGGATTAGGGATCGCATATTCATGCGGAGGAGGATCAGGATATTGATCACGTGGATGCAAAAGAGGTGTCCGAACATTCCCATCTAGACGATATGGAATGGGGATAGAACTACGGGAGGCATCAGCATCTCTCCCACTCTCATAGTTGTATTCAGAATCCCGAGGGGCATTAGCATCTCCCTCGTAATTAACCATGGCGTCTGGAGCCACACTCAAGTCCCTACCTGATCGTAGCAACATGATGTTAGATTCTTTTTCTTCAAAGATTTGACAAACAAGTTGCACAGAGATTAATCAAACAAGTGGATGCTTAACGTGAATTTAAGATTCCTTTTTTTGAGTTATTTGGATTCAATTAAACCTCAAATTCTCTCAAGGAAAGGATCCTAGTTTCAGTTTAATTTCCACCGTTATTCTCTAAGGCTTTCTCTCACAACGCTTTCAGAATCTAACCAGGACTTCAATTGGTACAACCAGCCCGATGATCAAGGAGGAATACCTTGATTTTGGGGACTTATGGAGGTCTCAACGTCAACTTCTCTAGTCTGATCAAGGGACCAACCCAATCAGAGAGAGTTGCTGACGTCGAGTAATGTGTTCCTAAGAAGAGGAGGGTATTAGCCTCAATGCGTATGTCCTGTGGCCTGGATGGCCTCTAATGCTTAGTAAGTAATGGGTAGCTAGCACTCAAAACACAGAAATCTGGAAACTGAAAAAAATTAAGAAACTGTCTGAATCGCGTCGATGGTAGTCGACGCTATTCAAAACAGAACTTAATTTTTCGCAGAAGCAGATGCAGACAGCAGAGAAACTGTGAAGCCTGAAAGGCGTCTAGGGGTGTTGACGCAGTTTGAAACGCGTCAGCGATCCTGGACGCTTTTCAGTTCGCAGAAACAGTTTTCCAGGAGGATTTTCTGGGTTGAATCCTCCTCAAACAAGGTAAAAAGCAGTAAACAATCGACTCATGCAAAATTTTTAGTTCTAAATTTTAAATAGGATGATTTATTAACTAAACAACTAGAAAAACAATCAATCACACATCATTTTTATCACAAAAACAGCTTTTTGAATTAATCAAGGGGAGGGCAAGATCTTGCCACTGGGGTGTGCACGTGGTGCACGAGGGAAATTAATTAAACTAAACACTCACCAATTGGTGAGGATGTGTCCAGAGACACAAATGGTGCACCGTGGGTGCCCGATATGATGATAGCAAGAACAAAAAGAAACTAAAAGATGGCGAGACCAAGTCCCACCGTGATCGCCAAAAAAGCTGTAGGTGCTTAGAATGACCGTGTGATTAACATGAAATATCTATGTTGTTTAGTGTAAACTAACCTATTAAAAACAGCAACTAAAGTGCAGTGATCGCCAGAAACTTTTAACTAAAAAGTTTCAAAAGAGATATGATCGCCTACCTTTCATACGCGGAAGATTGAGTCCTTGGTTCCCCTTCCTCAGCCGGCTGAAGAAAGAGAGCCCTTTCTTTGCTTTTTGTTCTTGCTGTTGAATTTGAGGTTGAGGATCGTCCAGAAGTTGTGCTTGATTTCCCCTTTTGATCTCTTGTTGTTGTTGAGTGCAGCAGAGACAGAAACAGAAAACGAAGAATTATGATGAGAATTTAAGTAGAAGCAGTATCTGAATTAATCATGATGTTAAGCATATTTAAAACAGCAAACTCACTTGTTTAATGGCTTTGAAACCCCTTTAGTCAAGTAGGTTTTGAAAGATTATGCTGTGGTGTGTGTTTGCATGAAGTGAATATGAAAAATGAAACTAATGAAATGAATGCAGTAATGAAAAACTTATGCCCAATCGGATGAAGCTCTGAAAGGATGAAGATCTTGAAAGGGACGTCGACTTCTGGGAATGGCAGCGCTCCGGCGTTCCGACGTTGTTGCTTTGATCTTCAACTCGCTATAACGCTATGGCTCAACTCAATTCAATTCTCTTCTTTTTTTTTTTTTAACTCTTCAACATACAGGGTATTTATAGGCATTTCTTGCGTTCGAGATTAACATAGAAAAATCCCGAATTTATCCATCTTAACCGACAGATAAATACTAATTAATTCATCTTTATCTGTAATTATCTAAAACGCGTCTACCATGGCTGACGCCTTTCAGATTAATTAAGATAAAGATAAATATCCGGGAAAACTTATCTTTATCTTTATTAGGTAAAACGCGTCCATCTATGTAGACGTCTTTTAGACTAATTAAGATAAGGATAAACATCCGGAGGGGAAGTAGAAACAGCCTAGGAAACCTAAAACGCGTCGACATTACCAGACGCCTTTTAGTTAATTAATTAATTAATTAAAATTCAAATTTAATCGCTAAAATAAGAATAAAGTATAAATGGCGTCCACTTGGGTAGACGTCTTTTAGATTTCTTCATATTTTAACTCAAATTTGAGCTAAAATCAATTCAATTGATTAACTTAAACACATCTGTTAAACCCGACACTTAAAAAGATTAATAAAAATTAATTAATGATTAATTATCAGACCATTCTGAGGCATTATTGTATGATATGAAATTTACTCAAAATGACATCAAAATTAGCGTGTCTACATACGGCGATGGAGAAAACATGTGCAGCATTGATCTGGGTTGTGCAGAAATTGAAGCATTATTTTCTGGCCCATGAAGTCCATCTCATCGCTAGGATGAATCCAATCAAATTCCTTCTGGAGAAATCTGTTCTTACTGATAGGTTAGCACGATGGCAAAGCTTTCTATCTCAATTTGACATCATTTATATTCAGCAGAAAGCGATCAAGGGCTATGCCATCGCAGAACATCTCGCTCATCATCCCCTCCCTCGATTTGATCCAGTGCGATCAGAGTTTCCGGATGAGGAACTGATATCAGAGATGATATGTGGACTCTGCATTTTGACGGAGTTCTGAATTCTCATGGAAAAGGGATCGGTATCGTTCTGTTATCACCTGAAGGTGTCATCATTCCACAAGCCTTTCAGCTTGATTTTCCAGTTACAAACAATATAGCTGAATACGAGGCACTCCTTGCTGGTCTCGAAGCTGCTCATTTCCATGGTGCTACCAAACTCAGGATTGTAGGTGATAGCCAACTGATTCTTCGCCAAGTGCTGACCAAGTATCGAACTCTCGATCCCAAGCTCAAGCCTTATCAAGAACTGACTTCTGCTTATTCAAAGCTTTTCACGAAATTGATCTTTGTCCATGTCCCTAGGAATCAAAACATCTTAGCTGACGCTCTAGCTTCACTTGCATCTTCTCTTGATTTTCCAATCAGCAAACAATCCGAATCAATCATAGTTCATAGGCGTCTTTCACCCGCCGTGAAAGATCCTTCATTCCTTAGAACTAAAGAAAAATTGCTGAAGAAAGTCAGAGACGGAGATATCATTGAAAAAAGAGAAATCATGTTAATGGAGCTGTTAGAAGAGATGGATGATGAACAGAAGCCATGGTATTATGAAATTGCCAAATATTGTGAAGATCAATCATATCCTGAGGAAGCTACAACTGAGGAGAAGAGAGCTATCAGGAGAGTTGCTCAACGATACACCCTAGTCGGGGGAGCATTGTATAAGAGAGGTTTTGATGGAGTTCTTCTGAGATGTCTAGACGAAGATGAGCTTTGGAAGGTTATGGAAGGAGCTCATAGTGGAGTTTGTGGTGGTCATGTCAATGGACAGATGCTAGCAAAGAAGATCCTTAGACAAGGATTTTATTGGCCAACCATGGAAGAAGACTACGTAGGATATGTCCGTAGGTGTGCTAAGTGTCAACTTCACGCCGACAAAATTCATTCTCCTGCATCTTCACTCCATCCTGTTTCTTCCCCATGGCCTTTCTCCATGTGGGCTTTCGACATTATTGGACCTCTTGGTAATCCAGATTCCGGCATCAAGCAAAAATCTTTCATTCTCACGGCGACGGAATACTTCACCAAGTGGGCAGAAGCTGAAGCGTACGTGGAGATTAAAGCATCAACCGTCTGCAAGTTCATTATGAAGAACATCATCACCCGATTTGGAATTCCAAGCACCATCGTCACCGACAACGGACCGCAGTTCGTGTCACAGGAACTGAAGGACCTCTGTAACAGGTATAAAATTGCATTGCATCATTCGTCTCCTTATTATCCGCAAGGCAATGGCCAAGCAGAGGCAACAAATAAGACTTTGATAAAAATCATCAAAAAGACGTGCAAATCTAACAAATTCGCAGATTGGCCATAAAAATTGGTTGAGGCTCTATGGGCCTACCGAACTTCAATCCGCACGCCTACTGGGCAAACTCCTTATTCCTTAACATTTGGAATGGAGGCGGTAGTTCCATATGAGATCCTCATACCATCATTAAGAGTACAATTGAATAAGGAATTCTCCATTGATGAACATCGTTCAGCACTCCTTTCTCAATTGGAACTTTTAGACGAGAAAAGATGGTCAGCTGCTAATCATGCAAAAGTTTACCAAAATAGACTAGCACGTTTTTATCAAAAGAAAGTCATTGAACGTAAGTTCAAAGTCGGTGAAATGGTTGTCAAAAGAATTTTTATAAAACCTGGTGGTCCGCGTTCTAAGCTCCAACCCAACTGAGAAGGACCTTATGTTGTATCACATGCTTTTCCTGGTAATGCTTATCGTCTTGTTAATGCAGAAGGAGAAGAGCTAAATCATCCCTGGAATGGCTTACATCTTAAGAAATACTACCCTTAGGTTAAATAGTCGATCAGTATGGTACAAAGACCAGTGGAATCAGAAAATTTATAAACTCGAATTTCCTTATCAGTCTGGATAACTTAATTTCAAGCCCATTACTGCACACACTACACGTTTGATTCGTGAGTAACAAGAGATGACAAGTCTTAAAGAATATCAAAAGCTTGACTGAAAGTATAAAGTACAAATCATTCTTTTTAAAGCAAAAATTCTGTTTTAAACTCGGCCCATGATGTCGGAACGAGGCTTAGAATAGACTACCAAGAATACCCTCCATCTTAGTAGGAGGCCGTCATAAAAAAAAGGGGGAGATCCGTCCCAAAGAAAAGAAAAGAAAAGCAAAAGCAAAAAAGGCAAAAGCCAAATGTCAAATCAAAAGGTCATTACATTACAAACGTTACATCAAGGCCGTGAAATGAAATAAAAGGGAACGCAAGGTCGATAAATACCCCGGAAAGAAACTGACCGAACCCCAACAGATATTAGGGTAGAAAATGGACATCTTTTTAAGTCTCCGGAACCTTCTCATGGGCTTTCTAAGCTTATTCATCTTTTCTTTCTAAAGAGATGTACTTCAAACTTAAGGAATGACTTAGATTGACTAAGGGTCAAATCATCAAATGGGATCACGAATGGAAACATAAATTCAAACACGATGGGTTTTAAATTAAGTTGTTAAAGAACAATTTGGAAATTAAGTTAATAAATGAATATGATCTTTTGATCTAAGTACCATGCTGATCTTTTAGTCAAAAATAAAAAAAATACATATATCAAAAATCTAAAAAAAATACATATATCAAAAATCCAAAAAAATACATATATCAAAAAAAAAAAAAAAAACATATGTCAAAAACCCAAAAACAAAATACATATGTCAAAATTCAAAAAAAAGTATATATTTCAAAACCTCAAACAAAAATGAATATTTCAAAACAACAAAAATATTTCAGTTAGCATCTGCTTGTTGCATTTGGTATGTTTCATTCCTTTTATTTTCAGCGAGCATCTGTCTGCTTGTATGTTGCATTTTACTTCAGTTTAATTATTCTCATTACCTTTGTTAATAAAGCCTATGCCCCTTGACCCTTTTATCAAGGATAGGATCAAGTAGTCGGTTACTTAACCAGGCAAGGGGCTAAGCCTGAATAGATGCTTAATCTGTTTGTTCAAGTTGTATACAGGATACAAGGCATTGATAGAGTTGGAAGCCGAATAGAGAACAAGTAGAAACCTGTTTCTGTGAGTGAAAGGCGTCGAGGAGCACTGACGCGTTTCAAGGAAATTCAGAATGAAGCTGAAAATATCAAAAAGATCTCACTGTGGAGTCAAGAAGTCCCGACCATGGCTAAAAAGACGGTTATTTCTATCCTTGTATTCCTTCCATGTAGTTAATTTTGCATCAGCATTACTATATGATAAATATTTATTAGAGCATATCAAAGACCTTGTAATTTTGATGAAACTGGAATTTGAGTTCCCCTACAACGAAAACAGTGATAATTCCAGAAAATTCTTAATCGCACGGATAGGCCGTTGGATTGTTAATTAGTGAGTAAATTTCAGACCATTGATCAAACAATCAAAACATGATATGAAATATTCCATTCTGAATTGAGTATCTTGATTATCTTTGAGGTTCGCTTGAAGATATCATTGGAATTCTATCCTTTCTTGGATTCTTTATCCAATATTCTTGTTTTCTTTTAAGATCCATCATGGCTGCAGCACGTCCACATTGGCTGGCGAACGCTCCCCATGATGAAACTTACAGTGTCTACGACCTGGGGTACTTCCCACTCCGAGGAGGTTGATCGACCTTATTTTATTTCCTTGTCTACCTCATCAAGACAGGATTGATTCCATTGATCTCATTGAGCTATCTTCATTGATGATTTTGAGAAAAATTCCAATCATGTGATGTTAAGAGCGTGTCTCATCACACCTTGGCATCACCTTTTCAGTACATTCCATTTCATTTCACTCCCTCGTAAAGACGATGCCAAGGTGAGGCAGCTGTAGACACGCTAATTTTGACGTCATTTCGAGTAAATTTCATATCATATAATAATGCCTCATAATGGTTTGATATTTAATCATTGATTAATTGATATTTTTGAGTGTCGGGTTTAACATACATGTTTAAGTTAATCAATTAAATTGATTTTAGCTCAAATTTCAGTTAAAAGATGCAGAAATTCTAAAACGTGTCAACCTGTGTGGACACGATTCAGAATTCTAAAACGTGTCAACCTGTGTGGACGCGATTCAGAATTCTAAAACGCGTCAACCTGTGTGGACGCGATTTAGAGTTTATTCCTGTTTTAACGTTTAAATTTGAATTTTAATCAGTTGATTAATTAGCTAAAAGGCGTCTGTGAAGGCTGACGCGTTTTAGGTTTCCTAAGCTATTTTAACTTCTCTTCCGGATGTTTATCCTTACCTTAATTAGTGTAAACGACGTCTACACATGTAGACGCGTTTTAGCTAATAAAGATAAAGATAAGTTTTCCCGGATATTTATCCTTATCTTAATTAATCTGAAAGGCGTCAGCCATGGTGGACGCATTTTAGATAATTACAGATAAAGATGAATTAATCAGTATTTATCTGTCGGTTAAAGTAGATAAATCCTAGATTTTTCTATGTTAATCGCGAACGCAGAGAATGCCTATAAATACCTTGCATCTCAAAGAGTAAAAAGAGTTGAATTGAATTAAGTTGAGCCATAGCGTTATAGCGAGTTGAAGATTGAAGCAACAACGTCGTAACGCCGGAGCGCTGCCATTTCCAGAAGTCGGCATCCCTTTTCAAGATCTTCATCCTTTCAAGGCTTCAACACAATCGGGCATAAGTGTTTCAATTCTGCATTTTTATTTCATTTAGTTCTACATTCTTTATATTCACTTCATGCAACACACACCACAGCATCAATCTTCCAAAACCTATTTGTTTTAAAGGGGTTTCAAAGCCAATTAAACAAGTGAGTTTGCTGTTTAAGTATGCTTATAACCATTGTTAGTTTTGATATTATTTCTATTTAAAGTTCTCATCATCATTCTTCTTTATTTTCTGTTTCTTTGTCTCTGCTGCACTCAACAACCACAACAAGAGATCAAAAGGGGGAAATTAAGCTCAAAGCCAGAAGGACTTCTGGACGATCCTCAAACTCAGCAAGAACAAAAGAACAAAGAAAGGGCTCTCTTTCTTCAGCCGGCTGAAGGAGGGGAACCAAGGATTCACTCTTCCGCGTTCAAACAGGTAGGCGATCAAATCTCTTTTGAAACCTTTTTTTAGTTAAAAGTTTCTAGCGATCACTGCACTTTAGTTATTGTTTTAATAGGTTAGTTTACACTAAACAACATAACATTTTCATGTTAATCACACGAGCATTTTCAGCACCTACACACGCTAGTCTAGATCTTGAATATTTCTTCTTCCTAATAGAGAAAGTGGATAATCTTGAAGGATTCTATCAAGAGGAAACTCAATCCATAAACTTGGCTAATCATTAGGAAGAGCATGTTAAAGGTAAGTTGGGGGGAGATGATGGTGACGAGAAATATTTTGGTGAGAACTCGAACATTCACCTACCCATAGTTCATTTCCCGAGTGCCAAAGAATCTAGGCCCACTAGCTAATAAAAGTTAGACCGAATAAAAGAGATGATGGAACTATTGGGCTAAGTCCACATCAACATCCTTTTTATCAAAGAAACTCAGTGTGTCGCCCTACTCAATTCTTGCAACATCGGAAACATCATTTTTTATTGGATGTTATTAAAACTTGGGGTCACACTGAATATTTTCTCAATCTCTGTCTTTGAGAAATTTGGAATCCAAGAATTAAAGCCAACGTCGGTTGTTTTGCAGTCAATTGATTAATTCATTAAGTAGCCACGTGGCATGATCAAAGATACTCTCATTCAAGTGGATAGGAGTCACATGTTTGTTGATTTCCTCATCTTTGACATTGAATCATCCCCGATATTGAATCAGTGCTCTATCATTCTGGGAACTTCTGATCTTTTTCTTGGGGATCAAGTCTTTCAGTTCAATCAAGGAAAGGAAGAGGAGTATGTGGTTGGCATGACCTATGAATGAAGTGGAACTAATCTCTCCTTAAGCATGTTGAAAGAATCTTTTCTCTTGAGCTTCAATGATAACACTTTGACTCATCAACTGCATGCAATGCTTAGCCCACTTCAACCAACAAACTTTAAAATGCATGCATTGACATTTGTGACAGCATGCATTGGATAGTGTGCACATTGCATCTGACTGAGATGTTAAACTTAACACTTATTGGGAGGTAACCCAATATTTTTAAGTTAATATAGTAAGTTGCCTTTTTGTTTTCTTTATAGATTTGAATAATTCGGGTGGCAGCTGGCTTGGAAATAAAGTGGATGAAAATTCTTGATGCCCCAGGTTATATCTCCCCTTCCCTGACTCCTTTTGACTGTAATTTCTTCATATTTTTATGCCATTGAGGCCAGTGTCATTTCAGTTGGGGGGAGCAACTATTGTGCATTTTTATAAAATCCTTTGAAGGAAGCTTATATTTTTCACTGATAAAGGTTTTGTCCAAAATGTTTTAAATTTTATGCATTTTCACAATCCAATTGAACTTTCTTGTGATCACACTTCATTAAGGGACTTTTAATCAAAACAATTTTGAGCTAGTTGGTTAGATAAAGCCTAAAAAGTTTAGAATATTCTCTCTCTGCAAGGAGCCACACCAAGGTAGATTTTCACACACACACGGTAACTTGGGGTGAGTGGAAGACCCTGAAAGTATAGAGTTGTTGGAGTTGGCTTAAAGAGTAGGACTTGTTCTGTCTTTTACTTTTAGGTCGAATGAAAGGAAGGTAAGGACTCATAATAGGGGACCAACCTAGTCAGCACGCTAAGGAGGCGATCATCTAAAATGGGACAGTTGGAAGCATGTAAATCAAATGTCAAATAGCAAAAATACATTGAAAAAGCTGAAGGAAGGTAGGTGAAAAAAGTACGCACCCCTCAGATAAATTAAAGAGGGTGACAAAAAGTACGTACTCTCAAAGATAGAGCGCAACCAAATGAAAAAGCCGTGCTAAATGAAAAGTCCCTCGTATTAAAGATAAGACCAAGTCCTAAAAAGTGTCGAGTCGGGAAGGGAGCTGAAAAGCGATTAGGAGGCCTCTTTTTTTCTTCTCTTCCTCAGATAGTTTTCCCCCAATGGTCAGCAAATGCGAGGATATACCAGAAATGGTGATAATAAACTCTAAGCATGCAAACTTTCATGCACAATCACCTGTCGTAATCTCAAGTATAGTGGGAAAAATGAGAACTTTAGCTTGGCTAACTAACTACTATTCAATTATTTGTAACAGATAACCTTAGTGAAGCTTAATAATTTATTGCGGTCCTAATTTTTTATTAGTTACATTGCTAAGAGACTAGAAATGATTAAATTATAGGGTATGATAATTATATATTTGAAGGCATTAATCAATTAAAATTGTGCATTACACTCATGATTTTATGTGTAAAATTGCATGAAATGATAGATAGTTTTGTGCTCTTTCCAACGACACTAATTTTGTTGAATTCTGAGTTAAAAACGTCGTCATTTCATGTGAA
This sequence comes from Zantedeschia hybrid cultivar, assembly GCA_030544215.1. Taxonomy (NCBI): domain Eukaryota; kingdom Viridiplantae; phylum Streptophyta; class Magnoliopsida; order Alismatales; family Araceae; genus Zantedeschia; species Zantedeschia hybrid cultivar. The sequence continues at coordinate 13,271,630 of JARZZO010000015.1, forward strand.
AAAGTGAATGTAGTGCATTTGTGGTTTTACGACAAAATTGAAAATGTTTAAATAATTGTATTTGGGCATAATTATTGTGTTGTTCACTACAGGGACTTAATTTAATATTTTTTTTGTGAACATGACAGAAAAAGCACGTAATACAGTTGGTTGGATCACTTGGCGCCTGTGGGAGTGACTGGAGTTCGAATCCTGACAATAACACATTATTTTTTGCAAATGAGACTGAGCCACTGCTATAAGCGTTGGCTTCTGAGAGTGGAAAGATGTTCAAGTATCGATGACTATGACTGGGAAACTTGGAAAAACCAATCCGAATAGGAACATGGGCTGGAAAGGCTGTGTTTGTGGCCATTCCAATGGTCGATTTCCTGATGATCCTTAGACAGGTATGTCACTCTCCTCAACACCTCTACTTGTCTACCGAGCACTAAAGCCCTATAGTCGAGTCACAAGGACTTGGTACAAATTATATTCAATTACTTACTACTGTTATCTATTGGTATCTCCGGTTGAAAAATGGGCCTACCTTACCAATGAAGCTGGAGGTAACATAATAGATCGAACTTGCAATGGCTGACAAAAGTAAAGGCACAATGATCATTAAATAATTTTAAAAGAGGTGCCCTAATTTCTTCTCCAAGGAAGCCACAGGGGGCAGTCGCGGGCCCCCTTTGCTCTCTTTCCTTCTCTCTCTCTCTTTCTTTTTCTCTCTCTCCTCCTTTTAAAAACCCCTCTTTCTCTCTCTCAATTATTCTCTCCCCCCTTCTTTCTCTCACCCTCCTCCTTCTTTTCCATCGAGCCTCTCTCTTTCTCTCTCCCATCCACTCTTCTTACTCTCTATCTCTTGATTCTTTCTCTCTTCTCTCTGAACTCTCTCTCTCCCCTTCTTTCTACTCCCTTTCTCTATTATTCTCTCCTTCTCTCTTTCTTTGCTCCGAACCTCTCTTTCTCTCTCTCCCTGTGCTCTCTCTCTATCCTGTTCTCCCTCTATCTGTCTCTCTCTCACCCGTTCTCTCTCTCTCTCTCTCTCTCTCTCTCTCTCTTTCTCTCTCTTTTCCTCTCTATCTCTCTCCTCCGTCCGCGCCACTCGTGCCGAGGGCCAAAGAGCCACACATCAGTTCTCCTGTCCCCCCGCCGCCGCTGCGTGCTTGCATGGCAATATGGGCACGTTCGCGTTCTTGGAGGCTCATCATAATAAGGGTTGTTATTCAAAATCATTAGAACTCTTGTGACATGCCACAATATCCATATGTCAAAGGTGAAATCATAGAATACAAATTGCGGGTTGATTTTGCATCACAACTGTAGAATCACACTAAAAAGAGAAATTCCACACATATTTGCTAAATGAAACAGATAATTGCAATTTGATCCAATGAAAATCATTGTCTAAGTCTTTATTATTGCTATTTATTTTAACCCATTCTCAAAGGAATTGAATCAAAAAATTCATCTTGGTTTCAAAAAGTCAAGTTGATTCAACGCCACAGCCGGAGATTCATTTTGTCTCAACATATTGAAACCGTGGAAATGTCAAACTTCAAATCATCCCACTGAGGATCATGGCCTAGGACTTGAAAACAAGCTTGTATTCAATTGGATCAATCTCAAAAGGGCTTAAGATTCACAAACTCACTACCTTCTTAAAAAGTAAGTTGAATCTGCACGATACTATTCATCCGACCTAAATAAAGTTTCTTGCCCATCTTTTGTAAACAACGTGCACATTTCTTTAGGTTAGAATACTTCCAATTAATCATTTGAAAGGTCTAAATAAAAAGGAGTCAACCAATTTATCATATTTTAGTAGGTTGATTCTACGACTCATTTAAAATTACTCTAAAAAAAAAAAAATCAAATTTTACCATGAAGTCTTTCATGGTTGGTTTCTAAACTCCAAAAACATTTTTTATAAAAGAAAACTTAGTGTAAAGACTTGTCAATATTGTTAACTTTTCATTCATAAAAAGTCCTTTGCAATCCCTCGTAAGTTTCTAATTTTATTCCATAACCTATTCATAGCTTGCTTTCAAAGCATAAAATTGATCTTTATATATTCTGAAAAGTATTCTCAAAAAATTACATTAAGCTCTGGTTCCATTCATACATAAAAGATAAAAATGAAAAGTACAAATTCAGGCTGATCCTGCGGCTCCACAGTAGTCGTAGATTCAATTTTTAAGACACTATCTTTCTTCAAATCTTGAAATTTCTTGATTCCAATAACTCCCATATCAGTCCAAGGGCTTTAAACTTCTTTGCATATATATGTTAGACTCCTTTTCCAATGAAGATGTTGATAGATTCTTTAAAAACCCTTTTTGTAGTTGATTTTGCGCCTTTTCGATAGGCCATAGAATTAGCTTCAATAATTTTAATAAATGATGGACTTGAGTGCTTTCTCTATATTTTTAGGTCTTCAAACCTGAAATCAATAATGGGACAAATTAAAACATATTTAACCATAATTTTCCAAGAAGAATAAAAGAATGCCCATCTTAATTTTCTTACTGAAGTTGATTTTGCGCCTCCTCGGCAGGCCGTAGTATTACCTTATGAAAACACCTTTTCTCTAAAAATCAAAAACTTGAAAACTTTGGACCATTTTTCTCTAATCTAAGAACTTGTAAATGTCATGCATGTCCACATTTCAAAATAATTTGGCAATTTTGCGCCTCCTCGGCAGGCCGTAGTATTACCTTCTGAAAACACCTTTTCTCTAAAAATCAAAAACTTGAAAACTTTGGACCATTTTTCTCTAATCTAAGAACTTGTAAATGTCATGCATGTCCACATTTCAAAATAATTTGGCAATGAGGCTTCATAAGCGATATTTGGGATTGATCCTACAGCTTTATGAGGGCGTGCAAGATCAACTTAGCATGTTTTTATAAAAGGTGAATCGGAGTCAAGTTTTCTTCAGAATCCTAAACCTCCACATAATCAAATAAAATAGAACCCATTTTAGCTTGGTTTTCAAAAATAAAAAGTGAAGAACAACGTAAGCTGAAGTTGGTTATGCACTTCCTTGGTAGGCCACAGAATCAAATTTGATGTCAGGTCTTCCCAAAATTTCCCTAAACCTGAAATACAATCAGAATTTGCATCCCCTGCAAGATCAAATTTGCCATATCATGGTATTATATGCTTAAGGCACATGGTTAATGTTATTCCATCTTCATTTAAAGGACGTTATGTTAAGTTCTTCCGACGATTAATCAAGAGTTTTCCTACTCAGAATATGTAATTAACGCTATTCATTTATAGCTAGTAAGACCAGGTCAAACAAATCAACACAATCACTTGAGTAAGTCAGATAATGCATACCTCGAAGGCCACCCCTTGCCTTCTACCTCCTTCGAAGGCCAGCCACCTTGCCTTTCACCCTTTTGGCCACCTTTTTCACTTTTTACCACCTTTTCATGGAAGGCCAGCCCCCTTGCCTTCCACCTCCTTCGAAGGCCACCCCTTGCCTTCCGCCTCCTTCGAAGGCCAGTCACCTTGCCTTCCACCCTTTTGACCACCTTTTTCACTTTTTACCACTTTTCGTGGAAGGCCAGCCCCCTTGCCTTCCACCTCCTTCGAAGGCCACTCTTTGCCTTCCACTCCCTTCGAAGGCCAACCGGGCCGCCTTCCACCACTTCATATGGAAGGCATGTTCCCTGGCCGTCCACTCCTTAACCACCCCCTTGACTCCGTCTTCTCCACGATCTCCTCTACTCGCCGCCCTCGTCCCCCACTACTCCGACCACTCCCCACTCCGACCACTGCCACGTCCACTACCTCCGACCCTTGACCACTCCCTATTGGTTGAAGGTTGATTTACGGGGATTTAGACCCCTGTTTTCTCCCTTTTTTCCCTCACCTATTTAAACCCCCCACATCCTCTCGAGCAGGGGGTTAAGGATTTCCTGAGGAAGGATTTTCTGAGAGGTTAAGGATTTTCTCAGAAGTGGAGAAGGACCTTCTGGTGAGAGGCTCGAGGAGGTTGACAAGGAGTCTCAAAGAGGGAAGGCTCAGGCTGCATTCCAAAACGGGCTTGTCTTTCTAACTTTTCTCTTTTTTACTCTTTCCTATTCATTCCATTGCGTCATCAATACCACTTCACTTTTCACACACACAACCCCCCCCCCCCCCCCCCCCCCCCCTTCATTTGCATGCATGCACGTAAGATGACCTAGTGATTCTTACCCCCCAGAGGTTTTTTTCAAAAAAACGGGAGGTGAGTTGCCATAACATATGGTCACCTTCCCTCCCCACTGTAGGTGCTTAGAATGATCGTGTGATTAACATGAAATATCTATGTTGTTTAGTGTAAACTAACCTATTAAAAACAGCAACTAAAGTGCAGTGATCGCCATAAACTTTTAACTAAAAAAGTTTCAAAAGAGATATGATCGCCTACCTTTCAAACGCGGAAGATTGAGTCCTTGGTTCCCCTTCCTCAGCCGGCTGAAGAAAGAGAGCCCTTTCTTTGCTTCTTTGTTCTTGCTGTGGAATTTGAGGTTGAGGATCGTCCAGAAGTTGTGCTTGATTTCCCCTTTTGATCTCTTGTTGTTGTTGAGTGCAGCAGAGACAGAAACAGAATAAAGAATTATGATGAGAATTTAAGTAGAAGCAGTATCTGAACTAATCATGATGTTAAACATATTTAAAACAGCAAACTTACTTTTTTTAAATGGCTTTGAAACCCCTTAGATCAAGTAGGTTTTGAAAGATTATGCTGTGGTGTGTGTTTGCATGAAGTGAATATGAAGAATGAAACTAATGAAATGAATGCAGTAATGAAAAACTTATGCCCAGTCGGTTGAAGCTTTGAAAGGATGAAGATCTTGAAAGGGACGCCGACTTCTGGAAATGGCAGCGCTTCGGCGTTACGACGTTGTTGCTTCGATCTTCAACTCGCTATAACGCTATGGCTCAACTCAACTTAATTCTCTTCTCTTCTTTTTTTTTTAACTCTTCAATATGCAGGGTATTTATAGGCATTTCTTGCGTTCGAGATTAACATTGAAAAACTCCGAATTTATCCATCTTAACCGACAGATAAATACTGATTAATTCATCTTTATCTGTAATTATCTAAAACGCGTCCACCTTGGCTGACGCCTTTCAGATTAATTAAGATAAGGATAAATATCCGGGAAAACTTATCTTTATCTTTATTAGGTAAAACGCGTCCATCTATGTAGACGTCTTTTAGACTAATTAAGATAAGGATAAACATCCGGAGGGGAAGTTAAAATCACTTAGGAAACTTAAATCGCGTCGACATGCCCAGACGCCTTTTAGTTAATTAATTAATTAATTAAAATTCAAATTTTAAACGTTAAAACAGGAATAAACTATAAATCGCGTCCACGTGGGTTGACGTCTTTTAGAATTCTTCATATTTTAACTCAAATTTGAGCTAAAATCAATTTAATTGATTAACTTAAACATGTCTGTTAAACCCGACACTTAAAAAGATTAATAAAAATTAATTAATGATTAATTATCAGACCATTATGAGGCATTATTATATGATATGAAATTTACTCAAAATGATGTCAAAATTAGCGTGTCTACAGCTGCCTCACCTTGGCATCGTCTTTGCAAGGGAGTGAAATGGAATGGAATGTACTGAAAAGGTGATGCCAAGGTGTGATGAGACACGCTCTTAACATCACATGACTGGAATTTTTCTCAAAATTATCAACGAAGATAGCTCAAGGAAATCAATGGAATTAATCCTGTCTGGATGAAGTAGACAAGGAAACAAAATAAAGTCGATCAACCTCCTCGGAGTGGGAAGTACCCCAGGTCGTAGACACTGCAGGTTTCATCATGGGGAGCGTTTGCCAGCCAATGTGGACGTGCTACAGCCATGATGGATCTTAAAAGGAAACAAGAATATTGGATAAAGAATCCAATCAAGGATAGAATTCCAAGGATATCTTCAAGCGAACCTCAAAGATAATCAAGATACTCAATTCGGAATGGAATATTTCATATCATGTTGGAGATTATTTGATTTAATGGTCTGAAATTTAATCAGTAATTAATCCTTATCACAATGATTTCAAAGTCCTACATGATGCATGCTGGACTAAAAGAAAAATATAAAGTCAAATAAAATATAAATTAATCAAGGATAATATTGTTAAATTGTTATTAATGAGTCAAGATACCAATTCCTGTAATCAAGTGCTAAGCCGAAGCTCGTTTATCCACGCACCGTTTCACAAAAGTGGAACCATCGTCCCCACTAATTAACAATCCAACGGCCTATCCGTGCGATTAAGAATTCTCTGGAATTATCACTGTTTTTGTTGTAGGAGAACTCAAACTCCAGTTTCATCAAAACCACAAGGTCCTTGATATAGTCTAATAAATATTTAACATATAGTAATGCAAATGCAAAGTAATTACATGGAATAAGTACAAGGATAGAAATAACCGTCTTTTTAGCCACGGTCGGGACTTCTTGACTCCCACAATGGGATTTTCTTGATATTTCCAGCTTTACTTGGGCTTTCTTGAATTTTCTGCAATCAAAATCGTTAGTAATTCCAAACAAATATTCATCTTAAACATTAAAATTACAGGATTTCGGGAAAATAGCAGAATTGCTAAAACGCGTCGTGTCGAGCAGACGCCATTAAACTTTGAAACGCGTCAGTTCTCCTAGACGCCTTTCACTCACAGAAACAGGTTTCTGGTTGTTCTCTATTCGAATTCCAACTCTCTTCATGCCTTGTGTCCTGTATATGACTTGAACAAACAAGTTAAGTATCTGTTTAGGCTTAGCCCCTTGCCTGACCGAATAAATGGTCGATCAATCTTTTCCTTGAATAAATAGTCAAGGGGCATAGCCTTTATTAACAAAGGTAATAAGAATAATCAGACTTAAGCAAAATGAAACATGCAAGCAAACAGATGTTCACTGAAAAATAAAAGGAGTGAAACACATTAAATGCAACAAGCAAATGCTAATTGAAATATTTTTGTGGTTTTGAAATATTCATTTTTATTTGGGTTTTGAAATATGTATTCCTTTTTTTAGATTTTGAAAAATGTACATTTTTTTTGAATTTTTTTGAAATATGTACTTTTTTTGAATTTTTGACTATACAATTTTTTTGAATTTTTTTGACTATGCAATTTTTTTTGAATTTTGACATATGTATTTTTTTTTTGAATTTTGACATATACATTTTTTTTTGAATTTTGACATATACATTTTTTTTTGAATTTTGACATATACATTTTTTTTTGAATTTTGACATATACATTTTTTTTTTTTGAATTTTTTTGACATATACATTTTTTTTTTTTTTTGAATTTTTTTGACATATACATTTTTTTTTTTTTTGATTAAAAGACCAGTATGGTACTTAGATCAAAAGATCATATTCATTTATTAACTTAATTTCCAAATTGTTCTTTAACAACTTAACTTAAAACCCATCGTGCTTGAACTTGTGTTTCCATTCGTGATCCCATTTGATGATTTGATCCTTAGTCAATCTAAGCCATTCCTTAAGCTTGAAGTACACCTCTTTAGAAAGAAAAGAAGAATAGATTTAGAAAGCCCATGAGAAGGTTCCGGAGACCTAAAAAGATGTTCCTTTCCAACCCTAATATCTGTTGGGGTTCGGTCATTTTCTTTCCGGGGTATTTATCGACCTTGCGTTCCCTTTTGTTTCATTTCATGGTCTTGATGTGACGTTTGTAGTGTATTGGCCTTTTGATTTTGAATCTTGCCTTTTGTTTTTGCTTTTTTTTCTATTCTTTTCTTTCTTTGCTTTGCTTTGGAACGGATCTCCCCCATTTTTTTATGACGGCCTCCTACTAAGATGGCGGGTATTCTTGGTAGTCTATTCTAAGCCTCGTTCCGACATCATGGGCCGAGTGTAAAACAAAATTTTATTTAAAAACGAATGATTTGTACTTTACACTCTTAGTCAAGCTTTTGATATTCTTTAGGACTTGGCATCTCTTGTTACTCACGAATCAAACGTGTCAGTGTGTGCAGTAATGAGTTTGAAGTTAAATTATTCAGACTAACAAAGAAATTTGAGTTTATAAATTTTCTGATTCCACTGGTCTTTGTACCATACTGATCGACTCTTTAACTTAAGGGTAGTATTTCTTAAGGTGTAAACCATTCCAGGGATGATTTAGCTCTTCTCCTTCTGCATTAACCGAACGATAAGCATTACCAGGATAAGCGTGCGATACAACATAAGGTCCTTCCCAGTTGGGTTGGAGCTTAGAACGCGGACCACCAGGTTTTACAAAAATTCTTTTAACGACCATTTCACCGACTTTGAACTTTCGTTCAATGACTTTCTTTTGATAAAAACGTGCTAATCTGTTTTGATAAACTTTTGCATGATTAGCAGCTGACCATCTTTTCTCGTCTAAAAGTTCCAATTGAGCAAGAAGTGCTGAACGATGTTCATCAATGGAAAATTCCTTGTTCAATTGTACTCTTAATGACGGTATAAGGATCTCATATGGAACTACCGCCTCCATTTCAAATGTTAAGGAATAAGGAGTTTGCCCAGTAGGCGTGCGGATTGAAGTTCGGTAGGCCCATAGAGCCTCAACCAATTTTTCTGGCCAATCTGCGAATTTGTTAGATTTACACGTCTTTTTGATGATTTTTATCAAAGTCTTATTAGTTGCTTCTGCTTGGCCATTGCCTTGCGGATAATAAGGAGATGAATGATGCAATGCAATTTTGTACATGTTGCAGAGGTCCTTCAATTCCTGTGACACGAACTGCGGTCCGTTGTCGGTGACGATGGTACTTGGAATTCCGAATCTTGTGATGATGTTCTTCATGATGAATTTGCAGACGGTTGATGCTTTGATCTCCACGTATGCTTCAGCTTCTGCCCACTTGGTGAAGTATTCCGTTGCCGTGAGAATGAAAGATTTTTGCTTGATGCCGGAATCTGGGTTACCAAGAGGTCCAATAATGTCGAAAGCCCATATGGAGAAAGGCCATGGGGAGGAAACAGGATGGAGTGAAGATGCAGGAGAATGAATTTTGTCGGCGTGAAGTTGACACTTAGCACACCTACGGACATATCCTACACAGTCTTCTTCCATGGTTGGCCAATAAAATCCTTGTCTAAAGATCTTCTTTGCTAGCATCTGTCCATTGACATGGCCACCACAAACTCCACTATGAGCTCCTTCCATAACCTTCCAAAGCTCATCCTCGTCTAAACATCTCAGAAGAACTCCATCAAAACCTCTTTTATACAATGCTCCCCCAACTAGGGTGTATCGTTGAGCAACTCTCCTGATAGCTCTTTTTTCCTCAGTTGTAGCTTCTTCAGGATATGATTGATCTTCACAATATTTTGCAATTTCATAATACCATGGCTTCTGTTCATCATCCATCTCTTCTAACAGCTCCATCAACATGATTTCTCTTTTTTCTCCACAATACTTCCATCTTTGAATTTCTTCAGCAACTTCTCCTTAGTTCTAAGAAATGAAGGATCTTTCACGGCGGGTGAAAGACGCCTATGAACTATGATTGATTCAGTTTGCTTGCTGGTTGGAAAATCAAGGGAAGATGCAAGTGAAGCTAGAGCGTCAGCTAAGATGTTTTGATTTCTAGGGACATGGACAAAGATCAATTTTGTGAAAAGCTTTGAATAAGCAGAAGTAAGTTCTTGATATGGCTTAAGCTTGGGATCAAGAGTTCGATACTTGGTCAGTACTTGGCGAAGAATTAATTGGCTATCACCCACAATCCTGAGTTTGGTTGCACCATGGAAATGAGCAGCCTCGAGGCCAGCAAGAAGTGCCTCGTATTCAGCTATGTTATTGGTGACTGGAAAATCAAGCTGAAAGGCTTGTGGAATGGTGACACCTTCAGGTGATAACAGAACGATTCCGATCCCCTTTCCATGAGAATTCAGAGCTCCGTCAAAATGCAGAGTCCACATATCATCTCTGATTTGATTTTCGGACATCAGTTCCTCATCCGGAAACTCTGATCGCACTGGATCAAATCGAGGAAGGGGATGATGAGCAAGATGTTCTGCTATGGCATAGCCCTTGATCGCTTTCTGTTGAATATAGATGATATCGAATTGGGATAGAAAGCTTTGCCATCGCGCTAACCTATCAGTAAGAACAGATTTCTCCAGAAGGAATTTGATCGGATTCATCCTAGCGATGAGATGGACTTCATGGGCCAGAAAATAATGCTTCAATTTCTGAACAACCCAAACTAATGCTGCACATGTTTTCTCCATCGCCGTATATCTCTGTTCAGCGGGGTTGAGAAGTTTAGAGAGATAGTAGGCTGCCCTCTCTTTTCCTTCTTCATCTTCTTGTGCTAGGACAGCCCCCACTGCATCATCCAGGATAGAAATATAAAGTATCAATGGTTTGCCTGAAGATGGTGGTCTCAAAACAGGAGGACTTGCCAAATAGTCCTTTAATCCATCAAATGCCTCCTGACACTTATGGTCCCAATTGAATTTGACTCATGGCTTGGTAAGCTCGTAAAACGGCTTACACCTTTGTGAATGCTGGGAGACAAAACGGCGAATAAATTGTAACCTCCCGATTAATCCTCTTAACTCTTTCAAGTTTTTGGGAGGTGGCATTTCTCTGATAGCCTTCGCCTTATTGGGATTGATCTCAATTCCCCGTTTGCTGACAATGAATCCAAGCAATTTCCCTGAAGATACCCCAAATACACATTTCTTGGGGTTCATCTTCAACTGATACTCTCTCGATCTCTCTAATACCCTTGCCAAAACTTTGGCATGCTCAGCCTTCGTTTTAGACTTAACCAATAAGTCATCCACATACACTTCCAAATCTATATGCATCATGTCATGAAATATTGCCATCATAGCCCTTTGATAAGTGGCTCCAGCGTTCTTCAATCCAAATGGCATGACGACATAATAATATGTTCCCCAAGGTGTAGTGAATGAAGTCTTCTCTTGATCCTCTTCTGCCAGCTTAATCTGGTTGTATCCTGAAAATCCATCCATAAACGATAACGTCTCATAGCCAGCAGTGTTATCGATGAGTATATCAATATGAGGCAATGGAAAATCGTCTTTAGGACATGCCCGGTTCAGATCGCGGAAGTCAATGCAAATTCTGACCTTCCCGTCCTTTTTCATAACCGGGACTATGTTGGCCACCCATTGTGGATAAAGGACAACTCTAATGAATTTGGCTTTGTGTAATTTGTCGACCTCTTCCTTCATCTTTAAAGCCATTTGTGGGTGGAATCGCCTTAATTTCTGCTTGACCGGATTAGCTCCATCCTTTAATGTCAACCTGTGTTCAACTAAAGATGAGTCTAACCCCGGCATATCCTCGTAACTCCAGGCGAAAGTGTCCTTATAATCCTTAAGCACTTGTACCATTGCCTTCTCATCCTCTGTGGAAAGATTTTTACTGACGAGGACAACCTTAGGTTCGTCTTCAGTCCCTAAGTTTATTTCTTTTGTGGGCTCTTTTACGGCAGCTGAAGGTTCATCAAATCTCTTCACTCCACTGGCATATGCCTCAGATGCGTCCTCATCATCTTCCTCATCTTCAACAATGGGGTCCTTTTTATGCACTAACTCATATACCCCGTACCCATCATTGACTGACTCATCATCTGTACAATCTTCTGGCATGTGAATTGGATCTTCTAAAAGCTGAGGGATTAAAGAGCAAAAGGAACATTTATCAGCCAAATCCTGGAGGTATCTTTCTGGAATTTGCCTACCCTTAGGCTTCCTAGACTTCCTAACCTGCCTAACCTGCCTAAAACTAGACTTCCTAACTTCACTAAACTGCCTATCATAACCTAAGGAAGATGAAGCAGGATGAAAATCCTGAGATACAAGTGGAAATACAGGGGAATCCTCCCGTGGGGAGGGACAGAGTAGATCTAGGAGAGAATCTTGACCGACGGACCGGCGCGATGGGGTGTAATCGGACAAGTAAGATGTTTCATCGATAATGATTTGGGAAGAATTTGTTGTAAAATTGGCGTTTTTTTTTGGATATCGGAGGAATTATACATGAAGCAGGAGTGAATACAAATGGAAGGGGAATCGGACGGAGGAAGCGGCACCAAGGCCAGGGGATTAGGGGGATCATATAGCAATATGTCCCAGATCAAATCATACATCCTCTCTAGGTCGAGAGGAGGTTGTGGAATAAAGTCCCGAGGGGACAGAGTAATCATAATGGGCGGAGCCCGTGGAATATCTTCAATTATGACCCGCGACCAAGTCGGGGTCAAGAGTAGTGTACGGAATAGAGTATGGAGCATGAAGACATGTGAAGGATATGTCCCCCTCCAGAGCAGATCTGTTGTATAACCAGCTTCATAGAGGTCATCTGGCTCCCCTTCATCAGTTTGTTCAGATAGCAATATCCGCTTGTCAAAGATTGCGCCAGGGCTCTCAATTAGCTCGTCAATCTGCGGTGGCCACTTGGGTTCTGCAGGATCCAGAAATAGTCTGTTCAGTGCTATGTATAGGTCCCTCAGGTCGAACCATCTGTACCATTCGCATTCGGGGTCATGGAATTTCCTCCTTTTCATAGGCCGCAGAGCCTCCAAGGATTGGTACGTAAGTAATTCGGAACAATGTCTGGCCAAATCCCTCCCATATATGTCATGGAAGTCAAAACAGGAAGTAATGACCACCATGTTGTCGTGACTAAGTATGGGCCCTTTCACAAAATGTGTATATAGAGTCCATGTTAAGGGATCTCGGCCTTCTTTCAGTGGTGTGGACATTGTTTCCAAGATTTCTTGACCGTCTTCGGTCTCTGCTTTCTGAACCAGATCTTGCTTTATCTTCATTGGCCTATAGCCCAGACCGCTTCCAGGTGCTGCCCGATGATTTTTAACAGGAGTAGTCCTGCCTTGCCACTGTGTGCCCAGACCTTTCCCAGGCTCGTAGCCGTTCTTCATCATGATTCTCCATCCCGGGGTACTCATGCACTTCCCCCTTTTGATAGCATTTAATGGGTATGGAGAAATGGTAGCGGCTTTCAAAGGATCAGCCACTGGACGGTAGACCTGTAATACCGACAGAAAAGGTTGTCGGCCAGGTAAAACAGCAGATTTAATATTTAAGGTATGAGCAGCAGCAAGGATCGGCATGCTCGTCACTTTAATAATTCGTCCTTTGTAAGGGAATTTGAGGCATTGGTGATTCGTAGAAGGAATCGCCTCAAGAGTTTTGATATAAGGACGTCCCAGAATGGCATTTATGGAAGGGTCGATTTCTAGAATATGAAATTCGACCTCTGCATGACTTACTGGACCTAGCTCCACCTTTAAATAAACCATTCCCAGAGGGGAACGGGTAGAATTGTCATATGCCGTAACTGAGATGGGGCTAGGCAGCCATTTCTCCTTGGGCACACCGCATAGCTCCAGGGTCTTCGGAGGTAAAACGTTAATTGAAGCCCCTGTATCAACCAGGCATGCATCCACGGCCTTTTTGCAGATATTGACCGTGATGCTCAGAGCCATGCTTCTAGCGGCTAGCGGTGCTAGTTCCGATGTGTGGAATGTAATTGAGGGCTGATCCCCCTGAGGAACTAGTAGTGCTGCAATTTTCTCTACCGGCACATCTTCGTTAACCATCACCTTCTGTAGGTATTCCATTAAAGCTTCTTGGTGAATCTTGGACCTTTTAATCAATTCCAGTACAGTGATCCGTGCCGGTGTTCTGTCCAGATGTTTCAACAAGTCATATTAAGTGCCTGGTGCACTCTCTTCATTATGGGCTTCCTCAGTCGGCTGTGATGGGCAGTTTCTGACTGTGGACTGAGGAAAGACCTTGTTGAAAATCTTTCCACTCCGGAGCACATGTTCCTCGACCGTGGAGGATCCGGGTGACACCTTGAGTACCGCAGAGTCGGGTGGCATAAGCGGTGCGGAGGGTTGATGCGTAGGTGGTGGCGTTGGGTTAGGTGGTGATGGCGTAGGGTTAGGTGGTGATGGCGTAGGGTTAGGTGGTGATGGCGCGGTGCGGATTAAAGGCCTAGAGGGTTGGATGGTAGATGGGTAAGTGGTTGGCGAAGTGGGGAATGGTACGCGTAGTAACGGTTTGGATGGTTGGGGCATATCTGGGTAGGTGGTAGTGGTAATGGGTGAAGTAGGAAATGGTACGCGTAGTAATGACCTAGATGGTAGGAGGGGCGCGTTATTGGTTTGCGGAGGGGTATATGATGGAGGCGTAGGAGTGCGGGGCGCAATGGGTCTAAGGAAGGTGGGTAGTGGTAGTGGGTTATTGGGTGAGGGCGAGTGATATGTGGGTGTGGGTAGAGGGGTGATGGTGACGGGTTGTGGTCTGGGTATGTGGATGGTGCGGCGTGGTAGTCGCTCTGCGGTACTTTGAACGTGACCCGTTGAATAGAGAGAGGAAGAGTCCTCTATCCTCCATTGTTGCCCACGACCAGCCTCAGACTGGCTGTTCGTTAGAATGGGAGCAACCTGGTTCTGATTCTGGTGCTCCGGGAGTGGATTCTGCACTATGCCCATGTTGGGTGGTGCTGCTGCTTGTGCTGGTGGTCTTGCTTGCTGCTGCTGTTGCTGTTGCGGTCTCCTCGCCTTCAGGGCTGTTATGTATTTCTTCATTTCCTCCCAGTCTATGCCGCCCTGCTCGTTGAGATCATGAATATAATCTCTGAATTGGAAGCAGGTGTCAATGGTATGCCCAGGTTGCCTATGGAAGTAGCAATATCTGGACGTATCGGCATTTTGAGGCCAGACGGCCTTTTCCCTTGGCAAAACTAAGGCATTGGCTGCCATTAAAGCACTGAAGATATCGGCCAGGGATTCTGGGAGAGCCGGGTATTCTGCCCTCTTCGGGCCTGGAGGTCTCCTCTGCTGGTTGTAGTCACCAGGAGGAGGGACATTGTGGTACGCCGGCGGTGCGCGCGGCTGGTACTGTGGCTGTTGCTGGTTCTGATACTGCTGCTGCTGGGGTTGCTGGTACTGCTATTGCCGTTGCGGCTGTTGCTGTAGCTGTTGCTGGTTCTGATTCTGATTCGGCTGCTGGGGCCGCTGATACTGTTGTTGGTACTGGGGGTTCTGCTGCTGTCTGTACCCTTGCTGCTGTGGCCTCTGGTACTGCTGCTGACTCCTCACGAACTGGGGCGAGTTATTGTTCATGGTACTCACTTGCTCATGAGAGAGCGTGCCCTCAGTAGTCGGACCTGTGCTGGAAGAGTTTGGCACTGCAGGCTTGCGAGGCGGAGGCCTGCTAGGTCTATGAGGATCAAAGACGCTAGAGAATGTAGCGTCCTTGAAAGCATTCTGGCAGTACCGTGCTCTTTCATAGAGCTCTGCCATGTTAGTCAAATTGTTCAAGGAGAGGACGAGCTTGAACTGGGGGGTGGCATTAGAAATTAACATTTTCACTTGTTCGGACTCTGACAAGTGATCTTTCACCTTTTCAGCCAGACCCCGCCACCTGTCAGCAAAACTGACAAACTCCTCATCAGGTTTCATCTTTTCTGCAATGAGGTCCGTGATAGACAAGGAGGGTGCAACTCTGTCCTGGTATCGTTGAATAAATTTGCGTGAAACGATACCGTAATCCTCTACTTCTGAGGGTTCCAGGGAAAAGAACCACTCGAGGGCTGGTCCCTCTAGAGATCTCCTGAACAAGAAGGCCAACGACCTCTTATCATTCTGCCAGAAAGAGGATTCATACATGAACTCCTTCAGATGTGTGAAGGGGTTACCAGTACCGTTGTACTTTCGGTACACTGGCATCTCAGAGGGTGGCAGATGGAATACTGGCAGGCTCGATAGACTGATCTCTGGCACAGCTTTGACCCCCATCATTTTCTGGAGGTTATTAAATTGCTTATCCATACGCTCCATTTTGGCCAGCAGCGTTTGTGTGGTCAGATCTGCTTGGGGAGGAGGAGGAGGAGGAGGTACTTGGTAGGCCTGCTGCCTAGAGTACGTTGGACAGGGTGGACAATAGAGGGGAGGTCCGGCAGAGCTTCCGCCATGCCCGAGGGCATTTTGATAAGCAGGCATTTGCGGTCTAGCCGGTTGCCTAGATGATGAAAGCTGCGGCCCAGTTGGCCGAGAAGTAATATGAAGGCCCTCCACGGCCTGATGGATATAAGGAGGAGGAAAAGAAGGTTGCTGAGGAACAGCAGGGGGAGCCACAGGGTTCGGCTCGGCAGGCTGCATAGGTGCCTTCCCCTTCAAAATAGATTGGATCGCCTCGAACTGCTGAGGGTCCAGTCGGGAGGCAAGAACTCCCAGAGCATTGATGAGATCCGTAGGATCAGTGGATGAGGGATCATTCTGATTCATGTCCCCCTCAAGATCAGGATTAGGGATCGCATATTCATGCGGAAGAGGATCAGGATATTGATCACGTGGAGGCAAAAGAGGTGTCCGAACATTCCCATCTAGACGATATGGAATGGGGATAGAACTACGGGAGGCATCAGCATCTCTCCCACTCTCATAGTTGTATTCAGAATCCCGAGGGGCATTAGCATCTCCCTCGTAATTAACCATGGCGTCTGGAGCCACACTCAAGTCCCTACCTGATCGTAGCAACATGATGTTAGATTCCCTTTTCAAAGATTTAATCAAACAAGTTGTACAGAGATTAATCAAACAAGTGGATGCTTAACGTGATTTTAGGATTCCTTGTTGAGTTATTTGGATTGGATTAAACCACAATTTCGCTCAGGGAAAGGATCCTAGTTTCAGTTCAATTTCCACCGTTATTCTCTAGGGCTTTCTCTCACAACGCTTTCAGAATCTAACCGGGACTTCAATTGGTACAACCAGCCCGATGATCAAGGAGGAATACCTTGATTTTGGGGACTTATGGAGGTCTCAACGTCAACTTCTCTAGTCTGATCAAGGGACCAACCCAATCAGAGAGAGTTGCTGACGTCGAGTAATGTGTTCCTAAGAAGAGGAGGGTATTAGCCTTAATGCGTATGTCCTGTGGCCTGGATGGCCTCTAATGCTTAGTAAGTAATGGGTAGCTAGCACTCAAAACACAGAAATCTGGAAACTGAAAAAAATTAAGAAACTGTTGAATCGCGTCGATGGTAGTCGACGCTATTCAAAACAGAACTTAATTTTTCGCAAAAGCAGATGCAGACAGCAGAGAAACTGTGAAGCCTGAAAGGCGTCTAGGGGTGTTGACGCGGTTTTGAAACGCGTCAGCGATCCTGGACGCTTTTCAGTTCGCAGAAACAATTTTCCAGGAGGATTTTCTGGGTTGAATCCTCCTCAAACAAGGTAAAAAGCAGTAAACAATCGACTCATGCAAATTTTTTTAGTTCCAGATTTTAAACAGGATGATTTACTAACTAAACAACTAGAAAAACAATCAATCACACATCATTTTTATCACAAAAACAGCTTTTTGAATTAATCAAGGGGAGGGCAAGATCTTGCCACTGGGGTGTGCACGTGGTGCACGAGGGAAATTAATTAAACTAAACACTCACCAATTGGTGAGGACGTGTCCAGAGACACAAATGGTGCACCGTGGGTGCCCGATATGATGATAGCAAGAACAAAAAGAAACTAAAAGATGGCGAGACCAAGTCCCACCGTGATCGCCAAAAAAGCTGTAGGTGCTTAGAATGACCGTGTGATTAACATGAAATATCTATGTTGTTTAGTGTAAACTAACCTATTAAAAACAACGACTAAAGTGCAGTGATCGCCAGAAACTTTTAACTAAAAAAGTTTCAAAAGAGATATGATCGCCTACCTTTCAAACGCGGAAGATTGAGTCCTTGGTTCCCCTTCCTCAGCCGGCTGAAGAAAGAGAGCCCTTTCTTTACTTCTTTGTTCTTGCTGTGGAATTTGAGGTTGAGGATCGTCCAGAAGTTGTGCTTGATTTCCCCTTTTGATCTCTTGTTGTTGTTGAGTGCAGCAGAGACAGAAATAGAATAAAGAATTATGATGAGAATTTAAGTAGAAGCAGTATCTGAACTAATCATGATGTTAAGCATATTAAAAACAGCAAACTTACTTTTTTTAAATGGCTTTGAAACCCCTTAGATCAAGTAGGTTTTGAAAGATTATGCTGTGGTGTGTGTTTGCATGAAGTGAATATGAAGAATGAAACTAATGAAATGAATGCAGTAATGAAAAACTTATGCCCAGTCGGTTGAAGCTTTGAAAGGATGAAGATCTTGAAAGGGACGCCGACTTCTGGAAATGGCAGCGCTCCGGCGTTACGACGTTGTTGCTTCGATCTTCAACTCGCTATAACGCTATGGCTCAACTCAACTTAATTCTCTTCTCTTCTTTTTTTTTAACTCTTCAATATGCAGGGTATTTATAGGCATTTCTTGCGTTCGAGATTAACATTGAAAAACTCCGAATTTATCCATCTTAACCGACAGATAAATACTGATTAATTCATCTTTATCTGTAATTATCTAAAACGCGTCTACCTTGGCTGACGCCTTTCAGATTAATTAAGATAAGGATAAATATCCGAGAAAACTTATCTTTATCTTTATTAGGTAAAACGCGTCCATCTATGTAGACGTCTTTTAGACTAATTAAGATAAGGATAAACATCCGGAGGGGAAGTTAAAATCACTTAGGAAACTTAAATCGCGTCGACATGCCCAGACGCCTTTTAGTTAATTAATTAATTAATTAAAATTCAAATTTTAAACGTTAAAACAGGAATAAACTCTAAATCGCGTCCACGTGGGTTGACGTCTTTTAGAATTCTTCATATTTTAACTCAAATTTGAGCTAAAATCAATTTAATTGATTAACTTAAACATGTCTGTTAAACCCGACACTTAAAAAGATTAATAAAAATTAATTAATGATTAATTATCAGACCATTATGAGGCATTATTATATGATATGAAATTTACTCAAAATGATGTCAAAATTAGCGTGTCTACACCCACCACCCATCCGGTGCGTTCCCCTCTGATTTTAACTAGTCTTTACATCTTTATGGATAGATTCTGCACATTATAGTTCAAATTGGGTTATTCTTTGTTTTGTCTTTTCTTTCCAGGGATCCTTACCACATTCACGCGTGCAGAGTACCGGGCTCTCCTCCTCTGGCCGGCTGGAGGAAGAGAAGGAGGAACCAGCATCTCCCGCTCCCACAAAACGCGCGATCACCTTCTACACTCCTGCGGAGCACAGGGACCGAAAGGTAATGCTCCTGGCGATCACACTTCAATTTCTAACCCCTCTTTTAAATCGCCACAGTGCTAAGACAAACGGAGGGACCCTCGATTCCAAAGCCTCGCAGCCGTGGCGACGGGGGGAACGTTCCGGGCGCGTACAGCCCTCTGGCGATCACGGTGGGACATATGTAGCCCGCTGCACGCGTCGCACTCAAAGGAAAAGAAGGTAAGGATCCTGAACTCGCATAATCTCTGAACGGCCAGACCCTGGCCGTCGAGCCCCTTGGATGGCCATCATTCGGCCGCCGTACCTGCTGGACGGCCACTAGTTGGCCGTCGACACCGCCAGTGGACGGCCAACACCTGGCCGTCCGACCCTCTGGACGGCCTGGCCCTGGCCGTCGGTTCCCTATTGAACGGCTACCACCCAGCCGTCCAACCCCTTTGACGGCCAAATCCTGGCCGTCGACCCCCTCTTGGACGGCTGCTACCTGGCCGTCCGTACCCTTTGACGGCTAGCCCTTAGCCGCCGACATCCCGTCGGTTTCTTTTTCTCTTCTGCTATTACTATTCATGAATGATTTGCTGTTGCTTGTTTTGTTGAGTTGTTAAATGTTCTGACCTGCTGTTTGTTAACCTGGGTTTTTTGGGGTGTTCTGCGCGGGGGTTTTAAGGAAGAGCCGGCATCACATTTTTAGTCACCTCTCCCGCAGGATTTGACTCTCTACCTGAGGATTCCCACTCGGGTGTGACTAGTCCTGTCCTGTTGGGAACCTCCGTCAGTCTCCGCGAGCCAGGGATTCCCACTTGGCCGCCGAGCAGGTTGTACCTTAAACCACCTTGTAGGAACCTTGGGTTTGTGTGAGAAATTAGTGAATTGTTTCAAATTTAAAGACACTTAATTGAATCTTGGCGGAACAAGCTTTGGAAAAGTGAAGGGTCGTTAAGGATTAAACTTGATTTGTTAGAAACCAACTTTCATAAAACATTGGCAAACATTTCAAGTGAAACATAAAATCATTTAGGGTCTGTACTTCATAATGAACCGAATGTATGTCAATGCTGTGTATGATGATATGGACCAGTTCGGTAATAATGTTATACACAACCCTCTATTTGAAATTGAAGAGGATCCACAAATATTTGTGGGCATGTTCCAAACACCTGGAGAGGAACCTAAGGGAAGACACTTGGATGAATCTTCTTCTTCAGAAAGTGACCCTACAATGTCCAACAGAACCCTCCGAAACCCGAGTGAGGACCCGGAACTTACTGCCATGTTATCACGATACACCCCTGATCGACTCATCAAGTGGGTCTCCTGTGGCAAAACTCGAGATGCCACTCCTCGGAGAACTTACTTCCAAGGGTCTCCCAACAGAGCTCAGACCCACATCAACCAACCAACTCCTACTCCAGTTGCTCCACCAGTCATGCCGATTCCAGTCTCTCCAACTACACCTCCTCTCAAGCAGGAGGAATTCATCTACAAAAGTGAGGTTGAAACCTATGTGCGTAAGTTCATGGCCGAGAAACTTACCCTGAAACAACCGCACTCTCTCTCGAGCTATTGTAAGCTCCCTCCGGCCTACTTTCCACCAGGATTCAAAGCTCCCGAGTACAGAAAATATGATGGCACCTCTGACCCTCATGATCACCTGTCAGGTTTCCTCATGGATTCCCATCAATGGCTCTACGACAGAGTCCTCCTTGTCCATCTGTTCCAGAAATCTTTAGAAGGTGAGGCCTTAAGATGGTTTTCTTCCTTGCCTGCCACTGACCTAATCAATTTTGATATGGTCTCTGAAAAATTCATTACTCAGTTTAGTCATATGACAACCATGCCTCCTACCTTGGTGGATCTTGTGATGGAGAAGATGAAGCCTGAAGAGGAGTTCACGTATTTTGCCAACAGGTGGAGGGCAATGGCCTCTAGGGCAGAAGTGGAAATCCCCGAATCTCAAGCTATCACCATGTTGGTCAACAACGCTACCCCGCAACTTCGGTCTATCCTCATGCTAAGCGAATTTCACACATTCGCACAACTTTATAATCGAGCTCGGGTAGTTCAATCTCAGATATGGAGTTCCACTTTGCCATCCTTTTTTGAAAATCAGAACAGAAGTAAGAGGATTCCACCAATAGAGGGAGTGACAATCAATGAACAGGTGAGTGCCTTGGGGCAGCCCTTTAGGTCACCCAGTCCTATGTCCAGATCAGACAACCAATCCAATCAGAAACCATATTCAGCAGTTCCCCCTTTCTCCAGTGCCAAGATCAATTGGGGGCACATGAAAGAGGCTGCTGAAACCTTGGAAGTCAAGGGCCCTCCGCCCTCTTATCAGGTGGCCCAAGATCCATCTAGCTCTCTAGAAAGGGTGAGCACCCTTGTCAAAAATTTGGAACCAAATGTCGATCATAGAGGACAGTACTGGGAGTATGAAGAGGTTGGGATATGGCGTGAGTGCCCTACTAGGACGACCAAACCTAGAGAGCCGTTGCAAGGAGTCCCCACTATCATCCAAGACAAACCTTTGGTCTTGATACGACCTAGGAAACAACCAACAGCCATCAACCCAGTCACTCTGGTCCAAGTTCCCTCAATTCCAATAAGAGAACCTCCTCTATCCATCTTGTGCCCGACACCAAAGCCAGGTCCGGTAACCCAATTCTGCCTGATGAATTCACCACCAGTTCAACCACTAAAATCATATCAAGAAGTAGACCCCAGTCCGATTGGTGTTACACTGGAAAATCGCATCATTCCCCCTAAATGCCAATCCCTTCCCTCATTCTTGGCCCCAACACTCAGGAGTCACTCATTGGACTCCATCCTGTTGGATACTGGGGCATCAATCAATGTCTGTCCGCTCAAGACCCCCAAGAAAGTAGGGATCGACCCAGAAAAGGTTGAGTCTACTTCCATGATGGTCTCAAATGGGAAACTGGAAATTGGGCCAGTGGCCATGATCTTTGAATTCTACATCCTTAATGCCAAGCCCATATACAACGTCGTTCTGAGAAGGCCTTGGATGGATCAGACCCTGGGAGTGCCCTCCACTAATCATCAATACTATAAATTCCCATACAATGGGAAGATTGTCAAAATGCAGAGAACTCCCTGTCTTGAGTCTTTGGGATCACTCTCGACTGAACAAATTCCATCCATGATCACTCCTGGAAAAGGGGCAGAGCTCATCCTTTCATCGGTTGACTCTCAGCTCAAGTCCCAGCCTAGCATAGGTTGGCAGCTTATGGACAAAATGGGGTATAGTTCGGGATCTGGGGTAGGCAAGGAAGAGCAAGGAATTCAAGAGCCTATCTTTGAGAATCCGACCATTGGGGAATTCAAATTGGGTTACCTACCAACCAAACCAACTGAGGAATCAAGAAAATGGAGTCTCGTGGATCACTTTGTGAAGGAAAATCAAGAGGTACTCAAGATACACTATCTTGAGGATGAGTTGAAGGAAACAAGCAATGAGGTTCAAAGAGAAGATGCAGAAGAATTCGGTACACAACTGCTGTTCTATGAACCAACCACTCAACGAGAAGGAGCCTCCTTAGTAAGGGATGAACAGGTACCCACCGCTCTCATTCCCTTGCTATTTCACACACCTGCCCTTCTTAGGTTCTTATCACCGGTCGTAGCACACTCTTGGGGCAATTCTGCCATCATTGGGTCTCTGTCTCAAGGACCCACCTTTGCAACATGTCTGACTCACCCTCTGAGTCTTGTGCATAATCGCTTAGGGATTGGATAGCTTCCTCTTTATCTACAAGTTGTAGAGGTAAGTAGGTTCTTTCATTTCTAGTTAGCAAATAAGTATAAATATTTGAAAATTGTTGAAAAGCTTTCCTTTGGATAGGAGTCTACTTGAAGAAGTTTTACCCTTAAAAATACAAAAAAAAATCAAAAATTTTAAAATCTCAAAAAAAGTCGAATAAAAAATATTTGTAAATGTGTGTATATTTCAATGAAAATGAAAAAAAATCAGAAAAGACACAAAATCCAACTGTCTGGTGACTGCCATGTAACCCCCTGTCTAGGTCTAGTTGCATGATGGGTTGGGTTGACATTAAGGTTTGGCTAAGACTTTGGTCCACCAGAACCTTGGACGTGTCTACTTTACTTTCATACAGATCCCTATGTTCATCATGAGATGTACACACCTGCACATTTTTCAAAGAGAACCTATTTAAAATGAGTTCCAAGTCTTTAGTGCATTGTCAAATGCAACCTTTGCTCTTCGTCTCTCGACCGATCAGGACAGTTGACGCCCTTAAACGGTCGAGCTCAGCAAACTGCGGTTCCTCAAAAAGCCGATAGATGTAACCCCTCAACAAAAAAAGGGCCCAGAAATGAAATGTAAAGGACCAGAGCACGTGAAGAGGGCAGTGTCCCCGCAGGCGGAATATCAAATAACCCTGAAAAATGTCAAAAGCATCAAAAAGAAATAAAAAAAAAGAAAAGAAAAGAAAAGGGGTTCAAACAATCATACAAAAAAGTCTGGTCGTGACCGTGCCTGGCCATGAAATCTACCAAAGGCCTGAAAAGTCAAAATAGGGACATCTAAGAGGTCAAAAGGGGTCCGTTTTGTCACAGCTCCCCCTTTTAACGGTTTTGTCGATCCTCCTGTGAAGTTTGTCTCCAAAATTTCTTCACTTTTTCTCCCTCAAGGTTTGACACGAGATAGCTATCTAAAGACTGAATATCATTTTAAAATGGTTCGTTTTTCAAAAATCGTGACATGCTCACATGATCACAGGAGTCCAAAATGGGTGAAGGGTAATGTCGATGTTTATGGGGAACTAGCTTCTTAACCATAATCTCAATGTGTACTCTCAAAAACTCCGGGCTTAGGTCAATGCATGCGCGTCACCAATCGGTGAGACGGCGTCTGATTCCGGGTCAGCGTCGCGCGGTTGACCGTTAGGGTTCCAAGGTGTTCCATCATATACCTTCTAGATTGTGAGGAAAGAGACCCGGGTCAGGCAAATTATTTACCTCGAAAACTTTTTGGGCAAACTTGGTGGTCGGAAGCAGCTGGGAGCCTAAGCATGGCATGACGGTATTGTCATCAGTATGAGTCTTAACCGATCAAGGTTAGTTTGAGGAGTCTAGAGGCCCAAATCAATCTAGATGCGTGCTTAGGATACCTGGGAAGTCGAGTGCGCATTTCCCTTTCATCATTCAACCAGCCTAAGTTTGGGCAGTCACCAGGCAGGCGGAATCAAAAATATGTTTTCATCACACACTCCACTTGTTAATATCCGCTATCATTTGCATATTTACTTCTTGCATCAGTTTCAATATTCTTCCTTTTGTCTGGTTAGTAACACGGCCCCTTGACCCTATGCGAAGGCTAGGGAAAAGGTAGTTGCTCTTTTGGGCAAGGGGCCGAAAATAGATACTACTAACTGTTTCCCCTTCATTTTTATGCATACAGGAAAATGATTCTATGTCCAAAAGGTGGACACTTTTGCTGTCGAGTCGAAGCCGAAGGCAGCCGGATTGGCATTCTACTTTGAGAATGGCCATATCTTCCGTGCTGGCTTCGACTCGACAGGGACCTTTGTCCCTCAGCTTGTCATTAAGATATTGTGGATCATTGATTATTTTTACTGATGTGCGTTCTTGCAGTTGCAGGGAATCCGAAGCAAGTAAGATTGAAGACACAGGAGGCTAATAACTTCGGGCGTATAGACTCTGAGTTCCTCTTTAAACAAAACAATGAGGAGTCTATATTCTCCAAGTTATTCGATTGGCCAATAAACCCCTCCTGTTTGCATTAGGAATTGCATTAGGAATTTGTTAATTTTAAACCAGCATGCATTTGCATAAGCATTCATCCTCGCCCTAGGGGCAATGACCATGATTCATCACACTGCTTAACCCATCGTTGATCTGTGATTCTGGCAGTTGTACGTTTGTTAGCCTTTTGAATTGCAAGACCTCATCCTTTTTTCCAATATGTGTGCTTGAGATTCTCTCACTTGGCGATCCCATGATGCGCCAGGCCACCGCGCACCCGTTGTGTCGAGAGTTCTTCAAGTCACACTCCTACACCTTTCATGCTCGAGATCCCCTTGGGCCAGATCGCTATGTTCTGGTACGCCAAAGCCTCGCGGTTCCAGCACCCGAGGGTCCTACGGACTGTGATTCTCTAGTACTAAACTTTGTTCCTTTTCTTAAACCACTCTTGCAACTGAAATAGCCAGCCTTCATGCATTTGCCGCATTCGCATGTCATCCTTGGGGATAGCTCATCCTTCTCCGGGCTGTCCAAAATCTGGTTCGATTTCCGGAACACCTATTTATCATTCCGTTCCACTCCACTGCAAAACAGGTGTCCCGGAGGGGCATTTGTAGACACCGATTTTGGACCACCCTTCTGGTCATAAATCTCCTCCATCATTAGCCATTTACCATGAAAATCCCCGCTTTTAGCCATCTCAGCCCATTAGCAACTAAGCCCATTAACTAAACCCCGTCTTTTACCACCTTTTCGTGGAAGGCCAGCCCCCTTGCCTTCCACCTCCTTCGAAGGCCACCCCTTGCCTTCCACTTCCTTCGAAGGCCACCCTTTGCCTCCTATCTCCTTCGAAGGCCAGCCACCTTGCCTTCCACCTTTTTGGCCACCTTTTTCACTGTTTACCACCTTTTCATGGAAGGCCAGCCCCTTGCCTTCCACCTCCTTCGAAGGCCACCCCTTGCCTTCCGCTTCCTTCGAAGGCCAGCCACCTTGCCTTCCACCTTTTTGACCACCTTTTTCACTTTTTACCACTTTTCGTGGAAGGCCAGCCCCCTTGTCTTCCACCTCCTTTGAAGGCCACCCTTTGCCTTCCACTCCCTTCGAAGGCCAACCGGGCCGCCTTCCACCACTTCATATGGAAGGCATGTTACCTGGCCGTCCACTCCTTAACCACCTCCTTGACTCCGTCTTCCCCACGATCTCTTCTACTCGCCGCCCTCGTCCCCCACTACTCCGACCACTCCCCACTCCGACCACTGCCGCGTCCACTACCTCCGACCCTTGACCACTCCCTATTGGTTGAAAGTTGATTTACGGAGATTTAGACCCCTGTTTTCTCCCTTTTTTCCCTCACCTATTTAAACCCCCCACATCCTCTCGAGCAGGGGGTTAAGGATTTCCTGAGGAAGGATTTTCTTGGAGGTTAAGGATTTTCTCAGAAGTGTAGAAGGACCTTCTGGTGAGAGGCTCGAGGAGGTTGACAAGGAGTCTCCAAGAGGGAAGGCTCAGGCTGCATTCCGAAACGGGCTTGTCTTTCTAACTTTTCTCTTTTTTACTCTTTCCTATTCATTCCATTGCGTCATCAATACCACTTCACTTTTCACACACACAACCCCCCCCCCCCCCCCTTCATTTGCATGCATGCACGTAAGATGACCTAGTGATTCTTACCTCCCAGAGGTTTTTTTCAAAAAAACGGGAGGTGGGTGGCCATAACATATGGTCACCTTCCCTCCCCACCACCCATCCGGTGCGTTCCCCTCTGATTTTAACTAGTCTTTACATCTTTATGGATAGATTCTACACATTATAGTTCTAATCGGGTTATTTTTTGTTTTGTCTTTTCTTTCCAGGGATCCTTATCACATTCACGTGTGCAGAGTACCGGACTCTCCTCCTCTGGCCGGCCGGAGGAAGAGAAGGAGGAACCAGTATCTCCCGCTCCCACAAAACGCGCGATCACCTTCTACACTCCTGCAGAGCACAGGGACCGAAAGGTAATGCTCCTGGCGATCACACTTCAATTTCTAACCCAACTTTTAAATCGCCACAGTGCTAAGACGAACGGAGGGACCCTCGATTCCAAAGCCTCGTAGCCGCGGCGACGGGGGGAACGTTCCGGGCGCCTACAATGGGTATCAGGTAGACTAAATATTGCCAGCAAAATTAGAGAATAGCATAAAGGTTTTGTAAGATTTATAATTAGTTTATTTATGTTTTTTATATCATTTTAAGTGGATGTGGTTAGGACTTAAGAGGCAAGGGGATAACGATGGCAATAACTGTAAAATTATATTTAACTGAAGAAAGTGGTTTATGTGGGAGGAGGTTTCACATAGGCGTATGCATAGTTGGCTGCAGTTTCCATCTATAGGAGGGTAGGAGAGGAGAGCGGAGAAACTTGCCGAGGAAACGGAATCTCAAGTTTTCTGAGCAGGGAAGGGTGTCGCTTTTTGTAAAGACTGAGGTTTCGGATCCGGTTATCGGGTCGGTTTCGGTGTCAGACCCCTTAGTTTGGGCCTTTGTGGGGCTGGGATATGTGTTCTTCTCGACGCGGTTCAAACGGCGTCCGGTAAGGAGGACGTATTTTTGAATGTGCCAAGTGGGCTGATTTTGGGGCGCGATAGTACGGCCCCGGTCTCATCGTCTGAATGACGTTTTGTATGGTCGACGCTATTCAGAGTACGGCCCTGAATAACCGGTAAGGTGACGATCTTCGCAGTGTTTTGTTTAAACCCATGATTTTTTCGCTTTGAAAGTATGAAATAGGTATGGGTGCTTCTGGAGTAGAAAGTATGTTCTAAGGGGTTCTTTATGAAAATAATTAGGCTCCTACCCTACTTTCTCCATTTTTTTTGACGTTTTTGTGCGATTTGGGAGAGTAATCCCACTTTGTAACTCAGGGGAGGCCAGAAAGTGAACATGTTTGTGAGTGTTAAATGGCGTCTGGGAACAGCGACGCTATTTTAAATGGCAGCTTCCACCCGAGACGCGATTTAGCCCATATCAGGGGATTCAGTCTCTATATTGAATAGCGTCTAGGGACAGCGACACCATTTTAAATGGCGGCTGCTAGAGGAGACGCGATTTAGGCCATATTCCGAGACCAGTTTTCATATGAACCAGTTTAGGGGCCTTGAATGACGTCGGCCATGGGCGACGCAATTCAAGACAGAATCTCATTACTCCATGCAATTAATATGTGTTTACATTGTTAGATAGTTTGATTAAATGCATGCTTAAAAACGTACTCGAGGACGATGATTTCTACGTGATCGGATCGCACTGTTTTGTGTTTCGTGCGACTGTGGACCTAATGTGACAGTTGTTAGCACTTTGGCACTCTGTGTCGGTGTGGGAGTGATACGGCGCCGGTGTGAGAGTGGTGGGGTGACGCCTAAAGAGAGGGTCACCTGGTGTACCCCGGGGTATAGCTAGTGCCGGTGTGAGAGTGGTACATTCGGAATGTCACTCATGTTGGGGGAAGTATAACCACCTAGAGCTAGACAGGCCGGAGTAGCCAGCGCACTATCCGAAGGGTTGCTGTTTGGTCCCAACTGGTCAGTGTTTTTCGTGTTCGGCCGTGTGGTTTGTGTGTTTAGCCGAAACGTTGGTTGTGGACTCCGTGGTGGAGTGGTTTCAGAGTTGTGCATATTACATTTATGAATGTATGCGTTTTATATCGAAATTTGAGAATCTTTGGGAGTTGTGTTTACTGCTTTATTTATTTAAATTGTCTATATTTGTATTGTTGCACTTGTCGGTGCATGAGTAGGTGGTTGAAATCGAAAGATCCCTATTAAGTCCATTTCGATGAGACTCACCTCCTGCGATTTTCAGGTGAGGGTTTCAGATAGACGTAGCGTGGAGGGTGTTGTATCGGATTGCGTGCCAACAACCACTGTTCCGGGGTATGCCCCGATGCAGTTGTTATTTTTCTTTCAGGGCTGTACGCTTAATTATTTCTTTTCAGTTGGAATATGTAATTATTTGCTGAACCGAGCCGAATTGTAATAATTTTTAATTCATGTACTTCCTTTACAATTCGATGTGATGTAGATATTTAGCTTAATTTATCATTTATTTTCCAGACTTATCAAGATCCTGGTTTGACTCCAATTTTTAATAATTCGATATCTATTTAGTAATCGAATCCCGATTATAGGGTAACGGGTTGTTACACTTTTTCTCTCATCTCTCTGTTTAATATCATTATTAATAGATAAGGACAAACTTAATTTAGTAAATTTTTATTTTATGTTAACAATTTTTGTGTGTGTGTTTTTTTTTTAATTTATTTGAGAGACAGGAAAGAAGGATGGCGACAAGGATGTAGAGAAAAGAGTTCAAAGGATGTCGTCTTTTTTTGCACCTACTTTTGTTGATTAATTGTAAGAGTGCGATTGCAATATTCTCTCTGAACGGACCAAATTAACCAGTATGATGTCAGTTTGAATTAGGTGTTTTAATTTAGGAATTTTTGCATGTGTATATATATATGTCCTTGAAAAGTATTGTATTTGTATCCATACTCATAAACTCACATATTATTTTTAATACCCCTAAAATATCATAAATGTTGTGGTTATACCCCTTCATTAAAATAATGTGAACTCCAACCAAATATGTCAAAAAGATTCTATAAATCTTGATAACATCTTGAGTAATGGTTATAACTCTTCATCAAAATAACGTGAACTCCAGCCAAATATGTCAAAAAGATTCTATAAATCTTGATAACATCTAGAGTACAGATGCAAAATTTCAGTGAACTTGGAGATATATATGGAAAATATTAGTAAATTTATGTGTGTGTATACAAATTCTATACTTTTTTATTTAACATCGGATGGACACAATCACAACATTTTTGAGATTTTAAAGATATTAAAAATAATATGTAAAAATTAGAGGTATACATACAAATAAGATATTTTGAGTATGTATGCAAATCCTTTTAATCTGTCTACATTAAGCATGAAAGTGCATCTTCAATGCCATTCTTTGGAATCAAATTATCTTGCTTGATGATTGTTAATTAACAGAGTCTTTTAACTCCAGTTGGATGAGGCTTATCAATACCGAATTCAATAAAGTCATCTTTTTGGAGAGTTCAATCAAACTAAAGCCAATAAACTCTCTTAAGGTTGCCATAATAATAATGTCTCTCAAATATGTCATCTGTTTATTGTCTTTTTCCTTTCCATCCAGCCACTGCTGAGATCCCTTCCCTGCAACCCCACCTCTTTGAGAAGCAAGGGCATATTGATATGTGGATGAGTAAGTACATCAGGGGGACATTTTGTGTGGCATGCAATAAAATATTATAAATTATAGTAAAACGGTTTTTTCCTTATGTTCGGATGAGTTTCATATATTTGGGGTGTCATAAAACGTCATATTCTAAAATTGGTTGACTTTTAAAAAAAAATTATTTAGTTAATTTTGAGTTGCAATCTAAAATCACTGCAACTCAAAATCAGACATTATAAAACTAATGATTTTAAAATAAAATATTTTGATTTTCATTAGTTTTAAAATCATTTATTTCAAATTTGAGATTTTATGGCACTTGATGACACATCAAATAACCCCAACACTAAATTAGGACCCTCTTTGCCTCTTAGATAATTAAATTTACATACTGATCTTAAAATGGGATAATTATTTTTCAGTCTCTATAATCTTTTAATATATTTTATAAATTCTTACAATCTTTATATTTGTTAGTAGTCCCTACAATTATTTAACAAATCCATAAAAGGCCTCTCAACATTCTATAAAAAAACTCCTCTAGAAAGACCTTTTAAAAATTGTCTAGAGTTTTAAGGAAGAGTAACACTTGCTGCACAACCAGATTGTGTAGCAACTCTAGTCACACTGTACAACTTTTTGTGATTAGGTCACGTGGCTAACTTAGTTAATTGGACGAGCTGATATGGCTACGGTTTTAGATTGACAAATACAGTTTTTGATTGACAAATACAAATTTTGATTGACAAATAAATATTTCGTTAAACTATATTTGTCAATTAAAAATTGTATTTGTCAATCATAATCATAATATGTATTTGTCAATTAAAAACGATATTTGTCAATCCAAATATTATGGAGATGATTATGTCAGCTCGTCTAATTAATTAAATTAGTCACATGACCCAATCACAAAAGATTGTGTAATGTGACCAGATCTGCTGCACAATCTGATTGTACAGTAAGTAGTACTTTACATTGGGCAGCCTAGACGATCACTCTTTTGCCGGCCCAAGGTCTTTCTTCACAATCTTTTTCTTTTCGACAAGGACCGAAATTTAGACTCCACTCAAGTGAGAACAGAGCTCCAGCTGCAGCACCGAACCCAAGGATAAGAGGACGATGGGAAAATGGCAAAACCACATTTCGTCATTGCTTACGAAGAAAGGAATTTGAAGGTACACGTTACTTCACATTATCCGTACTTCAAATTTTAAAAAAAATATTTTTCTTTATTTTTATAATAAATAGACTAATAAAATTAAATACAATATGAATAACGTAAAGAATAGAGAAGAGATCTCAATCCTATCTCTCTACGGTGGAATCAGGTCACTTGTCTCATTTTTTTTAATCTCCCTCTTCATCCATCTATTTAGGACACTAAAGATGCTATAAAATATAATATATGTTTTAGGGTCTCTACAAACTATATATAAAATTCGTGAGAGGTAAATGAATGACAGAGATGGTAATAGTGAACGATAATAATTATATTATTTTATTTTTTAAAAAAAAATGAGAGTGAAGAAAAAATAATCGATTGATGATAGTGATTTATGTAAACAGTTCGGCCAGTAGACCAAACACAGATAAGCCGATGAGTTCAGTGGTCTCTCTTGCCCTCCTTCCTCTCATTTCACTATAAAACGTGTGATGCCCCTGAAACACATCAATCATAGCAAAGATAACCCAGCGCCTCTTCTGTGCTGCTGCTTCCCTCAGTAGAGGCAGAGTGGAGAGCTGAAGGAGGCATGGTGGGCCGCAGCTCACTTGTTGGCGTCTACCTTGAGAGGGTGGGATGGGGATGGGGGGTGGGGCTGCTGTTGCTGGTGGGATGGGTGATTGTGGAGGTGGTCAGGGCGGTGAACTGGTTGTGGTGGACGCCCAGAAGGCTGGAGAGGGCCCTCCGGGAACAGGGCATCCGGGGGAACCCTTACAGGCTGCTCTTCGGCGACCTCAGGGAGAACGCGAGGCTGGTGAAGGAGGCCAAGCTGAAGCCCATGTCCTCCTCCTCCAACGACATCGCCCCCCGCGTCGCCCCCTTGTACCACCGGACCATCAAAACCCACGGTCTGTACTCTCTCTCTCTCTCTCTCTCTCGCTTTAGAGGAGTTTTCTTCCTCCCAATTTGTCGTTTTCTTTCTCTCTCCCACTGACGGTGTCTCTCTTAATTAATTAATAGTTAGTAGGATGCCCTTTGCACGTGTATTTTTCAAAAGGTGTATTTAATTAATTCTCAGTGATAACAAAATATTTGGAAGACTAAACTTGATGTCGAGAAGCTTGATCTAATATTGTACCCTTTTTAATTTAATTCTTACTTCGTCATATAATATCATATTTATTCTTTTGTAGTTGATAGTTAGTATTCATACTTGATTGTAGATTACATGGTGTGACTAGTAAAAAGACACGATCATTGATGAAATAATACTAATCAACAAATAAAGAATATTATGACATCTAAAATAAAGGATATTATAACACATTATATAAATATTTGGTAATTTATGTACACCATCCCCAAGAATCAAACCACATGTATACTATATGAATATCTGCCCGTTCCGAAATCTTTGGCCTTCAAACTACTTACTAAAGTCTTGGATTGATGTAATTTGGTGTTTTTGAGATTGCAAGTCTCTCATAGACCCCACAACTCTGGACTCCTCTTCCCACCTGGGGAGGGATTCTACTGAGATAGGTCCAGATCGATCCACCAATGATGCTAGAGTTCGAGCACAATGCGCACTCTATTATACAATCCTGGTATTTGTAATATAATACTAGTTAATATCCACATGGTTCTGATTCTTTTAAGGGTCACTGCGAAACTAGTGTCTGTGAAAGGAGACAAATTTTTTACCAACAAAAGATTGACTTTGGGAGTTTGGTCCTTACACTTCATTTCTGTATCATTCTGCATAAATCAATATGAAATTTGCCACTTTCCTTTTAGTGATTCGATCTCAACGATCTCTAAGCTGGTGAATGGGTACTGTAGGCTTTTAATCTGTTGCATAGGTTGTATTGCCATCTATGGTTCCCTCATTCATTTTAAAGGTTGAAACTCTATGTAATAACAATTATCTACTTCTTGTTGATCATCAAATTAATTACCTTAATGTTGAGGATGCAGGTAAAATTAGTTTCATGTGGTTTGGGCCATATCCCCGAGTGATCATTATGGATCCTGCTCTACTCAGAGAGATTCTGTCCAATAAGTTTGGTCACTTTCAAAAGCCAAGGTCAACTCCTCTGAGAGGAGTTATCACTGGACTTGTAAGCTATGAAGGGGAAAAGTGGGCAATGCACAGGAGAATTATCAATCCGGCATTTCATGTAGAAAAATTAAAGGTTTGTTGGAAGTTTCATAGATCTTATTAATTCTCCAATCTAATTTCAGCAGACAGATATCCAGTCTAATTAAGCACTTCTTTTTCGTCCTATTTCTTCTCCTCTTTTTGGGTGCCTCCTGCAGGACATGTTGCTAGCATTTTCTGCTTGTTGTACTGAACTAGTGAATAGATGGGAGAAGCTGTTAGGTCCAGGGGGATCGTATGAGCTAGACGTGTGGCCTGAGCTTCAAAATTTCACCAGAGATGTCATCTCTCGGACGGCATTCGGAAGCAGTTTTGAAGAAGGAAGACACATTTTTGAACTCGAAGAAGAGTATGCTGAGCTTGCCATTCAATCTATGCAGAATTGGGTTGTTCCGGGTTATAGGTAATACTTTCACTTGTCCTCAGTGCGTTCTTACACAAAATTGTATCCACATTCGTAACAAGGGAAGCCTATGATTAGTCCTCATTATTTTCACTGCCTATATTCAAAAGTTGCAGTGTTCCCCGAAACCCTAAATTCACTTGCAATGAACTAGATAGAATTAATCTTCTTGTGGGCGTTCTACAAGGCTCTTTTGATGTCATGAACCTTTTTTTTTCAGATGTACACATTTACCCTGCTGATGTTTCTTCGCATCTGTCAAAATATATGCACTTGTTCATGTAGCTAAGATTTCATGATTTTTAAGATTATTATCTTGCTGTTGCAGATACATTCCCACGAAGAATAACCGGAGAAAGAGGGAAATATACAAAGAGGTAAATCGGCTCCTGAGGGACATGATCATAAAGAGAGAGAAGGAAATGCAATCTGGGATGACCAGTAACAATGATTTGCTGGGCTTACTCCTGGAATCCAATCTAGCCTACTTTCGAGAAAATGGAGGCTTAAACAAGTTTAGGATGACGACCGAAGATGTGATCGAGGAGTGCAAGATTTTCTACTTTGCTGGACAAGAGACTACCTCTTCCTTGCTCACCTGGACAATGATTGTATTAAGTGTGCATCCAGATTGGCAGCATCGGGCGAGGGCAGAGGTCTTGCAAGTTTTTGGGAGAAATAAACCAGACTTCGAAGGTTTAAGCCAGCTAAAAGTTGTGAGTAAATTGCCGCCTCCTCCTGCTGTTGCTACTGGTACACTATTTACTATTGTGAAACTAGTATCAAGTTGTTATGTTTTAAATGTTCCAGGTGACCATGATTCTTTATGAGGTTCTCAGATTATACCCTCCCGCAACGTTCGTTGTTAGATGCACCTACAAGACAATGAGGTTGGGCCAGCACACTTTCCCACCTGGAGTGCAGCTTTTCCTACCCATAATGTTCATCCATCATGATCCAGAATTCTGGGGGGAAGACGCTAATGAGTTCAAACCAGAGAGATTCGCAGAGGGTGTCTCCAAGGCATCCAAGAATCAAGGGGCCTTCTTCCCATTTGGCTTTGGCCCTCGCACCTGCATTGGGCAGAACTTTGCGTTGATAGAAGCTAAGATGTGTTTGGCTACAGTTCTGCAGCACTTCTCCTTCAAGCTCTCACCGGCCTATACACATGCTCCTTTCACTATTATAACTCTTCAGCCCCAGCATGGTGCTCAAGTGATCTTACAAAAAGTGTGATGTTAAGGGTTAATCTACCCTGACTACTAATGCATACGTATGGCATCTATACTATATCAACTACAGCATATTTGTAGAGTAATAAGTGTTTTCTGTGATTATAAATTTACAGAGGAATCCTAAGGTTGCCCAATATCTGTTATTCTCGTCTGATCAATCTGTTATGAACCTTTAGTTGTGGTCAGATATCAATCAAATATCCAACAAGGTTACCTAAGTCATTTTATATGTGGAAATGATTGCGCAAGTCTTTTGATTAGACACGTGAAGTCCTGGCATGTCATTTTGTGTTTCTCCTCCTCTTATGATAAAAGCAGAGCTGCCTAGAACCGTGAAAATTAGACCAACTATATATATATATATATATATATATATATATATATGTTAAGTTAGCACGGTATATGAATAAATTCTCCCTTATCCTGTAGAGGTGGATATGATTACTACGTGTGCTGTTCACAGGTGTAGATGCCTTGTTACTAAAGAGAGTGACAACAACAAGCACGGGAGCGGTTGCCTTGTTACTAAAGAGAGTGACAACAACAGCTGATCTAAGTTGCGTGAAAATTTGCATCCTGCTGGTATTTTTATTGCCATCTTCTTTAATGGTTATGTTTAAATAACAAATGCTAAATTATCATTACTCTACACATTCGACTACAACTTATAAGCAAGGTTAAATGAATCCTCGTAAAAAGTGTACTTCGTAACTTCATGATTTGCTCAAGCGAGCGGCTCGCTGCACACCCCGGAGGGGAGTGCGCGAGTTGTGTGTCGCACGCACCCAATGGGGAGAGCACGAATTCACAGCCATAGGTTATTTGTCCTAGTATCTTCCTTTCTAATGGAACCATGACCGCAGTAAATTGTGCATGATGGTTCCCACATAAAATCTTCAACTCCCTGTTGAAAATTTTCAGCTTGCCTTGTGAGCTTGGTTGGGTTTGGCTGAGCAGAAGTTGGTGTCCCCTCTAAAATCTGGTCAAATTAACCGTACAAGTCAACTTGATTTTCATTCATACAAGGGATTATTTTCAAAAATCCCTCTCTTGGACCTATATAGATTTGTTTATCTTATCTTCATATGGTTATAAATAACTTCACTGTGTTACGATACTTACAACATGCCCTTATGGTTAACTCCCACTAAAGTACAACGAATATTCTTTCTTCAATGGTTAAATTTAATAATAAGGATAGTTTTGTAATACCTGGCCCATTAAGGTCTTAGTTAGAGACTATTGGTAATCTAGATAGGCTCATTAGTGGGTTAGATTGAGCCGTTAGAGGGTATGGCCGAGAGAGCTTCTTCGCGTCATAGCTCATTGAGGTAATTAAGAGGAGTGCCCTTATGGTTAACTCCCACTAAAATACAACAAATATTCTTTCTTCAATGGTCAAATTTAATGTTCGGAGGAGAATACCTACATAAGAAGGTATTCTTTAGAGAGAGAGAGAGAGAGAGAGAGAGAGAATAAGGATAGTTTTGTAATATTTGGCCCATTAGAGCTTTAGTTAGAGCCCATTAGGAACCTAGATAGGCTCATTAGTGGGTTGGACTGAGCCTTCAGAGGGTCTGATTGAGAGAACTTATTCGCGTCTTACCCCATTGACGCGATTAAGAGGGGTGCTTAGAAGGCGTCATATCGTCTTGACGTGATTAAGGAGTCTAATTCCAACGCAGACTCTCTTGAGTTCTTTCCTTCCAGAGTCTTTGATTCTTTTCGAGCTTTGATCATGGAGACTATTTATTAGATCCTTTGAGTGCGAAGGAGAGAGGGTTGATGCGTTCTAAACCCTAGAGAGGCCATAAGAGAGAGATCGACGACAGTTCTCAATGTGAGAGGCAGTGTTTTTCACATTCTTCGTGCATGCGGGGGTGAGGTGGCGGTGCAGCGGCGTTGCTATGCGTGAGAGGGGCTGGTTGCCTTGCCTAGGAGGCTTTGGTGGGGTTGATTATCATTTGTGAGAGGCAAGTGATTAGAATTCCACGTTCATAACTATTTTTATACAAATAAAATTATATTTTTAAACTACTTTCCAACTACTATGATAGTAATATGAAAAGGAAGTTTTATGGTTCATATAATGCATATGAAAACCCATGCATGATCCCTCTTCTAAAGTCCCTCGAACTCCACGTAAAACTCTAGTTTTCACATATATGAAATCTATGGACAGGATTATAATTATTAGATGGTTAGTAAGCCACAAAATTGCTATGATACTGTACGCATAATGTATATTTTTTAATTCATGAGTGTTTTCATGAGAACTTACTTTTTTATTGATGAGTCCATGTTATTCATGGTATAGATCATTTGATGAGGATAGACGCCATGTTTAGCATAATTTTTCATCTATATTTTAACATCATAGAGAGGTGACCTGATTTGCTATTCGCGTCATCTGAGCCTGATGCAATTAAAATTGCCATTAACCTGATACTTTGAAGTTCTATCTACACCGCAGATTTAATCTATTAATTGTGCATTACTGTGTATAACATTGTCACATAACATATTGCATGCACGTTAAGATGAATAATTGCTATAGACAATGTCACCATAGGAGTTAAGTATCTAACTCACAGTAGTGTCGTTCTAGAGAAATACTAAGATAAAACATGAAAAATGGTTCAAGGCAACGAGTCAAAATCTTAAAAGTGTGCTTGTTTGCACTAGCAGCATTGCAGCACCACTGCAATGCGCCTCAGTAGTCGTCCAATCAGCTTTGATCGGACAATTGTAGTAGTCAATACTATTTTTTATTTTTTTAATCTTTTAAAAATCTAAGGGTGAGGGTAGCCCTCAGAAAGCCATATGTACCATCCGATCTTTGATTGGACGGTCCCAAAAACTAAAAAATAAAAAGTAAGATAAATTCTTAGAGATTTTCTTTACTATTTATTTTTGGAGATCATCCGATCAAATATTAGATGGTACGAATGGCTCGCTTAAACTTTTCCTTATCCCGTGGATTTTTAAAAAAATAAAAAAAATCATTCTTCCTGTTATAGCCGTCCAATCAAAATTGATCAAACAGTTGAACACATTATAGTGACGCTACAATGCCCCCATTCTAGCAAGCATCACGTTTAAGTTATTACTTATACTAACTTTTCTAATATTTGTAGGATTCTAGAGACCATACTAAATTTGATGGTAACGTTAAACAAGTTGAGGACTTCTGAAATGTTGAAAATATAAATAAAATTAAACATAATTATAAATTATATATATTTTAAAGTCAATAATATTATTTTATAGTATCAATTTTGTCTCATTTTTGAAAATTTGATAAGGTTGACATTAACAGTTTTTTCATTTTATCAATTATACTTTTTATCTAATGCAAGATACTTTTTTAGTTTCATACTCCTAAGGTAGCATCATTCCAATGAAGAGGACTAGTTTAGATCACAATCATCAACAAAATCTATTTGAAAATTTTACTCACGCATAGTTATCATGCAACAAGAAGAAACAAATCAAAATTAAGAAAGATAAAATTAATAGTTGTGAAAAATAAAATTTTAATTTTGAAAGTTTAAATACTAGAAATACATTGTGAATGTGAACTTTGAATTGTCCGAAAACTTTAAAAAAATTATATTTTATCTGAAAATTCTTAATAATTGTTCTATAATTTTTAATAAGTATTTTTTTTAAATTAATGTATTAATTTTTTGGGTAATCACAAATATTAACTTGACTTATACTAATTAAGAAAATCTATTTATTAAAATTTGATATTTTTTCGTACATCTCACAGGCACATGAAAAATGACAAACTTTATTTTATCTGAAAACTACTTGCAATTTCGTACGATGCATGGCGAATTAATATATTTGAATAAAAAAATATAATTAATATAAGTGAAACTAATCTTTTACACTTTTTGAAGGCATGAATAAAATAATTATAAAATAATGTATATTCAGAAATAGTAACATTTTTTCTATGAATATTAAGTTAGTTGTTTGATAAATATTAAAAGCTCAGAATCATTGTATCCAATTGAAATATGAATTAAGAGAGAAAACTAAAAAGTGAACTGAAGGTTGTTATTATTATTATCCAATAAGATTATCTCCATAAATGTTGTGTTGAAATATAGATTGGAAGAAAAATGAGAGAAAGACTGGTCTCGTTGATAATAAAATTACTTATTCTTATCTCATAAAACTATTTCAATAATGATAATAAATATTAAAATTTACTATTATTATTTTAAAAGATTGTCTCAATATTAATAATAATAATAATAACAACAATAACAACAAAAAAAATAATAATAATATGAGGGAGAAAAATAAGAAAGAGATTGGTCTCATTAATAATAATAATAATAATAATATATTTTAAAAATAATAATAATATCAAAATCAATTATTAATATCTTATGAGATTATCCCAATAATGATGATGATGATGTAAAACTTAACTATTATTATCTTAAGAGATTGCAACAACTAATAATAGGTGATAGAAAAATAAGAGATAAAAATGTTAGGGAGAGAGAAAAATGTGAAAGAAGAGAAAGATAGGTAATAATAAGAATAATAATCATAATAATAATATCAAAATTAGTTATCGTTATCCTGTAAGACTCTATTTTGATGTTAATTTTTCAATAATAATAATAATGTTCAAATTAGTCATTATTATTCCATGAAACTATAATAATAATAATAATAATAATAATAATAATATTAAAATTAGTTATTATTATTCCAAGATATTACAACAACAACAACAATAATAATAAGAATAGGGGACATAAAACATAGGAGATAGAAATATTAATAGGGAGAGAGAAAAATATAAAAGAAGAGACAGAGAGATGATGATGATGATAATAATAATAATAATAATAGGCACAGAGAGGGGAGAGAAAGAGAATTAATGAGAGAAGAGGAGAGAGATGGTGAGAGAGAAAGAATTAATGAGAAAGATGAGGAGAGAGATAATTAATTAGAGAGAATTAATAGGAGACATCTATATTATACTAATAAAACATAGTTTCTAACCTAACTGATGTGGTACTCTCATATTCTTTCCCGCCAAAAAGAATTATTAAACAATTGTTGGGAGAAATTATTAATGGCCATAACCTTATTATGAATATTCCTTTCCCCTCCTCACCTCCGTCCATTTCAAAACAACTCATTAATAGTTATAATTCTTATTTCCCCACTTATTTCAAAATAACTCATTAATGATCATAATTCTCTCTCTCTCTCTCTGGACGGACCTAGGAGAGCGGGGGCCATGGCCCCCCTAAAGTTGAAGAACTTATTTCATAATAAAAATATTAATTTATTTATATTATAATAAGATTGAGCCTATTGGTAATCTAGATAGGCTCATTAGTGGGTTAGATTGAGCCTTTAGAGGGTACGGCCGAGAGAGCTTCTTCACATCATAGCTCATTGAAGTAATTAAGAGGAGTGCTTAGAAGGTGCCATATCGTCCTGACGCGATTAAGGAATCCAATTTCAGTGCGAATTCTCTTGAGTTCTTTTCTTATAGAGTGTTCGGACTTAAAAAGTGCCATATCGTCCTGACATGTGGGCTTTGATCTTAGAGGCTATTTATAAATCCTTTGAGTGCGAGAGAGAGGGTTGATGCATTTTAAACCCTAGAGAGGCCATAAAAATGATTTTTTTTTTTAGGACAGTACCACATGCAGTGCTGCAAGTATGACTGAAACAAAGTCATTGTCCATCATGAATCCCTCTCTTATGAGATATGAGTAATACTTACTGTACTGCGTGGGGTGCAACTCAAAAAACTAAAAACTTATATTTTTAATTTTTTTTTTAAGATTCGGGCCATCTTCGACATATTGTTACAACTCGATCAAACAACCAAAACAAATTTGAAAAATAAAAAAGCTGAGTCCTCTTTTATTGGGCTCGTCCATAAGAGATATGTTTACTATTCATTGAGGCTTGATTTTTTTATTTTAAAGATTTTTTTTAAGTCATCCGATCGGGATTGGATTATACTAACATACTAGGCATGATAGGGTCGACCTAATTTTATTTTTTTATTTTTTGGGGGGCCGCACCTCATATGGTGAAGCAACTTACTGCACCTTAAGTATTACTTATGAGATACATATTTGCTTGGATCCTAGCGAATTCCATGTAGTGTTGTTTATAATATCATTTACAATTTGAAAACATGATTCTTAAAATTACAAAAAACATATTGAATTGAATGCAATTTCACATGTAAAACTCTTTTGTTGTGACCATTTCACATAGATGTGAGGTCCTATCAATGGTCTTACATGGTATCTGTTTGAATTTAACCGATCCAGAGTTTTAGATGACCTACATCATTCTTGTGCTAAAATTATTCCCTTTGGATGCACTGAGGGCATTGCATTTCACTAGGATTGCAAATGGGTCGGAGTAGACCGGGGATGTCCTCCGACTCTCGCTACACATTAGGAGACAAACTTTTGATCCAAACCCACCTTCAAATCAGATCAGTATTATTTATTTGAAGTTTTTTAGATATAGATCCCTATAAACATAAAAGTTTGAAATTACTTTCTATATCCTGCATATTTTGATATTAATCTTTATAAACTTATTTGTTTTTAATTTTTAATTCTTACCTTTTTCTGTCAATTTTTTTTTAGCTCTATCATAGTTGGACATGACTTTAAGTTTAATTTGCTTTGAAAAAGTCACTTATAGCTTGTTTAAATTTTGAGTTTTACTTGTTGTGCTGGCGGTTAGTACTACATGGGCTACCGGTCTAACCAAAAAAAAAAAAAATGGTCATCCCAAATATGCTCCACATGTTTGGACAATTTGATCTCCGATCACACGATCTAAAAAATTCTAAAAAACAAAAAGTTATTATTAGGTTTGACCCATTTCGGTCATCTTTTACTATACATTGGGGCCTAATTATTAATTTCATTTTAATATTAATTTCCTCTATTTAATATTAATTTAAAAAATTATTCTATGAATATTTGCTTATTTAAAATGTTTATTAACTAGAAGAATTTTATTACTAAATTATATTAATTTTACAAGAACTAATATCGAAATATGTAAGATACAAAAATTTATGTCAAATTCACTATGTTGGCATGTGATGTGGATTGGATGGAGCGACATGTAAAATCCAAATATGACCCATTCTACCGAGAATTGCAGCAAGTGCTCTTTGGATCGGGTTCTATTACCAGTCAAGTGTGTATCTTGATGACTGAAATCTATGTTGTATCAACCCATCTACATTTTTTGAAACAAACAATTTAGTTGCACTTACATACTAAAACCTTAGATTTTTAACTGATCTATATTAAAATAACTCCTTCTATCAAGTTAATGAAGTGGCTAAAAAGCTGCAAATAATTTAAATGCATTCTGAATTTGAAGCCTGTCCACATTCATTCCAAAATTTATAACATGTTCTCTATCCATGTTCATTCCAGGTGTCCACATATATGCTGCAGTTGATATCTATCCATAACTAGAAATAGACCATCCGATAGATACATCAAGGAATCATACGTCAAGTGGATCTCATAATGTTAAATATAGTATTAAATAATATAAATGTACTTTTATTAAAAAAGTGCTGATTAGAGCGAATATTTATAGGTTTATAATTTGAATATTCAATCCAATCTATAAAGATTTGCGGAAATGAACAAATCAGGACAGGTTTATTTTGAGATCAATCTGATTCATAATTATACCAAGGAGATCAGATTTTACAGATCAGACCGAACTGCATTGCGCACCACCCTGATCCATCAGTGGTCCTACGTTTCACATCCATGCAAAAAGACAGGAGAGAGGAGAGAGGCCAAATATTACATTTTGTCATATTACTACACTTCTTTAAATTATTGAAATTGAATTATTGCCTTCTTTGATGATCACATAAGCGCGCAGTGGGATGACTTATTTAGATTATGTGAGCTTATTCACTTTATAAGTTGTTTGAATTCATTATATTTTGACGAGAATGATTTATTTAAAAATAAAATAAAATAATTAGTTTGCTAAAAACTCTAATTACTTATTCTACCTAGGATAAGAATTAGTTGTATATCGCGTAGGGCTATATAGAATCTTGTTCGCCTTATAGGGCTGACGGAGACAGTGTTGAGGTGGATTTAAGTTGATTTTTATATAAATTACTGTATCCCATAAAAAAAATAGACCCCAAATGTACATTAAAAGATTTAGGATTGTTTTATTTTTTTGGTCGTACGACCATAAATCGTATTGTATAAACATGTAGGTCGGATAAAGTCCACATAAAAGATTTATTTATTTTTAATTGAAAGTACTAACAAACAGTACAAATGCACATAACTCTCACCTATTATTATCAATATTCGTAACATCTTCAGAAAGATGAAACTTACATCCTTCCGTGAAAATGGAGTGAATTTTAAGTAGACATGTTAAAGTGATAACGTAAATTTTGGTGAATTCAGGATTATATACACAAAGTTTTGATGAACATGAAGACATAGACGTAAAAATATATGGATTCTTTTAATATACATTATTTCAAGTTCATGATATTTTGATGAGAAGAGTATTACAATGACCTTTCTGAGGATGAGGACGTCAGTATGTCCAGAATATTTATAACAATATATAGAATAAGGAATATAGATGCACGCACTACAATTTATAAGCATACATATATAAAAGTCATTTTTTATTAGTAACTATGCTTTCTTTTAATTTCGAAGGATGTGGATATCAATCTCTTTTACATATGAAGATGGTGGCATGTGGTTGGTATCCTCTTTAAATTAGTACTAAAGATATTGGATTGATTACATATATAATCCCGTTAGAAATATAATTATACTTTTCTCTATTTTATTTTTTTTCCTATTATTGATAGCTTCATTACATGTAACTAACTAGAAAATATCCCTATTGTTGGCATTCGTTAACATTTTGTTAAATATCTCTTATTTAACTTTGGTTAATCTTTAACTAAAGTTGAAAATGACTAAAACACCTTTATTATTTGCTCAACTCACTCTCTCTATAAACAAACGCAAGGATGACACAGGATTTTTATGAAAAACCTTCTTAAATCAAATGAAATTTTTTTTGAGATAAACCTGATTCAATACAATAAACAAGTACACTAAACTGTACATTCAGACTGTAATCCTAACACGATCATCTCTACAAAATTAAAAAAATATACATCTCTCAATCTCTCACTTCCATAGAGATGTGCTAAAAGAAAATCCAAGATGAAAATACTAAACAAAGGTCATCCAAAAATCTATATTATAATACTAAAATAGAGTTTCTATTTTCCCGCTAAAACTATCACCAAGACAAGTGGCAGTAGGGGAATCTCTCTCTCTCTCTTATTCTTTAAATGCAAACATTTTCTATTCTTCTCCGCAACAAAATCTCTCTATCTATCTCTCTCATTCTTTGCAAGCGGCAGCCAGCTATTTTCTTTTAATTTTTATTTTTTGAAATTTTTTAATAATGTGCCCCATCATGTTCGGCATCTCTGTACAACTCGATCTAAGATCTTACAAATAAAAAGCACAATTTCTATATATATATATATATCTTTTTAAGATTAGCTAACTAAAGATCTGATTGTACAAATACATGAGGCATGTTGGGAC
The DNA here is from genome assembly GCA_030544215.1 of Zantedeschia hybrid cultivar. Classification (NCBI taxonomy): domain Eukaryota; kingdom Viridiplantae; phylum Streptophyta; class Magnoliopsida; order Alismatales; family Araceae; genus Zantedeschia; species Zantedeschia hybrid cultivar. The sequence continues at coordinate 13,316,431 of JARZZO010000015.1, forward strand.
CCATCATACAAAACTTTTAAAAATAAATAAAAGATTTTATGGCAGCCCTAGACAATCTTTTCTCCAGTAGGACAAGCCAAAAAATTTAAAAAAATAAAAAAAATTACTATTTTTTGGTTCAATCTTTTATTCTTTATATTTTTTAGACCGTATGATCAAAGATATAATTGTACGAACATGTTGGATATGATGAGACCTACTATAAAATAATTAAAATAAAAAAAATTACAAATTGAGGGCACGCCTTGCGTTACGGCAACTATAAGTCTTCTTTGAATGCAGTGTTTCTTATTCTTTTGACGCAGTAGAGTATCTCACTCTCCAACTCAAAAATTATACAGCGGCAAGAAAAAATAAATATGAGTTGCTACCTTTGTGTACGTCTTTCCTCTTTTCGAATATGTAAAGAACATTTTATATTATGTGAAGGAAATAAAATCAAAATTATTTATTCTTAGTCAAATTCATGATTTTGCATACTTGCTTCCCCGCTAGTACAGTTGGCCAATTTTCTCTCTTTAATTGTGTAATAATTCTTAAACCTTGATTGTATGGTTTAAGTTATGAGTAATGCTTATTGCACCGGTGGCATTGCAGTGCCACTAGTGCCGCTGCAATGTGCCTCAACAGTCGTCCAATTAGCTTTGATCAAACGTTTGCACCAATAAATACTTTAAAAAAAAAAAAAATTAGGGGACAGGGATAGCTCTAAGAAAGCCATATGTATCATCAGATCATTGATCGGACGGCCACAAAAAATAAAAAATGAAAAATAAGATAAATTGTCAGAAATTTTCTTTACTTTTTATTTTTGGGGGCCATCCGATCAAAGACCGGATGGTATTGGTGGCTCCCTTAAACTTTTTCCCATCCCGTGAATTTTTAAAAAAATAAAAAGAATTCATTCTTGCTGCCACAGTCATCCAATCAAAATTGATTGAATAGTTGCTCTGGAACATATTATAGTGGCACTGCAATGTCCCTATTGTAGCAAGCATCACGGTTTTAAGTTATTACCTATACTAACTTTCCTAATATTTGTAGGATAGTGGAGACCATTCTAAACTTGATGATAACGTTAAACAAGTTGAGGACTTTTGATAATGTTGAAAATATAAATAAAATTAAACATAATTATAAATTTTATATATTTTTAAAGTCAATAATATTTCAATTTTATCTCATTTTTAAAAATTTGATGAAGTTGGCATGAATAATTTTTTTCATTTTATTAGTTATACTTTTTCTCTGATACACGATACTTTACTCTTCAAGTAACACCACGCCATTGAAGAGGACTACTTCAAATCACAGTCATCAACAAAATCTATTTAAATTTTTTACTCATGCATAGTTATCATGCAACAAGAAGAAACAAATCATGAAAATGATGAAATTAATAGTTGTAAAAAATAAATTTTTAATTTTGAAATTTTAAATACTCGAAATACATTGTGCATATGAATTCTGAATGGTCTGAAAATTTTTAAAAGTTATATTTTATCTGAAAATTCTTAATAGTTATCATATCATTTTTGAATATATATATTTTTTTGAAACTGATGTATTAATTTTTGGGTAATAAAAAAAACTAACTTGACTTATACTAATTAAGAAAATCTATTTATGTAAATTTGATATTTTTCCATGCATCACAAGGGCAGGTGAAAAAATGGCAAACTCTACTTTATCTGCAAATTCGTAACAGTTATTCTATTTTATTTCTAATAGATATTTTTAAAAGTTGATGTATTAATGTTTTAGGTAATTATAAAAAATAATTTAACTTATACTAATTAAAAGAATCTGTTTATTCAAATCACTGCGGTCTTTCTCCCTTCCCTGCTGGCAGTGGAAAATGGCATGTGTTGCGCCCAAATCAGCTTTTTGTGTCGTCCGTTTTCTTCGCGGGCGATCTGCACTTGGAGCAGGCAGTGAATGCCGTGTCCGCATCTCGACAGATCTCTTTCTCATATGTTTTGGAATGACTTCGTTCAAATAGGGAAAGTTAAATCTTTTATTTTATTTTCATAATTAACTGATGGAAAGGAGGAGGAAGGACATAATTTTTTTTTTAAAAAACCTGTGATTCAATGATATCGACTTTTCTCTTTTATAAGAATGTGAGGGAAGAATATTACTTCTTATGATGAGATCAATATTCGTCTGAACAAGGCCAAATACAATTTGTACCATCTTTATTATGAAATCTTTATAAATATAGTTTAAAAAGAAAGAAAACATAAAAGAAATCTAAAACATCTTGTCTCATCTACACTCACTTCCGTTGCAATTTAAGTATTCTCTCCAATATAATCAGATTAGCAGGTCAGACGTTAGTTTAAATGTGGCATCCTAGTACCTGCGTAGTAGCACAGTGGTATGCCTCTCCCTTTTGCTGCCGGAGGTCGCAGTATCGACCCCGCTTGCATTGTGTGCGGACGAAAGTCTTGCCGTAAAATTCTCGCTCTTTGAGCGAAAAATTTATCTGTTTGAAAGAATATTTTGTGTGTTGGCAGATTTGAATTCAACTCTTCGAGTTGAATATTTGACCCGTAACCACTAAGCCACTTTGACAAAAAAAAAATTGTGACATCCTTGTTTATCTACGTCTGCAAAAAGTGGATCTTCAACATCTGTTAATAAATCTTTTAAGCAGATGGTCGTTGTTAGTAGCACAAGTTACTATTCGCCGTTGGCTTAGATGATCTGCTTCTGCAGGTCCAATTTTTTTAAAGAGTAATACTTGTTGCAATGCACGCATCGTCGTTGTAGTGGGTTAAAAAAAATATATATATATATTTTTCTAGATCACCTCCGAGGTGTCTTAACCGGCCGTACAATGCAATGTTCGATAAAATGACCAAAAAAACTCTGAAAATTTAAAAATCGAACAGTTATTTTTTGAATTTTCAGATTCTTTTTAGATCGTCTGATCGAAAAAAAAAAAACCGTACAATTAGGACATCTTGGAGACGATCTAGAAAAAAATAAAAAATTTTCTTTTTTTAACCCACTGCAAATTGCAGCAAGTATTATTCTTTTTTTAACCTTTGGAAGCGTACAAAAAGTTGAACTCCATTCAGGTGAGAACTGAGATCAAAGGTGCACCACCAAGTCAAAGAACGAGAAGACGCTGGGAAGATGGCAGACCCCATGGCGTCACTGCTTACGAGAAGAAGAGTTTCTTCGATCAATAAGAAAAAGATGAGACGTATCGAACGGGTGTCACGTTTGACCCCCCTGCCCTCCTTCCTCTCCTCTCAGTGTAGAGCGTGTATGGTCCCCTGAAACAAGCTTATTCCTATCCAAGATCATCCACCGCCTCTTCTGTGCCGGCATCTTCTTCTATCTGGATCAGGGTGGAGTGAACAGAGGCTGCCTTCTGCTTGCTGCTGCTCTTTGTAGGAGCAGAGTGGAGAGCTGAAAGAGGCATGATGGGCAGTAGGTCACTTGTTGGCGACTACCTCGAGAGGGTGGGCTGGGGGTGGCGGGTAGGGCTGCTGCTACTGCTGCTGGGATGGGTGCTGGTGCAGGTGGTCAGGGCGGTGAACTGGGTGTGGTGGACGCCCAGAAGGCTGGAGAGGGCTCTCCGAGAACAGGGCATCTCCGGGAACCCTTATCGGCTGCTCTTCGGCGACCTCAAGGAGACCGCGAGGCTGGCGGAGGATGCCAAGCTGAAGCCCATGCCCTCCTTGTCCCACGACATCGCGCCTCGCGTCGCCCCCTTGCACCACCGCACCATGAGAACCCACGGTCAGCTCTCTCTCTCTCTCTCTCTCTCTCTGTGTTGATGTTTGCTACATATTATTGGATGGTAGCTAGGATGAACATGGCATGCCACTCTCAACTTCTGGCACTGCAACATCCTTGTTTGAAGGATTAAAGTTCTACTATTCTTCCTCAACTTGCCAGCCCCTCAGAATTTTAGCTTCGATTTTTGTTCAAAGTTCTCGAACAGATTTGGGCACCTAGGAAATGCTTCAAATTCTCCTCCTGCTCTTCCAAGTTTATTATCCTGATATTTGTAAACGAGTACTAGTTCTCAATGTCTACAGGATTCTACTTCTTTTACAAGTCACTGTGAAACTAGTGTCCGTGAAAGGAAATAAAACTTTTAGCAACAAAAACTTCCTTTTGAGAGTTTGGTCCTCACACTTCACATTTCCTTACCATTCTACATAGATCAATACTGAAATCTGCCATTTTCCATTGACGACAATCTCAAGGGTCTCTGAGCGAGTGAATGGCTATTATAGGCTTTGATATGTTGCATAGGATATGTTGCCCTCTGTGGTTTTCTCATTCATTTTAAAGGTTGGATCTCTATCTAATAACAATTAGCTACCCCTTGTTGAGCATCAATTTACTTACTCTCGTTTTGAGGATGCAGGCAAAATTAGTTTTACGTGGTTTGGGCCATATCCCCGAGTGAGCATTATGGATCCTGTTCTAATCAGAGAGATTCTGTCTAATAAGTTTGGTCACTTTCAAAAGCAACGGTCAACTCCTCTGCGAAGGCTCATTGTCAGTGGACTTGTAAGCTATGAAGGGGAAAAGTGGGCAATGCACAGGAGAATTATCAATCCGGCATTTCATGTAGAAAAATTAAAGGTTTGTCCGAAGTTTCATTGATCTTATTAATTCTCACGTCTGAGTTCCAACAGGAAGTTATCTGGTCTTAACACTCGTCCTTCCTTGTGTTTCTTTTCCTCTTTTTGTGTCTGCTGCAGAACATGTTACTAGCATTTTCAGCTTGCTGTAGTGAACTAGTGAGTGGGTGGGAGGAGCTGTTAGGTCCAGAGGGATGGTATGAGCTAGATGTGAGGCCCGAGCTTCAAAATTTCAGCAGAGATGTCATCTCTCGGACGGCATTTGGAAGTAGTTTTGAGGAAGGAAGACGCATTTTTGAACTCTTGGAAGAGCAAGCTCAGCTTGTCATTCAGTCTGTTGAGAATTGGCTTATCCCAGGTTATAGGTAAAACTTTCAATTGTCTTCAGTGCATTCTTTCACAGAGTTGTACCCACCTTCATATCAAGGGGCCTATGATTACTTGTCATTATTTTTTTTCTGTCTATATTAAAAATTAGGCTGCTGTGTTCCCCAAAGCCCCAAATTCATTGTTAATGAACAAGATGCAATTAATTTTCTTGTGTATTCTGCATGCACTCCACTTTGATTGAAAAATAGGAGAAGAATAAGGACGAATAAGGGGAAGATAAGCTTAATTTTGCTTTGACATGCGGAATGACTTATACCGTGTAGAATAGCGTACCGGGAGAATAAGGAGAATAAGCCATTCCACCCTAGACCCAAGAATAGCTTATTCTTCTTATTCCGTCGGTAGCCCCACAAAACTATCAAACTGAAACACCTCTTATTCTAATATACGCTATTCCGTCAGTGGGCCCCACAAAATAACTTATTCTGCAATTCTTCAAAAGTGTACATGTTTATCCACTCATGTTTCTTTGCATTTGTCAAGATATATGTCACTAGTTCATGTGGCTAAGGTGTGATTTTCAAGATTATTATCTTTCTTTTCGCAGATACATTCCCACGAAGAAGAACCGAAGGATGAGAGGAATCGATAAAGAGGTGACCGGGCTGCTGAGGGACATGATCATAAAGAGAGAGAAGGGAATGCAGTCCGGAGTAGGTAGTAACGATGATTTGCTGGGCTTACTCCTGGAATCTAATGTAACCTACTCTCAAGAAAATGGAGGCTTGAAGAACTCGAGGATGACGACCGAAGATGTGATCGAGGAGTGCAAGCTGTTCTACTTTGCCGGACAAGAGACAACTTCCACTTTGCTCACCTGGACAATGATTGCATTAAGTATGCATCCAGATTGGCAGGACCGGGCGAGGGCAGAGGTGTTGCAAGTTTTTGGGAAAAATAAACCAGACTTTGATGGCTTAAGCCAGCTAAAAATTGTGAGAAAAGCCTCCTCCTCCTCCTCCTCCTCCTATTATTGTTATTATTATTGCATATTGGCGTCTAGTGTTCTCCATAATGCCTTGAGATTTCATCTGATCACCAGCTCCAGATATCAGGAGATAATAAGGAAACTGATATCAAGTTCTTATGTTACATGTTCCAGGTGACCATGATCCTTTATGAGGTTCTTAGATTATACCCTCCAGTAACAGTCCTTATTAGATGCACCTACAAGACAATGAGGTTGGGCCAGCATACTTTCCCACCTGGAATGCAGCTTCTCCTACCCATAATGTTCATCCATCATGACCCAGAATTCTGGGGGGAAGATGCTAATGAGTTTAAACCAGAGAGATTCGCGGAGGGAGTCTCCAAGGCATCGAAGAATCAGGTGGCCTTCTTCCCATTTGGCGGAGGCCCCCGCATCTGCGTCGGGCAGAGCTTTGCCTTGATCGAAGCTAAGCTGTGTGTGGCTGCAATTCTGCAGCATTTCTATTTTGAGCTCTCCCCTGCCTATACCCATGCTCCTTGCACCGTGATAACCGTTCAGCCCCAGCATGGTGCTCAAGTGATCTTACATAAACTCGGATGTTGAAGAATTGTCTACCCTGACTACTTCTGTTGCATATCAAAGTACAGCGTATTTGTAGGCTAGTATTTGTCTTGTGTGATTATAAATTTACAGAAGAGAAGAGTCCTAATGATCTGCCCCTGGTGCTTAGCAGTTTGATATCTGTTATTCTTGTCTGATCCGTCTGTTATGAGCCTTTGGCCTGCATTGGTGGATCAAGCATTGCCCTAGCAAGTCCCAAGCGAAGGAGGGGTAACTCCATGAGGAGAAAAAGGTTGATAATGTGTTAGAGGTTATCCAACTCTTTTTATGTGTGGAAAGGATTCCATTATAAGTCGCTTGATTAAACACATGATATCCTAGTGTGTCATCTAGTGTTTCTTCGCTTATAGGCTGTTGAAGTTATTGGGTCATTCAATTCAAAACCTTAAGACATTGAGTAAAGTCGACACCATATATTTAAGCATTGTTGTTTTTGTCGTATTTCCAGTGTAAGACTATTCTGACATGTCCTTTCACGTGCAAGCCATTATTAGGCTCTGTCACATGGATCAGTGATATGGGGTGTGAGGCTCAAATCATAACTATGGACTCTAATATCATATTGAAGTTGTTGGGCCATCCAACTCAAAATTTTAAGACATTAAATAGAGTAGGCGTCGTGTATCTAAATATCGTTGCTTTTGTCCTATATATGATGTAAGACTATTCTAACATAGGCTAATAACCAGAACTACCAAGAACTTTGAAGATTAGGCCAACAATGTCAAGTCAGCATGGAATATGGATAAAATTCTCCGTCCCCTGTAGAGGTGGATATGATCACTACATGTGCGGTGCACAGGCATAGTTGCCTTGTAACTAAAGAGAGTGACAAAAGTAGCTGCTCTAAGTTCCATGAAAATTGACATCCAACTGGCACTTTTTATCGACTACTTCGTTAATAGTTATGTTTAAATGTCAAGCACTAAATTATCAGTTATTCAGCTAGAGTTTATAAACAAGGTTGAACGAATACCTATATGAAATTATAATTCTTTTAACTTCCTTCAAGATTTGCTCAAATTTGTTGCAGGCTTCACAAGAAATCCTACCTCAAATTTACTCATATCTCTCGTGGCCAAACATTATTTGTCTTGCATTTAGGACCGCAAACGAACCAATATGCTTGATAAACAATACGTAAAACTACTCGATAAGAACTAGATTTTGCTCGTTTATTAAGTTAAATAAACAAATTTAAACAAAAAATTGAGCTCAGTTCATTAAACGAGCCACACTTGAACATTAGCGAACCCGGCTTGATTATACTCGTCAACAAGCTCATTTAAGAATTTGTTAAGAGCTCGCTTTAACACTCGCTAGGAGCTCATTTAAGTACTCATTAAGATCTCTTTTGAGTACTCATTTAATTATTTTATTCATGAATGAAGTTAATTAATAAGATATTTAATATCTTGTATTTTTTTATTCAAATAACTAGAGTGCAGATAGCTTGCTACTCTCCATCGTTTAGTCTGAATTTATATATTTAATTTTTTTAAAAATAGAGTTAAATGTATTATTGATTGATTGAGCTCGCGAGCTACTCGATACTCGGCTCGAACTCGTTTAATATCTAAACAAGACAAGCTTGAACAACCATCATATTTACTCGGCTAGAGCTTGAACAAGATTGTACCATATACATGATTGTCTAGACGGAGACATATAATACTGACAAGCTCAGCAAGAGATTCCACAGTAACCTGCGGCAGCCACAGAGCTTGACGATCCTCTTCTACTTTGGCAGCATAATCCATGTTTCTCACAGTACCAAGCCGCTCCAAAACAAGAGATGCAAGAGGACAAAACACTCTTTACTAGTGGGCAAAGAAAAGTGTCGGCTAGCACCAGAATATTATGCCTCGCCTAAAATGGTCGGGGGGATTCCACAAGTAGCTTATTGTGACCAGTCTTGATGACTGACCAGCCGAATGACGTAACAGAGACTCATCCTTGTAGTAAGACCCCATCTCCCACGGCCAAATCCTATTGGTACCCGGGGCAGATTAGGGGGCCCAGATACGAATCTCACTCTTCCTGGGAACCCCCTTTCAATCGAAGGATCATGAAAACCTGGGGATCCGTCCTCCTAGATCCGACTTTTTCAAAATAGTTTTCCAATCACGAGCTTTAAGGGAGACGCGGCTAGGATCTACTCTTCCCGATCAGAATAGACTCATAGACAGTCTTGGAACAAATATATCAAGATCCCTGGTTCAGCCTCACTAGGTATGTTCTCCATAACCGAAACCTGTCATGCCTTCTTTTTGAATCTTTAGCCTTCTGATTTAGACGTCGGGAGGATCCCCTGATTTGTTGTCAGAGAACCTTCAATGTGTTCCTTTTTTGTAGGCCTACCGTTTCCTAACCTTACGATACTCGACGGAAAACTCTAATCGGGGCGGACGATATTTTGACCCAACACCAATATAATGCCCCCATTGCAACACGAGAAATTGCAGCAAGTATTACCCAAATAAAATTGGTCAGCAACGACAAAAGGCTTTCATTGAAATTGGAGCATATGAGCTCATATTAAACCCCGCATCAAGCTCAGAAGTTCACAACAGAATGCAAGTAAGTTTACATAGGGCTTAAACTTGCAGAAGTAAATTTCAACAAAAACATTACGTGGTTTTGGGTTTCCTCTGATTCTAACATTAGCATCCAAGTAATCTACAAAGTGTGTCCTGTAGGGGGGTTGAGATCATCTCGACCCCCTCTTGGACCCTTCTCCTGGCCTTTTAATATTATTGGTGGGAAAAGTGTATTTATTTATGGAGTAAAGCTCATGCTATTAGTGAGTTGCTTTTTCCCACCAATGAGATTTAAGGCCACAGAGAAAGGGTCTAGGAAGAGGGTTTAGGTGATCTCAATCCCCTGTAGGGTGGGCACAAAAGTGAGGATTGTGCCATGCAATTCGATGGTTCAGGTTGAGTGAGGGCATGATCTTTCTTTTTTTCTCTTTCAATTGTTGAAAAAGATTTGTCAACCTAGAGGACCAATGCCAACTCGTACTAGTAGAAATTGTGGTATTAGTGACGGCTTATTAGCAACGGCCATAAAATGTTGTCACCAATAATATTATTAGCGATGACTATAAAAAAATCGTCGCTATTATAATATTATTCGTTACGACTACGTCACGAATAATATTATTAGTGATGGCTTATAGGAAAATTGTCTCTATTAACACTTATTAGCGATGGTTCAAATGTCATATGTCGCTAGTATAGTATTATTCAAGAAGGCTATAAAAAAAATCGTTGTTATTATAATATTATTTGCGACGACTAAAAAAACTGTCACCAATAATATTATTAGCGACAACTTCATAAATATCATCACTATTGGTAACTTATTAGCGATGGTTGAAGTGTCGTCCATCACTATTATAATATTATTAGCGATGGCTAAATAAAAATCGTCGCTATTATAATATTATTTGCGACTACTAAAAAATGCCGTCACCAATAATGTTATTAGCGACGGCTGCATAAAAACCGTCACCAATAAAAGTACTAATTGCGACAGTTATTTTAACCGTCGCTAATAATTTTTATATATTAAACTTATAGCTAATATACTTATAGCCAATATTGTATTAATGTTAGTATTAAAGTATAATTAGAATATTTAACTTATTGTTTCTTATATAATTATATTAATATAACTAATATTTATTGTATTATTTAAAATTAAATATAGTTAAATATAACTTCTACCTAATAAACCATTCAATATAATTAACTTAGTATGATATAGTATAAATATAGTTATACTAAATCAATATACAATATAAAAATAGTTGAATATACTTAACTAAGTATATTAGTTTAGTTAAATATATTAGTTATAGTTAATTAAATATCATATTACTAAATATGCAGTTAGATACATATTTAACTAGTCATTAGTAGTTTAAAGCTAACATAAGCATAGTTAATATAGCATATTTATATATTTAACTAATATGATTACAATGTAATTAATTATCCTAACTAATAAAACTATTATGCAAGTACTAAGTATATATAAATTTTGTTATATATAATTCTTTAAGCATGTAACTAATATAGTTAAACATTCACTTAGCCAATATAACCAATACAAAATAGTTAAATATATAGTATAGTTAAATATAATTAACTTAGTATTGCATAGTTAATTATGTTTATTAATTAAGCACTTAATATAATTAAATATATTTAATTGATTATGTAACTTAATTAATAGACTAACTAATTAAGTTACATGCTTAAACTAACATTAGTAGTGCACATGTATCGACATCTCTCTTTTGTCCTATGGGTCTCTCATCTCTCTTTTCAAGCAATTACGTAGCAGTGTCCAGGTGTACAGTCATAATCAAAATAAATATATAATAGGCAATATATATTAATTAACTAAATAGAGTAACATACATATAGTTATATTAAGTAAATATATAGTATAAATATAGTTAAGTTAAATATATTACTATAAATATAATAAAACCATTATGCAAGTATTAAGTACGTAAATATATTTAACTAATATAGTTTTATATATAGAGCTAATAATTATACTTAACTAATTAAACATGTAACTAGTGTAATTAAATATTTACTTAACCAGTATTACGAATATAGTTAAATAAATTCAATTTAGTATAATATAGTTAAATATATAGTTAAGTATCACAATTAACTATGCATTATATTAGTTAAATAATTAGTATAAATATAGTTATTTTAAAGAAATATATAACATAAATATTGTTAAATATACTAATGCATACGTATGGCATCTATACTATATCAACTACAGCATATTTGTAGAGTAATAAGTGTTTTCTGTGATTATAAATTTACAGAGGAATCCTAAGGTCGCCCAATATCTGTTATTCTCGTCTGATCAATCTGTTATGAACCTTTAGTTGTGGTCAGATATCAATCAAATATCCAACAAGGTTACCTAAGTCATTTTATATGTGGAAATGATTGCGCAAGTCTTTTGATTAGACACGTGAAGTCCTGGCATGTCATTTTGTGTTTCTCCTCCTCTTATGATAAAAGCAGAGCTGCCTAGAACCGTAAAAATTAGACCAACTATATACATATATATATATATATATATATATATATATATATATATATATATATATATATATATATATATATATATATATATGTTAAGTTAGCACGGTATATGAATAAATTCTCCCTTATCCTGTAGAGGTGGGTATGATTACTACGTGTGCTGCTCACAGGTGTAGATGCCTTGTTACTAAAGAGAGTGACAACAACAAGCACGGGAGCGGTTGCCTTGTTACTAAAGAGAGTGACAACAACAGCTGATCTAAGTTGCGTGAAAATTTGCATCCTGCTGGTATTTTTATTGCCATCTTCTTTAATGGTTATGTTTAAATAACAAATGCTAAATTATCATTACTCTACACATTCGACTACAACTTATAAGCAAGGTTAAATGAATCCTCGTAAAAAGTGTACTTCGTAACTTCATGATTTGCTCAAGCGAGCGGCTCGCTGCACACCCCGGAGGGGTGTGCGCGAGTTGTGTGTCGCACGCACCCAATGGGGAGAGCACGAATTCACAGCCATAGGTTATTTGTCCTAGTATCTTCCTTTCTAATGGAACCATGACCGCAGTAAATTGTGCATGATGGTTCCCACATAAAATCTTCAACTCCCTGTTGAAAATTTTCAGCTTGCCTTGTGAGCTTGGTTGGGTTTGGCTGAGCAGAAGTTGGTGTCCCCTCTAAAATCTGGTCAAATTAACCGTACAAGTCAACTTGATTTTCATTCATACAAGGGATTATTTTCAAAAATCCCTCTCTTGCATTTTTAATTATAGATTTGTTTATCTTATCTTCATATGGTTATAAATAACTTCACTGTGTTACGATACTTACAACATGCCCTTATGGTTAACTCCCACTAAAGTACAACGAATATTCTTTCTTCAATGGTTAAATTTAATAATAAGGATAGTTTTGTAATACCTGGCCCATTAAGGTCTTAGTTAGAGCCTATTGGTAATCTAGATAGGCTCATTAGTGGGTTAGATTGAGCCGTTAGAGGGTATGGCCGAGAGAGCTTCTTCGTGTCATAGCTCATTGAAGTAATTAAGAGGAGTGCCCTTATGGTTAACTCCCACTAAAATACAACAAATATTCTTTCTTCAATGGTCAAATTTAATGTTCGGAGGAGAATACCTGCATAAGAAGGTATTCTTTAGATTGGCACATTGAGAGAGAGAGAGAGAGAGATATGAGGAAAGAATAAGGATAGTTTTGTAATATCTGGCCCATTAGAGCTTTAGTTAGAGCCCATTAGGAACCTAGATAGGCTCATTAGTGGGTTGGACTGAGCCTTCAGAGGGTCTGATTGAGAGAACTTATTCGCGTCTTACCCCATTGACGCGATTAAGAGGGGTGCTTAGAAGACGTCATATCGTCTTGACGTGATTAAGGAGTCTAATTCCAACGCAAACTCTCTTGAGTTCTTTCCTTTCAGAGTCTTTGATTCTTTTCGAGCTTTGATCATGGAGACTATTTATTAGATCCTTTGAGTGCGAAGGAGAGAGGGTTGATGCGTTCTAAACCCTAGAGAGGCCATAAGAGAGAGATCGACGGCAGTTCTCAATGCGAGAGGCAGTGTTTTTCACATTCTTCGTGCATGTGGGGGTGAGGTGGCGGTGCAGCGGCGTTGCTATGCGTGAGAGGGGCTGGTTGCCTTGCCTAGGAGGCTTTGGTGGGGTTGATTATCATTTATGAGAGGCAAGTGATTAGAATTCCACGTTCATAACTATTTTTATACAAATAAAATTATATTTTTAAACTAATTTCCAACTACTATGATAATAATATGAAAAGGAAGTTTTATGGTTCATATAATGCATATGAAAACCCATGCATGATCCCTCTTCTAAAGTCCCTCGAACTCCACATAAAACTCTAGTTTTCACATATATGAAATCTATGGACATTATTATGATTATTAGATGGTTAGTAAGCCACGAAATTGCTTTGATACTGTACACATAATGTATATTTATAACTTTAATTCATGAGTGTTTTCATGAGAACTTACTTTTCTATTGATGAGTCCATGTTATCCATGGTATAGATCATTTGATGAGGATAGACGCCATGTTTAGTATAATTTTTCATCTATGTTTTAGCTATGAAATCTATGTTTTAGTATCATAGAGAGGTGACATGATTTGCTATTCGCGTCATCCGAGCATGATGCAATTAAAATTGCCATTAACCTGATACTTTGAAGTTCTATCTACACCGCAGATTTAATCTATTAATTGTGCATTACTGTGTATAACATTGTCACATAACATATTGCATGCATGTTAAGATGAATAATTGCTATAGACAATGTCACCATAGGAGTTAAGTATCTAACTCACAGTAGTGTCGTTCTAGAGAAATACTAAGATAAAACATGAAAAAGGGTTCAAGGCAACGAGTCAAAATCTTAAAAATATGCTTGTTTGCACTAGCGGCATTGCAGCACCACTGCAATGCGCCTCAGTAGTCGTCCAATCAGCTTTGATCGGACAATTGTAGTAGTCAATACTATTTTTTATTTTTTTAATCTTTTAAAAATCTAAGGGTGAGGGTAGCCCTCAGAAAGCCATATGTACCATCCGATCTTTGATTGGACGGTCCCAAAAAATAAAAAATAAAAAGTAAGATAAATTCTTAGAGATTTTCTTTACTATTTATTTTTGGAGATCATCCGATCAAATATTAGATGATACGAATGGCTCGCTTAAACTTTTCCTTATCCCGTGGATTTTAAAAAAAAATAAAAAATAAAAAAAATCATTCTTCCTGTTATGGCCGTCCAATCAAAATTGATCAAACAGTTGAACACATTATAGTGACGCTGCAATGCCCCCATTCTAGCAAGCATCACGTTTATGTTATTACTTATACTAACTTTTCTAATATTTGTAGGATTCTAGAGACCATACTAAATTTGATGGTAACGTTAAACAAGTTGAGGACTTCTGAAATGTTGAAAATATAAATAAAATTAAACATAATTATAAATTCTATATATTTTAAAGTCAATAATATTATTTTATAGTATCAATGTTGTCTCATTTTTAAAAAGTGAACTGAAGGTTGTTATTATTATTATCCAATGAGATTATCTCCATAAATGTTGTCTTTAAATATAGATTGGGAGAAAAATGAGAGAAAGACTGATCTCGTTGATAATAAAATTACTTATTCTTATCTCATAAAACTATTTCAATAATGATAATAAATATTAAAATTTACTATTCTTATTTTAAAAGATTGTCTCAATATTAATAATAATAATAATATAACAACAATAACAACAACAACAATAATAATAATATGAGGGAGAAAAATGAGAAAGAGATTGGTCTCATTAATAATAATAATAATAATAATAATAATAATATATTTAAAAAATAATAATAATATCAAAATCAATTATTAATATCTTATGAGATTATCCCAATAATGATGATGATGATGTCAAAATTAACTATTATTATCTTAAGAGATTGCAACAACTAATAATAGGTGATGGAAAAATAAGAGATAAAAATGTTAGGGAGAGAGAAAAATGTGAAAGAAGAGAAAGATAGGTAATAATAAGAATAATAATCATAATAATAATATCAAAATTAGTTATCGTTTTCCCGTAAGACTCTATTTTGATGTTAATTTTTCAATAATAATAATAATATTCAAATTAGTCATTATTATTCCATGAAACTATAATAATAATAATAATATTAAAATTAGTTATTATTATTCCAAGATATTACAACAACAACAACAATAATAATAAGAATAGGGGACAGAAAATATAGGAGATAGAAATATTAATAGGGAGAGAGAAAAATATAAAAGAAGAGAAAGAGAGATGATGATGATGATGATGATAATAATAATAATAATAATAATAATAGGTAGAGAGAGGGGAGAGAAAGAGAATTAATGAGAGAAGAGGAGAGAGATGGTGAGAGAGAAAGAATTAATGAGAAAGATGAGGAGAGAGATAATTAATTAGAGAGAATTAATATGAGACATCTATATTATACTAATAAAACAGAGTTTCTAACCTAGCTGATGTGGTACTCTCATATTCTTTCCCGCCAAAAAGAATTATTAAACAATTGTTGGGAGAAATTATTAATGGCCATAACCTTATTATGAATATTCCTTTCCCCTCCTCACCTCCATCCATTTCAAAACAACTCATTAATAGTTATAATTCTTATTTCCCCACTTATTTCAAAATAACTCATTAATGGTCATAATTCTCTCTCTCTCTCTGGACGGACCTAGGGGAGCGGGGGCCATGGCCCCCCTAAAGTTGAGGAACTTATTTCATAATAAAAATATTAATTTATTTATATTATAATAAAAATATTATAAAATAAAATAAAGTTTTAAAATTATATTAATATTAAATATAAAATAATATTATTCCTAAATATTTGTCTTATTCTATTTTATTTAACTTATCTTATAAATTTATTTAACTCATATGTTATATACTTTTTATCGTATATTATTTGTATTTATTATTTTAATTTTTATATGTTAATAAATTACCATATCATATAATATTTAATATTTATAGTCACATATAATTTTTTAATTATAATAATTTTAGTTATAATATATAATATATTAATATTTTTAGATATATTAATATAACAGTAGGTCATCCTACAAAGAAGACAACTCAAAACTCTCGAGTTAGAAATATATCTTCCGTAATACCTTTACTCGACATCAACCTTCAATTTCCTTATGAACGATTGTTAAAATCTTTAGTACGTAGAAGTACTATAGTTGTCCATTGTGTTTCGAATTGTATTTTACCTAATTTAGTATGGTTTCGTTCGTAATCGTCATACAAAATTATGTCTATTCTTAATTATGTACTGTATGTTATTTCAACACTACTTTGGATCTCCTAGGATCTGAGATCTGTCTATGAAACTCACCTCATTAGCATTACAGTTTAACATGTGAGCGAAATGCCTTTAGATTAGAATTCTTATTAAGTGAAATTAAAAGTTTAATATTTCTCATACAAAATTATCTTTATTTTTAATTATTTGCTTAAAATTAAAAATTAACTAAGATTAAGTTATTTAAATCAATGTAATAGATTTATCTTAACATAAAATTTAATATTTTTTAAAATAATTTTACATAAGTGCCGTGTGCATCGCACGGGTTTTGGAACTAGTAGATATTAATAGGGAAGGGAGAGAGAGAAATTTAAGGGAGAAATAGAGAATTTTGATATTGACACGTGGCATCAGATAATTCTATTTTATAATATATAGTATAGATTCATAATAGTTATTCTATTTTTTAATATATTTTTTTAAAAATTGATGTATTAATTGTTTAAGTAATTATAAAACATTAATTTAACTTATACTAATTAAAAGAACCTGCTTATTCAAATCACTGAGGTCTTTCTCCCTTCCCTGCTGGCGGTGGAAAATGGCATGTTTCATAAAAGTGAACGTAGACGGGGCTTCTGATCCTTCTGTTAGTAGAGCTGGAGCTGGATATGTAGTACGTAACAGTGCAGGGCTGATGCTTAAAGCTGGAATAGTACACCTTGGTAGCAGTGGTACACTTCAAGCTGAGCTGATAGCTTGTTGGGAGGGGCTCAAGGCAGCACTAAGAATTCAAGATAGTGAGATTCTATTGTCTACTGACTGCGTGCAGTAATTGTTTGAAATACATTTTCCACTCAGAGGCAGCCCCTATGTCAGTGTTCAACTGGGCAGATTCTATCAGCCAACTAATCCCAAACATCCCCCACCTCAAGATGCAGCACGAGCTCAGGGAATCAATCAAATCAGGTGGCTAATTGGCTTGTAGGTAATGCCAGAACTACTCTTTCAACTGAGCACTGGAATGATAACTTCCCTGCCCAGGTTGTTCATCTTGCTACGCTTGACCAAAGCCCCAGTCTGATATCACTCACTAACTAATGAGTTAGTCTTTTGTAACTGAAAAAAAAAAGGGCTAATGTTGAGACAATGAACTTTTTTCTTAACATTACATATGGACAAATAAACTGATTTCTAAACAGTATCCACCCTTCGAAGATATAGTATGCATAGTTTAGAATATTGTACAACTACGCAAACTCTTAGCTCAAAATGAGTAATATCTATGCATATCTGAGGAGAATCAGGGATTTTGGCTGAGAAAGGAGGGACGCTTCAAGTCTAGAAAGGAAGGGAGAGGCAGCTCTTAATTGCTTTAGGTTTTGGAGCTAAGGGTTACCAAAAAGTATTGCTGATGGAGTTGCGAAGTGCACAACAGCTCATCATTCCTTTTTCCCCTTCAATGGTCAAGATGATACGATGCTAATTAGATATCACTATATAATACACAAGGAAGAATCCAGTTCAAAAGATTGTGAACCCTTTTAATCATGGTGAACCATTTAAAACAAACATTTTGCCACCATGTCCCAAAAATTGTGGACTTGGCTTCGAGAATTTTGTTGCATCCATGTAAGCATCTATTAGATATATAACTATATAATCAAAGAGTCGCCACAGTCACATCAGATGCCCGTAACAAGTTTTGAGGTGAAATGCCTTTGAAAACAGTTATTACGGATATTTTTCTGTAAATTTACAATCATATGGAGCAGTTATTACTTAGCAAATCTGCTGTACGTAGTTGAGATACGGATATATATATGCCACAGTGGTGAGGGTGGGAAACGATGGCATCACAGTTTGTGTAAGATCACTGGAGCACCATGCTGAGGCTGAAGAGTTATAACAGTGCAAGGAGCATGTATATATGCTGGTGAGAGCTCGAAAGAGAAGTGCTGCAGAATTGTAGCCAAACACATCTTAGCTTCGATCATGGCAAAGCTCTGGCCAATGCAGATGCGAGGGCCTCCACCAAATGGGAAGAAGGCCACTTGGTTCATTGACGCGTTGGAAACTCCATTGGCGAACCTCTCTGGCTTGAACTCACTAGCATCTTCTCCCCAGAACTCTGGATCATGGTGGATGAACAGTATGGGCAGGAGGAGCTGCACCCCAGGCGGGAAAGTATACCCACCCAACTTCATTTCCTTGGGGGAACTTCTGACAAGGGCCATTGCAGGTGGGTACAATCTGAGAACCTCATACAGAATCATGGTCATCTGGAAAATAGAATTGGAAAGTCTCGATATTAGTCCTCCTAGAGGTGTCAATGGGTCTGACTCTTACGACTCATATTCTGACTCAAGTCAAGATCGGTTAGAGTCAAAAGTTATGAATTAAACTAGATTGAGGTGAGTGTATATAAGTCATTTTTTTTTAATATTAATCTAAACCAATATAAAGTTAGAATCAGAATGACTAGCTAGACTCAAATTCCGATGGGCCAGATTAGACTTTATCATGTTTAAGTCCCATATTCCAGATATTTTTAATTTGCGAAGGTTATTATTAGCTGAAATATGACATAGATGTGCAAGTGCGGTGGCTATTAATAATGGAGAACCACTTCCTGCACTGATAGCCGGCTAACCGGATTTTCCGTGCTTTTAATTTAAGCAATTATTTTTTAAAATTTTTTAGGTGTGCCCCACACATCATCATACAATCTCATCTTTTATCCGACAACCTCAAAAAACTTGAAAAATAAAAAGTCGAGTCCAAATGAAGTCGTCTGATCAAAGATCATATTGTACGATCACGTCGAACACAAGCAACCGCGTTGCACTAGATGCAGCAAAACACCAGCAGTTAGTGCAACACTGGCAACCACATTGCACTGGATGCAGCAAATAATTCTCTTAATAATGATAAGAGAATGACTTGCTACACACTCCAGTAGAGTGTGCAGCCGCCTTGAATTCACGGGTGATGGCATCTCCCGTGAATTCACGCACACCCCATTAGGTGTGCGCGAACTTGCCGCACACCTCTGTGTGCGGCAAATATTTCTCTAATGAAAATGGAAGCTTATTTACACCTACAATTTTCAGCTGGTTTAAGCCATCAAAGTGTAGCTTATTTCTCCCAAACACTTGCAACACCTCTTCCCTCGCACGGTCCTGCCAATATGGATGCATGCTCAATGCAACCATTGTCCAGGTGAGCAAATCAGATGATGTGACCTGCCCAGCAAAGTAGAACAGCTTGCACTCCTCCATCACCTCCTCAGTTGTCAGCTTGAACTTGTTTGAGTTCCCATTTTCTTGAGAGTGCGTGAGATTGGATTCCAGGAGTAAACTCAATAAGTCGTCATTACTGACATCCCCGGATCGCATTGCCTTCTCCCGCTTCATAACCACGTCCCTTAGGCGTCGCTGTACCTCTTTCCTAATTTCTCTCATTCTTTGGTTCATCTTGGTGGGAAGATATCTGCCATATATAGCATGAAAGCTAAGCGATCGATATGAAATTGTGCTACTTTGAAAAATGCAAAATAAGCGTCCGCAAAATAGATGCCTGCGACTGAAGAAGAGGTAGATGAGATAGGTTTAAGGTAGATGAGATAAGGTTAAGGCCTCTTGAATATCGCATGAGAAAACAAATACATTCTGTTCATCATCAATAGGCTTGAGAATTTTGGAGTCCTCTTGAGCCTCTTTTTCTCTTCTCAAATGGGATTAGGAGTAAATAGGCCACTTGCAAAAAAAGGTGAAAAAAAAATACTAAATTTACTTTGGCCTCAAGTGAACGGAGCCATTGGTCACAGAGGAATAAGTCTAAAAGATCTTGCCTTAGAATATTGGGTGATCGTTGAGAAACGATATATATATATTCACACTTATCCAGATGACATTAGGAGTAATTAAATAGGTCATTTGTCAAAAAAAGATGAAAAAAAAGTTAAATTTACTCTGGCTCCATGTAAGTGGACCTATACCAGAACATGGAGGAATTCTAGAAGATCATGTTTTAAGATTTCAGGTGATCATGTCATAGTACGAATTGATAGTAATGATGCATTGCACACAGGTGGAGAACATGTCAGTGAGAAACGATGAAAAGTTTCCATTGTCATGAGGAGGGACTAAGATTCAGGTGAGTATGCATTGATAGAACAAATTTAAAGGCTTTACCTGTAACCTGGAATAAACAAAGTTTGAAGAGAGTGAGTAACAAGGTCAGCTAGCTCTTCTTGGAGTTGGAAGACCCGCGTCCCTTCCTCAAAACTGCTTCCAAACGCTGTCCGGGATATGACATCTCTAGTGAAGTTTTGAAGCTCGGGCGCCACATCTAACTCACATGATCCATCTGCGCCTAACAGTGTCTCCCATCTGCTCTTTAGTTCGCTACAGCAAGCAGAAAATGCCGACAACATGCACTGCAAGAAACCCAAGATTGAAAAGAAACAAAAACTAGGGAGAATTCTAAGACCAGTGTTTTTTCTTTGAGAGATGAAAATCCGTGAAATGATAATAGGCAAACCTTTAACTTCTCTGCATGAAATGCCGGATTGATAAGTTTCCTGTGCATTTCCCATTTTTCCCCTTCATAGCTTGCTAGTCCAGTGGCTATGAGCCTTCCAAAAGGGTTTACATTTACCTTCCAAAAGTGACCAGACTTGTTGGATAGAATCTCTCTGATTAGACCAGGATCCATAATGCTCACGCGGGGATATGGCCCAAACCATGTAACACTGACTTTACCTGCATCCCCAACATAAAAGGAAGCTATTATGATTGTAAACAGGTGGAGAAGAGAGATCCTCTCAGTGTTTCCTTAAAGTTCATCCTTTAATGTGAATCAGAGGACAACAATCTAAATGGGAAAAATAACCTAATTAATGTTGTTACATAGTAAAATCTCACCATTTAGATATTAATTTTATTATGTTAGTTTCCAACGCAATTTCATGATCACTGATGGAGAAAAAGGTTGTATGGAAAAAAGTGCGAAAACTAAAACCAAGCGATACAAGGTCTAATGTTAAAGACGAATAAAAGTTATAGGGGTATAACGTCTCTCTCTCTCTCTCTCACACACACACACATACATCGACCCTTTCTTTCACACACACAACGTCCACATATATCTGTGTGTTTGGACAATGGATCACCATTGTCTGATTGGAAGAGACTTCTGCAATCTTCAACCTTCAAGCAGTATCTGTGTGCACACATATCTTTACACACAGAACGTCCCACATATTTGTGTGTTTGGACAGTGGCTCATCACAGTGTCTGATTTGAGGGAGCTCGAGCAGTCTTTAACCTCTAAGTGGTGTGAGTTTAGTGGACTTGAGAGAAATTAAGAAGGCAACTATATATATATATATATATATCAGGTGATTTGGAACTCGACAAACTTTTCATCAGTATCGATTGTAGAGAGAGAGAGAGTACAGACCATGGGTTTTCATGACCAGGTGGTGCAAGGGGGCAGCGCGGTATGTGATGTCATGAGAGAAGGAGGGCATGGGCTTCAACTTGGCCTCCTTAATCAGCCTGGCATTCTCACCGATATCGCCGAAGAGCAACCGGTAAGGGTTCCCACCGATGCCCTGCTCCCCGAGGACCCTCTCCAACCTTCTAGGCGTCCACCACACCCACCTCACTGCCCTAATCACCTGCACTATCACCCATCCCAGTAGCAGCAACACCGACCCCCACTTGAAGCCATTCACAAGGGAAGTGGCCATCACCCCTCTTCTAGCTGTCTTCCTCCAAAGGGCAGCACCTGTAAGACAAGAAGAAGCGGCAACGCGTCTGTCTTATAAAGAGAAGCAGCAAGCAGTAGACAGCTTTCTGCATGGCAGGTGTCCTTCTATTTATGGCATGCATGTAGTATTACTTGCATTATTTCTCCTTCACTCAGGTATCAATGGAAGTAGCCTAAGAAGGTATGTACGTTGTATATATTCCTATCAGAAATACGACTCCGAATTTCCAATTTTGCTTGGTACTAGAAAGAATTCACTACGAATTTATGTTTTCCAAATAAAAAATTGAAATTATAAGTTTTTTAATATAAATAGCAAATGATATTGGAAAGGTGTTCTAGAAGGTTATATTTCTATATATGATGACATTAAGAACTTGGTGTATTTTTCTTTACAATCATAGAGGAAGGAAATTATTTACAAAAAGCAAAACCTCCAGCTAGACCCATTTTAGCAATTAAGACGAGAAGATAAGAAATGAAGGAAGAAGGATAGAAGTGACAAAGGAAAGAGAGTTAGAAAAGACTAGAGGAAATTAAAAGAGAGATAGAAAAAACTGAAATTTGCCTTCAAGATCTTCTGTTGTAAATTTTCCTTAACAGATGGAATTGAAGCATATTCCTTTAAATTATTTTTCATATCATAATCCTAATACAACTGTAACTGCAATTAATGCACATTCAATAAAATGTAAATATACATCAAAATATAGTATTAACAACATAATAAAATGGATTAACTCAAAAATACATATGAATACACTTTTGTAATTTATTCATTAAACATAATATTTTTAACTGAACAGACCTGCATTATAATGAGAAAGAGAAAATTTAATATTCTTCTATGGTCTATTTCTTTTTCTCTCCTTTTAGTGATAAAAAATGAAGTAATTGGTCATAAATTAAAGAAAGGGAAGTTAAAGATTCCATAGTAAAGCTAGAGCTATATCCGAGCTTTCTATCTTCATCCAAATACTAAATCTGTTAATTTTACATCCTTCTGCGCTCTCCAAGTTGAAGAGGAGGATGTGTGTGTGTGTGTGTGTGTGAGAGAGAGAGAGAGAGAGAGAGAAGTTATTGAAGGGAGCACTTTGAATCTTCTAAAATTAAGGAGTGGGGTGTGCTATAAAGTCGAGGTCGATTTTCAATTTTGAGAAAATGGTGGTGGATTTCCTATTGTCCGATTTAATTTATAAGAAATTAGCTCATTTTTATCTCATTCTACATGATTTTAACAAACACAGGATTGATTGAAATTTGCTTCCTCTGAAGTTTAAAGTCTCTTTTGCATCTCAAGTTAGCATAAACCATGTCCTTCTGACGAAGGCTAATCCTTGATTTCCCCACTGTGATTCAAAAAGCACCCAGATAGAAGATCACTGACTCTGGCTTCACCCATGATCTTCTTTTGGGAGGTTTCAAATTCAAATTCGGTTGAGAGTTTAAAAATTACATGTATTTGCTGTAAGATTTATATTTTTTTGTTTGTAAGATTGATTGATTCAGAATTCTTGCCTAATTAGGCAAATTATTCAGACCTATGCGGAATACTCTCTTACTCAGAGAAAAATTCAAGTAACGTGTGGAATTAAATCTTGATCTTTTATAAATATGTATACATATCTGGCCACCGAGATACCTTGTGATCTGAAGAAAAAATATAGTGCAATCAAGATGTGGCAACAAGCAGGAATGATTGACCCGCTCTATCCCATGAGGCCAATCAATGGTTCAAATAAGAAAAATCATGTCTCTACTCGATCCAAATTAATACAAGTGGCAGAGTCAAAAGACTTTCTTTGTTCTTTTCATTTTTACTAGGAGAACACTCCAACTTGACATCTGATTGGACGGTCCAAATAAAAAATATTGTGTCTCCACACTATCAAAATTTAAATGGTAATATTTGAGAAATTTTCCTTTTGTGTTTTAATTTCTCCAATTGAGAGAACATTTCAACTCAGACATTTGATTAGAAGGTTCAAATAAAAAAAATTATGTCCTCACACAGTGAAACCATCAGGTCACATGAGAGATGTGATCTAATCAGACGGTTCAAATCCATTAATAAAATTATGTTAAGCCTAAAGACGTCTGATACCAAAGTATGGAAGGAGGCATGTGGGAGGTGCCCTAATTTTCGGAAAACAGCATATGCTCAAAGCCAACCTGCTGCCAAAATCGAGATTTTAGGATGGTTAAGGAAATAGATTTTCAGTTGACTTGGGTTTTACAGGTTACCAAATGGTAAAACAAAATGCATTTTTTTTCAAAATAATTATTCTGAATTACTTATTTCAAAATAAAGAATACTTCACATTGATAGAAGAACCGAATCTAAGGAGGAATACCCAATTCTTGGGCGTTGATTAGAATGGCTTGTTCACCTAATTTCGAGGATAAGCAATTCTGACGCATAACAACTAATTTTTCCGGTTAAATTAGAATTAACGTTATTCTGAAACTACGAGGCCTTATTCTTCTCTTCTTTTGAGAACAAAGTAGAACATCTTTTGCTTACATGGAGATAATTGCTTAGTGACATAGGGTGATGGATGTGCTAAAGGATTGCTGTGCATTGGATCTCCCCTTTGGACCCAAGCGGCCTCTATTTATAGGTCAAGCTCCTTGACTTCTAGCCAATTGGTGCATGAGGGGCAGTTGGGTACTTCCCAATTGCAATTCTTGGCGTACTCGTCCATCTACTGTGTGCTGGTTGGTCCATTGCTGGAGCCGTTGAGTGGCGCACCTGTCGCTCACGTGTCAATGATGTGGCATATCCAGATTGGTCCACGGTGGCATAGGACACTCTTTAGGGGTGCCCGGGTGAGCACCCAAAAGGAATCGTCATGGGCTTAGGGGTCCATGGGCCCACGGGTGTGGGGGCCCATGGACATGAACAATCGGCCAGGCCCAATGGGAGTTGGGGTGAGCACTGAAGCATCAGTATTTCTCCAAAAAGAAAAAAAAATAGCTTACACATCTTGGCACATGTAGAGGGCGAGCCTAAACTTTATAGCACCCAGTTCTAAGGCCCATTTTGTGCATGTATAATAGGTAGCGTACGCAATTTATGTTACCAGTTATTTTTGCTAAGATAAATGCTCCTTATGGGATATGGCAGGCTCAATCTGAGGTAGATGAGTAACAACTTGATGTACACCTATGATGTGCAACAGGGAAGGTGCAGCCATAGGATTGTGCTCTTGCCCAATTTGATGCTTGGATTGAGTGAGACGGGTCTCTTATTTTTCAACCTTCTGATCAAAGATCGGATGATGCATATGTTGACACTAGTAGAAATCAAAGTATTTGCGAAGGCTGAAAGCCATCGTGAATACTCAAAAAGCCGACGCGAATAATATTTGCGACGGTTAAATCGGCGTTGCTAAAAGTCTGGTAGCAAATATTTAGCGACGGATTATTCAAAAGCGTCGCTAATAGCGTTGATTATTCGCAACGGTTATAATTTAACTGTCGCTAATACTAGCGACAGTAGAATCGTCACTGATAGTCTAATATGAGTGAGAGATATGATTAAATTTGTCGCTAATATTAGACTATTAGTGACGGCTAATAAGAAAGTCGTCGCTAATAATAGGCTATTAGGGACAGTTCTCCATGAAGTCATCATTAATAATTTTTTTTTATTTTTAAACATTATAATATTAGCGACAGCTCGGAATGTAGCCGTTGCTAATAATATATTTTTTATTTTTTATATATAGGCTAAAATCTAAAAATGTCACAATATATAAACAATTTTCATTATTTATTACTTTTATTATTTTTCAGAGTAATCAATTTTCAAAACAAAAACTTTCTAGTACGCTATGGAGTTCTTTGCAAAAATCAAACCGATACCTCTAAAGCACCTTATTAATTGAAGATCCAAATCTATTATATTTGAGGACTTTTACCCCTCTTATATAGACGACGTCGACGTCACGTTCTTAACCAAAAGTGAGGAACGAGTGATTGGGAACTTAAGACTTTGGGGATATTTTGTACAGAAATCCGTTTCAAATATATACTTGAATGAATAATTGTAATATTAACTTAAAAAAAGAATAATTATAATAGTTATATTAGTAAAGTTGGTTAGAATATTTTAATATATAGTTGACTATATAATTTTATATATATAAGTACATCTATATATAATTAAATATTAATAAATAAATATATTTTAGGTTGTACTTTTATATGTATTATTATTGGTATGAATATTACGGTTAAAGAATACATAACAAAGTAATAAACTATTTATTTCAATATATAAAATTACTATTAAAGATAATATGTATTTTAGACACGTATATATTTTAGATATGTTATTAAAAATCTAATTCTTCAAAGATGTAATTTGTTTGAAAATAAATACTTATATATACTAAATTAACTATGTCATACATACACTAATATAGTTAAGTTAACTATATTTAACTATACTATATTTAGCTATATTATATTAGTTATACTAGATTAGTAATATACTTAAATATATATAATGCAACTATTAAGTATATATAAGTATTTAATGAAAATAGAATTACTATTATAGGTTAATAGGTAGTTAACTATTATACTTCACTATATTACTTAAACTAATTTACTAATATATTTAGCTAATATACTTAGTAAAGCATATTTAACAATATTTATGTTATATATTTACTTAGTATGACTATATTTATACTAATATATTTAACTTATATAATGCATATTACATGCTTAAACAGTTAAGTATATTAGTTAACTATATTTCACTATACCAATTAAATACTTATATATACTTAACTACGTATTTTGTAATATTATATTTAGTTAACTATAACTAATATATTTAACTTAAATAATATACTTAGTTAAGCATATTTAACTATTTTATACTATATGTTTACTTAGTATAACTATATTTTACTATATTTTTACTTTGTATAAGTATATATTTATTAGTTATAGTTAAGTTCCATAATTATATTAGTTACATGCTTAATTAGTTAAGTATATTAGTTAACTATATATTCAATTTTATATATTTAACAATATTTATGTTAAGTATATGTATTTTCGTATCAGTTAAATACTTACTATTATTTAATAGTTGCATAATATATATTTAAGTGTGTTGCTTAAACATATAGACTAATGTATTTATACAACTATGTTTAAGTATTATACTTCTTAGTTGGCTTATATACTTAGTTAACTATATTTAACTAATATACTTATTATTTAAGTAACATATTTATTTAACTATATTTATACTATATTTGCTTTGTTTAATTATTCTTATACTCATATATTTAATTATATTTAAATATAATTAACTATGTTATGTTTAGTTAACTGTACTCAACTATTATGTATTAGTTACATTGGTTAACTAAATATTTAATAATATTAATTTTAAACTAGTTATGATGCCTAGTTAACTATAATTAACTATATATTATTCTTAGTTAATTAAAAGTTATTTTAGTTAAATTTATACTGGTTAGTTACCTAATATACTTAATTAAGTATATTTAACAATATTTATGTTATATATTTCTTTAAAATAACTATATTTATACTAATTATTTAACTAATATAATGCATAGTTAATTGTGATACTTAACTATATATTTAACAATATTATACTAAATTGAATTTATTTAACTATATTCGTAATACTGGTTAAGTAAATATTTAACTACACTAGTTACATGTTTAATTAGTTAAGTATAATTATTAGCTCTATATATAAAACTATATTAGTTAAATACATTTACGTACTTAATACTTGCATAATGGTTTTATTATATTTATAGTAATATATTTAACTTAACTATATTTATACTATATATTTACTTAATATAACTATATGTATGTTACTCTATTTAGTTAATTAATATATATTGCCTATTATATATTTATTTTGATTATGATTGTACACCTGGACACTGCTACGTAATTGCTTGAAAAGAGAGATGAGAGACCCATAGGACAAAAGAGAGATGTCGATACATGTGCACTACTAATGTTAGTTTAAGCATGTAACTTAATTAGTTAGTCTATTAATTAAGTTACATAATCAATTAAATATATTTAATTATATTAAGTGCTTAATTAATAAACATAATTAACTATGCAATACTAAGTTAATTATATTTAACTATACTATATATTTAACTATTTTGTATTGGTTATATTGGCTAAGTGAATGTTTAACTATATTAGTTACATGCTTAAAGAATTATATATAACAAAATTTATATATACTTAGTACTTGCATAATAGTTTTATTAGTTAGGATAATTAATTACATTGTAATCATATTAGTTAAATATATAAATATGCTATATTAACTATGCTTATGTTAGCTTTAAACTACTAATGACTAGTTAAATATGTATCTAACTGCATATTTAGTAATATGATATTTAATTAACTATAACTAATATATTTAACTAAACTAATATACTTAGTTAAGTATATTCAACTATTTTTATATTGTATATTGATTTAGTATAACTATATTTATACTATATCATACTAAGTTAATTATATTGAATGGTTTATTAGGTAGAAGTTATATTTAACTATATTTAATTTTAAATAATACAATAAATATTAGTTATATTAATATAATTATATAAGAAACAATAAGTTAAATATTCTAATTATACTTTAATACTAACATTAATACAATATTGGCTATAAGTATATTAGCTATAAGTTTAATATATAAAAATTATTAGCGACGGTTAAAATAACTGTCGCAATTAGTACTTTTATTGGTGACGGTTTTTATGCAGCCGTCGCTAATAACATTATTGGTGACGGCATTTTTTAGTAGTCGCAAATAATATTATAATAGCGACGATTTTTATTTAGCCATCGCTAATAATATTATAATAGTGATGGACGACACTTCAACCATCGCTAATAAGTTACCAATAGTGATGATATTTATGAAGTTGTCGCTAATAATATTATTGGTGACAGTTTTTTTAGTCGTCGCAAATAATATTATAATAACAACGATTTTTTTTATAGCCTTCTTGAATAATACTATACTAGCGACATATGACATTTGAACCATCGCTAATAAGTGTTAATAGAGACAATTTTCCTATAAGCCATCACTAATAATATTATTCGTGACGTAGTCGTAACGAATAATATTATAATAGCGACGATTTTTTTATAGTCATCGCTAATAATATTATTGGTGACAACATTTTATGGCCGTTGCTAATAAGCCGTCACTAATACCACAATTTCTACTAGTACGAGTTGGCATTGGTCCTCTAGGTTGACAAATCTTTTTCAACAATTGAAAGAGAAAAAAAGAAAGATCATGCCCTCACTCAACCTGAACCATCGAATTGCATGGCACAATCCTCACTTTTGTGCCCACCCTACAGGGGATTGAGATCACCTAAACCCTCTTCCTAGACCCTTTCTCTGTGGCCTTAAATCTCATTGGTGGGAAAAAGCAACTCACTAATAGCATGAGCTTTACTCCATAAATAAATACACTTTTCCCACCAATAATATTAAAAGGCCAGGAGAAGGGTCCAAGAGGGGGTCGAGATGATCTCAACCCCCCTACAGGACACACTTTGTAGATTACTTGGATGCTAATGTTAGAATCAGAGGAAACCCAAAACCACGTAATGTTTTTGTTGAAATTTACTTCTGCAAGTTTAAGCCCTATGTAAACTTACTTGCATTCTGTTGTGAACTTCTGAGCTTGATGCGGGGTTTAATATGAGCTCATATGCTCCAATTTCAATGAAAGCCTTTTGTCGTTGCTGACCAATTTTATTTGGGTAATACTTGCTGCAATTTCTCGTGTTGCAATGGGGGCATTATATTGGTGTTGGGTCAAAATATCGTCCGCCCCGATTAGAGTTTTCCGTCGAGTATCGTAAGGTTAGGAAACGGTAGGCCTACAAAAAAGGAACACATTGAAGGTTCTCTGACAACAAATCAGGGGATCCTCCCGACGTCTAAATCAGAAGGCTAAAGATTCAAAAAGAAGGCATGACAGGTTTCGGTTATGGAGAACATACCTAGTGAGGCTGAACCAGGGATCTTGATATATTTGTTCCAAGACTGTCTATGAGTCTATTCTGATCGGGAAGAGTAGATCCTAGCCGCGTCTCCCTTAAAGCTCGTGATTGGAAAACTATTTTGAAAAAGTCGGATCTAGGAGGACGGATCCCCAGGTTTTCATGATCCTTCGATTGAAAGGGGGTTCCCAGGAAGAGTGAGATTCGTATCTGGGCCCCCTAATCTGCCCCGGGTACCAATAGGATTTGGCCGTGGGAGATGGGGTCTTACTACAAGGATGAGTCTCTGTTACGTCATTCGGCTGGTCAGTCGTCAAGACTGGTCACAATAAGCTACTTGTGGAATCCCCCCGACCATTTTAGGCGAGGCATAATATTCTGGTGCTAGCCGACACTTTTCTTTGCCCACTAGTAAAGAGTGTTTTGTCCTCTTGCATCTCTTGTTTTGGAGCGGCTTGGTACTGTGAGAAACATGGATTATGCTGCCAAAGTAGAAGAGGATCGTCAAGCTCTGTGGCTGCCGCAGGTTACTGTGGAATCTCTTGCTGAGCTTGTCAGTATTATATGTCTCCGTCTAGACAATCATGTATATGGTACAATCTTGTTCAAGCTCTAGCCGAGTAAATATGATGGTTGTTCAAGCTTGTCTTGTTTAGATATTAAACGAGTTCGAGCCGAGTATCGAGTAGCTCGCGAGCTCAATCAATCAATAATACATTTAACTCTATTTTTAAAAAAATTAAATATATAAATTCAGACTAAACGATGGAGAGTAGCAAGCTATCTGCACTCTAGTTATTTGAATAAAAAAATACAAGATATTAAATATCTTATTAATTAACTTCATTCATGAATAAAATAATTAAATGAGTACTCAAAAGAGATCTTAATGAGTACTTAAATGAGCTCCTAGCGAGTGTTAAAGCGAGCTCTTAACAAATTCTTAAATGAGCTTGTTGACGAGTATAATCAAGCCGGGTTCGCTAATGTTCAAGTGTGGCTCGTTTAATGAACTGAGCTCAATTTTTTGTTTAAATTTGTTTATTTAACTTAATAAACGAGCAAAATCTAGTTCTTATCGAGTAGTTTTACGTATTGTTTATCAAGCATATTGGTTCGTTTGCGGTCCTAAATGCAAGACAAATAATGTTTGGCCACGAGAGATATGAGTAAATTTGAGGTAGGATTTCTTGTGAAGCCTGCAACAAATTTGAGCAAATCTTGAAGGAAGTTAAAAGAATTATAATTTCATATAGGTATTCGTTCAACCTTGTTTATAAACTCTAGCTGAATAACTGATAATTTAGTGCTTGACATTTAAACATAACTATTAACGAAGTAGTCGATAAAAAGTGCCAGTTGGATGTCAATTTTCATGGAACTTAGAGCAGCTACTTTTGTCACTCTCTTTAGTTACAAGGCAACTATGCCTGTGCACCGCACATGTAGTGATCATATCCACCTCTACAGGGGACGGAGAATTTTATCCATATTCCATGCTGACTTGACATTGTTGGCCTAATCTTCAAAGTTCTTGGTAGTTCTGGTTATTAGCCTATGTTAGAATAGTCTTACATCATATATAGGACAAAAGCAACGATATTTAGATACACGACGCCTACTCTATTTAATGTCTTAAAATTTTGAGTTGGATGGCCCAACAACTTCAATATGATATTAGAGTCCATAGTTATGATTTGAGCCTCACACCCCATATCACTGATCCATGTGACAGAGCCTAATAATGGCTTGCACGTGAAAGGACATGTCAGAATAGTCTTACACTGGAAATACGACAAAAACAACAATGCTTAAATATATGGTGTCGACTTTACTCAATGTCTTAAGGTTTTGAATTGAATGACCCAATAACTTCAACAGCCTATAAGCGAAGAAACACTAGATGACACACTAGGATATCATGTGTTTAATCAAGCGACTTATAATGGAATCCTTTCCACACATAAAAAGAGTTGGATAACCTCTAACACATTATCAACCTTTTTCTCCTCATGGAGTTACCCCTCCTTCGCTTGGGACTTGCTAGGGCAATGCTTGATCCACCAATGCAGGCCAAAGGCTCATAACAGACGGATCAGACAAGAATAACAGATATCAAACTGCTAAGCACCAGGGGCAGATCATTAGGACTCTTCTCTTCTGTAAATTTATAATCACACAAGACAAATACTAGCCTACAAATACGCTGTACTTTGATATGCAACAGAAGTAGTCAGGGTAGACAATTCTTCAACATCCGAGTTTATGTAAGATCACTTGAGCACCATGCTGGGGCTGAACGGTTATCACGGTGCAAGGAGCATGGGTATAGGCAGGGGAGAGCTCAAAATAGAAATGCTGCAGAATTGCAGCCACACACAGCTTAGCTTCGATCAAGGCAAAGCTCTGCCCGACGCAGATGCGGGGGCCTCCGCCAAATGGGAAGAAGGCCACCTGATTCTTCGATGCCTTGGAGACTCCCTCCGCGAATCTCTCTGGTTTAAACTCATTAGCATCTTCCCCCCAGAATTCTGGGTCATGATGGATGAACATTATGGGTAGGAGAAGCTGCATTCCAGGTGGGAAAGTATGCTGGCCCAACCTCATTGTCTTGTAGGTGCATCTAATAAGGACTGTTACTGGAGGGTATAATCTAAGAACCTCATAAAGGATCATGGTCACCTGGAACATGTAACATAAGAACTTGATATCAGTTTCCTTATTATCTCCTGATATCTGGAGC
Organism: Zantedeschia hybrid cultivar; assembly: GCA_030544215.1. Lineage (NCBI taxonomy): Eukaryota > Viridiplantae > Streptophyta > Magnoliopsida > Alismatales > Araceae > Zantedeschia > Zantedeschia hybrid cultivar. The sequence goes on from JARZZO010000015.1 coordinate 13,349,509, forward strand.
TGGTGATCAGATGAAATCTCAAGGCATTATGGAGAACACTAGACGCCAATATGCAATAATAATAACAATAATAGGAGGAGGAGGAGGAGGAGGAGGCTTTTCTCACAATTTTTAGCTGGCTTAAGCCATCAAAGTCTGGTTTATTTTTCCCAAAAACTTGCAACACCTCTGCCCTCGCCCGGTCCTGCCAATCTGGATGCATACTTAATGCAATCATTGTCCAGGTGAGCAAAGTGGAAGTTGTCTCTTGTCCGGCAAAGTAGAACAGCTTGCACTCCTCGATCACATCTTCGGTCGTCATCCTCGAGTTCTTCAAGCCTCCATTTTCTTGAGAGTAGGTTACATTAGATTCCAGGAGTAAGCCCAGCAAATCATCGTTACTACCTACTCCGGACTGCATTCCCTTCTCTCTCTTTATGATCATGTCCCTCAGCAGCCCGGTCACCTCTTTATCGATTCCTCTCATCCTTCGGTTCTTCTTCGTGGGAATGTATCTGCGAAAAGAAAGATAATAATCTTGAAAATCACACCTTAGCCACATGAACTAGTGACATATATCTTGACAAATGCAAAGAAACATGAGTGGATAAACATGTACACTTTTGAAGAATTGCAGAATAAGTTATTTTGTGGGGCCCACTGACGGAATAGCGTATATTAGAATAAGAGGTGTTTCAGTTTGATAGTTTTGTGGGGCTACCGACGGAATAAGAAGAATAAGCTATTCTTGGGTCTAGGGTGGAATGGCTTATTCTCCTTATTCTCCCGGTACGCTATTCTACACGGTATAAGTCATTCCGCATGTCAAAGCAAAATTAAGCTTATCTTCCCCTTATTCGTCCTTATTCTTCTCCTATTTTTCAATCAAAGTGGAGTGCATGCAGAATACACAAGAAAATTAATTGCATCTTGTTCATTAACAATGAATTTGGGGCTTTGGGGAACACAGCAGCCTAATTTTTAATATAGACAGAAAAAAAATAATGACAAGTAATCATAGGCCCCTTGATATGAAGGTGGGTACAACTCTGTGAAAGAATGCACTGAAGACAATTGAAAGTTTTACCTATAACCTGGGATAAGCCAATTCTCAACAGACTGAATGACAAGCTGAGCTTGCTCTTCCAAGAGTTCAAAAATGCGTCTTCCTTCCTCAAAACTACTTCCAAATGCCGTCCGAGAGATGACATCTCTGCTGAAATTTTGAAGCTCGGGCCTCACATCTAGCTCATACCATCCCTCTGGACCTAACAGCTCCTCCCACCCACTCACTAGTTCACTACAGCAAGCTGAAAATGCTAGTAACATGTTCTGCAGCAGACACAAAAAGAGGAAAAGAAACACAAGGAAGGACGAGTGTTAAGACCAGATAACTTCCTGTTGGAACTCAGACGTGAGAATTAATAAGATCAATGAAACTTCGGACAAACCTTTAATTTTTCTACATGAAATGCCGGATTGATAATTCTCCTGTGCATTGCCCACTTTTCCCCTTCATAGCTTACAAGTCCACTGACAATGAGCCTTCGCAGAGGAGTTGACCGTTGCTTTTGAAAGTGACCAAACTTATTAGACAGAATCTCTCTGATTAGAACAGGATCCATAATGCTCACTCGGGGATATGGCCCAAACCACGTAAAACTAATTTTGCCTGCATCCTCAAAACGAGAGTAAGTAAATTGATGCTCAACAAGGGGTAGCTAATTGTTATTAGATAGAGATCCAACCTTTAAAATGAATGAGAAAACCACAGAGGGCAACATATCCTATGCAACATATCAAAGCCTATAATAGCCATTCACTCGCTCAGAGACCCTTGAGATTGTCGTCAATGGAAAATGGCAGATTTCAGTATTGATCTATGTAGAATGGTAAGGAAATGTGAAGTGTGAGGACCAAACTCTCAAAAGGAAGTTTTTGTTGCTAAAAGTTTTATTTCCTTTCACGGACACTAGTTTCACAGTGACTTGTAAAAGAAGTAGAATCCTGTAGACATTGAGAACTAGTACTCGTTTACAAATATCAGGATAATAAACTTGGAAGAGCAGGAGGAGAATTTGAAGCATTTCCTAGGTGCCCAAATCTGTTCGAGAACTTTGAACAAAAATCGAAGCTAAAATTCTGAGGGGCTGGCAAGTTGAGGAAGAATAGTAGAACTTTAATCCTTCAAACAAGGATGTTGCAGTGCCAGAAGTTGAGAGTGGCATGCCATGTTCATCCTAGCTACCATCCAATAATATGTAGCAAACATCAACACAGAGAGAGAGAGAGAGAGAGAGAGAGCTGACCGTGGGTTCTCATGGTGCGGTGGTGCAAGGGGGCGACGCGAGGCGCGATGTCGTGGGACAAGGAGGGCATGGGCTTCAGCTTGGCATCCTCCGCCAGCCTCGCGGTCTCCTTGAGGTCGCCGAAGAGCAGCCGATAAGGGTTCCCGGAGATGCCCTGTTCTCGGAGAGCCCTCTCCAGCCTTCTGGGCGTCCACCACACCCAGTTCACCGCCCTGACCACCTGCACCAGCACCCATCCCAGCAGCAGTAGCAGCAGCCCTACCCGCCACCCCCAGCCCACCCTCTCGAGGTAGTCGCCAACAAGTGACCTACTGCCCATCATGCCTCTTTCAGCTCTCCACTCTGCTCCTACAAAGAGCAGCAGCAAGCAGAAGGCAGCCTCTGTTCACTCCACCCTGATCCAGATAGAAGAAGATGCCGGCACAGAAGAGGCGGTGGATGATCTTGGATAGGAATAAGCTTGTTTCAGGGGACCATACACGCTCTACACTGAGAGGAGAGGAAGGAGGGCAGGGGGGTCAAACGTGACACCCGTTCGATACGTCTCATCTTTTTCTTATTGATCGAAGAAACTCTTCTTCTCGTAAGCAGTGACGCCATGGGGTCTGCCATCTTCCCAGCGTCTTCTCGTTCTTTGACTTGGTGGTGCACCTTTGATCTCAGTTCTCACCTGAATGGAGTTCAACTTTTTGTACGCTTCCAAAGGTTAAAAAAAGAATAATACTTGCTGCAATTTGCAGTGGGTTAAAAAAAGAAAATTTTTTATTTTTTTCTAGATCGTCTCCAAGATGTCCTAATTGTACGGTTTTTTTTTTTTCGATCAGACGATCTAAAAAGAATCTGAAAATTCAAAAAATAACTGTTCGATTTTTAAATTTTCAGAGTTTTTTTGGTCATTTTATCGAACATTGCATTGTACGGCCGGTTAAGACACCTCGGAGGTGACCTAGAAAAATATATATATATATTTTTTTTAACCCACTACAACGACGATGCGTGCATTGCAACAAGTATTACTCTTTAAAAAAATTGGACCTGCAGAAGCAGATCATCTAAGCCAACGGCGAATAGTAACTTGTGCTACTAACAACGACCATCTGCTTAAAAGATTTATTAACAGATGTTGAAGATCCACTTTTTGCAGACGTAGATAAACAAGGATGTCACAATTTTTTTTTTGTCAAAGTGGCTTAGTGGTTACGGGTCAAATATTCAACTCGAAGAGTTGAATTCAAATCTGCCAACACACAAAATATTCTTTCAAACAGATAAATTTTTCGCTCAAAGAACGAGAATTTTACGGCAAGACTTTCGTCCGCACACAATGCAAGCGGGGTCGATACTGCGACCTCCCGCAGCAAAAGGGAGAGGCATACCACTGTGCTACTACGCAGGTACTAGGATGCCACATTTAAACTAACGTCTGACCTGCTAATCTGATTATATTGGAGAGAATACTTAAATTGCAACGGAAGTGAGTGTAGATGAGACAAGATGTTTTAGATTTCTTTTATGTTTTCTTTCTTTTTAAACTATATTTATAAAGATTTCATAATAAAGATGGTACAAATTGTATTTGGCCTTGTTCAGACGAATATTGATCTCATCATAAGAAGTAATATTCTTCCCTCACATTCTTATAAAAGAGAAAAGTCGATATCATTGAATCACAGGTTTTTTTAAAAAAAAATTATGTCCTTCCTCCTCCTTTCCATCAGTTAATTATGAAAATAAAATAAAAGATTTAACTTTCCCTATTTGAACGAAGTCATTCCAAAACATATGAGAAAGAGATCTGTCGAGATGCGGACACGGCATTCACTGCCTGCTCCAAGTGCAGATCGCCCGCGAAGAAAACGGACGACACAAAAAGCTGATTTGGGCGCAACACATGCCATTTTCCACTGCCAGCAGGGAAGGGAGAAAGACCGCAGTGATTTGAATAAACAGATTCTTTTAATTAGTATAAGTTAAATTATTTTTTATAATTACCTAAAACATTAATACATCAACTTTTAAAAATATCTATTAGAAATAAAATAGAATAACTGTTACGAATTTGCAGATAAAGTAGAGTTTGCCATTTTTTCACCTGCCCTTGTGATGCATGGAAAAATATCAAATTTACATAAATAGATTTTCTTAATTAGTATAAGTCAAGTTAGTTTTTTTTATTACCCAAAAATTAATACATCAGTTTCAAAAAAATATATATATTCAAAAATGATATGATAACTATTAAGAATTTTCAGATAAAATATAACTTTTAAAAATTTTCAGACCATTCAGAATTCATATGCACAATGTATTTCGAGTATTTAAAATTTCAAAATTAAAAATTTATTTTTTACAACTATTAATTTCATCATTTTCATGATTTGTTTCTTCTTGTTGCATGATAACTATGCATGAGTAAAAAATTTAAATAGATTTTGTTGATGACTGTGATTTGAAGTAGTCCTCTTCAATGGCGTGGTGTTACTTGAAGAGTAAAGTATCGTGTATCAGAGAAAAAGTATAACTAATAAAATGAAAAAAATTATTCATGCCAACTTCATCAAATTTTTAAAAATGAGATAAAATTGAAATATTATTGACTTTAAAAATATATAAAATTTATAATTATGTTTAATTTTATTTATATTTTCAACATTATCAAAGGTCCTCAACTTGTTTAACGTTATCATCAAATTTAGAATGGTCTCCACTATCCTCCAAATATTAGAAAAGTTAGTATAGGTAATAACTTAAAACCGTGATGCTTGCTACAATAGGGACATTGCAGTGCCACTATAATATGTTCCAGAGCAACTATTCAATCAATTTTGATTGGATGACTGTGGCAGCAAGAATGAATTCTTTTTATTTTTTTAAAAATTCACGGGATGGGAAAAAGTTTAAGGGAGCCACCAATACCATCCGGTCTTTGATCGGATGGCCCCCAAAAATAAAAAGTAAAGAAAATCTCTAACAATTTATCTTATTTTTCATTTTTTATTTTTTGTGGCCGTCCGATCAATGATCTGATGATACATATGGCTTTCTTAGAGCTATCCCTGTCCCCTAATTTTTTTTTTTTTAAAGTATTTATTGGCGCAAACGTTTGATCAAAGCTAATTGGACGACTGTTGAGGCACATTGCAGCGGCACTAGTGGCACTGCAATGCCACCGGTGCAATAAGCATTACTCATAACTTAAACCATACAATCAAGGTTTAAGAATTATTACACAATTAAAGAGAGAAAATTGGCCAACTGTACTAGCGGGGAAGCAAGTATGCAAAATCATGAATTTGACTAAGAATAAATAATTTTGATTTTATTTCCTTCACATAATATAAAATGTTCTTTACATATTCGAAAAGAGGAAAGACGTACACAAAGGTAGCAACTCATATTTATTTTTTCTTGCCGCTGTATAATTTTTGAGTTGGAGAGTGAGATACTCTACTGCGTCAAAAGAATAAGAAACACTGCATTCAAAGAAGACTTATAGTTGCCGTAACGCAAGGCGTGCCCTCAATTTGTAATTTTTTTTATTTTAATTATTTTATAGTAGGTCTCATCATATCCAACATGTTCGTACAATTATATCTTTGATCATACGGTCTAAAAAATATAAAGAATAAAAGATTGAACCAAAAAATAGTAATTTTTTTTATTTTTTTAAATTTTTTGGCTTGTCCTACTGGAGAAAAGATTGTCTAGGGCTGCCATAAAATCTTTTATTTATTTTTAAAAGTTTTGTATGATGGGTCCCAACATGCCTCATGTATTTGTACAATCAGATCTTTAGTTAGCTAATCTTAAAAAGATATATATATATATATAGAAATTGTGCTTTTTATTTGTAAGATCTTAGATCGAGTTGTACAGAGATGCCGAACATGATGGGGCACATTATTAAAAAATTTCAAAAAATAAAAATTAAAAGAAAATAGCTGGCTGCCGCTTGCAAAGAATGAGAGAGATAGATAGAGAGATTTTGTTGCGGAGAAGAATAGAAAATGTTTGCATTTAAAGAATAAGAGAGAGAGAGAGATTCCCCTACTGCCACTTGTCTTGGTGATAGTTTTAGCGGGAAAATAGAAACTCTATTTTAGTATTATAATATAGATTTTTGGATGACCTTTGTTTAGTATTTTCATCTTGGATTTTCTTTTAGCACATCTCTATGGAAGTGAGAGATTGAGAGATGTATATTTTTTTAATTTTGTAGAGATGATCGTGTTAGGATTACAGTCTGAATGTACAGTTTAGTGTACTTGTTTATTGTATTGAATCAGGTTTATCTCAAAAAAAATTTCATTTGATTTAAGAAGGTTTTTCATAAAAATCCTGTGTCATCCTTGCGTTTGTTTATAGAGAGAGTGAGTTGAGCAAATAATAAAGGTGTTTTAGTCATTTTCAACTTTAGTTAAAGATTAACCAAAGTTAAATAAGAGATATTTAACAAAATGTTAACGAATGCCAACAATAGGGATATTTTCTAGTTAGTTACATGTAATGAAGCTATCAATAATAGGAAAAAAAATAAAATAGAGAAAAGTATAATTATATTTCTAACGGGATTATATATGTAATCAATCCAATATCTTTAGTACTAATTTAAAGAGGATACCAACCACATGCCACCATCTTCATATGTAAAAGAGATTGATATCCACATCCTTCGAAATTAAAAGAAAGCATAGTTACTAATAAAAAATGACTTTTATATATGTATGCTTATAAATTGTAGTGCGTGCATCTATATTCCTTATTCTATATATTGTTATAAATATTCTGGACATACTGACGTCCTCATCCTCAGAAAGGTCATTGTAATACTCTTCTCATCAAAATATCATGAACTTGAAATAATGTATATTAAAAGAATCCATATATTTTTACGTCTATGTCTTCATGTTCATCAAAACTTTGTGTATATAATCCTGAATTCACCAAAATTTACGTTATCACTTTAACATGTCTACTTAAAATTCACTCCATTTTCACGGAAGGATGTAAGTTTCATCTTTCTGAAGATGTTACGAATATTGATAATAATAGGTGAGAGTTATGTGCATTTGTACTGTTTGTTAGTACTTTCAATTAAAAATAAATAAATCTTTTATGTGGACTTTATCCGACCTACATGTTTATACAATACGATTTATGGTCGTACGACCAAAAAAATAAAACAATCCTAAATCTTTTAATGTACATTTGGGGTCTATTTTTTTTATGGGATACAGTAATTTATATAAAAATCAACTTAAATCCACCTCAACACTGTCTCCGTCAGCCCTATAAGGCGAACAAGATTCTATATAGCCCTACGCGATATACAACTAATTCTTATCCTAGGTAGAATAAGTAATTAGAGTTTTTAGCAAACTAATTATTTTATTTTATTTTTAAATAAATCATTCTCGTCAAAATATAATGAATTCAAACAACTTATAAAGTGAATAAGCTCACATAATCTAAATAAGTCATCCCACTGCGCGCTTATGTGATCATCAAAGAAGGCAATAATTCAATTTCAATAATTTAAAGAAGTGTAGTAATATGACAAAATGTAATATTTGGCCTCTCTCCTCTCTCCTGTCTTTTTGCATGGATGTGAAACGTAGGACCACTGATGGATCAGGGTGGTGCGCAATGCAGTTCGGTCTGATCTGTAAAATCTGATCTCCTTGGTATAATTATGAATCAGATTGATCTCAAAATAAACCTGTCCTGATTTGTTCATTTCCGCAAATCTTTATAGATTGGATTGAATATTCAAATTATAAACCTATAAATATTCGCTCTAATCAGCACTTTTTTAATAAAAGTACATTTATATTATTTAATACTATATTTAACATTATGAGATCCACTTGACGTATGATTCCTTGATGTATCTATCGGATGGTCTATTTCTAGTTATGGATAGATATCAACTGCAGCATATATGTGGACACCTGGAATGAACATGGATAGAGAACATGTTATAAATTTTGGAATGAATGTGGACAGGCTTCAAATTCAGAATGCATTTAAATTATTTGCAGCTTTTTAGCCACTTCATTAACTTGATAGAAGGAGTTATTTTAATATAGATCAGTTAAAAATCTAAGGTTTTAGTATGTAAGTGCAACTAAATTGTTTGTTTCAAAAAATGTAGATGGGTTGATACAACATAGATTTCAGTCATCAAGATACACACTTGACTGGTAATAGAACCCGATCCAAAGAGCACTTGCTGCAATTCTCGGTAGAATGGGTCATATTTGGATTTTACATGTCGCTCCATCCAATCCACATCACATGCCAACATAGTGAATTTGACATAAATTTTTGTATCTTACATATTTCGATATTAGTTCTTGTAAAATTAATATAATTTAGTAATAAAATTCTTCTAGTTAATAAACATTTTAAATAAGCAAATATTCATAGAATAATTTTTTAAATTAATATTAAATAGAGGAAATTAATATTAAAATGAAATTAATAATTAGGCCCCAATGTATAGTAAAAGATGACCGAAATGGGTCAAACCTAATAATAACTTTTTGTTTTTTAGAATTTTTTAGATCGTGTGATCGGAGATCAAATTGTCCAAACATGTGGAGCATATTTGGGATGACCATTTTTTTTTTTTTTTGGTTAGACCGGTAGCCCATGTAGTACTAACCGCCAGCACAACAAGTAAAACTCAAAATTTAAACAAGCTATAAGTGACTTTTTCAAAGCAAATTAAACTTAAAGTCATGTCCAACTATGATAGAGCTAAAAAAAAATTGACAGAAAAAGGTAAGAATTAAAAATTAAAAACAAATAAGTTTATAAAGATTAATATCAAAATATGCAGGATATAGAAAGTAATTTCAAACTTTTATGTTTATAGGGATCTATATCTAAAAAACTTCAAATAAATAATACTGATCTGATTTGAAGGTGGGTTTGGATCAAAAGTTTGTCTCCTAATGTGTAGCGAGAGTCGGAGGACATCCCCGGTCTACTCCGACCCATTTGCAATCCTAGTGAAATGCAATGCCCTCAGTGCATCCAAAGGGAATAATTTTAGCACAAGAATGATGTAGGTCATCTAAAACTCTGGATCGGTTAAATTCAAACAGATACCATGTAAGACCATTGATAGGACCTCACATCTATGTGAAATGGTCACAACAAAAGAGTTTTTACATGTGAAATTGCATTCAATTCAATATGTTTTTTGTAATTTTAAGAATCGTGTTTTCAAATTGTAAATGATACTATAAACAACACTACATGGAATTCACTAGGATCCAAGCAAATATGTATCTCATAAGTAATACTTAAGGTGCAGTAAGTTGCTTCACCATATGAGGTGCGGCCCCCCAAAAAATAAAAAAATAAAATTAGGTCGACCCTATCATGCCTAGTATGTTAGTATAATCCAATCCCGATCGGATGACTTAAAAAAAATCTTTAAAATAAAAAATCAAGCCTCAATTAATAGTAAACATATCTCTTATGGACGAGCCCAATAAAAGAGGACTCAGTTTTTTTATTTTTCAAATTTGTTTTGGTTGTTTGATCGAGTTGTAACAATATGTCGAAGATGGCCCGAATCTTAAAAAAAAAATTAAAAATATAAGTTTTTAGTTTTTTGAGTTGCACCCCACGCAGTACAGTAAGTATTACTCATATCTCATAAGAGAGGGATTCATGATGGACAATGACTTTGTTTCAGTCATACTTGCAGCACTGCATGTGGTACTGTCCTAAAAAAAAAGATCATTTTTATGGCCTCTCTAGGCTTTAAAATGCATCAACCCTCTCTCTCGCACTCAAAGGATTTATAAATAGCCTCTAAGATCAAAGCCCACATGTCAGGACGATATGGCACTTTCTAAGTCCGAACACTCTATAAGAAAAGAACTCAAGAGAATTCGCACTGAAATTGGATTCCTTAATCGCGTCAGGACGATATGGCACCTTCTAAGCACTCCTCTTAATTACTTCAATGAGCTATGACGTGAAGAAGCTCTCTCGGCCATACCCTTTAAAGGCTCAATCTAACCCACTAATGAGCCTATCTAGATTACCAATAGGCTCAATCTTATTATAATATAAATAAATTAATATTTTTATTATGAAATAAGTTCTTCAACTTTAGGGGGGCCATGGCCCCCGCTCCCTTAGGTCCGTCCAGAGAGAGAGAGAGAGAATTATGATCATTAATGAGTTATTTTGAAATAAGTGAGGAAATAAGAATTATAACTATTAATGAGTTGTTTTGAAATGGACGGAGGTGAGGAGGGGAAAGGAATATTCATAATAAGGTTATGGCCATTAATAATTTCTCCCAACAATTGTTTAATAATTCTTTTTGGCGGGAAAGAATATGAGAGTACAACATCAGCTAGGTTAGAAACTATGTTTTATTAGTATAATATAGATGTCTCCTATTAATTCTCTCTAATTAATTATCTCTCTCCTCATCTTTCTCATTAATTCTTTCTCTCTCACCATCTCTCTCCTCTTCTCTCATTAATTCTCTTTCTCTCCCCTCTCTCTGCCTATTATTATTATTATTATTATTATTATTATTATCATCATCATCATCATCTCTCTTTCTCTTCTTTTATATTTTTCTCTCTCCCTATTAATATTTCTATCTCCTATGTTTTCTGTCCCCTATTCTTATTATTATTGTTGTTGTTGTTGTAATATCTTGGAATAATAATAACTAATTTTAATATTATTATTATTATTATAGTTTCATGGAATAATAATGGGTAATTTGAATATTATTATTATTATTGAAAAATTAACATCAAAATAGAGTCTTACGGGATAACGATAACTAATTTTGATATTATTATTATGATTATTATTCTTATTATTACCTATCTTTCTCTTCTTTCACATTTTTCTCTCTCCCTAACATTTTTATCTCTTATTTTTCTATCACCTATTATTAGTTGTTGCAATCTCTTAAGATAATAATAGTTAAGTTTTACATCATCATCATCATTATTGGGATAATCTCATAAGATATTAATAATTGATTTTGATATTATTATTATTTTTAAAATATATTATTATTATTATTATTATTATTATTAATGAGACCAATCTCTTTCTCATTTTCTCCCTCATATTATTATTATTATTATTGTTGTTGTTATTGTTGTTATTATTATTATTATTATTATTGAGACAATCTTTTAAAATAATAATAGTAAATTTTAATATTTATTATCATTATTGAAATAGTTTTATGAGATAAGAATAAGTAATTTTATTATCAACGAGACCAATCTTTCTCTCATTTTTCTCCCAATCTATATTTCAACACAACATTAATGGAGATAATCTCATTGGATAATAATAATAACAACCTTCAGTTCACTTTTTAGTTTTATCTCTTAATTCATATTTCAATTGGATACAATGATTCTGAACTTTTAATATTTATCAAACAACTAACTTAATATTCATAGAAAAAATTTTACTATTTCTGAATATACATTCTTTTATAATTATTTTATTCATGTCTTCAAAAAGTGTAAAAGATTAGTTTCACTTATATTAATTATATTTTTTTATTCAAATATATTAACTCGCCGTGTATCGTACGGAATTGCAAGTAGTTTTCAGATAAAATAAAGTTTGTCATTTTTCATGTGCCTGTGAGATGTACGAAAAAATATCAAATTTTAATAAATAGATTTTCTTAATTAGTATAAGTCAAGTTAATATTTGTGATTAGCCAAAAAATTATTACATTAATTTAAAAAAATACTTATTAAAAATTATAGAACAATTATTAAGAATTTTCAGATAAAATATAATTTGTTTAAAGTTTTCGGACAATTCAAAGTTCACATTCACAATGTATTTCGAGTATTTAAACTTTCAAAATTAAAATTTTATTTTTCACAACTATTAATTTTATCTTTCTTAATTTTGATTTGTTTCTTCTTGTTGCATGATAACTATGCGTGAGTAAAATTTTCAAATAGATTTTGTTGATGATTGTGATCTAAACTAGTCCTCTTCATTGGAATGATGCTACCTTAGGAGTATGAAACTAAAAAAGTATCTTGCATTAGATAAAAAGTATAATTGATAAAATGAAAAAACTGTTAATGTCAACCTTATCAAATTTTCAAAAATGAGACAAAATTGATACTATAAAATAATATTATTGACTTTAAAATATATATAATTTATAATTATGTTTAATTTTATTTATATTTTCAACATTTCAGAAGTCCTCAACTTGTTTAACGTTACCATCAAATTTAGTATGGTCTCTAGAATCCTACAAATATTAGAAAAGTTAGTATAAGTAATAACTTAAACGTGATGCTTGCTAGAATGGGGGCATTGTAGCGTCACTATAATGTGTTCAACTGTTTGATCAATTTTGATTGAACGGCTATAACAGGAAGAATGATTTTTTTTATTTTTTTAAAAATCCACGGGATAAGGAAAAGTTTAAGCGAGCCATTCGTACCATCTAATATTTGATCGGATGATCTCCAAAAATAAATAGTAAAGAAAATCTCTAAGAATTTATCTTACTTTTTATTTTTTAGTTTTGGGACCGTCCAATCAAAGATCGGATGGTACATATGGCTTTCTGAGGGCTACCCTCACCCTTAGATTTTTAAAAGATTAAAAAAATAAAAAATAGTATTGACTACTACAATTGTCCGATCAAAGCTGATTGGACGACTACTGAGGCGCATTGCAGTGGTGCTGCAATGCCGCTAGTGCAAACAAGCACACTTTTAAGATTTTGACTCGTTGCCTTGAACCCTTTTTCATGTTTTATCTTAGTATTTCTCTAGAACGACACTACTGTGAGTTAGATACTTAACTCCTATGGTGACATTGTCTATAGCAATTATTCATCTTAACGTGCATGCAATATGTTATGTGACAATGTTATACACAGTAATGCACAATTAATAGATTAAATCTGCGGTGTAGATAGAACTTCAAAGTATCAGGTTAATGGCAATTTTAATTGCATCAGGCTCAGATGACGCGAATAGCAAATCAGGTCACCTCTCTATGATGCTAAAATATAGATGAAAAATTATGCTAAACATGGCGTCTATCCTCATCAAATGATCTATACCATGAATAACATGGACTCATCAATAAAAAAGTAAGTTCTCATGAAAACACTCATGAATTAAAAAATATACATTATGCGTACAGTATCATAGCAATTTTGTGGCTTACTAACCATCTAATAATTATAATAATGTCCATAGATTTCATATATGTGAAAACTAGAGTTTTACGTGGAGTTCGAGGGACTTTAGAAGAGGGATCATGCATGGGTTTTCATATGCATTATATGAACCATAAAACTTCCTTTTCATATTACTATCATAGTAGTTGGAAAGTAGTTTAAAAATATAATTTTATTTGTATAAAAATAGTTATGAACGTGGAATTCTAATCACTTGCCTCTCACAAATGATAATCAACCCCACCAAAGCCTCCTAGGCAAGGCAACCAGCCCCTCTCACGCATAGCAACGCCGCTGCACCGCCACCTCACCCCCGCATGCACGAAGAATGTGAAAAACACTGCCTCTCACATTGAGAACTGCCGTCGATCTCTCTCTTATGGCCTCTCTAGGGTTTAGAACGCATCAACCCTCTCTCCTTCGCACTCAAAGGATCTAATAAATAGTCTCCATGATCAAAGCTCGAAAAGAATCAAAGACTCTGGAAGGAAAGAACTCAAGAGAGTCTGCGTTGGAATTAGACTCCTTAATCACGTCAAGACGATATGACGCCTTCTAAGCACCCCTCTTAATCGCGTCAATGGGGTAAGACGCGAATAAGTTCTCTCAATCAGACCCTCTGAAGGCTCAGTCCAACCCACTAATGAGCCTATCTAGGTTCCTAATGGGCTCTAACTAAAGCTCTAATGGGCCAAATATTACAAAACTATCCTTATTCTCTCTCTCTCTCTCTCTCTCTCTCTCTAAAGAATACCTTCTTATGTAGGTATTCTCCTCCGAACATTAAATTTGACCATTGAAGAAAGAATATTTGTTGTATTTTAGTGGGAGTTAACCATAAGGGCACTCCTCTTAATTACCTCAATGAGCTATGACGCGAAGAAGCTCTCTCGGCCATACCCTCTAACGGCTCAATCTAACCCACTAATGAGCCTATCTAGATTACCAATAGGCTCTAACTAAGACCTTAATGGGCCAGGTATTACAAAACTATCCTTATTATTAAATTTAACCATTGAAGAAAGAATATTCGTTGTACTTTAGTGGGAGTTAACCATAAGGGCATGTTGTAAGTATCGTAACACAGTGAAGTTATTTATAACCATATGAAGATAAGATAAACAAATCTATATAGGTCCAAGAGAGGGATTTTTGAAAATAATCCCTTGTATGAATGAAAATCAAGTTGACTTGTACGGTTAATTTGACCAGATTTTAGAGGGGACACCAACTTCTGCTCAGCCAAACCCAACCAAGCTCACAAGGCAAGCTGAAAATTTTCAACAGGGAGTTGAAGATTTTATGTGGGAACCATCATGCACAATTTACTGCGGTCATGGTTCCATTAGAAAGGAAGATACTAGGACAAATAACCTATGGCTGTGAATTCGTGCTCTCCCCATTGGGTGCGTGCGACACACAACTCGCGCACTCCCCTCCGGGGTGTGCAGCGAGCCGCTCGCTTGAGCAAATCATGAAGTTACGAAGTACACTTTTTACGAGGATTCATTTAACCTTGCTTATAAGTTGTAGTCGAATGTGTAGAGTAATGATAATTTAGCATTTGTTATTTAAACATAACCATTAAAGAAGATGGCAATAAAAATACCAGCAGGATGCAAATTTTCACGCAACTTAGATCAGCTGTTGTTGTCACTCTCTTTAGTAACAAGGCAACCGCTCCCGTGCTTGTTGTTGTCACTCTCTTTAGTAACAAGGCATCTACACCTGTGAGCAGCACAGGTAGTAATCATACCCACCTCTACAGGATAAGGGAGAATTTATTCATATACCGTGCTAACTTAACATATATATATATATATATATATATGTATATAGTTGGTCTAATTTTCACGGTTCTAGGCAGCTCTGCTTTTATCATAAGAGGAGGAGAAACACAAAATGACATGCCAGGACTTCACGTGTCTAATCAAAAGACTTGCGCAATCATTTCCACATATAAAATGACTTAGGTAACCTTGTTGGATATTTGATTGATATCTGACCACAACTAAAGGTTCATAACAGATTGATCAGACGAGAATAACAGATATTGGGCAACCTTAGGATTCCTCTGTAAATTTATAATCACAGAAAACACTTATTACTCTACAAATATGCTGTAGTTGATATAGTATAGATGCCATACGTATGCATTAGTAGTCAGGGTAGATTAACCCTTAACATCACACTTTTTGTAAGATCACTTGAGCACCATGCTGGGGCTGAAGAGTTATAATAGTGAAAGGAGCATGTGTATAGGCCGGTGAGAGCTTGAAGGAGAAGTGCTGCAGAACTGTAGCCAAACACATCTTAGCTTCTATCAACGCAAAGTTCTGCCCAATGCAGGTGCGAGGGCCAAAGCCAAATGGGAAGAAGGCCCCTTGATTCTTGGATGCCTTGGAGACACCCTCTGCGAATCTCTCTGGTTTGAACTCATTAGCGTCTTCCCCCCAGAATTCTGGATCATGATGGATGAACATTGATGTAGACTGGATCTATCACGACCGGATCCCGCAAACGGGGATCCGAAACAAGGAGGATCCGGAGCCGGTCCGGATCGAACGGTGACGAGGGGACCCGACGGGGATCCACAACAGGGCGAAGCCGAGGCTATTTCGGAATGAAGAGGATCCGCCCGCGGGGGGCGCGATCTGCCGCCGGAGCTGCTCTTGGATAGTGAGCCGCTGCTCCTTCGGTCGGACGAAGGCGCGGCGCGAGCAGGAGCTCCTGTCGGCGGAGCGGTAGACGAGCGTCGGAGCAGAAGCCGGAAAGTCCGAGATCGGACGGGGGGACGGCTCGCTCTCCGACGAGGGGGTCCGAAGGCACCTTCAGCGCGAGGCCGAGCCTCCTGGCGCGGGGCGACCGACGGGATTGCCCTCGGACGGCGAGTCCGAAGGCTACTTCAGCGTGAGACCGAGTCTCCTGGCGCGGGGCAGCCGGCGTTCGGCGTCGAGACCGGGGAGAGGAGTCCGAGGTCGGCGGCCGAGACCGACTCGGGGAGGTCGGCGATGATTCGAACCGAGCCCCTGCAGGAGGGAAAGAAGAAGATGAACCAGTCAGCAGGAGTCCCGGGCGTCAGCCCTGGGGAACCCCCTCCGACGGTCAAGTTAGCTTCTGAAGAAGATTCGATTCAGGAAGCCAGAAGAAATAGCTAGAACACTATTCGGACAGTAGTCCTTTAAGGGATTTCGGAAGCTTAGGGGGGCATCCGTTTTTCCCCACCACCTCCTTGGCCACAAATAGCAGGATACTTATAGCGGAGGGTAGCGGATGGTTAACGGTGGCAGCCGATATAGGACTAAAAGGAGGCTTACTGACAAACCGCCATAGCGTCTGATCCGCCACCGGAGTGGGCCGGATTCGGCTACCGGGCCGAAGGGGGTTGGGCCGCTGACGGGCCGAAGCCTGCTGGGCCCTGGGCCGCCGTGCTGTTCCCGGGCCATAGGCTGGTGGGCCGCTGACGGGCTGAAGCCTGCTGGGCCGGGAGCGACGGGGCCGCTTATGGGCCGAGGGCTGCTGGGCCGCTAACGGGCCGAAGACCGCCGGAGGGCCTAATACTGCTACTGTTGGGCTGAATGGGGTTTGGGCCTGCTTCAATGGGCTGAATCGGATTCTGCCGCATCACATAGCCCCCCACTCTTGTCTTCCTCAGTTCTGAGATGGCAAGAGTAAAATCTGAGACCTCCTCGGAAGAGTGATACGGTATATGCTTCGTTTGAAAAAACCTCTGCTTTGTATAAAAAAGCCGCTTCAGGTCGGCCGAGGGCTGTTGGCAAACAGCTTCGTCTAAGGCCGGGACCTTGTCGGAGATACCTTCGTCTTATGTCGAGACTTGGTGTACATAGAACTCCATGTCGCTTCCCGATCGGTACGGGTTATTTGCGGACTTAGAAATATACCGTGCCGCTTCCCGAACCGGTACACATGGCCGAAGCCACTCTCGGTTCAGGTTACCTGCGGGCTTAGAAGAACCGTGCCGCTTCCCGATCGGTACGGGTTATTTGCGGACTTAGAAATATACCGTGCCGCTTCCCGAACCGGTACACATGGCCGAAGCCACTCTCGGTTCAGGTTACCTGCGGGCTTAGAAGAACCGTGCCGCTTCCCGATCGGTACGGGTTATTTGCGGACTTAGAAATATACCGTGCCGCTTCCCGATACGGTTTGCATGGCCGAAGCCACTCTCGGTTCAGGTTACCTGCGGGCTTAGAAGAACCGTGCCGCTTCCCGATCGGTACGGGTTATTTGCGGACTTAGAAGAACCGTGCCGCTTCCCGATCGGTACGGGTTATTTGCGGACTTAGAAGAACCGTGCCGCTTCCCGATCGGTACGGGTTATTTGCGGACTTAGAAATATACCGTGCCGCTTCCCGAACCGGTACACATGGCCGAAGCCACTCTCGGTTCAGGTTACCTGCGGGCTTAGAAGAACCGTGCCGCTTCCCGATCGGTACGGGTTATTTGCGGACTTAGAAATATACCGTGCCGCTTCCCGAACCGGTACACATGGCCGAAGCCACTCTCGGTTCAGGTTACCTGCGGGCTTAGAAGAACCGTGCCGCTTCCCGATCGGTACGGGTTATTTGCGGACTTAGAAATATACCGTGCCGCTTCCCGAACCGGTACACATGGCCGAAGCCACTCTCGGTTCAGGTTACCTGCGGGCTTAGAAGAACCGTGCCGCTTCCCGATCGGTACGGGTTATTTGCGGACTTAGAAGAACCGTGCCGCTTCCCGATCGGTACGGGTTATTTGCGGACTTAGAAGAACCGTGCCGCTTCCCGATCGGTACGGGTTATTTGCGGACTTAGAAATATACCGTGCCGCTTCCCGAACCGGTACACATGGCCGAAGCCACTCTCGGTTCAGGTTACCTGCGGGCTTAGAAGAACCGTGCCGCTTCCCGATCGGTACGGGTTATTTGCGGACTTAGAAGAACCGTGCCGCTTCCCGATCGGTACGGGTTATTTGCGGACTTAGAAGAACCGTGCCGCTTCCCGATCGGTACGGGTTATTTGCGGACTTAGAAATATACCGTGCCGCTTCCCGAACCGGTACACATGGCCGAAGCCACTCTCGGTTCAGGTTACCTGCGGGCTTAGAAGAACCGTGCCGCTTCCCG
Organism: Zantedeschia hybrid cultivar; assembly: GCA_030544215.1. Classification (NCBI taxonomy): domain Eukaryota; kingdom Viridiplantae; phylum Streptophyta; class Magnoliopsida; order Alismatales; family Araceae; genus Zantedeschia; species Zantedeschia hybrid cultivar. The sequence continues at coordinate 13,368,158 of JARZZO010000015.1, forward strand.
ATCGGTACGGGTTATTTGCGGACTTAGAAATATACCGTGCCGCTTCCCGAACCGGTACACATGGCCGAAGCCACTCTCGGTTCAGGTTACCTGCGGGCTTAGAAGAACCGTGCCGCTTCCCGATCGGTACGGGTTATTTGCGGACTTAGAAATATACCGTGCCGCTTCCCGAACCGGTACACATGGCCGAAGCCACTCTCGGTTCAGGTTACCTGCGGGCTTAAAAGAACCGTGCCGCTTCCCGATCGGTACGGGTTATTTGCGGACTTAGAAATATACCGTGCCGCTTCCCGAACCGGTACACATGGCCGAAGCCACTCTCGGTTCAGGTTACCTGCGGGCTTAGAAGAACCGTGCCGCTTCCCAATCGGTACGGGTTATTTGCGGACTTAGAAATATACCGTGCCGCTTCCCGAACCGGTACACATGGCCGAAGCCACTCCCGGTACGGTTTACACGGACTTAGAGAAAACCATGCCGCTCCCGATACGGTTTGCATGGCCGAAGCCACTCCCGGTACGGTTTACACGGACTTAGAAAATATCCTGCCGATCCGGTACTAAATGGCCGGAGCCGCCCTCGGATCGGGTTGACGCTGTCTTTGAATAATGCCGCTCTGATCCGATACTAATGGCCGGGGCCGCCCTCGGATCGGGTTGACGCGGTCTTTGAGTAATGTCGCTCTGGTCGGCGGATCAAGTCCTTCATCTCCATGAGCATTTGGGAAGGGGAAGCAGGCAAGGGCAGATGCCGCTGTTGCGGGTCCCGTCGCCTCTCTCAGTCCCATTCCTCCCTGCGATACCGCTTTCGGGAGGACTGCTGGTCTTCGGGCCGAGGGTGGACCACTCGGGGGACAGGTGCCAAAGTTGCGTCGGCTACGCCTTTACCTTTAGATATCATCAGGGCCTCCCGGTTGACATACTTGTGTGCCCGGGCTACGAGGTCCTGGAAGGTAGGGGGATGGCGTTTCCCGATGGAGCCGAGGAGCCCTTCGTCCCGACACCCGCTGATCACGGCCGAGACCGCGATCGAGCTATCAAGGTTTGGGATTTGGGCGGCCTCGGTCCAAAACCTGGTGAAATACTCCTGGAGAGTTTCGGTGGAGCCTTGCCGGATGGCTAATAGGCTAGCCGATGTCTTGTACTGCCGGGTGGCATCATAAAACTGGTCGATAAACAACTGACCCAACTGGACCAAGGAATGGATGGAGTTGGGGGCCAGTGCTTCGAACCAGGTTAGAGCAGTCTTCTCGAGGGTGAGGGGGAAAAGTCGGCAGGGACTGCTTCGGTGACCCCTCGGACCGAGAGATATGCGTTGAATCTCTGGAGATGACAGACCGGATCTGTCATTCCGTTGTAGAGAGGACCCTTCGGCAGCTTGAAATCTGGAGGCACTTCGGTAGCCAGGAGCTCCGCCGTGAACGGGGTCTGCTCCAGGATGCTGCTGGCGAGAGGTGTCCCGTAAGGCCGAGACATTATCTGCTGCATCTCTTTGCACATCGCCGTCAGCCGCTGGTCCAGATCCGGGACTGTCGAAGTGGCGACTGATGGTCCTCCGGTTCTGACCGGGCAGAACTCAGACGAAACACAGCCTTTCTTTGTCAGGCGATCGATGCGAGGGGCTCGGGCAGGTAGTGCCGAGGGCTTGTTGTGCGCTAAAGCGGTTTCGTCAGGGGAAACCGGCGCGGGTGCTGGACGGAGCCTCGCATCTCGAACCGGGTAAAGTGGAGGGAGCGGTGCTTGTTGAGGAAGCTGTCCTATCAGTCCCATGCGCTAGGCGATGGCAGACACCATCTCTCGAAGAGGCGCTAGGGATTTGACAGCAATTTCCAGCGTTGCTATCTGCTGCTGGAGTACTCCCACCCGGTTGTCTTCCACGACAAGGGACTCTGGTAAGACTGGCAGAGTCGTGCTTGTCGGAGTACAAGGGGCGCCTTCGGACGTCAGCAGCTGTGCCGAGGCTTCCCGTGCCTCCATCTCGCTTTGTCCGGATCGCCGGGTGATAGGTTGTCGAGACATGACTTGTTTGTTTGTTTCCCACAGACGGCGCCACGTGATGTAGACTGGATCTATCACGACCGGATCCCGCAAACGGGGATCCGAAACAAGGAGGATCCGGAGCCGGTCCGAATCGAACGGTGACGAGGGGACCCGACGGGGATCCACAACAGGGCGAAGCCGAGGCTATTTCGGAATGAAGAGGATCCGCCCGCGGGGGGCGCGATCTGCCGCCGGAGCTGCTCTTGGATAGTGAGCCGCTGCTCCTTCGGTCGGACGAAGGCGCGGCGCGAGCAGGAGCTCCTGTCGGCGGAGCGGTAGACGAGCGTCGGAGCAGAAGCCGGAAAGTCCGAGATCGGACGGGGGGACGGCTCGCTCTCCGACGAGGGGGTCCGAAGGCACCTTCAGCGCGAGGCCGAGCCTCCTAGCGCGGGGCGACCGACGGGATTGCCCTCGGACGGCGAGTCCGAAGGCTACTTCAGCGTGAGACCGAGTCTCCTGGCGCGGGGCAGCCGGCGTTCGGCGTCGAGACCGGGGAGAGGAGTCCGAGGTCGGCGGCCGAGACCGACTCGGGGAGGTCGGCAATGATTCGAACCGAGCCCCTGCAGGAGGGAAAGAAGAAGAAGAACTAGTCAGCAGGAGTCCCGGGCGTCAGCCCTGGGGAACCCCCTCCGACGGTCAAGTTAGCTTCTGAAGAAGATTCGATTCAGGAAGCCAGAAGAAATAGCTAGAACACTATTCGGACAGTAGTCCTTTAAAGGATTTCGGAAGCTTAGGGGGGCATCCGTTTTTCCCCACCACCTCCTTGGCCACAAATAGCAGGATACTTATAGCGGAGGGTAGCGGATGGTTAACGGTGGCAGCCGATATAGGACTAAAAGGAGGCTTACTGACAAACCGCCATAGCGTCTGATCCGCCACCGGAGTGGGCCGGATTCGGCTACCGGGCCGAAGGGGGTTGGGCCGCTGACGGGCCGAAGCCTGCTGGGCCCTGGGCCGCCGTGCTGTTCCCGGGCCGTAGGCTGGTGGGCCGCTGACGGGCTGAAGCCTGCTGGGCCGGGAGCGACGGGGCCGCTTATGGGCCGAGGGCTGCTGGGCCGCTAACGGGCCGAAGGCCGCCGGAGGGCCTAATACTGCTACTGTTGGGCTGAATGGGGTTTGGGCCTGCTTCAATGGGCTGAATCGGATTCTGCCGCATCAAACATTATGGGTAGGAAAAGCTGCACTCCAGGTGGGAAAGTGTGCTGGCCCAACCTCATTGTCTTGTAGGTGCATCTAACAACGAACGTTGCGGGAGGGTATAATCTGAGAACCTCATAAAGAATCATGGTCACCTGGAACATTTAAAACATAACAACTTGATACTAGTTTCACAATAGTAAATAGTGTACCAGTAGCAACAGCAGGAGGAGGCGGCAATTTACTCACAACTTTTAGCTGGCTTAAACCTTCGAAGTCTGGTTTATTTCTCCCAAAAACTTGCAAGACCTCTGCCCTCGCCCGATGCTGCCAATCTGGATGCACACTTAATACAATCATTGTCCAGGTGAGCAAGGAAGAGGTAGTCTCTTGTCCAGCAAAGTAGAAAATCTTGCACTCCTCGATCACATCTTCGGTCGTCATCCTAAACTTGTTTAAGCCTCCATTTTCTCGAAAGTAGGCTAGATTGGATTCCAGGAGTAAGCCCAGCAAATCATTGTTACTGGTCATCCCAGATTGCATTTCCTTCTCTCTCTTTATGATCATGTCCCTCAGGAGCCGATTTACCTCTTTGTATATTTCCCTCTTTCTCCGGTTATTCTTCGTGGGAATGTATCTGCAACAGCAAGATAATAATCTTAAAAATCATGAAATCTTAGCTACATGAACAAGTGCATATATTTTGACAGATGCGAAGAAACATCAGCAGGGTAAATGTGTACATCTGAAAAAAAAAGGTTCATGACATCAAAAGAGCCTTGTAGAACGCCCACAAGAAGATTAATTCTATCTAGTTCATTGCAAGTGAATTTAGGGTTTCGGGGAACACTGCAACTTTTGAATATAGGCAGTGAAAATAATGAGGACTAATCATAGGCTTCCCTTGTTACGAATGTGGATACAATTTTGTGTAAGAACGCACTGAGGACAAGTGAAAGTATTACCTATAACCCGGAACAACCCAATTCTGCATAGATTGAATGGCAAGCTCAGCATACTCTTCTTCGAGTTCAAAAATGTGTCTTCCTTCTTCAAAACTGCTTCCGAATGCCGTCCGAGAGATGACATCTCTGGTGAAATTTTGAAGCTCAGGCCACACGTCTAGCTCATACGATCCCCCTGGACCTAACAGCTTCTCCCATCTATTCACTAGTTCAGTACAACAAGCAGAAAATGCTAGCAACATGTCCTGCAGGAGGCACCCAAAAAGAGGAGAAGAAATAGGACGAAAAAGAAGTGCTTAATTAGACTGGATATCTGTCTGCTGAAATTAGATTGGAGAATTAATAAGATCTATGAAACTTCCAACAAACCTTTAATTTTTCTACATGAAATGCCGGATTGATAATTCTCCTGTGCATTGCCCACTTTTCCCCTTCATAGCTTACAAGTCCAGTGATAACTCCTCTCAGAGGAGTTGACCTTGGCTTTTGAAAGTGACCAAACTTATTGGACAGAATCTCTCTGAGTAGAGCAGGATCCATAATGATCACTCGGGGATATGGCCCAAACCACATGAAACTAATTTTACCTGCATCCTCAACATTAAGGTAATTAATTTGATGATCAACAAGAAGTAGATAATTGTTATTACATAGAGTTTCAACCTTTAAAATGAATGAGGGAACCATAGATGGCAATACAACCTATGCAACAGATTAAAAGCCTACAGTACCCATTCACCAGCTTAGAGATCGTTGAGATCGAATCACTAAAAGGAAAGTGGCAAATTTCATATTGATTTATGCAGAATGATACAGAAATGAAGTGTAAGGACCAAACTCCCAAAGTCAATCTTTTGTTGGTAAAAAATTTGTCTCCTTTCACAGACACTAGTTTCGCAGTGACCCTTAAAAGAATCAGAACCATGTGGATATTAACTAGTATTATATTACAAATACCAGGATTGTATAATAGAGTGCGCATTGTGCTCGAACTCTAGCATCATTGGTGGATCGATCTGGACCTATCTCAGTAGAATCCCTCCCCAGGTGGGAAGAGGAGTCCAGAGTTGTGGGGTCTATGAGAGACCCACATCTATAAAAGAGGGCTCAAGAGGTGAGAGCTACATGTAGTTCTTTCTTCCTCTCTCCTTCCCTCTCTCTCGCTCTCTCTCCCCCCTCCCTGGAGCCTCCTCTCTTGGTCTCTCTCCTTAGGATATCACCTGCAACCCCTGGATCTTGTCGCGTTAAACTTCATGGGGGACTCTAGCAGCCTCCCCCACATGACGAGGACTATCATGTTATTGTTACTTCTGCTACACCGAGTGGATCTTTACATCAACGTGAGGATCCCTCCATCAACCGCATTATTCAGGTATTCTTTCATGCGTGTGTTGGACCTGAAAAATTCCAACCATGGAGCAAATGTAGGAGCCGCCATTCGACATTGAGCAGCAACCGACAGCAGAGGATGGCGGCAGAGGCGAAGGCTTCCCCGTCCCCAGCGGCGTCCCCTTCCCCTGCAACCTGCCGCACAAGAAGCCGTGTTCTCAGCCCAGCAGCATTGGTGCGTCCTACATCCCTGGTCTCCCCTTCACCGTTGCTCCTACGATGGCCCCTTCCCCTGCGCTGGCAGTTGCCTCGCCGCCGCCAGTGTTGGTGCACAATATTGAGTCACTGCGGGTAGCGGCCATTGGCACCCCATTCCCCACTGCTCACTTTGTTCCCTTACCCTCCTTCCCAGGAGCGCAGAGGTGTGCGAGCCCTGATGCTGTTACTATAGACTTGGAGGACTATGGCAGCCATGTTGGAGTGGATCTGCGATGCCTAATGAGTCCTTCGCTCTCGCGAGAAGAGCTGTCGTATTACCTGCTACTGCTACCTACATTGGAGGATGCCGGTGGAGGGTTCCCTATCCTTGGCGGCATCCTCCTCCTCTAGTACGCTTCCCCAACAGACATGACTTAGTGGAGTCCCTCTTCATGTGGGAAGATGAGTCCAGAGTTGTGGTATCCTTAAGAAACCCGCATCTATAAAAGAGGGTTCAGCAGATGAGAGCCACTTGCGATTCTTTCTTCCTCTCTCCTTCCCTCTATCTCCACAGAGCCTTCTCTCTTGGTCTCTCTCTCCTTGGGATACCACCTCCGCGACTAGGGGCGGACCCAAGAATTTTTTTAAGGGGACCAGCATAAATACAAAGTACAAAATGCTTCATGTACAATGTTAAAAACTTGAACACATACAAATCAACGTATTCAAAAGTTAATATGCATAAATCTATATATAAATAATAAAATAGTAATTAAATATAAATATTTTATTTAAAATTTATTTAATACTATTAACTTGTAACCATGACGATGAAATTATAATAATTTATATCCAATGAAAATAAGGAAAGGTACCTTCTTAGGTCTCAAACAAATCATGTAATTAAGTTCTTTTGTTGTAAACTAGAAGTACAATCGAATATGATAAAAAAGGACTTGCAATCTCAAAAACACCAAATTACATCAATCCAAGACTTTAGTAAGTAGTTTGAAGGCCAAAGATTTCGGAACGGGCAGATATTCATATAGTATACATGTGGTTTGATTCTTGGGGATGGTGTACATAAATTACCAAATATTTATATAATGTGTTATAATATCCTTTATTTTAGATATGTCATAATATTCTTTATTTGTTGATTAGTGTTATTTCATCAATGATCGTGTCTTTTTACTAGTCACACCATGTAATCTACAATCAAGTATGAATACTAACTATCAACTACAAAAGAATAAATATGATATTATATGACGAAGTAAGAATTAAATTAAAAAGGGTACAATATTAGATCAAGCTTCTCGACATCAAGTTTAGTCTTCCAAATATTTTGTTATCACTGAGAATTAATTAAATACACCTTTTGAAAAATACACGTGCAAAGGGCATCCTACTAACTATTAATTAATTAAGAGAGACACCGTCAGTGGGAGAGAGAAAGAAAACGACAAATTGGGAGGAAGAAAACTCCTCTAAAGCGAGAGAGAGAGAGAGAGAGAGAGTACAGACCGTGGGTTTTGATGGTCCGGTGGTACAAGGGGGCGACGCGGGGGGCGATGTCGTTGGAGGAGGAGGACATGGGCTTCAGCTTGGCCTCCTTCACCAGCCTCGCGTTCTCCCTGAGGTCGCCGAAGAGCAGCCTGTAAGGGTTCCCCCGGATGCCCTGTTCCCGGAGGGCCCTCTCCAGCCTTCTGGGCGTCCACCACAACCAGTTCACCGCCCTGACCACCTCCACAATCACCCATCCCACCAGCAACAGCAGCCCCACCCCCCATCCCCATCCCACCCTCTCAAGGTAGACGCCAACAAGTGAGCTGCGGCCCACCATGCCTCCTTCAGCTCTCCACTCTGCCTCTACTGAGGGAAGCAGCAGCACAGAAGAGGCGCTGGGTTATCTTTGCTATGATTGATGTGTTTCAGGGGCATCACACGTTTTATAGTGAAATGGGAGGAAGGAGGGCAAGAGAGACCACTGAACTCATCGGCTTATCTGTGTTGGGTCTACTGGCCGAACTGTTTACATAAATCACTATCATCAGTCGATTATTTTTTCTTCACTCTCATTTTTTTTTAAAAAATAAAATAATATAATTATTATCGTTCACTATTACCATCTCTGTCATTCATTTACCTCTCACGAATTTTATATATAGTTTGTAGAGACCCTAAAACATATATTATATTTTATAGCATCTTTAGTGTCCTAAATAGATGGATGAAGAGGGAGATTAAAAAAAATGAGACAAGTGACCTGATTCCACCGTAGAGAGATAGGATTGAGATCTCTTCTCTATTCTTTACGTTATTCATATTGTATTTAATTTTATTAGTCTATTTATTATAAAAATAAAAAAAAATATTTTTTTTTAAATTTGAAGTACGGATAATGTGAAGTAACGTGTACCTTCAAATTCCTTTCTTCGTAAGCAATGACGAAATGTGGTTTTGCCATTTTCCCATCGTCCTCTTATCCTTGGGTTCGGTGCTGCAGCTGGAGCTCTGTTCTCACTTGAGTGGAGTCTAAATTTCGGTCCTTGTCGAAAAGAAAAAGATTGTGAAGAAGGACCTTGGGCCAGCAAAAGAGTGATCGTCTAGGCTGCCCAATCATTGTTTCCTTAAAACTCTAGACAATCTTTGAATATTCCTTAAAAGATCTTTCTAGAGGAATTTTTGTTATTGAAGGCTAAGAGGCCTTTTAGGGACTTTTTAAATAATTGTAGGGGTTACTAACAAATATAAAGATTGTAAGAATTTATAAGGAATATTAAAAGATTATAGAGACGGAAAAAATAACTACACCATTTTAATTATCTAAGATGCAAGGAGGGTCCTAATTTAGTGTTGGGGTTATTTGATGTGTCGTCTAGTACACTTCCCCAATAGATCTCCGGGACGCATCTTGGATATATGTGGATACTTGATGATACTATTTTAACTTGTTATCCAAAAGCCATGAGTCATCCGATTTAACGAAACATGTCTAGGAAGTAGTTAGAAAAAAGCAGATTGACATGGATGACGTTGGAAAAATTAGCTTGTATCATACATGTAATGTTTTGACTCATTGTCCGGACGGTTATGTGTTTTGGAAGGTTTTTCTAACTTTCGTCGCGACCTGACCTAGACGTCTCTCCTATCAGATTATTTAGAAATTCACTTTTTTTGTTTTTTTGTTTATCTAGAGAAGTATAGGTCGGTTTTATATTTTATTGGATTATGAGAGCTTGAGATTAACCCTTAGAGAATCCGGGACTTCGAATCAGGCGAAGATTCGAGTATATGACCTTTCTTTACTGACCTCGGTCAGTGTTAATTACGTCGAGCAACCGCTCGACAACCCTTGATTAACTGTCCGTATGATGCCCTTTTAACATGCGACACTACTACTACAGGTAGCACATGCATATGAAGATGTATTTTAGGTTAAGCCCTTGGCCTCACCCAGGTTTGAGATAAATTTTATATGATTTTTGGATTGATTCCAAGGTGTTCGGATTGATTCCAGGTTATCTCGATTAATTCCAAGTATTTTAAACCCACAAGGGTATTTTTGTAATTATACAATTTAGGAATTATAGGGGTATTATGGCTATATTAGTGTATGGAAACAAGTTTTAATGGTCTCAAAACCTTATGAGATTCATAGGGTTATTTTTAAGTGTATAAGGGTATTTTGGTAATTTTGCCTTAAATCGGATTTATTGGACTTAGGATATACTTTTACATCCTTTATGAGGTATTTTGGTCATAGAATAGATTCTGGTATTTTTAAGAATTTTCTGTGAATTTTACAGATTTTTACTATGTATGAGGGTATTTTCATAATTTTATTAAGTTCTATGTGTATTTTAATTATTTCGAGAATTTTATATTCTTTCAGATTTGGTTCTCTGTTTTTACTGATTTTTTACTGATTTTTATTGATTTATTTATTAGTTTTATTGATTTTATTAATTTATTATATACGTGGAGGGTATTTAAGTCATATTTGGTTTAATATAATTTTTAAATTATGTTTCTGATTTTTACTGATTTTTGCAGGTATTTCGTGTTATTTTTTATTTACTTTATCAATTTTAAATAATTTTCATGAGTTTTATTAATTAATTAATTATGAGGGGTATATAGGTCATTTTTAATTTGGGGTATGTTTTTTATTGTTATTTATTTCTGAATCCAAGCTTATTTATATGTAGGAGTGAGGCCAAGGTTAGGTTATGGGTGTACATAAAATTTTAAGTTTATGAAATTAAGTATATACATATATTAATTTTTAAAGCATGATATTATTTACTTAATTTAATGACACACAAACACACAATTTGACATGAAAATGTCGATTTTATTTCGACAAGGCTCCGCCTTATAAGAAGGCATTTATAAGAATTATTCGGCAGAGCTTCCCCTTAGGATTGAACCTTAGGAAGAAAAACTCCCCGGAATGGAAAAGACCCTCCAAAAACGCAGCAAACTCGGGTTAAAAAACCCGAATTTGGTCTTAAATGCAGTAGGACTTCCTCTTTGAAAGTGTGGATATGGTGTGTATCCTTGTGTGGGTGTCCTCCTTTTTTGATTTGGGGGCCAAGGGGCCCTATTTATAGGCCCCAATTTGGACCCGGTGGGCGGTGCCACCGTTCACATTCTCTCCCCTTCTCTCTTTTTTTATTTTTTGTGGGTGTCCTCCTTTTTTGATTTGGGGGCCAAGCCCCAATTTGGACCCGGTGGGGGGTGCCACCAGATGGGCCGCGGTGGGAGGTGCTACCGTTCACATTCTCTCTTTTTTTATTTTTTTTATTCCAATGGGTAAGAGAAGGGAGTGAGAGAGAGCATTGAGAGGAGAGAGGGGGGGGGGGGGGGGGGGGGGGGGGGGTGGACACCCCCACCGGTTCCAGTCGGTGGGGGTGGCCACCGGCCTTGGACCCCCCACCGGTTTTGGAAAACCAGTGGGGGGTGTTCCCCTCCCCCTCATCCTTTGCTTTTTTTGATCTTTTGGCTCTTAATGAGCCTTTGCTCATATTTTTGGGTTTTGGCCAAGTGTGAAAGAGGTTTTGCCCATTAATTTCAGACTTTGGCCAAGTGTGAAAAGGGTTTAGGATAGGGATTTTAATGAAGGCTTTGCATGGAGTTCTTAACCAATGTGAATGGGGTTAAAAACTTCATTAATTCTCCTTTTTCTTTAATTTAATCCCCCCCCCCCACCGGTTCCCTCTCTCTCTCCTCCCCCCTCTTGGCCTATTTAAATAAAGGGGCATGGGAGAGAGAGGTCCACTTTCCTCTTTAGGAAATTTTTTCCATTGGATTTTCAGATTTTCCCCTTCTCTGGCCTGCAGATTTAGTGCCCCTTGGGGACTGGTTTTTGGCCCATTTGAGCTCCCTATTGGGCCTTCTTATTGGGCCACCTATCTCCCTTGCTATTGGGCCTATCTCCCTTGCTATTGGGCCTTTATTTGGGACCATTTTGGATAGGTTTGGAGACCATTTTGACCCTATTCCGGGACTGGTTTGGGCCCATTCCGAGACTGATTTAGGCCCTCATTTCGCAGCATTTGGCTCATCCTTGTTTAGGCCTCACCGTCAAGAGTTATCAAGGAGACTTAGGAGTTGATTTCGGAAGCATACAAGGGTGACTTGGGGCTGTTTTAGGCCTTCGTAAGAACCTTGATCAAGGCTTTTTTGGCCTAGGTATGGTTCTTCCCCCATTACCTTTTATGTAATTTTATGTTTTCCCTATGTACATGAGAGGGTCTCCATTTGATATTATCCCTCGTATCATAGGCATATATACATTTCTTGTTTTGCATAACATAGTCCCATGTGAACATGTTGTTATGCATATATATATATATTTTTTCATATAGTGAGCTCACACTAATGTGAGTATATGCCATGTAGTATTTTCTATATAATCATGTGCATATGCATGCTCAAATGGCATCATCTTGTATGAAAAATTTTCGGGTTCAACAAATGTCCCCACGGGATGCGCGCCAGAGACGAAGTCAAAGGCGGGTGTCCCGTGCATCATTTCACATATATGCACATGTTTATGTCTATGTGTATGTTTTTGTAGATCCCGAGGGACTATCTTCATGCCATATATGTATTGACGCCGCCTTGCTAATCTCCCCCATCCTGCTCAATATGGTTTGAGCATGTGTGGATTTTTTTAGAAAGATAGCAATGCTGCCCCACATTCTTTGTGCAATCAATTGCACAATTTGACATGCATATTTGCTCCTATGGAGCTTGTGGGTTTGGACACCCTTTATTTTTTTGGTACTTGAATATTCCCACGTCGCTCCAGGAAACCTTGTCTTCATGACTTTGCGGCTTTCTGGGAGCGTTTGGAGTTATTCGATTTCCTTTATATCTGGATCCTCTTGGCCTTCGTGACTTGGAGGGTCCTATAAGATTGATGCCATCCGAATTGTTCGACACATTGCTCGGTCCCGGGTATTCTCTTGGCCTTTGCGACTTGGAGATTAGTTGGGAACATAGAGCGGGTCACTCAATTCTAATAGCGTCATTCCTATTCAAGGGGCGTTAGTACCTTATTTCGGCATTTTCGAGAGTTCGATGTGAGGCATTCCGGATTGGCCAAGTGTCCGCCACTAAGGCAATATGTACATATATAAGGGTATGATATAGATATTGTGCCAGTATTAGCACTTCAATTTTATTTAGGCATTTCCAGGAGCTCCATGTGAGACATTCTGGGTTGGCCATGTTTTCAACATTTATAGGCGATATCCAAGTATTTTTACATCATCCTGACTTTCTGTCGGGATTTAGCTATATTGTTTGCTTTGTGCATCATTTTGATATATGTTTCTTTGGTCCCTTCGCAGGTTGATAATCTTGCTTTGCATCATTATGGCCGCTCTTGACGATATTCCCGTCGAGAGATTTCAGGAGGAGGTTGCTGCATACCCGGACGCGGGGTTCCGCTGGGTGGCTCAGCCACATTTGCGGATCACTATTGAGGATGTTGTCCCCATCTGCCGGGAGAGCATTTATAGAGATGGAGAGTTCTTTTATTTCTTGCGAGGCGAGACAGCCCGGCACCTTCCTTCAGATGCCTCCGTATATGAGCTGCTCCAATCATATATTCATGTTGAAGATGGGGTCGAAAGACCATTATCTCCTTTGGAGCGTCGCGATCTGGAGCGTGCCATCTTACTAGATCGTGACAATATGAAGGGACTTCTCCCTTTCTCGTATCCGGCTTTCCCTTTTTCCGTTGATCGGTTGTGGGAATTTCCTACTCCTGAGCAGGTAGGGCCCATCCGGGCTATTCTTCGGGTCCATGACATCAGTAGGACCTATCAGCCAGCTATGTGGACGCGAGCAGGGAGTCGTCCTTATGAGGCTACACGGCACCCGCGAGGGTTATTTTTGACTGAGGCAGAAGAAGGCTCCATTCATGATTCTTCTGACTTCAACATATTGCTATCAGACATATGTCGGGGCGTTCGCCTTGCTTGGGATGTTCGTCTTTAAATCAGAAGCTCACATGTTTTCCGCCTGTGGGCTACGGAATGGCTCCTACATATTCTGAAGAATTATCGGCCAATTCTTGACAGGGTCGGTATTTATGAGACCGTTGCAGCGGCCCAATATGACTATCCTTGCCATCATGGCTTCATCTAGGCAATTGTTGAACGCTATATTCGCGATACCAACACTATCGCAACTTCAGAGGGCGAGACTGCCATTGATCTTTGGTCCCTGCATCGGATTTCAGGTTTGCCGATTGTAGGAGATCCCTATGAAGAAGGAGTATTAGATGAATTCCACCGCAGCACCACTGACGGCGCGGGGAATGATCGTTCCAAATTGTGTGTCGTTAAACACTCATAACAACGTTCAATCTAAATTTATTCGGCTCATGTAAATTAGATTTTGAAAATTAATAATGGTGAGTCCGAGTCGATCCACAGGGAGTTAAATTTTTAATTTTTGAAAATTTTGGAATTTAGTTAATCTAAAAAATAATAATTTATAACTTGAATTAATTAATTAACTACTTAATGAAATTAATCTAAATTTACAAATCTAACTATCCTAATTTTAAAAGAACAAATACAACCACGTTCAAAATTGAGAAGAGAGAGATTAACAAAAGATTGCAAAAATAATATAACTTCTAGGTTGAACTAACCAAGTTTTATGCAACAAGAAATAATAAACAATAACAACTTAGCTTAATTAAACTAAAATAAAGCAAAAGAAGTAAAAAATAAAATAAATAAAAGATGATAATAATAGGGTAAGTTTAAGCAGTGGTCCTGGTGGGACTTTGAAATAGAGCTGGCGGCTTCAAGCGCAGCAGGGGAAGTGGTGCGGCAGCTGGAGAGGCTTGATGCAGCTGGACGTGGAGGCATGCATGCGTGGGCTTCACCGGAGCGCGTGGAGGACTTGTGCTCGCTGGCTGGGCGCTTGCAGGAGCTGGAGAGAAGGTGCGTGGACGTGCATGGAGGGTAGGAGGAGGCTTGCAGGGCGTGCACTTGCTGGAGGTGCTTCAGGCCGGCGGTGCGGTACTTGCATGCACGTCTGTGCGTTGTTGGCTCACGCAAGCCTGCATGCCTGCACGTGGAGCGGGTGGAGGCGCGCTGGGGCGTTGGCTCGCGCAGGTGCGGCGAGTGTTGCCACGTGGAGGGCGTGCTGGAGGGCTGTGATCGCCGGGTGCTGGAGGTCGGCGAGGTGTGGGCGTGGAGGAGAGAAAGAGACGGCGAGGGAGAGAACCGGAGGAGGGTAGAACAGAGAGGGAGACAGAAACAGAGAGAAAGAGTAAAGGGGAGAGAGGGAGACTGCAAGAGAGAAAAGGAATAAGGGAGAGGAAGAAGGAGATTGCGGCTGGGAGGAAGAGAGGGATGGCAAGGAGAGGCTGCGGGAAACTGGGGAAGGAGAAGGACTGTGGAAAACCGAGAGAGGGAGAAGGAGCTGTGCGTGGAAGAAAGGGATGGGTGTTGGGAAACTGGAGAAGGAGAAGGAACCGGCTGCGGGAAGGGAAACCGAAAGAGAGAAGGAGGAAATACGATGGCTGGGAAACTGGAGAAGGACAAGGACAAGGAATAGGTGGGTTTCGGGTACGTGAGGGCTCTTTTAAAGAGAAGGGAAGGAAGGTTTTTTTTTAAAAAAAAGAAAGTGGGCTTTAGGAAGGCGGCTGGCCCTTCTTGGGTTCTTCTTGGCCATGGAATTAGGGCAACACTAGGGCCTCAAATGACGTTTTTACCCCTGCTTTAATCTTTTGGACAAAATAAAGTCGAATTTATTGAAATTCGAACACTAGACCTCCCCCAAATTTCCAGAAACTCCACCAACTGCACTGCGTCATCAGCATGTCCTGTTCACATAAAATAAATATAAATTAGCATATTATCATTAAAAAAAAATCATTATATTTATTTATTTCGTCTCAGTTTTGTTGAAAAACCGTAAATGAGCTATACTCCATTAATCACATGAAATGACGATGTTTTTAAGTTAGAATTTGACGAAATTGGTACCGTTGGACTTGGTACGCAATTATCTATCATTTCATACTATTTTACAGATAAATCTATCACAAACAATTTAAGTGGTAGCCGCTTGGTTAAGCTAAAGTTTTCATATCCCACAATATTTTGATTCACGACAGGTGATTGTGCATGAAAATTGGCACGCTTAGAACTCATTTCCGACCTTTCTGGTATATTCTTGTCTTTACTACCATTTAGATAAGACTACCTGGGGAGGAGAAGAGAATAAAAGATTTCTCGATCAGTCAGCGAGGACCGTTTTTTCAGTTTCCGGCCCAACTCAGCACTTTTCACGACTTGGTCATATTTCTGGTACGATGGACTTTTTAGCGTGGCTTTTTTCATTTCATTGTACTTTTGCTTTTGAGAGTGCGTACTTTTTGTCACTCTCTTTGAATTGCCTGAGGGAAGGTGCGTACTTTTTGCCACCTACCTTCCTTTAGCTCTTTTAACGCCTTCTATTTTTTTACAGCTGTCCATTTTAAATGACCGCCTCTTTTAAACTGCTGAGTGGGACAGTCCCCTATTACGAATCCTACACATTCCTTTTGTTCAACCTAAAAAGAAAAATTAGAATAAGTAGTCTTATCTTTAAGGTTAATTCCAGCAATTCTATACTTTTAAGATCTTTCATTTATTCTAAGTTGCCGTGTGTGTGTGAAAATTATCCTGCCGTGGATTTTTGTGAAGTAGGATATTCAAACTTTGAAGGTTCTTTAACCAATGTGACCAACAGAAAACTGATTTGTTTAAGATTTACTTAATGAAACATGATTTTCATGCAATTTTCATAGAATGTGAAACGAAGTTTTTGAAAGAAGTTTGTGAAAGAGATTTTAAAATTTTGATCAGTTTTCTTCAAAAGATCTTCAATAAATGCACATCAAATTGATTGTCCCACCCCCCAACTTGATTGACATTGTCCTCAATGGCATAAAAGATATGAAAAACATGTCAGCCAGAAGAGAATTGTGAAGGAGAGAAACAACCTGTGATGAAGAAGATGCGACATACCCAAGGCAACTACTGCTTAGGGACCTAAAAGGAAAAGAAATACAAAAACTGAAGTAAAATATTGGGTTGCCTCCCAACAAGCGCTAAGTTTATCGTCTTCAGCCAGACGGAAGTTCAGTTAATGTGGATCACTCAGTTCTATAAATTCAGGTGGCTCATTTTGAAGATTTTCAATAAATGGTTTCAACCGTTGACCATTAACGGTGAAAGTGTTCCCACTTTTGGGATTCAGAATTTTAACAGCTCCATGATCGAAGGCTTTAACGACCACGAAGGGTCCATCCCATCTGGATTTCAGTTTTCCTGGAAATAAGCGGAGCCTAGAGTTAAATAGTCAAATTTTCTGATTTGGAAGAAAGGATTTTCTCACAATATGTTTATCATGGAAAGCTTTATTTTTGGCTTTATAAATCTTTGAATTTTCATAGGCCTCGTTGCGCAACTCTTCTAGCTCACTCAATTGTAAGGTTCAGTTGGCACCAGCTTGGGCTAGGTTTAGATTGACTTGTTTAATGGCCCAATAAGTCCTATGTTCTAATTCCACCGGAAGGTGGCACGCTTTTCCAAAAATCAGGCGATAAGGAGACATGCCAATAGGAGTTTTGTAAGCGGTCCGATAGGCCCATAAGACATCATCCAATCTTTCAGACCAGTCTTTTCTATCGGACCTAACGGACTTTTGCAGAATATTCTTAATCTCTCTATTGGAAACTTCTACTTGGCCACTAGTTTGGAGATGATAAGGGGTAGCTACTTTGTGATTAATCCCATATTTCTTAAGCAAAGCTCGAAACTGGTAATTCGTAAAATGCGTTCCCCCATCACTTATGATAGCTTTAGGCCACCCGAACCGAGAAAAGATATTCTTTTGAACGAATTTAATGACCACTTTATGATCATTGGTTCGAGTGGCTACTGCTTCAATCCACTTAGAGACATAATCCACCGTTACCAGAATATATATATGTCCAAAAGAGGGTGGAAAAGGTCCCATAAAGTCAATTCCCCAAACATCAAAAACTTCAACCACTAAGATTGGGTTGAGTGGCATCATATCCCTTTTCGCCATATTTCCTACAACCTAACATTGGAGGCAAGTTTTGCTAAATTCATGGGCATCTTTGAAAAGTGTGGGCCAGTAAAAACCACTTTGCAGGACCTTGCTGCAGTTTTCTTTCCTGAGAAATGGCCCCCACAAGCCAGATTATGGCAGAAGTTGAGAACACTCTGTTGTTCTTCTTCAGGAACACATCGCCTAATGATTTGATCAGGACAGAATTTGAATAATTCAAGATCCTCCCAGAAATAATACTTTTCCTGGGAAAAGAATTTGTCTTTCTCACTTTTAATCCATCCTTCCGGAAGCTGATTAGTCACCTTGTAATTGACAATATGAGCATACCAAGGGGCAACAGTGTGAGAAATGGCTAGAAGATGCTCATCAGGAAAGGAATCAGTGATTGGTGTACTTTCGGCGATCAGAATTCGGGATAGATGGTCAGCTACCACATTCTCAGAACCCTTCTTATCCCGAATTTCCAAATCAAATTCCTGAAGGAGTAAGATCCATCTAATAAGTATAGGCTTTGCATCCTTCTTGGTCAAAAGGTATTTCAGAGCTGAGTGATCAGAATAGATTATGACTTGCCCCTAAAAGATAAGATCTGAATTTTTCTAGGGCAAAAACCACAGCTAATAATTCCTTTTCGATGGTGGTATAATTCATTTG
Source organism: Zantedeschia hybrid cultivar (assembly GCA_030544215.1). Classification (NCBI taxonomy): domain Eukaryota; kingdom Viridiplantae; phylum Streptophyta; class Magnoliopsida; order Alismatales; family Araceae; genus Zantedeschia; species Zantedeschia hybrid cultivar. Next base: position 13,386,108 of record JARZZO010000015.1, read on the forward strand.
AGCATCTGCAAGGGTGCGACTTGCATAATATATCACCACGGGACACTTGTTGATTCTTTGTCCTAAAATCGCACCGATAGCATAATCAGAGGCATCGCACATGATTTCGAAGGGCAAAGACCAATTTCGAAGGTCAAAGATTCCTTCAGAGAATTGAATGCCTTGATGCAAGATTCATCCATTTGGAAAGGAACATCCTTAGCTAGGAGAAAAGTTAGAGGCCGGGCAATTTGAGAGAAATTGTGGATAAACCGGCGATAGAAACCGGTATGGCCAAGGAATGAACGGATATGTTTGACCGTGGTAGGAGGAGGAAGATCGGATATGAGATCGATCTTAGCTTTATCTACCTCTATCCCCCTTTCAGACACAATGTGGCCTAGAACAATGCCCTCTCGAACCATAAAATGGCTCTTTTCCCAGCTAAGTATCAGATTGGTGTCAATGCATCTGGCTAGCACCTGTTTAAGATTTTCTAAATAATTTTCAAAAGAATCCCCGAAGATTGAGAAATCATCCATAAAAACTTCGATGAATTCTCCCACCATATCGGAGAATATAGCCATCATACACCGTTGAAATGTGGCTGGTGCGTTGCATAATCCAAATGGCATCCTCCTAAAAGCAAACGTGCCATAAGGGAAGGTAAAGGTGGTCTTTTCTTGATCTTCCGGGTAAATAGCCACTTGATTGTACCCGGAGTACCCATCTAAGAAGCAAAAGTACTTCTGGCCCGATAACTTTTCCAGAATCTGATCCATGAATGGGAGTGGAAAGTGATCCTTTTTAGTCATGAGATTCAGCTTCCGGTAATCGATGCACACTCTCCATCCCGTGGTGAGCCTAGTGGGTACCTCTTCTCCATGATCGTTCTTGATAACCGTTAATCCAGATTTCTTGGGTACTACTTGGGTTGGGCTGACCCATTTACTGTCTGATATTGGGTAAATGATACCCGCATCCAGCCATTTCACAACTTCCTGTAGACACGCTAATTTTGACGTCATTTCGAGTAAATTTCATATCATACAATAATGCCTCATAATGGTCTGATAATTAATCATTGATTAATTTTTATTAATCTTTTTAAGTGTCGGGTTTAACAGATGTGTTTAAGTTAATCAATTGAATTGGTTTTAATTCAATTTTGAGTTAAAATATGAGGAATTCTAAAAGACGTCGACCCAAGTGGACGCCATTTAGAGTTTATTATTATTTTAGCGATTAAATTTGAATTTTAATTAATTAATTAATTAACTAAAAGGCGTCTGGGAATGTCGACGCGTTTTAGGTTTCCTAGGCTATTTCTACTTCTCTTCCGGATGTTTATCCTTATCTTAATTAGTCTAAAAGACGTCTACATAAGTGGACGTGTTTTACCTAATAAAGATAAAGATAAGTTTTCCCGGATATTTATCCTTATCTTAATTAATCTGAAAGGCGTCAGCAAAGGTGGACGCGTTTTAGATAATTACAGATAAAGATGAATTAACCAGTATTTATCTGTCGGTTAAGATGGATAAATTCGGGAGTTTTCAAATGTTAATCGCGAACGCAATGAATGCCTATAAATATCCTGCATGTTGAAGAGTTAAAAAAAGAAAAAAGAGAGAACAGAATTGAATTGAGTTGAGCCATAGCGTTATAGTGAGTTGAAGATCGAAGCAACGTCGTAACGCCGGAGCGCTGCCATTTCCAGAAGTCAGCGTCCCTTTCAAGATCTTCATCCTTTCAAAGCTTCAACCGATTGGGCATAAGTTTTTCATTACTGCATTCATTTCATTAGTTTCATTTTTCATTCACTTCATGCAAACACACACCACAGCATAATTTTTCAAAAACCTACTTGATTTAAGGGGTTTCAAAGCCATTAAAAAAGTGAGTTTGCTGTTTTAAATATGCTTAAAATCATGATTAGTTCAGATACTACTTCTACTTAAATTCTCATCATAGTTCTTCATTTTTCTTTTTCTGTCTCTGCTGCACTCAACAACAACAACAAGAGATCAAAAAGGGGAAATCAAGCACAACTTCTGGACGATCCTCAACCTCAAACTCAACAGCAAGAACAAAAGAGCAAAGAAAAGGCTCTCTTTCTTCAGCCGGCTGAGGAAGGGGAACCAAGGACTTAATCTTCCGCGTTTTGAAAGGTAGGCGATCATATTCTCTTTTGAAACTTTTAAGTTAAAAGTTTCTGGCGATCACTGCACTTTAGTTGCTGTTTTTAATAGGTTAGTTTACACCTAAACAACATAGATATTTCATGTTAATCACACGGTCATTCTAAGCACCTTCAGCTTTTTTGGCGATCACGGTGGGACTTGGTCTCGCCATCTTTTAGTTTCTTTTTGTTCTTGCTATCATCATATTGGGCACCCACGGTGCACCATTGGTGTCTCTGGACACGTCCTCACCAATTGGTGAGTGTTTAGTTTAATTGATTTCCCTCGTGCACCACGTGCACACCCCAGTGGCAAGATCTTGCCCCCCCCTTGATTAACTCAAAAGGCTGTTTTTGTGATAAAAATGATGTGTGATTGATTGTTTTTCTAGTTGTTAGTTAGTAAACCATCCTGTCTAAAATCTGGAACTAAAAAAATTGCATGAGTCGATTGTTTACTGCTTTTTACCTTGTTTGAGGGGGATTCAACCCAGAAAATCCTCCTGGAAAACTGTTTCTGCGAACTGAAAAGCGTCCAGTATAGCTGACGCGTTTCAAAACCGCGTCAACCTACCTAGACGCCTTTCAGGCTTCACAGCTTCTCTGCTGTCTGCATCTGCTTCTGCGAAAAATTAAGTTCTGTTTTGAATAGCGTCGACTACCATCGACGCGATTCAGACAGTTTCTTAATTTTTTTCCAGTTTCCAGATTTTTGTGTTTTGAGTGCTAGCTACCCATTACTTACTAAGCATTAGAGGCCGTCCAGGCCACAGGACATACGCATTGAGGCTAATCCCTCCTCTTCTTAGGAACACATTACTCGACGTCAGCAACTCTCTCTGATTGGGTTGGTCCCTTGATCAGACTAGAGAAGTTGACGTTGAGACCTCCATAAGTCCCCAAAATCAAGGTATTCCTCCTTGATCATCGGGCTGGTTGTACCAATTGAAGTCCCGGTTAGATTCTGAAAGCGTTGTGAGAGAAAGCCCTACAGAATAACGGTGGAAATCGAACTGAAACTAGGATCCTTTCCCTGAGCGAAATTGTGGTTTAATCCAATTCAAATAACTCAATAAGGAATCCTAAAATCACGTTAAGCATCCACTTGTTTGATTAATCTCTGTACAACTTGTTTGATTAAATCTTTGAAAAGGGAATCTAACATCATGTTGCTACGATCAGGTAGGGACTTGAGTGTGGCTCCAGACGCCATGGTTAATTACGAGGGAGATGCTAATGCCCCTCGGGATTCTGAGTACAACTATGAGAGTGGGAGAGATGCTGATGCCTCCCGTAGTTCTATCCCCATTCCGTATCGTCTAGATGGGAATGTTCGGACACCTCTTTTGCCTCCACGTGATCAATATCCTGATCCTCTTCCGCATGAATATGCGATCCCTAATCCTGATCTCGAGGGGGACATGAATCAGAATGATCCCTCATCCTCTGATCCTACGGATCTCATCAATGCTCTGGGAGTTCTTGCCTCCCGACTGGACCCTCAGCAGTTCGAGGCGATCCAATCTATTTTGAAGGGGAAGGCACCTATGCAGCCTGCCGAGCCGAACCCTGTGGCTCCCCCTGCTGTTCCTCAGCAACCATCTTTTCCTCCTCCTCATATCCATCAGGCCGTGGAGGGCCTTCATATTACTTCTCGGCCAGCTGGGCCGCAGCTTTCATCATCTAGGCAACCGGCTAGACCGCAAACGCCTACTTATCAAAATGCCCTCGGGCATGGCGGAAGCGCTGCCGGACCTCCCCTCTATTGTCCACCCTGCCCAACGTACTCTAGGCAGCAGGCCTACCAAGTACCTCCTCCTCCTCCTCCTCCTCAAGCAGATCTGACCACACAAACGCTGCTGGCCAAAATGGAGCGTATGGATGAGCAATTTAATAACCTCCAGAAAATGATGGGGGTCAAAGCTGTGCCAGAAATCAGTCTACCGAGTCTGCCAGTATTCCATCTGCCACCCTCTGAAATGCCAGTGTACCGAAAGTACAACGGTACTGGTAACCCCTTCACACATCTGAAGGAGTTCATGTATGAATCCTCTTTCTGGCAGAATGATAAGAGGTCGTTGGCCTTCTTGTTCAGGAGATCTCTAGAGGGACCAGCCCTCGAGTGGTTCTTTTCCCTGGAACCCTCAGAAGTAGAAGATTACGGTATCGTTTCACGCAAATTCATTCAACGATACCAGGACAGAGTTGCACCCTCCTTGTCTATCACGGACCTCATTGCAGAAAAGATGAAACCTGATGAGGAGTTTGTCAGTTTTGCTGACAGGTGGCGGGGTCTGGCTGAAAAGGTGAAGGATCACTTGTCCGAATCTGAACAAGTGAAAATGTTAATTTCTAATGCCACCCCCCAGTTCAAGCTCGTCCTCTCCTTGAACAATTTGACTAACATGGCAGAGCTCTATGAAAGAGCACGGTACTGCCAGAATGCCTTCAAGGACGCTACATTCTCTAGCGTCTTTGATCCTCATAGACCTAGCAGGCCTCCGCCTCGGAAGCCTGCAGTGCCGAACTCTCCCAGCACAGGTCCGACTACTGAGGGCACGCTCTCTCATGAGCAAGTGAGCACCATGAACAATAACTCGCCCCAGTTCGTGAGGAGTCAGCAGCAGTACCAGAGGCCACAGCAGCAAGGGTACAGACAGCAGCAGAACTCCCAGTACCAACAGCAGTATCAACGGCCCCAGCAGCCGAATCAGAATCAGAACCAGCAACAGCTACCGCAACAGCCGCAACGGCAACAGCAGTACCAGCAACCCCAGCAGCAGCAGTATCAGCAGCAACAACAGCCACAGTACCAGCCACGCGCACCGCCGGCGTACCACAATGTCCCTCCTCCTGGTGACTACAACCAGCAGAGGAGACCTCCAGGCCCGAAGAGGGCAGAATATCCGGCACTCCCAGAATCCTTGGCCGATATCTTCAGTGCTTTAATGGCAGCTAACGCCTTAGTTTTGCCAAGGGAAAAGGCCGTCTGGCCTCAAAATGCCGATACGTCTAGGTATTGCTACTTCCATAGGCAACCTGGGCATACCATTGACACCTGCTTCCAATTCAGAGATTACATTCATGATCTCAACGAGCAGGGCGGCATAGACTGGGAGGAAATGAAGAAATACATAACAGCCCTGAAGGCGAGGAGACCGCAACAACAGCAACAGCAGCAGCAAGCAAGACCACCAGCACAAGCAGCAGCACCACCCAACATGGGCATAGTGCAGAATCCACTCCCGGAGCACCAGAACCAGAACTAGGTTGCTCCCATTCTAACGAACAGCCAGTCTGAGGCTGGTCGTGGGCAACAATGGAGGATAGAGGACTCTTCCTCTCTCTACTCAACGGGTCACGTTCAAAGTACCGCAGAGCGATTACCACGCCGCACCATCCACATACCCAGACCACAACCCGTCACCATCACCCCTCTACCCACACCCACATATCACTCGCCCTCACCCAATAACCCACTACCACTACCCACCTTCCTTAGACCCATTGCGCCCCGCACTCCTGCGCCTCCATCATATACCCCACCGCAAACCAATAACGCACCCCTTTTACCATCTAGGCCACTATTACGCGTACAATTTCCTACTTCACCCATTACCACTACCACCTACCCAGATATGCCCCAACCATCCAAACCATTACTACGCGTACCATTCCCCACTTCGCCAACCACTTACCCATCTACCATCCAACCATCTAGGCCTTTAATCCGCACCGCGCCATCACCACCTAACCCAACGCCACCACCTACGCATCAACCCTCCGCACCACTTACGCCACCCGACTCTGCGGTACTCAAGGTGTCACCCGGATCCTCCACGGTCGAAGAACATGCGCTCCGGAGTGGAAGGATTTTCAACAAGGTCTTTCCTCAGTCCACAGTCAGAGACGGTCCATCACAGCCGACTGAGGAAGCCCATAATGAAGAGAGTGCACCAGGCACTCAATATGACTTGTTGAAACATCTGGACAGAACACCGGCACGGATCACTGTACTGGAATTGATTCACCAAGAAGCTTTAATGGAATACCTACAGAAGGTGATGGTCAATGAAGACGTGCCGGTAGAGAAAATTGCAGCACTACTAGTTCCTCAGGGGGATCAGCCCTCAATTACATTTCACACATCGGAACTAGCACCGCCAGCTGCTAGAAGCATGGCTCTGAGCATCACGGTCAATATCTGCAAAAAGGCCGTGGATGCATGCCTGGTTGATACAGGGGCTTCAATTAATGTTTTGCCTCCGAAGACCCTGGAGCTATGCGGTGTGCCCAAGGAGAAATGGCTGCCTAGCCCCATCTCAGTTACGGCATATGACAATTCTACCCGTTCCCCTCTGGGAATGGTTTATTTAAAGGTGGAGTTAGGTCCAGTAAGTCATGCAGAGGTTGAATTTCATATTCTAGAAATCGACCCTTCCATAAATGCCATTCTTGGACGTCCTTATATCAAAACTCTTGAGGCGATTCCTTCTACGAATCACCAATGCCTCAAATTTCCTTATAAAGGACGAATTATTATAGTGACGAGCATGCCGATCCTTGCTGCTGCTCATACATTGAATATTAAATCTGCTGTTTTACCTGGCCGACAACCTTTTCTGTCGGTATTACAGGTCTACCGTCCAGTGGCTGATCCTTTGAAAGCCGCTACCATTTCTCCATACCCATTAAATGCTATCAAAAGGGGGAAGTGCATGAGTACCCCGGGATGGAGAATCATGATGAAGAACGACTACAAGCCTGGGAAAGGTCTGGGCACACAATTGCAAGGCAGGACCACTCCTGTTAAAAATCATCGGGCAGTACCTGGAAGCGGTCTGGGCTATAGGCCGAGGAAACTGAAGCAAGACAGGGTTCAGCAAGAAGATGGTCAAGAAATCTTGGAAACAATGTCCACACCACTGAAAGAAGGCCGAGATCCCTTAACATGGACTCTATATACACACTTTGTGAAAGGGCCCATACTTAGTCACGACAACATGGTGGTCATTACTTCATGTTTTGACTTCCATGACATATATGGGAGGGATTTAACCAGACATTGTTCCGAATTACTTACGTATCAATCCTTGGAGGCTCTGCGGCCTATGAAGAGGAGGAAATTCCATGACCCTGAATGCGAATGGTACAGATGGTTCGACCTGAGGGACCTATACATAGCACTGAATAGATTATTCCTGGATCCTGCAGAACCCAAGTGGCCACCGCAGATCGACGAGCTAATTGAGAGCCCTGGCGCAATCTTTGACAAGCGGGTACTGCTGTCCGAACAAACTGATGAAGGGGAGCCAGATGACCCCTATGAAGCTGGTTATACAACAGATCTGCTCTGGAGGGGGACATATCCTTCACATGTCTTCACGCTCCATACTCTTTTTCGTACACTACTCTTGACCCCGACTTGGTCGCGGGTCATAATTGAAGATATTCCACGGGCTCCGCCCGTTATGATAACTCTGTCCCCTCGGGACTTTATTCCACAACCTCCTCTCGACCTAGAGAGGATGTATGATCTAATCTGGGACATATTGCTATATGATCCCCCTAATCCTCTGGCCTTGGTGCCGCTTCCTCCGTCCGATTCTCCTCCCATCTGTATTCACTCCTGCTTCATGTTTAATTCCTCGATGGTCCAAAAAAAAACGCCAATTTTACAACAAATTCTTCCCAAATCATCATCGAGGAAACATCTTACTTGTCCGATTACACCCCATCGCGCGGGTCCGTCGGTCAAGATTCTCTCCTAGATCTACTCTGTCCCTCCCCACGGGAGGATTCCCCTGTATTTCCACCTGTATCCCAGGATTTTCATCCTGCTTTATCTTCATTAGGTTATGATAGGCAGTTTAGTGAAGTTAAGGAGTCTAGTTTTAGGCAGTTTAGTGAAGTTAAGGAGTCTAGTTTTAGGCAGGTTAGTCAGTTTAGGAAGTCTAGGAAGCCTAAGGATAGGCAAATTCCAGAAAGATACCTCCAGGATTTGGCTGATAAATGTTCCTTTTGCTCTTTAATCCCTCAGCTTTTAGAAGATCCAATTCAGATGCCAGAAGATTGTACAGATGATGAGTCAGTCAATGATGGGTACGGGGTATATGAGTTAGTACATGAAAAGGACCCCATTGTTGAGGATGAGGAAGATGATGAGGACGCAGCTGAGGCATATGCCAGTGGAGTGAAGAGATTTGATGAACCTTCAGCTGCCGTCGAAGAGCCCACCAAAGAAATAAACTTAGGGACTGAAGACGAACCTAAGGTTGTCCTCGTTAGTAAAAATCTTTCTGCAGAGGATGAGAAGGCAATGATACAAGTGCTTAAGGATTATAAGGACACTTTCGCCTGGAGTTATGAAGATATGCCGGGGTTAGACTCATCTTTAGTTGAACACAGGTTAACATTAAAAGATGGAGCTACTCCGGTCAAGCAGAAATTAAGGCGATTCCACCCACAAATGGCTTTAAAGATGAAGGAAGAGGTCGATAAATTACACAAAGCCAAATTCATTAGAGTTGTCCTTTATCCACAATGGGTGGCCAATATAGTCCCGGTTATGAAAAAGGACGGGAAGGTCAGAATTTGCATTGACTTCCGCGATCTGAACCGGGCGTGTCCTAAAGATGATTTTCCATTGCCTCATATTGATGTACTCATCGATAACACTGCTGGCTATGAGACGTTATCGTTTATGGATGGATTTTCAGGATATAACCAGATTAAGCTGGCAGAAGAGGATCAAGAGAAGACTTCATTCACTACACCTTGGGGAACATATTGTTATGTCGTCATGCCATTTGGATTGAAGAACGCTGGAGCCACTTATCAAAGGGCTATGATGGCAATTTTTCATGACATGATGCATATAGATTTGGAAGTGTATGTGGATGATTTATTGGTTAAATCTAAAACGAAGGCTGAGCACGCCAAAGTTTTGGCAAGGGTATTAGAGAGATCGAGAGAGTATCAGTTGAAGATGAACCCCAAGAAATGTGTATTCGGGGTATCTTCAGGGAAATTGCTTGGATTCATTGTCAGCAAACGGGGAATTGAGATCGATCCCAATAAGGCAAAGGCTATCAGAGAAATGCCACCTCCCAAAAACTTGAAAGAGTTAAGAGGATTAATCGGGAGGTTACAATTTATTCGCCGCTTTGTCTCCCAGCACTCACAAAGGTGTAAGCCGTTTTACGAGCTTACTAAGCCAAGAGTCAAATTCAATTGGGACGATAAGTGTCAGGAGGCATTTGATGGATTAAAGGACTATTTGGCAAGTCCTCCTGTTTTGAGACCACCATCTTCAGGCAAACCATTGATACTTTATATTTCAGTCCTGGATGATGCAGTGGGGGCTGTCCTAGCACAAGAAGATGAAGAAGGAAAAGAGAGGGCAGCCTACTATCTCTCTAAACTTCTCAACCCCGCTGAACAGAGATACACGGCGATGGAGAAAACATGTGCAGCATTGGTTTGGGTTGTCCAGAAATTGAAGCATTATTTTCTGGCCCATGAAGTCCATCTCATCGCTAGGATGAATCCGATCAAGTTCCTTCTGGAGAAATCTGTTCTTACCGATAGGTTAGCGCGATGGCAAAGCTTTCTATCTCAATTCGATATCATTTATATTCAACAGAAAGCAATCAAGGGCTATGCCATAGCAGAACATCTCGCCCATCATCCCCTTCCTCGATTTGATCCAGTACGATCAGAGTTTCCGGATGAGGAACTGATGTCCGTAAATCAAATCAGGGATGATATGTGGACTCTGCATTTTGACGGAGCTCTGAATTCTCATGGAAAGGGGATCGGAATCGTTCTGTTATCACCTGAAGGTGTCACCATTCCACAAGCCTTTCAGCTTGACTTTCCAGTCACCAACAACATAGCTGAATACGAGGCACTTCTTGCTGGTCTCGAGGCTGCTCATTTTCATGGTGCAACTAAACTCAGGATTGTAGGTGATAGCCAATTAATTCTTCGCCAAGTGCTGACCAAGTATCGAACTCTTGATCCCAAGCTCAAGCCATATCAAGAACTTACTTCTGCTTACTCAAAGCTTTTCACAAAATTGATCTTTGTCCATGTCCCTAGAAATCAAAACATCTTAGCTGACGCTCTAGCTTCACTTGCATCTTCTCTTGATTTTCCTATCAGCAAGCAATCCGAATCAATCATAGTTCATAGGCGTCTTTCACCTGCCGTGAAAGATCCTTCATTTCTTAGAACTAAGGAGAAGTTGCTGAAGAAATTCAAAGATGGAAGTATCGTGGAGAAAAGAGAAATCATGTTGATGGAGCTGTTAGAAGAGATGGATGATGAACAGAAGCCATGGTATTATAAAATTGCAAAATATTGTGAAGATCAATCGTATCCTGAAGAAGCTACAACTGAGGAAAAAAGAGCTATCAGGAGAGTTTCTCAACGATACACCCTAGTTGGGGGAGCATTATACAAAAGAGGTTTTGATGGAGTTCTTCTGAGATGTTTAGACGAAGATGAGCTTTGGAAGGTTATGGAAGAAGCTCATAGTGGAGTTTGTGGTGGCCATGTCAATGGACAGATGCTAGCAAAGAAGATCCTTAGACAAGGATTTTATTGGCCAACCATGGAAGAAGATTGCGTAGGATATGTCCGTAGGTGTGCCAAGTGTCAACTTCACGCCGACAAAATTCATTCTCCTGTATCTTCACTCCATCCTGTTTCTTCCCCATGGCCTTTCTCCATGTGGGCTTTCGACATTATTGGACCTCTTGGTAACCCAGATTCCGGCATCAAGCAAAAATCTTTCATTCTCACGGCAACGGAATACTTCATCAAGTGGGCAGAAGCTGAAGCATACGTGGAGATCAAAGCATCAACCGTCTGCAAATTCATCATGAAGAACATCATCACAAGATTCGGGATTCCAAGTACCATCGTCACCGACAACGGACCGCAGTTCGTGTCACAGGAATTGAAGGACCTCTGCAACAGGTACAAAATTGCATTGCATCATTCATCTCCTTATTATCCTCAAGGCAATGGCCAAGCAGAGGCAACTAATAAGACTTTGATAAAAATTATCAAAAAGACGTGTAAATCTAACAAATTCGCAGATTGGCCAGAAAAATTGGTTGAGGCTCTATGGGCCTACCGAACTTCAATCCGCACGCCTACTGGGCAAACTCCTTATTCCTTAACATTTGGAATGGAGGCGGTAGTTCCATATGAGATCCTTATACCGTCATTAAGAGTACAATTGAATAAGGAATTCTCCATTGATGAACATCGTTCAGCACTTCTTGCTCAATTGGAACTTTTAGATGAGAAAAGATGGTCAGCTGCTAATCATGCAAAAGTTTATCAAAACAGATTAGTACGTTTTTATCAAAAGAAAGTCATTGAACGAAAGTTCAAAGTCGGTGAAATGGTTGTTAAAAGAATTTTTGTAAAACCTGGTGGTCCGCGTTCTAAGCTCCAACCCAACTGGGAAGGACCTTATGTTGTATCGCACGCTTATCCTGGTAATGCTTATCGTTTGGTTAATGCAGAAGGAGAAGAGCTAAATCATCCATGGAATGGTTTACACCTTAAGAAATACTACCCTTAAGATAAAGAGTCGGTCAGTATGGTACAAAGATCAGTGGAATCAGAAAATTTATAAACTCAAATTTCTTTGTTAGTCTGAATAATTTAACTTCAAACCCATTACTGCACACACTGACACGTTTGATTCGTGAGTAACAAGAGATGCCAAGTCCTTAAGAATATCAAAAGCTTGACTAAGAGTGTAAAGTACAAATCATTCCTTTTAAATAAAATTCTGTTTTAAACTCGGCCCATGATGTCGGAACGAGGCTTAGAATAGATTACCAAGAATACCCGTCATCTTAGTAGGAGGCCGTCATAAAAAAAATGGGGGAGATCCGTTCCAAAGCAAACAAAGAAAAGAAAAGAAAAGCAAAAGCAAGGCAAAAAGCCAAATGTCAAATCAAAAGGCCATTACACTACAAATGTTACATCAAGGTCATGAAATGAAACAAAAGGGAACGCAAGGTCGATAAATACTCCGGAAAGAAAATGACCGAACCCCAACAGATATTAGGGTTGGAAAGGGACATCTTTTTAAGTCTCCGGAACCTTCTCATGGGCTTTCTAAATCTGTTCTTCTTTTCTTTCTAAAGAGGTGTACTTCAAGCTTAAAGGATGGCTTAGATTGACTAAGGGTCAAATCATCAAATGGGATCACGAATGGAAACACAAGTTCAAACACGATGGGTTTTAAGTTAAGTTGTAGAAAACAATTTGGAAATTAAGTTAATAAATGAATATGATCTTTTGATCTAAGTATCATACTGGTCTTTTAGTCCGAAATTCAAAAAAAAATGTATATGTCAAAAATTCAAAAAAATATATAAAAATTCAAAAAAAAAATACATATGTCAAAATTCAAAAAAAATACATATGTCAAAATTCAAAAAAGGGTACATATGTCAAAATTCAAAAAAAAATACATATGTCAAAATTCAAAAAAAAGGTACATATTTCAAAAATTCAAAAAAAAAAAAAATGCATATGTCAAAATTCAAAAAAAAAAGTATATATTTCAAAGCCCAAACAAAAATGAATATATTTCAAAACAACAAAAATATTTCAATTAGCATCTGCTTGTTGCATTTGGTGTGTTTCATTCCTTTTATTTTCAGTGAGCATCTGTCTGCTTGCATGTTGCATTTTGTTTAAGTTTGATTATTCTCATTACCTTTGTTAATAAAGGCTATGCCCCTTGACCATTCTATCAAGGATAGGATCAAGTAGTCGGTTACTTAACCAGGCAAGGGGCTAAGCCTGAACAGATACTTAACATGTTTGTTCAAGTTGTATACAGGACACAAGGCATTGGTAGAATTGGAATCCGAATAGAGAACAGCCAGAAACCTGTTTCTGTGAGTAAAAGGCGTCGAGGAGCACTGCCGCGTTTCAAAGTTGAATGGCGTCTGCTCGACATGACGCGTTTTAGCAATTCTGCTATTTTCCCGAAATTTTGTGATTTTAATTGAATATTTGTTTGGAACTAATAATTTTGATTGCAGAAAATTCAAGAAAGCCTGAGCAAAGCTGGAAATGTCAAGAAAATCCCATTGTGGAATTCAAGTCCCGACCGTGGCTCAAAAGACGGTTATTTCTACCCTTGTACTCTTCCATGTAAATCATTCGCATTACTATATGTTAAATATTTATTAGACTATATCAAGGACCTTGTGTTTTTGATGAAACTGGAATTTGAGTTCCCCTACAACAAAAACAGTGATAATTCCAGAGGATTCTTAATCGCACGGATAGGCCGTTGGATTGTTAATTAGTGGGGACGATGGTTCCACTTTTGTGAAACGGTGCGTGGATAAACAAGCTTCGGCTTAGCACTGAATTACAAGAATTGGTATCTTGACTCATTAATAACAATTTAACAATATTATCCTTGATTAATTTATATTTTATTTGACTTTATATTTTTCTCTTAGCCCAGCATGCATCATATAGGACTTTGAAATCATTGAAATAAGGATTAATTATTGATTAAGTTTCAGACCATTAATTAAATAACTCCAACAAGATATGAAATATTCCATTCCGAATTGAGTATCTTGATTATCTTTGAGGTTCGCTTGAAGATATCCTTGGAATTCTATCCTTGATTGGATTCTTTATCCAATATTCTTGTTTTCTTTTAAGATCCATCATGGCTGTAGCACGTCCACATTGGCTGGCAAACGCTCCCCATGATGAAACCTACAGTGTCTACGACCTGAGGTACTTCCCACTCCGAGGAGGTTGATCGACCTTACTTTATTTCCTTGTCTACCTCATCCAGACAGGATTAATTCCATTGATCTCCTTGAGCTATCTTCATTGATGATTTCGAGAAAAATTCTAGTCATGTGATGTTAAGAGCGTGTCTCATCACACCTTGGCATCACCTTTTCAGTACATTCCATTTCATTTCACTCCCTTGCAAAGACGATGCCAAGGTGAGGCAGCTGTAGACACGCTAATTTTGACGTCATTTCGAGTAAATTTCATATCATACAATAATGCCTCATAATGGTCTGATAATTAATCATTGATTAATTTTTATTAATCTTTTTAAGTGTCGGGTTTAACAGATATGTTTAAGTTAATCAATTGAATTGGTTTTAATTCAATTTTGAGTTAAAATATGAGGAATTCTAAAAGACGTCGACCCAAGTGGACGCCATTTAGAGTTTATTATTATTTTAGCGATTAAATTTGAATTTTAATTAATTAATTAATTAACTAAAAGGCGTCTGGGAATGTCGACGTGTTTTAGGTTTCCTAGGCTATTTCTACTTTTCTTCCGGATGTTTATCCTTATCTTAATTAGTCTAAAAGACGTCTACATAAGTGGACGTGTTTTACCTAATAAAGATAAAGATAAGTTTTCCCGGATATTTATCCTTATCTTAATTAATCTGAAAGACGTCAGCAAAGGTGGACGCGTTTTAGATAATTACAGATAAAGATGAATTAACCAGTATTTATCTGTCGGTTAAGATGGATAAATTCGGGAGTTTTCAAATGTTAATCGCGAACGCAATGAATGCCTATAAATACCCTGCATGTTGAAGAGTTAAAAAAAGAAAAAAGAGAGAACAGAATTGAATTGAGTTGAGCCATAGCGTTATAGTGAGTTGAAGATCGAAGCAACGTCGTAACGCCGGAGCGCTGCCATTTCCAGAAGTCAGCGTCCCTTTCAAGATCTTCATCCTTTCAAAGCTTCAACCGATTGGGCATAAGTTTTTCATTACTGCATTCATTTCATTAGTTTCATTTTTCATTCACTTCATGCAAACACACACCACAGCATAATTTTTCAAAAACCTACTTGATTTAAGGGGTTTCAAAGCCATTAAAAAAGTGAGTTTGCTGTTTTAAATATGCTTAAAATCATGATTAGTTCAGATACTACTTCTACTTAAATTCTCATCATAGTTCTTCATTTTTCTTTTTCTGTCTCTGCTGCACTCAACAACAACAACAAGAGATCAAAAAGGGGAAATCAAGCACAACTTCTGGACGATCCTCAACCTCAAACTCAACAGCAAGAACAAAAGAGCAAAGAAAAGGCTCTCTTTCTTCAGCCGGCTGAGGAAGGGGAACCAAGGACTTAATCTTCCGCGTTTTGAAAGGTAGGCGATCATATTCTCTTTTGAAACTTTTAAGTTAAAAGTTTCTGGCGATCACTGCACTTTAGTTGCTGTTTTTAATAGGTTAGTTTACACCTAAACAACATAGATATTTCATGTTAATCACACGGTCATTCTAAGCACCTTCACTTCCTTCTTCACCACTTCTTTCATATTGGGATTAAGCCGCCTTTGCGTCTCCCGACTGGGCTTATAATTCTCTTCCATATAGATATGATGCATGCAAATGGACGGACTTATTCCTTTCAAATCTGCTACCGACCATTCAATGGCACCCTTGTGGTCTTTGAGGACCTCGGTTAATTGGGTCTCCTGCGGCGATGTGAGATTTGCCGCAATGATGATCGAGAGAGTTTGGTCCGGGCCCAAAAAGATATACTTAGAGACTCAGATAATGGTTTGAGTTCAAGCTCAGGAGGGTCCTCTAAGGATGGCAAAGCGGGCTCAGATTGTAAGGCTGGTAAAGGTTCAACCTTAGGCCAAGATGTTAATGGGCCGAGCGAATCCTTTAAAATATTGGCTTCCTCCAAAAGGTCATATGTGGACATCTCATTTTCTTCAACCAGATTATCCAAGATATCAATAGTATGGCATTCTTTTTCATGATCTGGGTATTGAGATGCTTTGAAGACATTAATCTTGACCTTTTGACCTCCAAATGAAATGTCCATTATGCCAGTTTCACAATTTATATTAGCTTTGGCAGTGGCTAAGAATGGACGACCTAGGATGATCGGAGTGTGAATGAGTTCCTCAGGTAATGCCATATCCAGAATAAGAAAATCCACGGGAAAATAACAATCATGAACCTTCACAATAACATCCTCAATTAATCCCCATGGAGTCTTCACAGACCTATCAGCCAACTGCAAGATAATGGGTGTGGGCTTTAATTCCCCAATATCGAATTTCTCGTAAATGGCTGTTGACAAGAGGTTCACACTAGCACCTAAATCCAATAAAGCTCTATCAAATGTAACTCCACCTAAGTCACATGAGATCATAGGTGCTCCAAGATCCTTCAACTTCTTGGGAAGATGATTCATCACAATCGCACTAACATCTTCTGAAAGTCTAACCTTTTCGGGTGTCATTCTAGATTATCTTCGTGGAGTACATAATTCCTTAAGGCTCACTTTGTTTGTGGAATAGGGCCAGAATAGCTGGTATAAAGGCCCTATTCTGATTTGGTTGAAGGTATGCCTAATTCTTCCAATTCCTCCAACTCCCCGAACCTACCTGGAATATCTAATTCCCCCAATTCTCTCAATTTACCTTTTATTTCACTCTTTATTCTACTTATTCCTACCAAATTACTTGGAATAGCGCAATGTAATTCTCCTTATTCTGCGTGGAATACCAACAATTTACCAAATCAAAATACCTCTTATTCTGGTTTAAGAAATCCCCAGAACCTTATTCTGGTTTAAGTTATTCTGCAAACAAAGTGAGCCTAAGGAATTTAGCATAAGCTGGCACATGCTTGATGGCATCGAGGAGTGGAATATTAATCTGAACTTGTTTGAATAAGTCCAACAATTCCTCATTCTGGGCCAGTTTCTTCCTGGCATTGGGCTTAGCTAACAAGGCATTAGGAAATGGCACCCTAGGTTGATAAGAACTTGGCCCTTCATCTATCTTCCCTTTTCCTTTCAGGTCCTCCTCCAACTTTTCCATGTTGGGTTTAGCCTCACTCTCACTTTTAATTTCATGAGGCCCATCAGTGGAACCTTTGGCTAACTCTCGATTTGTATGTGGGTTTTCTAAACTTTTCCCACTCCTAAGAGCTGAAATGGCTTTAGCATTCTCAAATTGCGGCCCATTAGGTTGTCGTAATGGGCCAGGCTGAGGTAAAAGGCCCGATTTCTATGGAAAACCCGGAGGTTGATTCCTTGGATTGGCAATGGGTTGACTAGGAAGTTGACCCGCTTCTCTTCTCATCGTAGCTTCAGCTAGTTGGCCCATTTGACTTTCCAACTTAGAAATGGATTGTTGTTGGGTCAAAATCAGTTGTTGAAGTTGAGTGAATTTGTCATCAAAGTTGGGCTGACGAGGTTGTTGGTAAGTGGGTGGAGGATGGTATTAGGTTGGTTATCCAGATTGGAATGAGTGGTAGTGGGCCGGTTGACCTGATTGGAATGATTGATAATGGGCCGGTTTACCTGATTGATAATGGGCCGGTTGAGAAAATTCGGCTTGAGATCCCGTAGCCTGAACATTTTCATAGAAATTAGATTGATGTTGAAATGAATTTTGTGGCTTTTGGGCTTGATGCATGGGAGGATTGGACATTGGTAGTGGGGCCTGCTGATTCTTCCAAGAGAAATTAGGGTGGTTTCTCCAGCCAGGATTGTAAGTATTTGAGAATGGATCATTATTGGGCCTGGAGAATCCCTGGGCAGCCTGAACTTGTTCTTGAATGAATGGTGGAAGTTGGGCTGCAGTTGGGCATTCATTCACTGGATGGGTTGGACTTGCGCATAAGGCGCAAATGTCATGATTGGCAGAAGATGGGCCTTCATATGGACTAGATTGTGTTGGGTAGGTAGGCTCTTGCTTGTTTAAGGTCAATAGTTGGTCTAATTTCTGGGCTAAGATGTCTACCTTATCTAATTTCTAATTAATCAGATTTATGTCCATTCTGGATTCGGGCTCTCCACGGGCCTTAAGTTCGTACATTCCAGTCCGTTTGGATGGCCCAACGGACCTCTCATAAGATGATAATGAGGCATGATTGATGGAATTTTCACTTAACATCTCAAAAAGATCATAGGCCTCATCTTCATTTTTCATCATAAATGCCCTTCTACATGAGGCATCCACCATCTGTCTGAACTGTTCAGACAATCCTTCATAGAATGCTTGGACAATTTGCCATTTTGAAAGCCCATGATGTGGGCATTTCCTAAGCAATTCTTTCACTCTTTCCCAAGATTCATGGATCAATTCCCCGGGAGTTTGGGTAAAACTCGTGATGGCCCTTCTCATGGTATTGGTCCGCCCTATGGGGTAGAACTTCTTGAGAAATTCTTTCTGCATTTCTTCCCATGTCCTAATGGGCCTTCCTATAGTCCCCAACCAATATTTAGCCTTATCCTTTAATGAAAAGGGAAATAAGGTCAACTTAAGGCCATCATCGGTGAAATTATGGATCTTCACCGTGGAACATATTTCTAGAAATTCATCAAGATACTTATAAGGATCTTCATTAGTATTCCCATAAAAGGATGGGAGCATCTGAATGGTGCTAGATTTAATTTCATATTGGTTGGCTGGATTCTGAGGAAGATGAATACAGGATGAAGGTTGATATCGATTTGGAATGAAATAGTCCTTCATTTGCTTTGGTGGGTCCTGATTATCAGCCATTTGATCTTGTGGTGGATTTCTTTGATGTAGGATTCTTTCTATTTCAGCAAATGGTCTTAGAAGGTTATGGTTTTGAGATCTCCTACCTTACATACACTAGGACTGATAGAGAGATGATAGATTTGAATTTTGTTTTCTATTTCTTTTTTCTTTTTTTTTAAAATGCAAATAATTTTGACAAATAAATTATCCTAATGATCTAATGTTAACCTAGACTCTCTATGTGAATTTTCTTACAAGGTGAATGGAGTCCACCTCAAGTCACAACCACAATCAATCAACAGCCAGGTAAGAGGTGGGGTAGTGGGAGGCTCCCCCTACTTTCGTAGGGACCTAATTAGAGAACCACTTTCCCGCTTAGGCGTTTGCCTTTTTAACCTCTAGCCTAGACACCGTTGCCAAAAGTGGAGGCAACCCGAAATTTAAACCACTCACGGTGTAAACCCTAGATTCTCTTTCGACTTGCTTTTAATTGGATTAGGAAATGCCAATGCAAGGAAGGTGATTTGTGGGCTAAGGAAGGGTGATCAAATCCCTATCTTATGTGGTTAAAGTTGTTGCCCTTAAAGTCTTTTTTAATGCAATACAAGGCAATAAGCAAATCAATGCAGTGTGTGTTTATGCAATCATAAATGACTTGCTAAAATTGAAACACGTACCTTTCCCCTGCAATCTTCAACAATTTATGGAAATAACTATGAAAGGAAACTAGCTCATGCTTTCCTAGAATGATGAATGCCTAGCATGGAAGGTTTCTAATCTGGAAATAAGGTTTTTAAATTTGGATGTTCTTCTTTTGTTTCTTTTTTTTTAGTTAATGGAAACCTATCTAAACTAGAAACTACAAAAATGGAAACTAACTAAAGTAAGGAAATTGAAACATAGAAAGTTGGAACACACTTGCCATGATTTCGCTTTCCTTTTTCTTTTTCTTTTTTTCAATATACCTGCAAAAATAAGAAAAAGAAGGTTAGCTAAAGAATAATTACACTAAATCCAAAATAATCAAAATTAAAAATCTAAATCCCCGGCAACGGCGCCAAAAATTGATCGTTCCAAATTGTGTGTCGTTAAACACTCATAAGAACGTTCAATCTAAATTTATTCGGCTCATGTAAATTTGATTTTGAAAATTAAGAATGGTGAGTCCGAGTCGATCCACAGGGAGTTAAATTTTTAATTTTTGAAAACTTTGGAATTTAGTTAATCTAAAAAAAAACAATTTATAACTTGAATTAATTAATTAACTACCTAATGAAATTAATCTAAATTTACAAATCTAACTATCCTAATTTTAAAAGAACAAATACAACCACGTTCAAAATTGAGAAGAGAGAGATTAACAAAAGATTGCAAAAATAATATAACTTCTAGGTTGAACTAACCAAGTTTTATGCAACAAGAAATAATAAACAATAACAACTTAACTTAATTAAACTAAAATAAAGCAAAAGAAGTAAAAAATAAAATAAATAAAAGATGATAATAATAGGGTAAGTTTAAGCAGTGGTCCTGGTGGGACTTTGAAATAGAGCCGGCGGCTTCAAGCGCAGCAGGGGAAGTGGTGCGGCAGCTGGAGAGGCTTGATGCAGCTGGACGTGGAGGCATGCATGCGTGGGCTTCACCGGAGCGCGTGGAGGACTTGTGCTCGCTGGCTGGGCGCTTGCAGGAGCTGGAGAGAAGGCGCGTGGACGTGCATGGAGGGTAGGAGGAGGCTTGCAGGGCGTGCACTTGCTGGAGGTGCTTCAGGCCGGCGGTGCGGTACTTGCATGCACGTCTGTGCGTTGTTGGCTCGCGCAAGCCTGCATGCATGCACGTGGAGCGGGTGGAGGCGCGCTGGGGCGTTGGCTCGCGCAGGTGCGGCGAGTGTTGCCGCGTGGAGGGCGTGCTGGAGGGCTGTGAATGCCGGGTGCTGGAGGGTTGTGAACGCCGGGTGCTGGAGGCCGGCGAGGTGTGGGCGTGGAGGAGAGAAAGAGACGGCGAGGGAGAGAACCGGAGGAGGGTAGAACAGAGAGGGAGACAGAAACAGAGAGAAAGAGTAAAGGGGAGAGAGGGAGACTGCGGGAGAGAGAAGGAATAAGGGAGAGGAAGAAGGAGATTGCGGCTGGGAGGAAGAGAGGGATGGCAAGGAGAGGCTGCGGGAAACTAAGGAAGGAGAAGGACTGTGGAAAACCGAGAGAGGGAGAAGGAGTTGTGCGTGGAAGAAAGGGATGGGTGCTGGGAAACTGGAGAAGGAGAAGGAACCGGCTGCGGGAAGGGAAACCGAAAGAGAGAAGGAGGAAATACGCTGGCTGGGAAACTGGAGAAGGACAAGGACAAGGAATAGGTGGGTTTCGGGTACGTGAGGGCTCTTTTAAAGAGAAGGGAAGGAAGGTTTTTTTTTTTAAAAAAGAAAGTGGGCTTTAGGAAGGCGGCTGGCCCTTCTTGGGTTCTTCTTGGCCATGGAATTAGGGCAATACTAGGGCCTCAAATGACGTTTTTACCCCTGCTTTAATCTTTTGGACAAAATAAAGTCGAATTTATTGAAATTCGAACACTAAACCTCCCCCAGATTTCCAGAAACTCCACCAACTGCACTGCGTCATCGGCATGTCCTGTTCACATAGAATAAATATAAATTAGCATATTATCATTAAAAAAAAATCATTATATTTTTTTATTTCGTCTCGGTTTTGTCGAAAAACCGCAAATGCGCTATACTCTATTAATCACATGAAATGACGATGTTTTTAAGTCAAAATTTGACGAAATTGGTACCGTTGGACTTGGTACGCAATTATCTATCATTTTATACTATTTTACAGATAAAAACGTGAGTATGATGCATATGATTGCCCTTAAATGATCAATTTAACACTTTATCAGGGAACTACACTACTCCTTATTGTTATAGATACTTGTTGAATATATGGCGGGATTTATCCAAAGCAAAGTGTGCTGCCTCCTCCTCCAATGGGGGGAGTTCTTCTGGCCCGGGTAAAGTATCGCCAGCCGCTTGGGTTAGATTCTTCTTTGGAGGGCCCTTCCGTTATCACCGAGGCTTTGCCAGCATTTTTGATGAACAGGTCCCTTCCATATTGTCACATAGGGATATTCCTCGCCGAGGTATCATTATTGCGCCGGAGCATCAGTCTGAAAACCCCTGGGGCCTTGATGATACGACTTATGTAGCTGTTTATCTAGACTATTGGCTAGTGACTTTTGTTGTTCCATATGGGGACGAGGGGGCTTTGCGGCCCAAGGTTTTATTGGCGGCCTCAAGACTTGCAGTAGGGACATGCCTTGCTATTGCGCCAGCGGCACTTGCCAGCATATACCATTCCTTTGGGGTCCTTTGCAGTTCGGCTACCCTAAATACTTGTTCGGTGGTTATGGCCACCCATTATGTTAGCGTCTGGGCGGGGCTCCTACTTCCAGGTTATTCTCCCCTTGCCAAGTAAATGGCTTCATCATTGCCTACTGTTCTTCGACTGGCGAGCCAGCCAGCCAGCCAAGGGACGGGTCAGCTTTCTTATGCCCGTTCCGCCCTGAGTTTCATTCCTTTCGGCTCTTGCCGGAAGCTGGATTTCGACCACTTCTCGCGGAATTTCAGACCATATTTTGACAGAGGAGGAGCTGCTGATCGCGCTTGGTTTGACCTATGGACGGGTTGTATGGGTTATAACGGCGCTGTATTAGATGGGTAGACTCTGAGTACTCACCCATGCTTGCTTGTATTAAAGAAAGGCAGGGATGTTATCTTGGAGCCTTATTATCCAAACCGCTTCGCGCGAAATTTTGGATATGATCAGATGATCCCATCTAGCTTCACCTTTATTGAGCTGCCTCGAGTATATCAGAAGCGAAAGAGCCACCTCGTTGCTCGATTATGGTGGAACTATTTTCAACATCAGAACACATCCGGCCAAGTGGCGGTGCCTCTCCCTACTTACGAAGGGGGCATGACCGTCTCTTTTGCTGCTTGGTGGCATAAAAACCAAGGAGAGTTGCGGCTTAGGCCAGATCCTGAGCAGACACGGGGTTCCTCCCAGGCTAAGTCTGCTAAAGGACTTGGCCGACACACATATAAAGGCCGAGCTGGCCTGCCGGTGCCAAAGGCAAAAAGGAAGAAGGGCAGCGAAGATGATGGCTTCTATAGGCTTGCCGCTTCGGGATATATATGGACACATCATTTCTTGGCAGATTGCAAGATTCCGAGGAGATTTGAGCATAACGCCAGGCTGCCCGTTGGCAGTTTCAACTGGGACCCCGCCAGAGATTGGCTGCGCTATCTCAGCCATATGCTTTTCTGCTTCGGCCCTCGCCGCAAAGCCTTTTTAATATTGAGAGCCGAGACTGTTGGCGATGTATGACGGGTGATGGGACAGGCGGCGACCCAACTAGGGATGTCTTTCGACTCCCTTATCCCTGAACTGCCGAGGTCTTTTGCCGCAGAAGGGATCCATATTTTCATATCTCTTATTGTATTTATGCATCACATTTGCTTTAATTCAGCTATCTCCCTTGTTTTGTAGGAGATGTCGTCTCCCCATCGCCCGCGGCTCCTGGGGGACCTTCTATGCGCCATATTTCTGAGGGAGAGCCTCATATTTCTGCCACAGCGGCCACAGTGCCTTCTGCCAGCACCGGCCCACCTTCGGAGATGCAACTCCTGGTGGCTGCGGCAAAGCAAGCAGCCCGAAAGAAGCGGACGGCTGAAGGAGAGACGGGATGTCGATCAGTTCGACCCCGGCTGGCTCCTCCTCCTTCACCGGATCCGGCACTCATCTAGAGACCGCCTTCGCCTATGGGTAATAACTTTGTTAGTCTTCTTCGTTTGAGGATTAATTCCTCTTTAGAATATGGCTCTTTATTGTTTTTGCTTCTTCCTAACATAGGAAGGTGAGCTTGTCCGCGAAGGAATGCCTCAGACCGCTATTGAGCCTGCTGTTGGTGAACTCCCCCCCACGACAGGTGGGACTGACCAACCGTATCTCCTTTATATGTCTCTATCTCTTTTTTGCTATATCTATGAGGTTCTCACCTTTCATTATTCCCACTTTTCAGGGGCCTATGTTCCCGAGCCTCCTGCTCAAGATCCAATTCAGGTGGCATTACCGGCCATTGCCGAGGTATATAGATTTCTTTGGCAAGTTCTTCTTCATCCCTTGCTGGGAGTGATTGCGATTTCAATCATTCTTCTTCTTTGCTTTCTGCAGGAGAATGTGGACGCAACTACTAATGTTGCCTTAGGCAACGACGAAGAGCTAGGAGACCTTAATTGGGCCGACTATGAGCCTTATCGATCGGACGTCCCTTTGGTCGATCAGTTATATCACGAGCTTCTAGACGACCAGGGCCGTTTTGGTAATATATATTTTTTTACTGGCATATTGCAACTCTTTTGCTTCTTGCCTTGCATAGGATCTGACCCTTTATTCCTTTTCCCGTATAGATTTTAATTTTGAGGAACTGATGCGATCAGCCTCCAGTCATTCAGGCTCTTCGTTCATGAAGGGCCTTGTAGGGGATTCGACAGCTCCCCCTGCAGTGGATAGTCCTCCACCTGAGGGTAAGTTGTGTCTGCTTTATTGCGGACTGAGTTGGAGTCCGCTCTTAGGGACGTCGCGGTACAGACCGCATAAGTTTCTGAACTTTGGGCGGACAGGGAGATAATGAATTCAAGCATCGCTAAAGCAAGGTCTCAAGTCTCTGCCCTCCGATTACAGTTGGAAGAATTGGAGAAGGGCTTGGAGGAAGGCGTCGAGCAAGTGGCGACCCTTGACCGCCGCCTGGACGAGCTTACCCGAGAGCAAGATGAGTCAGTCGACAGAGTTGAGGCCCTCCGCCTGCTGTTAGATGCTTCGCAGGCTTTGGTAGTCCGAGAGCCGGATACCGCTCAAGATTAGCTTTCGGGAATCCCTTCCTCCTTTTTTCTTGTCCTTGATATTGCTTCACTTTGAAGCCCATTTTTGAATCATCCCAAGGACTTGTCTCGGGCTCCTCCTTTGCGACTATTTATATCAAAAAGAGTTTTGATCAAATAGTGTTTATCTTTCACTATCTTCCATCGCTCTTCCTTCTTCTTTTCCTTCTTTTTTTTTCTTTTTTTTCTTATAAACCAACGTTAGCGCCCTCTTGGGTTTTCACCAACATTAGTCCCCTCTTATTTTTGCCTGCACACCCTTTCGGGTTTTCATGCAGCGGGGTTATCCGATTTTGCCTAAGGCGCCCTTTCGGGTTTTCACCTTAACTGGGTATAAGACCTTTTTACCCTTAACCGATCTCGTTGAAGATGAGACATGATTAAGTCCGTCGGAGCACCTTGCTTTTTAAACCCCCCCCCCCCCCCCCCTTTTTTTTTTTAAAGTGAAAATGACTCTAACTACCGTTAAATATACGCTATGACTGGACCAACAAATATTGGGGGAATATGGAATATGAAAATTTGATTTGATATGAATGTATGAAAGGATTTTTCGGGATTTAATGTCCCTCGTGAGCAAAATATGAATTTCAAGATTTAATGCCTCCCATGGGCGAAATATGTGTTTCAGGATTTAATGCCTCCCGTAGGCGAAATATAAATTTCGGGATATAAAGCCTCCTGTGGGCGAAATATGAATTTCAGGATATAAAGCCTCCCGTAGGCGAAATATGAATTTCAGGATATAAAGTCTCCTGTGGGCGAAATATGAATTTCAGGATATAAAGCCTCCCATAGGCGAAATATGAATTTCAGGATATAAAGCCTCCCGTAGGCGAAATATGAGTTTTACGATATAAAGCCTCCGTAGGCGCAATATGAATTTCAGGATATAAAGCCTCCCGTAGGCGAAATATGAATTTCAAGATATAAAGCCTCCCGTGGGCGAAATATGAATTTTAGAATATAAAGCCTCCCGTAGGCGAAATATGAATTTCAGGATATAAAGTCTCCCTTAGGCGAAATATGAATTTCAGGATATAAAGCCTCCCGTAGGCGAAATATGAATTCTAGGATATAAAGCCTCCCGTAGGCGAAATATGAATTCCAACATATAAAGCCTCCCGTAGGCGAAATATGAATTCTAGGATATAAAGCCTCCCGTAGGCGAAATATGAATTTCAGGATATAAAGCCTCCCGTAAGCGAAATATGAATTTCAGGATATAAAGCCTCCCGTAGACGAAATATGAATTTCAGGATATAAAGCCTCCCATAGACGGAATATGAATTTCAGGATATAAAGTTTTCCGTAGGCGAAATATGAATTTCAGGATATAAAGCCTCCCGTAGGCGAAATATGAATTCCATGATATAAAGCCTCCCATAGGCGAAATATGAATTTCAGGATATAAAGCCTCCCGTAGGCGAAATATGAATTTCAGGATTTAAAGCCTCCCGTAGGCGAAATATGAATTTCAGGATATAAAGCCTCCCGTGGGCGAAATATGAATTTCAACCCATTATGGCACACCAGTGAGATTGGTGTATACCAGGGGTAATTTTATGATACAATGCCTCCTCGGGACAGGTTCGACCCATTACGGCATACCGATGGGACTACAATATGTGGGGACGCCGATGGGACTATAATATGTGAGGAGAATTTTAGGATATAACGTTCTCAAGGACGCAAGTAAGCTTTTCGTATTGCCCCCCAAGGGGGAATAGGAAAGCTTTAAGATGCAATACCTCCTCGGGGCGATAGGGAAATTTTCAAACCTTTGCGGCATGCCAGTGGGACTGGTGTATGCCAAAGAAAATTTAGGATACAACGTCTCTTCGGGGCGGAATATAAGAATTTTCATGATACAATGCCTCCCTAGGGTAGAATATGGAGTTTTAGGATACAACGCCTCCCTGGAGCGGAACAAAATGGAATTTTAAGATATAATGCCTCCCTGGGGCGGGATATGAAGGTTTTAGGATACAACGCCTCCTCGGGGCGGAATGTGAAGTTTTTCCGATACAACGCCTCCTTGGGGCGAAATATGAAATTTTAAGATACAACTCCTCCCTGGGACGGATTCCGGAGTTTAACGCCTTCCGTAGACAAAAAAATGAATTTTAGGATTTAATGTCTCCTGTAGGCGAATTCTGAAGTTTAACGCCTCTCGTAGGCGAAATATGAATATCAGGGTTTAATGCCTCCTTTAGGCGAAATATGAATATCAGGATTTAAAGCCTCCTGTAGGCGAATTCCGGAGTTTAACGCCTTCCGTAGGCGAAAATATGAATTTCAGGATTTAATGCCTCCTGTAGGCGAATTATGAATATCAGGATTTAAAGCCTTTTGTAGGCGAATTCCGAAGTTTAACGCCTTCCGCGGGCGAAAATATGAATTTCAGGATTTAATGCCTCCTATAGGCGAAATATAAATATCAGGATTTAAAGCCTCCTGTAGGCACATTCCGGAGTTTAACGCCTCCCGTAGGCGAAATATAGATTTCTTTCTATGATATTCCTGACATAGCTTTTTTCTTTTGAGGTGAACCACTCCCAATCATATGACATCTTTCAAGAATATGTCTATGTATTTACATCTGGTATGGCAGGAATGGGGATTACTCTCTCATGCTGCATCGAGCAGAAGAACAAGTTTTTCCACTTCTTTACCGAGTCGGGAGGACATTGTCATCATCGCCTCGGTCGTTGTCCTTGATGGGACATTATTGTACCACTAGTGTGGTACCAAGGGTTTATTCGTCATTGGCAACTCTGATATCCCCCTTAGGTAAGGATGTGGGAAAACTCGATCTCTGCCTTTAACAGGCCGAGAGAGTCCTCCCCCCGCCGGAGAGCAAGTATGTGGCTTTATGAGCCTATGCGCTCGCGCACGAGCATTATTGACTTTTCTTGGCGCAAATGGCTTTCGCGCGTTATCCCCCGATGAGTTGCCGGATCATCATCTTTATTTTCAAGACATATATTGGGCTTCACGGCACTGATTTGTGTTGCTCCTGTCGCTCGGCCTTATCATATACCGGAGCATAATACAACTTCATATGTCGGCCGTTCAGCGGTGGGAAGGCTAGATTTCCCTTTTCATCCACCAGCCTATAAGCACCGCCTTCGTAGACTCTGCTTACTATGAAGGGTCTTACCCAGTTTGGCTTGAATTTATTTTTAGGCCGAGAGGCCATGACATCTTTATGCTTGACCATTACTAGGTCCCCCTTTTTGAAGGTTCTTTCTTTCACCAGTTTATTGAATGCACGAGACATTCGGGCTTGGTATATTTGCAGGCGCTGATATGCTTACAGTCTTTCGCCTTCGAGGTCTGATAATTCCTCATAGCGTCTTTGAATCTCGCTCATGTCGCCTTCATGCACTCCATAATGCCTCATATCATAGGCATATATACATTTCTTGTTTTACATAACATAGTCTCATGTGAACATGTTGTTATAAATATATATATATATATATATATATATATATATATATATATTTCATATAGTGAGCTCATACTAATGTGAGCATATGCCATGTAGTATTTTCTACATAATCATGTGCATATGCATGCTCAAATGGCATCATCTTGCATGAAAAATTTTCGGGTTCAACATTATGTTAGATGTATCTAATGAAATCATGAGTGTAGACACATTGTTTGAGAGGTTAGTGTGAGCTTGTCGTTTAGGGTATGATACGAGATTTAAGAATTGTAATGTTATGTTAGTCAGGTGGTGACTTAATGTATCATTCCCCACTGTTAGATCTTCGTTGTCCAGTCGCACGCATCATTTTTTTTTATGAAAGGAAGAGTTAGATGAGATATGATGGAGAATTGTGTGATGACTAATGTGCCTAAGTTGGAGATATGAAATAGAGTTCGTATTGTGTTCAAACTCTAGCTTCCACATTGGTGGATCGACCTGGACATGACTTAGTGGAGTCCCTCTTCATGTGGGAAGATGAGTCCAAAGTTGTGGTATATGTGAGAAACTCGTATCGATAAAAGAGGGTTCAGCAGATGAGAGCCACTTGCGATTCTTTCATCCTCTCTCCTTCCCTCTATCTCCACAGAGCCTCCTCTCTTGGTCTCTCTCTCCTTGGGATACCACCTCTGCGACTAGGGGCGGACCCAAGAATTTTTTTAAGGGGACCAGCATAAATACAAAGTACAAAATGTTTCATGTACAATGTTAAAAACTTGAACACAAAATATAACATATACAAATCAACATATTCAAAAGTTAATATGCATAAATCTATATATAAATAATAAAATAATAATTAAATATAAGATTTTATTTAAAATTTATTTAATACTATTAACTTGTTACCATGACGATGAAATTATAATAATTTATATCCAATGAAAATAAGGAAAGGTACCTTCTTAGGTCTTCAAACAAATCATGTAATTAAGTTATTTTGTTGTAAACTAGAAGTACAATCGAATATGATAAAACAGGACTTGCAATCAAAAAACACCAAATTACATCAATCCAAGACTTTAGTAAGTAGTTTGAAGGCCAAAGATTTCAGAACGGGCAGAGATATTCATATAGTATACATGTGGTTTGATTCTTGGGGATGGTGTACATAAATTACCAAATATTTATATAATCTGTTATAATATCCTTTATTTTAGATATGTCATAATATTGTTTATTTGTTGATTAGTGTTATTTCATCAATGATCGTGTCTTTTTACTAGTCATACCATGTAATCTACAATCAAGTATGAATACTTACTATCAACTACAAAAGAATAAATATGACATTATATGATGTAGTAAGAATTAAATTAAAAAGGGAACAATATTAGATCAAGCTTCTCGACATCAAGTTTAGTCTTCCAAATATTTTGTTATCACTGAAAATTAATTAAATATACCTTTTGAAAAATACACGTGCAAAGGGCATCCTACTAACTATTAATTAATTAAGAGAGACACCATCAGTGGGAGAGAGAAAGAAAACGACAGATTGGGAGAAAGAAAACTCCTCTAGAGAGAGAGAGAGAGAGAGAGAGAGTATACAGACAGTGGGTTTTGATGGTCCGGTGGTACAAGGGGGCGACGCGGGGGGCGATGTCGTTGGAGGAGGAGGACATGGGCTTCAGCTTGGCCTCCTTCACCAGCCTCGCGTTCTCCCTGAGGTCGCCGAAGAGCAGCATGTAAGGGTTCCCCTGGATGCCCTGTTCCCGGAGGGCCCTCTCCAGCCTTCTGGGCGTCCACCACAACCAGTTCACCGCCCTGACCACCTCCACCATCACCCATCCCACCAGCAACAGCAGCCCCACCCCCCACCCCCATCCCACCCTCTCAAGGTAGACGCCAACAAGTGAGCTGCGGCCCACCATGCCTCCTTCAGCTCTCCACTCTGCCTCTACTGAGGGAAGCAGCAGCACAGAAGAGGCGCTGGGTTATCTTTGCTATGAATGATGTGTTTCAGGGGCATCACACGTTTTATAGTGAAATGAGAGGAAGGAGGGCAAGAGAGACCACTGAACTTATCGGCTTATCTGTGTTGGGTCTACTAGCCGAACTGTTTGTTAGATAGAGATGACCACCAACTCCATGAAAATAGGAGTTTGTTGCAGTGATAAACACGGAGACTTGGTCTCCCACGGTCCTTAACATTCTGGAGGCGGTTCCGAGGAGGGGGCGGAGATGGTTAATGAAAAAGCCTCTATAAAAAGGAAACCAAGGTGAAGAATCAGATCTACCTGGTGTTAACCATCGGAGCCCGCTTTCCTCATTTGCTCTTTCTCTCCTCTCTCTCTCAAAGCCGGATCTCACACTGGTATCAGAGCGGGTTCGTCCGCCGCCGCCACCGCTACCGCCGCTGCGGCTCCCGCGACCGCTGCCCGCCGCTACCGCCGCTGCGGCTCCCGCGACCGCAGCCCGCCGCAGCCTGTCGTGCCCTCGCGAACCGCCATCGCCACTGTCGCCGCAGCTCCTGCCGCTGCAGCACCGCCGCTGCCGCTGCCGGCGCACCACAGCGGCGCTGCCCTCGCACCGGAGTCACGCAAACCGCTGCCGCCGGCCGCGACCCGACGCTGCCGAACACGCTCTGTCGCATCCCGGTGCTGCCGCACGCAGCCGCTGCCCGTAGCTGTCCGCCGTTGCCGCGCACACTCGCCGGCCGCCCTCGCCTCGCGCCGCAGCCGCCCGCAACCGCCGCTGCCGGCGCACCGCACCACCGCGGACCTCGCACCGCAGCCGCCCTCTCCTCGCGCCGCAGCCGCCCGCAACCGCCGCTGCCGGCGCACCAAACCGCCGCTGCTCCTCGCACGCCGCTGCCGCGGGACCCGCAGCACCTCCGCGGCCGTCCTCCCCACTCGCTGCTGCTCGAGCCGCTGCCGCACACAGCTAACGCCGGCCTTATTTGCGTCGGGGATTCGTCCAGGTTTTTATCTCCACTTTCTTTATCTATTGGAAGTGGGAGTGTATGGCAGCATTAAATTAACATCCCAACCTTTAACATTATTTGTTTCATTCAATGCTGAAAACATACACACTTGCCACCGATCTGTCAAAAGCTGCACGCTGCATGTGCTTTTCTTCTTTTTTTTTTACATATTCGTTTGAATACGCATGCTCTGTCAGATATATTTAATGCTCCCACTTAACATATGATATTTTTTTATCTGCCTTTTGCTTTTGACGTATACATGCTGTTATCCCTTTTTCAAAAACAGAGTTGATATCTTTGTTAAACGTGCATAGCTCTTACCAGACCTGCCAGTACTATAACCTGTATTATTTATATCATATATTAGTTGTCAAGGCCCAACACCCAAAACGCATGCTGTTGTTTTATATTTTTCTGTCAACCATTCTTTACACCTGCCAATAGACCTGAATGCATGCTGCATATAAATAAACTTTTTATGTTTTATATTTGCCTGACACCTTACAGTTCATATTTAATATAAACCTATTAACATTGTAATCAAATCTTTGCATTTGCAGTATTTAAATCTTCTGTTTGTTGTCAACTCTCAGCACCCAATACACCTGCCAGAACCTGTTATTCGTATGTTAGGTTCTTGTTTGTGCATAGCTAACATATAATATTTCTTTCAAAAGGTTGTTTTGTCCTTTCTCTATTATAACTGTGCAGATCCTAAATTCATGTGCACTTTATTTAATGTTTCTTGCATGCTTTGTTAGATTCCTTTAGTTTTATAATGTTTTACATATTTGATATTTAATTGATATAATTCGAATATGTGATTAATACATAAGGACAACCTAGTTAAATATCTGTGTGTTTATCATAACCTGCATCATTGATTATAACTAATCCTTTCATATTAACTTATTGCCTGATAAATCGATTATAAATATAAAATTATAATTAGTTACAATTTAATTGACATTCTTTTATTATTATCATTTTAATTTCTGTTTAGAAAATTCAAATTATATTTTGATTATTGTTAAAATAAATTTCATATTAAGTAATTCTTGATTGAATATTATTTGTGTAAATTAGTTACTTGAAAATTTGTTCTGTTGAGTTGTTTTATCAAATCATACAAAATGATGCATATTTTAATGCTATTTGTGTTACAAATCATAATTGTTAAATTATGTATATTGAGCTTTAGCCTTGTCCTACTTAAAATGGCTAGTAAACTCATTGCTTCTGAACTGGCTAAATTGGACAAGTTGAACGGTACTAATTATGACATGTGGCATAGGAAAATTAGATATGGTATTATTCATGACAATATTGAACATGTACTTAATAGTACTGTTCTAGAATTAACTGATAATCCCGGAGAGGGAGATATTAGGAAAAGAGAGCAATGGTTGTCAGAGGACAACAAAGCAAGAAGCCTAATGCTTATGTTCATGGAGGACAACCTCATAAAATTCTTTGAGACTTATGAGACTGTCCGGAAATTGTGGGATGCTATCAAGGAGAAGTATGACACCACTTCTGAGGTGAATACTCAGCTCCTATTACATCGGTATAATTCTTGCCATATGCAAGAGGGCGATAGTGTCATAGAACATGTGAATAAAATGATTGTTATGGCTAAAGATCTTTCTATTGCTGGAACAAAGGTTCCAGAGAGAATGCAGGTGGCAACTATTTTGAATAGTCTGCCATCTTCACTAGATATGGCTGCCACAACCCTTAGGATGAGCGGTACCGTTCTTCGTGTCACTGATTTACCAGCTAGGTTAGCAGTTGAGCAAGATATCATTGCCAGTAGGAAATGTCAAGAGCTGAATTTGCAAGAAGTGAATGTTATTCACCAGAAGCCCTCATCAGCATATAATAAAAGTCAGAATCACTATGTTGGACCGAATAGACCACAGTTCAAAACAAAATCACACTATAAAGGCAAAAAGGTTCCTCATGGTGCTTGCTACACATATGGCAAATTTGGTCACTACAAGGCCAATTGTCCTAAAAAGCACGGAAACAAGGGTAAACACCCGGAAAAGGGGGGAACCAGCAAATGTGAATTCGTCGGTTTGACGGAATGCAATGCTGTGATTATCGACACCAACGACTGGTGGGTGGATTCTGGCGCAACTTGTCACGTGGCAAAGACAAAGAAAGAGCTGGTGGAATTCAAGCAGCTGCAACCTGAAGAGCAGATAATGTACATGGGAAACAACACCTACCTGAATGTAGAAGGTGTTGGATCATATCGTTTAGATCTTGGAGACAACATCATGGTCCTCAAAGATGTCTGTTATGCGCCGAGTATTAGGCGCAATCTATTGTCTGTAACTGCTCTCATGAAAAATGGTCTGGAAGTCCGATTCTACAATAAAAGGGTGTCCATAGGAAAAAACAAAAAGGTCTTTGCCATGGGAAAACTTGTTCCCGAACATGGCTTATTTTGTATTCCTGTTGTGGACACAGAAGTGAATAATATTAATGATGTTGTTATGAATTATTCCTTGTGTCATCTGTCTGAATGTGATCTATGGCATTTTAGATTAGGACATCCTGAAAAATCTAAAATGGAACAAATGATAAGATTGAACTTACTGCCATTAACTAAGATAGAATTGTCACCATGTGAACATTGTTTAGTCGGTAAAATGACTAAGAAACCTTTTGCAGTAGGACATAGATCACAAGGATTACTAGAGTTGATCCACTCAGATATATGTGGATAATTAAGTATAAAAATATATGATAGAAAAGAATATTTCATAACATTCATAGATGACTATTCCAGATATGCCTATGTATATCTTATTTCTGCTAAATCAGAAGCTCTTAATTGTTTTAAGAGATATAAAGCAGAAGTAGAAAGGCAACTGGGTAAAAACATTAAGGTGTTAAGAACAGATAGAGGTAGGGAATACAACTCAAAAGAATTTGAGTCATATTGCCAAGAGCATGGAATAAAGAGGCATGTAACTATGCTTTATACGCCACAACAGAATGGTGTGGCAGAAAGAAAGAATAGAACGCTTATGAATGTTGTTAGATGCATGCTATCGCATTCAGGACTCCCGAAGAATTTTTGGGGAGAGGCATTGCTCACGGCAAATTATACATTGAATAGAATTCCCACTAAATCTATCGAAAGTACACCTTATGAACTGTGGAATGGGAGGAAACCAGAAATAAGTCATCTTAAGAAATGGGGGTCAGTAGCCCATGTTCTCATTCCAAATCAACTGAAAGACAAGTTAGACTTCAGAACATTGAAGTGTCGATTCATAGGCCATTGTGACAAATCATCGAGATATAGATTCTTCGATAAGGAAAAAGGAATCATTGAATATAGGGATGCTACATTTTTAGAAAATGTAGAGGAAGAGGAATATCATCATGAGAAAGAACCTCTAAGTGTAATAGATGATGACTATTACAATGATTTACCTATAAATGATCCAGAAATCGAAGAAGAACTTCCACCAAATGTGAAAGATGAACAAATGCCTTTGAATGAAACGCAAGAAAATCAACCTGTAATTGACAATAAAAGACTTAGAACTCTACCAGCATAGATGGATGATTATCACTTGTACTTATGTGAGCCTTCATATCTAACAGTAGACATAAATGAGGATAATAATATAGATCCCATAAATCTGAATGATGTATTGAAATCTTCAGACTCTGATCTATGGCGAAAAGCCATAGAAGAAGAAATTGATTCCATAAAAAGGAACAATGTATGGAAACTATGTGAATTACCCAAGAATAGGAAGGCTATAGGTTGCAAGTGGGTATTTAAGAAAAAGATCCGTGTAGATGGATCTATTGATAAGTATAAGGCTCGATTAGTTGCCAAAGGATTTACTCAGATGCCAGGTATAGATTTTAAAGAAACTTATTCTCCTGTGGCTAAATTTGCATCTATAAGGATGATTTTAGCAATTATTGCGCATCTTGACTTAAAACATTTTCAAATGGATGTCAAGACTGCATTCCTTAACGGAGAGTTAGAGGAAGATATATACATGAAACAACCTGAAGGTTTTCAGGTACAAGGTCAGGAGAATAAAGTATATAAACTTAAGAAAGCTTTGTATGGCTTGAAACAATCTTCTAGACAATGGTATCTTAAATTTCATAATGTTGTTATTCAACTTGGATTTGTTCCAAATCAATTGGACAATTGTGTATATGTCATGAAGAGTGGGAGCATGTTCATTATATTATCTCTATATGTAGATGATATTTTGCTCGCCGGAAATGACATAGGAATGTTGAATAACGTTAAGTCTGAGCTCAGTGAGAAATTTGAGATGAAGGACATGGGTGAGGCATCCTATGTTCTCGGAATCCAAATCCTAAGGGATAGAAAGTCTAGAATGTTGAGTATAAACCAAGATAAGTATTTACATTCAGTACTTAGAAGGTTTGGAATGCAAAACTGCAATCCAGCACCAACGCCGTTGGTTCATAGAAAACGATTAAGTAAAGAGCAATGTCCTGGAGAAGGACATGATGCACTGCAAGTGCCGTATGCACAAGCAGTCGGAAGCTTAATGTATGCTATGCTATGTAATAGGCCTGACATAGCATACGCAGTAAGCTTAGTAAGCAGATATCAAAGTAATCCTGGTCCAGCACACTGGGAAGCTGTTAAAAGGATTATGAAGTACTTGAAAGGTATTTTGCACCACAAATTAATATATCAAACAGATACACTAGAAGTGTTTGGTTATTCCGATGCAGATTTCAGAGGAGATAAAGATGACAGAAAGTCCACTTCGGGACACTTGTTCATCTTTGGTGGTGCTACTTTTTCTTGGAGTAGTAAGAAACAAGGGTGTGTTGCAAGATACAAACAGGAAGCTGAGTATGTTACATGTAGCATGGCTACCACTCATGCAGTCTGGATAAGACGATTTTTGACAGAATTAAATCTCAACTTGGTAGAAGAACCAATTGAGATTTATTGTGATAATCAGGCGGCAATTAGCTTGATTAACAGCGGAGCGAATAGCTCTAGAGGAAAACACATAGAAATTCAATATCATTATATACGTGATATTGTTCAAAAAGGAGAAATTAAAGTGACTTATATTCCCACCAGTGATATGATTGCAGATCCGTTGACAAAAAGTATACCGGTAGAAAGTTTTGTCAAACATGTAAGTCTAATGGGACTTGGGAATATATAAGTCGGGAAATTTTCTTTACAAAATTGAAAATACATTTCACAGATAGTAAGAATGTGTCAGAACATTAATACATCTCACAGATAGTGGGAGTGTATTAAGAATTATTTGATTTGAAAATACATTTCACAGATAGTGAGAATGTGTCAGAACACCAATACATCTCACGGATAGTAGGAGTGTATTAAAAATAATTTGGTCTTGATGGTCAAGTGGGAGATGTTAGATAGAGATGACCATCAACTCCATGAAAATAGGAGTTTGTTGCAGTGATAAACACGGAGACTTGGTCTCCCACGATCCCTAACATTCCGGAGGCGGTTCCGAAGAGGGGGCGGAGATGATTAATGAAAAAGCCTCTATAAAAAGGAAACCAAGGTGAAGAATCAGATCTACCTGGTGTTAACCATCGGAGCCCGCTTTCCTCATTTGCTCTTTCTCTCCTCTCTCTCTCAAAGCCGGATCTCACACTGTTTACATAAATCACTATCATCAGTCGATTATTTTTTCTTCACTCTCATATTTTTTTAAAAAAATAAAATAATATAATTATTATCGTTCACTATTACCATCTCTGTCATTCATTTACCTCTCACGAATTTTATATATAGTTTGTAGAGACCCTAAAACATATATTATATTTTATAGCATCTTTAGTGTCCTAAATAGATGGATGAAGAGGGAGATTTAAAAAAATGAGACAAGTGACCTGATTCCACCGTAGAGAGATAGGATTGAGATCTCTTCTCTATTCTTTACGTTATTCATATTGTATTTAATTTTATTAGTCTATTTATTATAAAAATAAAGAAAAATATATTTTTTTTTATTTGAAGTACGGATAATGTGAAGTAACGTGTACCTTCAAATTCCTTTCTTCGTAAGCAATGACGAAATGTGGTTTTGCCATTTTCCCATCGTCCTCTTATCCTTGAGTTCGGTGCTGCAGGTGGAGCTCTGTTCTCACTTGAGTGGAGTCTAAATTTCGGTCCTTGTCGAAAAGAAAAAGATTGTGAAGAAGGACCTTGGGCCGGCAAAAGAGTGATCGTCTAGGCTGCCCAATCATTGTTTCCTTAAAACTCTAGACAATCTTTGAATACTCCTTAAAAGATCTTTCTAGAGGAATTTTTGTTATTGAAGGCTGAGAGGCCTTTTAGGGACTTTTTAAATAATTGTACGGGTTACTAACAAATATAAAGATTGTAAGAATTTATAAGGAATATTAAAAGATTATAGAGACGGAAAAAATAACTACACCATTTTAATTATCTAAGATGCAAGGAGGGTCCTAATTTAGTGTTGGGGTTATTTGATGTGTCGTCAAGTGCCATAAAATCTCAATTTTGAAATCAATGATTTTAAAACTAATGAAAATCAAAATCTTTGATTTTAAAATCATTAGTTTTAAAATGTCCGATTTTGAGTTGCAGTGGTTTTAGATTGCAAATCAAAATTAACTAAATAAAAGATTTTTAAAAGTCAACCAATTTTAGAATATGACGTTTTATGACACCCCAAATATATGAAACTCATCCGGACATAAGGAAAATACCGTTTTACTACTATTTATAATATTTTATTGCATGCCACACAAAATGTCCCCCTGATGTACTTACTCATCCACATATCAGTATGCCCTTGCTTCTCAAAGAGGTGGGGTTGCAGGGGAAGGGATCTCAGCAGTGGCTGGATGGGAAGGAAAAAGACAATAAACAGATGACATACTTGAGAGACATTATTATTATGGCAACCTTAAGAGAGTTTATTGGCTTTAGTTTGATTGAACTCTCCAAAAAGATGACTTTATTGAATTCGGTATTGATAAGCCTCATCCAACTGGAGTTAAAAGGCTCTGTTAATTAACAATCATCAAGAAAGATAATTTGATTCCAAAGAATGGCATTGAAGATGCACTTTCATGCTCAATGTAGACAGATTAAAAGGATTTGCATACATACTCAAAATATCTTATTTGTATGTATACCTCTAACTTTTACATATTATTTTTAATATCTTTAAAATCTCAAAAATGTTGTGATTGTGTCCATCCGATGTTAAATAAAAAAATATAGAATTTGTATACACACACATAAATTTACTAATATTTTCCATATATATCTCCAAGTTCACTGAAATTTTGCATCTGTACTCTAGATGTTATCAAGATTTATAGAATCTTTTTGACATATTTGGCTAGAGTTCACGTTATTTTGATGAAGAGTTATAACCATTACTCAAGATGTTATCAAGATTTATAGAATCTTTTTGACATATTTGGTTGGAGTTCACATTATTTTAATGAAGGGATATAACCGCAACATTTATGATATTTTAGGGGTATTAAAAATAATATGTAAGTTTATGAGTATGGATACAAATATGATACTTTTCAAGGACATATATATATACACATGCAAAAATTCCTAAATTAAAACACCTAATTCAAACTGACATCATACTGGTTAATTTGGTCCGTTCAGAGAGAATATTGCAATCGCACTCTTACAATTCATCAACAAAAGTAGGTGCAAAAAAAGACGACATCCTTTGAACTCTTTTCTCTACATCCTTGTCGCCATCCTTCTTTCCTGTCTCTCAAATAAATTAAAAAAAAAACACACACACAAAAATTGTTAACATAAAATAAAATTTTACTAAATTAAGTTTGTCCTTATATATTAATAATGATATTAAACAGAGAGATGAGAGAAAAAGTGTAACAACCCGCTACCTTATAATCGGGATTCGATTACTAAATAGGTATCGAATTATTAAAAATTGGAGTTAAACCAGGATCTCGATAAGTCTGAGAAATAAATGATAAACTAAGTTAAACATCTATATCACATCGAATTGTAAAGGAAGTACATGAATTAAAAATTATTACAATTCGGCTCAGTTCAGCAAATAATTACATATTCCAACTGAAAAGATTTTAATTAAGCGTACAGCCCATAAAGGAAAATAACAACTGCATCGGGGCATACCCCGGAACAGTGGTTGTTGGAACGCAATCCGATACAACACCCTCCACGCTACGCCTGTCTGAAACCCTCATCTGAAAATCGCAGGAGGTGAGTCTCATCGAAATAGACTCGATAGGGATCCTTCGATCTCCACCACCTACTCATGCACCCACAAGTGCAACAATACAAATATAGACAATTTAAATAAATAAAGCAGTAAACACAACTCCCAAAGATTCTCAAATTTCGATATAAAACGCATACATTCATAAATGTAACATGCACAACTCTGAAACCACTTCACCACGGAGTCCACAACCAGCGTTTCGGCTAAACACACAAACCACACGGCCGAACACGAAAAACACTGACCAGTTGGGACCAAACAGCAACCCTTCGGATAGTGCGCTGGCTACTCCGACCTGTCTAGCTCTCGGTGGTTATACTTCCCCCAACATGAGTGACACTCCGATTGTACCACTCCCACACCGGTACTAGCTATACTCCGGAGTACACCAGGTGACCCTCTCTTTAGGCGTCACCCCACCACTCTCACACCGGCGCCGTATCCCTCCCACACCGACACAGAGTGCCTAAGCGCTAACAACTGTCACTCTAGGTCCACAGTCGCACGAAACACAAAACAGTGCGATCCGATCACGTAGAAATCATCGTCCTCGAGTACGTTTTTAAGCATGCATTTAATCAAACTATCTAACAATGTAAACACATATTAATTGCATAGATTAATGAGATTCTGTCTTGAATCGCGTCGCCCGTGGCCGACGTCATTCAAGGCCCCTAAACTGGTTCATATGAAAATTGGTCTCGGAATATGGCCTAAATCGCGTCTCCCCTAGCAGCCGCCATTTAAAATGGCGTCGCTGTCCCTAGACGCTATTCAATATAGAGACGGAATCCCCTAATATGGGCTAAATCGCGTCTCGGGTGGAAGCTGCCATTTAAAATGGCGTCGCTGTCCCCAGACGCCATTTAACACTCACAAACATGTTCCCTTTCTGGCCTCCCCCGAGTTACAAAGCGGGATTTCTCTCCCAAATCGCACAAAAACGTCAAAAAAAATGGAGAAAGTAGGGTAGGAGCCTAATTATTTTCATAAAGAACCCCTTAGAACATACTTTCTACCCCAGAAGCACCCACACCTATTTCATGCTTTCAAAGCGAAAAAATCATGGGTTTAAACAAAACACTGCGAAGATCGTCACCTTACCGGTTATTCAGGGCCGTATTCTGAATAGCGTCGACCATGCAAGACGCCATTCAGACGATAAGACCGGAGCCATACTATCGCTCCCCAAAATCAGCCCACGTGGCACATTCAAAAACGCGTCCTCCTTACCGGACGCCGTTTGAACCGCGTCGAGAAGAACCCATATCCCAACCCCACAAAGGCTCAAACTAAGGGGTCTGACACCGAAACCGACCCGATAATCGGATCCGAAACCTCAGTCCTTACAAAAAGCGACACCCTTCCCTGCTCAGAAATATGTGTGCAATTTCTCTTTTTAGTGTGATTCTACAGTTGTGATGCAAAATCAACCTGCAATTTGTATTATGTGATTTCACCTTTGACATATGGATATTGTGGCATGCCACAAGAGTTCCAATGATTTTGAATAACAACCCTTATTATAATGAGCCTCCAGGAACGCGAACGTGCCCATATTGGCATGCAAGCACGCAGCGGCGGCGGGGGGACAGGAGAACCGATGTGTGGCTCTTTGGCCCTCGCACGAGTGGCGCGGACGGAGGAGAGAGATAGAGAGGAAAAGAGAGAGGGGATAAAGGGAGAACGGGTGAGAGAGAGACAGATAGAGGGAGAATAGGATAGAGAGAGAGCACAGGGAGAGAGAGAAAGAGAGGTTCGTAGCAGAGAAAGAGAGAAGGAGAGAATAATAGAGAAAGGGAGTAGAAAGCAGGGGAGAGAGAGAGTTCAGAGAGAAGAGAGAAAGAATCAAGAGATAGAGAGTAAGAAGAGCGGATGGGAGAGAGAAAGAGAGAGGCTCAATGGAAAAGGAGGAGGGTGAGAGAAAGAAGGGGGGAGAGAATAATTGAGAGAGAGAAAGAGGGGTTTTTAAAAGGAGGAGAGAGAGAAAAAGAAAGAGAGAGAGAGAAGGAAAGAGAGCAAAGGGGGCCCGCGACTGCCCCTTGTGGCTTCCTTGGAGAA
Source organism: Zantedeschia hybrid cultivar (assembly GCA_030544215.1). Classification (NCBI taxonomy): domain Eukaryota; kingdom Viridiplantae; phylum Streptophyta; class Magnoliopsida; order Alismatales; family Araceae; genus Zantedeschia; species Zantedeschia hybrid cultivar. Next base: position 13,427,546 of record JARZZO010000015.1, read on the forward strand.
GAAATTAGGGCACCTCTTTTAAAATTATTTAATGACCATTATGCCTTTACTTTTGTCAGCCATTGCAAGTTCGATCTATTATGTTACTGTAGGCGCCCGGAACGTCCCCCGCCGCTGCTGCGGGCTTCGAGCGAGGGCTTCTCCGTTCGTCTTAGCACTGTGGCGATTTTAAAGGGGGTTAGAAATTAAGGTGTGATCGTCAGGAGTATTACCTTTCGGTCCCTGTGCTCCGCAAGAGTGTAAGAGTGATCGCGTTCTGAGGGAGCGGGAAATGGTGGTTTCTCCTTCTCTTCCTCCGGCCGGCCAGAGGAGGAGAGCCCGGCAGTCTGCACGCGGAAATGCGGTAAGGATCCCTGAAAAGACAAGACAAGACAAGAGAGGAAAAATGACCCGATTAGAACTGTGGCATGTAGAATCTATCCATAAAAATATAAAATTAACTAGAATTGGAGGGAGACGCACCGGACGGGTGGTGGGGAGGGAAGGTGACCATATGTTATGGCCACCCACCTCCCGTTTTTTTGTTTAAAACCTCTAGGGGAGTAAGGGTTGTTAGGTCATCTTAACATGCATGCATGCAGATGGGGGGTGCTCGTGTGTGGAAAGTGAAGTGATATGTTGAAAGTGGAAAGAAGAGTGAGAGAGGGAAATGTTACGGAATGGATGAAAAGTGAGAATGCAATGAGGTGAAAAGGGAAAAAACAAAAGAGGGTTAAGAAGACAAGCCCATTTTAGAGTGCGGAGGATTCCTGTTAAAGCTCCTCCTGAAGCTCTCTGACTCTTTGTCCGCTCGACTCCTCAAAGCAGACTCACTTGCCAACCTCTTCTGAGCCTTCCCTCTAGAAAACCCCTTCTTAACCCCTTGCTCGAGAGGATATGGGGGGTTTAAATAGGTGAAGGAAAAATATGAGAAAATAGGGGTCTAAATCCCCGTAAATCATCCTGGAGCCAATGAGAAGTGGTCAAGGATCGGAGGTGGTGCGCGCGGCAGTCGCCGAAGTGGGGAGTGATCGGAGTAGTGGGGGTGAGGGCGGCGAGTAGAGGAGATCGTGGGGAAGACGAGGTCAAGGTGGTAGTTAGGGGAGTGGACGGCCAGCCAACATGCCTTCCAATCCAAAGGAATGTTCCCCAATCGGACTTTTGCATGTAATGAACTCCATTTTAGATGTCTGTCAAGAGAGATTTGTTGTGCGCAATCACTTATTCATAAGGTGCCTTTGATATCTTCAAAGTGCAAGGAAAACTCACGAGGAGTAATCTAATATACCTCTACAAAAAGAGGAGTTAGGAACTCCGACTTTTGTTTAGGATGGGTCATTAGGCCATGCTATATCCAAGCTTACACATACTGAATAAGGGCTTAGAATGGCAATTGAATCACTTTAGAACCTCTTTAAAGAGTCATATTTACCTTGTATTTGCTAAATAACCCTTCGATAGCTTCCTCTTCTAAAACAAAATATCTTCGGAAGAGACTTAAAATATTTAACAAACTTAACATAAGCTTATAGTGAAAATGGCATATCATGCCCTCTTGAACAATATAGGAATATTGAGGTACATTATAAACTTACCCTCATAGATTGAGGGGGGCTTCAAAGGACCATTTCCAAACAATCAAAGTTCAAGAAGCCATGGTTGAAATTTAACTATAACTTAAATTTTCATCTCATTAGCAGGCTTTGAATCACATTAAAGACCTTTCTCTTGATGCCCATCTTGTCAAATATAGGGCTGCAGAATAAAAATATGAGGGAAGCAGTGACTGCTCGAACATTAAAATTTCGTAAAACGGAGTAAAGCTGCAGAGCCTAAAACCTTAGGGGCATCTTGCTTCATGACTTGGGAGAGGTCCCTAGCCACTTCAATGGCCCAACTCTTATGCTAAAGGAGAAACAGTGCTTGAAGATTCAAAATGGAGCACAATTAGTCGGTCATAAATATGGTAATTAATCCTTCAAAGGAATATGTGGAGGGATTTGTGCCTTTGGTAATTAATCGTCCAACAGACTGGAGGCCCCTCTGAATCTTCTTCTCCCTCTTACAGGTTCTACTCTGAGTGTTTCCACTCAACAACAAATTCTATTGAGTTGTCGGGATCTGTGATCGGACAATCATCACGATCCGACCAGTTTCCGATCGCTACACGTTTAGATTTATAGTAAGCTCTTCTTCAATGATACACTTAGCTTGAATGGGTAAAAATAGATTTATCTTAAATTCACTAAAATTTATGATAAACTTAAAACCTTCATATAAACATGTTTTTAAGAAATTTACATGGAGTTGACTCAGCTCAAGATATTTATCATAAACTCCTAGATTAGTCATAAAGTTATTTACGCTTACACAGACCGACTGAAGTTCACAGAAAGTACATTTGAGTTGTAGCTGAATAACTGGAGTACTGATAATTCAGTATGTGATATGTAAACATAATAACCATTAATGAAGTTGGCTATGAAAATGCCAACAGGATGCCAATTTTCATGAAAGTTGGATCAGCTGCTGTTATCACTCACTTTAATTACAAGGCAAGTACGGCTATGCACTGCACATGTAGAAATTAATCTACCTCTACTAGAGAGATTTATTCATATACCATGTTGAGTTAACATAGTTGGCCTAATTTACACAGTTCATGGCTGTTCTGCTCAGTCTCACAAGCATGGTTTGCTTGTACTGGATCAACTCGTGTCGAGTCAGGTGACTCGTACCGTATCAGGGCGACTCGAGTCGGTGCGGTTCCACCGAGTCTATATGATTTGGAAGATCTTTTTCATGCGACTCGGTCGAGTCTGTGCGAGTCGACCCGACTCACACCAGATCATGGAAGATCCGATTCGGTCCGACTCTTCGAGTCGGCAAACCCTGCTCACAAGGAGGGGAAACACAAGATAGCATGCCAGGACATCATGTGTTTCAGCAAAAAGATATGCAATCATTTCCACCTATAAAAAGAGTATAGTAACCTCTACCACATTAGAATGTACTTTTACCCGTAGAGTCTAAAGCTTTTCTTGACACTTGGGACTTGTTTGGATAATGTTTGATCCACCAAACAGGTATCTAATAGCCGACCATAATGAAAGACTCATAACAGCGACTAGACAAGAAAAATGGATACTATGATGCACGGCAAAGTTGGCAGATCTTCCAAATTTATAATCACACAGAATATCTATTATTTTACAACTATTCTATAGTTGATATGTAAGTAGAGATCCCATACATATGCAAAACTAGTAGTCAAGGTAGAAAACTCTTAACATCAGAGTTTATGTAAGATCACTATAGCAGCATGCTGGGGCAGAAGAGTTATCATGGTGAAAGGAGCATGGGTATAGGCCGGTGAGAGCTTAAAAGAGAAATGCTGCAGAACTGTAGCCAAACACATCTTAGCTTCTATCATGGCAAAGCTCTGCCCGATGCAGATGCACGCGCCTCCGCCAAATGGGAAGAAGGCCACTTGATTCTTGGATGCCTTGGAGACTCCCTCCGCGAATCTCTCTGGTTTGAACTCATTGGCATCTTCGCCCCAGAATTCTGGGTCATGGTGGATGAGCACTGTGGGTACAAGAAGATGAACTCCAGGTGGGAAACTATGTTTGCCCAGCCTCATTGTCTTATAGGTGCATCTAATCAGAAACGGTGCGGGAGGGTATAATCTGAGAACCTCATGAAGAATCATGGTCACCTGGAACATGGAAAACAAAAGAACTTGACATCAGTTTCCTTTTTTTCTTTTTTTTCCTATGGATGTATGAAGATGGTGATCAGTAGAATTCTGAAAACATTATGCAAACTACTTGATGCTGATGTGCAACTGTTGTGGCTATCGACAATAATAGTAAGCATAACTCACAATTTTTAGCTGGCATAAGCCATCAAAGTCTGGTTTATTTTTCCCAAAAACTTGAAACACCTCGGCCCTTGCCCGGTCCTGCTAATCAGTATGCATACTTAATGCAATGATGGTCCGGGTGAGCAAAGCAGAAATTGTCACTTGTCCAGCAAAGTAGAATAGCTTGCACTCCTCAATCACTTCTTCAGTTGCATCCTAGACTTCTTTAAGCCTCCATGTTCTTGAAAGTAAGTTAGATTGGATTCGAGGAGTAAGCCCAGCAAATCATTGTTACTGGTAATTATCCCGGATTGCATTGCCTTCTCTCTCTTTATGATCATGTCCCTCACGAGGTTAGTTACCTCTTTGTAGATTCTCCTCATTCTTCTGTTCTTCTTTGTGGGAATGAATCTATGATAGCAAGATAATAATAACCTTGGAAATCATGAAAGCTTGGCCAACATGAGCAAGTGCACAGATTTTGACAAATGCAAAGAAAGCATCTAGAGAGCAAATGTGTACACTTGAAGAAAGATGAATGAAGTCAGAAACTTAAACCCCCCTATGGAACGCACAAGAAGATTAATTTCGTATTTTTCATTGTTCGTAAATATGGGGTTTGGGGGGAACACTGCAACTTTGTAATAGAGGCAGAAAAAACAATGAGAAATAAATACAGGTTACCCTTTGCAGCGGCAGATTCAGCATTCATCCTGTCGGCTCCTGGGACCCCACTGGATTTTGTGAAATTTATTGGCCCAACTCAAAGCAGTTTAGTCCGGGACCCTACTGACTTAGCACAGGACCCCACTGGCCCAATCCAGAATCCTATATGACCTAGTCTAAGATCCCACTAACCCAACTATACTTATGACCTAATGTCCGAGTGACCCTACTGGACAAAATTTATGCATCCGCCACTACCTTTGTATAAAGGTGGGTACAAATTTATGTAAGAAAGCACAGAAGACAACAGAAAGGTTTACCTGTAACCTGGAATAAGCCAATTCTGAACAGATTGGGTGACAACCTCAGCTTGCTCTTCTTGGAGCTCAAAAATGCGCCTTCCTTCTTCAAAACTACTTCCAAATGCTGTCCGACAGATGACATCTCTGGTGAAATTTTGAAGCTCGGGCTTGACATCTAGCTCGCATGATCCCTCTGGACCCAACAGCTTCTCCCACCCATTCAGTAGCTCAGTACAACAAGTAGAAAATGCTGGCACCATGAGCTGCAGGAGACACCAAACAAGAGGAAAAATAGAGTAGCTAGAGGAATGAGTTAAGTGTTTGTCAAGTATCGATATCTTTCCCTGGAACTTAGATATGTAAGAAGATGAGTGAAACTACAGGCAAACCTTCAATTTTTCTACATGAAATGCAGGATTGATAATTCGCCTGTGCATGGCTCACTTTTCTCCTTCATAGGTTGCAAGCCCACTGACAATGAGCCTTGCTAGAGGAGTTAAACTTTGCTTTTGAAAATGGCCAAACTTGTTAGACAGAATCTCTGTGATCAGAGCAGGATCCATAATGCTTACTCGGGGATATGGCCCGAACCACGTAAAACTAATTGTGCCTGCATCTCCAAAATGAAAGTAAATAATTTGAAGAAGATCTGTAAGAGGCAGGTTATGGTTATTAGACACAGATTCAACCTGTAAAATGAATGAGAGATCTAGAAGGGATATAAACTATGCAACATATTAACGCCTAAAATGCCATTCACTCATTCAGAGACCCTCGAGTCAGAGTTATTAAAGGAAACATGTATATGTACAAACACGGATCTAGCGCACCCTCGAGCGCATCTAGTTTAGATGTGTCCCTTAAATAAATAAAATCATCAGTAAAAAGTAAAACATTTAATTAACACCCTTTAAGCTTGTCCCTTCCCTTAAGCTTTAATTTTTCATCGTCCGATCTTAAAACTCAACTACAGTCGTCCAATCGACTTAGATGCGCCCCATCCGAAAATCTCCCATTCTAATTTAAAATAATTAAAATCATCAAAAAAATTAAAATATTCAAATACACCCCCCCCCATCTAAGTGATTTTCTTCTTCTTTGGATTTAATTTTCACCGTCCAATCAACAAAATCAACCCTAACTATCTTCAAGTTCATCGTTGTTTGGAGATCCAAACTAAAATCTTAGGAGATTGAATCGACTCTAAGGGCTAATTTGATGATTTTTTTATTTTTCTACTATTTTTTCAGCATTTTAGACATCGATTTTTTACATCTATCTGATCAGGACATCAATTTTCTACATCTATCTGATCAGACGGCTCTTGTTGATTTTCAAAATTGGACAATAAAAATTAAAGTCCGGACATGGGATCAACCATAATGAGCCTATTTGACTATTTAAAAAATAATTGTTTATTTTATTTTTTTAACATGGGGAGAGTGGGTTTTGAGGTGGGTTAGATGCATTCTGGAGTGCATTGAATCCTTTCCCATATATACATACATACATACATACAAATATATATATATAGAGAGAGAGAGAGTGCTTACGTGCTGTTTACTTCGCCACCCCTTAATCCTCGATCACATACCACAGAGTAATCATAAGCATCCATTGTGTCCGAATGAAAGGCTCCGCAAAAGCCTTATCACCCTTATTCGTACTAGAATAATGACGAGTGGGCCTTAAATACTGTAACAGCAAGAGGACCAGCTTATTACCCTCAGAAATTAGTAAGTTCCTCCCCTCATCCTCGGCTCTGGGAGATTAGCAACTACCAAGATCAGCGGCTCCCCACTTTTTTTGCCTTTTATTATGTCAGCTCGGAAATTAGCAACTACCAAGATCAGCGGCTCCCCTCTTTTTTGCTTTTTATTTTATGTTTCCCTTCTGTTTCCCCTCGCCAATCTCTCATTTACTGTCATTTTTTGCAGATTTTATGTAATAAGAGTAACCATGTGTCAATTTAGAGCTGCAAACAGACTGGAGATGAAAACAAGAATAGGTGTTTCCACTTCTATTTCTTACATGAAATATCGAAAACGAAAGCGGAAACAAAAATACATGTTTCTATTTACACCTCCACTTCTTATATACGAGTAGAAACTGAAAATACTACTTCCATTTTCATTTTTCTTCTCCCGACATTGATACTCGTAAGACACATACAATGTGATGCTTAATTAAAAGTCATACGTAATGTATGTTCTTCCTCATCGAGTAGCATGTAACATATGTATAACATGATGCTTATTGTATTAGGCTAAGATAGTACCTATGATGTTTAATAGCACATTACACAATAATAAGAGTGAAGACTATTGAACCAGTGTGTCCTTTCTATTTAATTTCTCATATTTTGATGATATCAAAGAATGAAAATAAAGTAATCAATTTGTATTTCAACTGTTTAGCTCAAAACATTAATCAATTGCCTTGTCCAGATTCTCTATGTAATTTAGTTTCAACTTTATATTGTTCCGAAACTTAACCGGATTTAAGAAGTTAATTTTACTAAAACTTCGATTAAGTCACCACTTAATCAACTATATGGTGAATAGGCCAATAGCCCTTTGAAGTTCACTTAACCATCTCGCTATTGATTAAGTCGGCCTCTTAGGGTCACTCAATTGATCTTGCTATCTATTAAGTCAGCCTATTGGTTCACTTAATCGATTGAGCTATCCATTAACTCAACGGCTATTGGCTAAGTCTATCGACTAACTGTTCAAGTGAAGCCATTAATCAATTAACAACATTGCTTATGTCTTCTATATATGCTTAATCGGTTACTTGACCAACTATCGACTAATTGAAAGTTATCGATTAACTGGTGCCCCCGTTGATTGAATCAATCAATTGACCATATTGAGATTATCGACTAATTGAAAGTTATCGACTAACTGAGCTTTTCTGCTTTGATTAAGTGGCTACTCCCTCTTCAGTTGATCAATCTTCTATGAAATTAATTATGACTTGACCGATTATATGACATCACTTAATCGATAACCTTTTGATCTTACATTGCTTATCTTCTTTTTAGCGCTAGTAGATCCTATTCCCTGTCTCTCTAATTTACTTTTGTAGATTCTTTGTTACTCACCAATCCTCTAATTAGCGAATCAAACAGGATTTACTTTCTTAGTTATGCAACATGGATGAGATAAGATATGTAAGACCAAATTAGGAAAACTTGGAGAAAAAAAATAGAAGCTTCTTCCGTGTAGAAGACGAAACTCTAGTGTGCACCATTTCTAGTCAAGACTCAATGAAGTTAACATTAGACTCAACAACAGTTAATGTTAGAGACGAGGCCTCTTCACAGGGATATATAATGGCTTGATGATGTATCTAACAGGAGATTCGAAATTTGCCTATAATTAAGCCTTCGGTCAGCTAGAGGAACTCAATTGAAAGAAAATTTAACAACTCCACATTCAAGCACCTCAAGCTGTCTCTTATACCCAAACTCATAACAGCTAAGAGAGAAAGAAAGAGAGAGAGCCCTGGAACCTGCTTCACTCCAAGCATTGCACATCAATGTATCCTCATCTTTCGATGTACTGCATTTGAACTGGACAAACAAATGCAGCATCAACCAAGGACGGATACAACTCATAAACTGGAGTGAACCGAGCAAATAAAGGCAGCATGAACGAAGGACCACCAAGAACTGGATAATCCACTTCATATATATATATATATAGGTTATGGACTAGTCAACAAAATGCACTTTGGGCGAGTATTGTATAGAAGAAAATGCACGTTGGATTGAGAGGGAGGTAGAGAGAATACGGACCGTGGGTCTTCATGGTGCGATGCTCCCAGGGGGCGACGCGGGACGCGATATCATGGGAAAAGGAAGGAACGGGCTTCAGCCTGGCCTCCGCCGCCAGCCTCGCGCGCTCCCTGAGGTCGCCGAAGAGCAGCCGGTAAGTGTTCCCGCCGATGCCCTGTTCCCGGAGGCCCCTCTCCAGCCCTCTGGGCGTCCACCAAGCCCACCTCACCGCCTTGACCACCTGCACCGTCACCCATCCCACCAGTAGCAGCAGCAGCAGCCCCTTTCCCCACCCGCAACGCCCTCTCTCGAGGCAGACGCCAACAAGTGAGCTGCTGCCCGTCATTCCCCTCTCAGCCCCACACACTGCCCCTACAAAGAGCAGCAGCAACCAGCAGGCGAGCTTTCCTCTTCAGATAGAAGGGAAGGGAAGAGGATGCAGGCGGTGGGTGATCTTTGTTACCCGGTATGAATGATGTGTTTCAGGAGGGAGTGTGCGTTTTACAGTACTAACATGATCACCTGTGTTATTTTTTTTATTTTGTATTTATTTGGTTAACCTTATAAAGCATCGTCCTCTTCCTCCTTCCTTTTTTCTCCACCTTCTTACTTTTTTACAGAGTCAACAGCATAATTATAATCTAGTCGTGTCCTCCGTCTGTAGATGGGTCCTCCCTGTTCTTGCATAGGTCAATCCTCCCTGTTCCCCTTCCCACCTACCGTTTTGTTTTTCCCACCTTTATACCTGGGCTGCAGCCTTTTCCCTCTTTTTCTCTCAACTAGCTAAATTTAAAAAAAATAAAAAAATTATTAACACCTCTCACTGCCGCGGTGCAGCTGCGTTGAGCGCCACGGTGCACTGAGTCGAACTCTTTTGTGGAATTGGGACAGGCTGAACTTGGAGAGGTAGATAGATGGAAACATATCTTGGGCATCAAAGTTGTCTGAAATTTTGTGGAATTGGGACCAGCTGAGCCAATCCCAGAGAATATTTTGGAATTAACTGTGTAGGTAGGTTGCCCTCGCCACAGTGACGGATCTAACTTATTACGAGTAGAGTCATGTGACCTACTAAATTTTGTAAAATTTACAAGAGACCGTTTAATCTTAACCTATCAGGGTGACTGACTTTTGTAAAATTCATGAAGATCCATTGATCTTGACTCATTAGAGGCAATAATATATTGATTCCGACTCCAGAATGACTCCACTGATCTACTATCCAAATGATCTTATTGAAAAAAATTTCTATATCCGTCACTGCTTCACATGTGGCTTTCTTTTGAGAGGTCTGAAATTCAAACTTGGTGGGGAGCATGAGCATAAAAACTCCCTTAGTCATTCGATGCATATTTGCCACCAAATATATATTCCTTTGTCTATGAGATTACTTTTCCAAGATCGGTTCGACTCAAAATTCTCGAGTAATTAGGCAAAGTATTTGGATCCATGCGGAATACTCTCCTACCTAAAAGAGGAAAATTCATATGTGGCTGAAATGGTGCTATGATCTGTTGTAAATGTGTACATACTTAGTCCCCGAGCCATCCTGTCCAAAAAGAATCCCAGAGAATAATGACAGGTGGAGTTAGTTTGCCCGAATTAAGGTCAATCTCGATGTCTCAAAGCGACTCAGCTGTCATTTGGTGCGTCGCAACTAGTCGTAGAGTGGTGGTTTCCTTGTGTATGGTGTACTGTAAATCATTTTACCGTACTTTTTCCTTCGTTTGGTGCATCATATATAGTCATATTTCAAGGTTGGTTGACTTGTAAAATTCTTCTTTTACCTTATTTTAGTTTATAGTCTATAATCACCGTACACCAAAATCGATGATTTTAAAATCAAAAATTTTATTTCAATTGATTTTAAAATTAATAATTTTAAAATTAAAATTTTACAATATTTTACGACACATCAAACAACATTTTAGGCAACACATATTAACTAAGCTTTCTAGCCTGATGGATAAATAAGATCTTTTGAAGTCGCTTACGAAAGATTGCCCAAAATTTGTGCATGTTGTGGAACTTTGGGGCATGATGCTGGTACGTAGTGGTGAAAAACTTCTTCTGAAGAAAAATTTTAAGCAAGCTTGTTCTCCTGCCTTGTAACGAAATATGAATAGGCCATCACATATAACTTTGGGGAATGACTTAAAGAGCTACGGCACCTCCACCGAGTTAACTAATAAGAAGATATGAAGCTATCCTTCCCGGACAGCATGAAGGACAGGGTGTGGATATGGTGTAAGTGGCTTATGTAATAAGAATCTAGATGCGAAGTGTAAGTGAGGATAAGACTCATTAAGTACAGTAAGAATTTTTTTTCAAAAAGATCGCAAAGTAACACTTTTTCTAATCCCAATGAAGAATTTTCGTGAAAAATTCATTCTTTTCTTTTGCAGTTATTTATTTTCCTTTTCACCTTTTTTTAGCCAATAGCCCGGTAGTTGGACATAGTTTTCAACTCGAAAGAGCTAAGATCGAGTCAACCCGAGGCCATAGATTTTAGTCCAAGAGGTATTGACCCAACCTCAGTAAATGTACCATAGTCATACAGTCCCTTATACTTGTTGCATTGCTTGTAGTGCATCATACAACCATCCAATAGGAGTTCGATCCAAAATTTTTGTAGTAGTAGGTAACAATTTTAATTTTTTTTAAATTTATTTTGTTTTTATTTTTAAAGTTCGAAAGAATGAAAGTATTAAAGTTATTAACCTGTCTAACTCAAAATCTTAAGACATTGAATAAAATAAGTACCAACTATTTAAGCATTATTTATTTTTGTCTCTTTTTTAATATAAACTTATTCTAACCTATCCTTCCTTTCACATGTCGGTCGATTTTAAGCTTCGTTATGTAGACTACAAAAATAAGATATATAGTCTCATTCACAATCATGAAATCCGATATCATATTGAAGTTATTAGACTGTCTAACTCAAAACCTTAAACAACCATCTATTAAACACACTTTGACTTTGTTCAACTTTCTAAGTGATACGGCTTCTCACGTGCACGCTGATTTAGACTCTATCATGTAGATTACAAATATAATGTGTGACATAGTTCATGACTATAAGTTCTGATATTATATTGAAGTTATTCAATTGTCTAACTCAAAATCTTAAGAGGTTGAATAGACTAGACACTATCTAATTAAACACTATTTATGCGAAACTATTCTAACAGGGGGCAACCCAATTAAGGGAGCCACCCACACTCTGCCCCTACAAGGAACAGTAGCAAGCACCAGACAGCTTTTGTGTACAACTCCCTGCAACTGCAATGTCACGGGAGAAGGACGGCTTCAGCTTGGCCGCCTCCGCCAGCCTCACGGTCTCCCTGATGTCTCCGAAGAGCAGAGCCCTCTGCAGCTATCACCTTTTCTATTTTTTCTCTCTCATTAGATGTCTCATCTTACTTTATTGATAAAAAAATATACCTAAATCATTGTGGCCTCTTTTTTGTCAAAAGTATTCATGCAGTCTCCCTTTACAATTCGGTATTTAAAGTTTAAACCAATATTTCTTTCTTGATGGGAGATCCTTTTTGCGTGATAGTTCCATGTTCTTCATATAATCATTTTGAACTCGAGATCTTAGCGCAGCGCAGAGATCAATATTATTCCTCCCACAGATCTCATCAACTGTGAAAAACACTCAAATGTAGGCCTCGACAAACTCACGGAGACAAATCCCTCCTTCCGACTCTTATTTTTTAATTTTTTAATCTGCAGTCTAAATAACGGGCCAAAATTAATTTCCAATTCATTGACTGAAAAAATTAATTTTAAGTTCAAAGTGTTACAAATTTTAGGCCTGTTATGTTACTTGCTACCGTTTAAGACCATTTAAAGAATCTTAAACCCCAAAATACCCCATCCTCAAAAGCCTGGCGTCGAGTCCCGTGACTGACCCCTGATGCCCGTCCGTGACCCAACAGGGAAAAATCTGCAGCGTGTTTCTGTTGGGTTTCTTCTCCTCTTCGATCTCCGGATCCCCTCCGCCATCGCCTGCAGCAAAGAAGACGAAGAAAAAGAGGAAGAGGAAGAAAGCTTCCCCATGTCATCATCTTCAACGCATTTCTACTTCTTTCATCTCTTCTTTTCTTTGGATGTTTCTCCTCCATCTTGTTTTCTTTACATCCTCGATGTTCCTTGAACGAGTAGGAGACGCCGGCAACGGCGACCACTCAAGGCACCGGCAGAGATGACGAGGCCCGAGACCTACCCCCTCCAAATGTTATCCTAATAGATTGAAAACTATTGGATTAGAAGTTAAATATGCAATAGACTGGAGATTAAACTTGAAGTATTCAGAGGGCAATCTTGTCATTTAAGAGTGTTCAGATCAAGGACCCAAGAAGGTAGGTCTTAGACTGGGAATTAAAAGATGTCAACAAGGAGGACCGGGTATAATGAAATTTGGGATGGGAACCGAAAATTAACCTGCAGGTTATCTTTTGGACTGCAGGTCAAATTCCCATCTTATTTTTTTACTTTCATATGTTTTCTACAAAGTTAAAATGGCACCCCAATTACTATTATGTCTATCATTCATCAACCTCATGAATTTGGAGTGTTAAAGATACTTCATTAATATATAATAGATTAATAAATTGTGTGTTATTAGTGTCTTAAATATGCACAAGGCGAGCAGATGACATGAAGTGTAGCTATAAGTAAAACTTGTAAACTAGAAAATGAGATGAGATAGAAATCGAGATAGAAAAATGAGACACATGTTTTTAAAAGTAATATGGATATTATTACAAATAAAAACAATTTGATGAAAATAAATACTATTTTTCCCATTTCTCTTCCACCCTTTCTTTCTCATGTATCATCCACCTTTTCTATATATATATATATATATATATATATATATATATATATATATATATATAGAGAGAGAGAGAGAGAGAGAAAGAGAGAGAGGAGTTCAACTGTCCCAAGTAACCCCTTCGTGCAATCTGACTGCATAATAGTACGTCAATTCCAATCAAAGATCGAACAGTGTAATGCTCTAGCATTATGCCAGAGACTCTTACGCATAAAAAATAATTCTTACGTGTAAGAATTTGTAAATTAATATTTTTTTTAAATGTGCAGTGCACCATCCTATTCAAGATTGGGACGTTGTACCGTGAGTGCGCAAGAAACGCCTAATCACATATCAGCACTATATATATGTATAACGCACCCCACCTCAAAACCTAATATTCAAATACTTTCATTTAAGTTGTTTCTCGTCCCTTTGGATTTAATTTTTACTTTCAATTAAACAAATTAACTATAGCCTTCCAATCAAATACGTCATTGTTTGGAAATGAAAATTAAAACACTAAGGGATAAGATCCATCCTAAGAATTAATCTGACAAATTTTTTATTTTTTCATATTTTTATATATTTATTTTTTGTGCATGTCCGATCATATGGCTCTAATTGATCATCAATATTAGACAATAAAAACTAAAGTCTTGAGGATGGGATTAACTTCAAGGACCTATTTGAATATTTATAAATTTTTTATTATCTTTTAAACATGAGGAGAGTGCATTTTCGAAGGGACGCATCTAACTTAGATGTACTCATGTTTAAAAAAAATAAAAATAAAAAAAATTAAATATTCAATTCTCTCTCCAAAATAAATTTTATCTCTTTTATATTAAGTTTTACTGTTGAATTGTGAGGATTTCAATATAAGTTGTTTAATTTTATATTTATAAATTGGTGATCAATAATAAAACCCCACGAGATGAGAACAATCTTAGAGACTAATCTCACAAATTTATATTTTTTATTTTTTATGATTTTTAAAAATCAAGATTTACATGTGTATGATGCACAACTAAAGTCCACTATCAAGATCGAACTACAATCGGCGGTCAAACTAGGGTCTCAGGGAATAGAAATAATCTTAAAAGAGTTATTTAATATTTAAAATTTTATAAAAAAATTATTTTTCTTCCACTATGAGGATAAGATTCAAAACAATACGTAGCAGTTAGTATTCTGGCATTTTTCTCTATATATAGTCTCTCTCTCCAACTTCTCTCTAACACCATTCTCCTTCGCCCTCTCTCTCTCTTCCACTTATATACACTCTTTCATCATCTACTTAGGCCCCTCCATCTTTCTCTCAATTTCATATCCTTCAACCACCCCGCCCCTCTCTACAAATCAGTGTATTTCTCTGGGATCACGAGTGTTTGCCCCTACCCTTCATCATCACACTTAAGCCCCCTCTCTTTCTCTTTCTAATTAAATAAACTATAGTGTAATATGTCAAAAAAAAGTTAGATATAACTCAATTTAAATTTTGAACAAAAATTCGATCAAACACTCGAAAATAAGGTTCAGCAAGATGCATATAATTTTTTTTTGTCAAGGTTTTAATAAATCAGATAAAAACTATAACCATATAACATATAGTTTTCAATAAGTTAAATTATGCATTTTTGTTAATGAAAATGCAATTTTTTTGCCATATATCGATCTCGTGTCTTATGAGAGTTCCTCTCATTAATAGTATGGGTTGTTAATAATATAATGTGGCCACTTGTGAGATTTGAATAATTATATTATTTTTCTTATTAACGTAATGTGTTTAGACTGGAAGTATTAAACATGTTTGCATTATATCAACTAAAAGGAATCGATAGGCATCAAATGCGTTAATTGTCGCTACCATAATGTTAAAATATAAGAAAGTTTTGATGCGATCTCGTAGTTTACATGTGTAAATTGGTAAGAGCTAGTAGAAGATAATAAAAATTATTTTAATATCTCATAAACGTTGATTTTAAAATATTTTATAAATACTTAGTTTTGTCATTAATATAAATGTTATTTGAGGAAACCCGTATCTTTTCTTGATTTCCCCGTACGGTCTGCCTTTCCTTCCACTTTCCAGTTTCTATCCGTCGTCGAACCCAGAGGATTCAAAGAGCAATTCTGCCCGCCCCGCCCCCGCTCCTGGTTGCACCGCCGCCGACACCTCCTGCTGCCGCCCTCCAGACCGTGAAGCCCGCCGTTGCTCCTTCCGCCGCCCCCCAGCCCGCCCAACCCGCGTCGTGCTCCGCCGTGTCACCGGCCCGCTGCGCCCTCGGCTGTTGCTCCTGCCACCCGTTACCTGCTGTCGCAGTCTGAGCGCCGCCGCTCCCTCCTCTCCACCGTTGTTGCGCTGCCTCCCAGCCCCCACGCACGCCGACCTCCTCCCCGCGGCTGCAGGTGCCATCTCTCTCTCTCTCTCTCTCTCTCTCTCTCTCTCTCTCTCTCTCGGCATAAAAACTCTGGCTTGTGCTCTCACGCACATCGTCCGCCCCGGCGACTTCGTCACCCTCATCGCCGTCATCTGCAACCACGACAAGGGTGTTCACAACTCAATGCTTCGTCCTTATTCCCAACTCAATATATACTTTTTATCCATCCTAAACAGATTGTGACGGCGAGGGTATTTTAAGAAACAATATTGACTCTATCAAAATCGAAGTGTAGAAAATCTAGTTTTCAACTATTATTTTTTGCAAACTTCAATGTTCCATGACAAGACAATTCTTCAAAGACCAAGCAGTGTCCGAATCCATCCCTGGGTGGGTTCAAGTAGACGATGGCGCCATCTGCCGCGCCGCAGCTGCTCTATTTGCCGAGCCTCGGCTTCTTGTTACCAAGTACGTATATGTCCCATCCGCAGCCGACCTTATAAGACTGAGGACAGAGGATAGGAACTTAGCAGTGTTCAGCCGAGTGGCATTGCTGTATTCCTTGCCAACATTGCTCCTGCTCCTCTTCGCAGCAAGGAGCCCAAGGTCTCCACCAGTGTGGAGTTATTCTAATTTCAATCGGTAACTATACAATGATTAGGTCAATTAGAATGGCTAATGTGCATCCACACAAAACTGCAAGGCTATTCCCAACTCAGGTTAGCATATTTTTTTCTTTTCTCAATACTTGTTCGGTTGTTCCGAAACGGCTAGGGACTAATTAATCCTTTTGATATAGTTTTATATGCGTTCGCACATTAAAGGAAAAAGCGACATGAGTCTAGCCCTTCTTTTGTTATATTAATCTGTACACCTTTAGAAAATAACATGATTAATCTTTTGTTAACATTAGGACTTGATTCTTTTGTTTAAATAAACCAAGTTCTAA
The DNA here is from genome assembly GCA_030544215.1 of Zantedeschia hybrid cultivar. Lineage (NCBI taxonomy): Eukaryota > Viridiplantae > Streptophyta > Magnoliopsida > Alismatales > Araceae > Zantedeschia > Zantedeschia hybrid cultivar. The sequence continues at coordinate 13,444,297 of JARZZO010000015.1, forward strand.
ATCTTAATTATATATCGTCAGATAAGTAATTAATACCATTATATTTGCAATAGAGTTTAATATCTTGTTTAATTAATTATCACATCGTATCAGAGAATTTAATCCTAGTAGAAGTATTTCTAAAGTTCTCACAGGTTTTTATAGGAACAGTTCCCCACGTACGCCAACATGGTCCGCATCAAGATGCCCCTCAAGCTGATCGCAGGTGAGAAGCACCGCAACACGACCTTCATGAAGCGGAGGGTGGTGATCAAGAAGAAGGCCATGGAGCTGGGCAAACTCTGCGACATCGTTACCCTGCTGGTGTGCTACGGCCCCCGTGGCCAGCTCGAGACCTGGCCGGAGGACCCGCAGGATGTGCGCCAAATCATCACCGAATACCAAAGCCTCAGGCCGGAGGAGTGCATCAAGCGCCGCTACGACCTCGCCACCTTCTTCGAGACCCACCTGAAGAAGCTGCAGGCAGAACTTGCGCGGGAGCGCAGCTCCTGGCTGGAGACCGCACCGAGGGAGACCCTGGAAGAGCTGGCACAGGCGCTGGATGCAAAGCTAGCCGCCATAGACGAGAGGATTGCCCATCTGAGGCTGGAGGAGGAGAGCCGGGGGAAGGAGATTGAGCTCTGGGGACAACCCCAGCATAACCAGTTGTTGCACCACATGCCAGAGGACCCGCTTCCACTGCCGCCCTTTAATGCTATCTTAGACGCGCAACCAATTAAGAGCTTTGATGGCTTAGACTTCACCAGGATTAAGTTAGAAAACTACGGAACGATGGGTCTGCAAGGCCATGCAGATGCTGCCGACTCTGTCTGGGCGTCTTCCCATGACCTGTACATACCAGAGATGTCATTCGCCCTAACTCATCCAGCGCCAGATCCTTACATGTTGCCTCCGATTCCGGACCACAGCTTTAGTATGGATATGGGGTATATCGACGACGTAATCATGTCAAGTCCCTTCCTCGCCGTGGACTTCGGCCCATACTCCACTGCCACTGGCGCCTCCACCTCCTCGGTGGCCGACGCCCTCAATGTGAGGACAACAGCCTATCCCTTGTCCTCCTGCAACGATGCCCCACTCGGCTACAGCCGCGGCGGCAGCGGCAGAAGTACGGGCATCACCCACAGCTCGACCTTGCCGCAGATGCCTCCATACGATCAAACAGTTGTTGATGCCGGATACAGGTTCTCTTTGCATCATCTCCCACCCAGCAGCTCGTCTGCGATGTGCAACAAGGTGTATCACCAGAATGAGCTCTGTGGGGATGGGTTCGTCCAAGGGGGGAGCATCGTCGGCCCCTCCATGAATGACGCATGGTCCACCTCCATTTTCCTTGACCTGCCGCCGACTGCAGTTTGCAGCAGCAATGATAGTGCACAGGCGGCCGAACCTGGCGGAGGCGATTCTTCCAAGTACATGCAGTCCTCTGCGGCGAATCCTTACATTTAGATGAAGCCTCCAGAGGTTTCTTTCTTTCCTTTCTTTCGATCAAGTTGTCGAGTTAGCCATGGCCGAATCGTGATTAGCTTGTGCTTTCTTTCTAGTGAGATATCTTAGGCAATAGCGTTAGACTGGTAGGAATATAACATCTATTTCAATTGTACACGATGGTTCTAGTTCTTGCTGTATGAAGGAGAAGTAGAACCGCCGTATATATTGCTCTTCTTCAGTCTACAGCACCGTGACTCCCTAGAAGGTCCTAACTCGATGATAGGTACTGTTTTAAGGAGTGGTGAAACTTTTATTTCGAAGCTAGCCCCTTTAGTGGTTGTAGTTAATTTTTAATAATTAAACAAGTTAAATCTTCCCTAATCTAGAAAGTTCAAATTTAGAGTTTTTGCTTGGAAACCAAATTACGACCAAAAACTTAGATAAATAACTTTTGAGACCTAATCCCTTTTTAAAATAATTGAGATGAAACTTGTGAAGATTCAAAAATACCTTCAATTAGAGGTTGCACCAAACATGGCCTCAAGTTTGTCTCCCATGTCAGATTCTCAGCTAACTATTCTGAATTAAGCTTTTCGAAGTTGTCACATCTGAAAATCGGTTTCAGCTGCCTCTGTTACTATCTAAAAGGCTTAATTCAACTTGAACACTCCGTTTATGAAGTTTGCATGAACACTTAGTTTTCTTGCAATAATGGGAATCCAAGGACTCTCGAGTTCACAGCTTACATTGTATGACAAGCAGCTTCATTTGGGGGGCCATATAACCGATAGGTTAACTTATTACGGCCAGGTGAAATTGGTTAGTCTGACTTTACATGATACAACGTGGAATTTTCTGTCCCATTGAGTTGTTGAAAACTATGCAGAATTATAGATGGAGATAATTTGGTTAATAGTTTGACCGTAAATGGTATCAATCTGGTAAGCTTGTGCTCGAAATGAGGACATCCGGACCTATGGCCGTGTTTAGCGCAGCTTCTATTTGGAAGTATTTTTGTATTTTTATTTAATTATTTTTTATGAAAGTCATTAGATCTTGAAAATCATTTATGTGACATTTTACTTGTGTTTTAACTTCCATCCATAAGCTACAAGAAAGGAGCTTCTAAGATTAAAGAAAAACTGAAGTTGTTATAAAAGAATTGACTTTTGTAACTGTTGATAAAACACATAATATTTCCATGCATCAAATGAACAAGCGGAAGCATGCACGGAGATGGATCGTAACGGAAAACGTACCTTAACGGCGACGTTCGTAGATGGACGGCGACGGCTTCGTGAGGACGAGGATGAGAACCACGTGACGGACTTCTCCCCAAAATCCACACTGCAAATCTTAGGCTCTTGGTGATAGCCTCTTGGAGAGCAACACTTAGAGAGAGAGGGAGAATATGTAGAAAGGAGGGGAGTCTAGAGGGAGAAAGAGGGCTGCCCAAAAGTGAGTGTTCTGCAGAATTTCCAAGAACCATTTTTATTTCACGTAATGCCCTCCTTCCTCTTTTATATCTCTCTCCTCTAACCTTTCAAATAAAAGGGGGGAATGGTTATATCCAAAGGGTGCTTCACAAGTGTGGGTAACTCCCCACAACCACTCCCTCAACCACTCCCACTCATCTCCTATAACCAACTCTTGGCCCCTACGTGGGCATATGCATGGTAAGAACCATGCTTTGGTTAACATCTCCCACTTGCCCACGGAGGGCAAAGATCAATAAACAATCTCTCAAAGTTGCTACAATCCAACTGTCATACAGGAAATGCAGCGTGCGACCTCACGAGCATAACACTAACAGGCGAGTAGTGATCCATTAAGTTATCACCAAAACTAATGGAACACAATACTCTATAAAATCTCGTGGTACCCCAGACAATCTTATATTCACCTGATTTAACACTCCGGATCTCTCAGATAAATAACTGGCAGTGTTTAAATCCCAAATGTTATGTGATCATAACTCTGTCTGTACACAACTGACTGAGTTCCCCGGGGTATGATCCACATAACATGGTGCAATATATAGATGTCTTCCCCAAGTTCTCATGTCAATTCGATTAATCTCGGCCGCTTTCCTAGTCATGTCCCGCTAGACTGTATCAACCTTAGTCCTAAGGATCATGCTAAAGTAGCGACGCCGAGCTTCCTCTTCATGACATAGTTCCTAGGTCACAAAGGGTACAAGTAGAATCAACAATATGATCCAAGAGCTCACACAATGATGAAGCAGAGATCCATTCATCATTCTCATTTATCGGTCGTGAATTGCACATGCGGTATGAGACGCATGTTATGGTGTTCTTCCACAAATGTGGGCGTGTCAATTTTAGATTTATTATTTAAACACCATACGGATCTTAGTCTAATCATTCCCACTGCGATTAACCTGAGTCTCATGACCCAGTCGCTTCCTCTCAGCGCCTTGTCTCAAGACTCACATCCGGCTTTTCCAGACTATACAGGATGGGCTCAATTATTCCCGTATTTGATCTTTAAAGATCTCATCTCGGCTCTTATCCGAGGCGACATAAATAAATATTTTTAAGTGTATCTTGTTCGCTCTTCTAGCGCCATAGATACATAATGTCTCATCTTGCTCGCTGTCTCAGCGCCAAGGCGAATTACCCGTGTGAGAGGGTCAATTCAAGTCTGGTGACACTCATTGATGTGTAAACAAGCATTCCATCAAAACACTCAATAAGAGAACGCATCGAAGTCAACAATAACTGTTCTTTACATTACAGTTTACATAAACCCATGGCTCTACTATGGGTCGTGAAAGCCTCTCTAGTGATCTGTTTAGTTAGCGGGTCTGCTACCATACGATCGGTAGAAATATGTCGTAGGACCACTGCCTCTTTTGCTAACAGATCTCGAATGAAGTGATATCTAATGTCAATGTGTTTGGTTTTACCATGGTACTTAGGATCCTTGGCGTAGGCCAAAGCTGATGTACTATCAACATAGAGAAGTACACTCTCCTCTGCATAAGGAGTGACAGCTAATCGCCGCAGGAAACTCCTCAACCAAACTGCTTCTTGACAAGCTGCTGAACATGCCACATATTCCGATTCCATAGTGGATAGAGCAATGCATGTCTGTTTCTTGCTACACCAAGAAATGGCCGCGCCACCAAGTATGAACACATACCCTGACGTAGACTTTCTTTCGTCTTTGTCGCTGGCCCAATCAGCATCACTATAACCTTTCAACCTTAGATCACCTCCTTCGTAACATAAGGCAAGGTTCGTTGTTCCACGTAAATATCGGAATATTCTCTTGACTGCCTTCCAGTGAGCAGGACCAGGGTTACTTTGATAACGGCTAGCTAATCCGACAGCATAACTGATGTCGGGTCGAGTACACAACATAGCATACATCAGACTCCCAATAGCTGCCGCATATGGCACTTTATTCATTTGATTCTTCTCTTCTTCATTCTGTGGGCATTGGCTTATACTTAAAACACAACTTTTATCAACTGGAGTATCAATGGGCTTGGAGTGATTCATTCGGTATCGCTCTAGAATCTTATTAATGTAGGTTTCCTGAGACATACTCAAAAACCTTCTAGAGCGATCTCTGACTATCTTCACTCCTAACACATAGTTTGCTTCACCCATATCTTTGGTCTCGAAGACGGAAGATAACCACTGCCTAGTGGCGTTGATAAACTCCATGTCATTCCCAGCCAACAAAATGTCGTCAACATACAATGACAGAATTAGAATCTTCTCTTTCTTTCGTTTGACGTACACACAGTGGTCTTCCTCAATCGTCTCAAAACCGAATGAGGTGATTTCCTTGTGAAATCTTAAATACCACTGTCTAGACGATTGTTTGAGGCCGTAAATGGAACGTTTTAGGCGGCAAACTTTGCACTCTTGTTCCTTTACCTTAAAACCCTCTGGTTGGAACATGTAAATTTCCTCGTCTAGTTCTCCATTAAGAAATGCCGTCTTAACATCCATCTGAAAGAGTTCTAAATCTAAATGTGCGACAATAGCTAGGATTAGGCGAATAGACGTAAATCTCACCACCGGGGAGAACGTCTCATCAAAATCAATACCCTCCTTCTGGGTATACCCTTTCGCCACTAGTCGTGCTTTGTATTTGTCAATTGATCCATCTGCCCTGCGTTTAATTTTGAAAACCCATTTGTTTCCAATAGCTTTACGCCCAGGCGGAAGATCAACTAACTCCCAGACCTTATTCTTTTCCATTGAATCCATTTCGTCTAGCATAGCAGTTTCCCATTCTTTCTTTGATAATGATGAATATGCCTCTTTGACATTTCTAGGTTCTTCATCATCCGCAGGCTGACACATTAAAATCTCCTCTTCAATTTCAAAACGTCGACGAGGAGTGTGGCCGCGTTTACTTCGACGTACTTGGGTGTCGGCATCTTCCGATTCTAATGGAGTACTCCCACTTGGTAAATTAATAGGTATACTCCCACTAGCTTGATCATCTATACTATCTCCAGCGATGACATGGTCAGGAACTAATTCCCTCCCTTCGCTGGAAGATGGTAAGAGAGCTGTTTCATCCACTTCATGGAGATCAAAGCTTTTTCCGACATTGCCAAGTTTAGGGTATTCTTTCTCTAAGAATACAACGTCTCGAACCTCTTTCTCTGTCATTCCTCCATCATGATATTGTCCATACATGACATACCCTTGTGAGCTATCAGGATATCTTATGAAGATAAACTTTTTAGCTTTAGGGCCCAGTTTCCCATACTTGTGGGAAGAGTCATGGACATATCCAGCTGACCCCCACGGGCGTAGATTTCCCAAATACGGCTTTTGGCCACGCCACAACTCATAAGGGGTAGAAGGAACTGACTGTGAAGGCACACGGTTAAGTAAATAGGCGGCAGTCAACAAAGCATCCCCCCAGAAGGATATTGGGAGGTTGGCATGCGCCATCATAGACCTAACCATGTCTAACAACGTTCTATTCCTTCTCTCGGCAACACCATTTTGTTGCGGAGTATATGGAATAGTAAGTTGTCTTTTAATTCCCTTTTCCTCACATAGAATTCTGAACTGATCAGATAAATATTCGCGTCCTCTGTCGGTGCGTAGAGCTTTTACACTCTTACCGGTCTGATTCTCAACCTCAGCTAGGAAGCGTTTGAAACAATCTAGTGCTTCATAGCGGTGAGCGATCAGATAAACATAACCGTATCGCGAATAATCATCTATAAAGGTAAGGAAATATGATGCTCCATGTCGAGCCTTCACACTTAAAGGTCCGCAAATATCAGAATGTACAAGCTGCAATACATCAGTGGCCCTTCTGGCCTTCCCGAAAGGTTTTTCGGCACGCCTTTCCAGCCAAACATGATTCACATAAAGGTAGAGTGACCTTAGCGAGTGAACCTAAAAGGCCTTCTCGAGCTAACCTGGTCATTCTATCCTGTCCTATGTGACCTAGGCGAGCATGCCATATTTCTGAACTAAGGTCTCTATCATCAGCCACATACGACACAGAAGAAGCATTGAAATCAACATCTAATTTAAACAAACCACCACTCAATAAAGCATGTCCATACAGCACATCATTTAAATAAATGTCAATACCAGTACCAATCATAACAAGAGCAAATCCTAGGGATAATAAAGATGAAGCTGACAAAAGATTATGCTGAATCCCTGGCGCATAAAGAACATCATGCAATGTCAATACACGACCAGTTCTAAGTTTGAGCTGGTACACACCAACTCCAAAAACTTCTTCACTGGTCCCATTGCCCATGTAAATTCTTTGCGTCCCTCTTGGAATTCGGCGGTAATCTTGGTACCCTTCTCGATCTCTAGTTACATGCTTGGTCGCTCCTGAATCCACAATCCACTCAGGATAAGTTCGGGCGACTAAGACATGACAACAAACATACACAGAGAGAGAATCTGGGTTGAGGGATACCTTTTTCGGCTCAGCGCACTCGCGAGCGAAATGTCCCATCTTCTCACAATTGTAGCACTTCACCTTTGATTTGTCCCTTTTTCCACCGCGCTTGCCTCTGTGGTGGCGCTTCGGTGTCCGCTCTGCCTTGTACTTAGAGCTGGATGCAGTTTCACGATCTTTTCGTTTGAAAAATTTCTTTGGGCCCTTCCTGCCTTGGTGTCTGCCTCCCTTGGCGACTAAGGCAGTGGCGCGTACGGCTTCTTCGCGCTCAGCCTCTAACTCCACATGACGAGAAATATCAGAAAAATTCTTGATATTCTCGTTGTGAGTAAGAATTTGTTTCATATGGACCCAAGGGTCCGGTAGAGATTGAATTACTGCAAGGACCTGCTGCTCGTCCGTGAGATCGTGACCTGCCGACTTTAAGTCTCTGATCATGCCCGACATAACCCTAAGGTGTTCGGTCATGGTCTGTCGTTGGTCCTTGCGGTAGGTCTCAAACTTAAGTACAAGAGCTCGCAACCGCGTAGTCGAAGTTCCACCAAATTGGAACTTTAGCTGATCCCACATATCTTTGGCAGTTTGGAATTTCTCAAATTCCCCAATAAGATCGTCTTGCATGCTGCTTAACATGGTAAAGCGCGCGCTTCGATCCTTATTGAACCATTGACGGTACGCTTCTTGATCTCTACGGTGCTGTGCTGTATTGCCATCCTCAGGCGGTGACATGACGGTGGTAAGATGTTCTAACAATTCCTGCTCGTTTAGCAAGTACTGAATCTTACGGTGCCAAATGTCATAATTCATTCCCGTTAACTTGTCACCCTTGGTCAGATCAGCAATGACATTTTTCATGGCCATTTTAAATCACTACATAGGTAAAATTTTAGAGAGTCAAGTTGACATAGTTTACACATCATATTTTGCTTCCAAAAATCCAGACTAATAAATATTAAGTTAACTTAGTCATCGGAATCGAAATATAGATCTAGGATACTATAATCATCTTCCGATTAAATCAAGGTAACTTAATTCTAGTAGAATGATTTTGAGCGAATTCACAACGAGAGAAACACTTTAAATCTCTCGTAATAGCCACTTATCCAACATTTACAAGTTAAATTCAAATATCATGGAATTGAATACTCACATAATTAAATCAACAGGAATAGCAAAGTCCATGATATTTCAAAAACATGATCAAATTTCAGCTATCATGAATATTTACAAGCAAACACATGATCATGTAAATATATCAATTTTCAACATGATCATTTTTAAATGAAATGATAGCTAAGTGACTGAATTTGAGTGTGTATAAATTGATCAATTCAAGACGTGCAGATTAACAAATTATCATTTAAAAATTATTCAATCGGCGCTATACGAGCATGCGCAATATTCAAATGATACAACAATTTTGCACGAATTAAATCAATTTATGTGTCAAACATAAAATCATGCATATTACATAGTTGAATAATCGATTATTAGTGTCATTTTACTCTATTGCGCAAATATTCATTTCATATATACGCAAATTCTGTTAAGGTCGATATCAGTGACCCAAAAAATAATTATTTGCGTGACGAAATAAAACAATTCAATTTATTTCATTTTGCGCAACATAATATCAAGACAATCATCACATTTAAATAATTGACACTAATCAAGATGATTCAACTATAAATCAAATAGACCATGGAAATCAAATTACATTAATTTGAACTAATAAGTCTACGATTAAAATTAAATTCTAATGCATCATCTAATCATAAATAAACTAAACTAATATTCCCTAATTTCAAATTCAATTTCTCCGTTCATAATCATACGGAGAATTTGAAACGGGTCCATTCGAACAACCAACCGGCCCATTCCGGATTCAGCCCAATATGGTGCATCGTGATGTTCACGGCGACCCATGTGACGCCACGTGCCACCAAATGGTCCGCCGCGGTGACGTCTACGGGCCTCCCAGCAGCGGCGTCGTTGGGCTCGACCCGTCCTTGCCAAGGACACGCCCGCTGGACCATGTGCGGCTGGTACGGCAGCCCCATGCATGGGCGTGGGAGCCCCCCTGCGCAGGGGCGAGAACGCCTCACCTGCGTGCGGGGAGGGCACCACGCCCGCATGCATGGGCAGGTCGCCCATGCAGGACGTGGGCGACACGTCCACGCGGGACGTGAGCCCCACGCCGACGCGGGACGTGGGGACTCCGCCCACGAGGGAGGTGAACGTCGCGCCCGCGGGCGTGGTCGCACCGCCCACGCTGGGCGCGAGCAGCGCGGGCATGCAGGCCACGCGGGCGTGGCCTGCCCGCCCGCGCGCGGCGCGAGCGGCACGCCCGCGGGCGTGGCCTGCCCGCCCGCGCGCGGCGCGAGCGGCACGCCCGCGGGCGTGGCCTGCCCGCCCGCGCGCGGCGCGAGCGGCACGCCCGCGGGCGTGGCCGCTCCGCCCGCGCGGGGCGCGAGCGGCACGCCCGCGGGCATGGCCGCTCCGCCCACGCGGGGCGCGAGCGCCACGCCCGCGCGGGGCGTGGCCGCTCCGCCCGCGCTGGGCGCGAGCGCCACGCCCGCGCGGGGCGTGGCCGCTCCGCCCGCGCTGGGCGCGAGCGCCACGGCCGCGCTGGGCCCGGGCGGTACTTCGGCCGGCGTGGCCGCCGCTGCTGCGTTCGTCGGCTTGGGTCCTTCTCCGCGCAGAGACGTCGACCGTCGCGGCGGGCTTCCCTCGTCGTCCGCGTCACCGTTCGCATGGCCGCCGTTGCAGGCGCCGTCTTCATTCTCGTCGTGGCTGCCGTCACGTACTATCTCGGATGGTTGGTCGCGTCCAGAATGCGCGCCGCAGAACCCTCTGAGGTAGGCTAAATATTCCGGCGCTCTGAGTCTCCTTGGAGGAGAAGATGGGACGCGGTCGTCGCCGGATTCCTCCTCGGAATAGTCGGTCAGTTCATCGGGAACCCGTTCCGATTCCTCGTCACTGATAACCACCATGGGAGCCATTCGGCTCGACGAGGCCGCAACATCGGAACGGTCCTTTTTGATCGAAGACCACGCTGCCATGGTTCCGCAAACCTGGCTCTGATACCAATGTTGATAAAACACATAATATTTCCATGCATCAAATGAACAAGCGGAAGCATGCACGGAGATGGATCGTAACGGAAAACGTACCTTAACGGCGACGTTCGTAGATGGACGGCGACAGCTTCGTGAGGACGAGGATGAGAACCACGTGACGGGCTTCTCCCCAAAATCCACACTGCAAATCCTAGGCTCTTGGTGATAGCCTCTTGGAGAGCAACACTTAGAGAGAGAGGGAGAATATGTAGAAAGGAGGAGAGTCTAGAGGGAGAAAGAGGGCTGCCCAAAAGTGAGTGTTCTGCAGAATTTCCAAGAACCATTTTTATTTCACGTAATGCCCTCCTTCCTCTTTTATATCTCTCTCCTCTAACCTTTCAAATAAAAGGGGGGAATGGTTATATCCAAAGGGTGCTTCACAAGTGTGGGTAACTCCCCACAACCACTCCCTCAACCACTCCCACTCATCTCCTATAACCAACTCTTGGCCCCTACGTGGGCATATGCATGGTAAGAACCATGCTTTGGTTAACAGTAACAAATCAAAATTAATTATAACTTTTTCCTCAACTCATTCTATGTAAGAAGTGGAAGTCAAAAGTAACTTTCAAGTAAAGTTCTGCCAAACACACCTTATATCAAACACAATAAAATTAAGCGAAATACTTGCTGCACATCAGCAGCAAGTTCTCACAGTGCGCGAATTCACGGGTGTGGTGTCAAAACGAGTCATAGGACAAATTGATGAAGTTGTATCCAAAAATAATGGATCAAAACGAATTATATATTTAACAAGTCCGGACTCATTTTGAGCGTCCATCGTCCCATTCCTTTGCTTGCCACCTTGAAATATTTTGATGATCGAGAATCTTTTGTGGCTTGCAACTATTCCCTATCATCTTTCCATCAAAAACCCGGAGTTTGCCAAAGCTGTGTTCTTGGTGGACCGAATACTCATCATTCATCCGTTAATGCCACATGCTGTTCGGAACCACCCATGTTTAATGTTCCGTATGTTCTCGATCATGACCTAACGGGGCATTTGGTTGCAATATAATCTTTTATATAGTTTCGCAATAAAAAATTATAAGAATATGAAGTTCATGATAATTTTAAAAATTGTAACATGCCTAATTATCGTGTTCAGCAAAAACGTTATAATTTTAAAAAATTACAATCATCCGTTTGGTAACACTTTTTAAGTTAAATAGTAGAAGTTCCAAAATTAATTAAAATATAAAATAATTCATAAATACAATAAAATAACACCACCAAATACCCAAAAAATTAAAATAATGTGGAGTGACATACAATAAAGTCTTTTAACACATTGTTCAACGACAAAAATAATTAAAAATGAACTAATGGCCACATCAATTAATAACAAAATTTTCTAATTTGTTGCACAATAAAAATAAATAAAAAGAGATAGTGCAGTCCAATTATCCCATCCATTTATCTAGTAAGTTTCATGATTCACGCACTAGTGTGGATGGCAAAAGCTTCATGTCACCAGGAATCAAATTGAATTTAGATTATAAAGGACGGTCGCCATGCATAAGTCAAGTTCCAGATAATCCAATTGTCAATCTGGAAATAGCGTCATTGAAGTTTAGAAAGAATTTAAGTCTTGCTTAACCTTGAGATCTGCAAGTAAAAGGAGGAAAAAAGAAAGACATCAAAAACTGTTTAATTAGGAGAGAGGAGACAAAATAAATGCCAACAACAAAAGTTACTGATAAAAAGTAAAAATGAACATGAGCACTTAATAATCAATTACAATATTTTTCTTATGTTGAGATTAATGATCATGATGTTGCAATTTGTAGAGACAAAGAAATGAAAGACTGACATTCAAGCCAATAAAAGAAATGAATGTATTCAAGTAGTCTAAAAAAAGCAAAAGAAACATGTTATGTTGGACATAATGGTAATTGGAATGTTAAAGCCTTTACCTATTTAAGAACCATCATGGAAAACCAAGTTGGAGATTAACTAATGAAATCCATGTATCTTTAATAGACTTGGTGCAAGGGTCACTAATGGAGGATCATTGTCACTGTGTCAGCATTGGCCTCAATTGAGCATCACCTTGACAGCGTTCAAGGTTGCTTTCTTGCAGTTGTAATATTAGAAGAGAAAATATTAAACAAAAAATTAGATTTACTTTTTATTTAGTCATAAAGCAATAGCTTTGTGTAAGTGGCTTTTTGTGGATCTCAACATCTCTCTCTCTCTCTCTCTCTCTCTCTCTCTCTCTCTCTCTCTCTCTCTCTCTCTCTCTCTCCATGCTTTATAGTCATTTTCTTGGAACAAAGTTCAGTGACATCCTAAACAGCATTAAAGGGTTTAGAACATTGAGATACCAAAATTTTAAAGTATGGATGTTGCATATATCCAACCAGCTAGAAAAGCCACTGTTCTTACACAATTAGAGAGAGGGGGCTGCAAAATTATGTACCCTGCAGCATTATGTTTGCTTCAATGCAAAATAGTGTCAAACAATTTTTTTTTTGGTTTTTGTTGACTCACCTGGAGGCCCATTCCCTTGCAGTAAACCAAAACCAGAGGCTTGTACATTATCCTACTTTGTTTCCATATGTTTACAAGCATCCAAATAAAATGTTCTCTGATTTTAAAACCAGTGAATTACAAAGTTTTACGACGAACAAGCAACTTCTAAGTACATTAACAATGCAAGTATTGCATTACACACATCACAGTCTATGCTTTGTACACAATCCCATCTGCCCCTTCATCCATCAAGATGTTGTGACGTTCCAGCCGCACACAACACCCCCCCGCCCCCCCAACATGCATAAAAGCTTGAATAGACTTATCAAAGGAAGACACAGTTGGACAGGCTAAAGTGACTATATTTCTCTCTGGCATTGGCTCCAACACCTTATAGGCATCCCCAAACCACTAAAAAATTTCTTATCTGGGGAGGACACAGTTAGACGAGGCTAAAGAGATACAGTTACCGCATAGATACAGTCCTTCATCTATACAATGGTCCCGAGTCAACTTAGGGTACAATGAACTGTCAAATCTTAATCAGCCAACTCACTTGAATTCGACACATCTAATCTGTATTAGATAACCCCTTCTTTAACATAGTGTCTGCCCTAGTAAGGGACTCCCATGCATCTTACCTAGAGCACTATCTCTCTGATTACCGAGAGCGAATGATTTCTTATTGAACACACAATCACTTTAGAAAGTCTTCTGTTGAACTTGATCCTTAACTGTTGAGAACTTCGATGATCGTGCCGAACCAAGCGAGAAGATGAGGATGATCTTAAGGAGGAGAATTACGTGGATACCGCTAGAGGCCAGACATCTACGTGACTTGTGGCATCGTTTTATCAAAATCACACAGTTGCGAATTCGAATCCACGCAAAGTGAAGATTGTTCATCCTATTCTTTGTTTTGATTGAAAAGGATTAGTGATGGCAGAATTTTATTTTAAATAATTGTTTTCTCTACATTCTTGCTCTCTCCTCCTGATCCTTACGTATCAACGTTAATGATGGTATTTATAGAACAAGTGTTTTAGTTTTAATACTCTAAGTCTTACTATGATATTTCACTCCATCTTAATACCTCATCAATGGCAGGACAAGGACCTTGAAATCATGCAGCCATTAAGGAAGAAAGAGAGCAAAGCGTCAAGGTTCAAAAAAAGCGATCGATGTGCCCATGTTTAATGTCGACAATCAGCCCCATCTACCATCTAGTTAGGCAAGTTTCATTAACATACTTATTCTAATTATTTAAGTTCAAACATTATCATTTTTCTAAATCATTTAAATGTTTCCATACAATTCACGCGAATAGAACCAAAGAGAGATTATACAGTGAAAGACCAACTTCCCTTGGAAGAGAAAACAATAATGCAAACTTTTCTCGAAACAACGTGCATTGATGGATAAGAAAATGTTCAAGACATACAGTACTATGTAGCAATTTAGGTAATAAGTGTTCAATTTCCTATGTAATGTCTAACGTATTTAAGTATTATAGTCACATGTATTTATATTGAGTATTATAGTTATGATTTAAGGACCTATTGACTAACTTATTTTCAATATTAAGTTCTACTATTCTACAATGAAAGGGGCGCACACATCAACCTGGAACACATAGGCAATCTCTTTTTCCGAAAAGAGGTAGAAACAAATGTCATTGATATGTTCTAACTTTTTCACTAGAGATCGAGAGAACAAGGCACATTGGATTTATATGAGTATGACTACCTAATGACCTATACGGAAGTTAGTCTATGACGATACTCTTTGTATCATATGTTCGTGTTTTAATACTTGTGTTTCTTCCTACCTAGTCTAAATTGTTCTGTAATAAAAATAGGGATAGATAATGACATAATCTAAGATAGAAGACAGAATTGATTATCTGGACAAGCGGTTGCAAGTGTTGAACCTCGTAAAAAGAGGCGTGCACTTCATTTTCTCACACTTTGTCAATTATCGGGCCCTTCTCGTGGTCAATTTCCATACAGGTTGTCCAATTACTTAAAATTTCAATTCTTTGAAAACTCTATGATTCACACTTTTGTTCTATTTTATAGGTGAAATTCTTTAAAGAAGGAATGCTAGAAGCTATGGGAATGGACAAAATAAAATGGCCACAGTAGGGTGCAGGAGATGATTATGCATTGTTTGTGTGCAAATACATTGAATGTTTGAGCCCGCGGGACATAAATGGAATGTCATTTTCACAGGCATGAATATTATCATTGTTTAAGCATTGTATGGTAATTGCTTAAGTATTTATACTTTGACTCTTTATAGATTAAGTAATGCATGAAGAACTGTCTTGAGTTTCCTTACTAGTTTATATATGGTTACTTTAACTTTTAATTGAGATATTCTTTCTTTAACTTATAACTCTAATTTTTTATTGTCTTTTAGGCTGACATGGAACTCTTCCGGAGAAAGCTTGCAGTGGAAATCATCAAAGAAATCAGAAAACATGTTATAGCCAAGCAATGACCACCAATTAGAGCCACTAGGAGTAGAGAAGTTGGGACAAACATGCTTACTCAATCTACATTTGTCAGTGTGTACATGAAGATGAATTTGCGACAACAATAACATTTTATTTATTGGTTATGCTATTTTGATAGGATTATATATGTGCACGAGTTGCTCAAGTGCACTAGATGCAATAAAAAAATACAAACATGTTAAGATTTACAGTAATAAAGAACTAATAATTGAAGTAATGCAAACATACCACAAAATAACAATTTAAATTACAACATCCAAATAGTAAATATCAAGGTTACAACATACATCTTCTGAACATCAAGGTTAAATATGTTTGGCCTAGATCTCTACAAATTTGCAAGATCTTTTGTTGTGTCCAATTTGAGTACATTTTGAACATAGATAATAGCGCCTACTATACTTGATTGAATCATCCTCAGCTTCTTCTTTGACTGACATGCAACTGCGAAAGGAATCCGTATTAAGGGACGGCATGTGAACCTAAAAACATAGATAAAAATTCATCATATGAAGACGGTGAATGAATCTTACATAATATTTACTCAAAGTACATGCACCTCTGTAGCAAATGTGATCCACACATATAGCATGCCTTGCAGGCCACTTGCATCATAACATAGGTATAATTGTACCCTTTGTGCATAGTCCACTATAATCCTTATGTCATCTTTAACATTCAATATAGTGTCATAATCAACTTTTGCAGCCAAATGATACTTGATACACCACCCTACTCACTTAAACACCATCTTTGAAATACGCAATCTCTTAATTCCTTGATCCTATGTCGCCACATACAAAGAAAATAAAGCAGTCATCTCCAAAAGAACAATGTGTCAGAACCATGTCCGTGAAGTATTTGCCATAAGTACATATATATTATAGTAATGTTTGTACTAATACTTAAAGTACTATGTCCGTATATGTTCCACTTTCAAGTAATATATCAATACACGATCAAGTGATATATCTTAGCCCATAAAAAATTAAGCCTTAGGTCACTAAATATAAAGTCGTGTGTCTTAAATGTAAGGTAATAATAAACACCAAAAGTGCGTTCTTCTGTTTTAATACTAAGATTTCTAAAATCTATAATCTTTTATTTTAATAAAAGTACTTTTTCTGACATAGAGGAGAAAATAAGTCGGGCTCCCTACCATGAAGGCAAGGCAATTTTTCCAAGCAAATATGCCATTTACTAAAAAGATGGTAAAATGCTTTATCTACTTGATTTTGATGTAAATAGGGATATATAAAAGAGATTTAAAAAATTTGATCTCGGTGATAAGATAAATATGAATGGTGATATATCTTAAATCCGATTTCAATGTAAATAGGGGTTATACATAATTCGGTTCAAACCAAATAATGGAATTGAACCAAATGATTCGATTCGATTCAATTTGAGTCATGTGCGACTCGATTCGATTTCACAACGAATCAAAAAATCGAATAAAGTGATTTTAAAAATAAATAGATATTTTATATTAACATTATATATGTATATATACATGAATGTTTTAATATTTTAGTATCATATACCTATTTATATATAAATATATATTTTTAAAATTTAATTTAATATTATATATATAATATAAAATTTAAGTTTTGAACCGAATAGAACCGAAAATTTTCGATTCAATTCGGTCGTGTCAATTCGGTTCAATTAGATTTGGAGAAATTTCCTCCGCAACGGAACCGAACCTAACCTTTGCGCACCCCTAAATAAACCCGCACTGAGCCTGAGCGACGCCCGTTGGGAGTGTACAGCGTGAATGGCCACCAGCGCCCCGCTCCCCGCGGCTCCTTCCACGCCCAGAGCGCGCAGAGGCGCGGCGCCACCCAACCGGTCGTGCATAGCAACGCAGAAGACCCCCGCCGAGGACGCTGCTCTCCGTGCCTACGTCCACAAACTAACCCGCCGCGCCCCCCTCCCCAACAAGGGCGCCATCATCTCCGTTCTGAAGGCCTGCACGCGCCTTTCCGCCGGAGCACTCCACGCCCACGTCGCCAAGACCGGTCTAGCGGCCGACAGGTTTGTCGCCAGCGCCCTCATCCGCGCCTACGCCGCGGGCGGCCCCCTGGCCTCGGCGAGAAAGGTCTTCGGTGGGGTGCGCGACAAGGACGCGGCCCTCCACACCGCGATGGTCACCGCTTACGTGGAGAACGGCGATGTTGTAGGCGCCCGGGAACTGTTCGACGAAATGCCCCGGAGAGATGTTGTCGCGTGGAATGCCATGTTGAGTGGGTATGTTCACTGCGGGTTGCCGGAGGATGCCCTGGAGCTGCTCCATGAGATGCAAGTTTCCGGGTTCAGGCCTAATGAGGTCACCCTGGTGAGCGCCTTGTCTGCCTGCACACAACTGGCTTGCCTTGCTCTTGGAGAGTGGATACATGTTTACATGGATAGAGCTTGGGATATCAGGATGACCCCCACACTGCTCAATGCCCTTCTGAACATGTATGCAAAGTGTGGGAGACTGGGTGCTGCCGTTGGGCTGTTCCTTGAGGAGGGGTCAAGGAATTTGGAGTCCTGGAATACCATGTTGTGCTGCTTTGCTGCCCACGGATGTGGCACTGGTGCACTGACTCTCTTCTCCCAGATGATCAAGATGTCTGTGGTGCCCGACCGGATTAGTTTTCTAGGGCTGCTGATGGCCTGCGCTCATGCGGGCATGGTCGGGCATGCGCTTAGGTGCATCAACTTCATGTACATGGTGTATGGTGTTGAGCCTATGAAAGAGCACTATGGGTGTCTGGTGGATGTTCTTTCCCGTGGAGGGCATCTGCAGGAGGCCCGTGCGCTTATAAAGTCCATGCCTTTTGAGCCTGATGCCTATGTTTGGGGCGCTCTTTTGGCTGGCTGCTGTCATCATCACAACTTTGAGATTGGGTTGGAGGCAGCAAATGTTCTTGTTGAGCTTGAACCGTCGGAAGAGGGTAGATACATAGCTCTTTCTAATATCTATGCCATGGGTGGTAAAAGAGAAGATTCCATAAAGATACGGCAGGAAATGGTCAATGCAAATGTCTTGAGGTCCTCGGGAAGCAGCTTGATCGAGGTCGATGGTGTTGTCCATGAATTTGTGGCAGGGGATGGATCACACTCCCATTTGAAGGACATCTATTTGATGATCGAGTATATCAGTTCAAACTTGGGGTTTTAAATATCTAATTGATTTTCCCATGGTGCAAGTGGAATACACCTGAATTTGAAGAGCAAGCCATATGCTGTCATGGTGATCCACCTCATCTTGCATGGAAAATGTATATGCCATAGACTGGAGCTGCTTATAGAAAGTCTAGTGGGAATAGAATTGTAGGGGATAATTGAGGGTTTTCTAATTACAATAGTAGCATATTTAAAGGCATTAGCAGTAGCACAGTGCATAATTAATAAGTTATTAGTTGCTAGATAGAAGCAAAGAAATCTCAATTGGAAATCAAACTGCATATAAAAAATTGGGGTTGCAGTTTGCATGTGGAAAGATGAAACAGAAGTTTCACCAGTAAGATAGTATGCCATGGAAGAGAATGGTCCTTTCCCACAGTGAGCTATGGGATTTTGCTACTGACAGCTGATTGTGTCTTGACGGTACAGAAAATCATTCTTGATCACAGCCAGGATAGCGTCCAAAGAAGAGAACACTCTGGGATTTCAATAAGAAAGATGCACATTCTATTTTGGCACATTCTTTGGGAAAGCTACTGATTCTTACCATGAGATAGTTCTTGAAATCATGAGAAGATTGCCTTACTGAAGAATGGTTCACAATGTAAGATTCTTTATCTTCTGAAAGATTAGGTGGATCTAACTGTCTTTATATTGTCCTTTCTTTTGGAGTTATATAAACCACTACCTTGTAAACTTCCTAACTGGGCAACTGAAAGCCATGGCTTTTATTTCAACAGTTGATCTATGAATTCAGTGGAAGAAAATTAGGATCAGGCCTGCACTTGGAGGCCCTGGTACCCCATTTAAAGAAGGTTTTGGAAAGGTTTTCCCATTTACAAAATGTCATCTTCCCATGTGCTCTGCAAATACCATCTTCCTTGCCTTTGGGTAAGAAGATATATTACTTTCCTCTCTGAAATGTTTTTGTGCTTGTTTTGAAGGAATGAGCTCTATGGAATATGCTTTATCTACATGTCACATGGTGATAATATACGGGGTGCAAATGTCATTCTTTCTATACTGTGACAAGCATCTCATTTTGACATGTTCTTTTTTCTTTTTTTTTTGCCAGGTTTATTCATGCCATGAGACAGCATGGGATGGGTGATGAGGCAACTAAGAAGTGGTGCCAGGTGATCTGGACAGGACACAGTGAGTTACCATTTTCTATTGTTTCCCTGACTTAGAAAGCCTCACTTAAAGCACTAGGCTACTAGCATGCAACACATGCTTTTCTGCAAGTTCATCTTATATTTTCTGAACTTGTATGGTAACTTTTAAGATTTTGTGTTACGATGAGGCAAGGAAGTAATTCATGGTCCTACATAGCAGATTGCAAAGTGCTTGGCTTAGCTTTTCTAAGTGTAGCAAATCTTTGTCACTCACAAGCTCTACAATTCGATGACTTGAGAAGTGTACTTTATGTCTCTCTGATTACGAAAATTTATAGCTCTTTTTCTTGTCTAGGCTTGTAAATGCTTCGAGTGGAACTGGAACTAGCAAGAGACTGCTACTTCTTTTTTCTGTTATAGATCTTCGATGGAAAAAATGCATATTCTGGATAACCACTATCACCAGAGTAGGATTTCACTGCTGAAGCAATGAATATTGGAACAGATTCAAGCCATTGTTATTTGACTTACCCAGGTTTGTGTGCACAATGCTTCATATATAACTTTTTTTTTATTTCCTTCAGCTTCTCTTTTACTCCCAATAATGCTATCTGATATGTATCCTGAAAAGAGTTCTTTGGTACACTTCTCTGTTGACTTGAGAAATCTGCCAATCAAGTGGTGAGTTAAGCATTTCATATAATTCCACCTGAAAGTTGCTGAATCATCTATTTTGACAAGTTGGGTATCCACCATCTCACTGCACAGACGATATTTGATTGATTGATTAATGTATTTGCTTTTAAGGGAGTTTTTGTTTTTGTTTTTTTTTTTTGAAATGATGAAATATGCATCTTTCCATCTGATTTTCAGAGGCCAAACCAAATGGCAGGAATGGGTAACCAAGAATTGTTACAAAGGTAATGGATGTAAAGATATACATATAAAGAAAAGCTAAACTAAGA
Organism: Zantedeschia hybrid cultivar; assembly: GCA_030544215.1. Taxonomy (NCBI): domain Eukaryota; kingdom Viridiplantae; phylum Streptophyta; class Magnoliopsida; order Alismatales; family Araceae; genus Zantedeschia; species Zantedeschia hybrid cultivar. The sequence goes on from JARZZO010000015.1 coordinate 13,465,025, forward strand.
GCAACTTTGATTCACTCACAAAACAATACTTAAGAGTGACTGCCCCTGCCTGTGCATCCTTCAGATAGAAGATGAAAACACAAATTTGGTCATAGAATTTACACAACCTGAAGGTGACTTAAACTAATTGCTTTGCATGCCTTAGAATAGTAGAGACATGCAATACAAAGTATAACTATGTCATCCATATTCCTCATGAAAGTTGTGGAACCAGTGATTGCCAGTGGTGTAGCCCAAAAATTTTAACTGTGGGTGCAGTAACAACAATTCTGTGCAGAAATGTACAGGGTTGTGAACTGCGAACCAGGTTTTTAAGACATTCTAGATTTTAAAAACCTGTAAATGACTACTATTTAGGTCGGGGTGGAGGTTTGTGAATTGGGTTTCTTGAGAAAGCTTTTAAGGCTAGGTTATTTTGAAAACAGAGACAAGTTAAGTGCACAAGAGCTAGGTAAGAAGAAATGAAGCAATTGCACAAATGGACACATTATTTATAATGGTGGGGTCCAACCACTTGGGCCTATGATTCATAGCGAATTTAGTACACACATTAGTTATGGCTCAGCTAGCCTTGCACAGAGTGTCCAAGACATCAAACATGGCTTTAAAGCCAACACACCACGCACAGTCAAAATAGAGCAAGAAATAGAAAGAGAAGAAAGAAAAGCTGATGTCAAATGCTGGAAGCCCGATCCCAAGTGTGTGTAGCAGCCAGTGAAGCACTTCGCAAGGATTTGAGTTCTCTTCAATTTTTTGCTTCTTGGACGAGCTTTAGGGTGGATCCTTTGGAGGAAATGGACCGTTGCACGCTTTGCTACAGTGGCTGAACAGTCTTCAAAATGGAGTGGAACAAGTGCTTTTATGGAGCTTCAAGTCGTGGTGACCTTTGGGGCTAAGCAGAGTTCCAACGGTCAGAATTTCAGATAAGCCTAAAAAGCAGAATTTCAGGTTGGCCATTTCGAACCAATTAGTCAACCATTTTTTCCAGCATTCTATCTATAAAAAACTAGTAACATAATCAGAAATGGTCGATCATTTCGACCAACACAGTCAGACCATTTTCTCTCGTCGTTTTGTTTTTCTAAGATAACTTTGTAATGGTCTTTATACTTTTAGCATAGCTTCATTGCGCACCCCTAGGCCTAAATAAAATCTTCTTATGACTTTCCACACTTAGACGAGACTAGGTAACTTAGATTAGTTTTGTTATCATCAAAATCAAGGATGGGGTCAACAGAATCCAACTAAATAAATAGGATAATAACATAGCAAACAAAAGATGCATCAAATAGAATGCTCCTTTGGCTAGTTTTAGGCCACTGCAATACATGTTGGAATTCTTTTGTCTATAAGTAGGATAATAACGTAGCAAACAAAAGATGCATCAAATAGAATGCTCCTTTGGCTAGTTCTAGGCTACTGCAATACATGTTGGAATTCTTGTCTATACACCTCTTGTTTTTTAGAGGTCCCTACCACAGTGGTAGAGCACAGTTCACCCAAACTACACCACACCCAGGTTCGAATCTGGGCGCTCCCCTTCCTATCCCTAAAACTACCCGGTACCACTGAGCTAAGCTCAGTAACTACACCTCTTATTACTGTATAGAGGTCTATACACCTCATGTTACTGTTATTACTTTGATTACGAAATAATTATGAACGTAAGTCTAAACTAGTATCCATAGCTCAAATGATGTCATTGGAGGGCATACATCGAGTTTGTTCCCAAAAAGTTCCCCATTTGATGCGGCTTAATATGTTTAAAATGGTGTGAATTGCTAGAGGAGGCAAGGGTACAATGGCCCAGGTAGTCTCATGGAGTGCTCGCATGGATTCCAAAAGGAGGCAAAACACGACCCCACCCAAATGCCAACTACCTGATCCCCTCACGGTGTGAATCACCATATCACGATATAGTATATGTGCATACATATGCACCTTAAAATGCAAATTGTACAACTAAAACTTGACAATGATTCAAGGATTTTTTGTATACATACTCTGTAAACTACCGTATTTGTATGTATATCTCCGACTCTGACATATTATTATAAATATCCTTGACATTTTCAAAAAAATTGCAATTATACTCTTCCATGATATTAGCTTCAACAAAATATGCCATACAGATACTGTAAACTCTGATCAAGTCGGGTATATATGTAAATTCTGATGAATTGAGAGGGTATATAAGCAAGAATATATGAAACTTTTTGACATACTGTCTTTGAGTTTATGGCTTTTTGATAGGTGTACAACTGTAATATTTCCAAGGATATCAGGGTTATTTATAACAATACGTGGGTGTTAGGGGTATCCATGTAAATACTATAATTTATAGGAGTATGTATATCAAAATCCGAAAACTCAACTGTCAAAGATCTGTGGAGAATCAGTAGCTGCTCGACAAAGAAGATGTGGGCAAGAATAAGATGGTCAAAAGGATAATATTAGTAGATGAAGTGAGTTAATCGCAATAATTTCAATGTGCTTTGCTTGTTTGTCAAAAAATTGGATCTTGTAACATAAAGAGCACTCCAACTATTACAATGCCATGAATAACTAAGAGTCGACATAAATAGCTTTAAGACGGTGAAACCAGATAATTTCAATAAAAGTTTCCACATGGTCCAACACTTAGCTTTGGTATTAGAGTAAGAAAATGACTACTCGCATCCACAAGTGCCAGGAGACGCCCAAGAAAATTGAAAAAACTTGTAGCCAAAAATAGCGACTAGTGGGATCTTCATTCTCCAATCCAATCATCCTAAAAGGCCCATAAATCGAGTGAAGCAATCGCATGCCTAAAGTGAGGAATAATCTTACAATGGACCAACGTGTTAATGGGACACAGTTCTCTTCAAATTGGTTGGTGAAGTAACCGCCTAGTGGTGCAAGGTTCAGAGGAAGAGAGAATCGCACAAGAAGAGAGGAAGAATAAGACAGAACTCATAATTCTCTACGAAAAATCAGAAAATATTATTATCATTCAACTAGTATTTTGTATATGGGGACGTGTATAAATAGACGTGAATTTTTGTTTTCACTAGAAAAATAAAAAATCTATCAAATGAAAGAAGACTAAATTCTAAGTAATTTTTACAAAAGAATCATCGTAAAAATTAAATTCTAAGTCTTCTTAATCCCTATCCGAAAGATTACCAAAAATAACAAATTTTTATTTGAACTGGTCCATTCATTGTCGATGGAATTTGACTTGAAAAGCGATGCATTACAGAGTAAACATAAATTACGTTGATCTCTTCAGAATGACGATTCTGAATTGGGGTCATGCGCATGAAACCGACTCCCAAGTTGAAAGTTACGTTTGTTTTATTGACAGAGCATCTGATTCCATTTGAGTAGTCTACTTATTTTTTAGGTTTTTATACTTTTAAATTTGGTACAGTTAGTCTGTATTTGATTTTGAGATAACAAAAAATGAGAATAAGCATAATTCATACTTATATTTTATTATTATTTGCCTCATTTGGTTAAAATATAAAGTTTGATATACTTTAGTTTTGATACTAATATTTCTGAGCTTTACTAATGTCGCATCGAAAGAGACAGTAGAGGAATGGAGAGAAGGGTAGGCAAAGAAGAAAGAGAGATGGGCAGAATAGGGAGAGGAGAGTCCCGGGACTCTCAAAGATTAGACTCAAACATTTAATATAGGTTTAGACCTGTATTAAATTTATTATAATGATATGTTTTACTGATCTCTAAGTATCTAAACAAATAGAACAAAGTTGATGCCAATAAAGTTGTCTAATACAGTAGCTAAACATCTTGTTTAGCATTAATTTGAAATGAGTATGCATAACTCATCCTAGATTATCATTTTTCAGTACCGAAGGTAGTTCCGATTGCTGACGACCAGTAGTGGTGGCGACAATGATTACTAGTGATGGCTGGCAATGGCTCGAGGATGGCCTTCGCTAAGGGTGAAACTTGGGCGGTTTGGGCGAGCAATTGTTGAATGAGTAATGTTTGCTGCAATGTATGTAATTGCAATGGAGGTATTACAGTGGATAAACCAAAAAAAGATTTTTTTTTGAAATTTTTTAGGTCAGACCTTACGTGCCTCATCTGTCTGTACAGTGCAATGCCAATCGGACAATCTAAAAAAATCTGAAAAAAAGTACAAAATCATTATTGGACTCGACCCATTGAGGACTTTTCTAGGTTCAGTTTTTATTTTTCAGATTTTTTTTAGATCATCCGATCGGATATTGCACTTTATGGACCAATAGGACATGTCATGCCGGACCTAAAAAAAAATTCAAAAAAAAAATTGTTAAGCCACAATTAGGGTGGCATAAATTCACAAGAAAAAAGAAGCTTGGAACAGACTATAAAGGTCATTTTGTGTGTGAATTGGGGTCCCCCACTAACTAGTAGCCCAGCTCATATTTGGCCCAATCAAATGTAATCGTTTTTGAGACCCAATTTCATGAACTTGGGTTGAACTGGGTGGGGTCATCGCCTGGCCCACCCAACTTACACCCCTAACCTTCACTACCGGTGTATGGCTGGAGGCTGTGGGGCAATGACAAATGGCGGGTAATGGGGTCAGAAATTGGTGGCGATCGCTAGGGGTATCGAACAACGTGGCAATGCCTAAAGGCGAACGATAGGCAAGGATATCAGTCTTTCGACCATTTAATAGAGGATGAGTAGATGTGGATCAGCCATTCTCTGGTTAGTGGAAGCTTATCTAAAATTAAGATTGAAGGAAACTTGTCCCTATTCTTCCTTCTTTAGATCTGCCAAACGATCCTTTCTGTCGAGTTGTTGGCGATTTGTAACTAAGCTAATTTGCAACTGAGAAAATTAACAAAAATCCAAGTGATCAGACGGCTTCCAATGATGATGATAAAAACATAAAATGTGTGCTCCAATAATCCTTGGGAAGATGTCCACCCCTTTGTGGATCCTAATGCCACCCATGAGCGGCTTTAGTAGCTTTAAATTTGATACAAATGTCAAGGTAGAAGGAACGGGCAAACAGAACATCTTTTCCTGATAATATACTTCACATAATGTATTATTTATACTGAGTTCATACATCTTCTGAAGCCATAATTGGTACTTACAAGCTTAGAGTTTTAGCCACAAACTACTTGAATAATTGTTTTATGAATATGTCATAAAATGAACAGAGAAGGTAAAAAAAGACGTGAGAGAAGAACGTAAGTGGCATAAATTCCCAAGCAAGTCGTACTACACACTGAGAACCTTTTTTTGTCATCTTTGTTTTATGTGTTCTCTATCGAAACTGCTTGGTTTCTCCATTTTTGTTTGACATCCCCACAAAACACCAAATTGCTTAGCGTGTTTGGCAAACCAACTACCCCACAGTTGGGCTAGAGTTTGTAACAATGTCACCATGGATGATACAAAGGGAGGAAGGGCCATGGAAATGACCAGAGAGCATTGCAAGGTTTGCTCCAGTCTTCAGGTCATCTCCACTATAATTCCTTCAAAGGAATTTAACTAATTACATCAGCTGTTTGTTACAGATCACTACCAGTATACAACAGCAGTATCAGCAATCAACTTACATCTTACAACTGCAATCAGTTTATTATTATTTGACGACCGAATTAGATGTGAAGATCATGACGACCTACATATTCTACAAAATTGTCAAGACATTGAAGCACCAGTTCAGTAAATGACAACATTTTTTTTCTGTTCGCTGCCTCTCAAAGGGGCGCCGTCCAATGCCTGAAAAAGGAAGATTAATTTTGTTAGTTTGCATTTCGTCGAATCTGCCTATTCATCACCCCTTCCTAGATCCCATACTTTCCAAAAATTCCCATGCAGTAGCTATTTAGTACAAAGGATTGTACAATGCCCCGTCTCCCTTGTTCTCAAGAAGCAACACCCTTTAAAATGACGTAAGGCTTCTTATAGAGTATATCAAGAGACATCTATAAATCCTTATTTTTTAATATTTTGTTTTGTTGGATGGCATCCCAGAGTTACTAGTCGAAGTAGACCAGAATAGCGAATAAATGAAGCAAATATGTAGACGAAGTAAGATGACATTCAGAAGTTGCTAGCTATGTATCAGTTTCCTACTGATAACTTGTAGCCACGCAACTGGCTACCCACACTCAAAACACAGAAAAGCAAAGAGTTAGCAATGACCAGTCAGTGTTCCTGATCAGTTATAATGTTTTTAAACTCCCTGAAGCGAAATGTTCTCTATGAAGTATTCAAATAATACACGTGAAACTACAGGCTCAAGCTATACTGACTATCTCAACTTTTAGTGACACCAGGATTGTGACAGACATCGACAAACTGAACCAGAGGCTGGAAAGAAATTTAATTGGAATTATGTAGTAGTAGGTAAGACAACAGCAAGCGACATTGATTCAAGCACTACATAGGAATGGCATCAATGCGTACAAATGTAGATAAATTCCTAGCATAATTAGCAGATAATAGGTGCACTGGGTAAGAGCATGCAGTGTTTTTACTCCATGTCAGGGATATAGATCAATCTATGTATGCGAGGTGTACAAGCACTTTCTAATACAACTGTGACTATGATGTCTCCTAAATAGTTCAATATCAGTGTAAAAAAGGACAAGTACCTATAATCCAAGCAGAGCTAAGACCCTAATCCAAACAAAGGCATACATAAACAAACTAAGAGTTTACCGGCCAATGTGTTGAGATGCACAATCATCCAAGACCCGATGAAGAGGTCAACAACCTATTTGACAGTGATACGACTATCAGAGAAATGATGATGATGACTGTCATAATCTCTTTTTTTTCTTCGAATTTCAAGAGTAAACCCACATCACCGGTACCCCCAAGCCGTAGGCTCGCCAAACATCTCTCAAGCATTGGGCCTCCCCTTGGACCGGCGAAGTCCATGAGGTGAACTCACGTGAACCCAAGTTGGTACCCACTGCAGGTATGTCCACAGGTGGGAATCAATACTGCGACCTCACGGTTGCCCATGTAAGTGTGTTCCTAAATTATGACGAAAATGTCATTAACTAGACAACCTTGGGAAAAATTATACAACCACTAAATGAACCACTTGATCAAAGTATATGTTGAACTTGCTAGAGTACAGTCAAGAACTAATAGGGTGTTTGGTTACATTATAATGCAACATTTTTTTACAAATATATATGTTTATAGTAAAAATATATTAAAAGGGGTGTTTGGTTACACTATCAAAATATATTTTAATAGCACTCTTAACTCTCAAAACATGATAAAATAAAAAGAAAGGGAACCCTGATTTATGTCTTAAATCTAAATACGTAATACAGAAGTCTGAATGCTGAATGAAGCAAACTGTTCAATAATGGTAAAAGCAACATCTGACTGGATGACATGTTTACTATTTTACTTTTCTAATTCATTAAATTAATTTATAAAAATAATACATATTAATTTTGTTGAATGATGTATATATTAATATATTAACTAAAATTTATTTATAAGTAATATTTTCATAATTATTATTTTATACAATTTGCAATTCACTGAAAACATATCTAATCAACTAAACATAACAACCCATAGTTGTCAAGGGGGTAAGGCGACCCAAAGCGTACTTGAGGTCCCTGAGCGCCTAAGTGCTTAGGCGCCTGCCTAAGCAGCGACTAGGCGACACCTTCATAATCAGAGGGTTACTCACGTACAAAGAGACAAACACTTGAAGAGAAGAGAGAAGAAAGGATGGACATATAGAAAACTTAGGAAGGATGAGAAGATGCTAATAGCCATGAGGGGTTCCAAGTTTGTGGACATGGGTAAGTGAGGCTTGTTGTCTCATTGTGGTCAAGTAAGAGGAGAATGCATAGGAGTGCCTCATCATTGACCTCGATATTTGTTCACCGAAGAAGGACGATCCCAAAGACGATGAGGAAGATGAAACAATGAAGACGACAAGATGAAGTGGTATCTAAACCTAGGACCCAATCATCCACATAGCCCTATTTATATCCCAATGGACCTGATTTGATTGGCTCATGAACTAACCTAGGCGTTGCTTAGGCAGCTAGGCACTCCTAAGCATGCCTAAACAGTGCCTAAGCGTGCTTTTTTCAAGGTCCAACAAGGCGTTTAACTACGTAGACCTTGAAAATAAGCCTTGTCGCCTAAGTGGTGCCTAGGCATCGCCTAGGCGTAAGTCTTGACAACTATACGCCAACCTTAAAGCAAAGATTAGAAAAAATAACAAAATGAAAATTAAGGACATCCATGAGAAAAGATTATTTCATGTAACCGGATATCACATTTTGATGTAAGAATCATACGTATCATACGTAAACAGATCGCAATGGTGGTCTACAAACTTTAGTAAATTAGATGGTGGCAACAATGACGACAAGGCAGAGAAGAAAGAGGCGGATTGATCGATCAAAGCAATAGAGGGAGTGCTGAAAGGGATTGATTATGATGCTAGAGTTCTCTTTAGTTGGCCTTCACTACGGATGCATGTAGACAGAAGGAATAAATTCCATGCACATGTACACACAGGAAACAAAGAAGCTCCACACACAGTGGAAACATTTTAAATTCAGGATAAAGACAAGGGCATACACATACCAATCAGTGTTATATATTGCATTTATGGCTCTGCTACCATGACCCAAAGGTATGGAGTTGGAATGCTGCTGCCATGAAGTGTTGAAGGGGTTCTAAAGGTAGGTGTGTTGGTACTGCCATTATAAGTCATAAGAGAGAAAGAGAGGGATGGGATATTGTTGCTGCTGCCATGATGCAAGGGGATCCAAGGAAGGGGTGCTAATGTGTTGTCGCATGTGCGCGCGCGTGAGAGAGAGAGAGAGAGAGAGAGAGAGAGAGAGAGAGAGAGAGAGAGAGAGAGAAAGAGGATGCTCTCCATGATGTGCAGATGGAGAAGATCATAGAGGAAGAAAAGTGATGTGGGACAGCAAGGGGAGGCTGGGATGAGTGGCTCGGAGGCCTAGATAGAGGGAAAGAACACAGTGGGGAAGGGGAGATGAAGCTGGACAGAGGGAGAATAGGGGGGTTGGAGAAGAAGAAGACAGGGCATCCCACCCTCACAAACCAGACCCCTACGGGTCCATTCCCACACAAAACACACACATGGCTGCTCTTTTCCTTCTCATCTTCATTTCAGCATTCAATGCCCTCCTTTTTAGGAGAGGCTACAATATATAGGGTCCCCTTAGGGTAGCCCTAGGTACAATAAAGCCCAAAATACCCCTTGTCTAAAATAAAGAGACTTAAACAGACCTACATCTAAAATAAAGGAAGATACATCCATTGGGCCTATAACGGGCCAAACAAAATATAAAATGGACCTTAGGGTCAGTTTCTTCACTTCTTGGATTCCCATCATTCTCCCTTTGTTTGAGAAAACTCGTCCTCGAGTTTTAAAGTAAGTCAAGATCCATGGAGAAATGCTGGTAGCATATAGGGAAACAACACAGACGGCTCATGATTTATCGTGTACAGGAATGCTACAACCTGAGGAAGAAAGTGTGCCTCAATGTCGCTCCATATGCGATCAAAATCTTGCAGACTAATGACATCTCGAAGGACCAGCGACTGATCGACCACATCTCCAAGTAGCTTTCTTGTCTTCGGCTCATTCTCTTCAGCGAGGAAGAGATCATTATTTGCTACAGGCATCACCGATTCAACCTCCCATAAATATTCATCGTCTAGTGTTGGATCGGCTACATAGTATATCTCTTTCATTTGATTCTCATACTCCTCGATCATCGTTGGGTCAGCCTCATAGACAACATCTTTTGGTTTGGTCAACATGGCATAAAGGCTCTAAAAATCATCCCTCAGCTGATCCCAATCGTGCTTCCAATCCTTTCTGAAGTCGTCCCAATCATCTGCTAATTTATTCAATCCAAGATCCTTAGACATCTCCCAATGTCTGCTCGAGTAGTCAATAGCCATCACCTCGGAAAGCAGGGGAAGTGACATGCAAAACAATGTGCCACTGACTGAAGGAGCAGGGGACAAGGTCCGCCTCACTGCAAAGATGCCATCGGTACGATCGGTGCAAGAAACGGAACTCAAACCACCAACCTCGATATGCGTACAAAAGTGAAATGCAAAACGATGCAAGTCAGGACAGATGTGTGCTGAAATTGGATGGGCCTCATTGAGACGAAACCAATGCCGTTAACGGCTCTCGAATCGGGATCCGGGAGACCTCGACAGTATGCACAAGTGCCCTCGTAAAGCGTGCAAGTGCAACATGCAAAACGAGGCACTACTGATAGACGGGATGGGTCGGCCTCGCTGAGACGATCCCAACGGCACAAGTGGCTCGCAAATCAGAGCATAAATGAGGGCCTCGATACGTGCAACAGCGACATGCAAAACGAGGCAAGACGGAAACACACCATGCCGGATCTGGGTCGGCCTCGTCGAGATGAACCCGACGGCGCGAACAGTGTACGAATCAGAGTCCAGAATAACCTCGAACGGCAAACACAAGTGTCCTCGTAAAGCGTACAAGTGCGACACGCAAAACGAGACACTACTGTCAGACGGAACGTATAGCGAGGTCAACCTTGCCTATACGATCCCAACGATATAGACGGTATGCGATTCAGAGCACCGATGAATCCAGAACAAGGACGGTGCGATAGGGTCTCTAGTGCACCTCCTGTACGCACTATAGCAACTAAGGGCTGCCTTGAACCGGGCTTCAAGGGAACCAGCCCACCAAGAAAGAGGGAGATTGAACCGGCCCAAGTGAACCGGTACCTTAAGCCAAGTGGATCCAATCTTCGAATCCGGATCTGGGTGCTTCAATAGGTGGCAGCGACCTGTTAAATGGGCCCGAGGTCCTTAAGTCATCCGGATCCGCCTGTTGGGTCCAGATCCGATAGCTTTAGGCACCCGGATTAGCCGAACCGGATTTGGATCCAATTGACTCAGAAGGAGCCGAACGGATCGGGTCTTCTTCTCCCGCTTCCCCCCTAAACCCTAACAGGGAGCAGAGAGAGATAGTACGAGGGAGAGGGAGAGAGGGAGGCAACGGCAGAGCACGGCAGCGGCGGAGCGGCCGCCGGCGGCACCAGCTACGGCGAGGCCGGTGGAGGGCGGCTATGGCGGCAGCTTCCGCAGCAAACGACGGCGACGGCGCTGGCGGCTACGATGGAAGGCAGCGGCGGGTTCAGGTTCGGCGAGCTGCAACGATGGCGGAGGCAGCAGAGGCAGACGATGGCGATGGCGATGTCGGCGCGCAGAGGTACCGGCTATACTAGCAGGCTCGAGCCCTCCCCTCCCTTCTCCTCTTCTTCCCCTTCTTGTTCTGTCCAAAGAAACCGACAGAGAGGGAACTGAGCAGGAGAGAGAGAGACGACTAAGAGAAGGGACAGCAACGGAGATCTGCAGCGAGGTAAGGGAGAGAAGAGAAGGCAGCCGCAGAGCGGCGGCACGATGGGGGACGATGGCAACTGTGGCGGGGAGGTGATTGCAAGGTTTGATGGGAGAGGGAGGCAGCGGGGGTGGCACAGTGGGGGACCGAAACTTGGCTCTGATACCAAGTTAATGCGGGACAGCAAGGGGAGGCTAGGATGAGTGGCTCGGAGGCCTAGATAGAGGGGAAGAACACAATGGGGAAGGGGAGATTAAGTTGGACAGAGGGAGAACAGGGGGGGTTGGGGAAGAAAAAGTTAGGGCATCCCACCCTCACAAACCAGACCACTATGGTCCATTCCCACACAAAACACACATACAGCTTCTCTTTTCCTTCTCATCTTCATTTTAGCATTCAATGTCCTTTTTTGGAGATGCTACAATATATAGGATCCCCTTAGGGTAGCCCTAGGTACAATAAAGCCCAAAATACCCCTTGTCCAAAATAAAGAGACTTAAAATAGACCTACATCTAAAATAAAGGAAGATACATCCATTGGGCCTCTAATGGGCAAACAAAATATAAAATGGACCTTCGGGTCCATTTCTTCACTTCTTGGATTCCCATCACATCTTGCCCCCCGATCAGGTTGATCCAACTAACTCCAGACAATTTGGGCAGAACCAGATCAGATCGAGATCAGACTGCTTTGACTGAAACTCTATTGGATTGGCCAATCTGACTCAATCCATGCAGATTTGGCACATTGGGGCTGGCAATAAGCCGAGCCGCTCGCAAGCTACTCAAACTCAGCTCGAGTTTAGCTCAACTTAGTTCGACTCTTTTTTGATCAAACAAGTCAAGCTTGAGCTCTAGTTTAAACTTGTTGGATAGGATGAGTCGAGTCCGACCTCAACCAAGCTCAGCTCAGTTGGCTCACAAGATGGCTTAAATGAATATATCTATTTAACTTAAATATATTTTATACTTGAACTCATCGTCCCCTTTAAACAACGTGAGATAGTTTAATCCGAAGACCATCACAAAGGGCTCTGCTGAACCCACCAGCTTAATGAGGGATTCAAAAGATTTTAAACCTCTGATATGGGACTAAACATCCCAACCGGGGAACTCCCCAAGCACAAGTGTGGCCCCTTTTAGTCCCCATATCAGAGACCCCCTTAAAATCCCACCACCTCCCCTTGCTTCATATCACCAACCTGATTGAATGGGCATAAAGATGGGTAAACTTGGTTGTTTTGCTGAGTTAAAACTATTTTAATGAGCCAAGTTCCAGCTGAGTTGACTCCTTGTCGAGCCAAGCTCGAGTTGGCTCGAGCACAAAAAATGAGCTCGATGTAGGCTTAGGCTTGAGCTCGAGCATGAATATTCTTGTTCAAGCCGAGCTGGAGAAAGTGAAAGCTCTGCTCAACTCGGCTCCCTGCCACCCCTACCTACTGTCAACAATATTTGGATATTGGGCATCAGCTGAATTGCGAAAAGCTAAACCAGCCAACGAACCCAGATTGGATGCAGAAATTGCCACATATGCAATACAAAAAAAATGGGCAAAGGAATAAGTCCAACAGAAGGAAGACTCACAAAATGCTCGAACAAAACTTTAAACAAAGAAACATAGTATACCAATGAGCAAGTTGAAAAAACCATAAATAATTATATAGCATGACAAGCTCTCAAGTCCTTGAACAACAAAATAGTCTATGGTGCCGCACAAATGGCACACAAATAGACAAACAAACATTGCCTGAATGATTGGAGCAGCAGAGTACACCAAGAGAGGAATATAACATGCTGATGTATAGGTGTTGACCCAAAAATTTTCATGTGAATTAATATTATTCAAGTATACATATACACATGATTGTGCGAAAAAATACCTACATGGCATATGCCCACATTAATGTGAGTTAATGATGTGGAAAATATGCATGACATATGTTCATGTTCGCATGAGGCTATGTTGTGTAAAACAAAAAATGAATGCACATGCACCTATGATATGAAGGTCGATGTGAAAATATGCATGTGAATACATAAACTCATACGCACATATTAGGAAGGCAATGGGGCAAGAAATATACCTAGGCCAAGAGGCCTTAATCGAAGATCTTGCAAAGGCCTAAAAACAGCCCCGAATCGCCCCTATATGCTGTCCAAGCGCAGCCTTAAATCCCCTTGATAGCTCCGAGGAATAGGCCCAATATGGAGCCCCAAAAACGCAGCAACAAAATACCCCTAATGCTGCAAAATAAGGGCTCAAATCAGTCCCGAAATGGGCCTAAATCAGTACCGAAATGGGCCTAAAACAGTCCCAAAACTTACCCAAAATGACCCCAAATGGAGGCCCAATAGCAAGGGTAATGGACTCAATAAGTGGCCCAATATAAGGCCCAATAAGGAAACCAAATGGGCCCAAAAAAACCAGTCCACAGGACACCAAAACCTGCAGCCCAAAAAAGGAAAAATCTCCAAACTCCCAAAGTGGAAATATGCCTAAAAGAAGAAAGAGCCAAGTGACCCCCTCTCTCTCTCTCCCCTTTATTTAAATAGGAAAGAGAGAGAGAGGAGGAACCGGTGGGGGGTGGGAGTTCCCTCCCTCTCTCCCATTTTGAAATTCAAAATAAACAGGGGGGGGGGGGGGGGGGGGGGGGGGATTAATTAAAGGAGGGGGATTTAATGGGTTCTTAAACCCACGTTTGGTTAAGAATCCCACAAAAACCCCAATTTAATCCTCCACCTTAACCCTTTTCATACTTGGTTAAGAATCCCACTAAGAGAACCCCATTTAATTCTAACCCCTTTCACACTTGGTCAAGGAGGGGATTAATGGGCTAAGTCCCATTAAAGTAACACAAAAGGGGAGGGAAAAGGAGGAGGACCCCCCACCGGTTGGCTCTCCAAACCAGTGGGGGGTCCAAACCGGTGGCACCCCCCACCGGTTGGAACCGGTGGAGGTGCCCACCGACACCCCCCCCCCCCAACTCTCATTCTCTTTCTTTCTCTCACCCCCCTTAAATAAATAAAAAAAAAAAAAGAGAAGGAGAGAGGGAGTAAACGGTGGCACCCCCCACCGTGGGCTTCTCCGGTGGCACCCCCCAACAGGCCCAATTTGGGGCCTATAAATAAGACCCCATGGTCCTCAACTCGAAAGACAAAAAAAAAAAAAGGCATATACCACTCTACATATTCAAAGGGTGGGAAATTTCTAAGGAGAGGCTCTGCTGCGTTCAAGACCAAACTCGGTGTTTTTCACCCGAGTTTGCTACGTTTTGGAGGATCTTCTCGTCCCGGAGAGTTCTCTTCCTAAGGTTTAGTCCTAAGGGGAAGCTCTACCGATTTGTCTATTGTAAAAGCCTTCTTCATAAGGCGAAGTTCTGCTAAAATAAAATGGCTATTTTATGTCAAACTGTGTGCCTGTATGTCATCAAATTAAATAATTAATACCATATTTTAATACTTTAATATATATATTTAATTTTCTAATTACTCTAAAAAAATGAATTAAAAATTTGTACATACTCTTAACCCAATCTTGGCCTCACCCCATACATAAATAAACATAGATTCATAAAAATAATATACTTAAATTAAAAATGACTTAAATACCCCTCATGATTAATTAATTAATAAAATCTATAAAAATTATTTAAAATTGGTAAAATGAACATAAATATCAAAAAATTCCTGTAAAAATCAGTAATAATCAGTAAAAATCAGAAACATATTAAACCAAAATATAACTTAAATACCCTCCATATATTCAATTAATTAATAAAAATCAGTAAAATTCAGTAAAAAACAGTAAAAATCAGAAAACCAAACCTGAAAACATATAAAATTTTCGAAATATCTAAAATGCCCCTAAAAACTTAATGAAATTACAAAAATACCCTCATCAACAATAAAATTTGTAAAAATCACATAAAATTCTTAAAAAATGTCAAAATCTTTCTTATGCCCAAAATACCCTCAATATGCTAAAAAAAAATAAAAAAAAATCTTAGACTCTAAGTCTAATAAACCCGATTTCAGGTAAAATTACCAAAATACCCCTAAAACTTAAATATGTTTAAAATGATCCTAAAATACATTCTAAGGGTTTTCAAGTTTTCCTAAAATGCTAAAAAAACTTAAAATGACCATAATACCCCTATATCTTCTAACTTGGCATAATTACAAAAATATCCTTATGGGTTTAGAATACTTGGAATCAATCTAGAATACTTGGAGTCAATCCAATATACTTAGAATTAATCTAGATAGCTTGGAGTTAATCCAAAACCATATAAACCTATCCTAAACTTGGGTGAGGCCAAGAACTTAACCTAAAACATATCTTCATATGCATGTACTGCCTGTAGTAGTAGTGTTACATGTTATAAGGGCATCATACGGACGGTTAATCAAGGGTTGTCGAGTGTTTGCTCGACGTAATTAACACTGACCGAGGTCAGTGGAGAGAGGTCATATACTCGGATCTTCGCCTGATCCGGAGTCCCGGACTCCCTGAGGGTTAATCCTAAGCTCTCATAGTCCAATAAATAAAATAAATAAAATCGACCTATATTTCTCCAGATAAAAACAAAAAGACCCAAAACGACTTGGATTTTTTTTTTAAATTAAATAAATCCGATAGGAGAGACGGCTAGGTTAGGTTCCAAACAATAGGAAACAGTAACCAGGCAATAAGACAACCCCTAGAAACACATGCAAGTTGCCAACGGAAGAAATGGGCCATGTACATGCAAATAAGGAGACTGAATCAGATAATGAAAGGGCTTGAACCAGTAAATAAGGACTAGAACAGGTGCTTAAAATGAGCCCTTGGACCAGCCTTGAGAAAGACCTGAGCCACTTTAAGATAAACCATAAAATCCTGAACAGGTCAGCCAGAACTGGCTTTATGTCAAATGGATCTGGATAATTGGTTCTAGATCTGAGTAACTAAACATGTAATAGGATGCATGCAGTGGGCCAAGAGTGATCCTTCTCCACCCAATAAAAAAGGAGCTGAAGCCCTAGCTGTAGATGTTAGGAAGGCATACGAAGGCCAAAAATGTGACAACCTTGCTAAATGCTAATAGGCCCAGACAACAGCAGCAACAGCGAACAAAGGCAAGGATGATAGGGAATCATGACAACAATAGTTGAGATCGATGACAAGGCCAACAACAAAACCAGTGGAAACCAATGGCAGCCACGGTGAAAAGTAATGACAACAGATATGACGTCAATGGTGGCAGCAAGGGGAACCCAAAGAATGTCAGCATGAGAACTGGCTTGTGAAAATGCAAGAATCATCAGAAAAGCCATGCTCTCAAGGATGAGACAGGAGAACCTGATGCAAAAGAGCTCCAAAAGTGACAGAGGAAACAAATCGCAAGGTAATCTCAGCGCCAAAGAGTGGCATGTTCCAATAATTTCCATACCACAAGAAGAGAGACAACACAACAATGAGCAAAAATTTGAAGAAATGGGAAGAAGAAGATGTCAAATAATGAAAACTCTTAACAGTCAACACAGGGCAATGACATAATGCTGACACAAGTGTACGTGTTTTCTAATACAGGTGTAACCAGGACGTCTCCCTAATAATAGTGTAAACAGGACATATATACAGAATCTCTCTAATCCAAATAGAATTATGACCTCAATCCAAGTTGAACTAGGATTAATATATATAATCTCTCTTTAACAGATGAAAAAGAAAAAAGAAAATTCATCACATATGTTTCAAAAAGATACAACAAAAGAGCAGCAGTGAGAGTCACAACAGCATCAAGCAGTCCGAGAAACCTAACAGAACAAAGTTATTAACATAACATCAAGCTAAAGCCTAAAGAGCGAAGAAAGGCATCCAACTGAGAAACAAAAACAAAACTGGGGCCTCAAAGAAAGGTGCAAGTCATAGTAGACTTTAATAGCATATTATAAACTCACAGTATAACATAAATGAAGAATCTAAAAGAAATTGAACAAACATACAGTAACTCAATAATCACATATCGAGCACCTCTTTAAGTTATTGGGTTAATTACACATATAACCCTGTTAAAAATGAAATTACAGATTTGTCCATCTCATTTTTATGCTGTTATAAACAACCTCACCGTATTGCAATACTTGCAAAAATGCGCCTACAGTCTTAACTTCCATTAAAGATTCCATTTTCAACTGTTAAATTTAATGCTTGGACAAAAATGCCCCTAAAAGAAGGTACTTTTTTATTGGCACACTGCACCACACAGAGAGAGAGATGGTAAAAGAGAGAAAAGAGAGTTAAGCAAAGTTTAAGGTTAATTTAGACAAATTTAACTTTGATTAAAGGTTAACTAGGGTTACATAAGAGATATTTAACAAATGCTTACGGATGGCAACGGCAGGGGCATTTTTGCAAGTATTTATAAAGCAGTGAGGTTATTTATAATAGCATGAAAACGAGATAGGCAAATCTGTAATTTTGTACTAACAAGGTTATACATGTAATTATCCCTAAATTATTTGAACGACTTTTTCAGCAACAGAGACTCTATTCAAAAGCTTTAAGTCTGTTATGGATGGTGATTTGCACAAATCTTAACCATTTTTCTTATGCATAATGTGAGGATCAACAACAATATGCATTGTCAAGGCAGGCAAGAAATGAATTAGCATGACTAGTTTACACAAGCAAGAAAGTACCTTTTGTACGCTTAATCAAACCTTGTACTCCTGGACATGTATCCATTTCGTGGATGACCACTTGTTTCCTTTAATCACAGGACATCCTCCTGACAGAGATGCAGTCGAGAAGTAATCAGTTAGAAAAGCCCACAAACAACGTAGATAAATGTAATCATTGAACTAGCCAGTCAATCCTAGTCAAAGTACACAATAAAATGCTGCAGGTAGACACCTAAAGAGGAAGCTAATTTATTTACTTTAAACCAGATGCTTGCAGCAGACTGTCAAGAGATTAAACTGAATACTTGGGTCTGCCACTCACCCCGGACAAGCTTCTTTGCAAGGACTGGCAGAGAGTGGCGCAGAAGTTTGAAGGCAGGCTTGCAGGCTGAAAAGGGAAACTATTATCTTATGGGGGCAGGCTGGTGCTTCATAAATCAGTGCTTGATAGCCTCCCAATTTATTTTTGTCCATTTTTCAGGACCCTGAAGACAGTGGAAAAGCAACTTGAAGCCATTAGGTGTTGCTTTTTTAGGAGGGGCAGTGGAGATCAACCTCAGAAGGGAGGCTTTGACATCTCATGGAGCAGAATTTGTAAGAGCAAGGACACTGGAGGTCTAGGCATTAAGGGCATTCCAGATTTTAATCTGGCCCTTTTGTCCAAATGGCTTTGGAAGTTGGGTACAGCAGAATCAGGAATTTGGTGGGAGGTTATCCGGCAGAAATATTATAATGCAGCCAGACCGTGGGATATTACTCCTGATTCACCGCATAGTGTCCAATGTTTGAAAGGGCATCCTTGAGAGCTCTAACATTGTGAAGCAGCAATTCATGTCTCATTGGGTAATGGAGAGACTTGTCTTTTCTGGTGGATAAGTGGTGCACCCCTGCTCCACTTTCCAGGATTTTCCCCTCTTTATTTGCCATTATTCTACATCCACAAGCAATTGTGGCTCAGGCTTTTGTTTATTCTCATGCAGGAGAGGAGGGGAGCACTTGGTTGCCGCACTTCAGGAGGGAGATGAGGGATAATGAAACGGAAGACCTTACCAGGCTTTTGATGCCCCTCCAGGATTTTATTCTGCATCCGGCTGCTGTAGACTCTTGGAGATGGGAGTGGGAATCCTCAGGGTCCTTTTCGGTGAGCTCTACTTACCAGAGGATTGCGGATGGTGGACTAACTGTTTTTATAAGCAGGTTTGGTCGCTCAAGAGTCCTATGAAGGTCAAGGTGCTGACGTGGAGAATTTCACTTGGACAACTTCCTACTTGTGACAAATTGGCCAGATTCATACATGGGTTTCCCACTTTGTGTTCTTTGTGTGGAGAGGAAGATGAGTCCCTAGATCATATCTTTCTATCCTGCCAGTTTACTCAACAAATGTGGCAATTGCTATTCGACAAGCTGAATCTACAAGGCACTTGCGTCGATGCCATCGATTCGGTTCCATCAATATTCCTTTTTTGAGATGGATCCTCACATAGCCAAGGAGGATGCCAAAGTTTTTTTCCTTTTTTCCTTTTTTTTTTTTTTGGAGAAGCGGATGGCACCACGAATGTATAAATTGAAAAGAAAGGAGATATACAAGTATAGGAGATAAAACCCCACAAAAATCCCATGTACAAAAGGACCACACCGAGACAATGCGATCAATAAGCCCCTCCCTCCAAAAAGAGACAAAAGAGTGGAATGAGAAGGGTCAACATTAGCAAGTAGCTTCCCCCATTCCCTAATTACATCACAAATAAAAGAAACAACTCTTTCAAAAGTCCTGGCCTGGTTCTTGAAAATCCTAGCATTCCTTTCGGCCCAAATGGTCCACAAAATCGTATGAAGGACCAGCCACCAGACCTTTGCATCCCCTCTAGAAGACCAACCATGCTGCCAATCTTTCAATAGATCCTGAACAGTCAATGGGAGTGTATGATTACATCTAGCCTTATTGAACATATGCTTCCATACTTCCTCCAAGAAGGTGCACCGCACAAAAATATGATCTAAATCCTCCTCCAGTAACCCACAAAGGGGACAAGAGGGCCGTATATTTTCCATGAAAGCTGCCAACCTATCTCTAGTAGGCAGTCTTCCATGGGATATCCTCCAAATCAACACTTTAACCTTCAAAGGGCTGCAAGGTTTCCAAACTTGCTTCATAAATGGATGCCAAAGTTCGGTGGATGATCCTTCACACGACCCTTTGGGTGAGCAGAACAAGAGTTTTCCGCAAATAAGCATTAATTTCAAAGCATGTTGACCTTTTTGTGTGTTCTGTAGTTATGGAGTGGGTTAAGGCATGTGGGGGCATTTTTTTTCTTTTTCTCTTATCGTCTTTTGTTATTTCTTAGTTAGACTTTGAGAACTTGGAATTAGTCCTCAGGGAGTCTAAGTGTATGGATCAAGCATGGATCTTTGCATTTGACATCTCCCCATTGACCTTGGGTCAATGTTAATTACGCCAATAAATTAATTGGCAACCTTTGATTAACGTCCGATGATGCCCTTGAAAATAATCACACAACTTGAGTACAAACCAGCATATGTATTTGATTCAATCCATGAGATTCCTTCATTGATTCAAAAGGATACAATTTCATAACTTTGATTAGTGAACACAAGATTCGCTCACTTAATCCAAAAAGAAAAGGAAAACTTAAGGTTATTCATATGACATGAAGAACCCAATTTTGGCCACTTGTATAGCACAAATGGACCAAAGATTTGATCATTCAAACTGTATGAATGAACCAAGTAAGTTGGACACTCAAACAATATGAGTGGATCAAATCACAAGATCGGTCATTCAACCCATGTGAATGAACCGTTTATGGACTCGGCCATTCAAACAATGTGAATGAGCCATTAAAAAACATATAACTTTGATCATCCAAACCATATGAATGAACCAATTATTATCTTTTCTAATCCTTTTTATTTCTTCTGGAATGACAAGTTACAATAACAGGTCTTGGACAGCGTGCGGCGGTCCTTCTTGAGCTTCAAACGAGGTCCCAGCGTAGTCTCCTTGAGCCTTTTCTCTCCTGGAAATTCAGCCTCCTGCAGCATCCCCCCCATAGGGGCCTTTTATAGGGTGGAGGGGAGAGAGGAGAGTGAGAAAAAGGGAGGGGGGGTTAGGGAAGACCCGCCACCGGTAGCCCTATTTCTCTCTCTCTGTCCCCCCCCCCCCCACACACCCTCTCTCTCTTTTCTCTTTTCCTTGGCCAAACCACAGCCCCCTCCTTCTCTCTTTGGCTTTCTCTCTCCCTCAGCCGCACTCTCCCTGTGTTGCGGCTGCTGCTGTTGTTGCTTCTGCTCGTTGTTGCTGCTGCCACTGCCGTTGCTTTTGTTGAGGCTGCTGTTGATACTCTTTTTGGTTCAGGTTTCAGACTCTGGAAGGTAAACCCTAATACCTCTCATGCTTTGTTTTATGCATGCCATGCATTCACGCCACATGGTTTTCTTTTCTATTATTTTTGTTTAGGGTAAAATCCTAGTTTCGCATGCATGCATATGTGTCGCACACACAACTTGATGTCAACTCAATAAGAATTTGTCAAACAAGGCATTTTGTAAACAGGATGTGAATATATCATCCTCTTTTACTCGTTTGGGGAGTACTTGAGGGTTGCACCATTTCCTCCTTTTGTATAGAGGGAATTTATGAGGGTTTTTGTTATTCACTCTTGTACATTCTCCTCTTTTTCATTCTAATGCATTTATGTGGTACCATCCACGTTTCAAAAAAAAAAAGATTAAACTGAAATTTAATTAGCTAGGCAGCAAAAGAATTCCATAAACTTTTGAAAAACAGCTTACCATGCAAGCTAGATGGATCAAGTGTGGCATCAGGCCTCATGCTCCAAAAAAGTAAAGCATCACCCATCTTTGGTTTCACAGAAAGACCCTTTTTGCCACATTCAGATAGCTCATTGTAGTATGGCAATGCACTGCTATTCACTTTGGCAGAGGGGAAAATGGTCTCACCACCTTCTTCAACATCTGAACTGTAACAGCATCAAAATTGGCAAGCACACGGGGAAAAATGACCAAATTATGCTCAACGTGAAACAGCACTGCAAACTAGATCATAGAAGTGAGATTATCTAAAGAGTACAAGGTTCATTATCCGTACAGATACATGAGAACAGTAGCTATGCGCTGACCCCCATTCTTCGTGTTAAATTCATCAAGGAAATAGTCAAAATGAGGTTCATATTTCTGTCCAGCTTCATAATGGAGAACCTGAAGACCCTCCCCATGCTCTGTAAATAATCAAATTAAATCGTATAAAATCACAATGATATAAGCAGAAGAAGAAAAAACAAACTAGTGAAAAACTTCTGCCACATGCTTAAAGAAAAAAGAAGAAAAAGAAATTGGTGCAACATCTACAGTAATTTAGGAGAAAGATCTTTTTCAGATATAACACAAATAGATGCATGTGAAGTGATGACCAAACAAAGATTTCAGTAAAAGACCTGCTAAAGCAGTGTTGCTGCACCCAATTGCCAACCAAAAACTTGAGTTAATGCACGAACAGGAACCAAAATAATATAGGCACAGGGTGACAAATTAATACCCAGTATGGGACTAAATAGCTGTTGCAGCCAACCCCTCCACCCCACCCCCCAAAGGTCAGGTGATGATGTACAGTAAGCAGAACACCCTGCCAAATGGGCAAACCCAATCAAGGAAACAACTTTGATGCCATAATAGAGCATCCAACTAAAAACCAACTGACTATGAGTGGAGAGGCCTGGGACCATATAAGCTCAAACCCTGTACAATTGACGGGGGATAAACCAAACCAACACCCCCTCACATCCAGGCCGACTTCCAAATTTGGCCAAGAAAGTTGAAAGTCCGACAGCCTTAGCACGTGGGAGAAGAGACAAATGGGGCTGAAACAGAGGAGAGAAGAACATCCATTGTTGTATGGCTCGAATCTGATGCCATGTTAATGAACAGAACTGCAGACCAAAAACGTAAGGGATGGAGAGGCCCGGATTAATATAGGCACGAGCTAATTTGCGAATCCCCGGTATGGGAATAAATGGTTATTGCCAACAAGCAAGAAATCAAGGACTGAGAAGAGGGATGTTTCACGAGGTAGACCTTCAAATGAACTGAAAATGAGGATTTTTTTAATCCCCTAGTGAGATCTTAACACTTATAGCATATGCACATTATGGGGGAAAAAAACAAAATATAAAAACAAGAAAATTATTTAACAAATGGAAGTAAATATTTCCTTACTATTTTGTGATCAAGAAAATGCATCAGGTAATATATTATATACTCTTTCTATGGTATCCTGATGTGGGACAAGGAGAGAAAAGGGGTTTAGGGGGAAGAGAACCTACTGGCATCGCACCAACAGGTAGGATGTTCCTCCGGCATCGCACCGGAGTTGGGAAAGGAGGCCGGCGTCGCACCGGAGCTGGGTAGGAGTTCTCTCTCACAGAGAACCGATCGCACAATAGGTTTTTTTTTCTTCAGCAATTCTTCTCTATCTCTTTTTTTGAAAAAAAAAATATATATACATATTTAAAGAGTCTAGATATGTAACTCCTAACTCTTGGACTCCCACTCTGACTCTAAGACTTCCTATATATTAAACGCGTTTTTATAATTCCTAGAAAAATAAAAAAACATAATAGATCATAAATGGTCCTAATAAAGACAAATAAAAGAAACTCCAAGGATGCATCGTCTCCTGCATGCATCAATCTCTCCTGGTTCGAAAAAATTCGTCCTCGAATTTTGAAGTGCGCCAATATAAATAAGCAGACAACTGGGTCATGTGTGAAAATCTTCAAGCAGATAATCATATCAAGAATCACCAACCGGTCTGCTGCATGTGAATCACAGAAGGTCTGCCATATCATATCAACGGGAAACTGTAGCAAGTCATACATATCATCGTGCTAGCTATCATCACATCTTCAGTAAGTGTTGGATGAGGTTTTAAGTCAGCAAAAACATCATCAGCAATAAGATATAACTCTGCTTCAACAAATAAGTCCTGATCCCATGAGATAATAGGAAATTGTGTAGTATCAAGTAGATATGCACAAAACATATCATCAGAAATGCGATCCAATCATGACCGTCTAAACAATGCATGATCCCAACTGTGAACCACCCATGAGGCATCAACTTCGAACACTGTGTCATCAATCAAATATAGCCCAGAAGTAATGAATAAGTCGTGATCCCAACCAGTAACAGGTGAGGGTGCCACTTTAGCTAAACAAGCTAAATGTAACTGTTGAAGTTTCTCCCAATCAAGATAAGTGGAATTGAGAATACGAAAAGACGTCGTGTATCCCTCAGAACGTAAAAGACAGTCCCACCCAATGGGATCAATTACAACTTGTCGATCGTCTATCCATTCTTTGCCCAAGCTAATATATGAACCATGTGGTATAATCTTGCACCATGCATCATCATAATATCTGACGGATCGGGAAATGCTTTTACCCTTTAGAAGATGGGAAAACTACACACAAGCTCGATCTCCAGAGACAACCATGTAGTCCGTATGGGATAGAGAATCCACAATAAATTGCGGAATAAAATTGCCGAATGGACTTGCAGTAAAAAAACACCCTAACTTGCATATAATCGGGTAGGTCCACCTCAAACGTAAAATCCATGGTGAAGAAGCGTACCTAGGATTCCGACTGATAAGAATAAATCGGTTCAACTAGAGGAAATGGTGTGCAGATCAATGCACCATTGGTTGAAGAAGCGTTGGACGAGGTCCGCCTCACTGCAAGGATGCCAACAGTACAATCGGCGCGCGAAACGGGGCACAAACGATGATCTCCATATGCATGCAGGAGTGGCACGCAAATCGATGTAAATCGGATCTGATGTGTGCTGAAACTGGATGGACCTCGTTGAGACAAGACCAACGCCGCTGACAGCGTTCAAATCGGGGTTCGGGACGACTTCGAACGGCGAGCACAAGCGCCCTATTAAAGCATGCAAGTGCGGCACACAAAACGAGGCACTGCCAGTAGACAGGATGTGCATCGAGGTCGGCTTCGCTGAGACGATCCCAACGTCGCAAGCGGCTCGCAAATCAAAGCACCGAGGAATCTGAAACGAGGACGGTGCGTTAGGGTTTCTAGTGCACCTCATGTGTGCACTATAGCAATCCACTAACTAGACCCAATGTGCTGGTTCACTGCAGATGGCTCGGACCAAGCGGAAGATGGCTCGGACCAGTGCAAAGGGGGGTTTGACCTGACCGGGTCAAACCGGTTCGGACCGGACCGGTTTAGGTTAAAAGGGCTCGGGCCCCTTCGTCTCTTTACCTCCCCTTTTTCTTCTACCTGTAACAGCAACGAAGGGAAAGAGGGGGGGCCGATGGCAGTAGGCGGTAGGGGTGCCGGTAGAGGTCGGAGGCAGCGGCGGCGTGGGCCGACCGACAGCGTCGGCGGCGGCTCCGTCTTCCTCCTATTCTTCTTCGTTTTCCCTTCCTCACCACGCACAAACCAAAGCGGCGCCGACGGCTCAGGGCACTGGGGGCGACTTTGGTGGTGGTGGATCGAGGCAGCGGCGACAGCGACGGTAAAGCAGGCAGGGCCAACGGTAGGCACGACAGCGGGGTGAGGCCGATCGGCTGGCGGCGGCAGGGACCCCGGCAGGGTCTAGCGACAGCGGCGACTGCACCGGCAGCGGTGGCGGCCGCAAAAAACGCCGGCGACGTTGGCGGGAGCTCGAGCCCTCCCTTCCGTTCTCTTCTTCTTCTTCCTTTTTTTTTCCTACTTTTTTTCTTCAGAGGAAGGAGAAGGTTGTGGCGGGAAGGGAAGGAGGCAGTGGTGGGATGGTGGAGGCGACTGCCGGTGGTGAAGATGATGCGGTTACCGCGGCGGAGAACTGGCACCAGCGGCGGAGGGTGGGGACGAGAGCTGGCTGCGATCGTGATAGTGGCAGGGGTTGCCAGCAGGGTGGAGGCGCAGGACTTGGATCGTGAGGATGACCCAAATAACCTGGAGCTCTAATACCAAAATTTGATACGGGACAAGGAGAGAAAAGGGTTTAAGGGGAAGAGAACCTACTGGCATCGCACCAACAGGTAGGATGTTCCTACGGCATCGCACCGGAGTTGAGAAAGGGGGCCAGCGTCACACCGGAGCTAGATAGGGGTTCTCTCTCGCAGAGAACCGATCGCACAACAGGTTTTTTTTTCTTCAGCAATTATTCTCTTTTTTGAAAAAAAAAAAACATATTTAAAGAGTCTAGATGTGTAACTCCCGACTCTTGGACTCCCACTCTGACTCTAGGACTTCCTATATGTTATCCACGTTTTTATAATTCCTAGAAAAATTAAAAAAAATAATAATGGACCATAAATGGTCCTAATAAAGACAAATAAAAGAGACTCCAAGCATGCATCATATCCAACCCTTCATTGAATCATCCCTATAGGAGAATTCATATTAGTACTAGGATTGTGCTGATACTACACTTCTTTTACCTTTTACCAGTTAAAATTGTTGTTGATGTTTATTCAATTAATTTTATTTGGGCATCTTTGATTTCATATTGAGTTCTGAGTCAACAGCTGTAGACAACTAGTGTTAATTGCAGTGCTCAGTACAAGCAATAACCCTTCATTAATTGCTGGATTGTAAATGGATAAACATCATAGGATAAAATGCCCTCATGTTTCATCAATTTTTACTTTATATATTACAGAACAATTAAATCATATGCAGCCCACATAATTCACATGGCGCCCTTGATAATAGTGGGAAATGTCACATTGCAGGCATGCAGCAAGATCTCTTACTCTGATGACAACACACAAGGACCCTGATGTAATTTCCCCCCTCTCTTGCCATTGTTTGGTTGTCAGCTGTCATTGAAGTTTATATGCAATTTTTCCATTTCACTGTTGCTTTTTTAGAAAGGTGTGGTACGTGGCACCAATTTTACTGAGATACATTAAGGCAGTACAACCAAAGTAGGAAGAGGAGAGCCTCCTCTCCCATCCCAAGAACCCTAACTAGAGAGCAAATAACAAATCTTTAATCAATTTCTTCCTACTGAGTACTGACAGGAACTTTAAGAATGTATCTACCCCAATCATGTAAGAAAGATAAGGTCCTATCACAAATATTTTCCATGTAAATTTTTACCTCCCCCCCGCCCCCCTAAGACTGCATTATTGTGTTCTCTCCATATGCTCCAGCAAACTGCATGAGAAATCATGCAGAAGTTGCTTTTGATGCCTTTCCGTCATCTTATCATTAAACCTTTAAAGTAGCTGCACATGCTGTATATGTTGTCAAACCTGTCCGTGACTCTGTGAAGCCAACTAGGTTTGGATAGTCCAACAAACTTCTTTGCTGACACTATGGTTAATGAATGGATGCTCAGCATCTTCATTATCAGAACCATAAAGGGAGCATATAATAGCATTGTTCTCCTTCCATAAACTCTAACACACAGCATGAGGTATAATATCACAATCTCTGCACAACTTTGTTCTATAAACCATTGTAGTTAATATTTTTTTTCAAATGATAGCAACATGAATGCCCTTACTTTGGCTGGGGACAACTTTCCACGCCTCACTATACTTTCACTAATTAGGAAGAGACCCTTAATAGCATTATAAAGAGACTTCACAAAGAAATGAGCAGTCTTTGTCCCACGCTATCAGATCCACCCTATCTGAAATATGAATGCAATCTAACCCCAGCAGGGCCATGCAGTGTTGCTGCCTTAGTGCCATGAGAATTTGTTTTTACTCCTTCAGATCATAGTGTAAGGGATGGCTGCATCAGATATTTTGATTCCCTTAAAAGAGGGTGGCCGCTCTACAAATGGGATCAGGAGCATCAACCTCTTCTAGGGACACATGGAGAGAGGGCACATTCGGCCAGCCCTCCTCTCTGGGACAAGCAGTTATTTAATTCGCCCATTTCAGGCTCGGTGAGTATTCAAGCACAATCATAACTTGGAAAGTTTGGGCCTATATTGCCCAATTTATTGTTCTGTCGTCTTTTTCTAAGGGCTCAATGGGATCAGATTTAACCCTCTAAATCCAGAACAGTGATGGCTGATTAAAAGCTGAATCAGCAAGTTCAGAATCTTCAGATCAGTCCCAGGCGACTCCACAAGCCATGGCAGAGATACAAGATAACCAATATTAGAAAACAAGGAAAATGGTGCAAGGCAATGTCTTAAAACCAAACTGGCACCCAAAATGGAGAGGCCTCCAGTCCAATCTATTTTGGACTGACCGCTTAAAACTGGTATACATATTTGGACCGTACTATTTTGTTTAGCTAAATAATATTTTTACATAAAAGTTATATTATATATGTATTTTTTTAACAAAACTCATTGGGGTCCAGTTGTACATACATTTTATGCATAAGAGGTGATCTTCAATCTGAATTAGAGTATTTTCCAGTGACATTTTGTGAAAGGAAACATAGTATTGGACCTTGAACTGGCCGGTTTTTGTATAAATTGGACTAAGCCAGCCAAATTTCAATCAATTCTCTTGTCCTTCTAGAGAATGCAGGTTTTTTGATGAACCAGGTCAGAAAGGCCAGCAATTCTAGTTTTCTGGTTTTCTCCGGTCTGACCAGCCAGTCCAGTCCATTTGCAAAAACACTTGTCAGGCCCCTTGTTCAAAATGGAATCGCTTATGTCATTCACGACAATGTAATTGACAAGATGCTCAGCCACGCAATGTATTAGGCAGCTTAAGATAACTCTTTTCTTTAAATAGGCATCTTCAGAATGAATTTAACGGTTCTGAACATATTTAGACTTAAACATACCAACGAAGGATTCAAATGAGGGTGTAAAGAAAAGTTTCAAATTAGTAATCACTGGCCAGCATAAAATTCAAGTGCAGGAGGCGAGAAAATAATGGAATGGCTAATCACCAGCCAAAACCCATGGAATCATCTGAAGGCTAGAAGAATGGAAGGCTAGAAATACTTTTGCCATTGACTAAATTTATGTTCTAGGGAAAATCAAATTGGAATCAAGCTACCTATTAAATTTGAGAAAGGTGGTTGCTAGTCGTATTCTTATCACAACTCACAACTAAACTATTTCTTAATTTGTCAGTGCTGGCAATATTGACAAGCCCAACTTCAACATCTTTCTCTCTCCAAAAGGAGTCATTTTTCTCTAAGTTAGTCTTGTTTTCCTACCGTAACTCATACCACAACCATAGCGCTTGAGATGTTACGAAACATGGTTGAAAACTAAATTATAAATGTCTGTGCAATGAGATCCCAAGTTTAAGAATATCTTTGAATTTCTTGATGTAAAAAAGTAATGGAAGCCAACAAAGTAATTCCCACTTCAGCAGGACTGTGAACAAGATTAAAGCTTTAGCCAAACCAAGCAAACCTTCTCAAACAAATTATCTTTAACACGATGGCTAAAAAAAATATGATCAACTGAAGAATGATCCCACTTCCCAGGGCTATATCCACATAGACCAGTCAGAACCTCCTCTCCATGACTTACCTATAGGAATGAAGGTGAAATCTGCAATCCTTTTCTCAATGGCTCGGATGACTTTGTCTTGCCCTCTCCTGAGGAACATTCCGGAGCTTGTGCGAACCCTGTCAGTTAAACACCAATGATGGAAAAAAAATCAAGTTAAGAAATCACAACAACAGAATTTTGTTCTTCAGCATATATATCTTGATCTGTCATCCTAAGTCTGGCTTTACGGTTCCAAATCAGAGGCCTCAACTTTGAAGAAACTTCTACGATGATACTTAAGCAAAAGGCAGTTGGAAGAATTCATGGAGTCAGATCAGATCTTGGGATTAGCCGGACTTGATCCAATACAGATCAGGGCCGGGAGCAGCTCAGAATTGGCTTGGAACTGGCTGATTTTAGAACAATTCCAGCAGATTCAAGCCAATCAGTATTTCCTTTCTTAATTAAAGGAGGTATTGGACGTCCTTGAAATCAGATCGGCATTGTCAGATCACAATCCAAATAGGCAATCAGGACTGGGATCGGCTGATTCTGCAAATCATGGCACTAGACTGGGATGTGGAGCTTTGAAGAAAGGAAGGTTGAGCCATAGGTATTTGGGTACAGTCCTTTGACTGGGTTCATTACATGGATAAATACCGAACAAAACAAGTATCTGACTTTGTTATGTTCTTAATTGATTAACAGCAGAATGAAAGTCAAAGAGTTACGGATTAAAAACAGCATAAGATAAATCTCCGACTTTTTTAAAAAATTGCAATTTAATCACACTTTTTCATCTTAATATATTTTTCACGAATAAACCTCACTTTATTGAAAAAATCTTTATAATCGTCATAAATTCAAAAGGTAGCGATTTAATCACGTATTTTTCAAGAAAAGTATAACCTTTTACATGGAAATCACTCATTTTATATTGGATATTCATAAATTTTTATATTATATCTTAAACTTGTATTTTATATATTAAAAATTAATTTATCTTTCACATCTTTTTCATGAAGTTTTCACATTTTTTACTAACTTAAGATTTTTGCTTAGACCATTTTTTTCCCGAATCCTGACTTAGTGACATTGGTTAAAAATAATCCAAGAATGGCAAAGATCCCAAATGGATACTCCATCTATAGCTGTCTCACCAAGTGGAACAAAAATTGCTGCATTTATTTTTCCCATCCGTAAAGCCCAAGTTCATGCTTCACCTTTCAGCTGTCTCGGGAGAATGGAATACAAATTGACACACTATTTTCTCACAGCCCATTATTGAATAATGGATGGAAACATCATAACACAAGATTTAAAAGCTATTCAACATCCACTCCTTTACAGGTGGTTTTGAAGGGGAAAAACATGGGTTAACACGCATCATTTATATCTTTACTATGTCCCTCTATCAAACCTTGATGGAATAGTACAGCTGCAAGGACGTCTATTGTGGGAATTTTATCAAAATATAAAAAGAGTTCTGTATTTTTTATATGAATATTTCGTTTGATTCGTGACTCATCAATGATGAGTTAAATATTGAATCAAGCATGTGGATTTGAATTTGAACCCCTCTCCATCGACCTCAGTCTATGTTAATTACACCAGTAAAGTCAATGGACACCTTTGATTAACCCCTTATACGTGATACTGAAATTAGCTATACAATAAATAAAGTTCGTGAGAAATTGAAAACTGGCATAATACACAGATAATGCACATGATGAGAGAAATGAACTGAACTTTCATTAATCTGGAATGTTACATATTACAAAGATGCCCGGATGACCAAAGGGGCATTACAATATAACAAAACTCCGATTATGATAATCGGATTATTACACCATGATTGCATATGTAATTGATACAGCCAATGTAACAGATTTGTGCTCACGATCACATATTTCATATTTGGATCATCGCTCATGCAAGTATAGTCTCGATCTACATAATCAAACCGTAAAACTTACATCTATCATCACGATCAGTATGATCGGATCATCAAATTTGTATTAACGATCGTATCGATGCGATCGGACCTTAAAGTTTGAGTGTACGGTTGAGATTACTAAGATCATAACATCAATTTTAAGTCTGCAATCGAGACCACTAAGATGAGACCGTTGGATTGGAACTTACAGTTGAGATCAAAAAGATCTAGCCATTAGATTTAGATTTACGGTTGAGATCAAAAAGATCAAACCGCCAGATTTACGTTCACGGTTGAGATAAAAAAGATCAAACCATCAGATTTATGTTCACGGTTGAGATCAACAAGATCAAACCGTCGTTTTGAAGTTTACGATTGAGATCAAAAAGATCAGACCGTTTGATTGAAGTTTACAGTTGAGATCAAAAGGATCAAACAGTCGGATTGAAGTTTACGGTTGAGATGAAAAAGAGAAGACCGTCGAATTGAGATTAATGGTTGAGATAAATATATATATATATATATATATATATATATATATATATATATAAAATCGTCGTACTTAGGATTCGGTCAAATATCATAAAGATTCAACCGTTCAATTTGAGTTTCAGTGGATATCACTAATATCCGACCATTAGATCATGAGATCAGGTCGCGATGGCAAAGATCCAACCATTGGATTTGAGTTTCGATTGATATCAGGATGATCCAATCGTTTGATCTGAAGTTCGGCCGATATAGGGACGATATGATCATTGGATTTGAAATTCGATTGATATCACAACGATCCGACTGTTGAATCTAAACCTCGGTCAAGATCATGTCGATCCGACCGTTGGATTTTAAGATCGGGTCAAGATCTGGAAGATTTAACTGTTATGTTTGAACTTCGATCAAGATCATGATGATCTAATTGTTAGATTATAAGATTGTGTCTGATTTAGAAGATCTGTTTGTTAGATTTGAACTTTGGTCGATATCAGAACAATCCGACCGTTGGGTTTGAAGTTCGGTCAATATCAGTACAATCCGACAATTAGTCTGAAATTTAGTCGATATCGGGACGATCCGACCATTAAATCTAAAGTTCGGTCGATATAGGGATGATCCAACTGTTGGATTTGAAATCCGGTCACGATCGTGAAGATCGGACCGTTGGATTATAAGATCGGGTCACGATCGAGGAGATAGGACCATCAGATCTGAAATTCAGTTGATATCGGCACAATCCGACCATTGGATTTGAAGGTCGATCGATATCAGGGCGATCCGACTATTAGATCTAAAGTTCGGTCGATATCGAGACGATCCGACCGTTTGATCTAAAGTTAGATTGATACCGAAACGATCTGACCGTTGGATATAAAGTTCGGTCAATATCTGGACGATCCGACCGTTGGACCTGAAGATCAATCGATATCGAGACGATCCAACCGTTAGATCTGAAGTTCGGATGATATCGGGATGATTCGACTGTTAGATCTGAATTTTGGTCAATATTGGGATGATCTTACCATTGGATTTGAAATCCGGTCATGATCGTTAAAATCGGACCATTGGATTATAAGATCTGGCTATGTAGTCAGAGGTGAGAGGTGAGCAAGGCGACCAAGGACGCCTCAACCTCAAATGCCTAGGCGATCACCTAGGCGTTTAAGGCAATGTGTTCTCTCATAAATCACTATGGAAAAAAAGAAAATGATAATATAAGAAAAATAAAAAAAACTCTAAGCGCCACTTTGATTGGAGAATAGGAGAAGAATAAAGCCTCTTATTCTTAGAATAAGGTTAATTCTAGTTTGACGGACGGAATAACTTATACCGCATCAGAATTACTTATACTAGAATAAGGAGAATAAGTCATTCTACCCTAGACCCAAGAATTACTTATTCTTCTTATTCCGTCAATAGGCCCTACAAAACTATCAAATTGAAACACCCCTTATTCTAGTATACGCTATTCCGGATAAGTAATTCCGAACAAATTATTCTACAATCAAGTGGGGCTAAGATAATCAAATGTAAGACTTTGAGAAGCATTGATCAAGCCCAACCTGTAATGTCCTAAGACTATCTACTACTCATAGAAGTAGTCGATGGATTCTGAATCATCAAAAATAAGAGAAAATATGGCAGCATGTAAAGAGAAAATGGGTAGTGAGCATTGTTAAAAGGAGCATTAGCCACTTTAGAATGAAAATGGGTAGTGAGCATTGTTAAAAGGAGCATTAGCCACTTTAGAATAACTAAGAATAAGAAGAAGCAATATCACATAATTAAAAAGAAACAAACATTTGGCATAGATACCATAGGCAAGTGTCTTGATGAATAAGGCGAACATAAGGCGAGGCGAGGTGTTTTGGCTCGCCTCAACCTACTTTATTGCCTAGGCGAGCGAGGCAATCGCCTTTGATAACATAGAGATCTGGTCACGATCATGGAGATCGGACCGTTAGATCGGAGACAATGATGTGATCGTCCAATTGATGCAATCAGGTTAGCGTCACGATGTACCTCAAAACGATCAACATGATTAAGTCATTTGATCAGTAGGCTAAGTTGTGGGTGACTTAATCAATGTGATTAAGTCATTGTATCAGTGAATTTGTGGTCAATCATGTGTGATTAAGACCTACGACACGAAATGTTAATGACATATAATTTAAGAACAAATTGCTTAACAGCATATGTCAACAATTTGTGTCATATTGACCAATTATATGTTAATGGGTCTTATGTCACACTAACATAAACGTGAGACGTAATTTAATAACATGTGCCACATCAATAAGTTGTATGATTTTATGTCACCTTAATACAAACATGACATATGATCAAATGTCATATGTTTTGATAACATATGTGATTTAGTAACATATGTATTTAATAACATATGTTAATGCACTAATGTGTTCGTGGATTTTCTGTCTCATTAACATAATTGAATCATTAGATTGAATTACACTCTCCGGATGTGATCCATATGTGTGATTAATCATATATGACCATCACAATTAAGACTATATGATCATGATTTCAAATATGATACTATCATTATATTATAGTGTTTGTGTCATGTTATGTTATATGTATTGTGTTACAACGAACATATAACATAACATATTAAGACGCATGTTGGAATAAGATAAAACTTAACCCAAACCAAAGAAGAGAGGGGGCCGAAGTCTACCACTCTCAGAGCCAAGAGTCCTTACCACAAGGAACTCTTCACCTTGCCCTTTCTTCTGTTCTTCCCAAATCAGCCCCATAGGGGGGTATTTATAGCCTCTGTAAGAGGCGGTTAGGAGGCCAAGGGGCACCCTCACCGGATGGCAGTTATATTTCTTTCCCGCACAAGGAAAGATTTTAAGAAATTAACCACTCCCGCCTTTTCCTTTCCCCCTTTCCTTCCCCTTCTTTTTTTTTTTACTGTCCTTGGATAGTTTGCAGAGAGAGAGAGGGTCGCGCCTCCTTCACCCTTACCAGGTGGACCCAAGAGGTGGAGGAGGAGGCACAGGACTCCTCCACCCTCATCGGTGGCCTGCTTCCACCCGGTGAGGGTTGAGAGTCCACCCTTGGATGGACTTCCATCCCCTCCCTCTTTCCTTTTTTTTCTTTTGCCTTTCCCTTTTTTTTTAGCCCTCTCCTACATATATCTATTTTTTTTAACTGTCTTTGGACAGTTAGAAAGAGGAGGGGGGCGCATGCCTCCTCCCACCCTCACCGGGTGGGATTCATCCACCCGATGAGGGTGGGGAGTCCACCCATGTGTGTGTGTGTGTGTGTGTGTGTATATATATATATATATATATATATAATTTCTTCCTCCTTTTTTTACTGCTGCTTTTTTTTTTTTTAACCTTTTACTGTCCCTTGGACAGTGGGAAGAGGGCGCAGGGGACTCCCACCCTCATCGGGTGGGACATCTTCACCCGGTGAGGGTAGGAAGTCCACCCTGCGGTGGGCTCTTCCCACCTGCCTCACCGGGTGGGCTTTTCCCACCCGATGAGGGTGAGAAGTCCACCAAAGGGTGGACTCTTACTCTCCTCTTTATTTTATCTTTTTTTTTACTTATTTTACTGCAAACTCCTGCTATCGTCTGCCACTCTCACTTTCTTTTCTTCTTTTTTTCAACAATTGCCCCCCCACAGGCTGTGTTGGAGACAAAGTCAAAGGTGTGCAGCATGTGTATGCTCTAACATCTCTAGTTAATTTGGATATCAATCATTATGTTGATAATTCATTGATGATTCATAAGCTTCCTTCTTCATGTCATGTAAATCGTGCTTTAAGCTCTATTCAAGACATTGAAAACTCTTTCATTTCTTTTAGATATATAATGTGTATACAATTCTGAAAATCTCAATAAGTTGAAGAACTAAACTTCATTATTAGCAAACGAGCATTATCGGCTTTGATTAGATGAAGTGTTGATCATCCGGACTCGTACAGAGCTGTGGGAGTTTGACAATCCATAACTTCAGAACTTCTTCGCTAATTGTCATTTCACAAACATACCATTTTTTTTTTAAGTCCCTTTCTCTTCTTTTTAATCGGGACTGAGACTTTCTTACCCTTACATGTCTTCCCCCTTTTTTTTAAGAGGAACAACTAAGTCCGTCAAAGCATTTTCTCATTCTTTGCAGCTCCTTTTCGTTTTGCCTGCACGTTTTTGTAAATATTTGTGCAGCTGGGCCCTTATGTCTCTCTTTTTTTAGTCTAGTCAAAGACCTTTTTACCCTTAGTGCCCCCTTTTAGAGAAACAACTAAGTCTATCTAAACATTCCTATCTTTTTTTTTCTTTTTCTTTTTTTTTACTTCAGCTGAGTTGAGGACCTTTTTGCCCTTAAGTGCCCCCTTTAGGAGAACATTTAATTCTGTCCAACCATTCATTAATTTATTTATTTTTGACATACTCATAAGTAACATAGTGCTTATGTGTGCATGTGTATTTTAGGGTGGTAGAGAATTATGGCTTCTCCGAGAACCGCAATGATGGATATTGGGATTCCAATAGGATTTATAATTTCAAATTTTCAAAGAAATAGCAGCTCTAGGCAGCCGTGAAATTTGGGATACAACAGCTCCCGATGGACAAGGGTTCAAGGATATAATGGCTCCCATTGGCCAAAGGTTCAAAAGATATAATGGTTCCCCAGTAGCCAAAGGTTCGAAGATGTAACGGCTCCTAGTAGCCAAAGGTTCAAGGATACAAAGGCTCCCAGTGGCCAAAGGTTCTAGGATGTAACAGCCCCTAGTAGCCAAAGGTTCAAAGATGTAACGGCTCCCAGTAGCCAAAGGTTCAAGGATACAACGGCTCCCAGTGGCCAAGGTTCAACATCCAAAAAAGTCTACTCTCATGCAATTTGGAAGCAACCGTTAAAAAAGCAAAATTGACATAATACATAGATGATGAGGAAACTAATAGCTTTTTTAAATATTAACAAGGTGGAAAACCCCCTCTCCAACCTCCAAGCCTCACCAGGGGACACCCAAGCTGCCCCTTGATGAGGCCCCGTCAATGGGCCTCTCCTGCACAATGGTGACTTTGATGTGCACCAGAAAGGGATGAAAATAGTGAATATAAAGAGAGGTTGCCATCCCAAAGAAAATTATCCACTACAGAATAAATTGAAGTGCTCCGGAAAACATCATTAACTGAATACATTTATGACACATTTCTCAACTGTACACAAGTGGGCAACACAAACCTGCTGTCTTTGCTTTTACCGGTTGTACTATCAACAACAGTTGACTTCGCCATATGAGGCTTTGCCAGCTGAATCAGGTGCTCGCATTCCTCCTTGGACTGAAGAAATTAAGAAGGATGAATATATTGCAACTCCAATTACCTCCCTACTCTTTGAAACAGCATAGTCATTGCTTAAAGAAATCAAGTCATTGCATAAAAATGAGATTGTGGCATATTCAATAAAAATGGCAATCATGTAAATACCCTGCTTGCTCATTTGTCCCCTTGAAACATAGATCACAACTTCGAAAAAATATCATTGTAACTCTGGTGAAGTGACTACAGAAAAGAAACATAGGACCTTCTATATACTCTCCAAATATGCTCAAAGTATTTTCCAATAGAAACTCATTGGTACAATGAATTCCAAAGTGAATTGTCTTTTTATTGAACCCCATCAAAACAAGCCTGTGCAGGTTCAACTCCAACAAGCTGAAAAAGAGTCATTTTAGGGCTTTGATCACTATCTCAAGTTAGGGAGAGAGGTTCTACTTAGAATATGGTTCGAAAATCTCAACTCGATGGACTTTTCTGAGCCCAAAAGGCAATAGTGTAATCAGCCACTTGCCTGCAGGGAATGGAGCCCAAAATAAAAGTGCCAGGTAATGATGACATTATAGTTATGCAATTTAAACTGGGGAGAATAGTTCTCAGCTGCTTTATGAAGTCACATCATAGGAAAGTCATCAGACTCTATCCAATGTGATGAATAGAGCACTTGAAAGTGGACAAGTATTTCGTCTACACTGGTGTTGGGCATTAAAGGATCACATAATTTTTCCCTTTTGTATGCCCATAACTCCGAAATTTGCAATCTCCAAGCTGCCTATCCCCATACCCTAGAACAATGGCTTAAGATTAACCCATCAGTACCAGAAGCTAAAATACAACAATTCCATGTCAAACTAGATGCCAAGTTCTAGCCAACAAACTCATTAAGGAAAGCCCAAACCTCACAAGGATAAGCTTTGTGTTGGAAGTCGGAACAGCGTATAAATCTATTTCTTTGTTATACCTTCACTTGTCCTCTCTTTGGATGTCCACCATGTAAAACAGGCTAATTACAGCCAAGGCATGTTTGGGGACATGGAGAAAACTAACTAGAGCAAGACAAATCAGCATGATTGTAAACTACAGCATTAACTGAGTGATATTCACGATACATTTCAACAGAACAGCCTAGCAACAGCATTCAGATTCATCTTTCTAATTAGAATTGATCAATGCTGGTGATGCAAGACAATTAACTGGCGTAAGGTACTAGAAACTCTCACAAGGCTAAAATGATGAACTTCATGGAAAAACAATCAAAATATCTTTGTACATAAAATATGGGGCTGATACAGTTTTCTCCCCTGTTTATATCTGTAGGAAGCAGATTCTGATTTTTTAGGACATGGAAGCACCTGCGGTGCCTAAAAATTCATAGGAGTATGGCTTGGCAATGAGGAAAGGTCTACAAAAATAAATAAAAAAGTAAATTTTGGGCAGTCCAATCATGCCCATGCGAGTGATCAGATGCCCATGGGCACACGGAGGGCACGGGGCTCAGCATATGGGGGGTTTCCAACCCATGCACCCCAATCTCTCTCTCTCTCTCTCTCCACCGGACCTGCATCTGGAGGTTCTGGACATAGTCCACTGCCACCAGATGAAAACCCAGCATCGGACTGTATTAGTCCATCCGCCTACTAAGATGAATGGAGGATCGGCTTAGTGAATACACAGAGTAACAATTGCACAAAAAAACCAATTGCTGAAAGAGACATACAGAATCCTAGGAAAGGTGGAAATTCCATTTTGTTGCATGTTTCTCTGACTGCTGCCTCTGTAAAACCCTTTATTGCCAATTGTTATGGGTGGGTGGTGTGAGCACCCAAGGAGAGTGTGAGTCCCTCAACCAGCTAGAGTTGCTAGTGACTTTAGTCACACATTGGATTCTACAAAGAGTTGGACCGGCTCATAAGAAAAAGTGCCTCCTACCTCGATGCCTAGGTTTTAAGGAAGGACAAAAGGTCCATAATAAATGATGTCTGAGCCAAACCTTTGTCGGTCCAATGTGGCATATCGATGCATCTTTTACCCTGCGCATGAACGGGTGTAACTTCTATTGGCACCTAGCCGATGAGGGCGTCGGCCTTGTAAAGGGGAAGGTATTGTTATGGGTGGGTGGTGTGAGCACCCAAGGGGAGTGTGAGTCTCTCAACCAGCTAGAGTTGCTAGGGACTTTAGTCCGACATGGATTCTGCAAAGAGTTTGACCGGCTGATAAGAAAAAAGGCCTCCTACCTCAATGCTTAGGTTGAGGAAGGACAAAAGGTCCATAACAAATGGTGTTTGAGCCCAACCTTTGTCGGTCCAATGTGGCATATCAATGCATCCTTTACCGGCTATGCATGAACGGGCGTAACTTCAGTTGGCACCTAGCCGACGAGGGCATCGGCTTTGTAAAGGGGAAGGTATTTTTATGGGTGGATGTTGTGAGCACCTAGGGGAATATGAGTCCCTCAACCAGCTAAGTTGCTAGTGACTTTAGTCCCACATTGGATTCTACAAAGAGTTGGACTGACTTATAAGAAAAAGGGCCTCCTACCTCAATGCCTAGGTTTTGGTGAAGGACAAAAGGTCCATAACATATGTTGTATGAGCCCAATCTTTGTCGGTCCAATGTGGCGTATCAATGCATCCTTTACCTGCAGCGCATGAACGGATGTAACTTCTATCAGCACCTAGCCGACGAGGGCATCCACCTTGTAAAGGGTGAGGTATTGTTATGGGTGGATGGTGTGAGCACTCAAGGGGAGTGTGAGTCCCTCAACTAGCTAGAGTTGCTAGTGACTTTAGTCCCACATTGGATTCCACAAAGAGTTAGACCACCTTATAAGAAAAAGGGTCTCCTATCTCAATGCCTAGGTTTTGGGGAAGGACAAGGTCCATAACAAATTTCCACTGAGAATGAATTTACACCCAAACGAAAGAGGCTCCTAAAACTAATAGTTTCTTCCTAGAACTACAGAATGTACATCCATGTCCTTAAATAACAGAAAATCCCACGGTCCAAGTAGTGGTTCACCCACAGCCTAGGTGGTGGTTCAGTCAGCACATAAATATCCATAAGCAGGATGACCAGCAAGGACCAATAGCAGGGGAAAAAGAGGCAAAAAGAAGCCCTTAATACGTTACAGCTGATAAAGAATTGACACGCTATCCACTCTTTTTATTACACAAATGGACTTGGAAACCTAATTTACAAGAACATTCCTTTGCAGCAGAGAAATAACCAACTGGGTCTACCTGATTAAATGAATTGAGAAAGCGGCATAAAAAGATCAGATCACTCTTTCAGGAACCAGTTCCAATGCATACCAAATGGAAGGAAAAAAAGAACTGCCAGACAAATAAGAGACAGAAAGGCGAGGAAATGGAGAACGAAGAAACAAACGTCGCACCAGGAAATTGTGATAGACGAACGCCCGCGGCTCCCAGGAGAGGACCTCCGTCCACTGCTCCCCTCTCTGCCCTAATCCATCATCCCCTCTACAAAAAACAAGGGAAGACGAAAAAAAACAATTCCAGATCCATTAGCCACCACAGGTGGATCAACTCCGATCCCACCTAAACACCACACAGCCGATCGCGAAGAGGAACACCACATCCCATTACCTCTCGCCCGCCGGCGCCGCCTTGGTCACCGTGGACGCGTCCTCCAGGCGCAACTCCACGGCGGGGCCGGTCTTGGCGGAGCCGGTGGAGACGGGGAGCGAGAGGACGCCGAGGGCGAGGAGCAGGAGCAGTACGACCGACAGCATCAGCAGCAGCGCCAGCAGCATCGTCCACGGCGACGCCGGCCTCCTGCCAGTGAGCCCCCGGGCGCCGCGCGCCGGGGCCCTCGCCATCTCCGCTGCAGGCGGCTTCTTCGGAGCGGCGGGAGAAAGAACAGAAAGCTGCGGCAGAAACAGTTAACACTCCCTGGAAGAAATGGAGGGGAAGAAGAGGAGTGGGTGGGATAGTTGGTTTTGGAGCGGGGGGTTCTTTACTTTGGTGTTAAGGAACGAATCTACGCCGTGGCGCAGTGAGCCGGGCCGATCATCAAAAATGAGAATCCAATTAAGGATGGTTATTATCTGACTTTTTTATTCATTTTCAGTTTTAAAAAGTGGATAAAAATAGGAAAAAAAATCACCAGGTCGGTATTAAAATCAGAATCGAAGTTACCGTAATTGGAATCTCAGATCCTGTTATTTTTTTATCCTAATTTTGATTTTTGATTTTGCTAAATAATAAAATTTATAAATAATAACTATATGATATATAAATTTAATATATATTGGATATATTATTTTTTATAATTTTTTAAAAGTATTTTCAATTTATAAATAAAACAAAAAGAGATCATTCTCCATTAATATCATAATCGAAAACTCAACTTTGCTATCAGAATTGGAAAATGGAAATTCATTTTCTATTGCTATATCCTATTCATTTATAGACCTTCAAATAAAAATCCATTTATAGTCCTACCTATAGTATAATATATTGGTACTATTCGAGAAAAAAGGTAAAAAAGAAAGTATCATAGAGTATGTGAGCCCTATATCAATAATGATAGCTTTTCTAATACTTTCACAAACTCATTTTGTTTACATTTTTATTTCTCCGTTCTCTTTTCCTTCTTATGTCTATCTTTCTCTATTGTGTGAAAAGAAGATCTAATATTAAATTGAATAAAAATATATTAAATACACTCACCTCATCTTAGCTCTCATTAATGATTAGAATTTAGTTTCAATCTCATTCAAAAACGATGCCCTAACCTAATTATTAACTTATAGAATAATTAACATATAACATTTCTAAATCAATAACATAATAAAAATAATCATGAGTCTTTTTTAGATCCGCACAGAATTCTCACTTGCATTCCTAATCAATGAAACGGTGGGAGGGGGGTGTCTTTTAGGGCTCAGTGTGCCGCGGTGCTGAGAGAATTGCGATTTTGGTCGGTCTTGAAACGACGAGGAAGGTGCCGAGGCGGAGGTCTCTTTAAGTGGAACGGACCAAATTTTGTCCGTATTCAGGATTGACTTGTTGACCTTTTAGCGCACGACACCAAGATAAATGAAAAGTTTATATTTTAATCAGAATTGTTTTTCTAAGTTAAAGTCTTCTAGAAAGTATCTGAGAGAGAAATTTTTGTTGGTTTTGGTCGAAGAGTTGTTTTCCTAAGTTTAAGTCTTTTAGCGTCACTTTGATCGGAGAATAGGAGAAGAATAAAGGCGAGTAAAGAGAGAATAAGTTTAATTTTGCTTTGACAAGCGGAATGGCTTATACGGGTGTAGAATAGCATATTCGGAGAATAAGGAGAATAAGTCATCCCACCTTAGACCCAAGAATTACTTATTCTTCTTATTACGTCAGTGGACCCCACAAAACTATCAAAACGAAACACTCCTTATTCTAGTATAAGCCATTCCGTCATGGACCCCACATAATAACTTATTTTTGTAAACAAAGTAGGACTTAGAAAATAAGTTGTTCGGAACTTCGGAGGAAACTTTTTGTTGGTTTTGGTCGAAAAATTATCTCAATAATTTTTTTTGGGGATTTTGAATCTGCAGTCCAAAAAAAAGAAGCAACTATAATTTTTAGTCCTTTTACCAGAAAACATCACAGT
This sequence comes from Zantedeschia hybrid cultivar, assembly GCA_030544215.1. Classification (NCBI taxonomy): domain Eukaryota; kingdom Viridiplantae; phylum Streptophyta; class Magnoliopsida; order Alismatales; family Araceae; genus Zantedeschia; species Zantedeschia hybrid cultivar. The sequence goes on from JARZZO010000015.1 coordinate 13,507,913, forward strand.
AGGTCCTTATTTTTGGATTCTTTTAACACCAGATCCATTCTGTTTACTTATGTCGTTAGGTACCATTTCGAAAAATAGAAATCCAAAAATACCCCCCATCCCACCCGTGACACCCCTCTCCCCCCTCTCAACCTGTAACGCCCCTCTCACCTCTTGGTATCCCCTCGCCCCTCTCTCTTCTCCCCTCCTGTTACCCCCCTCGCCCAATCTCCCCTCCCAACCTGATGACAACGACAGGGCCTTGGAGGCGCGGCTGCGACAGCGGTGAGGAGGTAAGGCGGCAGGGCCGTAGAGGACCTACGGGAGGCAACGCGACAGCGAGGAGGCCGGGCAGCAGGGCCTAGAGGACCTGCGGGAGGCGGGGCAGCAATGAGGAGGTGGGGCGGCAGCGAGGAGGCCATGGGGGACCTATGGGAGGCATCGCGGCGGTGAGGAGGCCGTAGGGGACCTGCGGGAGGCAGCGCGGCGGCGAGGAGGCGGGGCGGGACCTGCGGGAGGCAGTGCGGCAACAAGGAGGCGGGGGGGCGGCGAGGACGTAGGGGACCTGCGGGAGGCTACGCGGCGGCGAGGAGGCGGGGCGGCGAGGCCGTGGGGGACTTGCGGGAGGCTACGCGGCGGCGAGGAGGCGGGGCGGCGAGGCCGTGGGGGACCTGCAGGAGGCAGTGGGGGGGCGAGGAGGCGAGGCGGCGGTGCCGTGGGTGATTTGCAGGAGGTACGTCTGCTGATTTCATTTCGCTTTGGGCACCTTCTGTGTGTATTGTTGTTCCCCGAGATGGGTCACATGGATCCACGTCATGAGGGGGCAATCGTGAATGCAAGTCTCTTCTATGCTTCGGATGGGGAAAAGAATAGGAATATGTTGATAAGATGGTTGTTCTCTTTCGTTTCGTCAACTTTGATCAAAATATAACCATATCATGACAGATATAGGCTCGACCTTTTTTTTTAGAAGGAATTCATGTGCAGATGCACTTATCATGTGCAGATGCATTCATGCATTCGCGAAGCAGCTGAGGCCTTACATGCATCTACGGATCCTCGGGCCCGTAACGCTCCAAGATCTAATGTTGGAGTATATGTTCTAGGTGTCCTTAGGTTGGAACTTATGATTATGGTGCACATGTCCAATCCTGCAAACACTAGAGGGCACCCCTAAAACAGGGTCCTTATGGGTGACCTATAAGGTTATACAAGTGCGATATACACAGTGAAACTGAGATTGTACTGTTACTTTTCCATTCACTATATATATATATATATATATATATATATATATATATATATATATATATATCACTTTTAGAAATGTTGAACTACTTCATCTCACATATTGACGCATTAGAAGATGCTTTGGGTTGGTGTAATTAGTTATGGTAAAAGAGGGAAAAAAAGAAGGAAAGAAGACAAGGAAAATTGATTCCTCTCTTGACTAGTTTTAATGACATCAAGAGGATCAGATGTGTGTAGTCACTTTACATGAGTCAAGTAGAGATTATTCGTACATACAGGTGGACCAGGAGGTGGCAGCAGCTTCCCTCCCCATATATACTTTCCTATCAACCTCTGCTGGTATGTGCTGAGAAGTTGATTGATGAAGCTGCTCTCAACATCCAAGGCCATTAAAATAAGGCCTCAGGCATGCCATATATACTCCCCTTAGCCAATTCTAGGAAACAAGGGGTCTTCAAGACAGTGTGCCCCCTAGACATCTTACGATAGCCTACCCCACAAATATAAGGGTGGCATGCATCACCAACATGACAACTTGATGGACATTTTGAAAGTGCCAGTGAGATATTTAAAATGTACATGTGAATGCTTCAAAAGCTAGGATAATGACACCACATATTTTTGAAATGGTGCATTGGATGCCATCTGCCATTTCATCCGTCAACATTCATTTATCCATAGACTTGGGTCGCATTTTTTCAATGTTGGTAATGTGGTAAATGTGATTGTCGATCCCACTTCCACTCATACAGACTCCACATGGTAGTTATCTACTGCTTAGGCATGATATTGCAATGACACTGATATGTTCTTGAATTACAGAACATGAAGAGGATTTCTTTATGAATAAAAACTTTACCAGATAATCACATGGGCTTTTCTAATTTAGGATGTCATGAAAGGATTATTTGTGCATTTTTCAACTCCATGAGCTTATAAGTTAGTATGATCCACTCCGAACACTAAATAAATGCCATTGAAAGAAGTTGGTTTTATGTCTGGACTTTAGGATGACATGCCATGTTAATTGGTTTTAGGTTTTAAGGGTGTTCTATACTGAGTATTTAGTTCATGAATTTGTTTGCAACTAGTTTCCCTAGGATTATATTAGTATGAAAGTGGGACAGATGATTCTTTGCAATGAGTTTGAGGAAATTTGGAAGAGATTAGTGGAACACTCACTAACAGCCTCTGCTTGATCTTTTGTGTTTGATGGTCTGAACTTTAATTTGGCCTGAACTTTATAGCTATCTACTTATAATTCATTTTGTTATATCTATCTACTTATAATTCCTGCAAGGTTTTACTTCTTAGTCAGGAGTACTATATGTTGTGGCAGGTGTATGATATGAAACGAATTCCTGCAATTTTTACTTGCAAGGATGAAACTTATGTGATTCACTTATATCGAGGCATAGGATTGGATAAAATTCTTAATGATGTTAGTGCTAGATGGACATTGAGTGCCGAACAAGTGGAACTTAAATGTGCCATTCCAAAAGAATCTAATTCATCAATGAGAATGTTAAATAGAGATGATGTTGACAGGATGCTTGATATGCATACTATACTTAGATCCAAGGTAATGAATGTGGAGGTAATTGTACGTGGTGATGAAGAAGTGATAAACCTCAGGTAAATGAAATGTGTATGCATATAGTTTCATACATTTGATCATATATTATTAATGTTTAGTATGATTATAATAAGCAATGAATATTTGCAGACTATATGGCACACAATCTTCTGGGAGTAATAATATGATTTTGAACAATTCTGGTGATTCAAGTCAAGATTCAAGAAAAATAACTGATCTATGGTATGACATCATTCACTATGTTGATCAAATCTTTAATACTGTCGAGAATCTTCGTAGAGATTTAACTAGATATACTATATCAAGGGGATTTAATTATGTTTTCATTAAGAATGACTCGATACGTATCACTGTATACTGTACAATTCCTCAATGTGGTTGATCTCTTCATGCAATTAGGATGGGAAAGGGACCTCACTTTCAAATCAAGAAGTTATATAATGTGCATCCATGTGGAGGTGGTTTAAGCACACAGAGACATCCTAGAGCATTAAAAAAATGGGTTAGTTCTATCATAATGGAAAAGATTGAGGATACTCCATTATACCGACCTAGAGATATTAAGAAAGATATTTTTAGAGAGTATGGTGTTGATATACCTTATCATCAAGCATGGCTTAGGAAGGAGTCTGCATATAGAGAGCTTCATAGTGATGATATATGTTCTTTTGATTCGTTGCGTTGGTACATGGAAGCTATTAAAAGGTCCAACCCAAATAACATTGTAGAGTTTGATGTCTCTACTGATGGTCGGTTTAAAAGATTTTCTGTGTGTTTTCATGCATGTATCCTTGGCTTTCAGATGGGACGCATACCTATGTTGTTCTTTGATGGCACATTCAAAAAAGACAAGTACAAGGGTGTTCTTCTTTCTGCAACTGCACTTAATGGGGAGAATGAGATATTTCCACTTGCTTATGCAGCATGTGATGTTGAAAATGAAACTAACTGGGAATGGTTTTTATTACAACTTAAGAAGGCTGTGTTTGATACTCGCAGGATTACATTTGTCTCAGATAGATGTAAATGATTACTAGAGGCCATTCCAATTGTTTCCCCTGAATCTCATAATGTATATTGTTTGAGACACTTGAAAGCAAATTTTTCAAAACAAGTTGCAAGAAAATATCGTGGTACTACAAAGAAAACATTGTTGTCCTTATTTGATGAGGCAGCATATGCATATAGAGTAGAAGAGCATAAAGCAACCTTACAAACAATGGGTGGAATATCACAAGAAACTGAAATGTGGGCAAGGCAATCAAATCTAAATTATTGGGCAAATGCTTACTTTCAAGGTGAGAGATATGGTGAAATGTACTCAAATGCTGCAGAGTCATTTAATGCATGGGTCCTTGAAGCACGAAATCTATCAATTTTACACATGGTAGAACGTATTCGAACACAAATCATGGACTTAGCATATAGAAGAAGAAATGAATGTGCGAAGTGGCAAATAAGATTATGTCCCTCCATTGATACAAAGATGAAGAACTTGAAGGACACCTCTCGGGGTATTCTTGTTAATTGCTCGAACGGCATTGTGTTTGAAGTCATGACTCGGCCTTCTACTGTAGTGAACCTTCAAGACGGTACTTGTTCTTGTAGAGGATGACAAATTTTAAGATCGCCATGTAAGCATGTGTGTGCAGTGATCCACAAAATAGAAGAGAATGTTGAAAATTATTGTTCATTGTATTTCACTTTTACCCTATATCGCAACTGTTATGAGAAGATTGTTCAACCGATTCCAAATATTGATAAACCAGAAGTAGATGTTTGTGATATTAAGGTTAGGCCTCCTGAAATAAAAAGACAGCCGGGAAGACGAAAGAATAATAGAATTCCATCACAGCAATCACTAGAACCAGATAAGATGGTGTATAATTGTTCACGATGCAAACAATCAGGTTACAACAAAAAATCATGTTCCAATCCAATAGCTGAGTAGGCATGAACTTTTTACCCAAATGTATATTTATTCCATTTAAGCTTATATTCTTTTTCTTAGCTTTTAATTTCTAATTTGATTTTGCTATATAGCAATGGCACACCGTCCTCCCATCCCTCTCATGCAATGCATAGCTGGACATGGTTACTGTTTATTTAGGACAAGTCAAACTGAAAGAAATCCAGAGCGACGTTACTACAAATGCAAGGTATAAACTTAATTTGTTATTTTGTTTTACTTTGTCATAGTACTAATTCATACTTTATTTTTGAAGCAGAATGAAGATTACAATTTTTTCATGTGGTGTGACAAGCTCCAAAATTTTGTGGCATCTTCTTCTTCAAGTTGTTATTGTCATAATGATGATCGGATCAGATGTTTAGAGAAACGTATTGATGTTTTAGAAAAAGAATTAGAGCATTGCAGAGTTCTCTTGAAGAAATCTAAGATGGTTGCCCAAGCTTTACCTAAGACTTTTTCTTTTCTAACCGTGTCCGATGCTAATGGTGGGAGTGATGGTGATTCTGATGAAACAAAGATTGTATCGAGACTTCTATCTTTATGATGTTTAGGAGACTGCATTATATTTAGTATTTTTGTTATGTTTGTGACTTCTATCCTAAGGTATGTTTGTTATCAGATGCTACGTACGTTTTGGTATGTTTGGAAACTTATGACAGTTTTTAGACAATTATTTTGTTAGAATGTATTTTAAACCGGATGATGTGTGTTTTAAAATATTATTATGTGTCATGTGGTTGTTTGGTTGCATGGTGTGTTAGTATTAGATCGTCTCAAAGCCAATCCGATAGTATGTACTGATTCAGATTATTAATAAATGACAATAATTCATTATGTGTAATTAATTCGATCTATGTTTATCGTATCACGATGAAGTCCATGAACATGTGCAACAATCTTCGGATTATGATGAGATCATAATTACGAGACCGAAGACTTATAAACACGTGTTCTAAATTGTTCCTAGTCATAGGATGTTTGAGATAGGACATCGAACATCCGGATAGACTAGTATAGGTTACTTCAGCTCATATGATGAGGGTGACTGATCCCATAAGTCACTTGTGTGGAGACACTATGCTGGACCTGTAGGTGCTCATTGGTGAATGAGTTCACTGAACTGATCCAACTATGAATCGCTGGATGGTAAACACCTCACTGTTAACCAGCTCGATTCTTTTGTCACGGTTGCGTAGATGATCCTTGGACATGAGACGCCAAAGATATCTTGTTGGTAGGCTTCTGAACTTTGACCTTGACTAACGAATCTCTAACCATAGGTTATCAATAAGTCAAGCGATCGGGTTCAGGGAAATGCCCTCAAAGGTAATTGTGTGTTCAATACGGGATCATCTGCTCTCGGTAGTTTGAGAAAGAATGTTCCGGGAATGATGCGCTTAAAGTCTCTGGCCAAGGCGGACTATGTATTCGTTAAGGAGTTATCGGATTCAGATTAGCGGCATCTGATTCAAGTGAATCGACCGAATAGGGTTTAACAGTAAAACATACCCTATGTCGATTCGGGAACATTGCACGGATGAAGGATTATATCCGCGTGCTAACCGATGACAGAAATGTTCCAATAGAGGGTTGCGATAACCCCAGTGCCATCCAGGATCACGCGATGTTGCTTGGCATCCAACGTGATCGGAAGTCCGTCTGAATTTATTGTGGGACATTAAATTCGGTTGATTAATTGAATATAAGGATATTAATTAATTCAGTGGGTCAGTAGAAGGTTACTGGGCTTAATGGGCTATTAACTGGACTGGTATTTTGACCTAGAGGGTCACACGCAAATAGTTTTCAAGTCGATGGATAATCCGACAGGATTTCGGATAAGTCTGAATTTTTATGAAAAACTGCAAACAGACTTATTATAAAAGAACAGATTCTACGTCGGAGGTCAGCAACCCTAACCTAGCCGTCGTTCTTTCTCTCTCTCTCCTCTCTTCTGGGCGTGTGACACGAGACGGCCATCTGGAGGCTCCACTTCGATTCCCGACTGCTTCGCCTTCCGTCCGACGGGAGATTCTGAATCCCCATGTTGCGGCGGATTACGTGCAACCAGACGGGATCTACGAACGCTGCATCGAACGAGGAGGTGAGGACGATCGATCGCGAGGAGAACCGCGTGGATACCGCTAGAAGTCGGGCATCTGCGCGACTTGCGGCATCGCTGCGACGGAATCGGAAAAGAAACGCGGATTCGAATCCGTGCAAGGTAAATCCGTTTTACTCCAATCTTGTTTTATTGATCGAAACGGAATGGATCCGATCCCGAAATTAATTTTTTATTCCGCTGCATTTTCGGTCAGATCTCGACACAGCGAACCCAACATGGTGATGGTGAGAAAACTTATTATGCCTTTTAATTTCTAATGAACTCGTAGGGAAACTTATGACAAAACTCATAGGGATCTATTGTGCTGTCCAAGATGCTAGATTAGATATACAACTTTACAAGAAAAGCACAACTATCTGTAACGAAATATTCTAATGCTCCTTGGAAACTGCGGTCTGCCACTAGAAGGAAACAGTGTAGAAACTGAATAAAAGATTAACACAAGGAAATCTAGTCATTTACTAAAAACTCCTTATAATCTCAACTATATTTGACAAATATTTTAGGAAATTGATAAAAAGTTCGTAAATACTTTGGAATATCACTTTGAAAATGCATCTTGAAAAGGGATTCTTTAATTCCTAAATAAAAGTGAGATTACGAGGAATTTTTATTAAATATAGATGTTATAAAGATTTTTTAGAGACTAAAAATTAAAAAGATACTTTAGTATATAGCCCCTTACATGCAATATTCAACTATATGCCCTATAGTAGAACCAGAATATACATGCCCCTTACATGCAATATTCAATTATATGCCGTCTTCCTCTTACAAGAAACTCCAACCCACCGGTCAATTCCCCCCCGGGCACAAGTGATTCAAATTTGCAGTCACAAATCTGCAATGCACATACCACCCTTTTAAGTTTTAACATAATGCCCAGTCTGTTCTTCACGGGCTTTTCAGTCCACAACGACCTCAATCCGCAATGTCTCGCAGCGACATACGTTAATCCACTCGTATAAGCCCCGGCCACTTCTTTATGGAGGATAATCTTGTCATTTAAGACAGCTATCTTAAACGTCCGTTAACGAGAATGTGAGTTGCGGACCGGAAATTATAAAATGTCAAATAGGAGGACCGGCTATAGTGAGATAGATCGCCTCGTCAGAGAGGGCCAACTGCCACTATACCAGTAGGAACAGCCTCGGTAGAGGCATAACCGGAGGACTTCGGAGCAGTAAGGCAACATCCGAAGAGTTCCCCTGCCATACCTCTAAAAACGACTGAAGTATTTGTAAACAGAAGCGACCGAGGGGCTCACAGATTAAGGGACCCCTTCGGACACGCATCCTCCTTGTCTAAAAAACGGAGTACCTTAGGCACTTCATGTAAATTAACCTGGAATTTAGCCAGGAGACATAAGGAAGGTTTCTTCTTTGAAAAGATTGTCTAGCAATGAGTCTAAAAAGTCCGCGGCAACCTGATTCGGAGTGGCTCCGGCCATGAGTCCCGGATCAGAGCGGCACGGCCTTCTCAAGAAAGTCCGCGGCAACCTGATTCGGAGTGGCTCCGGCCATGAGTCTCGGATCAGAGCGGCACGGCCTTCTCAAGAAAGTCCGCAGCAACTCGGTCCGACGATGGCTTCGGCCGTATATACCGGATCGAAGCGGCACAGATTTCTAAAAAGTCTGCAGCAACCTGATTCGGAGTGGCTCCGACCATGAGTCCCGGATCAGAGCGGCACGGCCTTCTCAAGAAAGTCCGCAGCAACTCGGTCCGACGATGGCTTCGGCCGTATATACCGGATCAAAGCGGCACGGATTTCTAAAAAGTCCGCAGCAACCTGATTCGGAGTGGCTCCGGCCATGAGTCCCGGATCAGAGCGGCACGGCCTTCTCAAGAAAGTCCGCGGCAACCTGATTCGGAGTGGCTCCGGCCATGAGTCCCGGATCAGAGCGGCATGGCCTTCTCAAGAAAGTCCGCAGCAACTCGGTCCGACGATGGCTTCGGCCGTATATACCGGATCGAAGCGGCACGGATTTCTAAAAAGTCCGCGACAACCTGATTCGGAGTGGCTCCGGCCATGAGTCCCGGATCAGAGCGGCACGGCCTTCTCAAGAAAATCCGCAGCAACTCGGTCCGACGATGGCTTCGGCCATGTAATCCGGATCAGGACGCGGCCTGGTTTTTCTAAATCCGCAGGTCCTTCGATCCGACGAATGGTTTCGGCCATGTTTACCGATCGGGAAGCGGCATGGTTTTTCTAAGACCGCAGGTAATCCTGATCCGAGGGTGGCTTCGGCCACGTATACCGGATCGGGAAGCGGCATGGTTTTTCTAAGACCGCAGGTAATCCTGATCCGAGGGTGGCTTCGGCCACGTATATCGGATCGGGAAGCGGCAAGGTATATTTAAGCCCGCAAATAACCCGTACCGATCGGGAAGCGGCATGGTTTTTCTAAAAAATCCGTAAGTAACCTGATCCGAGGGTGGCTTCGGCCACGTATACCGGGTCGGGAAGCAGCAAGGAATCTGTCCACATAAGACAAAGCGGGAGTGGCTTCGGCCACGCAAACCGCGTCAGGAACGGCAGGATGTCCCTTCAGATCATATGAACCACGTTAATAAAGGCCCTGACCGTATATACTGGGGATATTCTATCAACTTCTTATCCGAACCTACATCGGGTCTCGGCCTTGCCAGCTGTAGCGAACGGCAGGATCTCGGACTTCTGAAACAACCAGATTCGGTCGACCATGCACAAGACATCAAGGTAAAGCCAAAAACACTTCCTGTATTTACAAAAAAAGGGGAAGTACAAAATCGGCCATACCCCGGCGTTCACCAGCCGCTCTGACGCGCTGAGGAGCCCCCAGATGTCGTACGGGGCCATGATCTGGATATGGCCCACGAGGGTGCTATGTACGGAGGTCAGAGCAGGAGGGTCCGAGGGGCCTGCGGCCAGCGGCGCCCATTCGGTGGGAAAGGGCCACACGCCCTTCTCGTTCTCCGGCAGGGAGATGAAGATGAACTTCCTCTTCCAGCCGTGGATGGACGAGGGCTTCCCGGAGAATATGCTTCGGCCGACCCGAGGGACGAAGCAGTACCACTCGGATTTCTCCTGCCTTTGGATTTTAAAGAGGTAGCGGAAGACGTTGATAGAAGGGTTGATCCGTATACGAGCGAAGACGCTCAAAAATCCGTATACGGTGCGCCAGGAGTTAGGAAAAAGCTGAGACGGGGCCAGCCCGTAGAAGCTGAGAAGGTTGATGACAAAGGTGGGAAGAGGAAGACGGAAGCCCGCCTCGAAGCTATCAACGTAGATAGAGAAGGAACCCGGGCGGAGAGTGTTGACCCTGGTGGCGGAGTCAGGCCGATGAGGGGTCGTCCAGGAAGGAAGCTGGAAGTAAGAAACAAGGTTCCTCACCTCTACGTCCGAAAGGGCGCATGATGCTTCCAAAGCAATGTCGGGACGACGTCGTCCCGAGGTAGAAGCCCGGCCTGGGTTCCGGACCTCCTGGGTAGCCTCGGCCTCGGATGCCTCGTCCCCGGAAGCCTCGGCATCGGATGCCTCGGCCCCGGAGACCTCGGCCCCAGAAGCCTCGGACCCCTCAGCCCCGGAGACCTCAGGCTCTACAGACATCGTAGAGGCGAGGGAATCCAAGGTGAGGGGAGATGACAGAAAAGAGTTGGGAGAATGGGAAGGAGTATACTCCTCGTCCGAAGGAGTGATCTCGCTAGAAGAGCAACTCCGGACCATAAGATCGCGAAGGGGAGAAAGAAGGTCAAGACTTACTCTCAGGAAGGGGGAGGAAATCTCTCCTGAACCGAGCGCAGCCTCTCGAGCCACCCAGCTCCGCCAGCGAGGCGCTCTGAAGGATGGAGATCCTCCCACGATGGCCAGCGAGCTCGGACGAAGCCCTCAGAGAGCTAACCTTTCGCCGGAGAGCAAGGAGAAGCTCGGGTGATCGCGAAGCAGCGCAAACGCAGAAGCAGGAAGAAGAACAGTGCCCTTCTGAGGGCTTCTATTTATAAGCTCCATCCGAAGCGCCTCCCGCCGAAGCCAACGGCCGAGATCGTCCCCTTCGTCTCACCGCTCCTCTCGGATGCCCGCTACGTGCATCGTCCTTCGGCAATGATGACGGGCTGGCTCCGGGACTCGCAGCAGAGCGATCAACGGCCGAGAGCGCTCCGACCCTTCGACTGATCACCCGGATGCCCGCCACGTGTCCCGATCCGCGTGCCGAAGAAGGGAGCGGCGGCAATCCGAGTGGAGCCTCGGGCAGAGAGCCGAGGCGATCTGCGACCCGCGAGCGGTCAGGATCCTTTTGTGTTTTTTACGGAGCGGCCGGATGCGCGACGCGTGTCCCGTGCTTCCTCGCGAGGCGACGCCCATCCCGTCCATTTAGTGAAGCCTGACGCGAGTCAGAGGGCTCGACCCTTCGGCTTCTGAGCTTTGAGCCTTCGTCGCCACTCCGAGCGAAGACGTAGCAACCGCATAGCCCTCGGCCGACCGAGGGCACCCTCTTCTCAGTGAAAAAGAACAGAGCTTCGGGTAAGACACCTGTTACGATATTCTCCTGTTAACTTCGGGCTATACTCTCGTCATCTCAGAACTGAGGAAGACAAGAGTGGAGGGCTATGTGATGAGGCAGAATCCGATTCGGCCCATTAAAGCAAGCCCAGACCCTGTTCAGCCCAACAGCAGCAGTACCAGGCCCTCCGGGAGCCTTCGGCCCATCAGCGGCCCAACAACCCTCGGCCCGTAAGCGGCACCGTCGCTCCCGGCCCAACAGGCTTCAGCTCGTCAGCGGCCCAGTCGCTCCCGGCCCAACAGGCTTCAGCCCGTCAGCGGCCCACCAGCCTACGGCCAGGGAACAGCGCGGCAGCTCAGGGCCCAACAGGCTTCGGCCCATCAGCAGCCCAACCCCCTTCGGCCCGGTAGCCGAATCCGGCCCACTCCGGTGGCGGATCAGGCACTATGGCGGTTTATCAGTAAGCCCTCATTTAGTCCTATATCGGCTGCCACCGTTAACCATCCGCTATCGTTTGCTATAAATACACTGCTATTTATTGCCCAGAGGGACTTCCCCAAGCCTACGAGACCCTTGAGGACTACGGTCCAAAAAGCATTAAAGCTATTCTTTGCCTTCTGAATCGAATCTTCTTCAGAAGCTAACTTGACCGTCGGAGGGGGTTCCTTAGGGCCGAAGCCCGGAACTCCCACTGACAGGTTTTCTTCTTCTTTCCCTCCTGCAGGAGCTCGGTTCGAATCATCGCCGACCTTTCCGAGTCGGTCTCGGCCGCCGACCTCGGACTCCTCTCCCTGGTCTCGACGCCGTGTGCCGGCTGCCCCGCGACAAGAGACTCGGTCTCGCGCCGCCCCTTCATCCGCCGAAGGAGCCTCGACCCCGACTCCCCGGAGCGAGCCAGCAACCGACCGAGCGTCTCTCGGCCTTCGGACTCTCGACTCCGCCTCCGCATCCTTCGCCTTCCGGATCCCCGTCGGGCCTTCAAGCATCGATCCGGCCCAACTCCGGATCCTCTTCTTCGAATTCCAGTTCCGGAATTCTGTCGTGATAGATCCAGTCTACATCAATTTCTATATACACTCCATGCTTTAAGAAATGTGTATACTTACCCCAAAGCCATCATAAATACTTAAATATGAGTTATGTTATTTTAATCAATAATAAATAAAAATTTTATATGAAAATATTTTTCCAAAAATCACAGGTGGGAAGCACGTTACATTAACTAGTGATATCAAAGGTTATTTATCAGGTCAAATAATAGTTACATCTGTATTTTTATTTTATTTATATATCTATTTTTATATATCTAGATTTGAGCAAATAATCCTCTAAAAGATCTCATATATGAAAAAAAAGCCGCTGCATTTTATGTATATATGAAATAACTCCTAAACTTCTTATCATAGAACAAACCCTAGTTTACCATCGTTTTTGAGTGAAGATAGATTTGGTGATAAGGGTTTCTTTATGTATACAATGATTATATAAAGTTTTTTACGTATGCGTGTATACGTGGTTTACATGGAGTTTTCTGCATATATGAGATTTTTTTTAGAGAGTTATTTGCTAAAAACCTTACATATAATAAATATTCTTATACTTAAAATTACAACAAATAAAAACAAAACATCAAATGATCAGACAATACTAAACTAAGTTTCTCATTATATTCATCTGTGAAATCATGAATTCTATTTTTCCAAGAGTTAACATAGGTAAGCCTTAAGTTTCTTTCCATGTAACATACACATCTTTTGGAACAAATTACATGTAAGAGTCGGCCGACTCCAAACTTTGAATGGTAGATCATGAATAATTTGATGTCATCACATATTGACTTACTATTTCACCAATCAAAATTGAGAGTCCACTTTAATAAGTTTAAAATCAACTTACCATCGAAAATCTAAGATACATGAAAAATTAACTTCATATATTTTAAGTGTGCATAAAAAAATCTTAGCAAGATTTATAGAGTAAATAGAACAACAGAAATCACGTTATCTGATAGTCCAGTTGTCTTTCCATAGGATGCAAAGGTCCTTGAAACCAAGGGTGCAAAATGGGTCGGAGGTATCCGGATCCATCGCAGCCATATCATACTTTTCTGGATATGGATCTTCCCATATACCCACTATCTAGAAACAGATCCATGTGTGTCTCGGCTTTCAAAGATCTGGACCTCCGATGGATATCCATGCACTGGTTTGACCTTTTGGAGTTTGTTTGGGTCTTGTTGGCCCTTGAGGCCCTGTTTGATTGCGGGTTAGCCGGTAAATAACCCGGGTTATTCTATTTTTAACCTATTTTGTAGTTTGATTGTGGGATTAATTTATCCGAATTAAAAATAGGTTAAATGGGTGGTAACTAGACTTTAGCCCGGATTAACGTATCCCACCCCAAGGGGTGGGATAGAAGGAGTTAGCCCATATGTTAATGCTTTATTTAAATATTAATAAATGTTAAGTAATAGATGTTAATTATTACTAATAATATTAATAAAATATTATATTGACTAATACATATTTACAAATATTAATTAATATTAATAAATGTTAATTAATATTAATAAATATTATTGTGATTAATACATATTAAACAATATTAATACATATTATTATGATTAATAATATTAACTACTATTATTTTGATTAATAAATATTAGTAAACATTAATCATTGTTAATTATTAATATAAATTTTATTATGCTTCATTTACATAGTATTAAATATTAAAATGTTAAGTAATAAATGTTAATTATTATTAACAATATTAATAAAGATTATTAATAACCATTAATTCATATTATAAATAAATTTTAATAAATATTAATTCATAAATATTAATATTAATAAATATTAGTATGATTACTAAATATTATTTAATATTATTTTGATTAACTAATATTAATTAGCATTAATCATAGTTCATTATTAAGATAAAATTTACTATGCCCCATTTACTAATAAGAAATTTGGATAACAATTAACGTTAATCATTGTTTATTATCAATTTAAATAGTAATGATTATTATTTTAATGTATAAAACACACTTAATAATTATGTGAAAAGATAATGATGAAATTTATTATATTTTTTATTTTTAATAATACAACTTATTTATAGAAATTATTTAAATAAAATATTTTATGTACCTATTCTAAACTAATTTCTACTTTGAAATAGGAACTACTTATCTTAGAATAGTAAAAAATAGATTAAGTCAAGATTATCTTGATCGGGCTCCCTTGGGCTAATCCGGATTAGCCTTTTCCTATCCTGAAATCAAACAGGCCCTGAAAAATTATAAATAGGTGTTGCCCTCATGGATTAAACCCTGGGGCCTGTTTGATTGCGGGTTATTCCGTGATTAAATCTATTTTACTCACTTTTAGATAGGTGTCGCCCTCAGGGATTAAACCCTAGTAGGGGTCTGTTTGATTGCGGGTTATCGCGTGATTAAATCCGTTTTACTCACTTTTAGTTGGAGAAGTAGTTTGATTGATGGATTATCCGGACTCCAAGTCAGTTAAATGAGAGTTAAGCCACTTTTAGTCTGGGTTAACTTATTCCACCCTCAAGGATGGGGTAAGAAGATAACCTAGGATCATGTGTTAATGAAATGGACACTTTAATGTTAATTAATAATAATAATTAATTTGTTATTTTTATAAATATTGATTAATATTGATAATATTAATATATATTATTATGTTTAATATATATTAACTATTCTTATTTTAAATAATAAATATTAGTAAACATTAATCATAATTAATTATTAATATAAATTTTATTATGCTCCATTTAATATTATTAAATATAAAATGTTAAGTAATAAATGTTCATTATTATTAACAATATTAATAAAAATTATTAATAACTATTAACTCCTTTTATTAATAAATGTTAATAAATATTAATTCATATTATAAATATTAATACTAATAAATGTTAATTAATATTGATAATATTAATAAATATTAGTATGATTACTAAATATTATTTAATATTGTTTCAATTAACTAATATTAATTAGCACTAATCATAATTAATTATTAAGATAAAATTTATTATGCTCCATTTACTTACAAGAAATTTGAATAACAATTAACGTTAATCATAATTTATTATTAATTTAAATAATTATTATTATTATTTTAATGTATAAAGCACACTTAATAATTATGTAAAAAGATAATGATGAAATTTATTATATTTTTATTTGTAATAATAAAATTTATTTATATAAATTATTTAAATAAAAATTTTATATATCTATCCTAAACTAACTTCCACTTTGAAATAAGAACTACTTATCTTAGACTAGTAAAAATTGAATTAAATCAAGACTATCTTGATCAAATTCTCTTGGGCTAACTCGGATTAGCCTTTTCCCTGTCCTAAAATCAAACAGGCCTGGTGGGCTGGGTGGGAGTGGAGTCCTTAGCCGTTGAACTATGCAGCCAACAGCAGTGGTCGGCGCTTCTCCACCAGCACCTCCATCTCCCCGCCCCCACAGCTAGGGGCAGCAGCCGGCGCTCCTCTGCCAGTGCCTCCATCTCCTCGTCCCATTGGCCAGCGGCAGCAGCCGGTGCCTCCACCAACACCTCCATCTCCTGGTCAGACTAGTTAGCGGCAGCTGCCAGCGCCTCCATCTCCCCGTTAATTGCTTGGGCGTCTCGACCTCTGGGCTCCAGCGACGACCACCATGGTGGAATCTTGAGAACATGTGTTTCGGTCTCCTCATTATATTTATTCTTGCAATTCCATGACTAGCAAAATCTTGGTCCTCTTTCTTCCCTCCATTTCTCTGGAAATTCCTAACAATTTGCTGACATGCAGGTTTCTTCTTTTACAAATTGAATATTGACATTATATTTAAAATTTCCAATTTGGTTTGCCGTTTTTTGGTTTCATACGCTGAGCAGCCAGCAAACAAAAGAGGTCAAGAACAGATTGAAAGCTTGAAAATGTGGTGGGATTTGGATCGATAAAAAGCAACCGGATCCGGATATGGATACTCGTATGGTGTATTAGAGCATTCAGATCCGGGTCCAGATTCCAATAATGCGGATTCGGGTCTGAACCGGATCCGGGTCAGATCTACCATTTTGCACCCCTACTTGAAACATTCCACAAACGTTGTTATTTTAAGTTTTCAGTTTATAGAAATGTCTTTGTAGAAAGGAGATCTACACATGAATACCTATGCTAGAAACATAGATGCAAAAACGCTTCTGAGGATGTAAAGAAAAGCTTAAAAATGTAAATATCACATATATCTTCATTAAGTTTATATTTATATACAGCGCTCGCATCCTTTGGTTAGGTTCCCTTTAAACTGCAGAAACGTGCTCAGAATGTTCCAAATAAGATAATGCTTGTATGAAAACAAATGTAAATAAATATTTTAACCATTCTTATTCAAACAATCTTCCTAGGCATCGTTATTTGTTAACTGGGATTAACGAGTAACTAAGGTTAGCTGGATTTTATTAAGATCTAGTACTGATGTAGTCGAAGCTATCACGACCGGATTCCGAAGCTGAAATCCGAAGTTGGGATCCGAAGCTGGATCGGATCGGAGAAGAGGTTCAACGGGGATCCGGAACGCGGCGAGGATGGAGACGGGGCTGGAGATCCGAAGCCGAGGGGTGCCCGAACGGGGGCTCTCCAGGAGCGGAGCCGAGGCTCCCTCGGACAGAGGTGGACCAGGCTGCGGGAGGCGTGGCCGAAACTCCTTCAGGCGAGGCGGACCAGCCAGCGAAAGGTGTCGAGACCGGAGGGAGAAGACCCGAGGTCGGTGGCTAAAACCGACTCGGAGAGGTCGGCGAAGATTCGAACCGAAGCCCCTGCAAATGGAGGGAAAGAAGAAGAACCCGTCAGTAAGAGTCCCGGGCTTCGGCCCTAAAGAACCCCCTCCGACGATTAAGTTAGCTTCTGAAGATGATTCGATTCAGAAGTCAAAGAAGAGGAAGAAGTAGCTTTAATACTTTTTGGACTGTCGTCTTTGGGATCTCAAAGACATACCTTTGGTAATAAATAGCCGTGTATTTATAGCGGAGGATAGAGGTTGCTTAACGGTGGCAGCCGATATAGGACTATGTTCTGGGTTTACTGGTAAACCGCCATAGTGTCTAACCCTCCCACCGGAGTGGGCCAGATACAGCTGCTAGGCCGAAAGGGGTTGGGCCGCTGATGGGTCAAATGTGTAGGTGCTTAGAATGACCGTGTGATTAACATGAAATATCTATGTTGTTTAGTGTAAACTAACTTATTAAAAACAGCAACTAAAGTGCAGTGATCGCCAGAAACTTTTAACTAAAAAAGTTTCAAAAGAGATATGATCGCCTACCTTTCAAACGCGGAAGATTGAGTCCTTGGTTCCCCTTCCTCAGCCGGCTGAAGAAAGAGAGCCCTTTCTTTGCTTCTTTGTTCTTGCTGTGGAACTTGATGTTGAGGATCGTCCAGAAGTTGTGCTTGCTTTGAGCTTGATTTCCCCCTTTTGATCTCTCGTTGTTGTTGAGTGCAGCAGAGACAGAAACACAAAATGAAGAACTATGATGAGAATTTAAGTGGAAATAGTATCTGAACTAATCATGATTTTAAGCATATTTAAAACAGCAAACTCACTTTTTTAAATGGCTTTGAAACCCCTTAGATCAAGTAGGTTTTTGAAAGATTATGCTGTGGTGTGTGTTTGCATGAAGTGAATATGAAAAATGAAACTAATGAAAATGAATGCAATAATAAAAAACTTATGCCCAATCGGTTGAAGCTTTGAAAGGATGAAGATTTTGAAAGGGACGCCGTCTTCTGGAAATGGCAGCGCTCCGGCGTTACGACGTTGTTGCTTCGATCTTCAACTCGCTATAACGCTATGGCTCAACTCAACTTAATTCTCTTCTCCTTTTTTTTCTTTAACATGCAGGGTATTTATAGGCATTTCTTGCGTTCGAGATTAACATAGCAAAATCCCGAATTTATCCATCTTAACCGACAGATAAATACTAGTTAATTCATCTTTATCTGTAATTATCTAAAACGCGTCCACCTTGGCTGGCGCCTTTCATATTAATTAAGATAAGGATAAATATCCGGGAAAACTTATCTTTATCTTTATTAGGTAAAACGCGTCCACCTGTGTAGACGTCTTTTAGACTAATTAAGATAAGGATAAACATCCGGAAGAGAAGTTAAAACCATTTAGGAAACCTAAAACGCGTCGACCTTCAAAGACGCCTTTTAGTTAATTAATTAATTAATTAAAATTCAAATTTAATCGTTAAAACATGAATAAACTCTAAATGGCGTCCACGTGGGTCGACGTCTTTTAGAATTCTTCATATTTTAACTCAAATTTGAGCTAAAATCAATTCAATTGATTAACTTAAACATGTCTGTTAAACCCGACACTTAAAAAGATTAATAAAAATTAATTAATGATTAATTATCAGACCATTCTGAGGCATTATTGTATGATATGAAATTTACTCGAAATGATGTCAAAATTAGCGTGTCTACAAAATGCCGCTTAGTGGGCTGGAGCCTACTGGGCCGAGGATTGCTGAGCCGCTAATGGGCCGAAGGCTATTGGGCCGCTGATGGGCCGAAGGTTGTTGGGCCGCTGATGGGCCGAAGACCACTGGACTGCTTACTGGGCCGAGGGCTGCTGGGCCGCTAATAGGCCGAAGACTGCCAGTGGACCTTTTATTGTTGCTGTTGGGCTGATCTCAGTATTGGGCTTGTTTTAATGGGCCGAACCGGATTCTGCCTCATCAAGTACCATTTCTGGTTGCCGCTCTCTACTTGTGGAAGCAGACCACACATTCTTGTCACTGTTGATTCTGCTATAGCTGCAATGAGATTTTGTTGATTCTACTATATTTACAATGAGATCCTTTGAATCTCAATTTTGATGACCCTTTCAATGTCCTCTCACATGACTTAAAAGAAGTTGACATTTATTTAAGACAAGATATGAAGAGGTACGATATGAAATGTAAATTGACAAAAATATCATTAATTCATAGTATGACATCAAAAAGTTTATCAAATTTGAAGTTCAAAGGATCTCGTTCCAATTCTTACTCCCCTTGTGCTTGGCAATGGTACGCACAAGTAGGGCAGACCCGATTTGTAATAGCCAAACTCAAATTAGATCCTATAAAGCCATTGTGTAAGCAGGTGATAGGGATGCAAATAAATCAATGTACGTGATGAACAGCTCGTGAGAAGGTTCAATAATAGCACAACTTGACTCATCTATTAAGTTAAATAAAAAAAATTAAATAAAAATTTAAGCTCGGTTCCTTAAACAAATGAAACTTGAACATGGGCAATCTCGGCTCCATCACGCTTGTGAACAAGTTCATTTAAGTAGTCGTTGAGAACTCTTTTTAGTACTTGTAAACAGATAACATATTCCTTACAAGCTCATTTGAGTATTCAATAAGGCCTCTTTTAAATACTCATCAATTTTTCTATTCAAGAGTAAGCTTAGTTAATAAGATATTTAGTGTGCCGTAATAGAATTTTCTACCAAATAATTATGGGTTGAAAACAAACTGGTACTTGCCATGTTTGGGCAAATCTAATTGGATTCATCGATCTTCTGAGCTACTTAACACTTGGCCCACACTTGTTCACCGTCTAAACGAACTAAACTTGAACAATCATTATAGATACTTGACTCGAACTCAAATTCGATTAACATTAGTTGCACCATATTTGAATAGGGTAAAACCCGACTTGACGCAGCTCATTTGCATCCCTAGCAAGTAAGCAGGTCAAGTTTTTGGGTTCACTATTTGCTCCCTTAAGATTTAAAACAGGCCTAAAAACCAACCTTTTACTCCGAACTCTCATAATTGGCAAAAGGCCTGATTTCATATTCAAATTCATATAAATGTTCTTAACAATTCATTTAAACAGAATTACATTCTTATTAGGTACATGGCTATATCAACACTTAAAATTATAAGACCTAATCGGGTCAGGTATCGGATCCCAGACCCTGACAACCCTACGTCTCTAGCGTTAGTGGCTTTGTCAAAGATGGCTTCCCGCTTCCGTCGCCTTCTGCCTCTTCATCTTTTTTTCCCTTTATTTGTTGCGTAGGGGTGCAGAGGTTGTAGTGTTTGGGTTGGGAACCAACTATAAGTCAGTTGGCTTCATCACATAATTTCATTTTAGGAGGTCTCGAGTTTAAACTCGGTTAAAAACTTAAAAACTTTTCAAGTTCTTAGGTCTAATTTGTTACGGGATTTATATCCCCTTGTCCATAAAATTACCTCTTCGAGAATCGGTTTGACTCAAAATTCTCGCCTAATTATTCAGAATCATGCCAAATACTCTCCTATTTAGAAAGACAATTCAGGCAACATCCGGAATCGAATCATGGTCCCTAGTAAATAAGCGTACGTATCTGGCCACTAAGCCACTCCTTTCCAAAAAGAACAAATGTTTGAACTTGGTCGGAGGTTCTTCCCCGGACAATGTGTGAAAGAAAACAAGTTAGCCGTGGCCTGAGCACCTCCACAGCTGGAAGTTGCATTGCTAATATGCTATGAAGTTCTCGATTGAGCAATGGTAGATACCGTAACAATGCTAACCTGAGACTTATTGTTCAAAGCTGGTTATTGAAGCTAGAGACACAGTGTAGCGCACAAGATTGCATTGGGAAAATAAAATGCTCCTGTACAAGAGAGAACCCTATGAGCGAACTACATGAGACCAAGTCACAAGAGGCATGAGTCCAGAAATTATGATAGATAGCCTTCAGTACGTCACCAAAGCCTCCAACTCGTAAGTAAATTTTCAGCTTTTGGATCGCTTGAGATCTGTACTTTGAGAACAAGGAAAGATGAAGCGCAATTTCTTTGGCAGTCCAGATTTTTCCTTTCTATTTTTCTTCACTTATAAGGTCCTTCATGAAGTCTTCCGCCAATTTCAACAAAAAGTAGGGAGATAACTAATAAACTTCAACTCTGCCCAAAACCTTTTTTTTTTTTTTTTCCTGTCCCTTGGCCTGCCCGAGATACCGTTCTTTGAGAAGTAGTCATTATACTGCAATAAAAGACCGATCCCAACTGTTTATCCGGCATATTATCGTTTGTTAATTTTACGTTTGAATCTATTTCTCTATTAGAATACATATAAATCTCATTTCTCCGCGAAACTTCAAGCACATCCAATGGAAGTACCCCTGAATGCATCCAAATCACAATTAGACAATCAAAACTTTAAAAGTACCAACATTCAGTAGGACTTTTGGACCCTTAATGTTGACAGACGCCCCCATAGTTTGGGAACAAATTTTATGCTATGACGCCAGTGACAAGTCAAAGGATCGCAAAATCGGATTGGTTTGTAAAATTGGCCAGGCTCAAGGTGCTCCTGACTGGGCTCAAAATCAGCTTTAAATTAGCCAATTTCAGACCAATTCCAACCGATTCAAGCTAACTAGTATTTTTATCTTAGTTAAAAGGAAGGATCATATTTTCTGTTAAAATCAGATTGTCATCGGCCGATCCCAATCTGAGTTGGCCGATCCAGAGTAGGATAGACAGATTCCACAAACAATGGCAAGATCCCAACCTTATCTAACAGCTTGGATGTGGCCAAGGGCCAGGACCCTCTTCAGACCAATTTTCCTCGTCTCCCTCTCCCTCCTAACATAGTACTTCATCCACTTATCACGGTGGTTCCAGACCTGCACGCGGAAGGGTGTAGTGATGAAGATGATGAAGTCCACTCTTCACTGATCCTTATTCCTGAACAGATATAATGACAATAAAGATCAAAGACATCATGATTCATGCTGAAATTGCATTTCAATTGATTGATTTCATCATGACTGGTTATTAAATTTCATACTCCTTTCACATTTTTATAGAACCTTTCACAACAAAACCTATCCACTATTTGAATGTTTACAACAAAATAAATTCATCAATCACATCCACACGTGCAGAAATAAGAATTTGAACAACGATAGTTTTACAGCCACTTTTCAAACACAGTATTTCCTTTTTTTTTTCAAGCATGATATGATACTTCTCCTGGCAGTCTTATCCAAGCAAATATAGCAGTTTTTTTCCCACCAAGGAAATGGTCTCTAAAGCTTGCTTTCCTGCCACAAGATCTAGTTGGTCCTACGCTATTCTTGTCACTCTTATTTATCATACCATTCTCTCCTGTGCTTTCATAATAAAGGCTACAGAGCTCAAACAACTTCTCCAATCATCAGTGTGATCATACATAGATATCTTTTGTTCTAAATATATGCAAATTTTGTTGAAAAACAACTGATCTAATTAGCTGCAAAAACTTCATGTGCCACAATAGTGCTTTATCCTAGTTGCCTGTTATAATCCCCATCACAATCCTTATTTGATCAAAGGGCAGGGCTCCTTGATAACCACTTTTGATGACAATTCTGTAGTATTATGGTGGAGAGACCTGACCAGAGTTTATGAAGAATCATATGCAACCAAGCGCCGATATCCAGGATGGGAACGAGAGAATTACTTTTAATTCAAGGGAACCCTCTATGTGAGAGGGGGCTATGGTTAGCCATAGCAAGGGGGCTTAGACCTATGTTATCAAACACGATCACCTCGCTCGCCTAGGCAATGAAGTAGGTTGAGGTGAGCCAAAATGCCTTGCCTTGCCTCATGTTTGCTTCACTGACCTAGGCACTTGTCTATGATATATATCATCAAAAATAAGAAAAAATCCACTACGTATATGAGTTTGCCTTGCCCTTTTCTTATCCTCATATTTTTTCTTATTTTTTATGATTCCTAAGACAATCCACTACATATATGAGTTTTGAATGGTCTTAGGACACTACATGTTGGATATGATTAGTGTTTATCATAGTCTTATATATGATTATCTTAGATATTTTCTTTTATTTTTTTTTATATTGTTATTTTCTTCCTACATAGTGATTTATGAGACAACACATTGCCTCAAACGCATAGGCTATCGTCTAGGCATTTAAGGCTGAGGCAAACCCCTGGTCGCCTCGATCGCCTCTCGCCTCTGACCACATAGGCTTAGACTGAGTGTTGGCAGGTGTTTTCTTTTTGAGGTGTTTGCCTGTGGGGTGAGGGGTCCTCACTTCCTGTCGGGAGAGTTCAGTGGTGATGATATTTCTTTCAGGTTTTAAGGAGGACTCTCTCTGGGGCATTTTTCGTTCTTCTTTCCCTGCAACTTTCTTTTCTTTGTAATGTATGTGGCATCATCATGATTCCTCACCTACAGTCTGAAGTGTGCCCCTAAGTAACTGTCGTGGAAATTATGGTGAAAAAAGGCACTGAAAATAGGAATGTAAACTGGAATCAAGTTTGTTAGATTTGTATCCATTTTTGGTGAATAAATATGGTTTCCTTCAAATATCCAGATTATAATTCTAAAAGATTTGTAGATGGATATAAATATCTTTGACATGACCTCTGCACATGAGAAGTCATAGGCACATCAAAAGTTTTACCTTCTAAGGCCATTTTCCACACAAAAGTCATCTACTACATCTCTGTTTTTTACAAACCGATAACTATGAGTAATCGGATTCATATTTGACATAAATATAAATACAAAGATAGATATGTATATGCGCAGCCTAGTCACTCCATTTACATCCTTACTTGAGATCCATCATTCTTATAGCGTTTTCAAACAAGGTGAACATGTCCTCACACTCAGCTTGTTGTAGAGGCTAAATGACAAACAGCTCTTGACAAAAATAAACAAATATTCAAGCATTAAAGTGAAACACATATTAAACACTTTTGAATATTCCACTGGTAGTTAGCACTTAGCAGTATGAAGCATTAAATGGAAACTTTCTTTTAATCATCATAGTTAGCGTGGGTAGAAGATGCATAAGTTGTGTGATAAGAACTCGTGCAACTGTGCCAATTACTATACTTTCTTTAAAGGCAAGTGAGAGACATTAAGAATCTAAGATATCCTTGATCAGAAAGGCACTTCTGAAAGGAAATATGCCTTTTTTCCAATTTCCTCTGTTTCCAATCTCTCAATTTTCTTCGACTTACATATGAGTAAACACCTAAAGATCTTTAGTTCAAAATTTTTGAGCACCTTCACCCCTTTTGATTTATCGTGTATATGCTGAACCTTTTGATTGAGGTTAGATTCACCCATCATGTAGTCAAAGCCTCAGATCTGCATTAGCAGATCAATGAACTAACATCTCATGGTAGACTTCACCAGCCTACCTCTTTAATAACAGCCGTGACAAAAATGACAACAGCTGAGAAGGGGAGAATCATCATAACCTTGATAATGCATGCTAGGGTTCTAGGAAATGGTATGACGCGAAACTTGCTTAGTGTCCCTGGAGGCAAACTGCATCCATGGATAGTAATAGACTTTCGAAGAAAATTGCTTTAAGAGATCATAAAAGAATGATCCCATCGTTCTGTTCAATGTTCACCGTGTTCACTGGGAAAGTGTAGCTGTGATGTATACAAAGCTGAACAATTAAAAATGTTTCAGAAAAAAGAAAGCAAAGGCAACAGATTAAACCCTAGAGAAAGTTATCAAAGAAATTTGTCAAGAAAATAGCATATAGGGACACTGTCCAGATGATAGAAATTAGATATACAAATTCAAAACAAGATATGAAGCACACTGAAAGCAGACATTCGTCCAAGGTCACACTGTCAAGTGATGGAGATCAAAACTGAAACACTCTTTGTTGCTCACAAAATGACTTTGCTGATCAAGATGACATGATAAACAATAATCTCGCATAGAAAGAAAACCCACTGCCACCAAATTGTTCCATGATCCCTCTACAGAATCTTCATCAACCATCTCTACACTGAGAAATTGGAGACATTCAAAGAGAGGAAGGACCTTAGGCAGTGGGTCTCATTACTAGATAGTAGACATGAAGGGGGGACCTTAAGCATGGGGTACCATCACCTTACACGGACAAACAATTAAAATGTACCCAGACAGACCCATCATGCCCCATATGTAAAAGTACATGGAAACCTAAATAACTACTCACCAATTTCAATTTGATTTTAAATACACCCAGTCCTTGGAATTCTTCAGGAGCAAAAAATCAGAATGAATTCTCCAGATTAAAAAAGAACACTCAAAACAGGAACGTGCAACAACACAAAGCACTTCAATTTACAAATGCCTACTAAATTACTAATTGGAAAAAAAATTAAACCCCCCTCACCAAGTTTCCTTTTCTTCTCCCGTTTTAGCACTCATTCATCAACAGGTGGAAGTATAATTAATATCGCTACAACAGAAACAAATTATTCTACAACAAAGAAAAAAGACAAAATTACGGCAAACTAACGTGATCAGGATCTCACCCTTCCCACCCCTCACCGCCGGGGATCCCGGCCCTCCTGGGCCATCCTCCGGTGCTTCTCGACGAGCTTGTCGACGGCGGCCTGGATGGCGTCCCTCCCGCCGATGAGGAGGCGGGCGACGACCTCCGGGTCGCGCTCGTGGCGGGCCTCCTCGAACTCCCGGCGGGCGTTCTCCCGGAGCACCTCCCGCCACGGCACGCCGCGGGCGTCGGGCCAGGTGAAGAAGCGGGTGGCGCGCAGGATGTCGCGGTACAACGACAACGCCTCCCGCCTCGTGCTCGTCAGCCGGCGCCGGGCGGCCTCCTCGTCCGCGTCGCTGTCGGAGCTCTTCTTCTCCGGCTTGACCAGGTGGCGCTCCAGTAACTCCTCCACCGTGTCGGGGCCCTCGTGGAGGAGGCGCCGCCCGATCGGGCCGGCGGCGAGCGGGGCCCACCTTCTCGCCCTCGTCAGGAACGACGCGGCCATCGGAGTCGTTCGAGTTCGAGTTCAAGTGGGTTGGAGTCGGACTAAAGGGGAAAAATGGAGGGTTTCGCCTGCTAATAATGAGTACGCGGCTTTTTGTGTAAATTTATGTCATGTTATGGACTTACCTGGAAATTTATACCTAAAATATAAAAATAATCAAAGTTTTGTAATATTTGCTGCAACGCCTCTCAACTGTAATAAAGATATTGCAGTAAGTAAACAAAAAAAATTTATTTTTTTAGATGCGCCTCGAGGTACTTATTTGAAAAATATCTTTTTACTGTTCATTAGAGTTCGACCTTTGATTTTTCAGATTTTTTTATATCATCCAATCAAGTATTACATTGAACAGACGGTTAGGACACCTCAAAGTCAATCTAAGAAAAATATATATTTTTTTAAATTTATCCACTACAATATCTCTGTGTATAGCACACAGGAACATTGCAGCAAACATTATCCGTCAAGCGTATGGTAAATTAATGCTTATCTCAATCTAACATACAAAGGGCATCTTCATTATTCAATGTTAAGTGTAAACTAAACTCACATTCTTATACTGATTCATGGAAATTTGATTATGGGGAACTTTTGAGTTTGTAATATGCCTGAAGTAGATTTATGGAAGAATAATTTATGGGAAAAAATAATTTTTCTAAGCCAAAATAAGGTTAATGGAAAAATGAGTTCATAGTAAACTCCTACTCTTCTGTGCTTGTTACATCCACATAGGGTCTATTCGTAGTGTAATCCATAACCTCAATTTTGGCAGTTACAGTTGATGAGGCAGAATCCGATTCGGCCCATTAAAACAAGCCCAAACCCAGTTCAGCCCAGTAGCAGCAGTACAAGGCCCTCAGGGAGCCTTCGGCCCATCAGCGGCCCAACAGCCCTCGGCCCGTAAGCGGCACCGTTGCTCCCTGCCCAACAGGCTTCAGCCCGTCAGCGGCCCATCAACCTACGGCCCGGGAGCAGCCCCAGGCCCAGCAGGCTTCGGCCCATCAGCGGCCCAACCCCCTTCGGCTCGATAGCCGAGTCCGGCCCACTCCGGTGGAGGACTAGGCACTATGGCGGTTTACCAGTAAGCCCGGACATAGTCCTATATCGGCTGTCGCCGTTAACCATCCTCTATCCTCTGCTATAAATACACCGCTATTTATTGCCAAAGGTATGCAATTCTATGCTTTCGAGACCCTAAAGGACTATAGTCCAAAAAGCATTAAAGCTACTCTTTGCCTTCTGAATCGAATCTTCTTCAGAAGCTAACTTGACCGTCGGAGGGGGTTCCTAAGGGCCGAAGCCCGAGACTCTTGCTGACCGGTTTCTTCTTCTTTCCCTCCTGCAGGGGCTCGGTTCGAATCGTCACCGACCTCCCCGAGTCGGTATCGACCGCCGACCTCGGACTTCTCCCACCGGTCTCGACGCCGTGCGCCGGCTGCGTCCCCGACCGAAGGAGCCTCGGCCCCACCTTCCGAAGACAAGCCAACATCTGACCGAGCCACCCTTGGCCTCGGACCTTCGGCTTCGTCTCTGCCTCCATCGCCTTCCGGATCCCCGTCGGGCCTCCAAGACACCGATCCGACCCAGCTCCGGATCCATAACTTCGGATTCCAGCCTCGGAATCCGGTCGTGATAGCTTCGGCTACATCACGTGGCGCCGTCTGTGGGAAACAAACAAACAAGTCATGTCTCAACAACCTGTCACCCAACGATCCGGACAGAGCGAAGCAGAAACACGGGAAGCCTCAGCACCGCCATTGCCCTCCGAAGGCGCCCCGTCTGCTCCTCCGCGCACGACTCTGCTATTCGTACAGGAATCTCCCGCCACCGGAGACGACTAGATAGGAGTGCTCTAGCAGCAGATGGCGACACTGGCTGCCACCGTTACTTCTCTGGCGCTCTTGCCAGACGTGGTATTTGCCATGGTCCAATGCATAGGGGTATTGAGCCAGCTCCCCCACCAAGCACCACTTCCTCTCTTCTGCCCTGTTCAAGATGAGAGGTTTCGGCCAACATCTTTGCAAGTCTTTCCCGACGAGGCCGTTACAATGAGCAGCGAGCCCTCGGCGTTACCTGTCCTTCCAGCGGTTCGTCTTCTGCCAGAAGATCCAGAACCCTCCCGAGGGCGATATCGCAGGGTAGAGCGGGATCGAAACAAGCGGCGGGATCCGCAACCGCGATACCGACCGTTACCTGCTCCCCCTTCCAAAATGCTTATGGAAGTAGGGGGTATGCTCCGACGGCCACAGCGCCTCAAAACTGATCCTCGCCGAAGAGACCCCGGCAAATACTGTGAGTATCACCGGGAGATCGGCCACACCACGGACGAATGCCGGCACCTTCGGGAAGAAATAGATCGCCTCCTCAGAGAGGGCCGACTGCCACCATATCAATGAGAACGGCCTCAACAGAGGTATAACCGGAAGCTCTTGCAACAGCAAGGCAGCGTCCACTCTCGGACGAGGAAATTTCGTTTTAGCCGAAGCCATGCTTCTAAAAAAAAGCAAGGGGGGTGATAAGGGGAGTGATCAGACGAGGGACCTATCGGTTGAGAACCCTTTTTGGCCAACCTCCCTCGCACCTGGAATATAGAGCGCCTTCGGCGTTATTTTATGTGAATCACTTTTTCCCGGACTTTCAGCAGGAAGGTATGAATAAAAGTCTTTCAGAAAACCTGATGATATTCTTTCAAGTCCGCGGCAACCCGATCCGAGAGTGGCTCCGGCCATGAGTACCGATCGGGAAGCGGCATGGTTTTTCAAAGTCCGCAGGTCCTTCGATCCGACGAATGGTTTCGGCCATGTATTTCCGGATCAGGACGCGGCATGGCTTTTCTAAGTCCGCGGGTCCTTCGATCCGACGAATGGTTTCGGCCATGTATTTCCGGATCAGGACGCGGCATGGTTCTTCTAAGTCCGCAGGTCCTTCGATCCGACGAATGGTTTCGGCCATGTATTTCCGGATCAGGATGCGGCATGGCTTTTCTAAGTCCGCGGGTCCTTCGATCCGACGAATGGTTTCGGCCATGTATTTCCGGATCAGGACGCGGCATGGCTTTTCTAAGTCTGCGGGTCCTTCGATCCGACGAATGGTTTCGGCCATGTATTTCCGGATCAGGACGCGGCATGGTTCTTTTAAGTCCGCGGGTCCTTCGATCCGACGAATGGTTTCGGCCATGTATTTCCGGATCAGGACGCGGCATGGTTCTTCTAAGTCCGCAGGTCCTTCGATCCGACGAATGGTTTCGGCCATGTATTTCCGGATCAGGACGCGGCATGGCTTTTCTAAGTCCGCGGGTCCTTCGATCCGACGAATGGTTTCGGCCATGTATTTCCGGATCAGGACGCGGCATGGCTTTTCTAAGTCCGCGGGTCCTTTGATCCGACGAATGGTTTCGGCCATGTATTTCCGGATCAGGACGCGGCATGGTTCTTCTAAGTCCGCAGGTCCTTCGATCCGGCGAGTGGTTTCGGCCATGTATTTCCGGATCAGGACGCGGCATGGTTCTTCTAAGTCCGCAGGTACCTCGGTCCGGCGAATGGCTTCGGCCATATAATCCGGATCGGGAAGCGGCATGGTATTCTCTAAGCCCACAAATAA
Source organism: Zantedeschia hybrid cultivar (assembly GCA_030544215.1). Taxonomy (NCBI): domain Eukaryota; kingdom Viridiplantae; phylum Streptophyta; class Magnoliopsida; order Alismatales; family Araceae; genus Zantedeschia; species Zantedeschia hybrid cultivar. The sequence continues at coordinate 13,537,758 of JARZZO010000015.1, forward strand.
CCCGTACCGATCGGGAAGTGGCATGGTATTCTCTAAGTCCGTATAAACCGTACCGGGAGTGGCTTCGGCCATGCGAACCGTATCGGAAGCGGCATGGATTTCTAAGTCTGTATGAGACCAAGCCGGGAGTGGCTTCGGCCACGCAAATCGCGTCAGGAGCGGCAGGATGTCCCTTCGGATCATATGAACCACGTTAGTGAAGGCCCCGGCCGTATATACTATCTGTGGCGATATTTTGTTAACTTTCTATCTGAACCTACAATGGGTCTCGGCCTTACGAGCTGTAGCGAATAGACGACAGGATCTCGGATTTCTGAAAAACCAGATTCGGTCGATCATACACAAGACATCAAGGTAAAGCCAGAAACACTTCCTGTATTCACAAAAAGGGGAAGTACAAAACCGGCCATCCACCTGGCCGTAGGCTTACAAAAGAAGAAAAACAAAAACCGGGGCAAGCCCCCGTATCAGTTCTCGGCAACCCCCTCCACTTCAACTGGGTTTCGGCCAGGAGAGGGAGAGGGAGAATCGACGATCTACACGGCCTCAGGCGGGGCTGCTTCGACAGGGGCCTCCTCGACCGGAGCGACCTCGTCACCTTCCGCCGAGGCCGGGGCCCTCTCGGCCATAAGCCCCTTCCACCAGGACAGGAGCTCCGCGCCTTCCTCCTCCGTTGGCAGGGCAATCCCGGTTAAGTCCACGTTCGGACAGACCTTCTGGGCGGCAGCTAGCCCGATATCGAAAACCGAGGAGGCCGCTAGAAGTTGGGCCTGGATTATCTCCTCGGCATAGTCCGGGCCGGCCTTGTAATCGGCCACGGCCGAATCCACCGCCTCTTCCAGCTCCTGCTTCAAGGCCGACATCTCCTCGGCATAGCGACGGTTTTCCGAAGCCCGCCGGGCGTCCTTGTCCTGGATCTGGGCCTTAAGGGCCCGGTTCTCAGTCTGGGCCGCAGCAAGCTCCCGCTCGGCCTTCTCCTTCTCCCGCTCGGCCTTCGTCTTGGCCTCGGCAGAAGCGCGGGCCTCTGCGGCCCTCTCCCCCAGCTGTGCCCGCATCCGGGCGTTCGTGGCTACAAGCCCGTCAACCATGGGCTCGATATTAGGCGCCGCCGAAGGGCCCTCGCCCGAACCTGCCGAGGCTGACGCCCTCTCGGCCTTCAGAAGCTTGTTCCGGAGCAGCTCCTGATAGTGAATCAGAACGCTGCCCGTAACCGCAGCCTGCAGACCGAAAGCAGACGAGGATTAGCAGAACTTGTAGTAAGCTAAGGAAAGCTAGATTGAAGCACGCTCAGAAGCTTCTTACCTGGACCGCCAATCGGGCGCTGATTGCGGCCAGATCGGTGACCGAGTGATCCTTCAGCTCCACGAAGGCCGAAGGGAGAGTGAGGCTGCGGAGCAGACGGAGGCACGTCTGCGAATCCTCCATGCTCTCATCTTTGTAGATCCCCGGCTCGGGGACCCACAATTCGCGCTCCTGCGCGCGAGGCGCCTGCGACCCAGCGCCTTCATACTCTGCCCCCGCCATCGCAGCCGGAGGAGAATCGCCCCTCGGCGCCTCGGGGGACGCCAGCCTTGCGACCTTTCGGGCCCCGGCGGTTCTCCTAACCAACGGGGCGGGCTCTGCCTCTTCGGGCTCTTCCGTTCGGGGCCGCTTCGACAATCGGCCGCCCCTTCGGGCGGCAGACTTGGTCTTTTGCTCCCTCTCGAGAGCGGCGGCGGCGGCACGGCCCTCGGAGGAGGCCGCAGTCATCGGAGCCCCGACTCGGGCCCTCGGAGCCACTGTGCCTCGTCCAGACCCGCCTGCCGCCTGCGGGGGTGAAGGCTGACCTCGGCCGCGTTGTTGGGCAATCCGGCTCAGGAGACCCTCGATTCCAGACATCGCTGCGAACAAGAGAAGAAGTGTTAGAAACGAATAACACAACAGCTGCAAACTCAAAACCGACTTACCCTCGGCCGAAGCTTCAGCAACCTCGTCAGCCGGAGGAGCTTCGGCCCGAGGAGTGGCCTCAACGCTTCCTTCGCTGTCCTGCGGAGCCTCCCCGGGAGGGAGGTAGGGGAAGGCCCGCTCCGGATCGAACCGAGGATCCGGCCATACTCCGGCATCCACAAATAACTCCGCCTTGCTAAGGAGCCCCCAGATGTTGTACGGAGCCATGGCCTCGATGTGGCCCACTAGGGTGCTCTGGGTGGAAGTCAGAGCGGGAGGATCGGAAAGGCCCGCGGCCAGCGGCGCCCATTCGGTAGGGAAGGGCCACACGCTCTTCTCGTTCTCCGGCAAAGAAATGAGGATAAATTTCCTCTTCCAGCCATGGATAGACGAGGGCTTCCCGGAAAAGATGCTTCGGCCGATACGAGGGACAAAGCAGTACCATTCGGATCTCCCCTGCCTTTGGATTTTGAAAAGGTAGCGGAAGACGTTGATGGAAGGGACAGTCCGTATACGGGCAAGCACAGCCAAAAAGCCATAAACTGTGCGCCAAGAATTGGGAAAGAATTGGGAAAGAATTGGGACGGGGCCAGCCCGTAGAAACAAAGGAGGTTAATGACGAAGGTGGGGAGAGGAAGACGAAAGCCCGCATGAAAGCTCTCTTCGTAGATAGAAAAGGTACCCGGGCGGGGAGTATTGGCCCTAGTGTTGGAACCAGGCCGATAGGGGATCATCCATGAAGGAAGCTGAAAGTAAGAAGCGATGTAGCTAACCGCTTCATCCGAGAGGGCGCAGGTTGCCTCCGAAGCGGTCTCAGGACGACGACGTCCCGAGGTGGAAGCCTGGCCTGGGGTTTGAACCTCCTCGGACCCCTCGGCCTCGGAGGCCTCGGCCCCGGAGACCTCGGGCTCTCCGGACATCGCAGAGGCGAGGGAGTCCAGAGCAAGGGGAGATGACACAGAAGACTGGGGGGAATAAGACGGAGTATACTCCTCGTCCGAAGGGGTAATCTCGCTCGAAGAAGAGCTGCGGACCATAGGGTCGCGAAGATGGAGAAAGGAGATCGAGGCTTACTCTCAAAACGGAAAAGATCTCTCTTGGATCAAGCACAGCCTCTCAAGCCACCCAACTCCACCAGCACGCGTTCCGAGAGATGGAGATCTTCCCGCAATGACCAGCAGGCTCGGACGACGCCTTCAGAGAGCTAGCCTTTCGCCGGAGAGGAGGAAGAACTCGGGGGATCGCAGAGCAACGCAGGCACAGGAGTAAGAAGACGAACAGTGCTCTGCGAGGGGCTCCTATTTATAGGCTCCGTTCGAAACCCCGCCCGCCAAGGCCGACGGCCGAGATCGTCCCCATCGTCTCGTCGCTTCTCTCGGATGCCTGCCACGTGTACCGTCCTTCGGCAATGATAACGGACGGACTCCGGGACTTGAACCAGAACGATCAACGGCCGAAAGCGCTCCGACCCTTCGGCTGGCTACTCGGATGACCGCCACGTGTCCCGATCCGCGTGCCGGAGAAGGGAGCGGCGGCAATCCGAGCAGGACCTCGGGCAGATAGCCGAGGTGATCCGCGACCCACGAGCGGTCAGGATCTTTTTGTGTTTTCTATGGAGCGGCCGGATGCGTGACGCGTGTCCCGTGCTTCTTCGCGAAGCGACGCCTGTCCCGTCCATTTAATGAAGTCTGACGCGAGTCAGAGGGCTCGGCCCTTCGCTCTCAGAGGCAAAGGCCTTCGTCGCCACCCTGAATGAAGACGAAGCAGCTACTTAACCCTCGGCCGACCGAGGGCACCCTCTTTTCAAGAAGAGGAACAGAAAGCTTCGGGTAAAGCACCTGTTACGCTATTCCCCAACCAGCTTCGGGCTATACTCTCGCCATCTCAGAACTGAGGAAGACAAGAGTGGGGGGCTATGTGATGAGGCAGAATCCGATTCGGCCCATTAAAACAAGCCAAAACCCAGTTCAGCCCAGTAGCAGCAGTACAAGGCCCTCAGGGAGCCTTCGGCCCATCAGCGGCCCAACAGCCCTCGGCCCGTAAGCGGCACCGTTGCTCCCTGCCCAACAGGCTTCAGCCCGTCAGCGGCCCATCAGCCTACGGCCCGGGAGCAGCCCCAGGCCCAGCAGGCTTCGGCCCATCAGCGGCCCAACCCCCTTCGGCTCGATAGCCGAGGCCGGCCCACTCCGGTGGAGGACTAGGCACTATGGCGGTTTACCAGTAAGCCCGGACATAGTCCTATATCGGCTGTCGCCGTTAACCATCCTTTATCCTCTGCTATAAATACACCGCTATTTATTGCCAAAGGTATGCAATTCTATGCCTTCGAGACCCTAAAGGACTATAGTCCAAAAAGCATTAAAGCTACTCTTTGCCTTCTGAATCGAATCTTCTTCAGAAGCTAACTTGACCGTCAGAGAGGGTTCCTAAGGGCCGAAGCCCGGAACTCCTGCTGACCGGTTTCTTCTTCTTTCCCTCCTACAGGGGCTCGGTTCGAATCGTCGCCGACCTCCCCGAGTCGGTATCGGCCGCCGACCTCGGACTTCTCCCACCGGTCTCGACGCCGTGCGCCGGCTGCGTCCCCGACCGAAGGAGCCTCGGCCCCACCTTCCGAAGACAAGCCAACATCTGACCGAGCCACCCTCGGCCTCGGACCTTCGGCTTCGTCTCTGCCTCCATCGCCTTCCGGATCCCCGTTGGGCCTCCAAGACACCGATCCGACCCAGCTCCGGATCCATAACTTCGGATTCCAGCCTCTGAATCCGGTCGTGATAGCTTCGGCTACATCAACAGTTATTCATAACCAGTGGCAGATCCAACTTGTTTCAGTGGGGTCCTGAGACCCCAATGAAATTTTAAAATTTTATTATAAGAGTCTTAATTTAATACGGTAAGTTCTAAATTTAAGTGTAAGATGATGACCTACTGAATTTTTTAGATGACCCGCAGGACCCTAGTCCCACTCGAAGCTCAATTCCACTAAATTTTTTACATACTATTATGATTTAATAAAAATTCCACTGAGTGCATCTGAAAGAAAAAATTCATCGTAACGAAGTGAATCATTTTTATTGAAGAATATCATTTTTATAATGATTAAAATATATTTATTTTTATTTTTTATTTTAATATTTTAATATAACAAAAATAAAATACCGATAGATTTAATAATGATCCGACTGGATAAAATTTCTGCGTCCGTCACTGCTCATAACTTTTATATTTAATTATTTAAATTTTAAAGTAGTCGTAAATATGGCAATTGTAGAATTTGAGAAAGTCGCACGATGATTTATATAATTGGAAACAATATAAACATGGCCCTATGGTCTTTATCAATAGTCGGTATATTCCTACCTTGGAAATTATCATAACACAAAGTCTCAAGATTTGCACTTAGTTGCATCAGCAACCATCCATTTACCATCGGCTCGTAGAAATGACTTCCCGTGATGCATGCGGTTAGTAGGATCTATCTTCAAATTGAGAGAATTCCGTGGGATCTGAGCACTTCTCACTTCACAACCATTGTACGTATCTAGCCTACCCTTTCATTAAAGAAAAAAGCAATAGGCCATTTGGCTCAAAGCCTCAAACCATAACCCCAACTATAAAATGACAATGACACCTTTACGAGATTCAGGATCCTCTAAGTATAGGTGAAGATGAGACTTGGTAAGGATCAGTTTGATTATACGTAAAACACAATCGGATGGATACAATGTTTTAAAGAAACACATTTACGTGAGAAACTAAAACAAAATTCCTTATTTGGTACTTATGAAAAATTTTCAACTTCTTTGAAAATAGTATTCGGTCTTCTCCTATGAATGCCAAAATCGAGAAAAGAGAGAGTCAATGAATTAAGTTTTCAGTTGACTAGAGTTTTACGAATTACCGAATAAATGATTGTAAATACTTTTCAGAAAAAACTTTTCATGTGACCCATTATACATGGAAACAAACGGATTCTAAGTGCAGAGAGAAGAGTTTTTTAAAATGAACCCTCACTTAGAAAACTCTCTCCTTTTTTACACTTACCCAATCCCATCCTCACCTGCACTTACAGGAAGCCAACTCCCTTTAAGGGGATGTTAAATGTACAGTGTTCCTCTCACTTCAAAGATAGATGGGAGCTACGCAAAAAGAGGGAACATGACGGGGATACGAAGATTATTTCAAGTGTATATGGATAAAAATTGTCAAGGAAAAGGGCGTAGTTTATAGAGATTTTAGGTTCGTATTTATTTTCTTCGGGGCCCTATTTGATTCGGATTTTTTTGTTTTAGTTGCTCGGGTCCTTTATTTCAAGTACAGAAAACATATTTTAGAATAGAAATGATGAGGGAATTTTTTTTTCTCAATGGGCTCGGCCCATTGAAATACGTGCCATCGAGGGTGGCCCGATTGCAGAGAGGAGCGATCGGCCCAGTGAACCTAGAATCAGCCCATTAACTCCTGCCCAGTGCAAAAACGAAAAAGTAGAACCTTGTAGAATAGTCTCATATCTGAAGCTAGTAAAAGCTCCACCAAGTCCCCTCTCGGAATAAGATCATCTGGACCAAGTTGTCTGGACCTTCCAACACTCCCAGACTCATCAAAAGAAGGGTGAATCGTTTATTTACCCCTTGAAATGATGTGGCAGAACAAGTACATCCTCCTCTTGATGAGTCTATGGGTACATAGAGGCTCAGACAACTCGGTCCAGACGATCCCGTTCCTTCATAAAGAGAATCAGACACATCAAATTAATATAAGTTCTCACATTCTCTCTCCTAGCATTTGCATTTGGTCACCTGAGTTGCTGATTTGGGCTCATTTAGACTACACTGCCTTCTCTGTCTGCATGACACTCAACATCAGCGGTGTCAAGATAAAAACAAGTCGTTTAGTTAAAAATCTCAAATTGTTTATTTTAATTAGCATATACATTAATGATATTTTTATTTTTAATTATATTAATTAATTTATTTTTAACTACTTATTCTAACTAGAATAAACGTTAATGATGGCAGGAACCATCACCATCACTAACAATATTCTTGGAACCCTTTTTTTGTAATATACAATGACTTTTTTTCTTGTAATATACAATGCCTAGTTTTTGAATGTATTTACTATCTTTGGGCTTAATTATTGAATTTTTAATTCTCGAAATTAGGTTTAATATCTAAAAAATATGTTGATTGATATGAAAGTTTTGAGAATATTCTTGGAATATATTCTTCGATCCAGTAACCTGTTGGCAATAGTTTTGATCTTATTATTTATCTATATAACTATGTTGACTCTTTAAGTGACTAGTTCGTATGTGAATATATGTATTTTGACTTATACTTATATGTAATATTTTGATAATTGAATTTCTAGATTTATGTTCATTTTATCTTCACTGTTATATCATTGTATTATATTTATATGACCATATTTGGATATTGCCATCTTAAGAAGATGTAGGGCATAATTCCTATATAAGTATTTGTATTGGATATGGTATTTGAATCCGAAGGCAACGGGTGGAATACTGATTTATGACCGACCAAACTAAAGGACGGTGAAATGTAGCATCATGACGGTTAAGAGTTGGATGGAACTTAGACTTTCCGATTCTGTGCAGTAACGATGATCTCTACATCATTGCTTGATACTTTAGTATACGTACATAGTTCTTCATGGTGTAGTTTGAGTGTATGTCCATTCACAATTTGATACTATATGTTTGATATAATTTGATTGACACATAATCTTAAATATTATTTTAAAGATTGAAATTCATCTGTATAACAACAATTAAAGTATAGTAATGTTTTAGATATTAGAATATCATATAAAAGGGATATTAAAGGAGAATAAAGACTTAGGGTGAAGGTTAAAAGGCCACTCATGAAGAAGCTTAAAAAAATCTCAAAAATAAGATTTTATTGTGCTATTCATATTTTTTGCTTCTTAAATCACCGGATGTCTATCATCCCATTGCAAATTTTTATTTGATTAAAGAGGAAGAACAATCAAATGATATATATCTCTCTCTCTCTCCATGTATATATATATATATAATGCACTGTTTCTTCTCCTTTCCCATGCTAAAAAAATAAAAATTATGATAAAACTATTCAACTCTCCCCTAAAAAAAATCTCATTCCTTTTGGCTTAAGTTTTACTGTTGGATCGTGAGGCTTTCAATGTGAGCTGTCCGATTTTGCATTCATAAATTAATGATGAATACTAAAAATCCGATGAATGGGAATAACTCTAAGGACTAATCTGAAAAAAAAATATTTTTTCATTATTGTTTCATAATTTTTGAAAATCAGAATTTACATGTACTCGATAGACGTCTAAAATCGAGTTTTAAGATCGAACCACGAGCGGACGGTCAAAATAAAACCTCAAAAGATGGAAACAATCTTAAGGAAACTTATTAAACATTTAAAAATTTATAAAAAAAATATTTTTTAAAAATATGAAGATAGGACTCAAAACAGTGTGTCGCACTGTACCAGTTCACATTCTAGTATTTCTCGTATATATATATATATATATATATATATATATTACACATGCAATAACATCTAAATAATTGGAATATGATTTATTTATAAAATATGAATTAGAGTGGATATCCACAGGTCTAGAGATTACATATACAATCCAATCCATAATGACATGCAGATCAGAGTGGATCCGATCGATTTTAATTTTAAACTAATTTATAACCAGATCCATAAGGGGCATGGGTGAAGTCTTTCGATCCAAACACTAATGCAATCTATAAATTTGTGGATAGGTTGGATTTTATGGATGGGGGATAGATTGGATTTGGGTTAATCCGATTCACTTGTATTCCACTCGTATGGAAGCAGGGGCCCTACGAATAGAAATTAGAGAGGTTAATTATAGGTGAAGCATTGGGAGGCACAACTGCTTAGTTCCGCTGGTTGAGCATAACTTCGTGGCTGTGGTAATTATGAAAAAAGAAGAAGAAAACTGTCATTAAAAACAGGTTTACACATTTTGTTAGAGGGGACTGGGCATGCATCCCACGTGGCGTGTGTTTACAGTAGTGAACGTACGGCTTGATACCAAGCAAAGTTACCAACCACATCCTCTTCACAATAAAAAGATCATTATGAAACTAAATATTGTTTAACATAAATATAATTAGTTTGACAATAAATTACATAAAATTAAGATTGTGCACTATTTGGTTCACTTTTAGAAAAAAAATCTTTATAAGGATGATTTGTTTCAATGTAAATAGAAATATAAAAAATATACATTTCATTTTACAGTATTTTTACTTTTCAAATATTTGATTCAATATAAAATAATGCAAGATAAAATTCTACTGAACCCTTATCGAGCCAGGGGGAGGCTAGAGGACCTTACTCTTCTTTTGCTTTTCATGAAAGAGCTACCGTAGACCACAACTAGAGGGCCAATGCATTTCATTATTTTGTTTCCATGTGTTTTACGTGCATCCAAATAAAATTTTAACTTAATTTTAAAATGGTAAAAATTCATTAATTTTAGAACCAATTAACATAAAGCCGGTGAACTACAGAGTGTTAACACGAAATAAAGAACCTCCAAATTTGGAGTCGGCTTTTAATTTTTATTTTTATTTTAGGTCGTCCGATTTGAGATCGGACTGTATGACCGTGTAAGAGGGGTTGAGGCCGACAAAATTTTTTTTTTCATTTTTTTAATTAAAAACACCAGCAGCCAGTGTAATACCAATTGCCAGTGCAACAAGTTTTACTCTTGCGTTTTACGTGCTGCGCCGCTCGCGGTACCTGCATCGCAAGCGTAATTAGATCAGACACTGTAACAGTAGCATTTTTTTATTTTTAATTTTTTAGGTTGACCCTACTATGTCCAGCACTCTTGTCCAGGCCGACTTCACGTCCAACGGCTAAAATAGAAATCTGAAAAATATAAAACTAAGCCCAATGAACGGTGACTGTACAGACGTGTTGGCTATGGTCTGATGGGGGATTGACCTGTAAGGACGATGAGGGATCGGCCTGTACGGCCTGTACAGATGTGTCCTTCATAATTGTTTTTGGGCCGCCCGATGAGGAATTGGTCTGTACGGACGTGTGTCGGCCACGATGGAGTAGACCTAAAAAAATAATAATAAAAAGATGTGCCGCACCGCGTGTAGTGGAGTAACTTGTTGCACAGTAGGTAAAACTTACTTGAAGAAATGCTTGTTGGTTGCTGCAATGCTCCAGATATTATTAATGAATTTTACTTGCTGCACCCGACTGTCAGTGCAGTGAAAATAGTAAAAGAATTTAAGTCTTTCCAAATCCGATCTACATGTCCGTACAATCGACTCAGATCAAATGACTCAAAAAAATCTAAAAAATAAAAAATCATTGAGACTTGTTCGATCGCACGTAAGTCAATATAGACACGTGGAACATGATGGAGCTGACAAAAAAAACAAAGAAAATTCGCTGCAAGACAGCAAACAAAACGTATTATTAATCCTTGGAGGATTGCAATATTCAGAGTGCTGTGATTTAATCACTTTGATCAGACCGCAGCATACCAGTGTAAATCTCTTTTTAATGTTTAAAAATTATTTGCTAAACTCAAGGATCACCTCATCTTGGCCTTTGTACTGTCCAGTCTTAGATTGAATAACTAAAGAATTTTAAAAAAGGTGCACTATCTGATCATCACGGTGTACATTGTAGCAAGTATTCCTCTTTTGCTTCTTATCCTATGGACCATCATCCAATCTAAAGCTATTTAATATGCAACTATTGTCTCTGCCATTTCATAAGGAAAAATATATATATATAAGAAAAAAAAAATCTTTTATAACGATGTAATCAGTTAACTAGTCCAACAATTATATCAGTTGATAGACTTCTAAAAAAAGTCGTCTATTCTCTCCATCGAGCACGTTTAACTTCAGAGTTCTTTTTAATTTAAATTCTAAAAAATGACTAACCGATGTTGTTCGTAGTCTACTGATTTAATCTATTTAACATATTTTTATACGAGATGTTACAATCTATCTTCTTAGAAGTCTGACGTTTTTATCAGGATCATATTACATATAACCTACAATCAATTTATTAGACAGATAAAATTTTAGAGGTGACCTCCACAGGTTCAAGAGGTGGATTTCACCATGCGACTTTATATTCTAGAGTAGTCCTTTCATAGTATAATACTTTAGCCTGTGTGGGACTTAGGTTTTACACTTCCGGTTGATTTGTGTTTTGATATTATTTGTAATGACCTAATCAACTAACTGGTCCAACAAATGTGTTAGTTAATAGACTTTTCAAGAAGAAGGTCACTCATCTTAAAATTTCATTCAACTGAGCACGTTTAAAATTAGAGTTCTTTTAAACTCGAATTTTTAAAAAATATTAATTAGTGTTGTTAATAGTCTATTGTTTTAATCTATTTAACATATTCTTATACGTCGTATTACATCTTCTAAATTGGTTTAACAAAAAAAATGTAAAATTCAGTGATATATTTAAAATAACAATTACTAGATATTACATTCAAGCATAATTCGATTTTTCTATTTGATTTTATTTCAAACTTCTTTGAAATTTAATCGAACAGAATTAGCCACTTTGATTTGGCATCACAAACATTAAGGTGCCGCCCTCTCTGTCCGCTAATCCACTCCCCTCTCTCAACATAGGTGTTCATTATTTTATGCCGTTTGAAATGCTGTAAACGCATTTTACGTGATATAAAATAAGATATTTTATAAGAGATGGTTTTTTTATATATATCTTTGGAAGTTATCATATTTCTGTGTATATGTCTGACTCTTATATTTTGTTATAAATATCTCTAAAATCTTCAAGAAAGACATAGTTGTACTCCTTTGTCAAAATACCGTGAAATCAAAGGAAAACATTTTGTATGTGTACCCCTAGATTTGCTAACATTTTGCATATGGACCTTTAAATTCTTTAAAATTTAGCATATACATTTCTGACTTTATTAAAATTTACGGAATGTTCTTGACCTATTCAACTTGAAGTTCACGATATTTTGACATAATAGTATAACTGCAATCTTTTTGAAGTTTTTCGGCATATTTGTAATGATATATGAGAGTCAGAAGTATATATAAGTCCTAATATTACATGAACTTTATGCCAAATCAAATAACTATTTACATTGTTTTTTTTCCTCAATTGGAACTACTTTTACCCTAGTGGTTAAACTTTATCTTCCATTCAAAAATCCTGGTGGGCAATAGACGACAACCCCCACCCCCACCCCCACCCCCACCCCGTTCTTGTCAAAGCCCGACTACCTAAGCCAAGGCGCTAGTCTTCAACATACAAGTGGCCAAGTCTTTTTCCTAAAATCCCCAACTTTAACGGGGACAGGAATTTATAAAATCTGTAATGGAAATAGCAGTTGTGTCCTTTTCTAGGCAGATATTTCGACGTGCCAAAGCATCAGCGATGGTGCTGGAAAAGGACTTTTGGCATCCACTCCTACTCTTCCCTTCTGCAACTCTCACTAGGATCCAACTAAATAGATGTCACCTTCCATACTCAAAACAGTATAGTGTTTTGTTGGCATGTTAAGCAAGACGGGCCTGATTCCGTGACGTGCAACCCTCCAGTTTCTTTGAGAAGTGGCAATCGCCATATTTGTCAATACACCCCTCTTAAGAAACTAATTATGAATGTACCCTTACAAGAAGTTTACTTATCACCCTCCATCCCATCAGCAGCTTCCATGTTCAATCTTGCCAATTCCCATTGTGTTAGTGTACTTTTACAACGTTATTTGTGTATGCACTTTGGTTGATAGCTATACAAGAAGATTAAATTATTTGACCAAATGATCATACCACTAGTTAGGTATATATATCATACCCGAATGAGTATTTTCATTATTTATTTATCTACAATGCATATGGTCAAACTAAGTCTTGCCTGATCTGAGCAAGAAGGATATGTAGTCATCTATATTTCTTTGAAAGATATTTTTACGATGAAAGTTTAATGGAAACTGATCTGTAATTAACTCTATTGAGTGTATCTGCCATACCTTAAGAGCAACGTATGCATAACCTCCACTTGGTAGCAACACAACGTAATCTCCACATCTCTCATCCACTTCATAAGGTCCCCATCAATCCTAAGGATTTGCAAAGGGTGTTTGGGGCAACTTTTATTGCAAGTGCTTAGTTCGTTTGCAAGGAGCTGTTAGGCTTTGATGATCTTTGGTTTGCAATCAAAAGTTTTAAATTGAAGCTTCTTAGATTAAGGAGAAAATAAGATCATATGCATTGAAGAGGATTTCACTAGTGTAGTTATCTAAAAATAATTATAATCTTACTCAATATTATAGTTAATCTTGCTCAATATTTTTCATCTTAAAAGTATAAACTAAAAATAACTTCCGACTAAAAATTTTGCCCAACATATCTTAAGAATTCATCTAATACAAATAATATTGTTCCTGTCTACAAGTAATAAAAGATTAGATGCAAGCCAATAAAAAACTTTTCCTTCTTTTCCTTCTCCTCAAGGTTTTTTGCAAATCCATTTTGTTTTTATCACCAAAAAAGACATTACTAATTATTTACACCACATGCAGGAGTCACCTGTGTTCCATGTATGGATAACCATCGGATCTCACTCATACAAATCTGAAACGTTGGATGCGCATAGAGGATCATCATTTTTTAAAGTCATTTGATCAATGATCAGATGCTCAGATGTCGAATTTGAATATTTTTTTAAAAAATATATATATAAACTGTTAAATCTTAAAGATCAGATGACCCATAATAAACAGTATTGGCTTGCCAAACGGCCATTTAAATTGGTGCACCAAATTGGACTCCATAAAATAACCCAAACGAGAGAAGCCACAAGGCCCCCCCAAGTGGCAATGTGAGAAACAGAGAAAAGAAGCCTAATAAATAAAAGAATTATAGCTTATTCCCCAAGCCGTGATCATTAATTTGCAGTCATTTCCAAATTAACGTACAAGAGAAACGTTATGTTACCATGCTTTTAAGCTTTCATTATGTTTGTTTGATCGGATGCTTCTTTTAGTGACAACATTGTAGTATATTTTTAGATGAACCACTCTTTCTTGTTTAAAAAGAGTTGCACAACGGTCAGATAATTTTTTTGTGAACGTAACAAAAAGCATGTATCCAAAATGTTGTACCACAGTATTTCTTATAATGCAATGAATATTTTTACATTGTCATATATTTGAGAAACACAAGTCTTTGTGGGGTTTTTTGGTATAATGCAACAATGATATCTTTGGAATATTCATATTAACCACTCCTGTATGTTAAATTTTAAGAATATCATTCAATTCTTATAACTTGTGTATTATCCTACGTGCATTCTTAATATGTATAATATTTCAAAATTGACACGGTAGTAACATATTTGACATATATAAACATTTCATATATGGTACTAAATGACATATTAGATAGATATGTTATTTGTAAGAATATATAGGGTAATACGTCGGTAAGTATGATGTTTTTTAAAGTTGGCAAACAAATTAGTTAATATGAAATTATCTATTCGAAAATAAATGTGTTTCAAAAAAATAAAAGATAGCATTTTACAAAAGTAGTTAACATGAAATTATCCCTTCAAAAATAAATTTATTTTTAAAAAGAAAGGTAGCATTTTATTGATAAGTCGCTTACTCATTCAGGTTACGATAAATTGTTGGATAGTTTTGCTCGGCAAGCCGATAAAAAGGTTTCTGAAAATAATTGAGACTTACATATATAAAAATCCCATTTTATCTTGTTCTGAAACCGTGCAATAATAAATGACTAAATATTTTGACCTTAGTAACGGGACTTAATTTATTCTTTTTCCTACCCTTGTTTGACCTATCGATTGTTCTTACTCTTGTTTTGCTGTCTAGAATAAATGGGTCAAAGTTGCTAAAAATTTGCAAAATGACGTCTTCAACAATAGAACAATAAACGGCGGGCTCAAACAGAGGGTGTTAGGTCCTGTTTAAGCAGGAGAGCCTTGTTTGTGTAGTACGTAACATGGTGGATGTGGTCCATCAAATGATCAAAAAAAGGATAAGATAAGGCAGAAAAATATTATGTCAAATATTTGGACCAACATTTCGATGGCATTTTAGCCTAAGAAAAGGATATGCACACGATAAAGTAGGAAGCTACTATCCAAAAAGTTCCATGACAGTTCACACTTCATCATACCCTTTGTAATCTTCGTTAGGATCTATTTGATCATTTAATTAGTCACATAAGACATGTCAATTATGAAAGTTATCATAATAATCATCTTATCTCTTAATGACTGATAAAAGGTTAAAAGGTTATATTTTAAGGTCATTTTTTATAATATTTTAGTTTTCAACCAAAAACTTCAATATAATTTCCTAAGTTCATAAAAAAAATTGAGATTATACGAGGGATTGACTAATCTGTCCAAAATCAACTAAATTCACTATCTCACAATATCTTTCACATAAAAAATAAAAGATAAAATAACTTTCATTTAAAAAAATTATCAAACATGTCTTTTACCTCCTCTCAAAACCACAATAACTCCATCTTAAGGCGACTCCAAAACATGACAACCTTGGAAATATCCTATTTCTTTTCTTTTTTGAGGGGGGGGCAAAGTAATACAAAGCCTTCTTAACGGAGAGAGTACACATAGGACATAGGTTTCCATGAATTCTTAAGCTAAAGTCCTCCTTTTGTATAAGAGTAGTACTTGATGCTGGGCAGAAAAAAAAAATCCTAGAGGAGTCATCTATGCCATCCGATGAAAACCATCAAATCTTTCATCAAACGCTTCAATTATGTTTAGCTATTAAAAAAAAGATAAAAAACACATGTTACTCCGGCCATCCGCGATTGCATAGTCATTTGCACGCGGTGCAATAAGCATCACTCTTTGTATAACTACTGAAGATGGAATTTCTATTTCCTTTCAGGGCTTTTATTCCTGTGTGATAGCTCAATAATTTCTCTAGCAGCAGACTAAAAATGCATTTCTAATGGCTCTGCACCCGTGCTGTCCGGTACCCGTGTGAGCCACACGTGTACCACCGAAAACTACGTAGGCAAGTAATTACGGCAAAGGTGGAGCATGCTGTCACACAACCGTGGCCCCTCCTTGTGTTGGACTCCCGTACAAGCCACTTCTTTCATCTTTGTACTCCTCCCCAGCCTCAGTCCCTCTCACTATTTTTATTTTCTATTTTTAGCGTTTTAGGCAAGGTTAAGATCAGCATAACAAACACCCTTTTGCAGTACACCTAACTGAGGATTTTTGCATATATGTTCTTACTATGGAAACTTGTACAATTTTTTCTTATTATAAATGCATTTACTTATATAACTTATCGTGTGAGGATAGCTTCATATTTGCCCTCGCCTTCTTCTTTTCTTTAACCTGCTCGTTTTAATATTTCGTTGTGGTTTCAAAGGACACAAATGGGGTTGTTGTTAATTTTCTCTGTGTTAAGAAGGATAATTTGATGATCTAAGAAATTGGCTAGCATGTAAAGATATATTTATGCGTGTAACATTCCCATGGAAAAGAACGGCACTCAACATCAGAGAGCAGACGTGGAGTCATTTTCATGCAATAGAAGTATATAAGCAAATATGTTTATAAGAGTAATAATTTGATAAGTTTCTTACGTAACAAGGATATGTATACAAAAAATAATTAATTGAAAACATCTGTGTCACCTTCACTTTTACCCAGTGGCCACCACACTGACCTAGAACAAAGTGTATATAACAAGGATATATATACAAAAAAGAATTAAACATTTGTTTCACCTTCACCTTTTAATTGTAAGCATCTGTTTCACCTCCACTTTCACCCAGGGACCACCCCACTGACCTACAACGAGGTGTATTTTATCCCTGCTCTCTCTCTCCAGAATTTACCTGCGGAAGTGGCAACAATCCCTGCGACAGGTTACACACAACGGGCTTTCTTAGACGACATATGCCTTGTCCTCTTCTGTGCATGTCCATTAAGTAGAAAGGTGCTTCCCACAGTCGCGCATGCCTCCTCCACCACCTCTTCCTCTCTGCTCTCCAAAAGCTTATCCCAAGTGTGTGTGTAGAGAGAGAGAGAGAGGAAAGATGAAGGATCTGGCTAGACTGGGTCACCTCTTCGTCTGCGTCTTCCTCTACCACTTCTCTGCATTCATGGTCGTGCCGGCTATCACCGACGTCACCATGGCAGCGCTCTGCCCCGGCAGAGACCAGTGTAGCCTCGCCATCTACCTCAGTGGCTTCCAACAAGCTGTAATATTCTCCTACCCTTTGCTGCCTTCTTCTCCCTTCCCTGCACACTAGCTCCTTTTTTTTTTCTCTTCATCTCTCTCTTGTCCGCTCGTGGGCATCGTTTTTTTGCTTTCTTCACAAGTTACCCTTGTGAACTGCTTCCTACATGTCATTCCAGTGCACACCAGCTGAGTTCAAACGAGTTCATCCCCTCCTGCTCTTCAAGTTAATGTCTCCCATTCTCTTCTGAGCAAGAACCAAGTAGATTGGTGCAGCCAATAATTAACTTGAGAAAAAAAAAAAAAAAAAAAAAGGTTGTAGCTTGGGGGCTGCAATGTTGATCTCCTTCTAAGTTTACGCCCTCCTAAACAAGAACAGTTTGAGAGAGATTAAACCAAACCATCTTGGGTTCTCTCACAACAAGGTAGCCGAACATAACTGCCTCCAGTTGATTAATGAAAACAAAGGCTTCCCTTCAAAGGTACAACATTCTGCCCTTGCCATATGCGTCGCTGTCCTGGACAAGCAAAGTTTTGCTGCTACGCGAGGGATTGCTTCGGCGTCAGGGGAGGAAGGCCATGGACCAATAGAATAATGTCATGGGGCCCTTGTGCTATAGATTGTGTCCATTTTTTGCAGTGGAAACCATGCCTGTGCACCATAATCTGATGGGGTGGTGGTTCTCTAATCTTTCCTCTACAACTCTTCTTGTGGCAGATCACAGGCATGGGGACCCTCATGGTGACTCCAGTGGTTGGGAACCTGTCCGACCGGTATGGCAGGAAGGCGTTGCTCAGTCTCCCAATGACCGTTGCCATCATCCCTCTTGGTAAGCTCTTCCTCAAGCCCTCCATGTCAAGGTTTTGTTCATGAAATTTGGAAAATGGGAAAAAAAAAAAAACAGAGGATTTGGGAAAAGATGACACCGGGAAGAAACAGAGTAGAGATCAGTTTGGATGGACCGTTGAGTGCGGAGAAGGGAGTTTTTATAAAACAATCCCTCACAAGCCACGTGAGGGTTTCTTTTGAAAATTTCTCTTCCCCCTCTCCGCACTCTTTCGATCCCATCCAAACTTGCACTCGGAGGAATCACACTCGAAAAAGATGCTGTGTCTATTAAAGCAGAGTTTTAACCTTTTTTTTTTAAGAAAAAGGGCAGAATAATTCTACTTTCACTTTCACTTCTTTTAAGAAATGGTATTACTAGTCTTTTAAATATGGGAGAGAACGTAAATTGTCCAGCCATTCGTTAATATTCTTATTTGACAAAAGATATGATTAAAAGTAAAAAAGGAATTAGGATGAGGATGAGATATTTATCTGACTCCTTTTAGTTTATTTGAGAAACGATTCTGAATAAGAAAATCGTCATTTGATTGAATATTCTATCATCTGAATATTTCAATTACTCAAATAACATTTCAACATGTGGCCAAATAACCTTTTTATTTCACTCAGTGTTTAAAATCAGTAACTTGGGATTAGATCGGATTATTATTGATCCTAATATTTTTAGTGACTCTGATGCTCTACTTCGTCAATTAATATGAAAATGTTTATTATATATATTTTTAAAATAGATAACGCATATATAAAAATTGATTTACTATATTTTTTAATATACTTGAGGATCAAATCGGATTGAATGATCCCATCAAGAATTTTACTGATTCAATTCAGTTCACGCGATTTCCTAGGCAGATCATCAGAGTTTTAAATCAGTGATTCTACCTACATACTCTTAAATAGATTGCTCCGTACATCCCTGCCATCCATTATATGTTTATATGCCCATACATAATTATCACGTTCGTTGATTGAGATACTAGGAGCAAGGTCTCAGTTATCCGATCGAGGGAACTTCTGTAGTCCTTCACCATGCACACAAGTGTGTACTGCTCGAGACGTACCTAAAGTGGGTTCACCTTGAGTATGCATCTCACGCGCGCTCTGTACCCACCATGAGAATTGGGAGAGTCTCCTCAATTGGGTGATTGAGAAAATCCTGACCCTAAAAACATCTTAACAAAGAGTACGAGTGGCATTTCCTCTCATTTTTTCTAACACATGCGTTTCTTTATCTTTCCTAGTTGTCGTCTTCTCCTTTCATGGAGAGCACAATTATTGAAGCTAATGGAGATGAGTGCTTTGTCCATCGCCCTTAAACCCAAACAAGAAGAGGACTCCATGAACAAAACCATGGCTGCCCGTTAGTTAATAAGGCAAAAAACCCAACCTCTCCTCGAAAAAACACAAAAGGACCCACATGGAGCATGCTCCAAGCATATGATGAAGGAGAAAACTGAAGAAAACGCCTCACCCTCTCTTCTTCCCAAAAAACAAAAACCCATTTCCCAAACACACGATTCTTCGTAGTTAAACGAATACAAGCTGTGGTTTGGCATGGGGGAAGTGGCCAAACAAAGGCATCAGATTCCCACGCAAAGAAGGCGCTGGTCGATATTTGCGAGAAGTAAAGGGGGTGTGTGTGCTGCTGTCCTTTCTCCCTTTTGCTCTCGTGCCCCTTGTTTTTAATCTTGCGGAGGGCCCAAGGTAGGTGGGGAGGACGACAAGAGCACCTCTGCAATGGAGGAAGCTTCGCGTGCCATCATTAATAGCAATAATACCAAGTACGTATGTACGGAACCGTTAGGAAGGACCATCGAAGGTGGGAAACAGGGAGGACGAATAAGACGGTAATTGACCGCACCATTGGGGGGGGAGTGGAGGACAAATGGGAAGTCCCCTAACTCCTAGTCCCTAACTTCTAGTTGAAGATTCAACTTGGATGTTTGAATTTGGAAGTGAGAAGTCTGTTAAGACCGTTAGCCCTACTTTGTTTGCAGGGAAGAATAAGATCTATTATTTTTAGAATAAAGTTAATTCTAATTTGATGGATAGAATGACTTGTATCGTGTTAGAATTATTTATATTAGATAAAAGGAATAAGTAATTCGATCTTAAACTTAAGAATTGTTTATCCTTTCTATTCTGCCAGATCCTACAGAATTATTAAAGTTAAACGTCTCTTATTCTAATATACGTTATTCTGGATAAGTAATTCCAGATAAACTTATTCCGCAAATAAATTAAGACTTAAAGATTGTTAGGGTTGAACTTTCTTAAGTATCGAGAGGATCTAAGTTTTCATTAGATGTGTATATGAGTGTAGAACTCGACCCTTCCCATATCCTGTACATTGTTGTAGAGCATAAAAGCATAGCAGGATGGACGATAACAAGTTATAGTTAATGGTTCAACAAGCACCCTGTGACAGTGTGTTGTGGGTAGGGATGTGAAAGGATGCGTGCTTATCTATCTATTTCTCTTCAAAATTTGAACGGCGGGTGTAGCACAGATGGTTCACCCACACCCTCGGGTGGGGTGGTCGCAGGTTCGATCTCGCCTATGTGACAGGCAAGTGTCAGCGTCCGAACTTCTCTCTTATAAGAGGATCTCGTGACCAAAGCGGCTCAATCTCAACTCCTTGGAGTTAGCGACTATGACCTAGAACTACTGGGCTACTGACCAAAAAAATATTTTTCTTCAAAATTTAAAAGAAACATGAGGCTATAAATTTTTAAAAATTTAGGATAAGATCAAAATGTTATATGTATCGGATAGTTTTAGATAAGAATAATGATACGCTTATTTTAGTTTGATTATCTAACGTGTCTACTTTTTGTTTATTTTATCTATTGATCATGTGTTATCTTTATAATTCCCGTTTCTCACATGTTCATAAATGAAATCTCCGTCATAAAACCAGCTTATTATATGTCTCCTTTTCACATTACCCCCTTTAACTTATGTTCCTCAGTTACTTATTTGTAAAGCTCATTCACACGTCATATTTGATGTATAAAAACTTGTGGACCCGTTTGTTTGCAAGAACTTGTAATAGTTCTGTTTTAGAAGTAGTTTCTTTTCATTTTCCCTTAGGGATAATATAATAAAAAACTGTATCCATATGCCTCTTTTTTAAAGGATAAAGGTAAATTAAAGGACACTATCCTGCCCAATATACATTTTGCAGCCTTGTGGCATTTGCGCATTAGTGGGGAAACAGTGGGTCACTAAAAAGTAAAAAGGGATTTTTTAGTTTTTGATCCTTGTATTTTTTATAAGTCCCTGTAATCTTCATATTTCTTATTAGTCCTTATAATTATTAAAAATGCTTCTAAAACATCCCTCAACTCTCCTAAAGAAAAAAAGCCTCTACCCTCCCAAGGATGATCCAAAGATTGTAAAGAGTTTTAATGAAATATAAAAATTATAAGAACTTATAAGAAACACTAAGGCTCACTTTGTTTGTGGAATAGGACCGGAATAACCGGTGTAAAGACTCTATTCTGATTTGATTGAGGGTATGCCTAATTCCCTAAATTCCCTTAACTCCCCAAACTCTACCTGGAATATCTAATCTCCCAATTCTCTCAATTTTACCTTTTATTTCACTTATTATTCCACTTATTCCTACCAAATCACTTGGAATAACGCAGTATAATTCTCCTTATTCTGAGTGGAATACCAACAATTTACCAAATCAAAATACCTCTTATTCTGATTTAAGAAATCTCCGTAATCTTATTCTAATTTAAGTTATTCTGCAAACAAAGTGAGCCTAAAAGATTATAAAGACCGTGAAGGAGAAGAATTTCGTGTGACCCATAAACAATTGGGCCAGCCTAGTACAATGGGCCGAGACATTCGGTGAACGGCTCTAGTAGGGCCTAAGATGGCCTAGAGTTTGTAAATGGGTAACTACATTTGGATTCTTGCCCGATCCTGTTTCAAGGAAGCTTAGGAAGGTCTCTCTCCTGTTAAGATACTTACCTTGTAGAGGTCGGTGCAGATTAGAACTTCTACTGGTCTCCAACTGAGGGCAGATTGTCCTAGAGATACCGACCTGCACAATTCTAAAGCCATTGGAATCTCGGGAGGATCAAACCTCATTCAACAAGGAAACCCCGACCAGTTCAAGGGGATGTAGTTACATTCAGGGTTTCACCAAAAAGGCCCTGAAGAATTTGCTACGATAATGACTTTTCCTTAATAAGAACCTCTCTGATTCTAGATTCTATAGGAAGATCTTACGAGAAACTACCTTTCTCTATTGGAATCAACCTCTAATATGGTTCCGAAGTACAACGACCCTAGGTCCAATTACTCCAACCCCTTTTAAGGTACACTACAGAGAACCCAAGTAACGTCAGTTTTCTTCTTCTTCTCTTAGCCCTCTGACTTAAGCATCAGAGATGAATCCCTTGGATCTTTACTGAGGGTCTTTTAATGGTGTTCTTTCTTACAGGACCATTACTTATCAACTTTCTAATCTTCACCGGAAGGTACCTAGTGTGGGGGACAAAATTCTACTCTATCAGACTGAAAAGTAAAAATCTCAAAATAAAAAAGGTTTTGTCTCCCCAAATTCTCTCAGTTCCACGAGCAAGTTGGCAAGATTGCTATTAGGTGGTCACACTGGTGATCGATGAGGAAGGGTTTTGGCTGCAGCTAGTGAGAAAGGAAGGAAAAAAGGCATTCCACATGGCTTATATATTTCTGTAAATTATCAAATTTGTAAGTATATTTTTATATTTATATATTATTATAAATACTCTTGATATTTTTTTAAAAAGTTATAATTGTATTCTCTCTTAAAAATGTGGTGAATTTCAATTGAATGTGTAAAAAAAAAAACTATCAATTCAAGTAAAATTAAGAATATGTATGCAAAATCTAATAAGTTCAAAGGTATACATGTAAAAATATTCGAATCTTTTTTATATTTAGGTCACTGGTACTGAAACTTTTTCAAGGATATTAAAGAACATTTCCAATAAAGAAATGCTATTATACTATACTTTTTACCACCCTTTGTCACACTAACCGCATTAGTTGCACAAAAGACTGTGTCAAAAGTAACTTAATGACAACCATCTGATCAAGAGATCAAATGGTTCCGAATGTGTGTGACAAAGAGGGTGACAAAAATTGTAATATAATAATATTCTTTAGAGTAAATAATATATATATAAATATGATAATTTAAAGAAGTGTATATACAAAAGTTCTAACAAGAGATGAGATTTTCAAAATGAGTGTATCCTCCACTCACATGAGTTTAACACGATACTCTTATTTTTTTGGTGATGACACATCTAGTTCAGGTTGATTTGATTAGAAGATTGCTTACTCTGATATAAGTAATTCTGGATTACTTATATCTGAATAAGATTTGTTTTGTTTTGATAATATTATTTTAATTCTATTTGAGATATGTCATTTTAATTAGATAAAATAAATAAGAAATAAAATATGATAAAATTTGTGTCGTTAATATTTATTCTAAATAGAATAAGTAATTCTAACATTCTTGTCTATATCAATTATTCTCGCTTATTCCAATACTTATTCTATTAAGAGGTTAGCAAGTTTTTCTAAGTTGTAGCACAATGCCAGCGGTTAAGCTTCTGTTTAGTTTTATGTAAAATAGGTTACATGAAAATTTTTTCTCGAAAAATGTAGCATAACAACTTATTTGTTTATGCGTGAAACTCTAGCCAATGAAAATTTTAATTCATTTTTTCCTTTTCTCAATTTTGACATCCAGGAGATAAGACCTGCCCTTTTTTCAGAAGTTGGGAAATGTTTTCATGAATGCCAAATGACCTATTTTGTTTTCATTTTTCTTGTAAATTCATTTTGTTAGAAAATATTCTTCATTCTAAAAATATTTTTTTATGGAGAATAAAAGCATTGGACGGGCGCAATGTGCCAGGCGCAGAAACCTACCTACTCTGAAATGTTATATCCCTAAACTGACCTTTGTGCTTCCTCCGTGCTCCGTGGCGGTGCCGTCGTCTTCCCCGTCGCCGGCGGGTGGGTGTAGCCATACTGGCGTACAGCCGGTCGGAGACCTTCTTCTACGTCTACTACACCGTCAGGATCGTCGCCGGCATGTTCTGCGAGGGCAGCATGCAGTGCCTCCCCATCGCCTACGTGGTCGGTAACCATTAACCATAACCATGCCTTTGCCTTCGCCCTCCTCCTTCTCCTTCTGCTGCTGTTCCGTTCGCACCCCTCATCTAGCGCCCAAATGCAGGCGGACAAGGTCGGCGAGCGCCGCCGCGCCTCCGCCATCGGCGTCCTCTCCGGCGTCGCCATGGCCGGCTTCGTCTCCGGCACCCTCACCTCCCGCTTCCTCTCCACCACCCTCACCTTCCGGGTCAGTAACATCATACTCTTCTCGGATCCTCTCCGCCGCGGCGCGATGGGCCTGATCTCGTTTCCCTTCTCCCCTCTTGGCTCCCGGGCTCACGCATGGCGCATGTGGGTGTTGCCTGATGTTTTCCAGGTCTCGGCGTCCGTCGCGGTGTCGGCGGCGGTGTACATGAGGGTGTTCCTGGTAGAGTCCAACAGGGCCGGAGGAGGTAGCGCCGCCGCCAACGCCGACGCCTCGCAGCCGACCACGGCGGCGAAGCAGAATTCGGAGGCAGAAGCCCAGGAAGAGTCGCCGCTGTTGTCTTCCAGTAAGGGTGCTTCGATGTGGGACATGATCCGCTTGCTCAGGAGCAGGTCAGGTTTTTGTTTTCCTTGGCTTCGTTGGTCTTGTTATTAATGATATAATTGCATCATTTTAATTGTATTCATTCGCATTAATTATGTTTATTATTTTATTGCTATATATATATATATCATATACTTAATTCATTGTGTTTGTATATATAGTATAATTATAATGTTATTTTATTATTATGATTTTTATTATTTATTCATTTAAAATAATTTATTATCTAAAATAAGTAGTTATTAATTTAAAATATTTTTCCTTGGCTTCGTTGGTTTCTTCACTTCCATGACATTAATAACTTTGACCTCACAAGACTTTATGAATAACTTTGACTTCACAACACATTGTGTTGTTATTTTTGCTGATCTAGCTGCAGCTAATTATTTCTTCTCCTCCCCTTGTTTTGTTTCTTCAGGCATGACCCATGTTTTTAACTGCCTTGAAAAACTTGAGCTGGAAGTTCCTACCATGATTTATATAGAGGGGCTAGCCTGTCTCCTCTTAATTGTTTTTCATATGTACACTAACTCCTCTATATGTAACATTATATAAGCAAGATAAAACCCTTGCAGAAATGCATACACGTAACAATTCTTCTGTCTTTGACATCAAGGTCAGGTCACATCTATAAAGTGTATGCACATGCAATATCCCTTGCAGAATGAACATGCTACATAAGAATCCCTATTCTCTGCTATCTTGCAGCATCAGCATCAAACTTCACTGATAGTAGTATACATATTTAGATGTGAGCACCTACTATCTTGTAACGTCAGCTGCCAAGGGAGGTTTGTTCTAAATAAGGAAGATGCTTCTAACACAATGTTTAGAGTATGTCCTAGATTCTATAACAGCAAGGTAAAAATAAGTGTCAGCTGCCTTAGAACAGGGGTTTTCCTGCATATCAATGGAAGGGGTGGGCTTGATCTTAGAAAAGTCCTGATGTTATAATTTTTCTTTTTACATGAATGTTTATGTGATAGGATCCTAGATTCCATGCTTACAAATCTTGTTCTTGGAATGATTCTGGTTGGCTTTGTTGATTTGTCGATTATTAACTTTCGTTCGCATGATTCTGGATTATGTTGCCTACTTGTTCTTTAAGTGCACTAGCAACTAGTGGCATGCATGGCTAGTTTTTCTTATTTTATATCCTTTAACTGATTTGAATTTATGGACTCTTAATTGTGTGAGATGCATCTGCTCTTTATGTTGCACTAATGTGGCGATTTAGATTTCCATGCAGCCTGACATTTTCAAGAGCAGCAATTCTTGCATTTTTGAGCAGCCTTGGTGATGGTGGTCTTCATTCTTCCTTGCTGGTACTACCTTCCTGCCTCTGTAATTCGAATGTGGAAATCGGAATTCATTTCCTGAAATGTGGTATACACATGACTTTGAAGATAAAAGAGAGAACAAACGTGAAACACTGTCCACTGTAGCCCTGTACGTGTATAAAAGTCCCTCACAAACACATTTCCCTGCCACATAGAAAGCACTCTGTCCGTCAGTGTAGAATTAGAAAGATACTTTAATATCATGAGTGAGGGTCAGAAATCTCAATCAATAGTGAAAATATAGACCTAACAAATCCACCAATGATTTCTGTTCACATCTTCTTGAACACCTTTTGACTTCGTCTATTTCTGAATCTCCAGAGCTACGGTACCATGCAGTACAGATGATTTTTCATTGCATAGTCTTATTGAATCTGCTACTTTTATGAAATTGGATTGGCAG
Source organism: Zantedeschia hybrid cultivar (assembly GCA_030544215.1). NCBI lineage: Eukaryota > Viridiplantae > Streptophyta > Magnoliopsida > Alismatales > Araceae > Zantedeschia > Zantedeschia hybrid cultivar. Next base: position 13,564,286 of record JARZZO010000015.1, read on the forward strand.
GGCATCTGCTTTTTGAACTATTTTAAGTGATCAATTGTTTCCTTCTGTTTTGGCAATTGGAACTTGCAGATGATTTTTATTTGGGAACCTAGCTATATTTATATGAGGCTATGAGTGATCTCTCTGGTCCATCCATGTGCAGAATAGGTGGATAGATTTTCTTCCTATTTCATTGTTAGAGATATATAAGGCCAAGCAGTGTACAATCAGTTACCTTGTTTTCATGTTTGTTGTTTGAATCTAAATTATGTAATTGTTGAGTGATAAATCAGACTGAGCATTTTTGTTTCCTTTTGACAAAGTAATAGTTTCTACACTTAGATTCTATCATTCATTCATTCTCTCTTTTAGAACAGAAAACTGATTCAAACAATGATAAATGCAGTACTTTTACCAAGGTTGCAAAAGCAGGGTTCATTGCCCCCATCAGTTGGCTAAAAAATGATCAGATTGGCCGACGCTGATCCCATCTTGGTGATCCCAGGTCCCCAGCGAGCCTTGGCCACCTCAGCCTTGGCCAGGATTTGGCCTTCTTTTTAGCAATCAATGTTAAGAAAAATATAAAAGCACATACCAAAAGTGACAAAAAACACACACCATTAAATAGAGCATGCAAAGCTTGGATTTGAAGTAAATATAACTCAAAAACTTACTTTTATTGTAGGCTTGCATTATATTGAGTATACATGAACTGTACATATTTTCATTCATGACACGTAACTTTGGTAGTATTCTTGATATTGGATTAGGGTGCTATTCATTGGCATCCATATTAGAATAATGATTGTAAATACTGTCCAACCGGGGACGTCTACCACATGGTCAGACCTTCCTGTTGATTGTTGGAACTGGGAAGGTGTACTCGAATATTGGAAATAACCATGACGCCCCTTAAGTAGCTTGAGAAATCACAATATTGAGGGTAAGTATAACGGTCACTGAGATAGGCATACCCCTCAAAGCAAGACCGAGATGATGGATCTGAGTACTTGGATTGGAATGTCTACTTTACCATCTCCCTCTCTTTTCTTAGCTTCTATGCCTGCATGGCCTTCTTCAGCAGCCAGTGGCTGTTGATGAATGAAGTTCATGTGGTGGTATTTTCTCCTTGCCTTTCTTCTTGGAAATGGATAGAGCTGCTTCCATCCCTTGTCTATTGTCATGGTTGTCATCTTGGGTTGCATGAGTAAAGTTTTCCTGGAAGTGCTTCCCTGTAATGCAAGAGGTGGCTCAATACTACCATGTCCCTACTCTGAATTATCAGGGTTAGTAGCAGAGGTGGATCATCAGAGGTTTGATAGATCACATTGTCAATGGATGTTGCTGGAGTCGAGACAGTCTATGTATTGCCCTCCTCAACTCTATCAGGTTACAATGCAGGCTCCAATGTTGGACCTCTGTACATGAGTGGTTAGCTCTTCACATAGTTGTCATGTTCTTCTTGCGTTGCTTGTGCTGGCTTCTTGTCTTTGGTTCATGTACGCCAAATATTGAACTTGAACTTGAACTTTTGCCAAACATTGATCGTAGGAGGTAGCTTGGCCTTTAATTCCAACAAGGTATTGTTTGAAGTGCCAGACTCTGCTAGAAACTATCCTGTTATAGCAGCTGCACATTAGTTTCCTTGTAGCCTTATTTACTAGCATGCAATGAGCCCATGCTGGATCATTGTTGTGGGGGATGGCACTAGAAGACTACTCTTAGTGCTTCGATGCCATCTGTGTTGAGGTGGGAAGTAGGGGCAAAGAAACACCAGTAGCAGACTCTGGCTTGGTAGAGAGCAAAGAGAGTTAGTGAGATAAACAAAAGTAGACCAATACTCAAAGGGGGAGAGAGAGAGACAGAGAGATCACAGAATTAAATACTCAAAGAAGCCATAATGCCATACCGTGGGGAAATTTCTGAACACCTTGTGGGAAGAAAAGCTTGAAGACATGTGCGGCTCAAGAGTTTTGGGGGCTTTAAGGTTTTGGAGAAAGGCTTCGAGAGCTATGGGGACTCTGCATTGTGTCAAGTATGGAATGCTTGCATGTACATTTCAGATTCATTTGCAGAGGGGAATATCTTACATGATCCATGGATTCTGTTAATTATTTCATTTAAAACAAAGCAGTGGTAATCCCATTCAGATATCCTTTTGTTCCTTGAACAAGGAAATTTGTTGGTTAAAAATAACTTTCTTATGGAGTATGTGCTACAAAGAAAATATTTTTTTCATGTTTTCATATCATAGAATTTGGTAAAGATGAAAAAAAAGGATAGATTTGCTATCGGTTTTCTGTAGACTTATGATTTCTGGGCTGGTCTCAAGTTTATTTCCAACAATCAGCACCTATCATGCGCATCACATAGGGCATTATTATGGCTTGAATTTGCTCCAGATATTCAGACATTTGTGCAACAAGACTTTTAGAAACTTGCCTTATGCATCAGTGCTGGTTGACATGCCCCCTCAGACAGGGGTAGGCCCAGTCTCAACATGCAAGGGAACCCATACACATAAAAGAGGGATACCCAACCACCTCTCAAAACTATGATGTATAAACCATCTCTCAGAAAGATGATGTATAATTAAAGGGAGATGTAATCAAAGACTATAAAAGTGAAAACCTCGTAATCAATAACAACATGATCACCGATTGAAAGTTCTGGTGTGCACTATTTTGGTTATGTACTTGATCCTGTTACCTACTTGTAAAGTACACACAGATCTGTATCATATGTTCTTCAACTTTCAAGCATCTAGAATCTTTATTCCACGTGATATATCAGTCAGAATATATAACTCTAATGCTCATCAATTGCCATTGTTTTTTGAATAAACAGTACTATCTAAAAGCACGGTTTCACTTCAACAAGGACCAGTTTGCTGATTTACTATTGATAGCTGGAACTGCTGGGGCCATCTCACAGGTACATTATAAATCTGTGGCACTGCCCTCAGTCATCCTAATTTTTTGAGATTCATTTCTATAGTCTATTTTATATGAGGATTTTGTTTGACATTATTGGCAGTGTAATGTGTATGAATTCTAGTGATACAAGAAAAGCTTATCCATCTAGCTTAGGCTAGAATTACTCATGGGTTCTGTTTTATCCATCCATTTCCATCGGAGGTGATATTCTCTTGTATAATAGAGTATGGGTTTTGTATTCTGCAGTTGCTTCTGATGCCCATATTAGTTCCTACCGTTGGAGAAGAGAAGTTGCTTAGCATCGGGCTCTTAGCAAGCTGTACTCATGTATTTTCTCTTCTTTCTCATGTTCCCTTTGTTTTCTTTTTAATGTTTATGTTGTTGTTTAACTATGAGTGGGTATATACTGATATGCTATCTCAATGATGCAGATTTTTCTATACAGCATAGCCTGGGCTTCTTGGGTAGTTCTCTCAGACTTAACTGCCAACTTCATTTTTCACAGCCATTTATTTTCTTAACCTCCATCCTGGAAGTTTTTCTCATGTCCATTTCTATTGCTATGGTATTTTCATGTTTCTGTTTAAGAGTGTAGTTATTGTATGTACTTGTCTGCCTAACTGACTTTCTATGTTACTGTTTGTTCTGTAATTTCCTTTGCAAATGCAACTCTAAATGTTTTGTTGTCTCTTATTGTCATTTGCTTGCTCTAGGCACTCTTTCAAATATGCAAACTATTAGTGAATTTGTAGTATGCCTGGCTTTCGCATAAAGTTGTGAATTGTGCTGGATATCTTTTGTATTCCACAAATAGCATCCCAATGAACCTGAAAAAATGAGCTACTCAAAAGAATTGATGTTATCACTCTTGAGAGGCAAGGCCTTGAAAACCAGAATTCCGAACTTGGCCGGCCAGGAACTGGCTGCCTCCAAGGGAGAGGAAAAAAAAAAAGAGGGACAAGTAGAGGGGGAAAAGGAACTCATTTGAGCCCGGCAATGGGTGGAAGAGAAGTGGAAGAGAAACAATGTCATAATTGGATTGAACCATTCAGTCTGCTGAGTCCTATCCCAGTGTGGGTTGGATTCGATCAGGCAAAACTAATGAGGATATACATGATATGTTGAGGATCCCACCTTCCTATTTCTTGGGAATACCAGGTAGACTAAAAAGAGTGTACTTTTATAACCTGACTTCGAATAATGAAATCTTGCTTTCGTCCTTAATGAATAAAAGTGTAAACAACTTTCCCTAAGAAAAAAATGTATTTTATATTCATAGACAAGACCTTTTTAAGTTTTATAAACATATCCCTCATTTAAACTTTTAAAAAGATGATTAATCGATTTAGACTCGATAAATATTTCAACAATTCCATCTTCCTATTCCTTGGAAATTAAGGTAGACTTAAACAAGGTTTATTAGCATAAACTTTATCCTAGAAAAATGGAAATCCATGTTAGTCCTCATCTAAATAAAAATGTTGAACAGCTTTTTTAAACTACAAAAAATGGCTTTTGTATTTGCAACAAAACTTTAACCTAAGTTTTATAAGCATAACCCTAATTTAAATATTCTGAAAGATCACCTAATTCTGGCTGGGAAAATGGAGAAACTGAACTAAAATTCCAGCTGATTCTGATCAGGTTCTTCTGGGTCCAGTCTGAATTAGCCAGTCTTCTAAACTGTTGACAGGTGTAACAAGTTTTGGACCAAAAGAGACAAAGATCCAGTTTGAGCATAGATCAAAACATCTAGTGCTGACTTAAAGCATGATAGTCTAGTTAATAGCAAGGTCGGGGGGTACAAATCTTAAACCATAATGTTTTCCCAGCTTATGTTTACACCAAATTGACATTCTGGTGGTTCGACTATTATTATATATTTACTACAGCAAAGGTTCACTTAGGATATTTAATTACTTTTATAAGTATAATTGTCAGCAGAAAAAGGTTTAGCCAATGCACTGGATTAATAAAAGGGGCTGGTGGCCAACCAATAGATAAATGCCGAGTTTCAATTAATGTATGGGTCACACCAGACGTTCAACACATTTTGATTTCTGAATTATCCTTGTATTCAATCCATTCCTTTCAAATCTAGTACTAAAAAAGTCTTATATTGGTCAAATAGTAAAAACATGGTGTGAATATTTTGGTAAGAGAGTTTGAATGGGCTGAAGTCTTATATATCCTTGTATGGGCCAGCTTACTGTTAGGAATTAGAAATTTGTCTAGAGAGTTTGAATTGGGGCTCTTCCTGTGAATAATTGTGACTCTGAATGGTAAATGGAAGATGGAATTGGTCGACCTTGGGTACTTAATAACAGGACTTCCGCAACTACCTCTTCATGCATTACATTCTCTTGGAAATTTGGGCCTCATTATCAAGCATTTTGGATGCAGAAAGTAGGGTCCAAGAAAGTTAGAGGGTGCTTGACTGCTTCAACCATAATTAGCATCCAAAAGGAGGGTGATGAGGCAGAATCCGATTCGGCCCATTAAAACAAGCCCAACACTGAGATCAGTCCAACAGCAGCAGTAAAAGGCCCACTGGCAGCCTTCGGCCCATTAGCGGCCCAGCAGCCCTCGGCCCAGTAAGCAGCCCAGTGGTCCTCGGCCTATCAGCGGCCCAACAACCTTCGGCCCATCAGCGGCCCAACAGCCTTCGGCCCGTTAGCGGCCCTCGGCTCAGTAGGCTTCAGCCCACTAAGCGGCATTAGGCCCATCAGCGGCCCCTCTCCCTTCGGCCTAATAGCCGTATCCAGCCCACTCCGATAGGGGAGTTAGGCGCTATGGCGGTTTATCAGTAAACCAAAACATAGTCCTATATCGGTTGCCACCACTAAGCAACCTCTATCCTCCGCTATAAATACACGGCTATTTATTACCAAAGGTATGTCTTCTCGACCCAAGGACTACAGTCCAAAACGCATTAAAGCTGCTTCTTCTTCCTTCTCTTCTGAATCGAATCTTCTTTAGAAGCTAACTTAGCCGTCGGAAGGGGTTCCTTAGGGCCGAAGCCCGGGACTCCTACTGACCGCTTCTTCTTCTTCTTTTCCTCCTTTTGCAGGGGCTTCGGTTTGAATCTTCGCCGACCTCTCCGAGTTGGTCTCGGCCGCCGACCTCGGGTCTTCTCCCTTTGGTCTCGACGCCTTTCGCCGGCTGGTCCGCCTCGCCCAAAAGAGCCTCGGCCTCGCCCTGCGCCGGCTGGTCCGCCTCGCCCGAAGGGGCCTCGGCCTCGCCCGGGCACCTCTCGGCCTCGGATCCTCGGCCTCGTTTCCGCCCTCGCCTCGTTCCGGATCCCCGTCGGTCCTCTTCACCGATCCGATCCAGCTTCGGGTTCCATCATCGGATTCCAGTCTCGGAATCCGATTGTGATAGCTTCGGCTACATCAGAGGGGAAGGGGAATCCTACGAATTTGGTCCCCATATCATGGTCTTGGATATGTGGGAGTAGAGGAATGGAAGAGCCTTTGAGTTATCCGCATGAAATTTAGGCAAGATTGTACCTACCGTTGTTCTTGCACATGGGCTAGAAAGGGCTGCCAGTGTGGAGCTTGAGACTTTTAGGAATATGATTCCTAGGGCCTTTAATTGTCTAGATTCAAAATTGGGCAGAGCCCAGTTTTTTTAAGTTTTTCCCCAACTCCGGAAGACTGATGGGGTTCAAATCCAGTTAAAGACAATGTCATTAGCTACTGGGATGCCATCTCAGTGGCTTCGCTTGATACATTTTGACTCAATTAATTGAAGCATTCTTTCCAATGAAAACATTGAATTGTTTCAACTTCAAAGAGAGACCTTTATTATGAGTGTTATTATTTAACATGGAACCTTTATAGGAGAGTTGTTATTGAACATGAACATAAGTGATGAGGATGGAAAGTCCTTTTCTTTCCCCTTTCTGTCAAAGCCAGGTCCATCGTGATCCAGAAAAGATTATAGGAAAAAATATAGTATTTGCTATTTGAATGTATGGGAAGTCTACATAATCAAGTTCACAAAAGATCATAAGAATATTAAAGAAATTTTTATGTTGAAGTTAAAAAAGAGACATAATATGCTTGATATTATGTTTGCCTTACCATTCTGTTGCCATTCATCACTATTGGCTTTGACCTTGGTGGTAACGTTATGTCCTTGTCTGATGGCACTTCACTTAATTCCTTGCTGGTTTAATTTGTTGATTAACAGGTGCCTTATATGGCGTCAATGTTTGTAGTTATGAGTATTTTCAGCCAACCCTGTGTAAGTTTTTCTTCTATCAATTGTTACCTCTGTCTGTTGGAGACTTTGAACATACTGAACCTATCTTTGAAAGTATTGTTTTACAGATAAGAAGCATTGTATCCAAGAAAGTTGGGCCTAATGAGCAGGTACTTTTGTTCCTTTTTTCCCTCACTGTTGTGTGTTATGTTATGATAGCATACAAGTGACAGGCTTATTTTTCCCTCTTTATGTCTGTGCATAGTCACATACCCTGCTTTCTTTGAATCTAGAAATCATCCCTTGAAGCATGATGGCCTAAAAAATTTGTTGCCGTTTCTGATATACTGTTGTCTCTAAGGAATCAAACTATGGGGAACCAGTATCTTGGTAGTTGACATCGAATGGAATTTAAAAATCAGCCATGTTTACAAAACCTGCATTATCTGAACCCCATCTTCCCCCCCCCCACCCAAAAAAAAAAAAAAAATCAAGCTGTATTATTAGATCAAACTCCTCATAGATTTTTTCCCATACCATGTGCAAACAAGTTCTTTTTCCCACATGGATGATTTACTAACTGTCTCTCACTCCTTTTGGACAGCCAGAGTTTCCCATCTCAAACGTTGATTTCTTGCCATGCTGTTTGGACTATTTTCAAGATTGGTCTTCTTAGACCTGTCTGCTGTTAAACATCGCCTCAGCTGAATTTTAATGAACTCAAAGCATTGAAGTTCTTAGCTAGTTGCATAAGTGAATCCATCGTAATACTTGGGCCTATAAGGCTGATCTCACATAGATGATGTGAATCAACTTTGCTGAAATTGCATTTGCATTCAGCAAGATGTCCTGAAGAGAATTTTAGATCTGCACGTCATTTCTACAAATTTTGTTTAAAAAATAATAATAATAATCTTAATACCTCTTTCTGCACACATGTTTTAAATGTATGTTGCATGGTTTGCCGTATTGTACCAGATCGGGCTGACTCGTACGAGTCAACTCGTATATGAGCGAGTCCGATCTGCTGGTATGCATCGAGTCGGACTGGATCGTGCGGACTCATACATAAATAAAGGATTGTTTAAAATTGAGTTTTTTCTATTTAATAAGTAAATTTATACTTGTTATATCAATTAACAGGATATATTTCTTTAAAATTTGACTTAAACTCATTACTTTTAACAAACTCATTGGCTTGACTCGTGTGACTCGTGCGAGTCGGCCCGAGTCAAATTGTATCCGACTTGTATCTGGCTGAACCTGATCCGATCTGGATCCCTGAGTCGGCGAACCTTGGTATGTCGTGAATGTGACATCAGTGCATCACTGTGAAAACTTTCTCAAAAATTGTTTTTGTCGCTGCAGGGAATGGCCCAAGGCTGCATTTCAGGCATACATTCCTTTGCTAACATTCTATCTCCATTAGCCTTTACTCCTCTTACAGGTAACCATATGGTATACCTATTTGACCAATTTGGTTTTACAATTTTCACAAACTGAGACCCTTGTTTATGTTCTCCAGCTTTATTCCTATCAGAAAGTGCACCATTTTATTTCCCAGGTTTCAGCCTTATGTGTGTTGGATTTGTAGCGGTAAGCAATCACCTCATACAATTTGTACTGTTTTGCTTTAAGAATTTATTTCTGACAGATTTCCTTTTTTTCTAATGCAGATGGCTGCTTTTATACAAAGTGTCATTATGACTAGGCCAGAGCCTCAAGCTTGTACCCACAAATTCAGCAACACTGTACAACACTAGTTTCCACGATATGCTTGCGCCAGCTATATTCTTCTTTTCACGTTATAACCAGCTGAATTGCTGCCAAAAGTTTTTAAGAAGACCACACTGAATTAGCTTCCACAGAGCTGGAAAGAGCTCTCGGTTTATCCTTGGACAAAGATGAGAGCTTCAGAAGTCCAAAGATGGAAGCTGTTTTGATTTTCTCCAGCATAAGCTTATGGAGTTCCGTGTAAATAATGTGATGTACATTTTTTTGATGGCTCATAAATGCCTTTGGTTTTGTTGTCTCCTGAATTCATCTATGTACGATGGACATTCAATTTATATGAAAATTGAATATTAAGGCCGTGTTTGGTGCAACTTCTATTTGGAAGTACTTTTGCATTTTAGTTATTTTTTATGGAAGTCATTAGATCTTGGAAGTCATTTATGTTGCATTTTACTTGTGTTTTGTCTTTCAACCAAAAGCTACAAGAGGAGAGTCTCCAAGATTGGAGAAAAAGTGAGCTTGTTATGAAAAAGCTGACTTTTGTAACAAACTAAAATTAATTATAACCTCCTTCCCTCAACTCATTCTATGTAAGAAGTGAAAGCCAAAAGTAACTTTCAAGTATAAGTTTTGCCAAACACGTCCTAAATGAGATATCCTACCAACTTCCGTTCTCTAGATCTTGATTTTATTTAGCGATTTTTGCAAATAACCCCTAAAAGATTCTATCTCTGTAGATAACCTCTTACATAATTTATATTTTCATATAACCCCCTTAACTTTGATAATATTTGTATATAACCCATTTATCTATGTGGTTTGTCTTGAATTTCACCTGAGTTAAGATATTTTTAATCTACATAGTATTAGAAATAAGTTTTTTGATATGAAATATATACAACAAGCTTAGGAGTGAATGTTTATACGATTTTCTTGTGAGATATTTATATTTTAACTAAATGTATTATTAATATTTTCATTTAAGAGTTTTACATATTCCATGTCAAGCAATGATATTTTAAGGTGCAAAGTGAACTTATATAGTTAAGGGGGTTATATGCACATAACATCATAGTTAAGGGGGTTGTATGCACAAAACATCATAGTTAAGAGGGTTATATGCAAATATGAATCATACAGGGGATTATCTACAAATATTGAAATCTTTTAAGTGGTTGTTTGTAAAAACCCTTTTTATTTATCAAGAAATTTGTTCTTGGGAAATTAGTAGCTTTGAATTATCTGGAAATAGATTGGAAGATGAGTCAGCTGGTAAAGAATTCTATTCCTTACATGTTAACCTTCATAATAAGTTCAACAAGTCAGAAACATAGAAGCTCTAATTAGCAAGGGTTTTTTAAATATAAGCCCTTATAATCTTTTGATTTTACATAAAAGCCCCTCTAATCTAAGTATTTTTTAAAAAAAATCCTGTAATCTCCCCTGATTTTAAAGAAGACCCATGTAGTTAAGAACCGTTTGAAATGAAGGATATTATAAGGAATATTCTTCTTACCAGTACTGTTAAAATTTTTGGACCAAAATGTCCTTCTCTCTTGTTTTAAGAAGAAAAAGCCCTAAAATTATTGTTCACGGAGCCATCCGGCCAACTCCCTCCTTAGCTGCCCCCGCCCCAGCTCCCTCCTCCGCCACCGTCTGCCCAACTCCACCTCCGTCGTCCCCCGCAGATCGGAGCGCTCCGTCTCGGCACACGACTGCGTAGTCCGTCCGCCCAGCTCCCTCCGTCATCGGTCCCCCGCCCAGCTCCCTCCGTCATCGGTCCCCCGCCCAGCTCTCTCCGTCACTGACCCCCTTGCACACTGCCGTCCTATCTCCCTTCTCCGTCGGCGACCCTGCACACTGGCACCGTTCTCCCAACTCCAATATCCACGGTGGCACCTTGTCTGCCCAAGCCTTCTGCTAGGGCTCCCTCCTCTACGGCGGGGGTCACTACGCCTTATCTACCCCCCCAACAGTGGGACTCTCTGCTTGTGCTCCATCCTCCACGCCAGCACCGCACCTCCACCGGCCAACTGCCTCATCCACAACAGGTTCCTGTTCGCCACCACCTAGCTGCCTCCATGCCGCCCATGTACCAATTCTCTCCTACGCAACAGTGGGAAGCCCTCTCCCCTGCTAACCCCTACCCGCAACATCAAATAAATGTCCCATATGGAGGTTTTAGAAGGCGTTCTCATTTTTTAGGTTCTTTTATGAAAAAAATAACGAAATAATGCACATTTTTGTTCTTTGGTGCAGTCATCATCAAATGCATATGCTAGAGGATTCTCATTGTCCTTACCAACACTTAAATGTCGCTGTGGAGCGGGCATTTGTCGAGTGTTCACTTCACAACGTGAAGTATCAAAGGGAAGACGATTATATCGGTGTCCAAATCATAATAGTCCAAAATATGATTGTGGCTTCTTTTGGTGGGTTGACAATGCGAGATATGGTGTTGTGGACTTGAAATATGAAATGAAAGCAATGGAAGATCAATTTTCAAAGAAGTTAGAAATAGTTGAGAAGCAATTGAAGGGTTTAAAAGTAGTTCCGAGGATTATTATTTTTGTTGTGTTTTAGCTGTGCAAATGATGTTGAAGTTGTACGATCTTTTATATGTTTTTGTAAATTGAAATCTAGTTAATTGTCGGATCTTATATTCTTTGTGTTTGCTGAAGACTCGGCCAATGCTACCTTCTTGAAATTTTAGCTTCCTTTGCTGTCATCGTCTTACAAAAATATAGCCTAAAAAAGGTGTTCGATTATGGATTGTTGTAGCCTGTTTATTGTATTTCAACATTATAAACCCACAACATAATAATATGTGAGGCATGCTATTAACATCAACATGTCCCAAATAACCTTTTATTTTCTTGTAACATAACCCACAGTGCTTCAACATCAAAAAGTAAAGCAACATGTTCAAATTAACATCAAAACTAAAGTATAATGACAATGGCAACCCTGTCCAAGATAGCATAAAAAAACTGATAAACTTGTCCAAATTTTGACATCATCCTATAATATGATATCCGATAACATCCATCAAATTGTTTGACAACATCCGACAATATGACATCTGATAACATCTATCAAACTATTTGACGGCATCCGATATGTGTAATATCTATCAAACTATTTGACAACATCTGAAAACATGATAAAAGTACATCCGAACTAAAGTATCCAAGAGTTCTCGACACACCCGAGAACATCACAAAAAGTTTAGTAGTCTAAACAACAATCGGGAATACCATCAGAAAATGAGATACATAAATGTGTAACAGTAACATCATAAGTCCACCGTGTGTTCCACTACATGGTCAGATCCATACGTTTGTACATGAGAAAAGAAGCTCATAAGTAAATTGATAGTTATGAGGCTCAAACATGAAGATTTGAGTAAGAAAATTTACTTACATGTAGAGGGTGATAGAAAGTTAAAGGAGCTTGTGCCAATGTTAAGCACTAATTGAGTATTAATTAGAATAGAAGACTGACTGTCCATATTAATGATAGTGTGTACATGAATATCTCCTGCTCCTCCACTCCTACCTCCTTGACTTCCAACTCCTATATATTCATAATATTGTCATTAAACCATGTAAGACATGAGTAACATAAGCGTTACATTTTATGAGTAATTATTATTACCTTTTCCTTGTGCTGCGGGTGCCTCTGAACCCCCTGAAATAGATGTCATATCTTTGAGTCTGACCTATAGAGAATAAGCAGATTACTGTATAGTAGTATGACATATTAAATCCGATTGCAAGTTTCATAATGTTGTACTACCTTAGCTGGCACTTGATGATGGCACTTCTCCCATTTCTCCTCTACCACCTCTCCCACCTCTGCCTCTCCTAGATGTTTGAATGAATGTAGGAGGCCTTTTGGGGCATTGTCTACATTTAGTATAGGAATTATAGCGATTATATTATGACACTTTCAATTCATTGATAAAATCATAAATTGTTGTAGCATACGAATAAAGGAAGAATGCTTATTTTCGGGCTGTAGAGGCTGATCCTTCTGCAAGTTTTGAAAGTGCTGATGTAGGTCCTGGGAGGGGTTCTTTACATGTGTTCCTATGGTGTCCATAATTATGACATCTAGTACACTTGTGGAGTCTCTTTTGTTGCTTCTCATCTGGACCTCGGATTCTCTTTTTCCTTGGACAACCTCGTTGTCTACGACCATGTGGAGGAAGGACTTCATTATACTCAACATCCTCCTGTGAGTGCTCAAATTAGGATGTGATGATCATGAAAATTTATGTTGTTTATGTGACAAATAAATTTATTAAAAACTAAGTGAATGTGATCGCCAGAAACTTTTAACTAAAAAGTTCCAAAAAACAAAGATTGATCGCCTACCTGTTTCAGAATTGGGAGATGTTGGAGTCCTTGATTCTCCTCTTTCAGCCGGTTGAAGGAAAAAAGCCTTTTTGATTTTGTTCTTGCTTTGGATGTTTATGGGATTTTAAGGATCGTTCAAATTTCCTTTCCTTGTTGATTCTCTCCTCTTGATCTTCTTAATCTCCTATAAACCTTGTAAAAAAGTGGAAAGAAAGAAAGAACAATAAGAACTTAAATAGATGTAGTATCTATCCCAATAATAATTCTAGTTATGCAACTTAAACAAAGAACTCACTTGTTTTGATGGTCTTTTAAATCCCTTAAACAAATAGGTTTGAAATTATGCTAGTGAGTGTGTGTTGCATGGAGTGATGTGATGAATGAGATCTTGAACTAATATGATGAAACAAGCAGAGATTAATAAAAAGAACTAATTTGGATAGCCCCTGAAAAGTCTTGGTTCTTGAAAGCTCTTGAATGGATGAAGAACGGACAAAGAAAGGATGCAGACTCCGTGAAGGAGCAGCGCTTCGATCCTTCAGCGTTTGGACGTCGTCTCCTTCTTGAATCACTCAATAATCACCAATTATCACTAATAATCACTAACTTTTCAATGATCAAGGACTTGGGTATTTATAGGCTTAAGTTCACGCATCCGCGGTTATTAATAGATTAACATGAAAGAGTTTGAAGCCATTCTAATTAAGAAATAGATAAATATAGCTTAATTCATTATTATATGTAATTAACTAAAACGCATCGCCCATGAGAGACGTCTTTTAGCTTAATTAAGATAATAATAAACATCCGGAAGAAGAGACAGAATCAGCTTAGGAAACCTAAATGGCATCGTGCATGGCAGACGTCTTTTAGTTTATTAATAAATTAATTAAAAATCAGATTAATAATCAAAATAAGAATAAATTTTAAATGGCGTCTTCATATGTCGACGTCTTTTAGAATCCTTTCATATTTGATTAAAAATCTAAGTTAAAATGAATTTCTTTAATAAACTTAAATTATGTCTGTCTGACCGATGTTATTTAGATAATTAATCTAAAAAGATTAATAAAAATTAACTAATGATTAAATATTAGACCATTTTGAGGCATTATTATATTATATGAAATTTATTCAAAATGATGTCAAAATTAACGTGTCTACAGCTGCCTCACCTTGACATCGTCTTTGTAAGGGAGTGAAATGAAGTGAAATGTGATGCCAAGGTGTGATGAGACACGCTCTTAACATCACATGATTGGATTTTTTTTTCAAAATCATCAGTGAAGATAACTCAATGAAATCAATGGAATTAATCATGTCTAGATGAGGTAGATAAGGAAATAAAATAAGGTCGATCAACCTCCACGGATTGAGAAGTACCCTAGGTCATAGACACTGCAGGTTTCATCATGGAGAGCGATTGCCGGCCAATGTGGACGTGCTGCAGTCATGATGGATCTTTAAAAGAAAACAAGAAATGTTGGATAAAGAATCCAAAAAAGGATAGAATTCCAAGGATATCTTCAAGCGAAGCTCAAAGATAATCAAGATACTCAATTCAGAATGGAATATTTCATATCATATTGGATTTATTTGATCAATGGTTTGAAACTTAATCAATAATTAATTCTTATCACAATGATATCAAAGTCCTACATGATGCATGCTGGACTAAAAGAAAAATATAAAATCAAATAAAATATAAATTAATCAAGGATAATATTGTTAAATTGTCATTAATGAGTCAATATACAAATTCTTGTAATTCAGTGCTAAGCCGAAACTCGTTTATCCACGCACTGTTTCACAAAAGTGGAACCATCGTCCTCACTAATTAACAATCCAACGGCCTATCCGTGCGATCAAGAATTCTCTGGAATTATCACTGTTTTTGTTGTAGGGGAACTCAAATTCTAGTTTCATCAAAACCACAAGGCCCTTGATATACTCTAATAAATATTTAACATATAGTAATGATGATGATGCAAATTAATTACATGAAATAATACAAGGATAGAGATAACCGTCTTTTTAACCACGGTCGGGACTCATAAACTCCCACAGTGGGATCTTCTTGAAATTTTCAGCTATATTGTCACTTCTTTTGACTTTGACTTACATACCTATGTCCTGTACATTACTTAACAAATAGGTTAAGCATTCGTTCAGGCTTAACCCCTTGCCTGGTTAAGTAACTGGCTACTTGATCCTATCCTTGGTAAAAGGGTCAAAGGGCATAACCTTTATTAACAAAGGTGATAATAATTGAACTGAAGGAAATAACGGGGTAAGATGTAACATACAAGCATGCAAATGCTCGTTGAAAATAAAGGAATGAAGCATACCAAATGTTACAAGCAGATGCTAATTGAAATATTTTTGATTTTTGAAATATTCATTTTGTTTGGGTTCTGGAACATATATTTTTTGGATTTTTGAAATATCTATTTTTTTTTAGATTTTGAAATATGTATTTTTTTTAATTTTGAACTATGTACTTTTTTTAGATTTTGAATTTTGAAATATGTATTTTTTTTGTATTTTGAACTATGTACTTTTTGGATTTTAAATTAAATGACCAGCATGATACTCAGATCAAAAGAAACATATTCATTTATTAACTTAATTCCTAAATTGTTCTTCAATAATCTAATTTGGACCCATCGTGCTTGAATTTGTATTTCCATTCGTGATCCCATTTGATGATTTGATCCTTAGTCAATCTAAACTGTTCTTTAAGTTTGGAGTACGCCTCTTCAGAAAGAAAGGAAGAATTGGTTTAGAAAGCCCATGAGAAGATTCGGAGACCCAAAAAGATGTTCCTTTCTTACCCTAATATCTGTTGCGGTTCGGTCATTTTCTTTCGGGAGTATTTATCGACCTTGCGTTCCCTTTTATTTCAGTTCATGGCCTTGATGTTTGTAGTGTAATGGCCTTTTGATATTGACATTTGACTTTTGGCTTTTACTTTTTCTTTTCTTTTCATGGGACGGATCTCTCCCTTTTTTTATGACGGCCTCCTACTAAGATGGCGGGTATTCTTGGTAGTCTATTCTAAGCCTCGTTCCGACATCGTGGGCCGAGTGTAAAAATAGAATTTTTTTTTTTTTTTTTTTAAAGAATGATTTGCACTTTACACTTTTAGTCAAGCTTTCGGTATTCCTTAGGACTTAACATCTCTTGTTACTCACGAAGCAAACATGTTAGTATGTGTAGTAATGTGTTTGAATTAAATTATCCAGACTGATAAGGGAATTTGAGTTTCTAAATTTTCTGATTCCACTGGTCTTTGCACCATGTTGTTCGACTCTTTAACCTAAGGGTAGTATTTCTTAAGATACAGTCCATTCCAGGAGTGAGTTAACTCTTGTCCTTCTGCATTAACTAGATGGTAAGCGTTACCAAGAAAAGCATGCGATACAACATATGGTCCTTCCCGATTTGGTTGGAACTTAGAACGCGGACCACTAGGTTTTACAAAGATCCTTTTGACGACCATTTCACCAACTTTGAACTTACGTTCAATGACTTTCTTTTGATAAAAACGTGCTAATCTATTTTGATATACTCTTGCATGATTAGCAGTTGACCATCTTTTCTCGTCTAAGAGTTCCAATTGAGCAAGGAGTGTTGAACGGTGTTCATCAATAGAAAATTCCTTATTCAATTGTACTCTTAATGACGGTATAAGGATCTCGTATGGA
This sequence comes from Zantedeschia hybrid cultivar, assembly GCA_030544215.1. Taxonomy (NCBI): domain Eukaryota; kingdom Viridiplantae; phylum Streptophyta; class Magnoliopsida; order Alismatales; family Araceae; genus Zantedeschia; species Zantedeschia hybrid cultivar. The sequence goes on from JARZZO010000015.1 coordinate 13,581,209, forward strand.
ACTACCGCCTCCATTCCAAATGTTAAGGAATAAGGAGTCTACCCAGTGGGCATGCGGATTGAAGTTCGGTATGCCCATAGAGTCTCAATCAATTTTTTTGGCCAGTCTGCAAATTTATTAGACTTGCACATCTTATTGATGATTTTTATCAAAGTCTTGTTAGTTGCCTTTGCTTGGCCATTGCCTTGCGGATAATAAGGAGACGAATGATGCAATGCAATTTTGTACCTGTTGCAGAGGTCTTTCAGTTCTTGTGACACGAACTGCGGTCCATTATCGGTGATGATGGTGCTTGGAATTCCAAATCTCGTGATGATGTTCTTCATGATGAACTTGCAGATGATTGATGTTTTGACTTCCGTGTAGGCTTCAGCTTCCGCCCACTTGGTGAAGTATTCCGTTGCCGTGAGGATGAAGGACTTTTGCTTAATGCCGGAATCAGGATTGCTAAGGGGTCCAATGACATCGAAAGCCCACATAGAGAAAGGCCATGGGAAGGAGACAGGATGGAGTGAAGATGCGGCGTGAAGTTGACATTTGGCACACCTACGGACATATCCTACACAATCTTCTTCCATGGTTGGCCAATAGAATCATTGTCTAAGGATTTTCTTTGCTAGCATCTGTCCATTAATATGGCCACCACAATCTCCAGGATGAGCTCCTTCCATAACCTTCCAAAGCTCATCTTCGTCTAAACATCTTAGAAGAACTCCATCAAAACCTCTTTTGTATAATACCCCTCCAACTATGGTGTATCTTTGAGCAACTCTCCTGATATGATTGATCTTCACAATATTTAGCAATTTCATAGTACCACGGTTTCTGTTCGTCATCCATCTCTTCTAACAACTCCATTAACATGATCTCTCTCTTTTCCACAATATTTCCATCTCTGACTTTCTTCAGCAGCTTCTCCTTAATCCTAAGGAATGAAGGGTCTTTCACGGCGGGTGAAAGACGCCTATGAACAATGATCGACTCGGATTGTATGCTGATTGGGAAATTGAGGGAAGATACGAGTGAAGTTAGAGTGTCAGCTAAGATGTTATGATTCTTAGGAACATGGATGAATATTAATTTTGTGAAAAGTTTAGCATCAGCAGAAGTTAGTTCTTGATAAGGCTTGAGCTTGGGATCAAGAGTCCGATATTTGGTTAACATCTGGTGAAAAATCAACAAACTATCACCCACAATTCTGAGTTTGGTGGCACCATAGAGATGAGCAGCCTCAAGGCCAGTAAGGAGTGCCTTGTATTCAGCTATATTGTTAGTGACTGGAAAGTCAAGCTGAAAGGCTTGTGAAATGGTGACACCTTTGTAGACACGATAATTTTGATGTCATTTTGAGTAAATTTCATATCATATAATAATGCCTCAGAATGGTCTGATATTTAATCATTGGTTAATCTTTCTGAATTAATTATTTAAATAGTATCGGTTCAGACAGACATGAATTAAGTTAATTAATTAAATTGATTTTAACTCAAATTTTGATTAAAATATGAAAAAGTCTAAAAGACGTCGGTCGACATGCGTAGACGCCATTTAGAGTTTATTCATATTTTGATATTTAAATTTGAATTTTAATTAATTGATTAATTAGCTAAAAGACGTCTGCCATTCACGACGCCATTTAGGTTTCCTAAGCTGTTTCTATCTCTTTTTCCGGATGTTTATCCTTATCTTAATTAGTCTAAAAGACGTCTTCCATGGACGACGCTTTTTAGATAATTACAGATAAAGATGAATTAATCTGTTTGTTAGCTAGATAAACTTCAAATTCTTCCATGTTAATCTATTAGTAACCGTGGATGTAAAGCCTATAAATACCCAACCTCTTGGTCATTGAAAAGTTAGTGATAATTATTGAAAGTGATGATAAGTGATTAAAGTGATAATTCTTGAGAGGTTAGTGATAATTCTGAGTGATCCAAGATGAAGACGACGTCCAGACGCTGAAGGATCGAGGTGCTGCTGCTACTTCAAGGAGTCTTCATCCATTCTTCGTCCTTTCAAGAACATTCAAGACCAAGGCTTTCCAGGGGCCATTCAACTTAGTTCTCCTATTTTCATCATATTGATTTCATCATCATATTAGTTCAAAGCTTCATTCATCACATCACTCCATGCAACACACACTCACTAGCATAATTTCAAACTTATTTGTTTAAGGGGTTTAAAAGACCACAAACAAGTGAGTTCTTTGTTCAAGTTGCATTATTAAAATTTATACTTGAATAGATACTACATCTATTTGAGTTCTTATTGTTCCCTCTTTCTTTCTTTCCATTTTCTTGCAAGGTACAAAAGGAGATCAAGAGGAGGGAGTCAACAACGAACAACAAGGAAGAGAAAGCTAGATGATCCTCAAAGTCCAATAAGCAGCCAAAGCGAGAACAAAGATAGAAATGACTCTCTTTCTTCAGCCGGCTGAAGGAGAGGAATCAAGGACTCGAACATCTCCCACATCTAAAGCAGGTGGCGATCGAACTTTTTCTTTTGGAACTTTTTAGTTAAAAGTTTTTGGCGATCACATTCATTCACTTAGTTTTAATAGGTTCATTTGACACGTAAACAACATAATTTTTCATGATAATCACACACCTAATTTGAGCACTCACAACCTTCAGGTGATAACAGAACAATGTCGATACCCTTTCCATGGGAATTCAGAGCTCCGTCAAAATGCAGAGTCCACATATCATCTTTGATTCGGTCTATGGACATCAGTTCTTCATCCGGAAACTCCGATCGGACTGGATCAAAACGAGAAAAGAGATGATGAGCGAGATGTTCTGCTATGGCATAGCCTTTGATCGCTTTCTGTTGAATGTAAGTGATATCAAATTGAGATAGAAAGCTTTGCCATCGTGCTAACCTATCAGTAAGGACAGATTTCTCAAGGAGAAACTTGATCGAATTCATCCTAGCGATAAGATGGACTTTATAAGCTAGAAAGTAATGCTTCAATTTCTGAACCACCCATACAAGTGCTGCACATGTTTTCTCCATCGCTGTGTATCTCTATTCAGTAGGGTTGAGAAGTTTAGAGAGACAGTAGGGTTGAGAAGTTTAGAGAGATAGTAGGCTGCCCTCTCCTTTCCTTCTTCATCCTCTTGTGTTAGGACATCCCCCACCGCATCATCCATGACAGAAATGTATAGTATCAATGGTTTGCCCGGAGATGGTAGTCTCAAAACAGGAGGACTTGCCAAATAATTCTTTAATCCATCAAATGCCTCCTGACACTTATCGTCCCAATTGAATTTGACTTCCGGCTTGATAAACTCGTAGAACGGCTTACACCTTTATGAGTGTTGGGAGACAAAACGGCAAATAAATTGCAACCTCCCAATCAATCCTCTTAACTCTTTCAAGTTTTTAGGAGGTGGCATTTCTCTAATAGCATTTGCCTTGTTGGGTTCGATCTCAATTCCCCGTTTACTGATAATGAATCCAAATAATTTCCTTGAGGATACCCCGAATACACATTTCTTAGGGTTCATTTTCAACTGATATTCTCTTGATCTTTCTAACACTTTTGCCAAAACTTTGGCATGCTCTGCCTTAGTCTTAGATTTCACTAACAAGTCATCTACATACACTTCTAGATCGATATGCATCATATCGTGAAATATTGCCATCATAGCCCTCTGATAAGTGGCTCCAGCATTCTTTAATTCAAAAGGCATGACGACATAGCAATATATCCCCCAAGGTGTAGTGAATAATGTCTTTTCTTGATCTTCTTTTGCCAATTTGATCTGATTATATCCTGAAAATCCATCCATAAATGATAAAGTTTCATAGCCAGCAGTATTATCGATGAGTACATCAATGTGAGGCAATGAAAAATCATCCTTAGGACACGTCTGATTCAAATCTCGGAAGTCAATACAAATTCTGACCTTCCCATCTTTCTTCGTAACCGGGACTATGTTGGACACCCATTGTGGATAGAGGACAACTCTAATGAATTTGATTTTATGTAACTTATCGACCTCTTCTTTCATCTTTAAAGCCATTTGTGGGTGGAATCGCCTTAACTTCTGTTTAACCGGGCTAGCTCCATCCTTTAATGTCAACCTGTGTTCCACTAGTGATGAGTCTAACCCCGGCATATCCTTATAACTCCAAGCGAAAGTGTCCTTATAATCCTTAAGAACTTGTACCATTGCCTTCTCATCCATTTCAGAAAGATTCTTACTAACGAGGTAGGTTCGTCTTCAGTCCCAAGATTGATCTCTTTGGTGGACTCTTCTACGGCAGCTGAGGGTTCATCAAATCTTTTTACTCTACTGGCATATGCCTCAGCCGCGTCCTCGTCATCTTCCTCATCTTCAACAATGGGGTCTTTTTCGTGTATCAATTCATACACCCCATATCCATCATTAACTGACTCATCATCTACACAATCTTCTGGCATCTGAATAGGGTTCTCTAATAGCTAAGGGATCATAGAACAAGAAAGGTATTTATTAGCTAAATCTTGGAGGTATCTATCTGGAATTTGTCTACCTTTAGATTTTCTAGATTTCCTAACCTGACTAACCTACCTAGAACTAGACTCCCTAACTTTGCTAGACTCCCTATCCTGACCTGATGAGGACGAAGCAGAATGAAAATTATAGGATATAAGCGGAAATACAGGAGAATCCTCCCGAGGGGAGGGGCAAAGTAGATCTAGAAGAGAATCTTGACTGAATGACCCGCGCGATGGGGTACAATCGGACAAGTAGGAAGTTTCCTCAATGAGGATCTGAGAGAAATTTGTTGCCAAATTGACGTTTTTTTTAAAAGAAAAGATAAATTAATCATAAAACAAGAATGAAGGTAAATAGGAGGAGAATGGGATGGAGGAAGCGGCACCAAGGCCAAATGACTGGGGAGATCATACAGTAGTATGTCCCAGATTAAATCATAAATCCTCTCTAGATCGAGAGGAGGTTGAGGGATAAAGTCCCGTGAGGACAGGGTGATCATGATGGGCGGAGCCCGTAGAATATCTTCAGTAATAACCCGCGACTAAGTCGGGGTCAGAAGCAGAGTGCGGAATAAGGTATGGAGTGTGAAAATGTAAGAAGGATAAGTCCCCTCCAAAGAAGATCCGTGGTATAACCAGCTTCATAGGGGTCATCTAGCTCCCCTTCATCTGTTTTATCAGACAGCAGTATTCTTTTATCAAAAATGGCGCTAGGCCCTTCAATCAGTTCATCTATTTGTGGCGGCCACTTTGGCTCTGAGGGATCAAGAAATAGTCTATTCAATGCAATATACAGATCCCTTAAGTCAAACCATCTGTACTATTCACACTCGGGGTCTTAGAACTTCCTCCTTTTCATTAGCCGCAGAGTCTCTAAGGACTGGTACGTTAGCAATTCTGAACAATGTCTGGCCAGGTCTCTTCCATATATGTCATGGAGATCAAAACAGGAAGTGATGACTATTGTGTTGTCATGACTGATCACGGGCCCCTTGACGAAATGTGTATATAAGGTCCATGTTAAGGGGTCCCGACCTTCTTTGCATGGTGTAGACATTGTCTCCCATACCTTCTGGCCGTCTTCATTTTCTTCCTGCTGAGTAATGTCGTGCTTCACTTTTCTTGGCCTATAGCCCAGGCCATTTCCAGATGTCCTTCGGTTGTCCTTGAGGGACGTGGTTCTACCTTGTAATTGTGTGCCTAGACTCTTTCCAGGATGATAACCACCCTTCATCGTTATTTTCCAACCAGGGGTACTCATGCACTTCCCCCGCTTTATGACATCTAGTGGATAAGGAGTAAGAGTGGTGGCCTTTAAGGGATCAGCCACCGGACGGTAGACCTGTAATACCGACAGAAAAGGTTGTCGGCCAGGTGAAGAAGTTGGCTTGATATTCAAGGAGTGAGCAGCAGCAAGGATTGGCATGCTCGTAACTTTAATGATTCGTCCTTTGTAGGAAAATTTGAGGCACTGATGATTCGTAGAGGGAATCACCTCAAGGGTTTTGATATAAGGACGGCCCAAAATAGCTTTCAAGGAATGATCGATTTCCAAGATGTGAAATTCGACCTCGGCATGACATACAGGGCCTAACTCTACTTTTAAATAGACTATTCCCAGAGGAGAATGGGTGGAGTTATCATATGTTGTAACAGAAATGGGGCTAGGCAGCCATTTTTCCTTGGGTACACCACATAATTCAAGGGTCTTCGGAGGCAGGACATTAATTGAAGCCCCCGTATCAACCAGGCATGTGTCTACGGCCTTTTTGCAGATATTGACCGTAATACTCAGAGCCATGCTCCTGGTTGCTAGTGGTGCTAGTTCCGAGGCATGAAATAAGATGGAGGGCTGATCCCCCTGTGGAACTAGTAGTGCGGAGATCTTCTCTATCGGCACGTCTTCGTTGACCATCACTTTTTGTAGATACTCCATCAAAGCTTCTTGATGGGTCTTTGATCTCTTAATCAGCTCCAGTATAGAGATTCGTGCCGATGTTCTGTCCAGTTGTTTCAGCAGGTCATATTGAGTGCCTGGTGCACTCTCATCGTTATGAGCTTCCTCTAGCGACTATGATGGGCCGTCTCTGACTGTAGATTGAGGAAAGACCTTATTGAAGATCCTCCCACTCCGGAGTGCATGTTCTTCACTAGTGGAAGGGCCGGGTGATAACTTGAGCACTGCAGGATTGGTAGATGGCGTAGATGGTATGGATGGTTGGTATACGGGTGATGGCGTGGGGTTAGTTGATGATGGCATGGTGAGAATGAGGGGTTTAGAGGGTTGGATAGTGGTGTGGTGAGTGGTTGGTGCGGGTGATGTGGGGAATGGCATACGGAGTAACGGCTTAGATGGTTGTATGGTATTTGGGTAGACGGTGGTGGTGGTAGACGATGTGGGAAATGGTACGCAGAGCAATGGTTTGGATGGTATGAGGGGTGCGTAATTAGCTTGCGGTCGGTTGTTTGATGGAGGTGTAGTGGCGTGGGGAGTAATGGGTTTAAGGAAAGCGGACATTGGTGATGGGTTAATGGGCGTGGGTAAACGGTATGCGGGTGTCGATACTGGTGTGATGGTAACGGGTTGTGATTTAGGTACATGGAGGGTGCGGCGTGGTGGTTGCTCAGTAGTGCTCGGAGTGTGACCCGTTGAAAAAATAGAAGAAGAGTCCTCTATCTTCCACTGTTGCCCTCGATTAGCCTCAGATCAGCTATTTGTTAAAATGGGGGCAAGTTGATTCTGGTGCTGGTGTTCCGGAAGTGGATTCTGCACTATACCCATGTTTGGTGGTGCCACTGCTTGTACCGGCATTCTTGGTTGTTGCTGCTGCTGTTGAGGTCTTCTCGCCTTTAGGGCGGATATATACTTCTTCATTTCTTCCCAGTCGATGCCTCCCTGCTCGTTGAGATCATGAATATAATATCGGAATTGGAAACAGGTATCTATTGTGTGTCCAGGTTGTCTACGGAAATAACAATACTTGAAAGTGTCGGCATTTTGGGGCCAAACTATTTTTTCTCTTGGCAAAACCAAGGCATTGGCTGCCATTAAAGCATTGAAGATATCTGATAAGGATTATGGAAAGACTGGATATTCTGCCCTTTTCGGGCCTAGAGGCTTCCTCTACTGGTTATAATCAGCAGGAGGAGGCACATTGTGGTATGCCGGCGGTGCGCGCGGCTGGTATTGTTGTTGTTGTGGGGGCTGGTACTGTAACTGCCGTTGTGGCTGCTGCTGTGGCTGCTGTTGATTCGGCTGATGTGGCCGCTGGTACTGTGGCTGTTGATATTGTGGATTTGGTTGCTGGGGTTGTTGATACTGTGGCTGCTGTTGTCTGTAACCCTGCTGGTTCGGTGGTCTTTGGCCTGCGAACTGTGATGGTGGCTGGTTCCTCACGAACTGGGGCTGATTGTTGTTAACGGTGCTAATCTGCTCATGAGAGAGCATGCCCTCAGTTGTTGGACCCGTGCTAGGAGAATTGGGCACGGCTGGCTTCCAAGGTGGAGGCCTGCTAGGTTGGTGAGGATAAAAAACACTAGAGAATGTAGCATCCTTAAAAGCATTCTGACAATAACGCGCCCTTTCATAGAGCTCAGCCATGCTGGTCAAGTTGTTCAAGGTGAGGACTACCTTAAACTGAGGTGTAGCATTGGAAATCAACATCTTTACTTGTTCGGACTCAGACAAATGATCTTTAACTTTTTCTGCCATGCCCTTCCATCTATCAGCAAAACTGACGAACTCCTCGTCGAGCTTCATTTTTTCTGCTATCAGGTCAGTAATTGACAGGGAGGGGGCAACTCTATCCTGGTATCGTTGAATGAATTTTCGTGATACGATACCATAGTCCTCTACTTCAGACGACTCTAAGGAAAAGAACCATTCGAGGGCTGGTCCTTCCAAAGATTTCCTGAACAAAAATGCTAACAACCTCTTGTCGTTCTGCCAGAAAGATGACTCATACATGAACTCCTTCAAATGAGTGAAGGGGTTACCAGTACTGTTGTATTTTCGGTACATTGGCATTTTGGAGGGCGGCAAATGGAACATGGGCAGACTTGGCAGGTTAATCTCAGGTGCAACTTTAACTCCCATCATTTTCTGAAAATTATTGAACTGCTCATCCATACGCTCCATTCTCGCGAGCAAAGCTTGAGTCATTGGATTGACTGGAGGAGGGGGAGGTGGAGGTGTTGGGTTTTTCTCAGTTTCTCCAGATCGCTCACGTAGCGGAAACTAAAAAAAATACAGCGATCCGTTCCCGTTTCGAAATCTAAAATACGATAATTGGATTATCGAAGTTCTCACCGTGTGCGGATTCGAATCCGCAACCGTTCGGTTCCGTCGGTGCGACACCGCAAGTCGCGCAAGCGCCCGGCCTCTAGCGAAGTCCACGCGATCCTTCCCGCGACGGATATCCTCGAGTTCCTCATTCTTCGCAGCCCACGAAGCCTCCGCCGGTCGCCGCAACGCGCGGACGATTTCCCGTCGAACGGGATTCGGATAAGCGGCGGAGCAGATCTGGATCTGCCTGGACGCCAGAGAAGGACAGAAACTGAGGAGGGGTGGCTAGGGTTAGCAGCAGCTTGGCCTGCTCAGCCCATTCGCTATGTTTTATACTAACCGCACGGTTTTTCATAAAAACCCCCGGTTTATATAAAACCCACTTATTTATCCATCGCCTTGAGAATCATGTGCGTGTGACCCACTAGGCCCAAGTACCAGTCCAGTTAATGGCCCAACAAGCCCAGTGACTCCTCACTGGCTTTATTAATTAATTAATAACCTTTTATTAATCAATTAATCAATCGAATTGATGTCGCACATCGAATTCGACCGGGCCTCCGATCACGTTGGGTGCCAAGCAACACCGCGTGAACCCGGAAGGTATTTGGGGTTAAGTAACCCACTCTTGGAACCTTTCTGTCGACAGTTACCGCGTTGATATAATCCTTCATTCGTCCAATGCTCTCGAGTCAACTCAGGGTATGGCGAGCTGTCAAACCCTAACCGGTCGACTCACTTAGATTGGATCCCGCTGATGAATATCGGAGAACTCCTTTCCCGATATTATCGTCCGCCCTGGCCAGGGACTTTCGCGCATCCTTCCTAGAGCATTCTCTCTCTAAGTACCGAGAGCGAATGATTCCTTATTGACACACAATTCCCTTCGACGGTATTCCGCTGTACCCAATCCTTGGCATATTAGAATCCCATAGCTAGAGATTCGTAAACCAAGGTCAAAGCACAGAAGTCCACCGACAAGGTGTCCTTGGTGTCTTAGGTCCGAAGACCATCCACGCAACTGCGACAATAGAATCAAGCTGGTTGACAGTGAGGTACAATACCATCCAGCGATTTAGTTGGATCAGTGCAGTGAACTCATTCTCCAATGAGCACCTACAGATTCGCCTTAGTGTCTCCACACAAGTGACTTATGAGATCAGTCACCCTCATCATATGAGCAGGAGTAATCTATACTAGTCTAACCGGATATCCGATGTCCTTCTCGGATATCCTCCGACTATGAACGATTAAGAATATGTGTGTTTAAGTGATCAGTCTCATTAGTATGATCTCATCATAATCTGATCACCATAGCACATATTCACGGACTTCATTATGAAACGATAATTAACGCGATTTACACATAATGAATATTATGCCATTATATTAATAAATGAACGAGATTTACATTGTTAGATTGGCTTGTAGGCCACCTAAAACTAACAGGAGGTACATGATAGGCATGTTGCCTAGAGTATGTGGGGCAAGGGGGGCAATAGGGTTGAGGTTCGACAGAACTTCCACCATGCCCGAGGGCATTTTGGTAAGTAAGTGTCGGCGGCCTGACCGGTTGCCTTGAGGATGACAGTTGTAGTCCAACTGGCCGGGAAGTTGAAACCTGAAGGCCTTCCATGGCCTGGTGAATGAAGGAAGCATGATGAGGAGGTGGTTGAGGAATAACAGAGGAGAGCTGCAGAATTTGGCTCGGCAGACTGCATGGACGTCTTCCCCTTCAAAATAGACTGGATTGCCTCGAGCTGGTGAGGATCCAGATGGGAGGCCAGAACTCCCAGGGCGTTGACTAGATCAAATGGATTGGAAGATGAGGACTCATTCGGGTTTAGGGCCCCCTTAAAGATAGGATTAGAAACCGCATGCACGTGCGGAGGAAGATCAGCACCAGAATTGTGTTGATCATGGACAAAAGGAGGAGGGATATGAAGGTTTCCCTCATGTTCAGATGGATAAGAATGAGGATCATGGGGGCATTAGCATCTCCCCTATTTTCATAGTGATAATTGGATTCGAGAGGGGCGTTAGCATCTCCCTCATAGTTGACCATAGCTCCCAAAGCCATGTTTAAATCCCTACCTGATCGAAGTAACATGATGTCAGATTTTTTTCAAAGATTTGCAGACAAGTTGTACAGAGATTAAGCAAACAAGTGGATGTTTAACGTTATTTTAGGATTCCTTGTTGGGTTATTTGGATTCAATTAATCACAAATTCACTTAAGGGGTAGGATCCTAGTTTCAGTTCAATTTTCACCGTTATATTCTATGGCTTTCTCTCACAACGTTATGAAAATCTAACCAGGACTTCGATTGGTACAACCAGCCCGATGAAAAAGGAGGAATACCTTGATTTTGGGGACTTACAGAGGTCTTTAACGCCAACCACTCTAGTCTGATCGAGGGACCGACCCAATCAGAGAGAGGTGAAGACGTCAAGAAAGGTGTTCCTAAGAGAAAAAGGGGGTGTTAGCCCCAGTGCGTATGACCTGTGGCCGAGATGGCCTCTAATGCTTAATACGTAATGTGTAATAGCAATCAGATCAAAAATCTGAGGACTGAAGATTAAAACAAGAAACTGCCTGAAACGCGTCGCTGTCGGTCGACGCTATTCAAATAGAACCTTATTTTTTCGCAGAATCTCAGGCAGCAAACAACAGAGAAAATTGCCTGAAAGGCGTCGTGGTATGGTGACGCGGTATGGAACGCGTCGCTGTTCCTGGACGCTTTTCAGGTCGCAGAATCAACAATTAAGGAGAAATTTCTGGATTGATTCCTCCTCAAACAAACAGGATGAAAGTAGTAAATAATCGGCTCATGCGGTTCTTTTTTCTATTTCAATTTCCAATTTTTAACAAGATGATTTCATCATATAATCAACTAAAATATCAATCAATCACACAATCTTCTTATCACAACCACAACTTTCCAATCAATCAAATGGGGAGGGCAAGATCTTGCCACAAGGGTGTGCACGTGGTGCATGTAGGAATAACAATTAAATTAAAAACTCACCGATCGGTGAGGGTGTGTCGAGAGACACAGGTGGTGCACAGAGAGTGTTCGATTGATGAAAGCAAGAACAAAGATTAAAAGATGGCGAGACCAAGTCCCACCATGATCGCCAAAAAGCTGTGAGTGCTCAAATTAAGGTGTGATTATCCTAAAAATTTATGTTGTTTATGTGACAAATAAACCTATTAAAAACTAAGTGCATGTGATCGCCAGAAACTTTTAACTAAAAAGTTCTAAAAGACAAAGATTGATCGCCTACCTGTTTCAGAATTGGGAGACGTTGAAGTCCTTGATTCTCCTCCTTCAACCGGCTGAAGGAAAAGAGCCTTTTTTATTTTGTTTTTGCTTTGGATACTTATGGGGCTTTGAGGATCGTCTAGATTTCCTTTCCTTGTTGATTCTCTCATCTTTATCTTCTTAATCTCCTATGAATCTTGCAAAAAAGTGGAAAGAAAGAAATAATAATAATAACTTAAATAGATGTAGTATCTATCCCAATAATAATTCTAGTCATGCAACTTAAACAAAGAACTCACTTGTTTTGATGGTCTTTTAAATCCCTTAAACAAATAGGTTTGAAATTATGCTAGTGAGTGTGTGTTGCATGGAGTGATGTGATGAATGAGATCTTGAACTAATATGATGAAACAAGCAAAGATTAATAAAAAGAACTAATTTGGATGGCCCCTGGAAAGCCTTGGTTCTTGAAAGATCTTAAATGGATGAAGAAAGGATGCAGACTCCGGGAAGTAGCAGCACTTCGATCCTTCAACGTTTGGACGTTGTCTCCTTCTTGAATCACTTAATAATCACCAATTATCACTAATAATCACTAACTTTTCAATGACCAAGGGCTTGGGTATTTATAGGCTTAAGTTCACGCATCCGCAGTTATTAATAGATTAACATGAAAGAGTTTGAAGTCAATCCAATTAAGAAATAGATAAATACAGTCTAATTCATCATTATCTGTAATTAACTAAAACGCGTCGCTCATGAGAGACGTCTTTTAGCTTAATTGAGATAAGAATAAACATCCGGAAGAAGAGACAAAATCAGCTTAGGAAACCTAAATGGCGTCGTGCATGGCAGACGTCTTTTAGTTTATTAATAAATTAATTAAAAATCAGATTAATAATCAAAATAAGAATAAACACTAAATGGCGTCTTCATATGTCGACGTCTTTTAGAATCCTTTCATATTTCATTAAAAATCTAAGTTAAAATGAATTTCTTTAATAAACTTAAATTATGTCTCTCTGACCGATGTTATTTAGATAATTAATCCAGAAAGATTAATAAAAATTAACTAATGATTAAATATCAAACTATTTTGAGGCATTATTATATGATATGAAATTTATTCAAAATGATGTCAAAATTAGCGTGTCTACACCTCCCATAATGACTTGTCAGGTATTAGATATATAAGGTCAGCATATGCCTTTTTGTAAGTATCAACACGATAATACTTATCAACAAAGTCTAAGAGTCGTAATCCTCTACGACTATCTATTGCTGCTATAACATGCTAACACGGCAAATCAGTCACCTACCATTTCCTTCAACTACATGTTCTCTCATCTAACCTTACATCAGCCCTATCATATGTCCCTTCCACCTCAACCCTATGATCTGATGAAAGTCTAACAATGAACTTTCCCAACTTCTTAGAAATCTCATGTATATGACCGGCTGCACGTGGAACCAAACCACCTTTCCATCTTTGTGCATGCCTACGTCTCTAATCCATCTTCACCATGATTTTTTGCCGAATGGAGTTGATCATATCAATTATCGGCAACCCTCTGCAATCTCCAACAAAGTTATTGAATGTCTCGGCCAGATTATTTGTCACATAATGGCATTTAGCTTTGTCTGATAATTGACATCTTGACCACACGGCAGTGAACCTCTCTAAATAATTTGCAGTAGATGCATCTAATTTCTTTATCTCAAACAGCTCTGCTTGATAACCTCGTAAAGTATATGCTCGTGCAGCTATCCAAGTGTGCACTTCAAATGCTGGCCCTGGCCACTTATTTTTAAAAATCTTATACATATGCCTTACACAAAACCTACCCAAAAAAAATCAAAAGAAGTCAAATTTTGAAATACATGTAAAAGAATCTAATTGCATTAAAAAAAAATTTAACTAATGACGATTACTTGTGTTCAGCATTCTAAAAAACTTTAAGCATAGCTGATTCAATGCCTTTGTCCATGTCGGAAATGAAGGAAAGTCCATCCGGGTGACCAATTGTCTTCTTGAGCCTCTCCAATAACCATTTCCATGCCTGTAGACTCTCTTCTTCCACAACACCATATGCAATAAGGTCCAAGCCACTATTCCCATCAATCGACACAGCATAAACCAACACACCTTGGTATGTTCCTTTCAAGTGACATCCATCTATCCCCACAATGGGACGACAACCATTTAAGAAACCTACGATACATCCCCCCAATACAACAAAAAGTCTCTGAAATGGACCTGCCATCTCAGCCAAATACTCCACAATAGACCCTACATTATTCTTTTTTAGCTCATTTACTAGTTTTGGCAAGTGTTTGATATGATTCTCCAACCTTCCGAAATGCCTTCTCTTTAGTAGCCTCCCTAGCTAGCCAAACATGGTGATAAGGTTCTTGAATATTGGAGGAATGTTAGGATTTTCCTTCACTTTTTCAGTCACCCTCTATGCAATCCACTCACTTGATGCCATTCTATTTTGTGACATGCTAATGGCACTGCAAGTGTGCTCCTCCTGCATAGTTTTAATCTCAAACGTCATCCCATCTTGCAATCTGGAGGCATGTACCCTCCATTTGCAATCCTTGTCAATACATTGTACAATGACCCTTTTTGTGTCATTCTTAACAAGGAAAAACTCAAATTGATGTTTAATTGCAAAGTGTCTTAAGGCAATCTTGTACTCTGAAGCATTCTGAAATTGTCCCCCAACATATAATTTTGGGTCTTCTTTGTCATATTCCACTAAGTCACCATCAATGTCTGATAAATCTGACTCAGTTGATGCATCTGAGGCATCAGGCATGGAATGATAACTATCTTCTGTGTAAACCTCATCGGAATCACATCCATGAACATCAGAGCCATCCAAATCATCATCATCATTAGTAACCTGCACATAATCTGAATCGCTATCCTTTGTATTTGCCTCTTCTCCTTGCACATCTCTTTCTATCTAATAATCTGCATCTACGTCTACTTCTTCTTGTCTGCATTCCAACCTTTCCTCTGCGTCCACATGTGCATGCCTTGACTTGCTTCCTTCTTCCATGGGGTCAATGACCTGAAGCTGCTCCACATCTTCAGTTGAGACATATAATATCATCTTTGATTTAGGCATACTCAAGCATCCTTGCATCAATTGATATATTTGAGCATTTGATGGTAACTCTTCATATGTCACTGGCATTGAGTTGGACACTTTATAGTGGAAAGTAAGTGCGCGCCCAGGTGCCCACTTTGAGATGTTCACCATGTTGGGATCGCTGTGTCGGGATCCGATCCTAAAACGCAGCGGAATAAAGAAGTTCGGGATCGGATCTGTCCCGTTTCGGTCGTTAAAACTAAAACCGATGTAGATCGATTTACCTTGCGCGGATTCGAATCCGCGTCCGTTTTCCGGTTCCGTCGGAGCGATGCCGTAAGTCGCGCAGATGCCCGACCTCTAGCGGTATCCACGCGGTTCTCCTCGCGATGGATCGTCCTCGCTTCCTCGCTCGCTGCGGTGCTCGAAGATCCCGTCTGACTGCGCGTAATCCGCCGCGACATGCAAATTCAGAATCCCCGTCGAACGGGAGGTGGAGCAGTTGGGAACCACGCCCAGAGGGGAGAGAAAGTGGGGAAGAACGAATGACGGCTAGGTCAGGGTTGCTGGCCCCGGACGTAGAATCCGTTCTTTTATAAGAAGTCAGTTTGCGGTTTTTCATAAAAATCCAGACTTATCCGAAATCATGTCGGAGTATCCATTGACTTGAAAACCATTTGCGTGTGACCCTATAAGCCCAAATACCAGTCCAGTTAATAGCCCATTAAGTCCAGTAACCCTTTACTGACCCACTGAATTAATTAATATCCTTATATTCAATTAATCAGCCGAATTTAATGTCCCACAATAAATTCGGACGGACTGTCGATCACGTTGGATGCCAAGCAACATCGCGTGATCCTGGATGGCACTGTGGTTATCGCAACCCTCTATTGGAACATTTCTGTCATCGGTTAGTCCGCGGATATAATCCTTCATCCGTACAATGTTCCCGAATCGACCTAGGGCATGGTTTACTGTTAAACCCTATTTGGTCGATTCACTTGAATCAGATGCCGCTAATCTGAATCCGATAACTCCTTATCGATTACAAAGTCCGCCCTGGCCAGGGACTTTAAGCGCATCATTCCAAGAACATTCTCTCTCAAACAACCGAGAGCGGATGATCCCGTATTGAACACACAATTACTTTCGAGGGCATTTCCCTGAACCCGATCGCTTGACTTATTGATATCCCATGGTTAGGGATTCGTTCGTCAAGGTCAAAGCTCAGAAACCTACCAACAAGGTATCCTTGGAGTCTCAGGTCCAAGGATCATCCACGCAACCGTGACAATTGAATCGAGCTGGTTAACAGTGAGGTGATTACCATCCAGCGATTCATAGTCGGATCAGTTCAGTGAACTCATTCACCAATGAGCACCTATAGGTTCAGCATAGTGTCTCCACACAAGTGACTTATGGGATCAGTCACCCTCATCGTATGAGCTGAAGTAACCTATACTAGTCTATCCGGATGTTTGATGTCCTATCTCAAACATCCTATGACTAGGAACAATTAAGAATATGTGTTTATAAGTCTTCGGTCCCGTAATTATGATCTCATCATAATCCGAAGATTATTGCACATGTTCATGGACTTCATCGTGATACGATAAACACAGATCGAATTAATTACACACAATGAATTATTGTCATTTATTAATAATCTGAATATGTACACAGTATCGGATTGGCTTTGAGACCATCTAATACTAACAATCTCCCACTTGGACTAAAGCCAATCACTTTTATACAGAATACCCATATTCTCTAAGTGACGCTCAAAAACATTTTGAGGCAAAGGCTTTGTAAGTGGATCTGCTATGTTGTCGGCTGAGGGAACTCTTTCCACCACGATATCTCCTCGAGCTATAATCTCTCTGATCAGATGAAAGCGCCGCAAAATGTGCTTCGACTTCTAATGAGACCTCGGCTCTTTCGCTTGAGCAATCGCCCCATTGTTGTCACACAGCAGTGGGACGGGACCAGATATGCTTTCCACCACACCAAGATCGCCGATGAATTTCTTCATCCACACAGCTTCCTTGGCGGCTTCAGCAGCAGCAATATACTCGGCTTCCGTTGTCGAATCAGCAATGGTTTCCTGCTTGGAACTTTTCCAGCTCACTGCTCCCCCGTTAAGTGTGAAAATAAAACCTGATGTTGACTTGTTGTCGTCAGGATCAGACTGAAAACTCGAGTCAGTATATCCTTACAGTTTTAAGTCTCCTCCTCCATAGACTAGAAGTAGATCCTTAGTCCTTCTCAAGTACTTAAGGATGCATTTCACAGCCTTCCAATGTTCATCACCTGGATCTGCCTGATGTCTGCTCGTAACACTTAGAGCATATGCTACATCAGGTCTGGTACATAGCATGGCATACATGATGGACCCTATGGCAGAAGCATAGGGGACTTTATCCATCACTGCCCTCTCTTCAGGTGTCTTGGGAGACTGACCTTTAGAGAGTAAAATTCCATGTCTCATCGGTATGAGACCTCTCTTGGAATTTTCCATGCCAAACCTTTTGACAATGGTTTCTATGTACATGGATTGGGTTAAAGCCAGCATCTTCTTTGATCTATCTCTATAGATCCGTATTCCCAATACGTAAGATGCTTCTCCCAAATCCTTCATGGAGAAGTTCTTTGACAGCCATATCTTTACTGATGACATCATTCCTACATCATTCCCAATGAGTAGGATGTCGTCAACGTAAAGAACCAAAAATGTGATTGCGCTCCCACTGTTTTTCTTGTATACACAGGGCTCATCTTCATTCTTAATGAAGCCATAAGATTTGATCGCCTCATCAAATCTTATGTTCCAACTTCGGGATGCTTGCTTCAGTCCATAAATAGACCTCTGCAACTTGCATACCATGTCTAGAGATTCTTTGGATGTGAATCCTTCTGGTTGTATCATATACACCTCCTCCTCAAGGTTTCCATTGAGGAAGGCAGTCTTCACATCCATCTGCCAGATTTCATAATCATGGTAGGCAGTAATGGCGAGAAGAATTCTGATGGACTTAATCATAGCAACGGGCGAAAAGGTTTCGTCATAGTCAACACCTTGTCTTTGACGATAGCCTTTTGCCACTAATCTTACCTTATAAGTCTCAATACGTCCATCTGCACCGATCTTTCTTTTAAAGATCCATTTGCAGCCGATAGGTACTATACCATCGAGTAAATCCACCAAGTTCCAAACTTGGTTGATGTACATAGACTGTATTTCAGAATTCATGGCTTCCCGCCATTTCCCGGCCTCTGGACTTTCAATGGCCTCCTGGTACGTCTTGGGATCATCATCCTCATTATAGAATATCCTTGAACCATCCAAATTAATGTGTCCCACATATCTTTCTAGTGGTTTAGGTACTCTTTCAGACCTACGAGGTTCCTGTGTATCATTTTGAACAGGTTCAGAAACTGACGGTTCATCTGATGAACCATTGCCAGTTTGTGGGTCTGAAACTTCTTCCAAAATTACTTTACTCCCACTGTCCTTCTGAAGAATATAATCTTCTTCCAGAAAGACAGCTCTCCTGACCACAAACACCTTTTGTTCGCCAGGATGATAAAAGTAATATCCATAAGTTTCCTTCGGATATCCCACAAATCTGCATTTGTCAGTTCTTGATTCCAGCTTATCTGCATCATGTCTTTTAACATGAGCAGGACATCCCCAGACTTTAACATGTTTAAGGTCTGGTTTCCTTCCATTCCATATCTCATATGGAGTGGTCTCAACAGATTTGCTGGGTACCTTATTCAGGATATACATAGCCGAGCTAAGTGCATATCCCCATAAGGACACTGGTAATTTGGACATGCTCATCATGGATCGCACCATTTCCATTAGTGTGCGATTTCTCATTTCTGATACACCATTCATCTGAGGTGTATAAGGAGGTGTAAGCTGAGAAAGGATACCATTATCCTTTAAGTATTTAATGAACTCAGTACTCAAGTATTCACCACCCCGATCAGATCGGATGATTTTTATACTCTTTCCTGTTTGTTTTTCTACTTCATTCTTAAATTCTCTGAATTTCTCAAAGGCTTCAGATTTATACTTCAATAAGTATATATATCCAAACCTTGAGTAATCATCAGTGAATGTAATGAAGTATGAGAAACCACCAATGGCTTGGGTTGACATAGGACCACATACATCTGAATGTATGAGTTCTAATATGCCTTTGGCTCGTTCTCTAGTTCCACTAAATGGAGACTTAGCTATTTTACCTATTAAACATGACTCACAGGTTGCATATGATTCATAATCAAATGGATCCAAATATCTATCTTTATGCAACCTTTGGAGTCTGTTTTCACCAATGTGTCCAAGCCTACAATACCACAAGTAAGCTTTGTTCATTTCATACTTACTTCTTTTAATCGAAGATCCGATATGTAAATTATCATGAGACACATTCAATAGATACAATCTATTGGACAAAATAGCTGAAGCTATTAATTTATTTCTGAAATAAATTGAACAACTATTGTTCCCAAAATTTAAATTGTATCTAATTCTATCTAAACATGAAATAGAAATGATGTTCCTTATTATGCTAGGTACATAATAACAATCATCTAATAAAAATGTGTCTCCGGATGGTAGCTTGAGCTTCACTGTCCCCACAGCGATCGTCGCAACTCTTGCGCCGTTACCTAGCCTCAGCTCCACCTCGCCGGTCCTCAGCTTACGTCTTCTTGTCAGTGTCTGCACAGAATTGCAGATATGAGATACACATCCAGTATCTAATACCCATGATGTACAATCTCTTATTGACAAGTTTACATCTATCATATAGATACCTGAAGCGTCCTGTTGCTTCACAGTTCCTTGAGCCTTGTCCTTGAGGTATTCCTTGCAATTCCTCTTCCAATGCCCTTTCTGGTGACAGTAGAAGCAATCACCTTTCTCAGCACTTTTACCCTTGTCTTTCTTGACAACCTTTGCCTTTCTCTGAACCTTGTTCTTATTCTTTCGAAAAGCTTGGACTGCAAGTCTTTTTCTGTTGGTCTTACCAACCATTAGGACTTGGGGTTTATCCTTCACAAGGTTCCCGTCAGCAGTCTTTAACATGTTCAGCAGTTCAGCTAAGGTGGCCTGGATCTTGTTCATGTTGAAATTGACGATGAACTGAGCATATGAAGGTGGAAGTGAAGACAACACAAGGTCTGTATGCATCTCCTTGGGAAGTGTAACCCCAAGAGCATCCAGCCTCTCCACCCACTCAATCATCTTCAGCACATGATTCTGTACTAAAGTTCCCTCTGCCATCTGAGCTTTGAACAGATTCTTCGATATCTCATATCGTTCGATTCTGCTCTGCTCACCAAAGAGCTCCTTCAAATAGAGTATGATGGATCTAGCATCCATCTCTTCATGTTGCCTCTGCAACTCATTGCTCATAGAGGCTAACATATAGCATTGGGCCATGGTGGAATCCTCCTTCCACTTTTCATACGCTATCATTTCCTCCTCTGGAGCATCTAATGCTGGTTCAGCAGGAGGTTCAGTATCCAAGACGTAGGCAATCTACTCAGACCTGAGGACTTTCTTCAGGTTTCTGAGCCAGTCTGAGTAATTGGTGCCTGTCAAACGGTTGGCATCAAGTATGCCTCGCAACGGGTTATGGTGCGACATTCTCGCCTACAGGAGATAATTAATTGATAATTAGCAGATATTCATATTATCTAAAACAAGATATGGTCTTTTATTATCTAGTTTTACTCCCACTAATTTTCGACGAACTGTATAACCTTCAGATATACAGAACGGGAGACGCCGACTGTCTCCTAGTGGGGATCAGAATCTCCAAGCATCACAGTATGACCTCGGGTAAACACATAGTATCACACTGCTATCTCAGAGCAATCATCTCATGATAATTGCAACTCCTTGCAATATCCGATCGTACTTCGGCTCCCAAGTTTAATGGTCCCTGGTAAACACAGTAGACCATTATCCCCGGTCTAAGCTTTACCATCAATACGTGACAGAGTAAAGTAGAAATATAGTTTCCGGGTAAACACGTGGATGACTATATCGTTCCTCTACTCTTATCCAAAGGCATCTAATGCCATGATCAACAGTCCTCTCATCAGTTAATGACAGACCTCGGGTAAACACATAGTATCTGCCACCACTAAATTAAGTTCTATTAATCATATTGATGGAGAGCCACGCGGTACATTCTCAATAACTCGCGCTACGGCTTAGAGTTTGTAACGAAGGTTTTACTTATTTAATTTGGTCTCATCCTAGGTGATAGTATTAAATATATCGAATATATTTATTAATACTAATAACCTAGCATATATAAAGCACACGCATCACATACATGTCATTAGTGTGGTCATGGACGGCACTGTGGTTTGACTTGAGCCAGACAGTCAAACGCACACATTCGCACAATATAACAACTTATATCATGAGTCTGCAAACCCATGAATGCAATGAACTCCTTCATTTTCATCTGGTCAGCAGTTGTGGATCATCCTCGCTCCGCGCGCATCCGCCTCGATCAAATTACATCGTAATTCCCAATTACATGATAATTCAAAAGAGGAAGCCTTATGGCAATTACATCGAAGTGGAAGATAGAAGTACAATGGAATATGAGAGGGAGAGGTTCGCAGACCTCTATTTATTAATACACAATAAACCACACAATCACATTCCACATCCACAATTAATGCTCGTCCATGACCACCATGTGTTTTATTAAACAAACCACACATGAATAGCGCATTAAATGGCTAAATTAAAATTTTCGAAAATAATATTAATTTTGGTTTCATAAAACCAGGGACCAAACAAAATTTTGGACAATTTGAAATTTTCGAAAACTTTAGTATTTATTTTAAGCATGCTAATTTAAATCCAATTTAAACAAGCAAATCAATAACACATCAAATATGCATTAAAATCTAAAATTAATGGCTTCAGAAATATTCCATGCTCAATTTGAACAATTCAAATATTTATGGGGTTAATCTAACAATTAGATTGCATAAGGTTTAATCTAACATTTAGAATTAATTCAATTAACAACCTTTTGTTAATTAATTAACATAATAAACCTTAATAAGGGCCCAATCAAAAATTAAATTTAATAAAAACAATAAAATCATATTTTACAGATAATTATTAAATCAATTTTATAATTAAGATTTTAAAAACAAAAAATTTTAATCAACTGGGCCCCCTTAAATGGGCTCAGCCCTGCTGACCCCCTGGCTCGAGCCAGGGCCGAGCCAGGGGCCCGGACCCAGGCCCGCAGGCCTGGTCCGGCCCCTGGCCGGCCCTGGCTCGGACCCCTGGCCCGGGCCAGGGTCCAGCCGGGCCGACCCGATCGGCGGCTAGGGAAACCCTAGCCGCCTGGCCGGGTAGCCCGAGGGTTCCCTGCTGTGCAGGGAACCCGACGGCGCCGTGCCCTTTTGGGCTTCCTCTCCGGCGCCGGTCCCGGCGGCGACCGGGGACCGGACCTCGTCGCCGGAGAAGCCCGTACCACCGGCGAGCTCCGGCGACCGGTGGTGGCCACGGAGGTGCCCCGGAAAGGGGTTTATTCGCCCCCTTTTTTCCTCCAAAAAAATCTGTTTTTGCAGGTTTCTCAAACCCGTGGGGAGGAAGAAGAAGGTCCATGGCCGCTGTTTCACTGCTTCCCATGCCACCAACAACTCGACCAGGGTCGATGGGCATGATTTACAGCGATTAGAACCCCTTAAAATCCATCTCTATGGATCCGTCCACATCAAAAACACCCCGTTCTTCGTCCCACGAAAAACACGACGAAAAATCCCCAAAAATAATTTTTTCTTCAGATTTAAATCACGATCTCATCGCAGTAATCATCTAATGATTATAAATCTTTCAAAAACATTAATCTAAGTATGGAATAAATTCAAAAATCATAAATTTTAGAGACCGAAAAGGCGAAAACACAGTGGAACCTGGCTTTGATACCACTGTTGGGATCGCTGTGTCGGGATCCGATCCTAAAACGCAGCGGAATAAAGAAGTTCGGGATCGGATCTATCCCGTTTCGGTCGTTAAAACTAAAACCGATGTAGATCGATTTACCTTGCGCGGATTCGAATCCGCGTCCGTTTTTCGGTTCCGTCGGAGCGATGCCGCAAGTCGCGCAGATGCCCGACCTCTAGCAGTATCCACGCGGTTCTCCTCGCGATGGATCGTCCTCGCTTCCTCGCTCGCTGCGGCGCTCGAAGATCCCGTCTGACTGCGCGTAATCCGCCGCGACATGCAGATTCAGAATCCCCGTCGAACGGGAGGTGGAGCAGTTGGGAACCGCACGCCCAGAGGGGAGAGAAAGTGGGGAAGAACGAATGACGGCTAGGTCAGGGTTGCTGGCCCCGGACGTAGAATCCGTTCTTTTATAAGAAGTCAGTTTGCGATTTTTCATAAAAACCCAGACTTATCCGAAATCCTGTCGGAGTATCCATCGACTTGAAAACCATTTGCGTGTGACCCTCTAGGCCCAAATATCAGTCCAGTTAATAGCCCATTAAGTCCAGTAACCCTTTACTGACCCACTGAATTAATTAATATCTTTATATTCAATTAATCAGCCGAATTTAATGTCCCACAATAAAGTCGGACGGACTGTCGATCACGTTGGATGCCAAGCAACATCGCGTGATCCTGGATGGCACTGGGGTTATCACAACCCTCTATTGGAACCTTTCTGTCATCGGTTAGCGCGCAGATATAATCCTTCATCCGTACAATGTTTCCGAATCGACCTAAGGCATGGTTTACTGTTAAACCCTATTTGGTCGATTCACTTGAATCAGATGCCGCTAATCTGAATCCGATAACTCCTTATCGATTAAAGAGTCCGCCCTGGCCAGGGACTTTAAGCGCATCATTCCAAGAACATTCTCTCTCAAACAACCGAGAGCGGATGATCCCGTATTGAACACACAATTACTTTCGAGGGCATTTCCCTGAACCCGATCGCTTGACTTATTGATATCCCATGGTTAGGGATTCGTTCGTCAAGGTCAAAGCTCAGAAACCTACCAACAAGGTATCCTTGGAGTCTCAGGTCCAAGGATCATCCACGCAACCGTGACAATTGAATCGAGCTGGTTAACAGTGAGGTGATTACCATCCAGCGATTCATAGTCGGATCAGTTCAGTGAACTCATTCACCAATGAGCACCTATAGGTTCAGCATAGTGTCTCCACACAAGTGACTTATGGGATCAGTCACCCTCATCGTATGAGCTGAAGTAACCTATACTAGTCTATCCGGATGTTTGATGTCCTATCTCAAACATCCTATGACTAGGAACAATTAAGAATGTGTTTATAAGTCTTCGGTCCCGTAATTATGATCTCATCATAATCCGAAGATTATTGCACATGTTCATGGACTTCATCGTGATACGATAAACACAGATCGAATTAATTACACACAATGAATTATTGTCATTTATTAATAATCTGAATATGTACACAGTATCGGATTGGCTTTGAGACCATCTAATACTAACACGCCACATCTTTAATGATTATCCACATGTTGACATAATCAATCAGTCACTCTTCCTTTGACCTAACATATAAGAAACTTTTCCAGACTGCAAGGTTTTCCAATAACCCCCAAATTTGTATGTCAACTTGATGCTATTCTCATTCTCCTCCATACCTACAAAACGTAAGAAATAGAACAGTCTTTAAAGGACATCCATAAATTTACGGACTCAACAAATAATGATCATAATAATCTTCAATAGCTCATTATTATATGAAGCAACAAAAGCTTACGTAAAGGACAATTGTTTGGCCACTGATAGAATGAATCTCTTCATAAAGTTGGACAACAATCTCTACAATGAAAACAAAGACTGTTTTTACATAAAGCGCCTCCAAGAGATGCCAGAGGGCAACCCATTCTCCAAATAACATCCAACTACTTTCAACATTGCAAGTGCCCTCCAAGCACCATGCCCACCTTTGCTTATATTCACATGCTACCTCTGCTCTTCTCCCACCATCCTCTTATCTCTTTGCTTTGGCACATGAGCAGTACACAAATCACAGAAACAAGGACATATATCAACATATTTTAATTTATTAAAGGCACACCCAACAATGCCAATATCCTGGATGGGAGATATGCAGTGTTTGGATATATTGTAGAGAATGAGGATTACTTGGCAGATGTTAAGGTCGGAGATGTTATTGAATCGACTCAAGTAGTTGTTGGACTTAATAACCTTGTCAATCCAAGCTCTACCGATTAATAAGGTAAACAATGCTTTACTTTTCTTCCAAGCTGAAAGAGAAATGCTGATGCATTTATGTCAATCACAAACAAATAGGATTTATGGATAATTTTGGTTTATTACACATGATACAGTTCAGCTATTATTGAGGCAAGAGAGGCTAACAAAAACTGATGTTAGTACAACTTAGGACAGCCTTAGGATTACAAAAGAGAGATGAACGGACAAAATAACAGAGAGATAGTCCAGGCTTATCTGAAACTGTGTATGAGCTAGCCAACACAAAATTCGCACGGACATAACTTAAACATGGAAAATCCTTAAAACAACACATAAGGGCATAAAAGTACACAAGCTATGTACATGTTCATGTATTTTCTATGCATGTAATATTCAAGTAAAAACAACCACAATGTTTAATTTATGAAAACATGACACAAAATACTAACTGAACTAATAATCTTTAACAATCAAGAAGTTAATTCTTTGAAAATTCAAATGCATTTTTGTTGGGGTCTCAGAGTGTTGACATGGATGCCTATTTCCAATGCAGGTTCCCTCTACAAATAGAAATGCTCAGTAGGTCATTATCGATAACCCACTGACAAAGAAGTACGTCCTCTCCTACCCTCTATATCCTGCTTTTAGTAAATATGTCATAAACTTCAAGTTTATGATATAAAAACTCAATGCCACAATCCCATTGTCACAACATTGATTTGGTACTGTCAACAACCAAGAATAGCAACATTCGGGACAAAGTACATATCCGTCTGAAGACAATCTTTTATGCGGTTGCAACATGGGGTTTGGGGAGGAGCCATCCCATACAAGGGATATAGCCATGGCCACATTTCTATACAATTCCTCCCAATGGACATAAGTGAAATTATCTAAGTAATGTTATCCACATGTTTACCTCTCAAATCTCTATGTCGTCGACGCTGGAGGGGTGAGGGAGGAAATGAGGGAGCCTTCAAATCTATTAGTCGTCGGCGCCGGAGGGGGCAGGGAGAAAATGAGGGAGCCTTCAAATCTAATAGTCGTCGGCGCTGGAGTCAGCGCTGGCCGTGGACAAGAACGCCACCGCCGATGCAAGGGTTTAGGGTTTGGAGGTGGGAGGGAGAAAGTAAATGAGGGATCAGCGAGGGTTTAGGGGTCCATCACTACGAGCCTTCAAAACTCTATGTCGTCGGCACCGAAGTCGGCGCTGAGCGTGGACCGCTGTAGATCGTCGGCAAGGGTTTAAGGGAAGAAGGGGGAGGGAGGAGAGAGAGAGTAAAGTGAGAGGTGAATAGTTAACTTATTTTAGAGTGATTTATAACCATGGGCATTTTGTCACTTCAAGTGTAAAGTGATCGTTAACCCAACTATAATTGCGTCCTATTTGACGCTTGGGTTAGGAGGTGGACGGCAGGGACTTTTTCTGCTAATGGGGGAGATTATAGGGTTTTTTTAGAAAATACTCAAATAATAGGGAATTTTATGTAAAATCGAAAGATTATAAGGGCTTATATTTAAAAAATCCAATTAGCAAATGGAAGCACACAAGTTTGTCCTTGGCTTGCCTTTATACGATTTTTATCCTTCTATTACGTATCATACTGCCTTCAAGCCTCTATGGCAGGCATATCACGCTAATTCTTCAAGCAAAGCTTAAACCAAATCTAGTCATAAAACATGTGACATCTGGGGTAATGTCTTTATCTGCTTAGCACTCGTGCTATCGTGCGCTCATACCTCCAACCTAAACGTTACATAAACTCCAATATCTACAGAAAGTGCTAAATATTAGCAAGAACTGTCAAGTGGGTCAATGGTTGTTAAGAGTTGCATACCTTAATCAACACTTAAGGTCGTGTTTAGCTCAACCTCCATTTCTGGAAGCACTTTTACACTTTCATTTATCCCGTGTTTGGCACACCTTTCATTTGGAAGCACTTTTGCACTTTCATTTAGTTATTTTTTACGGAAGCACTTGGATCTTGGGAGTCATTTATGTAATATTTTCCTTGTGTTTTAGCTTTCAACCAAAAGCAACAAGGTGAAGCTTCCAAGACTGGAAAAAAAAAAAAAAAGGTTGTTATGAAAAAGTTGACTTTGAAATAAACCAAAATTAGTTTTAATCCTTCTCCCTCAAGTCATTCTATGTGAGAAGTGGAAGCTAAAGTGCTTTCAAGTAGAATTTTTATCAAACACGCCCTTAGTTATTTTTTGTGGAAGCGCTTGGATCTTAGAAATCATTTATGTAGTGTTTTACACCTGTCTTCGCTTCCAACCCATAGCTACATGGTGGAGCTTCCAAGATTAGAGGAAAAGTGAGGTTATTATGAAAGAGTTGATTTTTGTAACAAATCAAAATTAATTATAATCTCTCTCCCTCAAGTCATTCTATGTGCCAAACACTATTTAGTTTCTACTACATACACTTCCTGACATCTTGCATGTCCCCACATCTTGAGAGGAGAATGTTGCACCAACGGGCTTACAGCCTAATAAGACCTAGGGCACGTCTGCTAACGCTACATCCTTTACATTTTGGAAGAAGAAGCCACAACTTTTCCTTAAATCTAAAAAAGTAAGTAGGAAAATTTAGATAAGAGAGTAAGAGCTGAATGGGGAGTGACACCTCAACATCATATTAGCTATGAAGCTTTAGATGCTCCAACAGTTGTGGTGATGACTCCAAAATTTTATTTGTTTACACTAATATTATTCTGATTTTTCTACCTCTATTCCAAGGTTATCTCTAAAATCTAAAGGACATAGTGTTAACAAACATGCCCTTCAATTTCCTATTCAAAAGAAAAGTTCCAGCAAGTTAGAGGATCTTAGGACACAATTCGCTCCTCTTTACATGGCGTGTGAAATCTGTGACATTTTTTTCTTCTAGTAAGAGTCTTGACTTTGTTAATGATGGATATAGGTGTCCTCTAAGTCAATCATAAGGCACCTATTTCAATCTGGTTCACTAATCAATAGCATTAAATTCATTATGTAGATTGACATATTTATAATTGCGCATAATGAAATCCATGAATATGTGCAATAGTCATCAGATTATGATGAGATCATAATAATGAGACTGATGACTTATAAACACATATTCTCAATTGTTCCTAGTCGTAGAATGTTTGAGAAGGACATCAAACATCCGGTAAGACTAGTACAGGTTATTCCGGCTCATATGATGAGGGTGACTGATCTCGTTAGTTACTCGTGTGGAGACACAATGGTAAACCTGTAGGTGCTTATTGGGGAATGAGTTTACTGAACTGATCCGACATGAATCGCCGAATGGTAATTTATCTGACCGTCAATCGGCTTGATTCATCGTCACAGTGGCGTGGTTGATCTTTGGACTTGAGACACCAAAGACACCTTATCGGTGGACTTCTGGACTTTGACCTTGACCTACGAATCCCTATCCACGGGATCTCTAATAGTCAAGGATCGGGTCCAGCGGAAGACCTTCGAAGGTGATTGTGTATTCAATAAAGGATCGTTCGCTCTCAAGTAACTGGAGAGAGAATGCTCTAGAATAGATCCGCAGGAGTCTCTGGCCAGAGCAGAAACAATATCAGAAAAGATGTTTTCCGATATAGTATAGCGGAGTCTGATTCAAGTGAGTTGACCATCTAGGGTTTGACAATTAACCATACCCTAGGTTAACTCGAGAGCATTGTGCGAACGAAGGATTATAGCCACGCGGTAACTGTGGATGGACACGTTCTATGAGTGGGTTGCTGAACCCCATTGTCTTCCGGGATCATGCGGTGTTGCTTGGCACCCAACTTGATCAGAAGTCCGACCGAATTCACATACGGTGTAAATTCAGCTAAGTAATTAGTTAATATCTAGATATTAATTAATTACAATAAGTCAATAACTAGTTATTGGACTTAAAGGGCTGAAAAACGGATTGGTAAATAGGCCTAGAGGGTCACACGCAATAAGATTCTCAGTCGGTGGTAAATAAGTGGGATTTATATTAACTCGGGGACTTTTGTAAAAAGTCGCGCCGACTTAATATATATACGCACTGTTGAGAAACCCTGGGCCAATCTCTAAGTTTTCCCTATGCTGACCGTCATCCCTCCTTTCTCTCTCCTCCTCTAGGCGCCCCGTTCGAGGCACCGGAACAGTCTCTGTCTCCGCCGCGAACGATTCCCGAAAGTCGGGAATTCCCGTCCGCGGATTTCCGGACATCGTTGCGGCGACGGATCTTCAGCAAGCAAGTTGATACGAACGAGGGAACGAGGACGAACCACCCGGAGGATCACGTGGATACCGCTGGAGGCCGGACGCTTGTGCAGCTCGCGGCATCCCCTCGACGGAACTGAGACGAAAGCGGATTCGAATCTGCGCACGGTAATCAGATTACAACCTATTTGTTCCGAATCGGATCAGCGGGCATCGGGCGGGATATTTTATTCGTCGTTTCCGCTGCGTTCTTCACGTCCCGCCCGGATCCCAACAGTTAATATCACCATATAACTTTTAAAAAAAAGTCACTGAATAGTACAAGAAAATTCTTCACTAAAGAGAATGTCGAGGGAGGAATTTGGTTCTCCTTTGAGGACTATTAGATCCTTAATCCATGACAGAAATTTGTTGTTGTTGAGAGATGACAGGACTTGGATGCTTGCGAGTAGAAAGAAGATGTCAAAGGTCCCCCTAGTCAGTATGAGAGGAGGACCCTTCGATTCCGAAGTTAGTCGACGATAGAGATGGAGAGAAAATACGGTTTCTCGGTGGTGGTGGTGGTTGCATACTTTTGATTTGGGTAGATCCTTTTGTAATTTTATGGGGGCCTTCTAGCCCTAGATTTTGCGCATTCTTTCCATACTCTCTGAGGCCATGATCCCATGGCGATCACGGTTTCCTTTAGTGGGCAAGAAGGGGATTCTAGTCACGATCCTTGCTGGTTGAGGGTCATGGCGACTGTTCTTACCCATCATTGGGAAGGAGTAGACTAATGGAGGTGGGACTTCCTACTTTTGATTTGCACTTATTCTTCCTCTTGTCTTGATAAGGGTCATAGGGATTGTGTGAGGTTTCTTGAGATCTTGACGCGGGAGTACTCCTCTTAGATGGACTTGGGATTTTGTGCTAGATGGGTTGAACCTAGGCCTTATTGGGGGTCTGGTCCCTTCAAAGAAAAAAATGAAACTAATTCATAATTGAACTCTCTCCATTGAGAAAAAAGCTTTGAAAAAAAAGGAAAAGAATGTCTTGTCATTGTCGTGGAAAATTCCATTAGTAATTTGCTCTCAGTATATGCAATCAATAACATGCTTCAAGTGGCTAAAGGACAACATTAAGTTGTTTAAGAAGTTTAATATCATCTATGACTGACTATATGAAGCTTCCCAGAATGTTACCATGTTGAAAATTACCATCAACATTGAAAAGAGTTTTTAAGTTTAACTACTGTCTACAAAGCCAATAGTCTATATAAAACACTAGGAAGTAGGAACATCATGCCCGTTATATTGGCAAAGTCATCCTCTAGCCAACTAAATAGTGATGACGAGTGATGACGATCCCGATTCGGACGAAGGGGCTGCTGCCGCTGCCTTACCCCTGCCACAAACTGGTCCCTGAGCAGTCAATCCTCTCCCCCGGGCTGATTGATTCTGCTGTGCCTCTACTGCTACTGCACACCTAACCGTTGATGCTAAGTCTGTACAACAGTGAGATGCCACAAAGTTCCTCAGACTGAGCCTCAGTCCTGTAGACACGCTAATTTTGACATCATTTTGAGTAAATTTCATATCATATAATAATGCCTCAGAATGGTCTGATATTTAATCATTGATTAATTTTTATTGATCTTTTTGAGTGTCGGATTTAACAGACATGTTTAAGTTAATCAATTAAATTGATTTTAACTCAAATTTCAGTTAAAATATGAAGAAGTCTAAAAGACGTCTACCTGTGTGGACGCCATTTAGAGTTTATTTCTATTTTGACGTTTAAATTTGAATTTCAATCAATTGATTAATTAGCTAAAAGACGTCTGCAAGAGTTGACGCGTTTTAGGTTTCCTAAGCTATTTCTACTTCTCTTCCGGATGTTTATCCTTATCTTAATTAATGTAAAGGACGTCTATACATGTAGACGCGTTTTATCTAATACAGATAAAGATAAGTTTTTCCAGATGTTTATCCTTATCTTAATCTGAAAGGCATCAGCCAATGTAGACGCGTTTTAGATAATTACAGATAAAGATGAATTAATATGTATTTATCTGTTGGTTAAGATGGATAAATCTTTGATTTTTCCATGTAAATCACGGACGCAGAAGAAGCCTATAAATACCTTACATCTTGAAGAGTTAAAAAAATGTTAAGCGTAATCTTGAGTTGATTATCATTGAGCAATAGCGAGTTGAAGATCGAAGCAACAACTTCGGAACGCCGAAGCGCTGCCATTTCCAGAAGTCGGCGTCCTTTCAAGATTCTTCATCCATTCAAGAATTCAACCATTGGGCATAAGTCTTTATTTTCTGCATTCATTTCATTTAGTTCTACATTCTTTATCATTCACTTCATGCAACACACACCACAACATCATTCTTTTCAAAACCTATTTGATTAAGGGGTTTCAAAAGCCATTAAACAAGTAAGTTTGCTGTTTAGTTTCATGTTTAAAACCATGATTAGAATAGATACTATTCTTGCTTAAAGTTCTCATCATTGTTTCTTCATTTCTTTTCTTTCTATTTCTGTTGCACTCAACAAAAGGAGAATCAAAAGGAGTAAATCAAGCACAAAGTCACAAGAATCTCTAGACGATCCTCAACCTCAACTTCAAATTCAACAGCAAGAACAAAGAACAAAGAAAGGGCTTTCTTTCTTCAGCCGGCTGAAGGAGGGGAATCAAGGACTCAATATCTTCCGCGTTTAAACAGGTAGGCGATCAAAAACTTCTTTTGGAACTTTTAAGTCAAAAGTTTCTGGCGATCACTTCACGTAGTTTCTGTTTTTAATAGGTTTATTTTGCACCTAAACAATATAGATTTTTCATGTTAATCACACAATCATTCTAAGCACTCACAGCTTTTTTGGCGATCACGGTGGGACTTGGTCTCGCCATCTTTTAGTTTTTTGTTCTTGCTATCATCAATCGGGCACCCACGGTGCACCACTTGTGTCTCTCGACACGTCCTCACCAATTGGTGAGTGTTTTAGTTTAGTTAATTTTCCTCGTGCACCACGTGCACACCCCTGTGGCAAGATTTTGCCCTCCCCGTTGATTAATTGAAAAAGTTGTTTCTGTGATGAAAATGCTGTGTGATTGATTGGCATCTTGGTTGTTTAGTTAGTAAAATCATCCTGTTAAAATCTGGAACTAAAAAAATCTGCATAAGTTGATTATTTACTGTTTTTATCCTGTTTGAGGAGGATTCAACCTAGAAAATCCTCCTGCAAAACTGTTTCTGCGACTTGAAAAGCGTCTAGGAGCACTGACGCGTTTTAAACCGCGTCAATATACCCAGATGCCTTTTAGTCATTTCCTCTCTGCGGTCTGCATCTGAGTTTCTGCGAAAAAATTAAGATTTTGTTTGAATAGCGTCGACTATACTAGACGCGATTCAGGCAGTTTCTTAGTTAATTTTCAGTTCCCAGATTTTTGTGACTTGTGTGCTACTACCCATTATTATTAAGCATTAGAGGCCATCCAGGCCATAGGACATACGCATTGAGGTGAATACCCTCCTTTTCTTAAGAACACCTTACTTGACGTCAGCAACTCTCTCTGATTGGGTTGGTCCCTTGATCAGACTAGAGAAGTTGACGTTAAGACCTCCATAAGTCCCCAAAATCAAGGTACTCCTCCTTGATCATCGGGCTGGTTGTACCAGTTGAAGTCCCGGTTAGATTCCATAAAGCGTTGTGAGAGAAAGCCATAGAGAATAACGGCGGATATTGAACTGAAACTAGGATCCTTTCCTTGAGCGAATTTGTGGTTTAATTAAATCCAAATAACTCAACAAGGAATCTCAAAATCACGTTAAACATCCACTTGATTGATTAATCTCTGTGCAACTTGTTTGTCAAATCTTTGAAAAAAGAATCTAACATCATGCTGCTGCGATCAGGCAGGGACTTGAGTATGGCTCAAGACGCCATCATCAACTACGAGGGAGATGCTAATGCCCCTCGCGATTCGGACTACAACTATGAGAACGGGAGAGATGCTGATGCCTCTCGTAACTCTGTCCCTATTCCCTATCGACAAGATGGGAATGTCCGGACACCTCTCTTTCATCCCCATGATCGATTTCCTGATCTTCCCCCGTATGAATATGCGATTCCTAATCCCAATCTTGAGGGGGACATGAATCAGAATGATCCCTCATCCTCTGATCCTTCGGATCTCGTCAACGCTTTGGGAGTTCTTGCCTCCCGACTGGACCCTCAGCAGTTCGAGGCGATCCAGTCTATTCTGAAGGGGAAGGCACCCACGCAGCCTGCTGAGCCGAATCCTGTGGCCTCCCCTGTTGTTACTCAACAACCTCCTCTTCATCCTCCTTACATCCATCAGGCCGTGGAAGGCCTCCATATTACTTCTCGGCCAGCTGGGCCACAGCTTTCATCCTCTAGGCAACTGGCTAGACCGCAAACGCCTGCTTATCAAAATGTCCTCGGGCATGGCGGAAGCTCTGCCGGACCTCCCCTTTATTGTCCCCCCTGTCCAACGTACTCTAGGCAGCAGGCCTATCAAGTACCTCCACCTCCTCCTCCTCCCCAGGCAGATCTGACCACGCAAGCGTTGCTGGCCAAAATGGAGCGCATGGATGAGCAATTCAACAACCTCCAGAAGATGATGGGGGTTAAAGCTGCGCCAGAGATCAATTTGCCGAGCCTGCCGGTATTCCACCTACCACCCTCTGAGATGCCAGTGTACCGGAAGTACAACGGTACTGGTAACCCCTTCACACATTTGAAGGAGTTTATGTACGAATCGTCTTTCTGGCAGAACGATAAGAGGTCGTTGGCCTTTTTGTTCAGGAGATCTCTAGAGGGACCAGCCCTCGAGTGGTTCTTTTCCTTGGAACCCTCCGAAGTAGAGGACTACGGTATCGTCTCTCGTAAATTCATTCAACGGTACCAAGACAGAGTTGCGCCCTCCTTGTCCATCACTGACCTCATAGCAGAAAAGATGAAACCTGATGAGGAGTTTGTCAGTTTTGCTGACAGGTGGCGGGGCCTGGCCGAATAGGCGAAGGATCACTTGTCCGAATCTGAGCAAGTGAAGATGTTAATTTCCAATGCCACGCCCCAGTTCAAACTAGTCCTCTCCCTGAACAATCTGACCAACATGGCAGAGCTCTATGAAAGAGCACGGTACTGCCAAAATGCCTTCAAGGACGCTACGTTCTCTAGCGTCTTTGATCCTCACAGACCTAGCAGGCCTCCACCTCGGAAGCCTGCAGTGCCAAATGCTCCTAGCACAGGTCCGACTACTGAGGGCACGCTCTCTCACGAGCAAGTTAGTAGCATGAATAATAATTCGCCCCAGTTCGTGAGGAACCAGCAGCAGTACCAGAGGCCACCGCAGTCAAACCAGCAGGGGTACAGGCAGCAGCAGAACCCCCATTATCAGCAACAGTATCAGCGGCCCCAGCAGCCGAACCAGAACCAGCAACAGCAACAACAATAGCCGCCGCTGCAACGGCAACAGCAGTACCAGCAACCCCAACAACAGCAATACCAACAATAACAGCAATATCAGCCGCGCCCACCGCCGGCATACCATAATGTCCCTCCTCCTGCTGACTATAATCAGCAGAGAAAACCTCCAGGCCCTAAAAGGGCAGAATACCCGGCCCTCCCAGAATCCTTGGCAGATATCTTCAGTGCTCTAATGGCAGCTAATGCCTTAGTTTTGCCAAGGGAAATGGCCGTCTGGCCTCAAAATGCCGACACGTCCAGGTATTGCTATTTCTATAGGCAACCTGGGCATACCATCAACACCTGCTTCCAATTAAGAGATTATATTCATGATCTCAACGAGCAGGGCGGCATAGACTGGGAGGAGATGAAAAAGTATATATCAGCCCTGAAGGCGAGAAGACCACAGCAGCAGCAGCAACAGCAGCCAGCAAGACCACCAGTACAAGCAGCACCACCACCCAACATGGGCATAGTGCATAACCCACTCCCAGAGCACCAGAACCAAAACCAAGTTGCCCCTATCTTGACAAGCAGCCAGTCTGAGGCTGACCATGGGCAACAGTGGAGAATAGAGGACTCTTCCTCTCTTTATTCGACGGGTCATATTCCAAGTACCGCAGAACGACCACCACGCCGCACCATCCACATACCTAGGCTACAACCCATTACCATCACCCCTCTACCAACACCTGCATATTACTCGCCCGCACCCAATAACCCATTACCACTACCCGCCTTCCTCAAGCCCATTACGCCCCACACCACTACACCGCTACCATATAATC
The DNA here is from genome assembly GCA_030544215.1 of Zantedeschia hybrid cultivar. Classification (NCBI taxonomy): domain Eukaryota; kingdom Viridiplantae; phylum Streptophyta; class Magnoliopsida; order Alismatales; family Araceae; genus Zantedeschia; species Zantedeschia hybrid cultivar. The sequence continues at coordinate 13,617,096 of JARZZO010000015.1, forward strand.
CCCCGCAAACCAATCACGCGCCCCTTCTACCATCTAGGCCATTACTCCGCGTACCATTCCTTACTTCGCCCGCTACCACTACCACCTACCCAGATACCCCCTTACCATCCAGACCGCTATTACGCGTGCCATTCCCCACTTCACCAACCACTTACCTATCCACCATCCAACCCTCTAGGCCTTTAATCTGCACCACGCCATCACCACCGAACCCTACGCCATCACCTACATACCAGCCCTCTACATCATCCGCACCATCCAACCCTGCGGTACTCAAGGTGTCACCCGGATCCTCCACGGTTGAGGAACATGCGCTCCAAAGTGGAAGGATTTTCAACAAAGTTTTCCCTCAGTCCACAGTTAGAGACGGCCCATCACAGCCGACTGAGGAAGCCCATAATGAAGAGAGTGCACCAGACACTCAATATGATTTGTTGAAACATTTGGATCGAACACCGGCACGGATCTCCATACTTGAACTGATCAAGAGATTAAAAAGTCACCAAGAAGCCTTGATGGAATATCTACAGAAGGTGATGGTCAACGAGGACGTGCCGGTAGAAAATATTACAGCACTACTAGTTCCTCAAGGGGATCAGCCCTCTATTACATTTCACACATCGGAACTAGCACCGCCAGCAGCCAGAAGCATGGCTCTGAGCATCACAGTCAACATCTGTAAGAAGGCCGTGGATGCATGCCTGGTAGATACAGGGGCTTCAATCAATGTTTTACCTCCGAAGACCCTGGAGCTGTGCGGTATGCCCAAAGAAAAATGGTTACCTAGCCCCATCTCTGTGACAGCATATGACAATTCCACCCGTTCCCGTCTGGGAATGGTTTATTTGAAAGTAGAGCTAGGCCCTGTAAGTTATGCAGAGATCGACTTTCACATCCTAGAAATCGACCCTTCTATAAATGCCATTTTGGGTCGTCCTTATATTAAAACTCTTGAGGCAATTCCCTCTACGAATCACCAATGCCTCAAATTCCCCTTCAAAGGACGAATTATTAAAGTGACGAGCATGCCAATCCTTGTTGATGCTCATACCATGAATGTTAAATCTGCTGCTTTACCTGGCCGACAACCTTTTCTGTCGGTATTACAGGTCTACCATCCAGTGGCTGATCCTCTAAAAGCTGCCACTATTTCTCCATACCCGTTAAATACCATAAAAGGGGGAAGTGCATGAGTACCCCAGGATGGAGAATTATGATGAAGAGTGGCTATCAGCCTGGGAAAGGTCTGGGCACACAATTGCAAGGCAGGACCACTCCTGTTAAAGATCATGGAGCAGCACCTGGAAGTGGTCTGGACTACAGGCCAAGAAAACTTAAATAAGATCTGGTTCAACAAGCAGAGATTGAAGAAGGTCAGAAAATCTGGGAGACAATGTCTACCCTACCCAAGGAAGGTCGAGATCCCCTAACATGGACCCTGTATACACACTTTGTGAAGGGGCCCATACTTAGCCATGACAACACGATGGTCATTACTTCATGTTTTGACTTCCACGACATATATGGGAGAGACTTGGCCAGGCATTGCTCAGAACTACTTACGTACCAATCCTTGGAGGCTCTGCGGCCTATGAAAAGGAGAAAATTTCATGATCCTGAATGCGAATGGTACAGGTGGTTCGATCTGAGAGACCTTTACATTGCACTGAACAGATTATTCCTAAATCCTGCAGAACCCAAGTGGCCGCCGCAGATTGATGAGCTGATTGAAAGCCCTGGTACCATCTTTGATAAGCGGATATTGCTGTCTGAAGAGACCGACGAAGAGGAGCCAGATGACCCTTATGAAGCTGGTTACACTACAGATCTGCTCTGGAGGGGGACATATCATTCCCATGTCTTCATGCTCCATACTCTGTTTCTCACACTGCTCTTGACCCCGACTTGGTCGCGGGTCATTATTGAAGATATTCCACGGGCTCCGCCCGTTATGATTACTCTGTCCCCTCGGGACCTTATTCCACAACCTCCTCTCGATCTAGAGAGGATGTATGATTTGATCTGGGACATATTGCTATATGATCCCCCTAATCCTCTGGCCTTGGTGCCACTTCCTCCATCTGATTCTCCTTCTATTTGTATTCATTCATGTTTCATGTTTAATTCCTCTGATATCCAAAAAAAAAAAACGTCAATTTTACAACAAATTCTTCTCAGATCCTTATCGAGGAAACTTCTTACTTGTCCGATCACACCCCGTCGCACGGGTCCTTCGGTCAAGATTCTCTCCTAGATCTACTCTACCCCTCCCCTTGGGAGGATTCTTTTGTATTTCCACTTGTATCCCAGGATTTCTATCCTGCTTCATCTTCATTAGGTTATAATAGGGAGTTTAGTGAAGTTAGGCAGTCTAGTTTTAGGCAGGTTAGGAAGTCTAGGAAGCCTAAGGGTAGGCGAATTCCAGATAGATACCTCCAGGACTTAGCTGATAGATGCTTTTCTTACTCTTTGATCCCTTAATTTTTAGAAAATCCAATTCAGATGCCAGAAGATTGCATGAATGATGAGTCAGTCAATGATGGGTATGGGGTGTATGAGTTAGTACATGAAAAGGACCCCATTGTTGAGGATGAGAAAGATGACGAGGACGCAGCTGAGGCATATGCCAGTGGAGTGAAGAGATTCGATGAACCCTCAGCTGCCGTAGAAGAGCCTACCAAAGAAATCAATTTAGGGACTGAAGACGAACCTAAGGTTGTCCTCGTCAGCAAAAATCTTTCTACAGAGGATGAGAAGGCAATGGTACAAGTACTTAAGGACTATAAGGACACTTTCGCCTGGAGTTATGAAGATATGCCGGGGTTAGACTCGTCTTTAGTTGAACACAGGTTGACATTAAAGGATGGAGCTAGCCCGGTCAAGCCGAAATTAAGGCGATTCCACCCACAAATGGCTCTAAAGATGAAGGAAGAGGTCGACAAATTGCATAAAGCCAAATTTATTAGAGTTGTCCTTTATCCACAATGGGTGGCCAACATAGTCCCGGTTATGAAGAAGGACGAGAAGGTCAGAATTTGCATTGACTTCCGCGATCTGAACCGGGCGTGTCCTAAAGATGATTTTCCATTGCCTCATATTGGTATACTCATTGATAATACCGCTGGCTATGAAACTTTATCGTTTATGGACGGATTTTCAGGGTATAATCAGATTAAGCTGGCAGAAGAAGATCAAGAAAAAACGTCATTCACTACACCTTGGGGAACATACTGTTATGTCGTCATGCCATTTGGATTAAAGAATGCTGGTGCCACTTATCAGAGGGCTATGATGGCAATATTTCATGACATGATGCACATAGATCTGGAAGTGTATGTGGATGATCTATTGGTTAAATCTAAGACAAAGGCTGAGCACGCCAAAGTTCTAGCAAGGGTATTAGAGAGATCGAGAGAGTATCAGTTAAAGATGAACCCCAAGAAATGTGTATTCGGGGTATCTTCAGGAAAATTACTTGGATTCATCGTCAGTAAACGGGGAATTGAGATCGATCCCAACAAGGCGAAAGCTATCAGAGAAATGCCACCTCCCAAAAACTTGAAGGAGTTAAGAGGATTAATCGGGAGGTTGCAATTTATTCGCCGTTTTGTCTCCCAGCACTCACAAAGGTGTAAGCCGTTGTACGAGCTTACCAAGCCGGGAGTCAAATTTGATTGGGACGATAAGTGTCAGGAGGCATTCGATGGATTAAAGAACTATTTAGCAAGTCCTCCTGTTTTGAGACCACCATCTCCAGGCAAACCATTGATACTTTACATTTCAGTCCTGGATGATGCAGTGGGGGCTGTCCTAGCACAAGAGGATGAAGAAGGAAAAGAGAGGACAGCCTACTATCTCTCTAAACTTCTCAACCCCGCTGAACAGAGGTATACGGCGATGGAGAAAACATGTGCAGCATTAGTTTGGGTTGTGCAGAAATTAAAGCATTATTTTCTGGCCCATGAAGTCTATCTCATCGCTAGGATGAATCCGATCAAATTCCTTCTGGAGAAATCTGTTCTTACTGATAGGTTAGCGCGATGGCAAAGCTTTCTATCTCAATTCGATATCATTTATATTCAGCAAAAAGCGATCAAGGGCTATGCCATAGCAGAACATCTCGCTCATCATCCCCTTCCTCGATTTGATCCAGTACGATCAGAGTTTCCGGATGAGGAACTGATGTCCGTAAATCAGATCAGAGATGATATGTGGACTCTGCATTTTGACGGAGCTTTGAATTCTCATGGAAAGGGGATCGGTATCGTTCTGTTATCACCTGAAGGTGTCACCATTCCACAAGCCTTTCAGCTTGATTTTTCAGTCACCAACAATATAGCTGAATACGAGGCACTTCTTGCTGGCCTCGAGGCTGCTCATTTCCATGGTGCCACTAAACTCAGGATTGTGGGTGATAGCCAACTGATTCTTCGTCAAGTGCTGACCAAGTATCGAACTCTTGATCCCAAGCTCAAGCCTTATCAAGAACTTACTTCTGCTTACTCAAAGCTTTTCACGAAATTGATCTTTGTCCATGTCCCTAGGAATCAGAACATCTTAGCTGACGCTCTAGCTTCATTGGCTTCATCTCTCGATTTTCCAATCAGCAAGCAATCCGAATCAATCATAGTTCATAGGCGTCTTTCACCCGCCGTGAAAGACCCTTCATTTCTTAGAACTAAGGAGAAGTTGCTGAAGAAAGTCAGAGACGGAGATATTGTAGAAAAGAGAGAAATCGTGTTAATGGAGCTGTTAGAAGAGATGGATGATGAACAGAAGCCATGGTATTATGAAATTGCCAAATATTGTGAAGATCAATCGTATCCTGAGGAAGCTACAACTGAAGAGAAGAGAGCTATCAGGAGAGTTGCTCAACGATACACCCTAGTTGGAGGAGCACTGTACAAGAGAGGTTTTGACGGAGTTCTTCTGAGATGTCTAGACGAAGATGAGCTTTGGAAGGTTATGGAAGGAGCTCATAGTGGAGTTTGTGGTGGCCATGTCAATGGACAGATGCTAGCAAAAAAGATCCTTAGACAAGGATTTTATTGGCCAACCATGGAAGAAGATTGTGTAGGATATGTCCGTAGGTGTGCTAAGTGTCAACTTCACGCCGACAAAATTCATTCTCCTGCATCTTCACTCCATCCTGTTTCTTCCCCATGGCCTTTCTCCATGTGGGCTTTCGACATTATTGGACCCCTTGGTAATCCAGATTCCGGCATCAAGCAAAAATCTTTCATTCTCACGGCAACGGAATACTTCACCAAGTGGGAAGAAGCTGAAGCGTACGTAGAGATCAAAGCATCAACCGTCTGCAAGTTCATCATGAAGAACATCATCACCCGATTTGGAATTCCAAGCACCATCGTCACCGACAACGGACCGCAGTTCGTGTCACAAGAATTGAAGGACCTCTGCAACAAGTACAGAATTGCATTGCATCATTCGTCTCCTTATTATCCGCAAGGCAATGGCCAAGCAGAGGCAACTAATAAGACTTTGATAAAAATCATCAAAAAGACGTGCAAATCTAATAAATTTGCAGACTGGCCATAAAAATTGGTTGAGGCTCTATGGGCCTACCGAACTTCAATCCGCACGCCCACTGGGCAAACTCCTTATTCCTTAACATTTGAAATGGAGGCGGTAGTTCCATATGAGATCCTCATATCGTCATTAAGAGTACAATTGAATAAGGAATTTTCCATTGATGAGCACCGTTCAGCACTCCTTGCTCAATTAGAACTTTTAGACGAGAAAAGATGGTCAGCTGCTAATCATGCAAAAGTCTATCAAAATAGACTAGCACGTTTTTATCAAAAGAAAGTCATTGAACGTAAGTTCAAAGTCGGTGAAATGGTCGTCAAAAGGATTTTTGTAAAACCGGGTGGTCCGCGTTCTAAGCTCCAACCCAACTGGGAAGGACCTTATGTTGTATCGCACGCTTTTTCTGGTAATGCTTATCGTCTTGTTAATGCAGAAGAAGAAGAGCTAAATCATCCCTGGAATGGCTTACATCTTAAGAAATACTACCCTTAGGTTAAAGAGTCGATCAGTATGGTACAAAGACCAGTGGAATCAGAAAGTTTATAAACTCGAATTTCTTTGTTAGTCTGGATAACTTAACTTCAAATACATTACTACACACACTGGCACGTTTGATTCGTGAGTAACAACAGATGCCAAGTCCTAAAGAATACCGAAGCTTGACCGAAAGGGTAAAGTACAAATCATTCATTTTAAAGCAAAAATTCTGTTTTATACTCGGCCCATGATGTCAGAACGAGGCTTAGAATAGACTACCAAGAATACCCGCCATCTTAGTAGGAGGCCATAAAAAAAAATGGGGGAGATCCGTCCCGAAGCAAAGAAAAGAATAGAAAAAGCAAAAGTAAAAAGGCAAAATCCAAATGTCAAATCAAAAGGCCATCACATTACAAACGTTACATCAAGGCTATGAAATGAAACGAAAGGGAACGCAAGGTCGATAAATACTCCGGAAAGAAAATGACCGAACCCCAACGGATATTAGGGTAGGAAATGAACATCTTTTTAAGTCTCCGGAACCTTCTCATGGGCTTTCTAAAACTTATTCTTCCTTTCTTTCTAAAGAGGCGTACTCCAAACTTAAGGAATGGCTTAGATTGACTAAGGATCAAATCATCAAATGGGATCACGAATGGAAACACAAGTTCAAACACGATGGGTTTAAGTTAAGTTGTTAAAGAACAATTTGGGAATTAAGTTAATAAATGAATATGACCTTTTGATCTAAGTACCATGCTGATCTTTTAGTCAAAAATCCAAAAAAAATACATGTGTCAAAAATCCAAAAAAATACATATGTCAAAAGTCAAAAAAATATATATGTCAAAATTAAAAAAAAAACATATATTTCAAAACCCAAACAAAAATGAATATTTCAAAACAACAAAAATATCTCAATTAACATTTGCTTGTTGCACTTAGTGTGTTTCATTTCTTTTATTTTCAGTGAGTATTTGTCTGCTTGCATGTTGCATTTTTGCTTAAGTTTGCTCATGGTTCAATTACCTTTGTTAATAAAGGCCATGCCCCTTGACCATTTATTGAAGGAAAAATTAATTGACCATTTATTGAAGGAAAAATTAATTGACCATTTATTTGGTCAGGCAAGAGGCTAAGCCTAAATAGATACTTAACCTGTTTGTTAAGTATGTACAGGATGCAAGACAAGCACAGGAACACAAGATTGGAGCCCAAAAGTTTCATGTATATCATCAAAAGGTGTTTTTGTACATGATACATGAAAAGAAAAGAAGATACATAAGCCCTCAAGGCTGGCTCTCCCCTCCGCCCTCATCGAGTTGGCTCTGGGCCTCGTCAGGTGCGTCTGGTGCCGGTCCTCGGCTGGGAGGGGGAGGTGGCCCCATCGTGCTCGGCCCTGCCTGGCCAGAAGACATGGCGACACTGGCAGTAAAAGCACTGGTCAGACCACGCTCCTGGGCACGCTGCCGAGCACGTCTGTACCTCTCCTCCACACTCCGGCGCTCGTGCTCAGCAATCCCTAACTGAACTCGGAGGGAGGCTATCTCTGAATCCATCTTCTGCCGCTCCTGCCTCTCCCGCTCTCGCTCCTCGGTGATGAACCCCAGTCGAGACTGGAGGTGTGAAAGCTCTCGAGGAAGAACTCCAGTCGAGAGTCGGGCCACCTGCTCCTCCAGAGACCGGATCCGCGCAGCGTCAGCCTCAGCACGAGCAGCTGCAGCACGAGAACGCTCCAGCTCCGCTTCAGCTCTCTGAAGGGCTTCCTGAAGCTCAGCAACCTGAAGGGAAGTCATTGTTAGTTCAAGGCAATCAAGTAATCAACGTCAAAATCAAATTCGAAAAGTCGAAGAACTTACACGAGCAGTCCGGTCCTCCTCCGCAAGAGAAGCCCGGTGGATAGCAGAGGCGAGCTGGCTCTAGAGGTCAGCCAGAGCAGCGTCGTAGGCAGCAGACGAGGAAGATGAAGAAGCTCCATACGAAGGGGGAGCCGCCTGAGTGTAGACGGTTCGCTGCACCAAAAGACCACTGTCAGTGTCAATCGCCAAAACAATTAATTAATGCATACATACCAGGTCAAATAACTTTTTATGGACTTGTTCTAGCTGGGCCTCCGCATCATGTAGGCGGGCCCAGAGGTCGATGATGACCGCGTCACGTGCATCCTGCATATCACACATAAATACATTCATTCACAAACATAAATCAAGATAATAATAAAATTAAAGACGCATGAAAGCATACTTACATCAAGTGGTCGGAGGAGCCGAAGCTGATCGGCGTAGTGGGCCCAGTACTGCTGGAGGTAGGCCTCGCTACTCTCCGCCCGGGACTCCACCCGTACGCCTCGGCGGTGCCAGTCTTCGTACTGCTCCGGGAACTTGGCACGCCAATCTGTGAGGGCTTGCTTGCCCCTCATACTCCTCCCGACACCCTCCGAGACCTCCTCATCAATCCATTCTTGATGGAGGCCCAGTGTCCTCATCACGAGCCGGAGGCGGAGGGGCTCGATCTCGTTCATGCAGTACAGCCACATCTGCCTGCCGAACCTCCTCCTGCCAGCCGTCACCCACGGCTGACCCTCCTCGCCCATACCAAGGTACGAGCGCCAGATCACCTGCATATAGATTAGGTGCATTCATTAAATAAATTGTATTTAAGGAATAAAAGATTGTATTTAATAAAATTGAACAAGTTAAAAACTTACCAGGAGCTCTGGGTAATCCATGAACTGACGGCGGAGGGTCGTCAGCTGGTGGTGCTGAGGAGCCGTGTCCACGATCGGCTGCCAACGGCAGGCCAACGGGACGGCGCTGGGTCTCGCGATCCGCGCTCTGCCGAGCGGGAAGTAGTGGTAACTCCACACCTGCATTCATGAACATATAAGTTAGGAAAAATCATCATATCATATTTCATATCATAAACAAATAATAAATAACTTAATACCTGAAGGAACGGCGAGAAGCCGCTGACAGTGGTCTCACGGTCCGGCGTGACCGCAGACAGATCGGCAAAGAGGTGGGCCAGAAGGGCCGCACCCCACGCGTACTCTCCTAAACTATCTAAGTCATCTAACAGATATAGGAATCTACAGTGGATGTGGTCGCCCTTCGTACCAAAGAGCAACCGACCAAAGAAGAAAACTAGAAAGATCCTAAGCTGCCTATCTACCTCCTCCACCTGACTCGGGTCGCTACAATAGACGGCGGAAGATGACTCAGCTAACCTATCCCTAAACTCCTCCCGGGTCTCGTCAGACCGACGCCGGGGCTCATCTAGACCTAAGGCGGCCTCTACCTCCACCCTAGGAACCATCCTAGACTCCCTACCTAAGCTGGACACCTCTATCCCTAATAGAGCCTCTGCCAATCCCTGATAGTTGGGGTAAGTAACCCCACTCACAGGTCGGCCCTCTACTCTGAGGCCAGTGATCCTGGCCACATCCTCTAGGGTGGGGACCATATGTCCCCACGGCATTAGGAAAGCACGGCTTTCCGCATGCCACCTCTCCCGCAGCACCTGCAGGAGGACCAAATCGAGCCAAAATGGCTCGATATCTAATATCTTGCCGAACCCCATCCGGCGCAGGCGCGCCTTCTGAAAATCCGGGAGCCCTCTATAAGCCCCTATCACAAGGTCCCATGAGATTCTGGCCATCATCACTCCCTGCAAATAAAAACATAAAAATAGGGTCAGTAATGAATAAAAACAGGAAAATCACTTCTGTTTTGAAAGGCGTCAGCACACACAGACGTTTTTCAAAACACATCCACACTCCCTGACGCAATTCAAAATTATTTTCTGCCTAATTAAAAATTTGGAATTGATCTTGAAGGACGTCAGACCATGGTGACGCCTTTTGAATGGCGTCACCTGGTCTAGACGCCTTTCAAGACCTGATTCCGGATTCTTGAAAAATCCCGTTTTTTCCTATTTTTCTCATCTCATTCATCACATAGAGAGCTTACCGTGTGGAGGTCGCCCTCCTCCCCTTCTTCCATTGCCACGGGCGGCGGTGGAGGGATCTCTTCCTCCAAAAACGCCGCGGCTTCGGCTAGCACCGCCGGAATCTCCTCGGAGGCTTCTTCTTCGTGCCTTCACCGCCTCTTGGCTAGGGTCTTAGTCTTCCTTGACCCCTCACCGCGTTCCATAGCTCGAGAAGGAAGAGTTTTGAGGAAAAAAGGGAAGGAGATCGCCGGAGTTCGAAATCGCCGCCGGTGAGGAGAGAGGGTTTTTGGGAGAAAAGTAAGGGAGAAAGGGGGGCCTTCGCGGGTCTGTAAAGGAAAGGTTAAAAGGCGTCTACTCAGACAGACGCATTTTAGGGCGCATAAGTTGAGGCGGCAAGGACAGCTGTTTGAAAAGTGTGAAACACGTCCACATGTCGTGACGCATTTCAGATTACCGCCAATTCTGGTCAGAGCCGTACAGAGGAAAATGATGAAAAGCGTCTTAACTTAAAGACGCGTTTCAGGGGATTAATCACGGAATTAATGGCAGAATCCTGAAAAAAGTAGGAGAGAGAGTTGAAAGGCGTCAATAGTTGTAGACGCAATTTAACATTTAAATCAGGTTTTTGAGGATTAAATTGAATTTATGGAAAAAAGAATTATGGTTGAAAGGCGTCTGTCTGAGTGGACGTGATTTTCATTTTCCAGAACCCGAATTGTCAAAGTTTCAGGAAAAATCAAGTTTTTACTAAAGAAAAAATCATGGGCACATTACATAAAGTTAAGGAAAGATTTCAAGGCATGAAAAGTCATTCTTTATTCAATGAAATCCTTTATTACATCGAAAGAAAAAGAGAAAGAGAAAGAGGATATTTAAGGAAGAATTTCATGAAGACTTTTAAGGTAAGAAAATTTTAATCCTCTATCTCTATCTTTAGGGAATTTTACACGGTAACTAAAGCCAAGGTTCCACAAAGTAGTGATGATTTGTATGGCTTCATAATCTTCGTCGGATTCCAAGTCACGCTTCTTGATTGGGGATGTGAGAGAGAACTCAGGGAATTCACGACGGCCCAAGCTAAGTTGAGTAAGGCACCGATGGGGATTGTATAACACGAACTCGGTGGCTACAATCAACTTGAGATCCGCTCCTGCTGCACGGCGCACCCAAACAGGCTTTCCAACAAGAGCGAGTAGAGACGAGTCAAATATGTCGGACGTCGTGAGCTTCAAATACTCTCTCCAGTCGGCCCGGGTCTTGAGCTTTGGAACTTTGTTGACCATGTGCTCATTGAACTTTACAATATTAGCAATGCAATGAATTGGACTATTCAAGAAGATTTGAGATGGATTCAGAGGCCTTTTCTTGCAATACTCGAACTTAAAGTGAAGTTCAACCCACAAGGCAAAGAGTAACATGCACCCATAGAGAGGACGGCCCACAGATGCCGCAGAAAGCCCGCTGTAAAGATAAGCCAAGAGTGCTGTGCTAATGGATTTACCTTCGAAGATTGCGCATATAGCACTGACCTGATCATCTTCCAAGATGTTATCCTGCGCAGGAAAGAACAAGGCACTGACAAGGCATGTAACGAAAGCTTTCGTCACATCCTCCGCTTCATCCTTCCTTAAATCATCAATTTCATATAGGGTCCACTCAGCGAGCTTTGCAAGATTGATCCCTTTCTTGGTAAGGCATCCTTTAGCTTATGAAGGATCCTTCATGATTGATGTCAACAATTGTTGACCGGTGATTTTCTCTCTTGTCAAAGCTATCTTATCTTTGTTATCTTTGGTCTTTGGGAGACCCAATAGAAGCTCTGCCTCCTCTAAAAGGATCGTGCACTCGAAGTCTTGGAAGAAGAACGTATGAGTTTGGGGATGCCACCACTCGATCAAGGCACCTATAGCCGCCCAATCTACGTTCGTACTTTTGTAATTTTTGGCAAGTACCACAAGACCTTGAAGATTCCACTTGGATATGAACACTTGCATGGAAAGCTTAACACTTTTTGCAAGTTTACGAATCCAAGGGAGAGAGGTGAACTTCCTTGGGCCAGAAAACATAGGATAATTCTAAAAAAAAAAAAAAAAAAGGGAAGAACATGAAGAGCAAGAACAAGAATTGAAGGGAAGTTGATTTAACTTACTTGAAGATTATGATCTCTTCCATTGAGGTGATTTTCCACGTCGGAGAACTTCTCTAGAGACATCTTCATCCTCTTGTTTGAAGAATTCATCCTCTTTTTCGGAGTTCTTCCTTCTTGAAGCTTAGAAACCTTGGAAACTTTGAAGAAATCTTGAAACTTTGGAAGAAAACTCAACCTAGGATCTTTGGATTATGGTAGGATTGCTTGGGAACAACCTAAGGGTGTTTATATAGAAGGAATTGCGATCCTAGGAAGACTTTTTCGGATTGGAAAAGGGATTTGCATTGGTATAATTGGAATTCGAGTAGAAAACAACCAGAAACCTGTTTCTGTGAGTAAAAGGCGTCGAGGATAACCGCCGCGTTTCAACATTGAATGGCGTCTGCGCGATGTGACGCGTTTTAGCTTTTCTGTTATTTACCCAAAATTCTGTAGTTTTTTATGCTTAAATTGAATATTTGTTTGGAATTATTAATAATTTTGATTGCATAAAATTCAAGAAAACCCGAGTAAAACTGGAAATATCAAGAAGATCCCACTGTGGAATTTATGAAGTCTCGACCGTGGCTAAAAAGACGGTTATTTCTACCATTGTACTCCTTTCATGTAATTATTTTGCATTTGCATTACTATATGATAAGTATTTATTAGAGTATGTCAAGGACCTTGTGGTTTTGATGAAACTGGAATTTGAGTTCCCCTACAACAAAAACAGTGATAATTCCAGAGGATTCTTAATCGCACGGATAGGCCGTTGGATTGTTAATTAGTAAGGACGATGGTTCCACTTTTGTGAAACGGTGCGTGGATAAACGAGCTTCGGCTTAGCACTGAATTGCAAGAATTGGTATCTTGACTCATTAATGATAATTTAACAATATTATCCTTGATTAATTTATATTTTATTTGACTTTATATTTTTCTTTTACCCCAGCATGCATCATGTAGGACTTTGAAATCATTGTGATAAGAATTAATTATTGATTAAGTTTTACACCATTAAATCAAAATAATCTCAACATGATATGAAATATTTCATTCTGAATTGAGTATTTTGATTATCTTTGAGATTCGCTTGAAGATATCCTTGGAATTCTATCATTTCTTGGATTCTTTATCTAATATTTTTTGTTTTCTTTTAAGATCCATCATGGCTGCAGCACGTCCACATTGGCTGGCAAACACTCCCTATGATGAAACCTACAATGTCTATGACCTGGGGTACTTCCCACTCCGAGGAGGTTGATCGACCCTATTTTATTTCCTTGTTTACCTCATCCAGACAGGATTAATTCCATTGATCTCTTTGAACTATCTTTATTGATGATTTTGAGAAAAATTCCAATCATGTGATGTTAAGAGCGTGTCTCATCACACCTTGGCATCACCTTTTCAGTATATTCCATTTCATTTCACTCCCTTGCAAAAACGATGCCAATGTGAGGCAGCTGTAGACACGCTAATTTTGACATCATTTTGAGTAAATTTCATATCATATAATAATGCCTCAGAATGGTCTGATATTTAATCATTGATTAATTTTTATTGATCTTTTTGAGTGTCAGATTTAACAGACATGTTTAAGTTAATCAATTAAATTGATTTTAACTCAAATTTCAGTTAAAATATGAAGAAGTCTAAAAGACGTCTACCTGTGTGGACGCCATTTAGAGTTTATTTCTATTTTGACATTTAAATTTGAATTTCAATCAATTGATTAATTAGCTAAAAGGCGTCTGCAAGAGTTGACGCGTTTTAGGTTTCCAAAGCTATTTCTACTTCTCTTCCGAATGTTTATCCTTATCTTAATTAATGTAAAGGACGTCTATACATGTAGACGCGTTTTATCTAATACAGATAAAGATAAGTTTTCCCGGATGTTTATCCTTATCTTAATCTGAAAGGCGTCAGCCAATGTAGACGCGTTTTAGATAATTACAGATAAAGATGAATTAATATGTATTTATCTGTTGGTTAAGATGGATAAATCTTAGATTTTTCCATGTAAATCACAGACGCAGAAGAAGCCTATAAATACCTTACATCTTGAAGAGTTAAAAAAATGTTAAGCGTAATCTTGAGTTGATTATCATTGAGCAATAGTGAGTTGAAGATCGAAGCAACAACGTCGGAACGCCGAAGCGCTGCCATTTCCAGAAGTCGACGTCCTTTCAAGATTCTTCATCCATTCAAGAATTCAACCATTAGGCATAAGTCTTTATTTTCTGCATTCATTTCATTTAGTTCTACATTCTTCATCATTCACTTCATGCAACACACACCACAACATCATTCTTTTCAAAACCTATTTGATTAAGGGGTTTCAAAAGCCATTAAACAAGTAAGTTTGCTGTTTAGTTTCATGTTTAAAACCATGATTAGAATAGATACTATTCTTGCTTAAAGTTCTCATCATTGTTTCTTCATTTCTTTTCTTTCTATTTCTGTTGCACTCAACAAAAGGAGAATCAAAAGGAGTAAATCAAGTACAAAGTCACAAGAATCTCTGGACGATCCTCAACCTCAACTTCAAATTCAACAGCAAGAACAAAGAACAAAGAAAGGGCTCTCTTTCTTCAGCCGGCTGAAGGAGGGGAATCAAGGACTCAATATCTTCCGCGTTTAAACAGGTAGGCGATCAAAAATTTCTTTTGGAACTTTTAAGTTAAAAGTTTCTGGCGATCACTTCACGTAGTTTCTGTTTTTAATAGGTTTATTTTGCACCTAAACAACATAGATTTTTCATGTTAATCACACAATCATTCTCAGCACTCACAAGTCCATCCACAAACCTCTCAGTACGACGCTCCTCGTCCCCTGAAATGAAAGACACAAACCTCCCAAGCGAAACGAACTTCGCCTGGTACTCGAGTACTGTCATACTCCCCTGAGTCAGCTCCATAAATTCTCTTTCTTTGGCCCTCTGGACATGCCTAGGGAAATTCTGCGCATTGAATTCCTTCACAAAAGTCTCCCACGAAATCTCCTTGAGACTCCTATCCTCATATGACAAACTCTTCAAATTGGTCCACCAATCATAGGCGCTATCCTTCAACATGAAGGTAGCCAACGGAGTCCTCTCCACTGCTGCACAGTCCATGGTATCAAAAGTCTTCTCCATCTCCCTCAACCAGTGAACGGCCTCATCAGGGTCGGGACGACCGGTGAAATGAGGTGGCCTCAGCTTCAAGAATCTCTCTAGTGTAGCTGTAGACCCTCCCCGAGCACTGGAACTCTCACTAGGGTCTCGGGTCTGATATCTAGCCATCGTGTCTATCATAGGCTCCATGAACTGCTCTACACTCGGCCTACCAGCCTCAGATCCACTAGGGACGTCTCCCCGCTCTCTAATAACCGTCATCCTCTTCCTAGGAGCCATCTAATCGCCTACAAACACAAAATCGAAAAGTTCTAGTTAGAATCCTAAAACCTATACTACCGTCGTGCCTGTACGGGATAATGTAATTATTTGCCAGACTCACGACATTTAACCTAGTTATTCATTTATTTGCCAGACCGAATGCTCTGATACCAACTGTAACGACCTACCACCCTATAATCGGGGATCCGATTACTAAATGGGTACCGAATCATTAATTTGGAACCAAACTAGGATCTAAGTAAGTCTGAGAAATAAATAATAAACTAAGCTAAACATTCACATCGCATTGAATTGAAAGGAAAATGCAGGAATTAAAAGTTATTACAATGCGACTCGGTACAGCAAATAATTACATACTCCAACAGAAAAGAAATAATTAAGCATACAGGCCAGAAATAAAGATAACAACTACGTCGGGGCATACCCCGGAGCAACAACTGACGGCGCGCGACACACAGCAGCACACCCCTCGCTAAGTCTGCCTGGAGTCCTCACCTGAAAACCGCAGGGGTGAGTCTCAACGAAAAGACTCAGTAGAGATCCTTCGATCCCCACTGCCCACTCACACACCCACAAGTGCACGGTACAGCTGGAGGTACAGTAACCAAGTAAAGCAGTAATTATTACACCTAAATCTCGATATGAATCACATGCATTCGAAGTATATTTAACATGCATAATTCCAATTTACCAGGGAACGCATAACCAGTGTATCCTCAAAACACGTCAACCACACAACGAAAGTGGAAAACACCGACCCGCTGAGACCAAACAGTAACCCCTCGGATAGCACGCTAGCTACTCCGGCCCAACTGGCTCAGGTGGTTACTCCTTTCCCCAGCACGAGTGACACTCCACAGGTACCTCTCCAACACCGGTACTAGCTAACCCCGGGGTCCACCAGGTGACCCTCTCTCACTAGGCATCACCCCGCCACACCCACACCGACGCTGTGCTCCACCCACACCAGCACAGGGTGATAAAGCGCTACAACTGTCACTCTAGGTCCACAGTAGCTCAAAACACAGCACAATAAGAAGTCCACGGTCGCATGCAACACCATGCGTACGATCCGGTTACAATGAATCCATCACCATAGCGTATAATTTAAAGCATGCATTTAACTAATTAAACAACTGTCTAACAGTGTAACATGTTTTAATGGCATGAATTAGTGTAATTCTGTCTTGAATCGCGTCGCCCAAGGCCGACGCCATTCAAGTCTCCTAAACTGGTTCACAGAAACTCGGCCACAGAACCTGGCGTAAAACGCGTCGCCAAAGCCAGTCGCCTATTGAAAAGGCGTCACTGTCCCTGGACGCTTATCAGTCCGGGAACAGGGTCTGTTAGTGGGTTAAATCGCGTCGTGTGTGGGCGCCGCCTTTCTAAAAGGCGTCGCTTCACCTCGACGCCATTTAGCCCCGACAGACAGGTTCTCTCCTTGCTTCCCCCAATCCTCGAGGTGGGATTTCTCCCCCAAAACGTGTAGAAAAGGCACAAAGCATAGAGGGGAAGGAGGGAAATCCATCTACCCATTAGAACACCCAATTTCTCATACATGAACTTAGCGTTTTCACCCCAAAAAGCACCCCAAAGCATGCTTCAAATGCTGGAAAACATGGTTTTCAAACGAAAATGCACTGGGGATAGTCACCCTACCGATTCTTGAACTCCTCCTTGCTCCGCCACCAAACCGTCGCACCGCAGACCGCCACCGGTACTTCGAGGACGCCGCCACTCCGTCGGGACGTCGGCCGCCGTCCGGAGGATGGAACGCCGCGAAGAAAGTGGTGGCGGCAGTGGTGAGAGGTGGAGAGGTAGTGGAGTGGTGGAAGAGGAAGAAGGGGAAAGGGAAGGGGAAGAGAGGGGAGAGTCGGAGGGTGGAGAGGGTAAGGAGAAAGAGAGTGAGGGTGAGAATGAGGGAAAGGAGGGAAGGCTCGCGGGGTAACCAGAAACTGGATAAAACGCGTCGAGCTGTACGGACGCCTATCAGTCGACATGACGGGCCGCTCTGACAGAAGTATGAAACGCGTCGTCCATCCAAGATGCCGTTCAGATAACAAGACTGGCGCCGTACACTGACAACCCAGGGTCGCAGTCTGAAAGGCGTCGTCCATCGCGGACGCCGTTCAGATGACACGACGGGGCCGTACTCTCGTGGCCCAAAGCCAGCCCACGTGGCACTCTCGTGGCACAATCTAAAATGCGTCTGCAATGCTGGACGCCGTTTAAACCGCGTCGAGCCCGCTCGACGCGAAACAGAACAGAGTCTCAGCCCCATCAGGGCCTGAACTACAGGGTCCGACCCCGAAAATCGGATCCGAAAACCTCAGTCCTTACACATAGTGTCTCTACACAAGTGACTTATAGGATCAGTCACCCTCATCACATGAGCTGAAGTGACTTGTACTAGTCTAACCGGATGTTTGATATCCTTCCCAAACATTCTCTGACCAGAAAAAATTAAGAACATGTATTTACAAGTCTTCAATCACATAATTATGATCTCATCATAATCCGAAGACTATTGCACATATTTACGAACTTCATCTGAAATGATAATTAAAGTTGAATTACACATAATGAATATAAGTCAATTTTATTAATAACTGAACAAGATGATACATAGTATTTAATTGGCTTGCTGGCTACCTAATATTAATAATCTGCCATTTGGACTAAAGTCAATCACCCTTGTTTTCAATACCCATATTCTTAAGGTGACGCTCAAACACATTTTGAGGAAACAGCTTCGTCAGTGGATCTGCAATGTTGTCGGCTGAGGGAACCCTTTCCATTGCTACATCTCATCGAGCAATTATCTCTCTAATCAGATGAAAGCGTCTCAAAATGTGGTTCAACTTCTGATGAGACTGTGGTTCTTTCACTTGAGCTATCGCCCTATTGTTGTCATACAGCAGTAGGACGGAATCAGAGATACTCTCACTACAACACTGAGGTCGTTGATGAATTTCTTTATCTAGACTGCTTCTTTGGCAGCTTCAGCTGCAACAATGTACTCAACTTAAGTTGTCAAGTCTGCAGTGGCTTCTTGCTTAGAACTTTTCTAACTCACTCTCTCCTGCTAAGTGTGAATACAAATCCGGATGTGGACTTGCTGTCATTCGGATCAGACTGAAAACTTGCGTTAATGTATCCTTGCAATTTTGAGTCTCCTCCTCCATATATCAGAAACATATCCTTGGTTCTTCTCAAGTACTTAAGGATACATTTCACTGCCTTCCAATGCTCATCACTTGGATTTGTCTGATATATGCCCGTAACACTTAGCGCATATGCTACATCAGGCCTAGTACATAGCATCGCATACATAATGGAACCTATAGTTGATGCATAGGAGATCTTATCCATTAATGCCTTCTCTTCAGGGGTTTTAGGCGACTGCCCTTTAGAGAGATAAATTCCATGTATTATCGGTATGAGACATCTCTTAGAATTTTTCATGTCAAACCTTTTGACAATGGAGTCTATGTACATGGATTGGGTTAAAGCAGGCATATTCTTTGACCTATCTCTATAAATCAGTATTTCCCATACGTAAGATGCTTATCTCAAATCCTTCACAGAGAAGTTCTTAGACAACCATACCTTTACTGATGACATCATCCTTACATCATTCCAAATGAGTAGGATGTCGTCAACATAAAGAACTAAGAAGGTGATTGCGTTCCTACTGATTTTCTTATACACACAAGGCTCATCTTTATTCTTAATGAAGCCATAAGATTTGATTGCCTCATCAAATCTTATGTTCTAGCTTCGGGAAGCTTACTTCAGTCCATAAATAGATCTTTGCAATTTACATACTATATTTGGAAACTGTTTGAAAATGAAGCTCTCTAGTTGTATCATATACACCTCTTCCTCAAGGTTCTCATTGAGGAAAGTGTCTTCACATCTATTTGTCAGATCTCATAGTATGATATGTTGCAATAGCGAGAAGCATCCTGATGAACTTAATCATAGCAACTGGTGAGAAGGTCTCATCATAGTTAACACCTTGTCTTTGACGATAACCCTTCGGCACTAACCTTGTCTTATAAGTCTCAATATATCTTTGGTTGGTGTACATAGACTGAATTTCAGAGTTCATAGCTTCTTGCCATTTTCCGGCCTCTAGACTGTCAATGGTCTCCTGGTAAGTCTTGGGATCATCATCCTCATTGTAGAGTGTCTTAGACTCACTCCAACTGATATTTCCTACATATCTCTTGGGTTGTTTAGGCACTCCAATAGGCCTACGAGGTTCCTGAGTTAATGTTTGAGCAGGTTCAGAAACCGATGGTTCATCTGATGAACATGTGACAGTCTGTGGGTCTGGAACTTCTTCCAAAATTACTTTACTTCCACTGTCCTTTTGGAGAATATAATCTTCTTCCTAGAAAACAGCTCTTCGAGCGACAAACACCTTTTGTTCTCCAATATGATAAAAGTAGTAACCGTAGGTTTCCTTCGGATACCCCACAAATGTACACTTGTTAGTTTTGGACTCCAGTTTATTTGAATCATATCTTTTAACATGAGTAGGACATCTCCAGACCTTAACATACTTAAGGCTTGATTTCCTTCCTTTCCATATCTCATATGGAGTAGATTCAACAGGCTTATTGGGTACTCTGTTCAGGATATACATAGAAGAGCTAAGTGCATTTCCCCACAGGGACACTAGTAATCTAGACATGCTCATCATTGAATGCACCATTTTCATTAATGTGCGAATTCATCCTTTTTAATACACCATTCATTTGAGGTGTATAAGGAGGTGTAAGTTGAGAGAGGATACCATTATTCTTTAGGTACTATGTGAACTCTATACTTAAGTATTCCCCATCTGGATCATATAGGATGGTTTTAATACTCTTTCCAGTTTGTTTCTCCACTTCATTCTTAAATTCTCTAAATTTCTCGAAGGCTTCTGACTTGTACTTCATTAAGTACGTAAAGCCATACTTTGAGAAATCATCAGTGAATGTAATGAACTAGGAGAAGCCACTACTGGCCTGAGTAGATATAAGACCACATACATCAGAATGTATTAGATCCAATATGTCCTTGGCTCTTTCTCTACTTCCAGTAAATGGAGACTTGGCCATTTTGCCCATCAAACATAAATGACAAGTTGCATATCTATCTTTATGCAACTTTTGGATTATATTTTGCCCAATATGGCCAAGTCTATAATGCCATAGGTAGGCTCTATTCACTTCACACTTACTCTTCTTAAGAGCTCTGTCAACATGAAGACTATCATAAGACACATCCATCAAGTACAATCCATTGACTAAAGAAGTAGGAGCAACTAATTTATTTTCAAAATAAATTGAACAAAATTTGTTTTGAATGGATAAACCGTACCTAATATTATCTAAATACGAAATAGATATGATGTTCCTTATTATGCTAGATACATAACAATCCAGATGATAGCGATGATGTAAAAGAATTAATCAAGAAAATGGATAAATTGGACATTGAACAAGAAGATCCAACCTTGAAAAATCTACAACAAATTGAAGATCTACCAGGGAGTGAAAATATGACAAATATCACCTAAAGGAAAACATCCTAAGAGACCAAAAATAAGGAGTACAAACCAGAAGTAAAATCATTCTATGTTACTATGGTACATTTGTTTATCAATTGAGCCTAAGACAATCAATGAGGCACTAGAAGATGAATCCTAGATATTAACAATGTAAGAGGAACTGAATCAGTTCTAGAAGAACCGGGTATGGTCCCTTGTGCCTAGACCATCAGATCATCTTGTGATTGGCATCAAATGAGTGTTCAAGAATAAAATGGATGAATTTGGTGTAATCACTAGAAACAAGGTCAGACTGGTTGCTCGAGACTATTATCAGGAGGAATGAATAAACTATAATGAAACCTATACCCTAGTTGCCAGACTTGAAGCAATTTGGATTTTGCTTGTATATACATTTACATTTGATTTAAAACTATTTCAAATGAATATTAAAAGTACATTTTTAATAGTTTCATAAAGGAGAAAGTTTATGTTAAACAACCTTCAGTCATATTTTTCTCAAACCATATTTTCAAATTGCATAAGACACTATATAGTCTGAAACAAACTCTCAGAACTTAATATGAAAGACTGAGTACTTTTCTCATTGATCATAGTTTCAGTAGAGGTATAGTTGATAGCACTCTTTTCATTCAAAATAGTAAGCAAAAGACTTTGATTGTTCAGATTTATGTAGATGATATTATATTTGGTTATGATGAGAGAGCTGAGCTATTTCCTTATATTGCAAGTTAAGTAATTAAAGGAAGGGATTAATGTTTGTCAGGCTAAGTACATAAAAGATTTACTGAAGAAGTATGGCTTTGACAAAGCTGAAACTCTAACAACTCCCATGAGCACTTCAACCATATTAGATATAGATCCACAAGGTAAAAAGTAGATCAAAAGATCTACAAATGTATGATTGGATCTTTACTCTATTTAAATGCAAGTAGACCTGATATTTTATTCAGTGTATGCATGTGTGCAAGGTTTCAAGCAGATCCTAAAGAATCCCACTTGACTTGTGTCAAGAGAATCTTTAGAGATCTAGTTGATACTTGTGATTTAGGTTTCTGGTATCCTAGAGGTTGTAACTTTAATTTGCTTGGATATTCTAATGTTGACTATGTTGGTTACAAGATAAATAGAAAAAGCACCAATGACACTTGTCAATTTCTTGCAGGTTGCTTGATTTCCTGGTCCTCCAAGAAGCAGAATTCAGTGGCATTGTCAACAACAGAGATAGAGTATGTAGCAGCTGGGACCTGCTGTGGATCAAGAATTAAATTGAGGACTTTAGATTTAAGGCTTAAAAAATTCTAATGATGTGTGATAACACAAGTACCATCAACTTAACCAAGAATCCTATTCAGCACTCTAGGACCAAGCACATTAAAGTTAGATATTATTTCATTAGAGATCACGTAAGTTATGATGATATTAAAATGAATTTTATTATTGTATTGCATCAACTAGCTGATATCTTTACAAAACTCCTTCTTGAAGATAGATTTGCATCTATCAGAAGAGAGCTGGAGATGTACAATTTGTGAAGGCATCAATTAGTTAATATCATTAAAATCATGGATAGATCTCCAAAAAGATATGAGTGAAGAGATCACTGTTCAATACTTAATCTAATTTCTTTTATTAATAGCTTTATCGCTTGCTTAATCACTACCTTAATCGCTTCTCAGATTAAGGGTTTCTACATTGATGAAGCTAGAATAAGTAATCTATTAGCACTTTGTTACAAATCTTTGTCTAATTGTTGTAAAAGTTAATCGATTACCTCTTTATATTTCTTAATCGATACCATTTGTTCTGTGCTTAATCGATGTGCTCCATTAATTGATTTCTCATGATTGTGTTAATCGATATCTTTAGTTAATCGATTCACCTCTTATAATCGATTGATGTTATTCGATTAAAGCTTGTTCTGTAATCGATTTATGATTCACTTTGATTACCGCTTGCTTCGGTTACTATTGTTTCCTTGACTCATTAATCGATTAAGCCCTTCAAGTTAATCGATTCCCTTTTGGTCAAAGACTTACCTTTTGATCGCTATATATATAAAAGGAAATTTGACCTTCGTCTTCCCTCCATCTAAAGCATTCTGTGTTCTTGAGCTCTCTAGTTTTCAGAACTCCCATGTAAAGAAAGATCTATGGATTTTTCTCCTTTATGCGCGATTTCCTGTAAAAGGTAGAATGATTTTTATTCTTTGTGATCACATCTACCTTTCCCCTCGGTTTATTTCTCAGTTTGATATGTATTTTCTTCGATTTTATGTTTCCTTCTCTTCAAAACTCTAGACCTTCTGTCCAATGGCTGCACTTGCTTCGAAGGTTGCTTCGGCTGCTAAAGCTGAGCCAGTGGCTCCGACAGCATCTGTAGTCCACATTGTTGACAACTTCAAGCATCTAAGATTCTTTTCAGCAAAAGTAGATCATTACAGTTGCAAAAGAGTCAATTTTTCGGAACTGAATAAGAAGGGTTTGGGCAAAGTCGAGAAGCTATTGGCAGAGAGCAAGTGGAAATGAGGTGAACGAACCTTTCTGCAAGGATTTGGTCAAGACATTCTACATCATTGATGTCAAGAATTCCTCCACATTCATCACAACTAGAGTGAAAGGCAAGACCATAGAGATCTCCCCAGAACTGATTGAAAGGATATTTAGGTATGAAGCTAAGGGCCTTGGGCCAGATGACAATGAAGAGATACAGGTCAAGGCTAGAGGCATTGTAGGGCCTCGATTTGTGCTAAAGGCAGGATATGTTGAAGTGAACTAGTTGTCTACAGAGAAAAGGACGATGCACCTCATCATCTCCCATGTCCTAATCAGTAGGAGTGCAACCTTCTCAGTGATCACCTAGAGAGACTCAGACATTTTGTACTGGGTTTTGCAAAAGAAGCAAGTGAGCCTACATGTATATATACTGTGGAATGTGGTGAACACATTGGAAGAGCTGCAGAGGCCCCAAAGTCTAACAGAGTGTGACTCCCATATGGTCACCTGTTGACAGTTATATTCAGGCATTTTGGGGTAGATTTCAACAATGAAGAGGAGTCATTCCATACTGCAATGACCTCGAGTAGCTTGAAGAGGATCCATTTTACTTACTCAAGTGGAAAATGGCTCAAGGACTCAATCCCTCCTGAGGAACCGACAGCATTAGAACCAACAGCAACAATAGCAGAAATGGCTCAGTCACCAAAAACAGTCATCAGTGGCAACAACAAAGGGACCATCAGAAGTTGAGATGCAGGACCAACCTATAGAAATCTCAGTAGAATGGGCCAAGGAACCCTCTCCTCAACCTGCACCTGTTGAGGGGGAGCCTATGATTCAGGGGGAGGCCCAAGATGAAGAAGATGAACTCAAAAGAGCCCAAGAAGCAACATACACAGTTGATGAGCTGTTGAGGGACTCAGGGTTTGTGAACCCTCAAGCTGAACCTATCTCTCCTCATGTGGCACAGAAAGAACAAGTCAGAAAGAGAAAGGAGGATAGGTCTGATAAATTAAGAAAGTATGATAAGGTGATGAAAAGATTGGATCAACAATAGGATGATCTTGCAAACATTAAAGTGGGGATGGAAGAAATGAAGAAACTTTAGGAGATGCTCTTAAGACATTCTCTGACCTAAGAGTGAGTTAGATGAGAAGGAAGATGATCCCTATGTGAGGAAGAAGGACTAGTACTACTTCTGCCACCTCTTCTCCTTCTCCTCCTAGAGAACCTAAAGTATCGCAACCTTCATCTCCTCCACTACTAGAACAACCTATAGCTGAAGAACCTACACCTTAACAGCGCTCATCTTCAACTCCATAAGCCACACCTTCTGTAGTACCACTGTCTGAGATTGTAAACATCTTGGATAATGTACTTCCACTCTCCATTATACCTCCTACTTACGAACCATCTATGGAAGCACCCACTTCTACATCTTTACCATCTCACCACCCAAAAGACCACTGATGCACCACAACAATCCTTTGTTCCTCCAGCATCAATTGGTCCTTCCACTTCTTCTAAACCCTCTAATGTGCCTAGTTCTTCTTCTAGACCATCCAGACCTAGTTCACAAGTTGGACCATCTTCATTTATTCCTATATTTTCTGATGAGGACTTCTTTCCTTCATCAAGAAAGGACTTGTCACCCTCTCCTTCTCCTCCTCCCTCACTTACTACAATTCCTCCTACCTTTGTTGTATCACCTCCTCAATCTCCAAAGTCAATTCCTGAGGAACCAGTTCCAACTTCTTTAGCAGTAGAAACCTTCTCTCAGATGAGATTCTCTATGAAAGAAGAGCCTGAGGAACCTAAAGCGCCTAGATTTGTAGAAAATATTCCCCTATATTAGGTCCTCGCTTCACCCAAGAAGAAGAGAAAAACTCGTTCAGTTAAAGCTAAGAAAGGGAAGAAACATAAGAAGTCAAAGACTCGAACTGTAGCACATTTGTTTTTTTTGTTCATAGACATATTCTCGGCAATTCCTAAGCGCATATTATTTTACATAGACTTTCTTGAAAGGAATGCCTGGTTAGAAGTTCGAAAACTTTCCACCCTTCCTTTAGAAGAGTACATTGATCAGTACACTGCTCAGCACAAAGTCTCTAATGCAAAAGTTGACAAGGTGAAAGATGAATATGGATTCTAAACTAAAGAAGACTAAAGATCATCCCTCTCTATATTACAAACACCTACAAAACAACATCAACAGAGCAAAAGCAAGAGTTGCTTCCATGGACTCTTCTCAAATGGATGGCCAATCATGAGTTAAAGTGGGGTAGATACAAAGATGTTGCAAGAAGAGTACCGACAATTTTTGAAATTCAATGAGAATAGAAGAGCAATCAACAAGCCTGAGCTCACATTAAGTCAGTTTCGTATATTTTTCACATTAAGCAAGACAAAAAGGAGGACTCTGGGATTGTGCTTTTTGTGAACTTTGATTTGAATTTTATTTCCTCACACACTAGATACCTTGCTTTGCACTACCTGATGATGGATACTGTAAGGACTGAGGTTTTCGGATTCGGTTTTCGGGGTCGGACCCTGTAGTTCTGGCCCTAGTGGGGTCTGGAACTCTGTGTTGTTTCGCGTCGAGCCCGCGAGACGCGGTTTAAACGGCGTCCACCATGGCAGACGCGTTTCAGGTTCTGCCACGTGGGTGCCACGTGGACTGACTTTGGGCCGCGAGAGTACGGCCCTGTCAGGTCGTCTGAACGGCGTCCATGTGGGTCGACGCCTTTTAGACTGAGACTCTGGGTGTGTCAGAGTACGGCCCTGACAAGTTGTCTGAATGGCGTCTGTGAAGGTCGACGCGTTTCAGAATCTTGTCAGAGCAGCCGTCATGTCACCTGATAGGCGTCCGTGCATGTCGACGCGTTTTAGCCAGCCTCTGGTTAACCCCGCGAGCCCTCCTTCTTTCCCTCATTTTCTCCTTCTCCCTTTCTCTCTTTCCCTCCGGCGAACTCGGCGACGATCCTCCTCCTCCCTCTTTTCCTCACACCATTTCGCCTCTCCCTCCACTCCATCCTCTACCTGGCTCCTACCCCTACCACCTCCACTTCCACTGCGGCGTTCTACTCTCCGGACGGCGGCCGACGTCACGGTGGGGCTAGGACGACCTCGGCGGTACCGGCGGCGGCGTGGGGCGAGACAGGCGGACGGCTTGAAGCTCGGAGGCGTTCGAGTGTCCGGTAGGGTGACGTTCCCCGTGGCACTGTGTTTAAGATCACGTTTTCCTCAATATGCATGTGGTAGATCTTCGGTTTCGGGGGTTAGAATGAGCATGTTTAGGAATTCTATGGGGGTGTTTGCCTATGAATTGTCTTGCTCTTCGTTTCCCTCCAGTTTGAATGATTTTCGGGGTTATTTGGGATTAGAAAGGGAGCCCTCGGGTTTAGGGCGTTCCTGGTTCCTGAGCTTAAAAGACGTCGTGCATGGACGACGCCTTTTTGAAGGGCGTCGGGCCATCACGACGCCTTTTAGGCAGGGATTGACTGTCAGACAGTCTGCCCGGTTGGAATTTCTGTGGCTGAAAGACGTCATGGGTAAACGACGCGTTTTTGAACGGCGTCGGGCATCCATGACGCGTTTTAACCGCAGAAATACCCTGGTTAAGTCCTTGGGAATTCCGGATTTTCGTGTT
Source organism: Zantedeschia hybrid cultivar (assembly GCA_030544215.1). Lineage (NCBI taxonomy): Eukaryota > Viridiplantae > Streptophyta > Magnoliopsida > Alismatales > Araceae > Zantedeschia > Zantedeschia hybrid cultivar. Next base: position 13,644,315 of record JARZZO010000015.1, read on the forward strand.
GAAAGGCGTCTGGGGATGTCGACGCCTTTTGAAAGGCGACCATGAGGGTCGACGCCTTTTAAGGCCAGATTCTGAAGACTGATTTATGTGAACCTGTATATGGAGCTTGAATGGCGTCGACCTCGGTCGACGCGATTCAAGACAAAATCTCACTAATGCATACCAGTAAAACGTGTTCACATTGCTAGATAGATAGTTTGCACATGTTTTAGTACACCCGATAGAGACAGATTCCTCACGATCGGGTGGTTCTTTATGTGTTGAACGATCGCGGGATTTTCACGTGACCGGACCGCACTGTGTTGGGTTTTTCAGTTACTGTGGACCTGGAGTGACATTGTAGCGCTTTATCACCCTGTGCTGGTGGGGGCGTGAGCACAGTGCCGGTGGGGGCGTGGGCGGGGTGACGCCTAGTGAGAGAGGGTCACCTGGTGAACCCCGGGGTCAGCTAGTACCGGTGTGGGAGTGGTACATTCGGAGAGTCACTCATGCTGAGGGAAGGGGTAGTCACCTGAGCCGGTTGGGCCGGAGTAGCGAGCGTGCTATCCGAGGGGCTACTCCTTGGTCTCAGCGGGTCGAGGTTTTTCCCACCGTTGTTTGTACGGTCGGCGAGTTCTATCGAGACGGCAGTTGTGGGTTTTCTAACGGTTGGCTTAGAATGTGCATGATTATTATATTTCGACCGCATGTGTTCTCACGTAGAGAATTAGATATCGTACCTGCCACTACACTTGTTACTTTACTGTTAGCTGTACTTTACACTTGTGGGTGTGTGTGTGGGCAGTGGGGATCGAAGGATCCCTACTGAGTCTTGTCTTGAGACTCACCCCTGCGGTTTTCAGGTGAGGACTCCCAGCAGACTTAGAGCGGCGCGTGCGGCCGGGTGTGGTGTGTCTTCAGCGGTTGTTCCGGGGTATGCCCCGATGTAGTTGTTAATTATCTTTGGCCTGTATGTTTAATTATTTCCTTCTGTTGGAGAATGTAATTATTTGCTGTATCGAGTCGCATTGTAATAATTTTAATTCCTGCACTTTTATTTCAATTCAATGCGATGTGAATGTTTAGCTTAGTTTATTATTTATTTTCCAGACTTACTAGATCCTGGTTTGGTCCCAAAATTAATGATTCGGTACCCATTTAGTAATCGGATCCCCGATTATAGGGTGGCGGGTCGTTACAGTTGGTATCAGAGCATACGGTCTGGCAAATAAATAAATAACTAGGTTAAATGTTGAAAATTCGGCAAATAAATACATTATCCCGTACAGGCACGGCGGTAGCATAGGTTTTAGGACTCTAATTAGAACTTTTGATTTTGTAATTGTAGGCGAGTAGATGGCTCCCAGGAAGAGGATACCAGTTATTCGAGAGAGGGGAGATGTCCCTAGTGGGTCCGAGGCAGGGAGGCCGAGTGTTGAGCAGTTTATGGAGGCCATGATGGATACTATGGCTCGATATCAGACTCGAGATCCTAGCGAGGGTTCTAGTACTCGGGGAGGGACCACAGCTACACTCGAGAGGTTCTTGAAGCTGAGGCCACCCCACTTCACCGGTCGTCCCGACCCTGACGAGGCCATTCATTGGCTTAGAGAGATTGAGAAGACCTTTGATACTATGGACTGTGCGGCAGTAGAGAGGACCCCATTGGCTACCTTCATGCTGAAGGATAGCGCCTATGACTAGTGGACCGCGCTGAAGAGTTTATCTTATGGGGACAGGAGTCTTAGGGAAATTTCTTGGGAGACCTTTGTCAAGGAGTTCAATGCACAATATTTCCCTAGACATGTCCAGCGTGCCAAGGAGAGGGAGTTTATGGACCTGACGCAGGGGAGTATGACGGTACTTGAGTACGAGGCGAAGTTTGTTTCGCTGGGACGGTTCGTGCCTTTTATATCTGAGGACGAGGTGCGTCGCACGGAGAGGTTTGTGGATGGGCTTAGGCTCAGTTTGAGGAACTTCGTGGCGTCCCATTGTTGTACAGACTTGGCGTCAGCAGTTAGGCGTGCAGCAGCTGTAGAAGCTCAGCAGATCCAGTCGGCCCGGGAGAGGGGGCAGACTGTTCAGGGGCCAGCGCGAGGCAGGGGTAAGGCAGCGGCACCGGCTCCTTCTGATGGATCGGGATCGTCTTCTCTCGGCTCCCGATTCAGGAGATTCTTCAGGGGTGGTGGCAGCAGTAGTGGCAGCAGCGGCAGCAGCAGGCCCAGGCAGGGTCAGCAGAGTCAGTCTGCATCCAGTGCACAGCAGGAGCCAGCTCAGAGGCTTCCGGCTGTTTGTCAGCAATGTGGTGGTGCTCATGGCGGGACTCAGTGTCCCACTCTTCCCAGGAGGTGTTTTTCTTGCGGCCAACAGGGCCATCTGGCAAGGCAGTGCCCGCAGGGGCATAGTCTGGGGCAGGGTCATGGCGATCAGAAGAAGCCGAGAACTCAGGGGAGAGTTTTAGCTATCACCAGGAGGGAGGCTCGCGCGTCCAACTTGGTGGAAGGTACACTCTCTGTCCTTGGGAACTCTGCGCATGTGTTGATCGATTCAGGTGCTTCGCATTCTTTTATTTCCGAGCAGTTCCTAGACATTCTTTCTGCACCTATTGTTGAGTTGTCTGATGGTTTGATGGTTGAGGTTCCTTCTGGAGACTTCATGATATCTTATAATTGTTTGAGGAATGTTCCCTTGACCATTGAGGGTCATGTGCTACCTGCCCAGTTGGTTGTACTTGCTATCCGTGATTTTGATATCATCCTGGGCATGGATTGGTTGGAAGCCTTTTATGCGGAGGTGGACTGCCACAGGAAGAGGGTGCGCTTCTCTATTCCGGACATCCCGACCTTCTTCTTCCAAGGTATTAGGCTTTCTTCTCGAGGTATTCTCATTTCTGCCTTTAAGGCACGGAGGTTGCTTGCTGGTGGCTGCGAGGCTTTCTTAGCCTCTGTTGTTGTTTCTGATGTTCGTGGTAGTCCCAGTCCTTGGGAGGTGCCGGTTGTTTGTGAGTTCGTAGATGTTTTTCCTGAGGAGCTGCCTGGCCTTCCTCCTCAGCGAGAGGTCGAGTTTACCATTGAGCTTGCACCAGGTACGGCGCCCTTGTCTAAGGCCCCGTATCGGATGGCGCCAGCCGAACTCGCTGAGTTGAAGGCGCAGTTGCAAGAGTTGTTGGATAAGGGTTTCATTCGTCCCAGTACGTCTCCTTGGGGTGCTCCAGTTCTGTTTGTCAGGAAGAAGGATGGTTCCTTAAGATTGTGCATCGATTATAGGCAGCTGAACCAAGTGACAATAAAGAATAAGTACCCGCTTCCTAGGATCGACGATTTGATGGATCAGTTGCAGACAGCGAGGGTGTTTTCCAAGATCGATCTGAGATCTGGGTATTATCAGATGAGAATCAGGGATGTGGATGTTAGTAAGACAGCTTTCAGGACTCGGTATGGGCATTATGAGTTTTTGGTTATGCCCTTCGGCTTAACCAATGCTCCGGCGGCCTTTATGGACCTGATGAACCGAGTCTTCAGGACCTATCTGGACCAATTTGTGGTTGTGTTTGTTGATGACATCCTGATCTATTCTTCTTCTGAGGAAGAGCACGCTGCTCATCTTCGGGCAGTGTTGCAGGTTCTGAGAGAGCACCAACTTTACGCCAAGTTCAGCAAATGCGAATTTTGGCTGAACGAGGTGCACTTCCTTGGACACGTTATTTCTGGTGAAGGCATCGCGGTGGATCCAGCTAAGATAGAGGCAGTGATGGACTGGAGCAGGCCGACTTCAGTGACTGAGATCAGGAGTTTTCTGGGGCTTGCCGGATATTACAGGCGGTTTGTTCAGGGATTTTCTTCGATAGCGGCCCCCTTGTCGAGGTTGACTCGAAAGGGAGTTCGTTTTGTGTGGACGGAAGATTGTGAGCAGAGTTTTATTGAGCTAAAAACTCGTCTCACGTCAGCCCCAGTACTGGTGCTTCCATCTGGGTCAGGTGGATTTGTGGTTTACTCAGATGCGTCCCGTCGAGGTTTGGGAGCAGTCCTTATGCAGCATGGCAGGGTAGTTGCTTATGCTTCTCGGCAGCTGAAGAAGCATGAAGAGAACTATCCTATTCATGATTTGGAGCTTGCAGCTGTGGTGTTTGCACTGAAGATCTGGAGGCATTACTTATACGGAGAAAAATTTCAAGTTTTTACAGATCACAAGAGCTTAAAATATGTGTTCACTCAGAGAGACCTGAATCTGAGGCAGCGGAGGTGGATGGAGTTTATTAAGGATTATGACTTTGACCTTTCTTATCATCCGAGTAAGGCGAATGTAGTGGCAGACGCTTTGAGTCGGAAGACGGTCATGTCATACCTCATGATTCGGGAGTGGAAATTATTTGAGCAGGTGGTGGAATCCTCCTTTAGAGTTCCACGTGAAGAGGATAGAGCAGTGCTTGTCAGCCTGACTGTGAGACCGGCTGTGTACTATGCTGTGATTGAGGCTCAGAGGGCAGATGTTGAGTTACCGCAGATTCTCCAGAGGCCTGAGGTTGAGTTGTGGGATGATGGTACCGTCAGAGTTAGAGGCAGACTCTATGTCCCGACTGAGGAAGACGTGCGCAGATGTGTTCTTGATGAGGCGCACCGTTCAAGGTATGCTGTGCATCCTGGGACAACAAAAATGTATCACTGTTTGAGGAGGCACTTCTGGTGGCCCGGTATGAAAAAAGATGTGGCTGAGTATGTGGCTAGATGCATGACATGCCAGCAGGTTAAAGCCGAGCATCAGAGGCCAGGAGGGTTGCTGCAGCCCTTGCCGATTCCTGAGTGGAAATGGGAGCATGTGACGATGGACTTTGTAATGGGTTTGCCTGCGTCCCCTAGCAGAAGAGACGCTATTTGGGTTATCGTCGATCGGCTGACCAAGTCGGCACACTTCCTAGCCATTAGGAAGGACTGGTCGGTCGGCAAGCTGGCTAAGTTGTTCGTGGACCGGATTATATCTCTGCACGGGATACCCTTGTCCATTGTATCGGATCGAGATCCGAGGTTTACTTCCAGATTCTGGAAGAGCTTTCAGCAGGCACTGGGCACTCAGTTGGCTTTCAGCTCGGCCTACCATCCAGAGACTGACGGACAGTCGGAGAGGACTATTCAGACCTTAAAGGATATGCTCAGGGCGTGCTGCCTAGACTGGGGAGGTTCGTGGGATCAACATTTGTCCACTGTGGAGTTTGCCTACAACAACAGCTATCATTCTAGCATCGGCATGGCGCCTTATGAGGCTTTGTATGGGCGGCCGTGTCGATCTCCGGTGTGTTGGTCCGAGATCGGTGAGAGGCAGATAGCAGGACCTGAGTTAGTGCAGCAGTGTGCTGAGATTGCCAGGACGGTTCGGCAGAGGTTGACCGCAGCTCAGAACAGACAGAAGAGTTATGCTGACATCCGACGGAGACCGCTTGAGTTTGAAGTTGGGGACCACGTGTTCCTCCGAGTCTCACCCTCTAAGGGTGTGATGAGATTCGGGAAGCGAGGCAAGCTGAGCCCGCGATATATTGGACCCTTTCCCATTCTTGCTCGAATTGGGGAAACCGCGTATCAGCTGGCCTTGCCGCCCAGTCTTGCAGGAGTGCACGATGTGTTCCATGTGTCATTACTGAGGAAGTATGTTCAGGATCCGTCCCATGTGTTGGATTTTTCAGAGTTAGAGGTCGCTGAGGATTTGTCATTCCCAGAGTATCCGGTTCGTATTGAGGATCGCAGAGATCAGGTCTTGCGGAACAAGATCGTACCTTTGGTCAAGGTGATTTGGCAGTATCGCTCCGGAGGTGAAGCAACCTGGGAGCGAGAGGATGAGATGCGGGAGCAATTTCCTTATCTTTTTTCGTAAGTCTCCCTGTAAACTTGTATCCCTGTTGTGACCTTGTTATTTCTAGCAATCAATTTCGAGGACGAAATTCTTTTAAGGGGGGGAGAATGTAAGGACTGAGGTTTTCGGATTCGGTTTTCGGGGTCGGACCCTGTAGTTCTGGCCCTAGTGGGGTCTGGAACTCTGTGTTGTTTCGCGTCGAGCCCGCGAGACGCGGTTTAAACGGCGTCCACCATGGCAGACGCGTTTCAGGTTCTGCCACGTGGGTGCCACGTGGACTGACTTTGGGCCGCGAGAGTACGGCCCTGTCAGGTCGTCTGAACGGCGTCCATGTGGGTCGACGCCTTTTAGACTGAGACTCTGGGTGTGTCAGAGTACGGCCCTGACAAGTTGTCTGAATGGCGTCTGTGAAGGTCGACGCGTTTCAGAATCTTGTCAGAGCAGCCGTCATGTCACCTGATAGGCGTCCGTGCATGTCGACGCGTTTTAGCCAGCCTCTGGTTAACCCCGCGAGCCCTCCTTCTTTCCCTCATTTTCTCCTTCTCCCTTTCTCTCTTTCCCTCCGGCGAACTCGGCGACGATCCTCCTCCTCCCTCTTTTCCTCACACCATTTCGCCTCTCCCTCCACTCCATCCTCTACCTGGCTCCTACCCCTACCACCTCCACTTCCACTGCGGCGTTCTACTCTCCGGACGGCGGCCGACGTCACGGTGGGGCTAGGACGACCTCGGCGGTACCGGCGGCGGCGTGGGGCGAGACAGGCGGACGGCTTGAAGCTCGGAGGCGTTCGAGTGTCCGGTAGGGTGACGTTCCCCGTGGCACTGTGTTTAAGATCACGTTTTCCTCAATATGCATGTAGTAGATCTTCGGTTTCGGGGGTTAGAATGAGCATGTTTAGGAATTCTATGGGGGTGTTTGCCTATGAATTGTCTTGCTCTTCGTTTCCCTCCAGTTTGAATGATTTTCGGGGTTATTTGGGATTAGAAAGGGAGCCCTCGGGTTTAGGGCGTTCCTGGTTCCTGAGCTTAAAAGACGTCGTGCATGGACGACGCCTTTTTGAAGGGCGTCGGGCCATCACGACGCCTTTTAGGCAGGGATTGACTGTCAGACAGTCTGCCCGGTTGGAATTTCTGTGGCTGAAAGACGTCATGGGTAAACGACGCGTTTTTGAACGGCGTCGAGCATCCATGACGCGTTTTAACCGCAGAAATACCCTGGTTAAGTCCTTGGGAATTCCGGATTTTCGTGTTGAAAGGCGTCTGGGGATGTCGACGCCTTTTGAAAGGCGACCATGAGGGTCGACGCCTTTTAAGGCCAGATTCTGAAGACTTATTTATGTGAACCTGTATATGGAGCTTGAATGGCGTCGACCTCGGTCGACGCGATTCAAGACAAAATCTCACTAATGCATGCCAGTAAAACGTGTTCACATTGCTAGATAGATAGTTTGCACATGTTTTAGTACACCCGATAGAGACAGATTCCTCACGATCGGGTGGTTCTTTATGTGTTGAACGATCGCGGGATTTTCACGTGACCGGACCGCACTGTGTTGGGTTTTTCAGTTACTGTGGACCTGGAGTGACATTGTAGCGCTTTATCACCCTGTGCTGGTGGGGGCGTGAGCACAGTGCCGGTGGGGGCGTGGGCGGGGTGACGCCTAGTGAGAGAGGGTCACCTGGTGAACCCCGGGGTCAACTAGTACCGGTGTGGGAGTGGTACATTCGGAGAGTCACTCATGCTGAGGGAAGGGGTAGTCACCTGAGCCGGTTGGGCCGGAGTAGCGAGCGTGCTATCCGAGGGGCTACTCCTTGGTCTCAGCGGGTCGAGATTTTTCCCACCGTTGTTTGTACGGTCGGCGAGTTCTATCGAGACGGCAGTTGTGGGTTTTCTAACGGTTGGCTTAGAATGTGCATGATTATTATATTTCGACCGCATGTGTTCTCACGTAGAGAATTAGATATCGTACCTGCCACTACACTTGTTACTTTACTGTTAGCTGTACTTTACACTTGTGGGTGTGTGTGTGGGCAGTGGGGATCGAAGGATCCCTACTGAGTCTTGTCTTGAGACTCACCCCTGCGGTTTTCAGGTGAGGACTCCCAGCAGACTTAGAGCGGCGCGTGCGGCCGGGTGTGGTGTGTCTTCAGCGGTTGTTCCGGGGTATGCCCCGATGTAGTTGTTAATTATCTTTGGCCTGTATGTTTAATTATTTCCTTCTGTTGGAGAATGTAATTATTTGCTGTATCGAGTCGCATTGTAATAATTTTAATTCCTGCACTTTTATTTCAATTCAATGCGATGTGAATGTTTAGCTTAGTTTATTATTTATTTCCCAGACTTACTAGATCCTGGTTTGGTCCCAAAATTAATGATTCGGTACCCATTTAGTAATCGGATCCCCGATTATAGGGTGGCGGGTCGTTACAGATACAAATGAAGGGGGTCAAATCATGGAGCTCTTTGGAAAGATCAAAGCCTAAATATGGTGTTGTGTTATCCTTCCCTTGGTTTCTGAAGCTAGCTTACAGGAAAGGGGCTATCTCTCCAGAAACTTTAGCTAATGTATACTCTCAGGTAGAGAAATACTCAGAAGAAGAGCGGACTAAAGCATATCCAGAAACTTACAAGCAACTTCTTGATGTAAACAGAGAAAGAAGTGCCAATAGCCAGAATCCCTAGACAGTACAATAGTTTGAAGATAATCAGTCTATTGCTCACTCTATTGACAACTACATCAACTAAAGATAGAACTATTTGGCATTTTATAATATGAAGAAAGAATTGATGCGCAGCTACTTGAAATACCTCCTTAATATCCATAGATTTCTTAAGTATGTGAAGAATCCCATTCCTCCTCTTCTCTGACTCAAGTCTCTCTAGTTGAGTACCAGTCTAGTATGCATAAAGCATATGAGCAGTACTATCAGCAACAACGCGTAGCATGCCTCCCAGTTGACCAAACTCCAGACTCTTTTCTCTCCCGATCTGTCCTTTATGCAATTCCTTTGAAAATCCTTCTTTCTTGCTCTTTTGATCCCTTTTTTGAGTGTTTGACAAAAAGGGGGATAACATTAAACTATCCAACATATTTTTTTACATCATCCAAGTGTTTTGATAGTTAATGCTCTAACATTTATTGAATTATTGCTTTTTGACTATTGTGCTTATTGTTCTTGCATTTTCATAAGCTTTGTCATCACCAAAAAGGGGAAGATTGTTGAGCAATTTATGTATTTATGTAATCTCTATATTTTGGTGATAACACACAATGAAAATGTCAGAAATTAGCACTACATTGATTTGTGTTGTTAGATTAATTTAATTGATTTTGATGCTGACAGAATCACTGTTTGAACACTTCAATTCTGAGACTTCATCGATAAGACTAACTGAAATATCGATTAAGCATCCATCACTAATTGATTAACAGTGAAAATGTTAGTATCAATATCATTAATTGATTTGTTTTCATATTGATTACATAACTATTTTTCTCTAATCGATATCGCTATTGTTTGGCTAATCGATTCATGACTTAAGTCTCTACTTCAATTAATGTTATATCGCTAATCTATTAACTAGTATTTGAGCCGAATCGATTACTCACTAATCTTTGCTTCGATTATCGTTATAGTTCTTACTTCGATTACTGTTGCTTCTTCAATGGATTGACCCGACGATTATACCTTTGATTAGCCGTGATCTCTAAACCGATTAATGAGCACTTTCTTTAGTGATTATGTCTTCGATCATGTATCGATTAATGTGATCATTTTTTCCAATGATTGCAACTTCCATTACTTGTGATTGCTGAATCGATTCATGTGATTATTCTTCAACGATTACTGACTCAGTGTGCTACTTGTGAACGAAGTCAAATTGCATGATCTTTAATTTATTATTCTCTTATTACAGTAGTGATATTTGTGACTTATTTATCTAATAATTCAACTTTATCTCCAGTCACAGATATGTCTTATTTTACTCAGTCGCATCTCTAGCACTATTTTATTCATTTTATCATCTCAACTAGAAAGATTTTATATGATCCTTATTTGACATCTGTTTAGCTTACTTTCATGAGTTCCAATACCTCTATTGTACTATCATAGACTTTTGCTACATTGACACTGAGGGGCAGACAAATCTTGTTGCCCTTTTCATGTTTCTTATTAGTTCAGGTTTCTGTCAGAAGTTTTCACCTATCCAATTCGAGGTTGTACTTAATCACTTTTGACAGTATATACCTGTTTTCTTGTGAAGCTTCTAAGAGGTAGAAGCTAGATTGCCTCTCCAATCACATCAACAGGAGGCTCTCTCTCTCTCTCTCTCTCTCTCTCTCTCTGAACCTTTAAATGTTAGACACCGTGGGAACCATTGTCTCTATCATTTCCCCTCCATCAGTCTAATGGGTGGATTATGAAGAGGTGATATATCTGAATCCTTTGATCAGGAAGAAGTATATGGATAAAGATTGAACTCAGTGAATTACATTGAAAGCTTCCCCACACCTAAAAATCTTTAGTGTTGAGAGAAAAATAGTGAAGATTCTAAGAGCTTGAGCTTCTTTCTTACGAACTCAGAGGCTTTTGGAGATTTTCAGCCAGATCAAGACTGGTGCCATTTGTTTCATATTATTTTTTCTTCTTGATATTGTTGTGTTCTTATAAGAACACTTACCTCTTAAAAGGCATCCTTCATTTCAGCTTAATCATACTGTTTCTATTTTTTCTATTCCTTTTTGTTGGAAGAGAGTGTCTGCAGTTGTATAGGAGGGTGTTGTTTCCTCTTCATTGTGTTCAACAGAAGACCAACTGAGGTTGGGGGTTGCCTGTTTGGTGATTACTTGTGCTAGGAGAACTCTTAAGAGGATCGCTTAGAGACTGGACATAGGTTTGTTCAAATCGAACTAGTATAAATTTTGTGTTCTTGTGTGATTGTTCCTTGTTTCCTCCACTTTCTGTGCGATTGATTTAATTTTCGCATTATTTTTTAAAACTTAACTTTGAATAACCCATTCACCCTCCTTAGGTTCTTCATAGCTCGATCAACAAGATACACATAAATATGAAGCAGTAGAGATAAGATAAAGGGTATAGTCCTGGCACTAAGATCAAACAAGTTGTACCCTTAGGTAGAAACCAAAGGACAATCAAAATATCAAATAGATACACATGAGGAACTTTTGCAGTGACTGGTGGGAAGGGATCGCTAGAGATGACCACCCTAGAAATGATCTCCATTGAGATCTAACGACGACCAAAAATCAACCTTGCCAGAACAAGTGAAAGTCATACTTGGTAGATGAAGAGCCTACGTTTAAGAGGTTGCTGACATAACATCCAATTGCTCCGATGAACACGCTTCCATAAGGGCGTATGATGAGCACCAATACACAAGCATCTAGTAGAACTACAAAAGATCTGGCCAGGGATCTACACAAACTAGCAGGGATGAGCAAAAGAAATTAAGGGGGAGGACGGGGGCTATAGTAGTCGTAGCCGATGTCGACAACCCATGGGATGCCAGAGCCAAACAACCCAGAATGACATTGAAAGAGACTTGCAAGAAATAGTGAAGAAAGAAACAGGGGAAGTAGAGGGGAGGTGGATCGACGAAGGAAGTGGTGGAGAAGTGTTAGATCTACCGAGGTGGACATGGGAACGGTGGGGAGGGGGTGTATAATTAGACGAACCGATGCGATAAGGGTTGCGTTATATGGTTAGAGGGGTGAGCAAGAGAGGTGGAGGGAGCAGAAGGAGAAGGGGGAAAGGGAGCAAAGTTGGGGGGGGGGTGTCAAATAGAGAGTGAACGGCTGAGAGGATGACAATGGAGGTTGACGGCTTAACAAACACAAAGGAGAAAAAAACAAAGAAGATGAGAAGAAAAGGGAAGAAGAGGAAACCTGTTTACCGGGAGCGGGGGGAGTCCTCTGAGGAGCCTCCCCCACCCAAAGGAATTGCCATCAGGGTGGCAATTGGGCCTGCGAGGGATGGTGAAGGAATTGTCGAGAAGTCCAGTAAGGTTTTTGCCAAAGACACATGGACTTTCTAGTAAATTGAAACTCCCAAATCTACCATGTCTTAGAAGTTCCCCAAATGAGACTTTGATTTTAGTTTTCATCAGTAAAAATCTATACTATTCATGAATCATGTCAATAAATTAAAGAAATCCATCTGTCCTCCAACATTTCCAAGCACTGACTAAGGCATAGGCCCCGTTTAGCTAACCTTTGAACTCAATATCTCCCTTGACAAGGAACGCCTTTGTTCCTCCAGTTGTATTTCATCCTTTGTTTCTCCAGCAGTATTTCATGACTATCTCTGCTTTTAAACACATATACATCTATTTACGGAAAGAAAAAGTATTAAAAAGAAAATCAAATAAATAGTTTTTTAGCTTTTAGTCTCTCTAACCTCTTTAATTTAGAAAAACTCCCTATAATCTCTACATTTAGTGAAACTCCTTATAATCTCACTTTTTTTCAAAAACTACCTAAGAAAATTTAGAAAAATCCCCAATATTTTTAAAAAATTCCCTGAAAGGACCTTTTCCAAATAAAAGTGACATTACAGGGAGCTCTTAGTAAATACAGAGGTTACAAGGGTTTTCTCTGAATTAAGAGACTATAGTCGACTAAAAACTAAAAAAAACTCATAAATTTATTATGTCGGTAATCGCACAATTTCAAACTCGAGAAGGACAAGTATGTAATAAATCTTCCTATAAATATATAATAAGTCTCCGTCCGCTTGGCTTCCACGCAAGGCCGCCACAGAATTATATCAAAAAAAATGTTTTTACATATTGCTTCGGAAGAACCCTAGACTCCCTAGATCCCCTTCTTCCCAACGCCGAGGAATCGCTTGCTCCTGCGCCTGGATGGTACCGGTCGTCTCCTCATCAATCTTCCTGTGTTTCCTTTCCCCCTCTCCATCTTCTTTTTCTCCTCTGTGATCGCTGGATAACGAATTCGTTTTCTCCTTCCCCCGATCTTCTTTTGCAGGCGGATTCTCCCCGGAAAAGGTGAGAAAGATGCTCTCTTTCTCGCTGTCTCGCGATTCGTTCGTTTGTATTCCTTGCTGTTCTTGTTCATCTTCTCGTGCGGGTGGTGGGGATCTTTGTTTTAGATTCGCTCGTGCGATGTCGAGGAACAACAGGCTTTGCGTTTCTTTCCTTGTGTTTTTTCTTTGTGCGCTTGTTCGCCTTCGATTTGGGAGTGTTGGGTGTAGTTTTCGATTCGCTCGTGTGGGGTCGAGGAAGACAAGAAAAAAAGAGGAACTTTTTTAATCTTGGGTTTGTGGTAGATCTGGTTATTTGGGTGATTTAATGTGGGTTGGTTGGAGGATTGGAAACGTGTGGGAGGCGAAACGAGTAACGGAGTTGTCGTTTCTCGTAAGGAAGAAGATTGAGAGGCATTGTGGTCGTCTAGTGGTTCTAGGCGCGCGTTCAATCAGAGGAATAGGGACCGAGTGCGGGCAAAGGGTTACATATGACCAAATATTTTCTTGGTATAGACTGAGCAGCCAGCAGCGGGATTCGAGGATTTGCTTATCTGCTCATGCCGAAGTCTAGTTTGTGATGGCTTTGGATAATAGAATATACGCACTAAAATAACTTAATGCAAGAGTTTGATGGGTGTGGGAGCGATGCTGTTTTGTTTTCTAGGGTTGCAGCTTGTGTTGTTTTGACCTTGGTACATGAAACCCTAACGCACCACACTCCAAGATGAGGTGAGCCCTGTCTGACTTGGTCTGAGGATTGTCCTGGTCTCTACACATGTTGCATGGATTCTTCAACAAGAAGATGAATCTTGCATAGACAGATACTGACATTCGGGCACTTGTTTTTTTATTTTTCTTTTTTTTCATGTTTACTGTGATGTAAAGTTAGATGACAGATCACTACAAGGTCTGTTCCCTCGACAGTGATTTATCCCAAAGTATCCTAATTGATAAGATAATTTCCTGTTGATTTTCATCCAGTAGCATGAGCTTCCATCTGATGAAAAATAGTAGTTGAGATATTTGATTATTCTAGGTGTTCGCAGACTATATGCAGTTGTTGTGATAGCTGAATTACCATAATTTTGATTCTCCTCTAGGTGTGAACTGAAACTTGCAATGTTTGCTAGCATCTAATAAATAGTCGTAAAATCTGTAGGCATCATCAACTTAAACCTTGGTTTTTGGTGATGGGATAAGATACATTGAAATAAAGATATGCATTCTATCTAGCATATTAGATTCTTATGCTAATTTTAGCTTAGTTGGAAAAACATTATTCTATGCTGAATAGGGCTTATTATTTCTTAAAAATATTTGCTTTGGATGAGAAGTGAAGGGGTAGAATAGGTGAGTAAAATGCTATTTTGAACATCCTCTGCTTCTAATGTGGTTAAGAACTAGAGTCCATAGTCTTGCAATTTGTTAGGTTCTAGATCAACCCTTATTCCCATTTGAGTAACCCATAGATCCTATCCTATTCCTTGAGTTCTCAACTTTTGCTAAAAACTACCTCAAAGGGGAATCTTGGAAGTCTTGAGAGTTTTTTAAGGCCATGTGTAGGGCACTACTATGCAGGTACCAGCCTACATAGTTCTTGCAAATATCTGTTTTTAGGCTCATTTGCCTTTTGGTGGGAGGGATCTCTCACACAACATCCCTTGTTCAAATTTGATATAGGTGCAAAAGAACGATGTATACAAGTGTATACAAGCGGCAGATCACCCCCCCCACCCCAACAAAAAAAAAAAAAACAAAAAAAAGAGGGGGAAAGTGTTTAATGGATGAAGAATCCAAAAGCAGGATTCTTTTTTCCGATGAAATTACAATTAAATTTCTAGTGTAGGCATGGTTATTATTTTTGAGCAGATTTCATTATTTGATGCAAGCATTGCTTAAAATTGAGTTTGTTGTTCCCAAATGTTAACGTAGACTAACATGAGGACATTTGGATTTGATGCAAGTATTATCTTTGGCACTTGATTGCTTGGTGCAGTGTTCCAATTTTTTGTAAAGCTGACCTGAGGAGTTGTGTTCAAAATAGTCAAGGCTTGAAATGGTGAGGTGTGGATCGTCAGGTTTTATTGGGTTAGATGGGGCTATCTTTGACATCTAACTCAACTCAACGAAGCTTTAATCTCAAATAATTGGAGTTGGCTATATGGATTCTTTGTCTCCACTCTAAAAGATTTTGGACTATTTTTTCTAAAAGGTTTAAAGCTCCCAAGTCATATTGTACTACCCTCTTCCAAATTAATCTAGGTCTACCCCTTCCTTTCTTCCCCTCCTCTATCTTAATATGCTCTACTTTTCTAATTGAAGCCTCCCTAACTTTACGGCTAACATGTCCAAACCATTTCAGTCTCCCTTCTCTTAATTTGTCCTCAATGGATACCACTTATACTTTTTCTCTAATATACTCAATATGAATTCTATCCAACCTAGTATGTCCGCACATCTACCTTAACATTTTTATCTCGGCAACACTCATCTTAGAGATATGTTGTCCCTTCATTGCCCAACACTCGTTACCACATAACATTGTAGGTCTTGTCGTTGTACGGAAGAATTTTTCTTTCAACTTCGTTGGGATCTTGCGGTCACACAAGACTCCTGTGATAAGTCTCCACTTCACCCATCCTGTTTTAATCTTATGACTAACATCTTCATCGCACCTTCCGTTTTCTTGGAGGATCGAATCAAGATATTTGAAATGGGTGTTTTGGGGTATTGTCATCTTATCCAAGTTAACTCCCTCTTCTTCGCCTATCCGACCTTCATTAAACTTACAATTTATGTATTCTATCTTAGTTCTACTTAACCTGAAATCTTTAGACTCTTAAGTGTTTCGTCAAAGCTCTAGTTTTCTATTAATTTTCTCTTGCATCTCATCTATCAACATAATATTATCCGCAAACATCATACATCATGGAATGTCCTCTTGTATATCCATTATTAAATCATCTATAACTAATGCGAAAAGGTAAGGATTTACTGTTGATCCTTCATGCATTCCAACGGAAATAGGGAAGTCTCTTGTTTTCCCTCTGACTGTGCAGACACTAGTAGTTGTTCCTTCATACATGTCTTTTAATACTTATATGTATCTAGTAGATACCTTCTTGCGTTTCAACACTCACGACAAGACATCTCTTGGAACTCTATCATAGGCCTTCTCCAAATTGATGAATACCATATGTAGATATTTCTTCATATCTCTATATTTCTCTATCAAGTTCTTAATGAGAAAGATAGTTTCTACAGTTGATCGCTCGGCATAAAGTCGAATTGATTGGCCGAGATAGTTGTGTCACAAAGTAAACGATGTTCTATGACTCTCTCCCACAGTTTCATAGTATGACTCATGAACTTAATTCCTCTATAATTTGAGCAGTCGTAGATGTCTCATTTGTTTTTAAAAAAAAGTACAAGAGTATTCTTCCTCTATTCATCTGACATATTCTTAGAGATTAGGATCTTGTTAAACAGTCGGGTCAATCATTTTAAAAATAGGTACAAGAGTACTTTTCCAATTATTCTTTAATCTTTGAGGTCATATGTATCCATATAGTATTGGCCCCCAAATCCGACTTTCAATCACCCATATTGAGAAGTTCATTTTTAAACATCACTTGCTTTATCATTTTTAATTCGCACCTCCTTGTTCTAGCAGTAGTCTTCCTTCTTAACGTACCCGACTACTTCTTGATCTTAATATCTAAGACTACTAACCTGTGTTGACTTGTTAAGGCCTCTCTGGGGATAATTTTGCAGTCCTTTCATAAACGCGATTTGTTTTTCTTGTGAGAAAGAAGTCAATTTGGCTTCTATTTTGTCTCTTTTTAAAGTTCACTAAATGAGATTTTCTTTTTATAAAATGAGTATTTGCTAGTATAAGGTCGTAGGTCATAGCAAAATCAAGGATATTTTTTCCCTCCTTACTTCAAGTCCTAAAGTCAAAACCTCCATGAACTTTATCATGATTCTGACGTTCACTTCTTACATGTCCATTGAGGTCCTCATTAATAAAGATATTCTCTTCATTTGGTATACTTTGCATAAGGTCATCCATATCTTCTTAAAACCTCTGTTTATTCTCACTATCTAATCTAACTTGTGAAGCATAGGCACTAACTACATTAATCGCATTTCCCTCTATAATTAATTGTACTAGAATAATCTTATCTCCTACTCTCCTCACCGCTACCACTGTATCCTTCAAAATCTTATCAATAACAATACCTATCTCATTCTTATTTTTCTCATTTCCTGTATACCACAATTTGTAGCATGTATTTCCTACTTTCTTATTTTTCTTTCATACCCATTTAGTCTCTTGAATATAAGCCATATTGACTTTTCTTCTCTATATGGTGTCAATAAGTTTCATCAACTTTTTTGTAAAAGGCCCTATATTCCAAGAACTTATTCTGATCCTCTTTTTAACCTACATTTTTTTAGAATTCTTTATGTAGTAACATCTGTTATTCTCTACTATTCTCTATTCGGTTCTATGGACTAGTACCCACACCCGTCTATAATGTGGGAACCATTGCTCATTTAATACTACATCCGGGTGCCGACGTGGTGCGTCGCTTGCGGGGAACGCCCTTAAGTCTTGCTTATTTCTCACTACACCCGGGATCCGATGCAGCACGTTGTAAGTGTTGTTTGGGAATGAAGATTGGAAGTGGCTTCCAATTATTAGGAAGAGACAAGAGGGGGACAAGGGGGTGGGGGACTAGTGCATTTAATGCACTTTTTCATCAAAGTCAATGCAAAATCCACCCCACACAACAATCTAGAGAGAAATAGGCACAAAGGGAGAAAGAAAGAAGAAAGAGAAAAAGTTAACAAAAGGGAGTTTTTGAAAAATTTTGGGTGATTCTAATTATTCATGTGGGGCACACTAACCCCAAAATTCCAACATCACAAAAAAGCCCCTTTTTTTATCCAAGTTTCCAAAGGCCACTTTAGAAGCATGAAGCAAGAGTGGCATGCCATAAAATTTCATGTCTCTTATATATGTTCCAGGGAACTGAATATTCCAAAGGGCATCTTCCATCCCAGTCAACAATTTTGGTACATGGAAGTAGGAAAACTTGCTTTTGTCTGATTCTGGTCAGCTTGATTTTATGATCATTGTTTCCAAAACTCTAGCAGTGCGAAGGCCCTAGAAACACGAAGTGGAAATGGGAGCAGCAATATGAATGAGGTGGGAGAGGAGAGTGAGGAATGCCTTCATCTTTATGTTTTATTTTTTCTCTGGGATAGGGGGTGGGAACAAGGAGTTGGAACATTTTTGGAGTAGAAATGATGGCACAGCGAGTGAATCCTGTTTTTTAGCTCAACAACTTTGTGTGCGTGTGTGTGCGCGCGCGCGCGTGTGTGTGTGAGAGAGAGAGAGAGAGAGAACTGTCGGTACCTGCCAGTGCTAGTGTGCACTGATGTGGCTTCACACAAATGGCACACATTCTTGTGTGTGTATGTCATTGTTACTTGCCATCTGCTCCCTAGTTGCATGACAATACGTGCGTGGTTTAACCTTTTTCTGTTTCTGTTTCTGTTTCAGCTCTCTAATCTTTGGGCAAACAGTTGAGCTGCTGTGCAACATGACTGCACGGAAGCACTTGGCCATGTAGTAGCATTCTCCCCACGTTATAACGTAGTATCTATCTATTCATATGCAAATACCCACACATAGGAGATGAAAAAGGTTATTTAACGGTGAGGATAATGGCTATATTCTTATCCTTATCCTTAAATTAAAAATATATCTTTATCCTTGTCCTTGTGTACCCTCATCTTTACAAGTTAACAGAAGCAAATACATATAGGTTAAAAATCGGACAACTTATAATTCTACACATTTTTACACAAAAAAATGAATTATTAATTTTTGCATCATATGCATGAAATACAATTATCACAAAATAAGCATCAATATGATGACTTCTAACTTCAAATTTATCATGCGAATGAATATATAGCATAATAAAGTTATATCTATGAAGAAAATAAAATAACAAGTTTATTAATTACATATAAAAGAAAATCTAGAAGGTAAGCACTATGCCATATGTAAGTATACATTAAGGTGCCATGTCTTAAATTCCACATTTGTCATTGACAAAAAAATCCACATTTGTCAATTTTTTTTAAAGATTTTATGTTTTCATAAATATGTTATATTGTAATATTATAATATAAAAGATAAAGTATATTTTCATAAATATGTTGAAATATAATATTATATTATAAAATATAAATAGGACAGATAATCGGATTACAAGATACGGAAACGGTTGTTTCCTTATCCTAATCCTAAACAAAGAGGACAAGGATGGTATCGTTATCCTTAAATTTTTATCCTCATATGTCTTGTAAGCTATCCATGCATGATAAATGCCACTTTGCTGCTGGTCCATCTAGTGTGGCTCGGCCACACAATTGTATTAGTTGTCCTAGGAAGATCGAATGCTTGACATTCAGGAAAAAGAAAGAGCATGCTATTGATGCGGCAGTGGTGGGTAGATAGGTGGATGGATAGATTTGGTTGGGGGGAGAGTTTCGTTGCCATCGGTAGCACAATGAGCAATGTCCGAGAGATGTTTTGGCGAGCGTACGGCTCGGGGCACTGGTGATGCAGGGCTTGATCTTGGGTTTGTGGGTTTACTCTTGGAATTCAAAGAAAAAAAAAAACTCAAACAATTGGATAATGTAGAAATGATAAAAGCATTGTAAATCCAGAGACTAAGTGGAACACTTTTTTTTCAGAAGGCTGTACAGAACATGCCATCTTTGTAGGGAGATGGCACCACATAATTCTGTTGTCTTTTGTAAAGGAACTCCTTGAGATGGTTTTTTTTTACATAAATGGAGGATATTTTTGGGTAAGTAAGTGTAGTTTTTCTTGTTCTTGGCCTACATGGGTAGATAGGTGGATGGATAGATTTGGTTGGGGGGAGAGTTTCGTTGCCATCGGTAGCACAATGAGCAATGTCCGAGAGATGTTTTGGCGAGCGTACGGCTCGGGGCACTGGTGATGCAGGGCTTGATCTTGGGTTTGTGGGTTTACTCTTGGAATTCAAAGAAAAAAAAAACTCAAACAATTGGATAATGTAGAAATGATAAAAGCATTGTAAATCCAGAGACTAAGTGGAACACTTTTTTTTCAGAAGGCTGTACAGAACATGCCATCTTTGTAGGGAGATGGCACCACATAATTCTGTTGTCTTTTGTAAAGGAACTCCTTGAGATGGTTTTTTTTTACATAAATGGAGGATATTTTTGGGTAAGTAAGTGTAGTTTTTCTTGTTCTTGGCCTACATGGACATTTTACCTTTGTTTTAATAAAACCATGGTGAAATCCACTTTCAGAAAAGGGGATGCAAAAAAAAATCAACAAAGTAGTAAAAGGATTGTTGAGCAAAACATGGTAGAATGAGTGCTGAAAAGCTGTTTATGCTATACAATTAGTCTATTATTAATGCTAAACAAGTAGTCTATCCTATACTGTACTATAACACTTTAAAAAAAAAAAGGCCTAAGCAATTAAATAGGACTTTCTTTGGCTGTGCAGGTCTTCTTTTCCATTCATCTTTTGCCCTTCAAAAGCTTACTAATTAGCTTACTGATATGTTCTTTTTCGGGTTCCTTGGCCAATGTGGTCTACAATTTCTGAAAATGGCAATGTACTGGTTGATACCTATTGGATTGTATCCTCTTGTATGCCAACAAGGCGATAACATTGAGTCTCATGATTACTTAACAAAAACAAGCTAATAAGAGGATAACTGTTTGCCATTCTCCTTTGCTACATGGAGTTTATTGTGATAACTTTATACTATTTGTAAAATTTATATAACATTTACTTGAAGAGAAGTTAACTGTGATAACCGTATATCAAGCAAATTTTTGTGGTTATCAGCTGCCAGTTTGCTAGACATAGATTCTTTTCTTTGAGGAGAAATACATGCACCTCTATCCTTTTCTTTGCAAAGTTTGTGAATTAGATTGTTTTTTCTGTGCCGTTGATGAGTGTCCTCAAAATTCATTGGGCCATTCAATGCTTTTGATGTACACTAGTATTTAGATCATACAGAGTTGTTTTCGGAAATAAGTACGTGATAATCTTGGAATGTCAAAGATAACTGGACCTTTTTGTGTTTGGTATTTTGTTACATTTTAACGTACTTTTGACAGCCCTATTGTTGTGAATATGTATCAGGTCGCGCTCCGCTTCCCCTAACATGGGGCGTCCTGGATCCCGCTCACCATCCAGATCTCCATCCAGGTCCAGGTCCAGGGCCAGATCACGGTCCCAATCCCGATCACGGTCTCGGTCTAGATCTGGAAGCCGTGGAAGGTTTTCCTCACTCTGATTTAGCTAATCACCACCTGTTTATGGTTGAAAGTGATTGACAACTAGATTTATTTCTTTTTCCCCCCTATGGTTCAATATGACAGGGTTGATGCACAAAATCCTGGAAATACTCTCTATGTGACTGGCCTGTCTACAAGGGTCACAGAAAGGGACCTTGAAAATCACTTCTCCAAGGAGGGGAAGGTCAGTTTCTTCAATAATGTGTCATGTAGTTATCTTGGCCACTACGGGAGCTCATTTCCTTGTTTCCATCAGGTCGCTGGATGTTTTTTGGTGGTTGAGCCTCGCACACGTATCTCTCGTGGTTTTGCTTTTGTAACTATGGACACCCTTGAGGGTGCGGAACGTTGTGTCAAGTATCTTAATCAGTCAGTTCTGCAGGGCCGTTACATTACTGTGGAGAAGGTAACTCTTTTGCAGCTTTATGGACGATGCCATACAGGCCTTCCATGTGGTTATCCTCTTTTTTGACTGAGATTTCTGGTTATATTCAGAAGACAATTGCGTCAGCTTTGTTGGCAGCAATCAAGATGATGAGTTCTTCCATGTCAACTTTAATCATACAGCTTGATGAATGGCCAGCCTAACAGTTTTCATGCATCACATCAACTATACATAGCAAATTGTCCAACTAAACAACCTCAGCATTCACATTCAACTCTGAACAACTAACCAACGGACATTACCAACTCTCTAAGGGCATTTATGGTATCTCAACCCTAGCATTCATCTAAAAATGCTACTGTATAGTCTTCCCTTGATAGCCCATGCTGTTATCTTGTTTTATCTTTCCAATCTTCTGTTGATGGAGTAATACATTTTGGTTGCTCAGTTCCATGCCATTTATTTGGTTTGGTCTTTACATACGTATGCTATTTTTGGTGTTACAAAATTTTGAAGATCACTTGTCCCGTATGGTTGGTAAGTGGGAAGAAATTTTGTTACTTTTTCAGTCAAGGAGAAAACGGCCCCGGACACCCACACCTGGGAACTACCTTGGACTGAAAAGCACGCGAGAACCTAGTGAGTTTACTGGATCGTTATTCCTTATAGTGAAGCGAACTGCCAATGATTAATCATTCATATTATTATTCTTGCCCATGGCAGGTTATCGATATGATCGGAATAGGTACCGTGGAGGCTATGGCCGTGATGACTATGGTGGTGGTGGTGGGTACAAGAGGCGCTCTCCTTATCGTGGTGGTGGCCGTGATTACTCCCCTCGGCGGTCCCCTTACGGTGGAAGGTCAAGAAGAGAGCGCTCCCGGTCACCACCTTATTCTCCTTATGGAAGCCCAGAGAGAGGCTATGGGCGCCGTCCAAACATGTATGCTAGATAAGGTGGTTTAGCCATATCACTGGCTAAAAACCATACTGATGGAGTTTGCACTGCTACCTTTCTACTTGATTAACTTTTAGATGGAATCTGCGAGCAGCAGTGACCTTTTATCTTTAGCTGTGACTGCTTGTTTACCTCTTGTCTGCATCTTTCGTCTCGGCTGAAACTGTTTCCTCTTGGATGCTCTACTAATGGATGTTTAGTTGGTTGCCGCTGTACGTGGAATGTCATGAAACGAACAGGGGCATGAAAACAGAGCTATGCAATGAAAAGGGATGCCTATGTAAAACTGCACTGGCTGATGTACGTTGTCCTTTTTACTGGTGTGTTTGCTTGGTTTCTGTTTATTGTGCCAAGTAGATGTCTGATAATGCTTACAGAGCATCTAGCCTTCAAAGTACTGCGCCCGCCCCCCCCCCCCCCCCCCCCCCCCCCCCCCCCCCCCGCCGCCCTTTTTTTGACTCTGGCCCTGTTAGCTATTGTTATGCACCTCACCTTGAGCCGCCTTGTATACCCTACCCTCCAGCTTTTGACCAAAGGAGTTGCATCCGTGCATGTTCAAGGCAAAACCTCTGTATTTCTGATGCCTATCAGCTTCTACTACGCCTTTGGCCGGATCATTATTGTTGCGGTCTCACCTTGTGCTGTCAAATTTTACCCTGCTTTGTTGATCGGATGTGCTTTTACTGGCGACGATCTATATCTTTTAGTCTACAGATATCTCCTGAAGGTGGGAGGTAAAAGTAATGGGTCAAACTTGATTTTAAACTAACTAGGAACCTGTTTTCATTAGAGCTGGTTATGTCATGATCGACCAAAACATTGTAATGCCAAGGTGATACTAGTCAAATATATTCTTGGAAATAATTGAGTTGGGGTTTTTGCAAATAATCTCTTAAACGATTCTGTATTTGTAGATCACTCGTATAATTCATATTTGCGTATAATTTGTTAGCACCATGGTTTATGTAACCTCCTAATTATGTGATTTGTTTTGAGTTGAAGTATTTTAATTTTACATTAGACTAGAAATAATTTTTTGATGCTAAATATATACAATAAGTTCAGAGTAGATGTTTACATATTTTCTTGTGAGAAATGTATATATTTAGTAGAGGACATTGTCCATATTTTCATTTAATAATGTTCACATTCTATGCAAGATAACATTATTTTAAAGCAGGTGAAATTCAAAGTAAGTTTATGCAGTATGACGGTTATATGTAAATAATACCATAGTTAAGAGGTTTATATATAAATATGAATTATATGAGGGATTATCTATAATATGAATCCTTTAGGGGGGGCCTTTTAGAAGCCCCCAAATTTTCCTTGTCATAAATTTTGAATCTTTGCATCCTTATGGATGAAACAAAAAATACCCTAATAAAAGGAGCTTGTGCTAGAATGTGAAGCTTAATTTGATAAAATAGGTCTTGTTATTATGAAGTAGTTAAATGAATGCATTTGCGTGTGTATTTTTGGACGTCAGAATAAAAGTCATTATAATTGTCAATAATTTTATATTATGTAATGAATTTTATTGAAATCTCACATGTGGACGGTATCAAATCTCACACGTATCAAATCACGAGCAACCCTGAGGGTCAGTTGGATAACGCATTCACGAGCAACCCTGAGGGTCACCGGTATCAAATCTCACATGTGGACATACCTATGGAGATACCAACCTGAGGTTCACGTGAGTTCCAATCTCACGGACTTCGTCGGGCCGAGGGGAGTCGAGAGAGCCTACGGCTCCGGGCACTGGTGATGCAGGGCTCCATCTTGACTTCGGGTTTGGGGGTTTACTCTTGGAATTAAAAAAAGGTTTAGTTGGTTTGGTCATGCACGCTATCACCTAGTTCTACATCTATTACAATGTTATCAATTTCAAATAGTACATAGAAAAAAATGCTCAAGGAACACCTAAAATAAGATACTTGAATACAATAAGAAAAGACTATACTTTCTTAAATTTAACTACAGACGTGGCATTGAATAAGATTAAATTGACGGGTTGCAATTCATGTAGCTGGATTCAATTAAAGTGTCACATGGTTTGGTGACGATGATGATTGAGGTATACTAGAAACTTATTTCCTAGTTGACATTGGCATCATCTAATACATATTTTTAGTGTATTTTATTTAATTTGAAAGTGGTAAAATCTCTGTGATTTTGTTATCATGTGGCAAAGTTTAACTAACCAGATTTTACTTAGAAAGAAGTTAAGATTCAATAAGGGTAATGGAATCATATTATATTAATGAAAGTGCTGTTGAAGTTTTAGTAAGTCTTTCATGAAGTGAATAATGAATACATGAGTGGCTCTGCCAGCCGACAAACGAACAGTTAGGAACTTGGCACTCTATATGAGAAATATGGTGCCCTTTACAACCAACGAACGGTTGACATCAAGTCAACAGCCAACTGAGAAACTGTCTGAGCTTTCGAGCTGTTTGAGCTATAGGCCATAGGTACCATGAGATAAGACATTCAAAAATAGAATAGCAATAATATTTTAAAGTATAATGTTGGAATCACCTTTTATGGGATTTGCATTTTAAATTTCAAAATGGGTGATCAAGCTCATAGATGAGCACATTCGTGGGGTTTGCCTCTTGGGCTTTTATATTTGTTACAATATCAGTTTTTTAAAGGCCACTGAGTTGTTTTCTATAGTATTTTGGTAAAAGTCAGAAATTTTATTACTGAAAGAGAATTTATAATTTCTCTTGGACAACTTCTCATATTTTTTTAGTTTCAGTTCCATTGAAGATATCCAAATTTTCTGTGGGCCTCATTTGTTAAGATGGTGCGGTCACTTATGTGTCTTGTTCAACTCTAACTCAACCTATACTTACCTACGGAAGTCTATGAATAGGCCCTTGAAACCTGCACAAATATGAATGAAATCATAGCATAAAAGCACATGAGAACGTATGTACTCGCATGATTTTCCATTGGACTTCAGCATCCATTAGTAAATTCGTGTGTGTTCGTGAACCATCTCCCCACTTACCACGTGAAATTTACAATCTTTTCTCCGACTGTACATTTACATGCTTGCCACCTACAAGGTCACCTACCAAAAATCCTCGTAGAAGCATAATAGCAGTTTCATCGTAAAGCTACATACAGAGAGAGCACATCTTCAAGGCTTCTCTCAATAATTAGCTTTCTGTACAACCTCCTAGAACCAAGCCATCCACCATATATACATCTTCCCTAGGTTTTTGTGTGATACTGCCTCGGCTATTAAACGCCGGGCCTGCCCTTCTACAGCCAAGGGCAAAGAAGGTGCTGCACCAACACCGACTACAACGCCTTCCAGCCGTGCTTTAATATTGCCTATGGCCCTCTGAAATTTCCAACTAGCAAGTTGTTTAACTTGAAATAACAGCTAAGACACCATTTATAAATTCTGCAAAGCAACACCACAAGAAGAAAGTTGCTAACCTGTGCATGGGGATTCTGGACTTCAATTCCACTAGATTTGTGAGATTTTGTCCACTCGACGAGGGGATCGTGAATGAAGGTTTCAAGAACACTCATAAGAGTCTCTTTGTGTGTCCGAAGCACAGAGAGACTGATCTCACAAACCTTCAGAAAGACACCCTCATATCCTGTGATGCCCAGGCCGTCAATCATATTCTGTGCATTGGCTAGCAGTTAGTTGAAGGTCCTCTTGGCATATAATATTATATTATAATTATTTACTTTCTTTCCTTACCTGTGTCAATCTGAAGGGCACCAACTCGGGTTTCTCCAATTGCAAACCCTTGTCAAATAAGCAGCTAAAGTCTACATGAACACAGTCGCCAGTGGTTGAATCAAACAGTATGTTCTCACCATGCCGATCCCCCAGTCCTACAATGTGCCCAACCATGGACCAAACAGCTGCAGTATGGGCATATGCGATGCGGGCTCGGAACCACGCAACCGGCTCAGAGAATGTAGTTATGAACCACCTGTGGAAAACAGGGGGGAACATAGGAAGGATTTTGGACTTCAGCATTTCATCTTCTGGCATTTTACCCTGACACTGATCATATATGCGCTTAATTAAAGGGTTTGTCTTCATCCGGTCAAACTTTCCACATGTTATGTAGATATCCTGGAGAATGTGGCGCAGTCCGCGAGTGTAGGGCACCCATTCCACCATGCCACAGTCCTCTGTAAGTGGGATTACTGCAAAAGTGCGGATATAGAGGTTTCTCCTGCGACTCTCAGGACACTTGGACAGCAAACGGTTGATCATTGCAGTAAACTCCATCATGCGTGCATCTTTCCTTAGGTCATCCTTTGGCTTGCAAAGAAATGGACGGTGAGTACCATCACTTCCAATGAAAACAACCTGAAACATTAAGTACTTTATGCTTCACAAGGTAAACTAGAAGACTTGAACTAGTGCAATCTGGATGTCCATTTGGCAATCATAGTAAACACTACTGTCTTCCACATGTGGAAACTAGACAAATAGTAAGGTCAAACAAACATCGAGTTTTGGTCCTACATAACACTGCTGTAAATAATTCCTTGTTCAGTAAAGTACAGCTAACGAGACCTGCTATACACTAGGAAAACTTATCATACAGCAAGAATGAGTATATTCCAAAAAGTTGCTTTACATCTAGATAAACCTAAATTTGCATGATGACTAAGGTCGTAAACAGAAAACATGATAAAGAAAAATATGCACTGCCACTATTAAATTCAAAAACAATAAATTTCACAAAGATTAATTAACAATCTACCAGATATTTTAATAATAAAATAAGGATTTCTATGTACCTTTTTAGGTCGTTGAAGAGATGAAAGGATCTCAGCCTCATCTGCAATTCCTGATATTGTAGCAAGTTCCATATCTGAGAAAACATCAAATTGAGGAGGATCAACTAGGCTTGTACTACAGGCAGGTAAGGTGACTGTTAGTGCTTGCTGCAGAGGCAGTATAACTCCAAGAGGCATCATCCGCTTCAAAGCACTAAATTCAGTTGATATGTTGACTGTCCTGGCCTTTGGCTGTCCAGGGTGAAAGCACAGCTTGATGAGTTGATCAATTAAAGTTGCAAACTGACCAAATAAGCTGTTGGTGTCACTACCACTCCGGGATCCTTTACGAGCTGCTTGGATTATCTCAGCAGCAGCATCTCTCCTGGCAGCAACTGTAGATTTTGAAACAGCAGCCATCATCCAAAGAGCTTGCTGGGGGTACTCTTGTATAACTGATGTTATTATAAGCTTCACAACACGGACAACATCTTCATTCTGATGACAGATACGAGAAATCAACTGGGAGAGAACTGTTAGCCACTGATATGCCGGCAAGTCCTTCAGGCAACCCCGCATTATGCCCATCACCTAAAATATATATTAAAAAAAAAAAAAAAGGTAAGAATGTGGCATGGGCACATGAAAATCCACCAGGGACTGGTAGACATAAACAAAAAAGTTCAGCAAGACTGACTGATATGAGTGGCGAATGCATACTCTTGTATGAACACTTTTTAATGTTTTGTTAGAAAGTAAGCCCTCCCTGTGGCATATGGTACCAAATTCAAACCACAGAGTCAACAGTCTTGGCAATGCCTGAAAAAGATTCTTATGGCCCCTGTGAAGTCCTTTCGCATAATAGAGTAAGACATCAGGAAGGTAAGCCCACCATGGATTCTCCTCAGTGCCAGAATTCAAAGTACAACCAGCTCCAGAAGAATTAGATGGAACATTGCCACGCCCAGGGCGGACATGGAGATTATCTTCTTGACGCTTCCTAGCATCCATGAGTAGATCATCAAAGTATTTGGCCATAAAAAAGTATCCCTTCTCCCATCTGGGCTGCAATTCTCTCACCCTAGAATAAAGACTTATCACATCTTCTTTCTGCTTCTGGCCTGTAAAATGGATCCACCTGGTATACAAAAGAACAGTCTTAGCTACATTTTGGTCTCCATTTGATGCTTGAGTAGAACAATGTGGAGGAGGGTTGGGCAGAATGAGTGAAAGACTGTTAAGTGACTTTACAGTAGAAGCACCTAAAACTTCCACAGGGAAATTCAAAAGTGATTGGTGCAGTTCAGCTATGGCACAATCAGATTTCCTAGTAGTCCATAGGAGCTTTGCCTTCTCCATGTGAACACATGCTGCACCTGAAGCTTGCGCTTCTAAGATTGCCCGATGTGCTGTCTCAAAGTGACCAGCAGAACGGCAAAGCTTCACATACTGGAGCCAGCAATGGCCAACTTGAGGACCCATGTTGTTAGCATTAAAGACTAACCTGCGGAAAGCCAACAAAGGTTCCCTTGTCCAGAGAGATGGCTGGGTAATCTTTAGGCGATCATCCCAGTATTTCATTACCTTAGAGAACTTTGCGTCATCTGAATGAAATGATCTTTCCAGAAATGATTCATCCCCCAAAAGAGCATGGAAGTCTTCTAACTCACATAACATGTGAAGCTTTACCACAAATGGATATGCACGCATGTAAGAATCCATACCAGCAGCTGCTAGAGGAACAAGCAAAGCTTGTTTTGACTGAGCTATTCTCTCAGCAACCATGAACTGATCTTTCTTCATCATTGCCTGGAGAATCTTGGCAAGATCCATATCAAAGGAAGCATTACTCTCAGAACTGTTACAAAGTAATCCCTCTTTATCAGCTCCACTAAGATATTCATCCATAATATCCCACCGCCCGAGCCTCCAAGCTGCCTGCAAACCCTGCATGCACCAAGTTTTCTTGAATTGGGGTATCCTAGAAATCAGCCCATCCACATGAGTGACCATAGACTGAAGATGGCACATGTTCAGCAAGCAATTAAGAACATCAGAATGCCTCTGAACAGAAGTAGGCTCCATCTTCAAAGCTTGCTCACAGGTAGTTAGCACTTCTGCCCAGTTTCCTGCCTTCTTGTTGATCAGAAGTTGGTCCTGCATGCTAGGTGATTTGCGGAGACTTGCCAAACCAGAAAGGCCATCAGGTTCATCCATTCCACTATATATCTCCATCAAAAATGAGATATCTTCATCTGCAAATATGCCACCTTGTTCAGCTGCAGGATTGAAGGATCCTGACTTCTCCCTCACATATGATTCAAAATATAACAGTGCACGAGCATAGGCTTGACAATGGAAAGAGGCCCTTGCAAGGGTAACTTTAGGAATTGCAGACAACAGATCAGAAACATTGCCACATTGAATCAGGAGCTTATCTGCATGAGCAAGAGTATCCATTGCAAGATTCTTTGCTTTGACTTGTTGCTTAGACATAGAAGTATGAAGAGATTGAGATAGAGCAACCTGCTGTTTGAGATCATCCACCCATTGTCCAAGATTATCTAACAATGTGAACACAACCTGGATGCAGACTTCACTCTGGCCCATAGCAGATCCATAAATTGCATCACCACTGTTTTCAGAAGCTGCCACATTAAGCACAGAGAGTATCTCCTCAGTTACACTATGGCGGGCCTCCACCGTACCATGGCATACAACATTTAGAACTAGATAAGGTAGCAAATAAATGGCTGTTTGCATGTCATGTCGCACTATACCACGGCAAGCACTAAAAATACTTGCACGGGACCCAGTTGAGTTGGCAGTCAACTTTCGAATCCAAAAAAATATCCATCTTCTAAATGACATTGAGGAACGGTATATAGGGCCAGCAGATGTCGAGTCAGTCACACTCGGAAGCTGAAATCTAGATGTCAAACATGGGGCAATGATATCCTTAACATAATTAGAGAAGCGGTCCCACAACCTTTCACCCCTCTTGCCTGTATCATCATGCCCACCTATATTTATGCCATCAGAAGTCTCTGCGGATGTACTCTCCACCTTCCCATCTAGGGAAGCTTGGCAACCAGCAACCTTCAGCAGCTCTTGTATAGCCAAAGCAGCAGAATCTTGGACAATGGTATCTGAGGCAGCCCTGAAAGTCCTTGCTAGATGATTGTGGATCAGCTCAAAGATAAGATCATCATCAGAGCATTCTATCTTGAAACGCTGACAAGAAAAACCTTCGAGACATGAGACGCCCTTAAATTTATCTGGATCCACTGCACCCATAGCTCCAAGGCAATCTGCACAGACCAACTTCAACCGCTGGCCCACAGCAGTCCTCGATTCCTCTGCACACCCCCTAAGTAAGGATGAGATTAAAGAACTTGCTACGTCCAAATCTGCAAATGCTTCACCAGCTATCAAAGTGGTAATATCCTCTTTTCGAGAATTCAAGAGTTTGCCTAATTCACAGGCCACCATATACCTTACATTCAGACTTTCATGGTTTAAACCATCATTAGCATCTCGCAGTTGATCCCTCAAAGTCATTGAGCCTCGTGCTTCCTGTATAACTCTGTTCACCTTTGATAGAGCAGGAACATTGGGCAACAGAGGAAGTTCACGGATTTGTTGCTTCAACATTGAGCAATTTTCAACAATAAGCTCTTCCAAAATTTCAGCAATTTTGTTCATATGTAAAGATGGTTTCTCTGGGTATCGTTCTAAGCATGGAATAAATGCAGCAACAACTTGAGAGACAACATGCTTAGTGCTGGGAGGTGAAACCTTTGCCAGCTGTTTTATAAAAAAATGCAGCACTGCAAAGCCATCAGCTTGAAGTGATTCTTTCTCTATTGCATGAATTACAAGAACCATAATTTTTGGCAGATATGTGCTGAGCTGTGGTCCCATCATCTCAATCAACTCCTTTATTCGCTTTAAGGCTTGTTTTTGCATCAACAGGTCATTTGAATGAAGCATTTTCCTGTCAATGCTATTGAGAAGACCAACAAAGTGATTCTTCAAAAAGCCTGGAAGGTCATCGGAACCTGTGAGGATTCTAGCCACCTCTTGAATCATCAGTGGGACGCTGTTATGCAAAAATAAACTTTTAGTAAAATACGCTATAAAGTATCATCGGAATGGTAAGAACCAACTGAAAGATATACCTTCTCCCAAGTCCATCCGAATAATTGTCATCAGTGAAGCACACAAGCTCATCAAGAAGTGCTGGTAAAGCAGCAGAAAAAATTTCTTTGTTGTCTGATCCAGTTTGGATATGATAAAATTGCAAAGCTGAGGATAACTCTTCTCCATCTGCACGAAGAAGAGCAAATGCCAGTACTTTTGGTAACCAATTTACAATCAAGGGCACTAAATCTGTGCTTAAATGTTTTGCCAACTCATGCATTATGGTAACAGCTTGATTATTATCCCTTTGAGTAAGAACAAGCTTAGGAATAACCACAGGAATCATTCTACTTATAAGATCCTCAGTCTTGATCCCAACAATCACCTCTGCAAACTTTGTAATGATTTCAGGGCGACTGAGAAGTCTTGCACAAAGATACTCAAAGAGCTCATCTCGAATATGAACAAACTTGTTAAGAAATTGTTCGAATCCTCCTCTAAGATGAGTAATGCTATATCTCTGTATCAAATTTAGGGCAGTCATCTGCACAGTAATGTGGGTACTATCAAGATGATCAACCATCAAAATAAGTGAGTTAATGAAAAGCTGACCATGATCGTCAGCAGAATTCATAACCTCGGCAACTGATAATAGAAGAGTTTCAATAACTTGTTGATTTTCAGAAGCTGAAAAGGCACACTTCAACTTGTACAAAAAATTCTGCTCTGCTTTATTTTTCCCCTCCCCATCGGAAAACAAGGCCTCCAAAATGTGCTCTTCCAGGAAGCTGCTGATCTCTCCAGAGAATGCTTCTCTAATAGGTTTCCTATCATGAAGCAGTAAGAAATCAATGCACTTTATCCATTTAGTTCTTGCCTCCAAAAGAATATCTTGAGTTACATGCCTCAGTATTCTTGACATTATTCTGACTGTCGCAGCTTGAACCTCCTCCGATGAATCATCAAATATTAGTTGAAAAAAGAGGGACTGTAACTTAACAAAATCAATAGGGACACCACTGAATGACACTTTGGGCATGGACAAGACTTTGTCATTCTGGTGTCCTTTTTGCACGACTTCTGTGTTGCACTTAGAACACCAGAAACCCCTGAAAAGAAAACCTCGACCCAGGAATTGCTTTTCATCAGAGTTATTCAAATATAACTTGCAGGAACTTCCATCCCGATGGTTGTATGCACTATGTAAACATGACAGGTAGCCAACTGAGAGCGGGATAACCTTGCGAGCTTGATTCTCTTTGTCTGTCTCCAAGATCCTGAGACGGAGAACCAATCAATACAATCATGAAGAATAAGGTAGGCAGTTGCTATATGTGGTACACAGAGGAAAATGTTACTAGAAATGGTCGGCCGGGTCGGATCGGATCGCCCGGTCCGCTCGGAATCGGAGCGGTCCGACCCGACCCCGAGCCCCGACCCAACGATCCCAGCCGGGATCGCTGGGATCGGGTGGGGGTCGGCCGGGTCGTCCGACCCCAACCCGGGTCGGTCTGGGTCGGACCGGTCCGGCCGACCCGGCCACCCAACGGCTAGTTCTGAACTAGCCGTTGGGTAGCCGTTGGGAACCCATTCAAATGGGTTCCCAACGGTTAGGAGGGGCTTCTAAGCCCCTCCAAGTCCCCCCCAAGTCCCTATAAAACCCCCTCCTACCCTTCTCTCCCTCATTCACACAAATTCTCATTTCTCTCTCTCTCTAAATTCTAAAACTTCTCTCTCTCTCTCTCTCTAAGCTCTCATACTCTCTCAAAGACTCAAAGCTCTCTTAACTTCTTTCTCTCCAAACTTCCAAAGCTCTCTAGAGTTCTAAACTCTAAAGGACGGACCGACGGACTACATCAAATTTTTTTCATCATATTATTTTTATTGCATTTTAATTTTTCTCTCTAACCTCTTTTTGTCTTTGTAGCTTTATTTCTCATTGTCTCTCACTCTCCCTCGAGGTATGATATGAAATCTCACTCTCTTTCTCTATGTTTTTTCTTATTTCTCACCATTTCTCTTTATGTAATTAGTTAATTACTAATTATCTCTTTCCCTATTAATATATTTTTTATTTTTAAAGATGTCGACTTCTGAGCATAATGAGGCCACATCTGTCACCTCTCGTGGTGACCCGGGATGGAACCACTGCACCGTCGTAGACATGGCTTCACGCAAAGTCAAATGCAACTACTGCAGTCGGATTATTTCGGGTGGAGTTTTTCGTCTAAAACAACATATTGGGGGTGTCAAAGGAGAAGTGAAGGCTTGTACTGCTGCACCACTAGAGGTAAAAAATCAATTCAAAAATTACCTACGACAAAGAGAGTTGGAAAAAGGAGCAGCATCAACGATGAGAGGCCAAATTAGGGAAGAAATGACACGGCCCTCAGGTCAAGGTATTCATATTCACCCTCCGGGAGATAGATCTCGGGAGGGAGACATAGACCCTACCAGAAGGAGATCTACTGCATTTGAAGACTTCTCTCGAGGTATTATTTGATTTAAAATTTTCAATTAATTATTTACTTCTTTATACTTCATCTCGATTAAATTAGTCTAATCATCTATTTTAATTTAAAGATGATATACGTCGAGCGATGGACGAAAGTAGACGATCTTTTGCTGATGAGGATGTGTATAGACGCACCGGTCGACACGTTGGGCAAGGGAGTGGATCCGGACATGGATCCAACGAGGAGGAAATTCATGACTTGACTAAGGACAATGATCCTAGAGTGGGTCCTATAGATGCTTTCCTAACAAGACGGAGAGGTAGACAACCATCAATCACAACTGCTATGAAGAACCTGAAGGTATGCAAGGAGAAGATTGGCCGTGCTGTTTCGAGATGGTTTGTTTATAACAGTGTACCTGCCAATGCTGCAAAGGGTTCTTATTGGGAGGACATGATTGAGACTATTGGAGATGTGGGTAAGGGTATTCCTGGACCAACCCCCAAGGAGATATACAACACTTATCTTCCTCAAGAGGTAAGTGATCTCCAGGAGTATATCAAGTCGTTTGAGCGAATTTGGGATGAAAGAGGATGCACAATAATGACAGATGGCTGGACAGGTGAGTACATTGAATTAGTTTAACATATTTAGAAATTAGAATCTTAGATTAACAGATTATATTTTTAGTTAATTTAGACATTCGCTAACATCTATAACATTATTTGAATAGGAATTACGAGAAGAAGTATGATTAACTTCCTTATATACTGTCAAGCTGGGACTGTATTTTGGAAGTCCGTAGATGCTAGTGGAAAGGTAAAGAATGCTGAATATCTTTTCAAGTTAATTGATGACATTGTGGAACAGGTGGGAGAAGATCGGGTTGTCCAAGTTGTAACAGATAATGCAGCTTCATATAAAGCTGCTGGCCATATGTTAATGGAGAAGAGGCCACATCTATATTGGCTTCCTTGCTCTGCTCATTCCCTAGATTTGATGCTAGAAGATATTGGGAAAGATGTCAAAATTACTGAAACAGTGAAGTCAGCCCAATTCATCACATCCTATATCTACAACCATAACTATGTGCTCACGTTGATGCGTGAACACACTGGACAGAGGGAGTTACTACGTCCTGGGGTAACTCGTTTCGCCTCCACATACATTTCCTTAGAGAGTATACAATCACAAAAACGCCCCTTGAAGCAGATGATTTCAAGTAAAGGATGGGAGGATTGGATGACAAGGCACGCGAAGCATGATGCTAGAGACAAGGGGAAGCAGGTTGAGGACTTGATTGAGAGCCGAGAGT
Organism: Zantedeschia hybrid cultivar; assembly: GCA_030544215.1. Taxonomy (NCBI): domain Eukaryota; kingdom Viridiplantae; phylum Streptophyta; class Magnoliopsida; order Alismatales; family Araceae; genus Zantedeschia; species Zantedeschia hybrid cultivar. The sequence goes on from JARZZO010000015.1 coordinate 13,679,557, forward strand.
ATTGGAAGGATATAAAGATGATCTTGAGCGTAGTTGAACCTCTTGTGCGGGTTCTGAGGATGGTGGATGGAGATAAGAAGGCCACAATGGGATATTTATATGAAGCTATGGACCGTGCAAAGGAAGACATTGCTAGGGCCAACAAAAATACATACAGAAAGTGGTGGGATATTATAGATGCAAGATGGGATAGGACACTCCACCATGACTTGCATGCGGCAGGTAACAAAATAAGTCAATCCATATTGGTCGCCATTTTATTTCCTATAAGTTTTATTTCATTTTTAATTTATTTTTCAATTCTTTAGGTCATTTTTTCAACCCAAGATACCAATATAGCTCTGCTACTCAACATGCGCCCAATGATGAAGAAGTACTCCGTGGGACTCAAAATGTAATTCGGCGTTTGTTACATGATGAGGATCGAGCTATCATAGCATGCAACAAAATGCATCACTATAGGCTCCGGACATTACATTTTGGTACTCATCGTGCTCAACGGGCAGTCATGTTGCTTTCACCAGGTATTTAGAATTTTACACATAACTAATACTTTCAAAAAATTGTTATCAACTTATCATGCATAGGCTTTACAAATTACAATACTAATTGTTAGTTGGATCATTATGGAATTACAGCTGATTGGTGGATGGATCATGGGAAGGCTCCAGGTTATGAAGATCTTGCTTATGTTGCTATCCGTGTATTGAGCCAAACCACCTCCTCTTCTGGCTGTGAGAGGAACTGGTCTACATTTAGCTTGATACACACCAAGCAAAGGAACCGATTAAGCTCAGCGAGATTAGAGCAATTGGTCTTTTGCCACTACAACATGCGCTTGAAATTAAAGAATCTTCAAAAAATTCAAGAGAACCAAAGAGAAGAAGAACGATGGAGAGATGAAGTTGCTGGAAGACCGGTGCAAGCAGAACAACAAGTTGAGGAACCAATCGATCTGGACGAGATATTTGAGGAGCAGAACCCATTGAATGCATGGGTGGATGCAAGGAATGTTTCGAGTCCATCAGAATTCGATCCAAACGATCGGTCATGGGCAGAAGGACAATTAGATGGTGTCCCCTTGTCCGTTGAGTTTCAACTTCCACCTCCTTCAAAACGGCAAAAGAAATCCACCCCACAAAGTTCAGGTAAGGGTAAAGGCAAACTAATAGATGTTGATATTGCAGATTTAGAAACTGTACAAGAAGATGAGTCAGACGAGACACCAGAGCCGAGCGACAAGGTCGTTTACCAAACTTCAGACGACTCTACTTCGGCAACGACTACCCCTGACGATGACGATGATGATCCACATGGAAGTCAAGGTGGATCCTTGCAACAACGGTCATCTCGAGGACGTGGAGGATCAAGTCAACATGGTGAAGCTCCTCCAATGATTTTCACAGGAGAGCAAGAATTTACGCATGCTACGCAGGATGCCGACCACTCCAGTAGGTTGGCTAAGGGCACATCAGCAACAAATAAAGGCAAAGGGAAACAACAACAAGAGCTCCTAAAGAGAACATCCTCTCAAGAGCATTCGTCTGATGCATCCTCTCAAGTTCCATTAGATGGTTATAGTCCTTATGGATATCCAAGTACATATTATCAACATCCACCACCCTATGATGCATCGAGTTACTTAGGAGGATATCCCACTTATCCTCCAACTTCAGATATTTCCTCTTATCAATCCTCAACCTCAGAAGGATCTTATCATGAGCCAAAGACACAAGGATGGATACCGGTGACAATAATCTACCCATTCACAGATGAGTATAACCGATTTGTACAGGAATATGAACAATGTTACCAAGCTTATATGTCTTGGGCTGATTATGTGCAACATTTGTATAGCACCTACAATGTAAGGCTAGAATAAATGTATGTCTACTTGTTCTGTCACTTTGTGTGAGTGTTTTTTTTTTATTATCATGTAATACTTAGGGGTAAGGTTTTATGTCCCCCCCATGTATTGTATTCAAGTTTTTTTCAAAGTTAATAAAAATTCAAGGGCTTACCCAAGGTCCTAGATAAGTTTTGGGTAAATATAATTTTTCCTGATTTTTTGAATTTTTTTCTTATTTTTTGGACTTGTTTTTCTATTTTTTCCCTATTTTCTTCTATTTTTTCCCCTTTTTATAAATTGGATCGGCCAAACCGGTCCGGCTCGGTCCGGACCGGTTTGGGATCGGATCGGATCGTCCGATCCACTCGGTCAGGACCGGACCGATCCGAGTCCGACCCCCGAGTTGGCCTACCTTGACTAGAACCCTCAAGGATCATAGGTGATGTCAGATGTGCTTTTGTTGATAGCAGACAACATTAATTTACTATGTTTCATATCCCCAGAAGTGAAAGAGAATGGTCTTTCCTTGTTGCAACATTATTTTCACAAGACAGCTATTTTGTAACAGAGAAACACTATATGCACATAATAAACCTGGTAAACATGGTTTACTCTCCAGAGAGATGACACACAGTCGGTAAGCATGTACATCTTTAAACTTTCATGTTAAAACCACAAAGAAGCAGAACATGAGAAACCTTTTCCCAACCAACCTATCTAATACCCTCTGTAATACAAAGCTGCCATAGGCTCCTGACCTCTGGAAGATATATTCTTATTAAAAACCACAACTACTACACAGTGTAATAGCTGTACAGAATGCCAAAGATCAACAAGCAGTCCAGCTGAAAATATGAAGCACCATGAATTATAGGTACGGTGTCCATTATAAGGAGAAACAGAGCAGAGAGAATGATGGGGATTCTTAGTAGAAAAGGACACACGTCATCCTACAAAAAAGGTTGGTGTAAGTAAGTAGAAAAGAGAAACTAAAATCATAGTTGTCAATCCCCTCCCATCTCTACCAGAGTTGGCCAATATGTCACATCCCAATGAGAAAATAGGGCAGGACTGTCTACTCTTATCCCACAGGCATCCTGCCTTGCTTGACCTGGAATTTCATATTTGAACCTGAGGACTCCCAAGCTTCTTAAGCCCTCTTATAAGCTTATTTTAGGGGGTTCATTTGATAAGTATACCACTTCATAGACCTACAGATCCAACCAAAGCCCTCTTTATAAAACATTTATCATATAAAGTATTGTAATAACCCTTTTCTAATGATTAAAATGCACTAATCTCGTGTTACTATCATGTGATTTATTTATTTTCTGGAAGGTGACAGTCCATGTCACAAATCATTAAGTAAGAAAACAAAGTACACAGAATAAAGGAAAATAACCTCCAACAAAAGAGCACAAAACCACGACCCTGACCCAATGCAGGAAAAGAAAAACCAACGGCCACAGACAATATCAAGAGAAATAAACATACATCAGTACTGCTTTATCGAGACAATGAAAGCAGCAAAGAGAAAACAAATATCAAAATAACATATTCTTCCATCCATGCGCCTTAGTCAACAACTCTTGATTGTTTTTTTTTTTTTAATCCACAGAAAGTCCTGCAGCCTTTCCCACTCTTCAACCCATCGAATAGCTCTTTTCAATATATCAGATGCACTGCTGAATTCTTCTCTGAACTTTCTTCTGTTTCTCTCGAACCACACAGCCATAACACAGCAAGGCAGAGCAATGACCACAAATCCTTATGTGATGAAGACATACCTCCTTCCACCATTAAAGCATATATCCATAACTGAAGAATGCACCTTCCGTCTGATTCCCAAGACTCTAGAAAGAATATTCCACTGCACATTAATGATGCCACATGCACAAAAGAGATGGTATTGATCTTCTTCATATAGTGCACAAAAACTGCATCTTGAATCTTGGAGATGAAACATCTTTTTAATCCTCCAACCAGTTGGCAGCCTATTCCAAACAATTTTCCAAAGAAACAATGTATTTTGTTTGGAAGAAATTTAGACGAGATAAAATCTTTCCACCGAACTGTACATCCATCATAATGTTGCAATCTCACAAGAGAGTGAACTGAAAAGGTCCCATTCCTACTCCATTTCCATATTCTTTTGTCTTGTGGATATGCGGACAAGCTAGTCGTATTAATTATTTTTAGAATAGAAAGTAAATCCACAAATTCCACATCTGTAGGATTCCTCTTCAAGAAGGAATGGTAGAAAAGACTCATGCTACTGAGGGTTTTGGGTTGGCCACAATATTGAACAGATTCCTAAACTGCATATCCAGAGACAGTTCAGAATACCACTTGTCTTTCCTGAACCGAATATGCTCTCCATACCCTAGCTGAAAATTAATTGATTATTGATAGAACATCTGCAGACTTAACAATGCGTTTCCAGATGGATGACAAATTACTGGTATTGGAAGGATAAAGATTTCATTTACTGGTATGAATGAAATATTTGTCCTTGACAATCACTGCCCACAAAGAATCTGAACTTTCCCCAACCTCCAAAGCTATTTAGCTAGCATAGCTTTGTTAAAAGTATCAATATTGGTAAGACCAGCACCCTCTTGCTCCTTTGTTTTACACACATTCCCCCACTTAATCAAGTGAATTGCTCTCTTCTCCCTCTTTCCTCCTGCCCAGAAGAAGGACCTTCTGGTTGCTTCTAGAATTCTTTCCACAGTCGTTGGGATCTTGGAGATAGACACATAGTAATTAGTCAATGATGAGAGAACAGTCTTTGACAAGACCCATCTACGTCATGCTGATAAAAGCTATCCTTTCCAACCTTCCAAAGAGCTTCCAAATTTCTTGACTAATGCATCATCGTCCCTTACTTTAATAGCTCCATCCATCAAAGGCAATCCTAAGTACTTGATAGGGAATTGTGAACAATTATAATGCATATATCCAGCAATATCTTTCAGACTGTCTAGAGGGATGTTAATTCCTACTATTTCCGATATCTCATAACTGATTTTGAGAACAGTGATTGCTTCAACTAGAGTGAGCAGCTTACTAATATTCTGAATAATTTCCTCTCTGCCTGAAGTAAACAACAAGGTGTCATCAGCAAATTGTAAATAAGTAATAACTGTATTCTATTTGTTCCAGCATTGAAACCATCAACTAGTTTCAACTCAGCTGCTCTATATCCCACAAGGAGCTCAAAATCTGACCAATAAGAATGAAAAATAAGTGGAGAGATGGGATCACCCTGTCTCAGACCCCTAGAGCTACTGAAATACCCACAAGGCTCCCCATTAAAAAGAATAGAGAACCTGGGAGAGGAAATGCAGCTCACAGTCCACCCTATCAATTTAAGCTCTAAAGTTTTCCTTACGTATTGCCAACTTACCCTGTTATAAGCCTTTTCAAAGTCTAGCTTCAATAGGATCCCCTTTTTGTTTCGACTCTTCTGATAGTGAATTGCTTCAAATGCTGCCATATAATTGTCCAGAATAAATCTCCCTTTCAGGAATGCTGATTGATTATGCCCTACCAAATTCACCAATACATTCCTAAGTCTTGAAGCCAGCACTTTAGTGATGATTTTATAACATACATTCAGCAAGATAATAGGACAGAACTCAGTCACTCTTTCAGCACCCTTTTTTGGAATGAGAACAATGTATGTGGAATTAAAGCCTCTAATACTATCTGGATTATCTTGAAATTCCAATACAAGTCTCATCAGATCATCCTTGATCAATTCCCCCAAAAATGGTAGAATCCCATTGAAAATGCATCCAGACCAGGTGGTTTATTAGGATTCATACTGAAAATTACCTCTTTAACTTCCTCTTCCTGAAAGGGTAAGCACAAAAGTTCAGCTTGGATATCATCTAACTTAGGAAGCAATCCATCAACCACATGTGACCTCCATACATTGTCCTCCTTGAAGAGATGTTTGTAAAATTTGATGAAAGTGTCCTTGATCTCCTTCTTGTTGTCAACAATGTCATCATTCGCCCTAATATGCTCAATTCTCAAAGATCTCCTCTTGGCACTAGCCACTGCACGGAAAAAAGGAGTGTTCTTATCACCTTCTCTAAGCCAATGTTCTCTAGCTCTTTGTTTCCACTTAATCTCATCTTGCAACAGCCACTCATTGTACAATTTCTTATAATTCCTCAATGCTTGCTCATCTTCAGTGGACAAGGCAGTATACTCACTTTGGACTTCTAATTCTTCAATACATTTCACAATTTCTTGCCTTCTCTCAAAAACTTACTCAAAGGTCAACTTAGTCCACTGTTTGATTTGTTTTCTAACCCATCTAAGCTTCATCAGAAACGTGGAAGCAGCATGTTCAGCTGAAGGTGCCTCTGTTCACCATTTACCAACCATCTCTTTGAATCCTTCTTGTTTTTGCCAAGCTAACTCATATCTAAATAACCTTGCCTTTTTATCGTTATCACCTGTAATCAGATGCACCGGAATGTGATCAGACACTATTCTGTTCAGATCTCTTATGTGGGTAGCTGGAAACATTGTCAACCATTCTGTAGATATCAGAACTCTGTCAATTCTGGACTTTTTCCTGATAAGCTGTAAATTTGACCACCTGAACCTTCTATTAGGGATATCTAAATCTATCATTTCACTGTCCCTTATCCACGTGTTCAGCCTTTCCATCTCTTTACTCCACTTATAAGCATCTGACCTCTCCCAAGGAAATCTGACACAGTTGAAATCCCCCATGATGCATCATGCTTCAGAAACAAACCTTGTAAGCTATATGACTCCTGGAAAAAGCACTCCCTCTGTTGATCATTGTGAGGCCCGCAAACAAAAGTAATAACCCAACTGCCATCTGAATTAGTATTGGAGAAACACACTGATACACTAAATTCATTTCCCCCACATCACGGATGCTGTCCTTGAATTTGCTATCATTCCACAAAATAACATGTCCCTTTTGAGGCCATTTGCAGGTTTAACAACAATTCCTGTAAAAGTTGTTGCCCCCAACTTTTCCAGAACCTGATCATCCACATTTTCCACCTTGGTTTCTTGTAGACACATACAATCTAAATGAAAGGATTTAATGTGATCCTTCACAGCTCTCATCTTAATGTCACTATTAAGACCTCAAATATTCCATGTCAATACCTTCATGATGAAACAAAATCAGTCACCACCATTTTCCCTTCTTACCCCCTATAAGTGTCAAGAACTCCATTACTCTTAAGAAAATTCATTTCTCTCTTGCCAGTTTTGATACCTTCTCCTTGCCTTTCCTTTGAACTGAATTTTGCAATGCCTTGCTTCTTTTTATCTTTTTCATAAAACTTATAACTGTGTCCTTGCAACCATGAAATGAGACCTCAATTCTCTTAACAAAGTGAATAATCTCCTGTAGCCAAACATCCTCCACTGATGGGTACAAAACAACAATTGGGCAATGATCAGGTTCAAAAGGAATGAGCTCGCTAGTTGAGGAACCATCATAACATCCAACTATCTCTGTCCCAGCTCCATACTGATTAGCAAAATTACCTTCCTTGACACTCCGACCTCCATTTTCCTCTGAGTCCACCTGACCATCACTGTCCTGTAAAACTATATCTGCCGATGAATACTTTTCCTGCACACATAGTCCAACAGGAATGCCTTCCTGATATGAAAAAAACTGTCCGTCATAATCAACTATTATACCATCCCCTTCTGCAGCCCCGCAATCCCTATTCTGGAAATGAAGCTTATTCACACCATTCACTGGGGGAAACTGATTCTCACCATTCAATAGTATTCCCTCGGAGTGTGAAGAACACTGGTAATCCTATGCCTTGGACTGGAAGGAATCATCCATAGATAAGTGTCTCCAACGCTTCAAATCGATACTCTGTTCACGAAGGTTGTGAACAATACTACGTCCATGAAGTAGAAGGCAACGGTTCAGCCCAAACCAGTTCTCTTCTTCCCCCATGAAAGATGGAACTCGGTTCACGTCCTCCCCAAAATGAAAGCTGGCCCGGTCCAGTTTTTATAATCTAAAGCTGTCAGATCGACTGATAAGTGAACTGGGTCAATGGTTCAGCTAAAAGATAATGAATCGGAAGCCCGATACTGTACATCTCCCTAACCCAAACACTACGCAGCTGCGAACGAATCTTTACCAGCTCCCATTGCCACCTCAGGAACTTCTAAAATCACCCGTCACCTTAGCTTCGAGAAGAGCAACATCTTCACCAGAGAAAGCCGATCCTGCGCCATAAGGAGAAAGGTTTTGGCCAGCTCCCAAGATACCTTTCCCCTTCCCATGCCTCGAGACCATAGACCTGCCATCATTCAACCTCCCCTTAGTGGAACGCCGGTTCCCCTTCTGAGTTATTTTCACCGCGTTTTGGATACTGAGAACTTCTTTCGACACAGCGAGTCCAGAGAGAACCTCCCGACTTGTACCACGACGCTCTCCAACATCCCTGTTCTGTCTCTGACATCTCTGTTATGTCGATATCTCCTGTATTCAGCACAAACCTCTGCCCAAGCCCAATTTGAATGATCAAACTGACTAGGTGCCTGCACTGTCTGCACATCTTCTTCCACATAAAGTAGAATCCAAAAGGCTCTGTGCACCCCCCCCCCCCCCCAAACACACACACACACACACACAAGGACCTTCACCTTGTCTGGAATGTCTTCCACCTGATCAACCTCATTGAGAACATGAGCAAATTGCAATCAATCACCTTTTAAGGCATTACTGTCCACCCTTCTGAGGATACCAAATTTAGAAAGAATGGCATGGACTGTGTTCACATTCTAGAGATGGAATAGAACCCCCTTAATTTTACACCACATGTTGACTCCTCCATGAAAAAAGAACGTGCCATCTTCAATCTTCCAAGGCTTGAAGGTAACAGAGCTGTTCTCCTCCTCCAAAGTCTGCACTAAGCACACTGCGTGCCCCCAACTGCTATCCTTTGCTTTCACCAAGAAGGCATTGGAACCAAACTCAGACATCCACCAATCTTCTTCCTGCGGCCAAAGTTTCTGCAAAATGGAAAGCAATTTCTTCTGATACCTCTGTTTGGACGAGCTTCTTTTGAAAAATATTCAAAGAAACCACAACACTTTCCTCCAGCTTTAGCCTAGCTTCTCCAATCTCCTGCAACCAAGGCACTTCAATGAAACCAGGTAAGAATCGGTTACCTTGGCACCTAACCTTCTCTTCCACGTGTCCTATAATCCTCCTTTCCCTTGAATCCTCCTCCTTCTTGTGTACTCTATTGACAAGACAAGTCCATCTCCTGTAACCCATTCCTTTGCAGAAAAGACATTGAATCCCTTCCCTACAAGAGTAGGCTTGGTGCCCCTTCCAAAGCAACGGATACAGACATCCCTCTCCTCAGGACTGCAACAGTCTCTCTTTGGGAAGAAGCTTGGAGATCTCATCCCCTGTACTTCGTTCCATCCTCCCCTCCTCCACTTCCCCTTCTTCCCGCCTATCCATCCTAAACCTGCAATTTGGACGCTCTTAGTGCGATTGTAATTTTTCTATTATTTATGTTTGTACATATGTTTGATATTTGTTGAAATATGCATGCGAAAAAACCCAAGACAGAATGCCAGAATTATCTGAGACATCAAGACTTCCCATTCTTTTAAAAAATAGGATACACTAATAAAAATAATACACTATGTGAAATATTAATGAAAATAGATTTCCAAACACATAATCTTTCGATAAGAAAATAAACATGGATTCTGCATTTACTTGGTGCTTGACAGACATGGAAGATAGATAGATACATACATACATATGGTGCCAAAGGTGAGGAGGTTCGGGTGGGTTGGCATCTCTCACCATTTCCGCCTGACCATGGCTTCCATGTTATTCTCCTTTTTTTCCCCCTTAATGGAGCTGTCTGAGCAAAGCACTCTCTCCCCCCCCCCCCTCCCCCTCTATGTATATGTATGTATATGTATATATATCTACATATATTAAATATCATATATATATGAATATTAAATATCATTTGATAGACATGCCCTTAGTATCTGTTATTTTATTATCCTGGGTTCTCTTTCCTGAGTCCAAGTACACTTTGGGTCACCTTACCACCTTGACAACTATGTTTATCATTTGTGAAAACTACATTTTACTATACTGGGTTCTCTTTCGTGACCCCAGTCCCTTATTGGAAAGGATTGGGATGAAACTTACCCCTTATCATCTTCCTGCTTAACCTGTATGCCGCCAAATTTATTAATCTGCCATGATAAATTCCAAACTTTTATATTCCATAAAAGAAAAAAGGGGGTGTAAAACCAATATGCATATCATTAGAGAGTACACCAAGAAGTGCATAGCTTTATCATACAAAATGAAAATTTTGGAAGTAGAACAAATGTAGACAAATCTGGAGTGATGCAGAAGGTGGAATCATGCATGCAGGATAGTGTGACAATCCACAGGTGCTCGTCTGCGATCACAAAAAAGAAAAGAAAAGAAAAAAAACTATACCTATCACAACATGAACTTTTAAGTTGATGGACACGTCAACTTCATTTACAAACTTCATAATCTAGAAAACATTCAATATGAAAGAGCATACTTACTCCAATCTCCTGTAACAATGTTCAAGTAGGCATCCACCCGAATAGAATACAATCATAGGCATTGAAATGATAGCCTCCACTTGGACCTCTTCAGCTTTATCATTGAGGGCGAGGTCAAGAATTTCGAGACAGTCTTCACTCACAGTTTTAGCACTAATCTTCGAAAGAATCTGAATAGATAGACATTTTATCTTGACAAGAGAATGTGTCTGATGAAGAACAAAAGATGGACTCCACACTAATTGCACCAAATTGATGACATCTGCATGCTCAGGATAGTCGATAGCTATACAACTTCCGTCACCTTCACAATCATCTTCAAGAATTTTCATGTTCCGAGTACAGGGGGCTGCATCAAAACTGTATATATCACGTATCATAAGGAGAACAGTAAGAAGAACGGTACAAGAACTAAAAGATTCACCAAGGGTGGAACTGTGATGAAGGTCAGAGCATTTCATCTGTTAATCCCTATTTCAAAGTAGAATGTTTAGTCTACAAAGGAGATGAATCATGTTACCTTGCATAAGCAGTATACTGTGAACTGCTTCCAAATAAAGGCATATGTCAAACTTAAGTGGATTGTTATCCTTAGCCTGTATAAGATCATTGTCCATAGAACAATAGGTAAGAGACAAACAAAAACATGATATGCTAAAATAATCCGTTAAAAGCCATTTGTTGGAGGACTCCACCAACCTGAGTGCATACCCAAGGTACCCAGGAAAGAACCTGGCGATAAATAATACTTGTTAAGCTAGAAGGTGGATAGTTGCAGAACGCAAGAGATAGCATGCTAAGAGCCATAACTGCAACTTCTTGTCTCACAAGGACTGGTCCGATTTCACCGGGTCTCAAGAAATCAACAAATGATAAAAGCAACTTTCGCATGTCATCTGCAGACTCTATGTTTAGTTCAGTTAGGAAACAGAGACTTTCAGCAGCCTCATGAGTATCAGCACTGGGAAGAGTTTTGTTCTCCTCACTCTTGTGGCGTTTATGCTTCAAAATACGGATGTCCTGAGATGGTCTTTTTTGTCCAACTGTACTGCTGGCAGGTTCACTGCCTTCCACTGACAAACATCTATTTCCGTCATTACTAGCATCTTCTCCAATATTATCAGAGCCAAGTATGTCAATAGTGACTTTAATGCAGATAACTAATGACACACAAGGAATTGGAGAACATAGCAACTTAATCAGGATTCCTGGTCTCCAAATATGTATTGAGCAAATTTTAGCGATGCGAACATATGCAGAGCACAGTGCTCCCTGGAAGAATAAAGCATTTAACAGTCCACATCAATATTATGAACCTGACCAGCCTAGAACAAAAGAACATTTCTTCCAACACAAATTCTAAGTAAGATTTATGGCGACAGAGTGAAAGGATATTGTAACCTTTAGTTCAGTGCTTTCTGTTTCCAATATTGACTTGGGGAAAACAGCTACTACATCACTAGCAGTGGACTCCACAACATCATCCTCACAGGTGGAGTGAAGCACATGAAAACATGCACCCATAGTTGAATCATAATTGGTGTTCCTGTGATGCAGCATAAATGTCTGAGGATAATAGTTCTACAATGGTGGATTGATATGTGATGGAGTAGCTGACAGAGTGGATCACAGAAAATATTTGTGGGAGAAACCAAAATTGACGAGACAAAATACTAACTGACTAATTGCACATTGGTAGTGGTGGTGGTGATAACGAAACCAATATACATCAGTGTTCAAAACTCTGGCAACAATAGCATATCAGTCTGATGTTTCAGTTGTCTTCCTTTTTTGTGAAAGTGGATGATACTGTAATCTTATTAATAAACAACAAGAAGTGAAAGCATAACCACCACCCAAAAAATGTCTCTACACAAAAAGGTACATGTATATAAGCCTGATACCAAGGACATATCAGGATGGCTATCTGCGCAGTTTGCCAAACAAGGGCACACTATGCTTATTCTCTCTACTCAAAAGCATGCAGAGTCTACCCAAAAAGTGTGCAAGCTAACTTCAATACCAGAGAACATTAACATGTTGAGTAAAGTCTCCTATGATCATAGAGAGATTTTCTACAGGGAAGCATAAGCATGAACTATTCCAGACAATGTAACAGACATACCTGAACAGTGCAATATCCCTTTTCTGCCCTAATATACAAGAAATTGACTGAATGAGATTTTCAGCAGGAACAATATCCACACCCACTGTCACAGCTGTAATGCGTGCAAAGTCAAAACAAGCCTATTAATAGAAAAAACCAAAAGAATTAGAGAAAAAGAAGACGCTCCAATGAACAAAAGATGGGCAACAATCAGACGCACAACCAACACAGCCAAGAAACCCACCACCCACCATGTGCAAATTATCATCTCCATAGCACAAAAGATTACAAGTGGCATACACAAAGGATGGTCTGACCAACCCAGACACATAACGGGTTCCTTCAGTTAGGCACTTATTGATCAGCTTAACAGTCCATGTGGCCAAAGATCGCCACTTTGCCTTCCCTGTGATGTCAATTAGCAAACCCGGGCTATCTGGCAGCCGAAAACTAGCCGGAAGCTCGCCAAGGAGGGCAGGCGTATCGGCAATCCCTGCAAAGGACTCCTGGAAGCACTTTAACAACACTCTAGCAGAATTGGGAGATTCTGATCGCCCATCTGCATCACTAGCTGCTACATTTAGAAAATCTGCACGACAAAGCTACGAACTGAGATTGAGCAAGACTCTTCGTCAAATCTCAAGACAGGGGAAAAAAAAACAGAACAGTCATCAAGCCGCACCTTCGACGGCCTCCGTGGCATCCAAGAAGAACCGGCGGTAGGCATCCCGGTCCGCCCCGCGCAGCAGCGAGAGAAGAGACACGACGGCCTCAAACATTACCCCATGGCGGGAGCTGCCAAATTTAGGGTTTAAGAACGTCAAAAACCCTAGACTCCACGGAAATGCCCGGAAAAGGAAGATGGCTAGGCGAAGGATCAGGGATCCTAACCGGAAGGCGGGCTCGGCGAAGAAGGGGAGGATGCGACCGACGACGGGGAGGACGGCGGCGGGCTTGCCCTGGAAGAAGACGTCGGGGAAGTTCTTGGCGGCGTGGGAGAGCAGCTTCAGCACAGCGGTGATCTCCCTCTCCTTGTCTGCAGAGAAGCGCATGAGAGAGGCGAAGCATACGCAGGTGGGGGAGGGAGGGAGGAGATGGTGGGCGCAGACCTGTGAAGGAAGGGAGGACGTAGGTCTGAAGGAGGTTGGGGATGATGGTGCGGAGGGGGTCGTCGCCGTCGCCGCCGCCATGGAAGGAGGAGGTGGAGGAGCCGGCGATGCGCTGGCGCAGCGCGCGGATGAGGCTGGGGAGGCTCGCCATCTCAGGGCGCTATATCGACCTCGCCATCGCCATGGCCGCCGACTCTCCTGCTGCGGTGGGTGAGCTGGGCAAGGTTCACTCTGTGTGTGTGTGTGTGGGTGGGTGGATGTGTTTTCCCTCCTCATTTCGAAGTTGTAGCGTTGGCCCTCTCACGGCTGAATGTTCTGGTGCAGCGCGGTGAAAGTACAAAAATAAAACATTTGGGGCTTGATCTTATCGATTAGGAAACTTCAGGGATGATTCAGAAATTAGCCTCTTCTCTCAACAGTGCCACAGATGTGAGACTATACCAAAAAAAGGTAAAAACGGAAAAGTTTCACCAATTTCTTATACACGTGATGCGAGTGTACTTAATTGGCTTCCATTTAAGAAAGAGTAACTGCAACAGGTAAACTTATGAAAAAACCCTCAGCTTGGGCTTCTCCCTTTAACAGGATAACAAATAGGGGTGAACTTTCCCTCTTGCTAGCATCCCTAAGAAATAAGGAATGTTTATTTTTCGCTCACTTTGACATTCTGTGTTAGTCCCTATCCTTTTTATATTTATTCTAAACTCTCTATAATTTTTGAACCCCTCCCTGAAAAGCTTATGAATCATTAAAAATATTCATATATTGCATAGAGCCATAGACTAATACGGAACGTTGAAAGACAACAGAGACTAAAGTAGAAAAAAAATTACAAAATAAATATATTTCTCTTTCTTAAAGGATAAAAAATAAAAATAGAGCTTCTATCCATTTCTATCACTATCCAAAGAATGCCACCACTAAGTTTTGCTAGTCTTGAAAAAAAGATTCAGAGGTTGGAGTGTCTATTGGATTCGAACTTAAGACCTATCACACTTCCGTTAGATCCAAATATCACTGAGCGAGGTTCTCCATTGTTGAAAGTTCTCATCGTAAAATACTAATGTTGTAGCAGAAATAATCACAAACAACTACAAATCATAAAGAAGATGATCAAGAAGAGGAGAAAGAAGAAAAGAGCACACCAAGAATTTACGTGGTTCGGAGGTGAAACCCCCTATGTCTACGGGCAGAGACAAGTGGAATTCATTATGAAAATTAAAAATGAAAGTACAGAAGAGAAGATCTCACCCATAATCCTATACACCCAAAACCTCTCTCTTTCTCTCAAGAAAAAACCAGAACAAGAGAGAGAATTTATGAGGAAAAAGCTCTATGTACACTGAGCACCACTTTTTGTAGGCATGAAGGAGGCGAAGGGTTCATAATTTTTGAAATTTTATTACGATTTAATTTAATTATAAAAATCTGTTTAATACTCTGAAAGGTGTCAATGGTGGCTGATGCGAATTACGATTTACATCACTTGACCATGACGTGTTTTAGGAGATTAAATAGTACATTAATTTTAGTATAATTCCATGAATAATTGAATATTTTTATATCTTGTTAGTGCATTTAATCATGTTCTACATGTTATGCACTCATATTTGCATGCCTGTAATGTAAAGTAAGATGGTAAGATGCTATGTATAGATGCACCAACTAGTGGTGTAGGACCGAAATGCCATGTAGACCAAAGTGCTACTCCAGAAAAGTCATCTCTTGATTCCTTTATGGATCAAAGTACTACTTGGAGGGAGCCATCTCTTAATTTCATAGGAGTCATTTATAAATTTCCATATTCACTTGATTAATGACTAAGGGATTAAGTATAATACCTAAGGCAACGAGAAGTGTGTTTACATACTGTTTAGGTGGGATTTGAAAGCGTCCCTCAATTGCGCAACCGAAGGCTTATTGGGTTTGATATAACCATTGAGAAAATAAGAAGAAGATGCCTCAATGTATTTGTGTGTTTGCTTATCCTATGTTAAAGTGAAAAGATGTGATAAGTTTGATCATAAGAATGAATGCCATGATAAGATGCATGCTTATTTATGTCATGATGCATGTTAAAGTTATGTTTGCAGCATATGTTGGGTATGAAGCATGTTCATGTTCATGATTTATAGTAGTATATATGTTTAGTCCATGCAGGTTATATATGTTGCTACGTTGTTAATATAAAGAAACATGCTAGGATGAAGTTGTACTTATATGTTCTAACTATGCTCCATGAGTAAATGATTGTTATGCAAGTTCTTTTATGTTATATGTTATAGAAAACATGTAGATTTTGTGGATTACAAGCTTGCTGAGTTCTATGTGGACTCTAACTTGCTAGCTAATGTTTTCAAAAGAAGTTGCACTTCAGGAGTGGGAGGCCTAGCATTTGCTTGGAATTTTTTAAGGATTGAAGATTTATCTTAGAAGTAGATTTTATTTCACGTTTATTTTAATAGTAATAGATGTAATAGGTTAGATAGTTCTATCTCAAAGACGAGTTTTATCTCATTTTGGACTTGTAGAGATCTTGGAGTTAGTTTGGTGGTTGGTTGTTATAATTGGAGTTAGTATTATTGGATTTGTTTGTGACTATGAAGGTTGTTTACATTGTGTATATTTGATATCATGCTTATACTCACTACTGTTGTTAGAGGATTTTTGAGTTGTTCCCACTATGGCGCCGTCCTGTCGTTTTGTTGTAGGCCGACATAATCAAACTGGGTCGGGTGGGGGCTTACGGTGCAAGGCACACCTAATGCTCCACCCGAAAATTCACCCTCCTGATTTTAAGTATAAAAATAAAAATAAAAATCATCAAAAATTTTAAAATATTCAAATATCCCCTCTCTCCCCTAGTTGGTTTACTACCTCTTTAGATTTAATTTTAATCGTTTAATAGAAAAACTTTACTATTGTCGTCCACTCAAATCCATCGTTGTTCGAAGATCAAAACTAAAACATCAAGGTCATGTTTGGTATCATGATAGAAATAGGGAGGAATAAAGATAAGTCAACCTGATTTAATTTATCCCTATCCCTATTTTGTGGTGCGTTTGGTATGCAAGGAGATAAGAAAAAAGTTAACCATGTTCTCCATTTGATGAAAATAAGGATAGCATCGAGGATAAGTTGTGGAAAAAGACATTGTTACCCTTCTAATCCCAAGATAACATGGGTATACTTATATTATTTTATATAATATAATTATTTATTCAATATATATGTAGTATATTACATGTAAATATTAAAGTTGTTGAATTTAATTATATAATTATATATGCTATATATGATTATATATTCAATATATATGCTTTCCGTTACTCATATCATGATACATCAAAACATGGTTAATCTAAGTTGTTAAATTTAATTATATACTAAAAACATTTAATTTATATCACACATAATTAGCATCTAATTAGAATATAATAATATATTAAAGATGCTTATTAATACTATTTTATATAATAATATATTATTATATTATATATAATAATATATTTCATGGGTATCAGTTTGATTAAGATTTCTATTTGATAATATATAACGTACTTAGTTAATGATGAAGCCATTATCACAATTAATTATATTATTACTTTATAAATCCGGCATAGTACTAATGCTTATTAGTACTAATACTAGTATGTAAGTAGTAATACCACTACTGTAAGTACTAATACTAAGTTAGGATAATAATATATGCTATTATATTAAATATAATAATATATTAAAAACTTATTAGTACTATTTAAGATAATAATATATATTATTATATTATATATAATAATATATTAAAGATGCTTATTAGTATTATTTAGTATAATAATATATTCCATGCATATTGGCTTAATTAAGATTTCTATTTAATGACATAAATGTCATTAGCTAGTAATAAAGTAGTCACTAGAGTTAATTATATTATTATTTTATGAATATGATAATACTAATGCTTATTAGTATTAATACTAGTATGTAAGTATTAATACTACTAATTTAAGTAATAATACTAATTTAAGATAATAATATATGATATTATATTATATATAATAATATATTAAAATACTTATTAGCCCTATTTAAGATAATGATATATAATACAAATATAATAATATATTCTATAGGTGGTATCAATTTGATTAATAATTTTATTTAATAATATATTTAATGTCATTAGATAGTAATAAAGTAATTATTAGAGTTAAATATATTATTATTTTATGGAGTAGGAGAAGGGACAAATGAAGGCAAGATTGAGTTAAGGGGTGAGGATAAGTCATTCCACCTTTTTGGTGGAATGAGTTACCCTCTTGTCTAACCCCAAAAATGGGGTTAAACTCTTTTATCCCTATTCCCCTTAACCTCTCTTATCATCGTGAGTTTTTACAATGTCAAACGAGGAATGGGGATGCACAGGCCTTACCTCTGGCTTATCTCGATACCAAACATGATCCAAGAGATGAGATCAATCATAAAGGCTAATCTAACAATTTTTTTATTTTTTAACTATTTTTTTAGCATTTGTAGCCATTGATTTTTTATGCATGCTTGATCGAACAACTCTAGTTGATCGTTAAGATCAAATGGTGAAAATTAAAGCACTGGAGATGGGATCAATCCAAGGGGCCTATTTGAATATTTAAAAGTTTATAAAAGTTTATATTTTTTTAACAAGGGGAAGGTAGATTTTTGGAGGGAGTGCATCTAACTTGGATGTACCTTAGAACACATTGAATCCTTTCCATTATATATGTATAAATGAGTTGTGGGATCCCCCTTGAAATCTTTTTTTCTTCATATTTTAAAAAATAATAAAATGTTTCAATAAATTTTAAATATTCAAATAGATCCATTAAAGTTGTTTCCACCCGAGTTTTACTATTAAGTAGTAAGTTCATAATACAGCAAGAAATATTTAACCATCCAATCTCACGTCTTAAAGTCCAAAGCACCCCCAACTATCCAATCTTTGTCATCTGATAACAATCCTTTAAGGTGAATACGTTTAAATCCCTTGCTCCAGCTAAATGCTACTCTTGCCATTGATCTCTTATCCTGCTTATCAAGCTTACATGATCCAACAGATAGCATATGTTTTTCTTAAAAAAGGTATTTGCAGCACCACTGCTAAGGCTGCAAATGAGTCAAATCGAGTCGAGTTGTACTTTGTTCAAGCTTAGTTCAATTAATTTTAATCGAGTTCGAACCAAGGTTTTATAATGGTTGCTCAAACTTAGTTCATTTAAATATTTCTACACAAAATGTTCAAAATTGAGTGGAATCTTCAAAGTCAGATTCTAATAACAAAGCTTAAACCAAGAAAATAGTTTTGCACCGACCAACTGGTTACGCAAGTTTTTTCTAACTTTCTGTAGGAAGTAATCTTTAAAAATATTTGGCACCTTTGTGGTGAATAGAATTCAGACAATCAATCAATTATCATTTTGTTTAATGTAAAACACCATAAAACACTAAAAACACTGCATTTGCATGTGACATAAAATGTAGTATTTTATGTCAAATCTAACAATGCCAAAAACTGTCAAAAATATAAATCTTTCATTGGATCTAGATCCAAGATTGATAAGTTTTTGATGACATGATGAACTCCAAGTTGAATAGCCTTGGAACTGAGTCCCCAGTTTCCCTGTGAGGACTCTTGTTTGGGTGCGGGATCTTCCAACTTTTCTACATGACGATGCTACGTGCATCTGCTTATTCTACAACCCCTGCTTTCAATCTCTTTGTTGGAAAAAGGAAAAAGAGAGAGAAACCGTACTGGCAAGAACAAAACGGTCATAAAAGACCACACTCTCGCAACAGGTCAGAAGTGTGAGACTAAATAGAAGGCTATAATTGAACAAATGCATCACAAGAAGATTTTAGAAAGCAGCCTTCGATGCACATGAATTGTAACAGGATTCATTAGTCGTTTGTCCACTACTCTGAAGGCAATCTATCCTGTTCCCATGCTGAATATCCACCTGCAATGTCTGTGATGCCAGTGAAACCCTGAAACCATAGAAGCACTGTTCAGCATGCTACCAGTTTATCAGCTTCCACTGAGATTTGGGAAAAACAAACATGCATATGTCCGGTGACAAAAAAAGGATAAAATTTCAGTCGAAAGGGTAATAAATTGAGAACAATAAGATAGTACAGATGCTTCTTCTATATATATATATATATATATAGAGAGAGAGAGAGAGAGAGAGAGAGAGAGAGGAAGATAGATTGATGTAATGGACTTTGATTATCCTTTATTCTCTTTGAGTTCAGAAAATTATTAGGAATAGAAAAACATTGTTATCAACCTCTAGAACATAATCAAGACTGCTCCCATATCTGGTTGATGCATGATATCATTGAGATAGTCCTTAGCCATCAGGATAGTTGTAAGTGTGTCATGCTCTTGCATCCAAGGCTTTGAAGACCATTAAGAAAATGCCAGTGAAAACAAAGATGCATACTGCCATTTTTGGTAAAGGCAAGGCAATGCACCCTAACCCAATGCTACCCTAGAGCCTTCTGAAACCTAGGCTAGACTGTAATTTCTCTAAACTATTCATATGTTCCTACCAGGAGACCATGCAAGTGAATCAGTTCTGCCAGAACATAATATGGCATGGGATTCCACATTTGAACTCCAATTTTGGCGCTATTTTGTTGATGGATCTTCACAAATCACAAAGCATGACAATGTAACAAGTCTTGTTTTACAGGGAGTTTCAATTATATAAGCACTTCTCCATAGATGATAAAAAAGTACTTTTGAAATGGTTTCTGGTTTCTCATGCTTTTTGAAGGCTATACAATACATAATCATGCAATAAGTTCTACAAGATAGATAAAAAAGTGCATTTCCTAACTTTCTCACTAAACAAAGTTATGAATCTTAAGACGTACTAAGACCGCCATGTTGTACTTGCTACTATAACTGATATACACTCTAAAGTATGCCTACAGGATGCACTTGCATGCTGGAACATAGTTGTTCCTGAATTGCAAGATGCATTTGCATCCTTTTGCTTTCTATGATCAACCTCAAGTAAAATCATGTTTACTTGGCCAGAATTCTTCAGTTAGAAATGTCAACTGATGTACACTTTGATCAATGCTATGTGCTATTGTTTGCGGGGGATCTATTCCCTAAACCCCTCCGGTCTGGGGACCTGACCTAGGCATTATCTCTCCTCCTATGTCGGATTATTTGGAAATCCATTTTTTTTGTTTATCTAGAGGAATATAGGTCGGTTTTATATTTTATCGGATTATGAGAGCTTGGGATTAACCCTCAGGGAATCCGGGACTTCGAACCAAGCGAAGATTGAGTATATGACCTCTCTCCACTGACCTCGGTCAGTATTAATTACACTGAGCAACTGCTCGGCAACCCTTGATTAACCGTCCGTATGATGCCCTTAATCATGCAAAACTACTACTACAGGCAGCGCATGCGTATGAGTATGAAGGCATGTTTTAGGTTGAATCCTTAGCCTCACCCCGGTTCGAGGACAATTTTTACGTGATTTAGGATTGATTCCAAGTTAGGTGGATTAATTCCAAGTTATATGGATTAATTCCAAATTTTTAATCCCACATGAATTTTTTTGCAATTATGCACCTTTTAGGATTTTTTTATGAATTATAGAGGTTTTATGAAAGTATGATAGCTTATAGGCATATAGGAGTGAGTTTTAAAGGGTTTCAAACCTTATGGGAGTTATGAAATCAATTTTTAAAGGTATGAGGGTTTTTGAGTAATTTTACCCTAAACCGGGTTATAATGTCTAGGGTTTATATTTAATGATATTCTGATTATGTGGAGAGAAATTCCATTCATGGTATGAGTTTAATAATTTTCGGGGTTATATATGTAAATATTATACATAGGGGTATTTTTGTAATTTTGTATTAAGTCTTATGTGCATCATTGATTTTATATTCTTTCAGATTTTTAATTCTCTGATTTTTTTATTAATCTTATTAATTTTATTCATTTTTATGATTAATTTGATTAATTTAATCAATTAATTAATTAATTAAATATACGGGGGTATTTGGAGTTATTATAATTTTTATACCATATTTCAGATTTTTACTGTTTTCTTATAGATTTTACTGATTTTTTTCCTGGTTTTTTCCCTGATTTTTAATTGATTTTATGAATTTTTATTAATTAATTAATTATAGATTATTTTAGGCTTCAGTATGATCTTTATTAAAATTTCTGAACTTATATTTAATCTATTTATGGGGTGAGGCTAAGGCTAAGTTGAAGGTGTACGCAGATTTTTTTAGTTTTATGAAATTAGATATATATACATATATTACCTTTAAAATATGATGGTAATTATATAATTTTAATGACACACATAAGCACACAAATTCAGATTTCATTTCAACAGCAATTTGCCTTGTAATAAGGCATTTTTACAAAAAAATCCGGTAGAGCTTCCCCTTAAGATTGAACCTTAGGAGAGAGGGCTCCCCGGGATGAAAGAAAGAACTCCCAAAATCGCAGCAAATCCGGGTTTTGAAAACCCGAATTTGGTCTTCAAATGGGCAGCACCCTCTCTCACAATCCCACCCTTGAATTTTGGGCCAAGTGTGAATGCCCTTGTGTGTACCTCTGTTGGTCTCTTTTGATTTAGGGGCCAAAGGGTCCTATTTATAGGCCCAAATTCTCAACCCGGTGGGGGGTGCCACTGGATGGAGCAAGGTGGGGGGTGCCACCGGTTAGAGCCTCTCTCCTCCCCTCCTTTTATTTTTTTATTTCACATTGGCCAAAGGATGGCAAGGGGGGTGAGAGAGAGAGGGCAAACAAAGGAGAGAGGGGGAGGCCTCGGTGGGCACCCCCACCGGTTCCAACCGGTGGCGGGGGTGCCACCGGTTGCCCCCCCCCTCTACCGGTTGGGAACCGGTGGGGGGGTCTCCCCACCAGTTTTGGGAAACCGGTGGGGGGTTTTTCCCTCCCCATTTCCTCTTTTTGAGGCTCATAAATGAGTGGATTTTCAGATTTGGGGTTTTAGGGGTTCTAGGCCAATGTGAAAGGAGTTTAAGCCTATTAACTCCATGTCTTGGCCCCATGTGAAAGGGCTTTAGGATGGGTTTTAAGGGGGGTTTCACATGGGATTCTCAACCCATGTGTGAATGGGGTTAAGACTCCCCATTAAATCCTCCCATTAAACACCCCCCCCATTTTTTGAATTTTAAAATCTGCAGAGATGGAGGGAGGACTCCTCCCCCCCCACCAGTTTCCTTCTTGGAACCGGTGGGGGGGTTCCCCAACTGGTGGGGGGGCCCCCACCGGTTCCCCCTCTCTCTCCTCCACCCCCCCTCATTCCTATTTAAATAAAGGGGGGAAGAGAGAGGGGGTCCACATGCCCTCTTGCTATTTTGAGAAGGTTTGGAGATTTTTTCTCCCTGTTTTGCAGATTTAGTACCCTTGTGGGGGCTGATTTTGGGCCTGTTAGAGGTGCTTATTGGGCCCCATATTGGGCTCCCCCATAGGACCACTTATTGGGCCTATCTCTCCCATTATTGGGCCTCCATTTTGGGGCTGATTTAGGTGAGTTCTAAGACTGGTTTCACCCTATTTCGGGACAAATTTCAGTCCACTTTGGGACTGAATTTAACCCACTTAGGGACTGATTTTGACCTCTGTTTTGCAGCATTCGGTGCCCCGCTTATTGCTGCACTTAGGGTCTCCTTTCGGGTCTCGCTTTCGAGGGTCGTAAAGGTGGTTCGGGAATTGATCTCGGAAGCCGAAGCAAGCGACTTGGGGCTGCCTTAGGCTCCCTTAAAGATCTAATCAAGGCCTTTTTTGGCCTAGGTATGTTCCCTACTCTATTGCCCTCGTAATGCGAGCCCATGGTTCTACGCATTTTTGATATTCGTCCATATCATAGGCATACATTTTATTTGTTGGCATAACATGGTTCTTTATGAACATGCCACTATGCGTATGCATATG
Organism: Zantedeschia hybrid cultivar; assembly: GCA_030544215.1. Classification (NCBI taxonomy): domain Eukaryota; kingdom Viridiplantae; phylum Streptophyta; class Magnoliopsida; order Alismatales; family Araceae; genus Zantedeschia; species Zantedeschia hybrid cultivar. The sequence goes on from JARZZO010000015.1 coordinate 13,703,223, forward strand.
TATTTTCTTATGGCAATCTCACATCGATGTGAGTATGAGTCGTATGCACATGCATGCCCATTCATACAACCATTTAATCACTGATAAACCATTTAATTCTTGGACTATGCTCTCTGAACAATAAAATAGAATAACCCCTCATCAAAGGCAGAGCATCACATCTTGCACATAATGAACAATGCAGCAAAAGAGATCAGATTGTTCTGCTGTTGCATGTGGTGAGTTGTGATCGTGCATGATAACTAAACCAGTCACATTGAAAGGATGATGTTTTCCCGAATGTTTCTCCACTCAGCATGGGATCTAAGAACTTTGGGTTCCAAGAAAACTATACAGTTTTGAGCAACTAGGTTTTCTCGAAGCCAGTGATGTAGAACAGCAACACTGTGACTTCCTTTCTCTCCTCAAGAATCCTCTAATCTATAGTTCTTTACTGTATAGCCTACTGGCTATGCTGGCTGTGTATTTTAGTCACTTCATGCTCATGGGATCTGCCTAGTTTAAGTTGCAGGCTGAACATTCTTCATTCAACATATCCCATATCACTGCCTGGTTGCAAAAAGGATAGGTTTCAATGACTCTCTATCCAACAAGCTTCCTACGGTAATTTCAGGATCCAGTCATGTTCTTTATCTGCAGTTTGTCACTTCCAGTTTTCTTGTATGAAATGCAGTTTATCATCTTCTTTGTTCAACTGCCTCTCTCCTTCTGTGGAAATGCATACTCGACGGGCAGATGTATTTATGGTCCTCAGCCTGCATTGTGTCCGTTATCCAGGTAGATCTCAAAACCTACAATTTTAGTTCATAAGCCTCAGCCTCTCAGGCAGCTCACAAATCAAGTTAATGCCACTTGGCTGCAATTAGACTCCTAAAAATACGACCTACGGGCTCAAGAAAACCCCTGGGGGATGTTTGGCATGGGGTAAAACAAAAGGATTAGGGGATATCCACCCCAGAGATAATTCATCTGTAATCAAATCTTTAGGTTGTTTGGGCGTAGGGATGGAAAAAAATTGAAAGCTAAACTGTGAGCATGAAAAGCCCATTTGCTAGTGCTAAAATTGAGGGCAAAGGAATATTAAGATTTCATTACATTAAGATCTGGGTGACGGGCTCCTGAATATATGGCCAGGATTCACCAGGGATAACCGTGGAACCAAAGATAATATGGACTCAGCCTTATCCAAACATATCCTAGGCTTTTGGCCATTCCGGATTGGGGATTAAAAGAATTAATCCGTGGCTTTAATTTTATGCCAAATTGGGCCTTACTCTCTATCTACAAAATTTCAAACATCTTGTTTGTCTCACCTTGGTAGTTGGTACCCAAGTGCCTCACTTTCATAATTTCACTGTCTATCTCTAAGTTGCTACTCAGCTTGTTCACTTCATATCCAAATCTCCACTACTTCACTTGGTCATGCTGAAGTGTGACCCTAATTAGCACTAAATGCATCTAAGTCCTGTTTAAGCCAATGCTTTAACAAGGAACCAGATGCATATTCCTCCCATATCCTCTATCTTGCCTTGGTTAATAATAGAAAATTGGACAATCTATACTTAGTGTTATTTACACATGGCTTGGTAGTGTACTAATGCCCAGATTTTAATTGTCCCTGGGCTAATGTATAGACCACTGTAAAAATCCATTATCCACGTCCAAACATGTTAAACTAGATGTCACACAAAATGATGAGCCAATGTTTAACAAACATCGGGTGTATTTTTCTCTTCCCAATAGGATATTCCTTGTGCTCAGCTAAAGGCTGAAGCTATATCTACTGTCAGAATGAGATATTAGCCTTCCTCTGAATTTTCTTCTTCTTTTGCTTTCCTATTTCTGCATTATTTTTCATTCTTCTTCACATCTTTCCCTCTCCCCCCCCCCCTTCTTGTTAATTTTGTTGTTTTCATCTTTTTCATCCGTACCATCCCTTTAATAGTGGCATTTAATAAATGATGTCTTTGATGCGGGACAGCTAACGGAACTAACGGACTCACAAACGGAGGTAGAGATAAGCAACAAGCAATATAAGAATAAGTAAACACAACCTAATTACACAATTGTAGAGTTGGCTAACCGTGCCAAATAACATAAGCTAGCTGACTAACCATCCCCCTTACGATGAGAAAACATGGGACCATTGGTAGTTGAGGAACTACCGCAAGTCTAGGGAATTAAAACCCCTCAAAGTTCTATAGGAACTCGCAATAGGTGTAACGTCCTCTCAAGTCGACAGTGATGATTATCACGGGCTAAGTATCCTACCTCACAAGTCGGCAGCAAATAAAAGCAAATACTAGAAAAGCAAAGCTACAGTCAAAGGGATTAACATGTACCCCCACACTAGTGTGTGAGAGAAGACCACCCGCTGCACGTGTACCACCCTTAAAGTATAATAAAAATAAAGGCCTACTCCTTATTAGGAGGTAATAGGCTACAAATAACTTAATAAATGAAATCCAGGGTGGTAATCACAGTAGTTGACGGACCACCGGTAATGCGCATGTTGCTGTGATGTTGTCTTGGGAATTGTTGGAATGCATGCCACGAAATTAGAGGTGACCGGATGCTGGCACATAAATTGAGGTAGCTGAGGCAGGCCTTAGGATGCATATACGTATAACTTAGGTTTGCATGCAGAGGTAGCACGTAAAACGAGGCACTATCAGGACAACACGACGTTGGATTTGGGTCGGCCTCGTCGAGATGAAACTAACAGCACAAATGATGCGTAAATCAGAGCACGGATGGGCCCAAAACAAGGGCAGTTTGCTAACAATCCTTGTTACACCGCCTGTGTACAACATCAAACTAGATTTGGATCTGATTCGGATCTGGCTGAACCCTGGCTCGAACTAGGGCTGCACCAGGTAGTAATCTGGGTCGAACCAGAACACCAAAGTGGCTCGAACCCACCTAATATCACTTGACTCAGACCAGGTTATCAAGGGTTGCAAGAAGGCTCAGGTCAGGACTTAGACCTAACCAGGTCAAACCTGGTTGACCAAGTTCAACTAAGAAGGGTACGAACCCTTTCTCCCTCCTCCCCTAGTCCTAGTTCACCAACCGAGAGAGAGAGAGAGAGAGAGGAAGGAAGCAGTGGCGGCAGTGGATCTAAATGCCGGCGAGGGCAGCAGCAACAACCATTGGTGGCAAGAATGGATGATGCAGCTAGCGACAACAGCACCGGCAACAACCGACGACAGCGGCAGTAGTGCCGATAGGCGCCGACGATGGAGGCGGCAGGCCATCCGCTCTTCTCTGACGTCTTCCTCTTCCTCCTTTTTTTGTTCTATACTATTTTTTCTTCTTTTTTTCAGCTGCATTTCAAACTGAAGGAGAGAGAGAGAGGGAATAGAAGGAGAGAGAGAGAGTGGGATTAGAGAAAAGGGAAGGATCGGAGAGGGGGAAGAGCCCACCAGTGTCGCACCAGTAGGGGAAGGACTCTTTGGCGTCACATCAGAGAGGCGGGATTGGCATCGCACCAACGAGTTTCCTCCGTTGTAGAGGCAAGTACGGACAAGAACTCAAGTATTTTCTCAAATAAGCATGCATTGATTTCTAATTAATACAATGACATATATAGACTTTACCTATAGAATCCCACTCAAACACCTAAAGGTGTAGTCCAACTCTATCTCTATCCTAATAATTAGTATAGAAATCGCACCTAAAGATCTTGGAAAAATATAAAACCACCTAAGGGGCCATAAATGAGCCAAATAAAAATCAAATATAATGTCTCCAAGCATCAAATAAGCTCCAAATCGTCTCCGAGCCAAAACGAAGTCGAAGCAGCTCTCCGACAGTGGTAGACGTAATCTAAGTGAAACCAGACAGCGGCTCTAGTGTCCTCGCTAATCCTCCCTGGCTCAGATGAACTCGACGTCGTCGAGTGAGGGTCGTTGATACTTTAGTAGCGCTCCAGGAGATCATGGTCTATCCTCTGCAACTCAACTCGAGTAATCCATGTGTCATCTAAAGGTGGCCATCCCCTCCAACGAACTAGGTATCGGTGGTGTGCTCCCTCTCGTAATATAACAACCTACTCGTCCAGTATATGCTCAATCTGTTCAAGTCAATTAAATATAGGGATTGCAGGTGGACACTTATGTATGGGGTCGCTCACAGGGGGAGGAGAAGGCTCGAACGGATCACTAAGTATCACTACTGGGTCCCGATATGGTACCAAATTAGAGACATTGAATGTAGAACTAGTACCAAAATCTAATAGAAAGTCAACAACAATATATCACAACTATATATAATTACTATTTGTAACACCCCGTATAAGAATATGTTAAATAGACTAAATCAGTAGACTATCACCAACACCGGTTAGCTATTTTTCGGAGCTCGAGTTGGAAAGAATTCTGATGTTAAGCATGCTCGGTTGAGAGAAATCCCAGGATGGGTGACCTTCTTGAGAAGTCTACCAACTAGCTAGTTGTTGGGCCAGTTAACTGATTGGGTCGTTATAAAAATCGTATTAGAGCCTAACACTAGTAAGAAGTGTGGGAGCTAAGTGCCACACAGAGCAAAGTGCTACACTATGGGAGCCACCTTTTGAACCCATATGTGATAAAGTGCTACATGGTGAGAGCCACCTCTTGAACATGTGGGGGCCACCTTTAGAATCCTACCTGTCTGGTGATTTGGAATAGTTGTGATATAGCGACGAAGACGTCGCCTATATAAGGGGGGTAGATTGTAACACCCCGTATAAGAATATGTTAAATAGACTAAATGAATAGATTATCAACAACACCGGTTAGCCATTTTTCGGAGCTCGAGTTGGAAAGAACTTTGAAGTTAAGCGTGCTCAGTTGAGAGAAATCCTAGGAAGAGTGACCTTCCTAGGAAGTCTACCAACTAGCATAGTTGTTGGACCAGTTAACTGATTGGGTCGTTATAGCACAGCAGCAGATCGGATATAGATCTGATTCGGGTCTAGCTAAACCCTGACTCAAACCAAGGTTGCACCAGGTAGCAATCTGGGTCGAACCAGAGCATGCAAAGTGGCTCGAACCCACCTAATATCACCTGGCTCATACCAGGTTATCAAAGGCTACAAGAAGACTCGGATCGGGACTTAGACCCAGCCATGTCAAACCTGGTTGACCAGGTTCAACTAGAAAGGGCACGGGCCCTTTCTTCCTCCTTCCCCAATCCTAGTTCACCAACCAAGAGAGAACGAGAGAGGGAGAGGGAGCAGCGGTAGTAGTGGATCTAAATGCAAGCGAGGGCGGCGGCAACGGCCGCTGCGACTGCCGGTGGCAGTACTGGATGGTGTGGCTGGCGACAGGAATAGCGGCCGACGACAGTGCGATGGTGCCGGTGGGCACCGACGACGGAGGTGGCAGGCCGTCTGATCTTCTCCGACGGCTTTCTCTTCCTTCAGTGGCGAATGCAACACTTGTCCAGTGGGCTCATAGGACCCCATTGGACTTGCATAAGTTTCTTATAGGGCTTAGGTCCAATACAGATTTTACTCACATGTGACCTCACTGGCTCAGGCCTCGTGACCCCATTGGCCCAAGTTACAATTTAACGCAACCCCTCCTCTTGCTTAAGAAAAATCTAAAATAACCTGAAATACATGTTTCTTATAGGTATCGAACTTATGTCCTCTACATAGAAAATGAAATGACTAAACAACTAAGTCACTCTCTCTTATTTAAATATTTTATTTTATTTTATTTTTTGATAACCTGCTTAACTTAATTCAAATTCTAAAAAAATATGATTTTAATTGCCTAAATAGGAGACATCCTTACGGTGCTTAGGATCACATACGACGTGATAGACAGATTGTTTGAGTGACCCTACTGGATAAAATTTCTGCATCCGCCACTGTCTTCATCTTTTTTTTTTCCTGTGTTGTTCTTTTTTCTTTTTCTTTTCTGCTACATTTCAAACCGAAGGAGAGAGAGGGAAGGGAAGGAGAGAAAGTGGGATCGGAGGAAGGGGAAGGATCAGAGAGGGGGAAGAGCCCATCAGCGTCACACCGACGGGGGAAGGACTCTCTGGTGTCATATTGGAGAGGCGGGACTAGCATCGCACTAGCGGAATCCTTCATCGTAGAGGCAAGCACGCACAAGAACTCAGGTATTTTCTCAAATAATCATGCATTGATTTTTTAATGAAACAGTACAATGATATATATAGACTCTCTCTATAGGATCCTACTCAAACACCTAAAGGTGAAGTCCGACTCTATCTCCTATCCCTAATAATTAGTGCGAAAATCACACCTAAAAATCCTAAAAAAATATAAAACCACCTAATGGGCCATAAATGGGCCAAATAAAAATCAAATAAAATGTCTCTAAGCATCAAATAGTAAATCATCTCCGAGCCAAAACGAAGTCGGACCCGGCTCTCCAACGGTGGTAGACATAATCCAGGTGAATCCAGACGACAACTTTGGTGTCCTCACCAGTCTTCTTCTCTTCCCATTAATCTACTTAGCATTCTCATTTCATTGTCTACTTTCATCTTATCAATGTGGCTTTTCCTAGTAATCGAATGTACTCTTTCTTGTATAATGTAGTAGGTTCTTGAACTTGATAGGAAAAAGATGTTTATAAGGTACCCAAAAAGCTGTTTTTCATGTAAGCCAAAGGGCACCACATTTTTACTTATATCTCCCTGTATATAAATTACCAACCATAAATACTTGAAAAGCCTTATATTCTAAGGGATATTTCATAGTTCCAGTTTATCTCTCTGATCCATTACATTAACTAGAGGCAATTTTCTAGGCAAGGATGGCCCTTCTTGGACAGTGCTTTCAACACTATAATGAGCATTCCCATTGCCACTAGATTTAAGCACAACCAGTAGAATGTTATGTGACCAGATTTGAAACTAGTTCTCTTCCATAAGAGAAATTTATAATATTCTGCAAGTTGTATCTCCCTAGAATCTGGAACAAAATGGATATTGTAACACCCCGTGTAAGAAGATGTTAAAAAGACTAAATCAGTAGACTACCAACAACACTGGTTAACCATTTTTCGGAGCTCGAGTTGGAAAAAAACTCCGAAGTTAAGCGTGCTCGATTTAGAGAAGTTTCGGATGGGTGACTTTCCTGGGAAGTATTCCAACTAGCACAGTTGTTGGGTCAATTAGTTGATTAGGTCGTTACCAATTGTATCATAGCCTAACACTAGCCGGAAGTGTGGGAACTAAGTACCACATAAGATAAAGTGCTATATTATGGGAGCCACCTTTTGAACCCGTATGGGACAGTGTGCTACATGATGGGAGCTACCTCTTGAACCTATAGGGGCCACCTCTAGAATCCTACCTGCTTGGTGATCTGGGATAATTGTGATACGGCGACGAGGACGTCGCCTATCTAAGGGGGGTAGATTGTAATACCCCGTATAAGAAGATGTTAAATAAACCAAATCAGTAGACTACCAACAATACCGGTTAATCATTTTTCGGAGCTCGAGTTGGAAAAAACTTCGAAGTTAAGCATGCTCGATTTGGAGAAGTCTGTGACCTTCCTTGAGAAGTCTTCCAACTAACACAGTTGTTGAGTCAGTTAGCTGATTGGGTCGTTACCGATATGGATACCATGTATATTTGCAATTGTAACTTGTGATTGTCATCTTTTTCCACAAAGATTATTTTTGGAATTTACAAGACAAGGCTTTCATAATCAGGATATATTATGATGTATACAACATATCTTGTTAACTCAGTAAAGGCCTTTACCAAGAAGGCTGCCACCACTTACAGATTAAGTGACCCTAGTTTGCCATATGATTTATGCATGGTTGTACTTATTCTAGATTCACCACAGCTACAATTTTAACATTGCTAGCTATCACCTTGTCGATGAAATTTCAAATGTAAAATTATGTCAAGATGCATCAAAAACTTACAGCAGACAAAAGATCAGATGCAGCCATAAGTGACCTTTTCCCACTTCGGCATCCCTGCAAAAAGAAGGCTTATATCTGAACAAATGAATTCAAGATGAACAGAGAAAAGAAGCAAAGAGCATACAACAATTATCTCGTCATCCTTTCCAAAGGCTGATGAGACTTCCTCCAAGAATTTTGGGTTTTTTGTCATTCCTGTGTCAAAATGAAAGCAACTACAGGTTGGAATAACTTTAGAATAAGTCAACAATGAAAACCCATAAAGAATTTCTCACAATAAAAGGTTTCTAATGCTACGTCCGACTGAAAAAATACATGATTTCTTGAACAAGGAAATAATACCATAGGCCATATGATCTCCTAAATCCCATAGGAAGTGATGCATGGAAATGTTTTAATGGCACACCAAATATCACTCTTTTGACTTGTTTTTTGAGGGGCATGCACCAAGTAAACCCTGGGGAGGGTAGGATAACTGTGACCCACCCCCTCATCATTTCAACCTCAGGCTTGTTTGAACAAGGGTCATGCTCCTAAACAAAGGTGCCATTGATGTTCCACCTAAATTTGTTCAAACAAATGATCTTCCTAATTATGTGTGACAAAGAAAACTGAAACAAATGATCTTCCTAATTAGGTCTCTGATTTTCTAGTTAAAGTCTATCCAGCTTAAAAGAAATCATATGCTAGATTCAGATTTCATCTATTAGGTGCCTTAAAACCATCATGAGTCCATGTAATAAAATACACGTGAGTAGTTAAGATCTGAGGAGTATCTCAAAAGTGTACACTAAACGAATAAGAAGAGAATTATCCATCAAGGGACGATATTTGAACTGTCTTAGGAGTACATCTCAGCTCTAACTACCCGCCTGTATTTATTACAGCGGACTGTGTGTCATATTGGTCATACAACAGCCATAGAAAGTAACTGTGAGGAGTCCCTTAAGGGTGTATTCTATGGGACCAAATATAGCAGTATCCTTGGTGATTTATCATGTACAAAATGAACTGCTGATTACCACAATTTCACTTGGTGATGTAAGGTCCTTGGTTCTCACTTCCACAAGAGAAGATAGTCCCATGCAAACTGATGAATGGACAGACAGACAAATATATAACATGTATGCAAAATTTTGGGGTGTCACTTCATATCAGAGAAAGTGCTTTGCTTCAGTTGTCTGAAAGTTTGAGCATAAAGGACATTGAAGCACCAGCTTAGCAGCAATAGCACATAATAATTCCTGCACTTAAAGCTTGAATCATTCCAATGTGCTGTTAAAATCCAATGACATTACCAAATCCAAATGGAATGGCCTGTAGAAGAGCCCTAGGAATAACACCCAAGTAGTTATTCGTTTATTTACCTTTGGGCTCTAAAAGTTAGACCCACTAATATTCGTGTACACTGTTTTCTAATAACTGAAATGTTATCTCCCTACATGGAATGTTATAAGTAAACCTATGTACATGAGACCACGTCTCTCCTAAACCTCATATAGCGTGTACATGGAGATGGCAAATATTGCTCTCAGCCTTATCGAATGCCATTATACTGAATAAATTCTGTACTAGTGCCTGGTCCTACACTTTTCACTTAGATGCATGAGTTTAATGGTTTGGCTTCTGCCTATCAATGACACTGGATGTGGAATGAGAGATTTTTGTTAGCTAATTAGTATCATGCTAAAATTTATCAACAGCTATATCCGTGGTGTGCCAGTTTACTCTGAAAATAAATGGACTAACAGTACCATTCTACGGACATCAGTCAGTTGCTCTCTATCCATCAAATTGGCAGAACTCATCGTGGTGTGATATACAGTGCTCTAAACACAATTGACTCCATGGCTATGAAAATAAAGGAAGAAGCCACCACAAAAATTTCAAGGCAAAATGCCAAGAAGACCCTATCGAATGCTCCAAGGATCACATTCTCATGTAGGTCACGTGAGGGTAAGGGCTAGGCCTTCTACAATCCACACACCAGGCAAAAAATGGGTCAAAGCCAAGATAGAGTAGAAGGAAACAAAGAATAAAAAGTGCGATTCACATTGCCGTTATCTAGCATGCAAAAAATTTTCAAACATGCCCATGACAAGGGCACCCCATACATCTGAAGACACCCTTAATGGAGCTACATCAAAATAAGTGGTGTTCATAAAAAGAAGCTAAGAACGTGAGGCAGCAGTGTATACCTGATCCAGCCTTAAACATGTAAGGGAAATTGGTGGCTCCCACTGCATGGCCAGCACTGAATTCTTCTAGCGTCCTACAAAACCAAAATTTGACCCCAAAAAAAAAAAAACAACTCAAACAACTTCCATCAACACTGTGCCCAATCAAACTCTTCCTACTCCCCATCACCAGGCGTTCACACAACAACCCACCTGACGTCCAGGTATCGATGCCCAGCCCGAAGGAGCTCATGAGCCACGCGCACGGGCACAGACCCTGGGACTCCCCCCGCTTCTGGGTCCCCTTCCGTGGACACAGACCTGCGCACCAGCGAGAAACCCAACAAGAAGAAGAAAAGAGGAAGAGGTCATCAGCATCCATCCCATCTTCGTAAAAATCAAATCTTTACCCCCTTTCCCCGCACCATCTTCGTAAAAATCAAGTCTTTACCCCCTCTCCCCACATGGGAACCTTCGAACCTGACGAAACCAGGTGGAAATTGGGGAACCATCGGCTTCCGCCACGCAGCGACCGGGGACGATGACCCCGGCGACAGCAGTAGCCTGAGAAAGCGGATACATATTAAACTGGTGCAGGTGGACACATGCGAAGAGGAAGCGATGGGGAAGCAAAGCTGACCTCTTGAGGAGTATAGCAGAGGGGAGAAGTGGCGAAGAGAAGCGCGAGGAGAGGTGGCGCGCAGCGGCCATCGCTTGCGAGCGGCGGAAGGCGCTGCCGCTGTTGTTGCCGGCGTGGCTTGCAAACGCGCTTGCTCTGTTTCTTATTCACAAGGTCCGCGGGCGGGACGGCGGCGGTAAAGGCCAAACTGTGGGGAGGGGGTTTAAAATTTCAAATATAATAATGGGATTTTTAAAAAATGAATGTTTATGGTAATTTTTATTTATGTAAAAGATATTTTTTAGGATAATACGATGTCATGAATATTTTTTTAGAAATGGAAATAGCTAGGTTCATTTTTATGGATATCATCCGAGAGATATTAGTGGCATCAAACAGATGATCATGACATATATTTTTTCAAAGATGATACTTATAAAATTATTATTTCAGACATTTTTGTGTAGATAAATTTTTAAATATGGATATATGGGTAAAAGTATTGTCTTGAGACTGCAGCCTCCTAGTGACGATGCATGCCACCAAGCAGCATTGATGTTATCATCGTCATGGTTGTCGTCATCAATGGAGTCCTAAATCATTTATTTAAGATTAACCTTACTTACATGAAATTTGCCCTCTATTTTAATCCATTTAATGTCGTATTATATTTGAACTTAAGAAGACTAACTCCTTTTTGGTTTTACTACGTCAAGTCTTTTCTAAATTTTTCTATTCTCTTCTACTCGAATTTGAACATCTTCTAATTGACATCAGCTCACTCGATGACACATGATCGAATTAGATGGGTTTCTTTTTCTCAAATGAATTATCAATAAGACTTCTACATGTCTCTATGTATACGTTCATTTGAAATTTTATCTACATATGTATACATTTTCTTTCTTCATAGTCTAAAACTCAATCTCACACAAAATAATTAATCTCACACCAATTTTTTTAAAATTCCCCGATGAATTTTAATTGAATCTATAAATCACAAACTTATCATGCATACTTCACTTCAACCAACATTTCTCAAATGATCTTTCTGACAATGTAGTGTCAACAATAAGACCTATGTGTAGGACAGGACTGTCTAGTACAAGGGAGCTAGGAGTCCCTGGGAGCCTTTTTTTTTTTTTTTTTTTTTGGTAACTTAGTCCTTGGGAGCCTCAATTGTGAGCAGTTTTCTTCGGGTGATGGAATAAAAATAAAGTGGAAATTGCTCAAGCCCACACTTCTGACATTATGTCCTGCAGTTCCGAACTATAGAGATGCGCACCATTCTTACAGGTATATATGTGAGCCAAACAGCTCCATTTCCAAAGGCTCATGCGGATATTATTCACATTGAAGATATTATTCTTCTCTCGGTTGAGTGGTTCAACCGTTCAACTATACAATCAATCTCGTGCAAAGGAGTGTCGGATTCGAAGCTCACAAAAGCTCAAGAAAAAAAAGAAGTTCCATCCTCGCTCAAATGGAAAACGGTATAATAGCACTGTTTCTTAACATCAGTTTTTGACACATTTAAACTGTAATCGTTCATTGAAGGAAGTGTTATTGTCTCCTACTTTTGACAGTTCTATATTCTAATACGTGATTATTGCCAACTAAACGTGTAAAAACTTAGTGTTAGGAAACGGTAATCTGCATCCTTCATGTGGAGGAAACTGGTGTTATGTAAAGAATCTTATAGATGCAAAGAATTAAGGGCCCTAAAAAATCTTGTATATGTAAAAAAAACTACTGTACTCTCCCTCTCTCACATCATACTGTTAGAATGCAGTATCTTTCCTGGGCCTCAATTTCCCACCTACACCAATATTCTGGGCTGTGAATGGTACCGTCACTGTCAGAATGCAGTATCCTTACTGGGCCTCATTTCCCCCTCTAGACCAATATTCTGGGCCGTCAAGTGTACGGATATGGGTAGACCCATACTCGTCAATCCAATAGACTCATACTAAATCCAATAAGATTGATAAGTAAATGGGGTCGAATCTTAGGTATACTCGATAATTTCATCTTATTAAAAGATAAATAGGCGCAAACTAGAATCTAGTTACCCTAAACTCTCAAAATACAGCCTCAAAAAAAAAAAAAAAAAAAGAATCATATACTTGTTCAATAGGATTAATTTGAAACTCAGATTCACAGAAATTTGACTGCAAATTTATGTAAGAGTAATCACATAACCGTTATCGGATAAATGGATATACTTATATACCTAAATTTAAAGGGTCCAAGTGGATCTAGACCCATTGTGACAGCTATATTATTTCTGCCAGTCTACCTGCATGTACTTTGTGTTGAGAGCCATCGCCAAAAACCCCCCTTACCTTGCCTTACCCAGTGGCGTGTTGGCTCGCCCCTCTTCGCCTTTGTGCAGGCAGGGCTGGGTACGAGCGGGTGTGTGGTCACAGACTCACAGGTTTTATTTTTCTTACGCTCATTTCAACTTCTGTCAAGACTCAAATCTGAATTTTTATTTTCAGTAAAATTTTCTTCTCCTATTTTCACTAGACTACCTGTTCAAAGAAAAAAGGAAAACATGCTGCTGTTTCTCTCCAGGGTGTCCTCAACTGAGTCTTATCACTATTTGGTTCTCTCACAGCATCCAACTTCCCCATCTAAGCTCCAACTACCCTCTCTCAACAATGGCAAGATGAACTTAGGGTCTCACATAGGGATGTAAAATGATACATATCTGATGGAATAGTGGCTCTATGCTTATCCTTATCCTTTATGTGTATCTTTATCCTTAAGCAATATGTGTATTTTTATTCTTGTCTTTTAAAATTATCAGAAATGAATACATAAAAGTTAAATTATCGGACAATACTGTGAACAAAGACTTAATCTTCCGTCGCTTTTAGAAGGAATAAAGGAGATTTTTTTTTTTAAGAGGGCGGATATAATGCGCTCCATAGTGCATCTAACTTAGATGTGTCCCACTCTAAAACTCTTTATCTTGGTTTTAAAATAATAATGAAAATTATTAAAAATTAAAAATATTCAAATACCCTCGTGCAGATTATTTTTCGTCCCATTAGGTTTAATCTTTACTGTCCGATTAACAAAATCAACCGTAGTCGTCCAATTAAGTTTGCCATTATCGGGATCAAAACTAAAATCTCAAGAGATGAGATCAATCTTAACAGTTAATCTGACGAATATATATATATATATATATTTAGATAATGATTTTAGACAGGTATCCGATTAAACAACTCTAATTGATTTTCAAGGTCATGCCTATTTAAATATTTTAAAATTATAAAATTTTTTACTTTTTACCAAGAAGAGGATGGATTTTTAGATCGGGACACATCTAACTCAGATGCGCGCGTTGAATCCTTGTAAATCATGTGATGTGTGAAAATAAAGTTTGCAAACTAGTAAATGAGAGAGTGAAGAGGCTTAAAGCACAGTGCAGACAACATAATATGTAATTATATAATTTTGCGATTAAAGATTTCATTTAAAAATAAAAAAAATGTAAATAAAATATAATCAATAACTAAGATGAATGAGAAAAAAACATATGAATGCTCTTATAATTAGACTCGAAAGCCCTCCTTTACGCAGATTTCCTAGTGCCTCGGCACTTCCCTGCTTTTCCTTGAAGAAGGCACGGTACCTGATGAAGAGATAGGTAGAACACAGCAGAGTGTTAGCATGGATGGAGATTACCACCGGTGATTACCAGCTAGTAAAGATTAGCTAAGTTTTGAAGAATTAAGTATTGGTAGGGCTTTACCCTGGGTTAGAGGGATCCCTTCCAGAAATTCTCGACGGCCCGGGTTAGGGGCCGAGGAGGGGGTTTGGAAATAGTTTTCAACCAGCAATAGACGCGACTCGGTTATAACCTCACTGCCTGCGTCATTGCCCCAAGCGCAAAGATACCTTTTTTTGTGCCGGGAGTTGTGCTTTTATAGCACCCTTAGGACTCAGCCTTTCTCTCATCTACCGATGTAGGACTAAACGAGACATTTGTGACTCCCTTTCCAGTTTCCGCACACCACCTCGCTTGCCATCCAATCCCACCGTTCCTCTCACGGCAAGCTCTGGTACTTCTCAGTCATGGCCGTTCATCCATCGGTGATGATCACCACGTGCTCCCGCCTGCACCTTGGATCTACCAATTAGGACACGTTCTGATCGACGGGCCATCTCATCGGACGGCCCTAAAAGGTCCAAATCATCTCTCCCAGTTCCGAGGCCACCGCCTTCTTGTCACACAACGAAGACCCATCGACGAGCTAGGGGTGAAAACAAGTCGAGTCAAGTCTAATTTTACTTTGAACTCTTTGTTTAAGTTTGATTTAATTTAGTCGATTTTGAGTTTAAATGGAATATTTATAACAGTTGATCAAGTTTGACTCGTTTCGATATTAAACGAGTTCGAGTGAAATATTGAGCAGCTCGCATGCTCAAGGAGCATATGATAGGTTTAGTCCATTTCTTTTTCAATTTAAATATATAACGTCACGCTAAATGATGGTGAGTGCGAAAGTATTTGCACTCCTAATTATTTGATAGAAACTCAATAAGATATTAAATATTTTATTAGTTAATTTTTTTTATTAATAAAATAATTAAAAAATATTTTAAAAAACTTTTAATAAGTATTTAAATGGGTTTTTATATTAAATTTGACTTGTTTGATAAGTCAAACTTAAATTTTTTCTTCAAATTTACTTATTCAACTTAATAAAATGTTCGAGCCGAACTATTATCGAGCATACCTTATTAAAAATCATGTGGCCAAATCAAAGGTGATGACCCATGAGTAGCTCGGTTGCATTGAAGGGGAGCTTATAAAAATTAAGTTACTTACGAGTCTAAAATGTGACACGTTGGTTTAGATTTCGATGGACCCGATTTTGATTAATTAAAGACATATGGATGAGGTGAATTTGAATTGAATGGAGACCGAGGTAAGTTACATACAAGTGTAGTAGTGTCTTTCGAACTTTTCCTTAAATAGATAGTTTAATTCTCTTTTGAGTTCGTTATAGAAAGTTATACGTATATATATTTAAGTTTTTGATCTGGATATTTTTTGATTGAATGGCCTTCTTGCCAAATCATCCAACCCTGTGCAAGAGGTGCAACAAATATTTTTAAAATAATGCTATTATTTTCTTTTACATATATGGATAAACAGATAAGGGAGATAACATTAGAAGGAGGTGGTAGATCCCAAACCCTAGAGAGCCGGACAGCATAACATCACGCACCACATTGATTGGGTAATGGGGCCTTTCGGCATTGGTTTGGCTTGGTGTCTCCTCCTTTACGAGAACAGCAACCCATCCACAATAAAATGAGGACAGTCGGTGGGTGGGTTGGGTGCCCCTGCTCGTCTCTTTTGGGGGGTTCAAATCCCCCATCCCTACCCAATCATGACTAGCGAGTTGGTAATAAACAATGGGAGGAGAAGAAACGGCTGGTGCAAGGTCAGAAACAGTGGGCAATCCCTAAACCACCTGTAGTTTTCATCCATGGTTTCTTTTTGGAATGGATTAGTATAGTGTATGACAAAGAGACATTTTCGAGTAGTTTAGAAATCACATCACTAGAAATATTTGCTGCTCTTTAATCTCAAAACGTCATTCCCCCCGAAATATTTGCTGCTCTTTAATCTCAAAACGTCACTCCCCCCGAAATATTTGCTGCTCTTTAATCTTAAAACATCACTCCCCCGCCCCCCCATAATGACACTTGACGCACGCTGACGTCAGCAACATGGCCTCCTGTGAGAAAAAAAAAAAAACTTTTTGTTCTGAATTTTAGAGAGTATGTATGACATGTAGGCGCTCTGGAGGTCATTTACGCACTCTGCTCTCGGTAACATGTGCATGCTCTCGAGAGCATATATAAATTTGAGATACATACATGCTCCTCAAACGTGTATATGCTCTTGAAAGCATGTAAATACTCCTGCGAGTGCGTACATGCTCTCTAAAATTAAGGACAAAAAGTAAAAAAAACGTGCGTCAGGCACCATTGTGATGATACACGAAGGCATGTGGGGGAACCATATCACATTTTAGAGTTGGAGGGCGCAATAATATTGCACCATAAGAGGTGCATCAAGTATTTCTCATCACAGCTTATATGAATCAAGAGCCCTTTTAGGCTTTGGTGGTGGCTGAGCCTTAGGTTGGTGGGGTTTTGGGTGTGAGCAAAATTGTCCCTTTAAGTGAGGTTAATTGGAGCCCTTGGGTCTTGTTTGTTTGAGCGATAAGGTTGATGTATTCTGATTTTTTGAGATAAGTTATGCTAGATTTAAAATCAGATTTTTTTCCTCCATAGTATTATGTAATTTTAGAAATGTGAAAATATTTTTGACATATTCTATTTGTGCCTAACAAATAATAACCATTAGATTTATTGTTTTGTATTACTACTATCACCAGATCCTTTTTTCTTCTTCTTTTCTCTTATTGTAGAAATGATAGCCTGAACATGTTTATTGTGCGTTTAATTTAGTTCATAATTATCTTCCATTTCTTTTTCTTATCTTAGAATTTTCCATTTACACCTCCCCCTCTTCTCACCTGATTCCCTCCCTTGACTCTTTCCGATTGGAAATGAGTAAAAAGGAACACTTATACAGCCGCCTATCTTCCTTCCATCTTTCTAAATGTGAATATCCCCCTTCTCTCCCTAACTTTCCAAAGGTTAACAACTTAACATCCTCTTGTTCCCCTTTCTCTCCTCTAACTTTCCAAAGGTTAACATCCTTTCCTTGCTCTCTCTCTCGCATTTAAAATTTGCAGTAATTAAGATGTAGAAGGGAATGTGTTTGGCAACTGTAGGTGCCCAAATAGGGTGTGTGATGAAAATCATGTTCATATGAATAATAAAAACAACTAGATTAAAGATCGTGATCGTCAGAAACTAAAAGTTTCAAAAGAAAAAGTTTATCGTTACTAACCTTGCAACCGGGAGAAATAGGGTTTTTTGTTCCTCTCTTCCGACTGACCGAAAAAGAAGAGCTCTTATTTTTTATTTACTCTTGTTTTTGTATTCTTTTCCTGTGCTTTTCAATCCTTCATTCACTTCAAATTGTGCAAAAGAATTAAATAAAGAAAAGAGAAGAAATATTAGAGTTATGGAGTAGTGTACTATCTATTCTAATCAAATAAACTAACATGTAATTAAACTAAAATAACCCACTTTTTAGAATTTTTTAAACTCCTATTACATGCATAGGTTTGAAAATTATGTAGTGTGTGTGTATGGCACAAAGTGATGCGATGAAGGACTATATGAAAACAGTGATTAAACTATATGAAATCAATGAAAAATTAGAAGGGAACTAGAAAGAAAGATAGTTGGTTGGCCCCTTCAAAGCCTTGGTCTTCAATAGTTTCAATAGAGGAAGAAGATAAAGAAGGAAAAAGCCCCTCTTGTTGTCCACGTTTTCTCCTTGAGAGTCTTCAAAATACTTTGCAAGAACTTCAAAACCACCAATTGCCAACCTTTTTCAAAGGTCAATAGGTATATGTATTTATAAGAATATGTTTTGGAGTGTTTTGAGTTTCAAAAGGACTCTCTTTCGCGCTCGGACTTACCATTGATGAACATGAAGGGAGTTGGAAATTCTTCCAACCTCTGGAACCGGATTATCTCGGTCAAATCATGTTTATCAGGAAAGACCTAAATCACGTCGTCCAACGGGGACGCCATTTAGCTAATTAGGAAGGGCTAAAATAGAAAGAAAATCCGCGAAGAAAATCGAAAACAATTAGGAAACTTAAAAGGAGTCATCTATGAGTGACCTGCTTTAAATAATTAAGAAATTAATTTGAATTTAAGATCGAAAATCCAAACGAATTATGAACTAAAAGGCGTCATCCATGGGCGACACTATTCAGTTAAATATATATGGATTTAAGATTTTAATTCCGAACTGATAATCTAAATGGCGTCGACCGTGGTCGACATTAATCAACGAATTTTGAGAAAAATAAATAAAAAAATAATTAATGATTAAAAATCAAACCAATTTGGAACATTATAATTATAACATAAAATTTACTCAATATGAAGTCAAAATTAACGTGTCTACAACGACGTCCTTTATAATTTTTAGGAAGACATCTAATCCTTCATTAACCTTCTCTGACTAAAAGAATTTCAAAAGTTGTTTTTATTTTAAGGATGTTCTCTCTCTATCTCTCACCATTTTTTTCTTTCCTTTGCTTGAAAACTCTCTAATTATCATCTCCCCCAAACCTTCTTAAATAACAAATTTATCAAACAAAGAGGAATTAAAATGAATTAATTTTAAAAATTAAGACAATTTTTAATGACATAATTTTTAAGTTGCAAAATAATCTAAAGAAAAGTACTCTCAAACATCCTATAAGCTATCGAAAATGAGAGATGTATCATGTAGATTCTCTCTTTCTTTCCCCAAATGGGCACTACTGCCTCCTTCTCTTTCAAATCCAAAGTATCTTCCTTTCATCCTTGCTTAGACGAGTCAACATAATAGTTGGTCTTGTTATTTTTAACACTTAATCCATATAATTTTGTAATATATTGTATTACTAAACGCCATAGATTCACCATAGTGCATGTCAATAGATATCCAATTTTTTGCTTATCCATCTTTATTCGGGGGTCAGTAGATAAACAATTTTCTGCTTATCCATCTTTGTTCGCGGTGTAAAAGAAGGACAAGGACATACCTTTTTCCCTATTGTTTTGGATAAGGCTAAGGATGCCACCCTTATCCTTCACTAAAAGAAAAAGAAAAAAATACACATTTTCAAATTCTTTTACTATCCTTTTATTTTGTTGTGCACGGAATGATCTCAGATGAATCATTGGCCAATAAATGGTTTAATCATATACCTTCATATATGATTTCATATCCAAATACACACAACGGTAGGATTTTTTTTTTCTTTTTTTTGGGGGGGGTGGGGGGGAGGGGGGCTTGGACCATAGATTAAGGTGGACCACGAACGGCAAAGAGGTGAGAAACTTGTGGGCACAACCATCCGAAGGGGTCTTATGTGTCCAATAGTGCAATAGAGATAAGACTTCTTCCTCTTTGTCGCTAACTTAATCCATGAGATCGTTGCTAGCTCCATCCTCATCTTCTTGACATGTCCTCTCTCTTTGATTAAATCACTCTCCTATGAATTTCCTCTCTCTTTTGGCCAACATTTTACACTAGGAGTTGTTCGTTTCTACGTAAGACAACATGATCTAAATAATTTATTTTGTTTTACAGTGTTTTTAAATGTTTGGTATAGCACAGTGTAAAATAAAATCTAATATGGACCATGTCCCCCACATAGCAGTCTATTTCCTTATTTTGCTTTTCAAGAAATGCTCATTGCAAAATAAAATAAGAAGAGTTATACATTATCCTATTTTGTTTTACAAGCAATTAAGAAAATGCCCTTTGATTTTAAAACTATAAATGGTTGTAATGGCTAGAATCCGAGGTTGTGACAAGGATTGTTTGATCTTAGCCCCCACACTGAGATCTATATTGGGGAACAATGATCGAGAGAAGGGTTTGCAACCAATGAGGGGAGCATCGAAGGGCCCCCGGTCAGTGTGGGGGAAGGACCCTCTGATGCTTAGGTCAGCCGGTGTCGGAGGAGGAGAGAGAGAGGGCTCTCAGAGTTTTGTAGTAGCAACGGTTCCATACCTTGAGTTTGCGAGGGTACTCCTAGTTACATAGGGAGTTTGACACTCCAAAAATGGAAAGTACTTGATTCGAACATTATGGGGCCATGATTGATGATCGTCATCTTCCCATAGGTAGAGGGGAACTAGGTTTTGCCCACAATCTTTATGACGGGAATCATGGGTCATTTTCTTCCTTTTCACTTGGGAAGTTGTTGCCTTATTTTGACATGAACAGAGGGGTTCTAGCTTTGTTGCTCTATCCTCTAGGGATGTCGATATGTCGAAAAATCGGCACTTGGGTTGTTCTAAAAAATTGTGCCTTGCACAAGCACAAATTGGACTTCGAAAGAGATCTGGATACAAGGTCACCTTTCATAGGTTGGGTTGTATCTAGGCCAACATGGGCCACCTAATTGTCACCTTCTCACCGATGATTTTGAAATGGATGAATTACAGAGTGTTTTACATTGAAATAAGCAACCCCTAGAAGCTATGATGTCTACTTTTTTTGGTTGTCAACTCAACCAATGGCCAACTTTCTTCTCTAACTAGTAGCCATATAGCTGCACCATCTTCCCTTTTCAATAGCCATGAATTGGAACATGAAACTTGGTTGATGAATAATACACTACGATATTAACTTTCATATTTCCTTTTTCGATAAATTTTAAGCATAATAAAAATGAGGATAACACTCGAAAAAGAAGATTGTGTGGGGTAAGAAACCTGACTTGGAAAAGAAGATTGAGTTGTGTGCTTTGGTTTGTTCTTAGTAAGGTGGGGTTGATACCAAGTCAACCTACCTTTCATCAGGCAATCTTGTTAAAGATATAGTTTTATAATTTATATGTAGATAACACATTATAAGAACTCTTTAGTTAATTGAAAAATTCTTAATAAAATGTTAGGATTGTCAAAATCTAATAAATTTGGATATTGATGTCCACATTTATAGAATAATAACTATTGCCTTCCTTTTTTTGGTTGCAAGCCATTCTCTCATTGTTCTCTTCTACAAATCTCATTGTGAGAGTAGAATCTAACAGTCATTGAAGGGTCCTTCCTCTCTCCTCCAATTGATTTGGGGGAAGGACCTTCTGATGCTTAAGTCAGTTAGTGCAAGAGATAAGGAAGAGAGAGCTAGGAATTACTATAGTAGAATGTGCATACCTTTGGTCTATAGGGATCCTTCAATTTTTATAGAGACCTAGTGGCATCACTTGTGGAAAGTTCTTGTTCTGCACTCCATGGAGTCATGATCCTGTGACAATCACGATTTCCTTGGTGGTCAAGAGGAGGATCGTTGCCACAATCCTTAACCATTTGGGATCCATACCAACTATTCCCTCCCATGATTGGCAGAGAGGTTGCTGATTAAGGCAAGGTTGCCTTTTTCTTGGCTTACCTTCATTCACCTACTACCATTGTGAATATTGGTAGGAACTAGAGATGCCTCCCAAAGATCTAAGCATGTGGGGGCACAACCCCTTGTGTTGGGGCCATTTGACTTCTAGACCTGTTCATGGACCCAATGAGTGAAATGGGCCGACGCTTGGGCCAAATTGGGTTACGCCCAGATCTACCCTCTTCAATGTGTGTTTAGATTTAAAATCAAATCCATTTGTTAATTATTATTAGAGTTCAAAATAAATAAGCTTCCTTCAATTCCTTTCCGGTCTAATGTCCAGGGTTAAATTTGACCTGTTTGTCCAACAATTTTAGTGAGTTTATCATTAAGTCTGACCAGTATACCTAACAATTTTAGTGAGTCTATCACTAAGATACTTGGTAGGTAGATTTGAGTTCACAAATTCTCTAAAGTCTTATAGATGAAGAATTTTTTCAAAAACGAAAGACGAGATTGAGATTTTAAGAAAAATAGATTCGGACTGTCGGATATACAGAAGCTTATTTGGATTATCAAACGATCTTAAAAAAAGAATAATGGTATAGAAATCCGTTGTCAAACATTTGGTACGTATACCATACGCCGTCCGATGTATTTCATTAGATGATAATTATATTATAATGTTTAGAGATGATTGCGGTCAATATTTCACAATTAAAAAATAGATCTAATTTTAGTTAAGAGTACTAAAAAGGGGGTTTGGTTAGGCCTTACTAAGGTGCTGAGAGGGCAGTTATCTAAGGTGCTGGTCATCATCATGAGTCCGACTTGCTACACTGATCCTTAATGTTGTACTGAGGGTCAGTACAGTGAGTTAAAAAATTATCTTTTATTTTAAGATGTCCTACACTTTCTTAGAGGTCAATCTCCGATAGGATGACCTAGAAGAATCTGAAAAATAAAACAAAATTAACGGGTCAAACCAAATAACGTTTTTCTGATTTTTCAAAATGTTTGAGTCGTTTGATCGGATATTGACTTGTATGGACACATAGAACACCTCAAGACCAACTTAAATCTTTTTTTCAAAACTATATATTTTTTTTAAAGCTAAATGCAGTAGATATTACCCCATCAATGTTATCTCCCAAAGCATCATGTATTTGTGAGAAAACCTAGTAGAATGTCTCTCTCTCTCTCTCTCTCTCTAATCCTCATCAGCCTTTTCTGTCCCTCATTCTCTCTTTCTTCTCATGTGGGGCTCCTTGTCCGTAGGAACAACTTCACCTCCACGATTGCTTAGACTAAGATTATCAAGTCTCTCCAACTTAAAGTTAAAGGGATTTGACTCTTAAAATGATCATCTATTCGCTTAGTATGAGTTTCCGTTGATTTGGCACTAACCTTGGGATTAAACTAAAGTGAGATTAGACTTTGTGCACTATCTGTGCGAAGAAAGGTGTTGGACAGGGACGAGGAGTGTGCAGACAAAAGGAGGGCAATTTGAACACTTGGCATTGCCTGTGGGTATAGAATATTAAAAAATATTCTTCATTGACTCTAGGGGTTAACGAAGGATCAGGGATGAACAGTTAGGGATTCTTTTATAAGTTTGAAGTATCCAGGAAGTTTCCGAGTCATGCAGAACTTTAGAGGATGGTGCAAGTATTTAAAACATGGTTGGTAAAGTTTTCAACTTCAACACATTTTCTAATCTAGAAAGTTCCAATTTTCTAATCCCTCACTTCCGGGTGGGGAACCAAGTACCCAGTCCACGGAGTTACCAGACTTAAAAAAAAAAAAAAAATACTCGTTTTGGTGCACTGTACTAAATTTAGGCTTCTAGTTAGGAAATGCTGATTTTGGTGCATTGTAGAATGTTGTAAAATCTTGATATTAAGATCGAGAATTTGATCTGCAGTCCAAAAAAGAATCTACAGTTTAATTCCCGGTCCTCACCCCACATTTCACTATAGCCGGTCCTCTTATTTGACGTTTTATAATTTTCAGTCCATAACCCACCTTCTCATTAACGGACGTTCATGTTAGCTGCCTTAAATGACAAGATTACCGTCCATGGTAAAGCTTCTTTTAGTACATATGTTGAAGTGTCTTCTGACAATAGTGGCTCTATTATGTGTCTTCTGACATACGTTAGTATTCTATTAGCCTCACTTTAATAGAATAATTCAGTGGAATAAGGCTCCCCTTATTATCGGAACAGGCCGAATTTCAATTCGATAGGAGGGATTCAGTATTCCCACCAAGAGTTGCTTATTTTCGGAATAAAGTGAATAAGCAATCTACTTTACATCTAAAAATTTGGTATTATGGTTTGGATTCTATTCTGCTATCAAAGTGAAATATTCTTTATTTTGAAATAAATAATCTATAATAAGTCATTTCGTCATAATTAAAGTTAAAAATATCTTTTCTTCAATTATTTTTCTCTCTCTTTAGTATATTGTGTCAATCAAAAGAATATCTTTTGTATGTCCATTTTTGCCTAAACATTAAATTGAATGGTTGAACATACAATATTTGTTATATTCTTAACGGAAGTCATTTGTACGGGCATTTTTGTAAGTATCACGATCCAATGAAGTTATTTATAACGACATAAAAATAAGATAGACAAATTTACTTTTTTTTTTCTAGACTTCAATTACTTAGCTACCATGTCTTGCCTAAAACACCCTTCAATCCCGAGCTTCCCCTTCAACCAAACAAGGAACTCTTTCTTCGCTCAAATAAGGAAAATGAGGTCTTTTCCCACTCATGTTAAGTACGGGGAGACATTGCCAAAATACTACAGAATAAACAAAATATACGGAGACATTGACGAGGGACTATACAGAAAACTTTATTTGAGTTGCCTTCTAGCACCTCTCCAAAGGAGAGATGCTCTCAGCACTTCAAGCATGAACATAAATAAGCATTTGGATGATAACACCTCCCTTAGGGGAGTTGGTTCATCACCTGCCTCCCATTTGGGAGGTGGCAGGTTTGAATTTGGTTGAAGTGTAATACCTCCCCAGTCATGCAACTTTAAGTGTTGTTAGGATATTTATCCCTTGGTCCGTGAGATGTAATTCCCTAAAAATCGGTTCGACCTGAAATCCTCGTCTAATTAGGCAGAACTCTGGATTGTTTCGGAATTAGCTCCAAAATATTTGGAGGATATCTCGAATTCCACTTGGTTAGAGCTATGGTCGCTTGTAAATACTTGCACTCTTGGCCTCAAGCCACCCTTCAAAAAAAAAAAACACTCTTATTTTATAAAATATGAAAAGTGGAAGTGCAGTCACCCTTCAAAAAAAAAATATAAAATAACACCAAGGGATATCTCGGATATTTATCCCTTGGTCCATGAGATGTAATTCTCCGAAAAATCGGTTCGACCTGAAATCCTCGTCTAATTAGGCAGAACTTTTGATCGTTTCGGAATTAGCTCCAAAATATTTGGAAGATATCTCGGATTCCACTTGGTTGGAGCTCTGGTCGCTTGTAAATACTTGCACTCGTGGCCTCAAGCCACCCTTCAAAAAAAAAAACACTCTTATTTTATAAAATATGAAAAGTGGAAGTGCAGCCACCCTTCAAAAAAAAAATATAAAATAACACCAAGGGATATCTCGGATATTTATCCCTTGGTCCATGAGATGTAATTCCCCGAAAAATCGGTTCGACCTGAAATCCTCGTCTAATTAGGCAGAACTTTTGATCGTTTCGGAATTAGCTCCAAAATATTTGGAAGATATCTCGGATTCCACTTGGTTGGAGCTCTGGTCGCTTGTAAATACTTGCACTCGTGGCCTCAAGCCACCCTTCAAAAAAAAAAACACTCTTATTTTATAAAATATGAAAAGTGGAAGTGCAGCCACCCTTCAAAAAAAAAATATAAAATAACACCAAGGGATATCTCGGATATTTATCCCTTGGTCCATGAGATGTAATTCCCCGAAAAATCGGTTCGACCTGAAATCCTCGCCTAATTAGGCAGAACTTTCGATCGTTTCGGAATTAGCTCTAAAATATTTGGAGAATATCTCGAATTCCACTTGGTTGGAGTTCTGGTCCCTTGTAAATACTTGTACTCGTGACCTCAAGCCACCCTTCAAAAAGAAAAAAAAAAAAAACACCTCTTATTTTATAAAATATGAAAAATGGAAGTGCAGCCACCCTTCAAAAAAAAAAAAAGAAAAAAAGGCATTTGGGTACAAGAGAGGAGGGGGAAAGGAAGAAAAAATAAAAAAAATAATACACGTTTCACATCAGTCCTCTCCACTGAAAGAGAGAGGAAATAACGATGGAACAGAGGAGGGCTGTGCTTTCTCTCATAAGACACATTTTAATTCTGGTCCAATTATTAGCATGGGAGGTGGGGGAACCAAACAGCAAGTTGTACTGCCCCATCACATGTCAGATTAGATGTCTTAATTTTGTGAAGATGACAACAGAACTACTTTTACCAATGCAGTCAAATCCTTTTTTTTTATTTTTTCCAAAAGATGAAGGAAGTGACTTTGTCATTCATAAAATGATCCACTTCAATCACCAAGTTTGATCTGCCCTCCCACTGATGCAATGAAATATTTTATTTGATTTTTTTTTTTAAAAAGGAAACCATTTTAGGCGAAATCGTGGCTATACGATAAACATTTTGATTAATGATTGAGCTAATCATTATCGGTTCAAGTTACAGGTGGATCCAATTAATTCACAATATAATCCCATGACAAAAAAAAAAAATCACGATATAATCAATATTTGATGAACGTTGGAAAGAGAAATATCATAATGCCACTCCTTTACTAGTACATTTGTCACTCTCATTTTCATCGTCTGTTTGTAACATCATATAGCTGAGATGAGGTTGGCATAACAAGAACACTGAACTTGAGTTCCACACCCCTTATCGTCTGGTTTTTACGTTAGACAGCACACAGGAGGTGACAAGTAAAATAATAAAAGAGAGTATATTTAGGAGTGTTCATAGTTTAGTTTGATTTGATTTTGAGATAAAATTTTAAAAATAAAATCAAATCGAAATATAAGTTCAAACCAAATAAAGTCCTAACATCAAAGCAAACCAAACTGAAATAATTTGTTTTGGTTTGAGATTTGGGCTTTAATGGGCTGACTCAATATGTGCATAGGCTACTCTTTAAATAAGTAGATTGTTATGACCTTTTCTAGATCAATAAGTTAAACAAAAAGAAAAAATATATCCTTCCATGTTTGGGAATTTGTAAAAAAAATTACTTATAAATCAAGAATTTTACATTTATATTATGTCCTTTTAAACTTGCTAGGTTTATTTGGGTTGGCTTGGCCTATGAAGGAGGGAAATCAGATCAAATCAAAAAATTTAATTCGGTTTGGTTTTAACTTAAATCCATTTTTTGTAAATTTAAATCGAATCAAACTGAATCAATTTGATCAATTCAGTTTAAATTGGCTTCTATCTGTGACTTAGACACCGAGGAACATAAAATTAAAGAAAAAAACAAATATTAGAATCTGTTTACCCTCTCAATTTTAAAATGATTTGAATTGTGAAAGAACCTAGAATAGAAACGAGAGATAACTTCTATATATGTTACATATCTATGTAGAGACTAGTATAATATAAAAAAGTCAAAGTTTAATAATTAGCATCAACATTTGATACGGGTGCAAAAATTTCGTTTTTTCATGTATTATCTCTTAGTTGTCCTTTAATTGTATTTTTAAATTCAACTTTAATATATACTATGGCCCAATTTTTCAGAATATGTTATCTGGAATTACTTATTTGGAATCTATACTATACTAATAAAATAGAGTTTCTAATCATGCTGATGTGGCAGTTTGAGATGCTTTTCCTCTAAAAAATTATTTAATAATTCTTAAGAGAAGTCATTAATATTTATAGCCATTATGATTATTACTTACCCTTCTCATCCCACTCATTTCAAGACAACTCATTAATGACCATAACTCTCACCCCACCTATTTTAAAACAACTAATTAATGGCTATAATTCTCTCTCTCTCTCTTAAGATGGACTCTCTCTCTCTCTCTCTCACTCTCAGGGACAAAGCAAGGGAGCGGGTGCCATGGCACCCCCAAAATTAAAAAATTTCTTTGATAACAAAAATATTATTTTTGTTATAACTTATTTACATTATAATAAAAATATTATAAAATAAATTAAAAATTATAATAGTATTAAATGCAAAATGATATTATTCGTAAATATGTCTTACTCAATTTTATTAAACTTATCTTATAAGTTTATTTAACTCATATGTTATATATACTCTTTTGTTGTATATTATTTATATTTATTATTTATCATGTTAATAATTGTCATATTATACAATATTTAATATTTATAGGCACCATATAATATTTTTTAGTTGTAACATTTTTAGTTATAATATATAACATATTAATATTTTTTAAGTATCTATACTATACTAATAAAATAGAGTTTTTAACCTAGTTGATGTGGCACTCTCATATTTTTTTCCGTCAAAAAAAGTATTAAATAATTCTTAGGAGAAGTCATTATATCCATAACCATTATGATCATTTCTTCTCGCTCACTCTTCCTCATTTCAAAACAACTGATTAATAGTCAAAACTGTCACCCCCATCCATTTCAATACAACTCGTCATAACTCTTTCTCTCTTCACCCATTTCAAAACAACTCATTAATGGTCATGTCTCTCTCTCTCTCATGGATGGTCTCAGGAAAGCCGGAAGCCACGACCTCTCTAAAATTAAGAGACTTCTTTATTAATAAAAATAAATAAAGTATTAAGAGATGAATATTAATATAATAGGCGTTGAATATTAAAGTATTATCTGACAACCTATACTGCTATATATAGTTTAAAATAGTTTGCATTCAAACAAAAAAAAACTCAAAGTAAAATGAAAGATAGTTAGTATTAAACACTTAATTAAGAACAAATAGATGTTTATGTGTAACATAAAGTCTTACTAAACAATTCAAGTATTCATCTGTAAAATCTAAACTGTTCATAAAATTTTTTCTATAAAGTCTTTTATATATCGCCACTGTTCCCAAGTACAACAGCAGGTGGGGCAAAAGGTTGGTGAAGTTAGAATTACAAGAATGTGGTGAAAAAAGTGAGTAAACTTAGAATGTAGGTGTGAATCTAGAAGAACAAGAAGGTGGCTGAAGATAGAATAAGAAGGTCGCTAAAAAATGAAGACGACAATAGTCCTCATAAGTTAAAAGTGAATATGTCATAAGAACAACAAATATGTGAAGCACCAAATCCCTTCGGGTGAAGTTAGAAGAACAAGGAGGAGAACATTAAATGCTTCTTTCCTTAGTACAGGAGAAAGTAATGTTATTGGAATTTCAAGTAAATGAGTAGTTTGTGGCGAAGAAAGTAGATGATTCTAGAAGAATAAGAAGGTGGTGAAGAAGGTCGATGAACATAAAAGAATAAGAAGGTAGATGAAGACAGAACAAGATGATTATCAATAAATGAAACATAATAAGAATTGAAGACTTAATTCAAAACTTGCAACAATAATATTAAAGTAACGTAATAGCATTGAAGCGATATATCAATATAAGTTAAAGTGATATGTTTATATAAGAACACGAAGGAGAGCAGCATGTGCTTCTATCCTTAGTGCATGAAAATTTTAAGTAAATGAACTGTAACCCATTTGAAATTTTCAAGAGATTTCGAGTCCATCCTACTTTTTTTTATATATAACTCCCAATCTAAACGTTATAGGACTCTTAAAATAATTACCATGCCTATTTTCTCCTACCTATACGAGGTAATAAGAACGCACCCTAAAAGAGAGAGAGTTGAACAGCAGCAAGCAAGCGGGAAAGGAAAGGAGTAGAACAACAGTAGGTGGAAAGGAGCTAGAAAGGGACGGGAAGGGGATGAAAGTAGAACTGACATTTTTTTTTTCATGAAGTAAGGTTAAGGAGTTAAAAATAAGTTTTGTAAAAAATAAATTATTCCACATGGAGGAGAAAATAATTAGGAAGCCCCATCAGAGAGAGTTCAGGACAAAAACTCCTATAAGAAATGAAAGCGAAAAAAGGTCATTTTCATTTCCGTCGTATCCGTACCCGTTTGGGGCCCTGCTTACGAGTCACAAGGACAGGATGTGATAACCATACGTATCTAATCCATATGAATCGCCAGCCATACAAATTTAATATCAAATTCCATCCAATCGGATAGGATTTAGTGGATGGTAGATTATAACAATAATTGGACTGTAAAACGGTAAAATATTATTTAAAGATTATTCGGTGAGTCGTAAAATATTATAAAAGTTCTAAGATGTTTCGGTACTTTTCTTATATTTAAATTGTTGTACATTAGTTATTTTTCATATATTTAGAATATCATAAATTATTGTATTCTAAAATCATCTGACCTATATAATGATTTTTTTTCGCTGATTTACATTTTTAGTTTAAAATTA
The DNA here is from genome assembly GCA_030544215.1 of Zantedeschia hybrid cultivar. Lineage (NCBI taxonomy): Eukaryota > Viridiplantae > Streptophyta > Magnoliopsida > Alismatales > Araceae > Zantedeschia > Zantedeschia hybrid cultivar. The sequence continues at coordinate 13,733,425 of JARZZO010000015.1, forward strand.
TCTAGAACAAAAATAGTAGGTTTTAAAACCCACGATTAATTTTAAAATTTAAAATTTATCAATAATTTCAAAACTGATATTTTTACCACATTTTACCGCATACCAAACAACCCCTTAATTAGCCGGGGACCAACTCGTTTGGCTCGGTCAAATACTATAAATATAATTTTTTATTTTTCTTTGAAGCTGTCATATCGACTGGGCAGAATTGTCTTAACTTGCAAGTTGCAAGGTTCAGATTACTCTTTTCCTCGGAACAAAATTACAAAGCTCATGGTTTAAAGTAGATAATGTCATGTCCGGAGCCACCCATCCAAAAAAAAATGCAATAATTTTGTGTATCAGATATTATAATAACTTTGATGCTTTTGTAAACAACCCCTAACGATTTTTATTTTTCTAATAACCCCTATCTAATTCATATTTCGTATAACTCCTTAATTTAAAACAATTTTAGCAAAGAATCCTTTAAAAGTTTCTATGATTATAGATAACCTCCTGTACGATGTGTACTTACATATTACCCTTAATATGATATATATGATAATTCAAAATATCTTATAAGAAAAATCACATAGAAATATCCACTCGTAAGTATGTTCTAACTGAACTCTAACATCAAAAAAAAAATTTATTGACAAAAGTATGACATTCAAAATGCATCTATATTTTAGTTGAGGGCATTATTGATATTCTCATTTTATAGCCCTCACATATTTTCTGTAAGATAACAATATTTTAACCCAGGTTACTAAACATCACAGTTTGGGGGTTACACACAAATACAAATACAAATCATATAGGAGATTATCCACAAATATGTAAACCTTTAAGGGTTATTTGCAAAAAATCCTAATTTTAAATTGGACCCTAATTCGGGCTTGATAAGGGTTGTCTGGCTTATATATTGCTGGGTCACAGGCTCAAATATAGAAAATAAAAGAAAAATATCTTTATATTTTTGTAAAGAAAATATCTATAAATTTTTATTGCACTAATTGGTTTCAAGTTTTATTTGGTCTTGAGCAACTTAATTATTCTAGCTCAGGGAAGCTACTCTTATTAAGCCCAAGTCGAACCTAAATCTACGACTCTAATTCTAACATTGTATGCTAAAGTCTTATATATAAATTCTGAGATTCAAGTCTTAAACTTGAGCAGGTAATAAAGAACTCCTAAACTTTTTACAAATTTATCCTTTGCTGTGGTAGTAGCATTCCACAAATGTAAGCATATATTAAGGCTGCAAATGGTATTCTGACTTAATGATTTCTGATTAGTTTCTGACAGTTTGGAAATGAATGTAAAAACACAAAAAAAGAGTCATTCTCTTTTCGACTCTAAAGTGCTTTCAAATCCAAAATTTTCAATAAATAAATAGATGTGGAAATGGAAATACTCATTTTTGCATCCGCTTTTCGATATTTATTATGATAATATATTAATATTATGTTTCCTCCGTCACAAGAGCTAATTAGTACTATTAAGGATTTGAATTTTAGTTTTAAACTAGATAGATGCATTGTTAGTGCATTAGTTTGATAAATGATGGCACTTTCATAGAGAGGGATAAGATCTTTATTCTTAATTATTCGTATCTAATATGATATTAAATAATAGAGATATTATCTTAACATAATATAATAGAATGCACATTATATATACATTCCATGATACTTGATGAAGAGTAACCTACATTACATGTGACTCATAAGAAATATCACATTGTGTATGTCTTATAGAAATGGATATTTACGTTTCTATTTTGGTTTCCGCTTTCATGTAGGAAATGGATGTGAAAATGGAAATATACATTTTCGTTTCCGCTTCCGTTTCCATTATCCATATAGAAAATGGAAGTGGAAATGCCCATTTTCATTTCTGTCTTTGACCCGTTTGCAACCCTAGCATATGTAGACATATAAAAAGTAAGACAAAACATCATTTTTGTTACATGTTTATATTGATATGTAAAGTAAAGAATTAAATTATAGAACTTAAAATATGAAAAATTATTTAACATAAGATAACATAATGTATGCATAAAATGTAATCCAGGTTGCCTCCATATCCTTTTACAGACCCAATCCAATCCACATTGGATAGTCCCCTAACAGCATCACTTCTCCATCACAGCTCCCCCCTCCTTCCTCCTCAACCTACACCACTTGTTCTTCACCGCATAGTGTAAGAACCTACCCATCCTCCTTAAAGTTGTTTTCTTTATTTTACAGTATTCTTTTATGTTTGATTATGTAGAGGTGGAACAGTGGTTGTCCGAATTAGACGAATAAGAGGGGTGGAAAAGGACAGGTGGCGCACTCCCAAATCGATCAAAGGCTCTCCAACTATTCCTCTTATGAAGACCTAAAAAGACCGATCATGGGGGCTCTCAGTCTTTACCAGGGTTAACCTTCCGATACTTAAATTAGATAGGAAGTTTGAAGAATGGTAGAGAGAGATAAGGGTGTGTTGATTTGGGTGTAATAATCATAATGTGATCAGAACATAACCAAAGCTCTTCCTTTGTTCATCAGAAGACTTGAGAGTTATATGGGGCATTGGACAAGAGGGAGATCGACCACGTACTCATCACGGGAGACAAGTGTTGGCTCCCTATGTTATTCGTGAGTGTCATGCATGCCGCTCTTGTCTTAGTGGTGTCTAATCTAGGGATTAGTGGAGATGAATTGACCCTGTGAGCAATACGTTCCAAGAGTGACAATGATGGAACAAACTGCACATATCTTCATGATGACATGGTGCCTTTTGCCTTGGGATGGCGTCGGTCTAATTGATGCGTTCCTTATGATTTTGACATGTATCTCATATATCAATGGGTACACCTAGGCACCTAGGGGTGCATAGACATGATCGGGCTCAGTCGTTGGCTGGTAAGACTATGAGAGCATGTTCCTTATCCGTTATGGGCCATCAGTTGTATGATGTGGTTGGGCTTTTGAACATTTGGAGTAACGATAGTTCCCAATGACTTGTGCGACTTGCCCCATTGGGGGGGGCGGGCGCCCGTAAGCTACTATTGGGCCTCATGGACAATTCTGACTTTGCGGCCCTTTGGGCCTCTCAGTCGAGCCACTATTGGGCCTTTTGGGATTTTCCTTGTTCATATTCCATGTATAATAGTATAAAATAAAATCTTGTTGAGCCTTTGTATGGAAACCCATTCTCTTGTTTTTTGTTTTAAGGGAAGAACCACTGTAAACTAGAAATCAGAGGGTTTCTACATTCCTTTATTTTATTTCCAATGTGTTTTACGAGTGTTTAAATAAAATATTCTTTAATTTTATCAAGTAGTTAACCGGATATAAAGTCAAATTTGAAATACAATTACCTATAAGTTGCCCATTTAAAGTAAGGTATAAATATGAAGAATAGTTAATACTTAAAAGAGGCAGAAGTCACTCAAATTGAACTTCTCCCATGAATAACATACCATAAAAATAACAATCTAATTAATTAAATCATGATACATAATTTTTAAGTGCAAAATAATCTAAAGAAAAGTACTCTCAAACATCTTATAAGCTATCGAAAATGAGAGATGTATCATGTAGATTCTCTCTTTCTTTCCCCAAATGGGCACTACTGCCTCCTTCTCTTTCAAATCCAAAATATCTTCCTTTCATCCTTGCTTAGACGAGTCAACAAAATAGTTGGTCTTGTTATTTTTAACACTTAATCCATATAATTTTGTAATATATTGTATTACTAAACGCCATAGGTTCACCATAGTGCATGTCAATAGATATCCAATTTTTTGCTTATCCATCTTTATTCGGGGGTCAGTAGATAAACAATTTTCTGCTTATCCATCTTTGTTAGCGGCGTAAAAGAAGGACAAGGACATACCTTTTTCCCTATTGTTTTGGATAAGGCTAAGGATGCCACCCTTATCCTTCATTAAAAGAAAAAGAAAAAAATACACATTTTCAAATTCTTTTACTATCCTTTTATTTTGTTGTGCACGGAATGATCTCAGATGAATCATTGGCCATTAAATGGTTTAATCATATACCTTCATACATGATTTCATATCCAAATACACACAACTGTAGGATTTTTTTTTTTCTTTTTTTTGGGGGGGGTGGGGGGGGAGGGGGGCTTGGACCATGGATTAAGGTGGACCACGAACGTCAAAGAGGTGAGAAACTTGTGGGCACAACCATCCGAAAGGGTCTTATGTGTCAAATAGTGCAATAGAGATAAGACTTCTTCCTCTTTGTCGCTAACTTAATCCATGAGATCGTTGCTAGCTCCATCCTCATCTTCTTGACATGTCCTCTCTCTTTGATTAAATCACTCTCCTATGAATTTCCTCTCTCCTTTGGCCAACATTTTACATTAGGGGTTGTTCGTTTCTACGTAAGACAACATGATCTAAATAATTTATTTTGTTTTACAGTGTTTTTAAATGTTTGGTATAGCACAGTGTAAAATAAAATCTAATATGGACCATGTTCCCCACATAGCAGTCTATTTCCTTATTTTGCTTTTCAAGAAATGCTCATTGCAAAATAAAATAAGAAGAGTTATACATTATCCTATTTTGTTTTACAAGCAATTAAGAAAATGTCCTTTGATTTTAAAACTATAACTCGTTGTAATGGCTAGAATCCGAGGTTGTGACAAGGATTGTTTGATCCTAGCCCCCACGCTGAGATCTATATTGGGGAACAATGATCGAGAGAAGGGTTTGCAACCAATGAGGGGAGCATCGAGGGGCCCCTGGTCGGTGTGGGGGAAGGACCCTCTGATGCTTAGGTCAGCCGGTGTCGGAGGAGGAGAGAGAGAGGGCTCTTAGAGTTTTGTAGTAGCAACGGTTCCATACCTTGAGTTTGCGAGGGTACTCCTAATTACATAGGGAGTTTGACACTCCAAAAATGGAAAGTACTTGATTCGAACATTATGGGGCCATGATTAATGATCGTCATCTTCCCATAGGTAGAGGGGAACTAGGTCTTGCCCACAATCTTTATGACGGGAATCATGGGTCATTTTCTTCCTTTTCACTTGGGAAGTTGTTGCCTTATTTTGACATGAACAGAGGGGTTCTAGCTTTGTTGCTCTATCCTCTAGGGATGTCGATATGTCGAAAAATCGGCACTTGGGTCGTTCTAAAAAATTGTGCCTTGCACAAGCACAAATTGGACTTCGAAAGAGAACTGGATACAAGGTCACCTTTCATAGGTTGGGCTGTATCTAGGCCAACATGGGCCACCTAATTGTCACCTTCTCACCGATGATTTTGAAATGGATGAATTACAGAGTGTTTTACATTGAAATAAGCAACCCCTAGAAGCTATGATGTCTACTTTTTTTGGTTGTCAACTCAACCAATGGCCAACTTTCTTCTCTAACTAGTAGCCATATAGCTGCACCATCTTCCCTTTTCAATAGCCATGAATTGGAACATGAAACTTGGTTGATGAATAATACACTACGATATTAACTTTCATATTTCCTTTTTCGATACATTTTAAGCATAATAAAAATGAGGATAACACTCGAAAAAGAAGATTGTGTGGGGTAAGAAACCTGACTTGAAAAAGAAGATTGAGTTGTGTGCTTTGGTTTGTTCTTAGTAAGGTGGGGTTGATGCCAAGTCAACCTACCTTTCATCAGGCAATCTTGTTAAAGATATAGTTTTATAATTTATATGTAGATAACACATTATAAGAACTCTTTAGTTAATTGAAAAATTCTTAATAAAATGTTAGGATTGTCAAAATCTAATAAATTTGGATATTGATGTCCACATTTATAGAATAATAACTATTGCCTTCCTTTTTTTGGTTGCAAGCCATTCTCTCATTGTTCTCTTCTACAAATCTCATTGTGAGAGTAAAATCTAACAGTCATTGAAGGGTCCTCCCTCTCTCCTCCAATTGATTTGGGGGAAGGACCTTCTGATGCTTAAGTCAGTTAGTGCAAGAGATAAGGAAGAGAGAGCTAGGAATTACTATAGTAGAATGTGCATACCTTTGGTCTATAGGGATCCTTCAATTTTTATAGAGACCTAGTGGCATCACTTGTGGAAAGTTCTTGTTCTGCACTCCATGGAGTCATGATCCTGTGACAATCACGATTTCCTTGGTGGTCAAGAGGAGGATCGTTGCCACAATCCTTAACCATTTGGGATCCATACCAACTATTCCCTCCCATGATTGGCAGAGAGGTTGCTGATTAAGGCAAGGTTGCCTTTTTCTTGGCTTACCTTCATTCACCTACTACCATTGTGAATATTGGTAGGAACTAGAGATGCCTCCCAAAGATCTAAGCATGTGGGGGCACAACCCCTTGTGTTGGGGCCATTTGACTTCTAGACCTGTTCATGGACCCAATGAGTGAAATGGGCCGACGCTTGGGCCAAATTGGGTTACGCCCAGATCTACCCTCTTCAATGTGTGTTTAGATTTAAAATCAAATCCATTTGTTAATTATTATTAGAGTTCAAAATAAATAAGCTTCCTTCAATTCCTTTCCGGTCTAATGTCCAGGGTTAAATTTGACCTGTTTGTCCAACAATTTTAGTGAGTTTATCATTAAGTCTGACCAGTATACCTAACAATTTTAGTGAGTCTATCACTAAGATACTTGGTAGGTAGATTTGAGTTCACAAATTCTCTAAAGTCTTATAGATGAAGAATTTTTTCAAAAACGAAAGACGAGATTGAGATTTTAAGAAAAATAGATTCGGACTGTCGGATATACAGAAGCTTATTTGGATTATCAAACGATCTTAAAAAAAGAATAATGGTATAGAAATCCGTTGTCAAACATTTGGTACGTATACCATACGCCGTCCGATGTATTTCATTAGATGATAATTATATTATAATGTTTAGAGATGATTGCGGTCAATATTTCACAATTAAAAAATAGATCTAATTTTAGTTAAGAGTACTAAAAAGGGGGTTTGGTTAGGCCTTACTAAGGTGCTGAGAGGGCAGTTATCTAAGGTGCTGGTCATCATCATGAGTCCGACTTGCTACACTGATCCTTAATGTTGTACTGAGGGTCAGTACAGTGAGTTAAAAAATTATCTTTTATTTTAAGATGTCCTACACTTTCTTAGAGGTCAATCTCCGATAGGATGACCTAGAAGAATCTGAAAAATAAAACAAAATTAACGGGTCAAACCAAATAACGTTTTTCTGATTTTTCAAAATGTTTGAGTCGTTTGATCGGATATTGACTTGTATGGACACATAGAACACCTCAAGACCAACTTAAATCTTTTTTTCAAAACTATATATTTTTTTTAAAGCTAAATGCAGTAGATATTACCCCATCAATGTTATCTCCCAAAGCATCATGTATTTGTGAGAAAACCTAGTAGAATCTCTCTCTCTCTCTCTCTCTCTCTAATCCTCATCAGCCTTTTCTGTCCCTCATTCTCTCTTTCTTCTCATGTGGGGCTCCTTGTCCGTAGGAACAACTTCACCTCCACGATTGCTTAGACTAAGATTATCAAGTCTCTCCAACTTAAAGTTAAAGGGATTTGACTCTTAAAATGATCATCTATTCGCTTAGTATGAGTTTCCGTTGATTTGGCACTAACCTTGGGATTAAACTAAAGTGAGATTAGACTTTGTGCACTATCTGTGCGAAGAAAGGTGTTGGACAGGGACGAGGAGTGTGCAGACAAAAGGAGGGCAATTTGAACACTTGGCATTGCCTGTGGGTATAGAATATTAAAAAATATTCTTCATTGACTCTAGGGGTTAACGAAGGATCAGGGATGAACAGTTAGGGATTCTTTTATAAGTTTGAAGTATCCAGGAAGTTTCCGAGTCATGCAGAACTTTAGAGGATGGTGCAAGTATTTAAAACATGGTTGGTAAAGTTTTCAACTTCAACACATTTTCTAATCTAGAAAGTTCCAATTTTCTAATCCCTCACCTCCGGGTGGGGAACCAAGTACCCAGTCCACGGAGTTACCGGACTAAAAAAAAGAAAAAAAAAAAAGAAAATACTCGTTTTGGTGCACTGTACTAAATTTAGGCTTCTAGTTAGGAAATGCTGATTTTGGTGCATTGTAGAATGTTGTAAAATCTTGATATTAAGATCGAGAATTTGATCTGCAGTCCAAAAAAGAATCTACAGTTTAATTCCCGGTCCTCACCCCACATTTCACTATAGCCGGTCCTCTTATTTGACGTTTTATAATTTTCAGTCCATAACCCACCTTCTCATTAACGGACGTTCATGTTAGCTGCCTTAAATGACAAGATTACCGTCCATGGTAAAGCTTCTTTTAGTACATATGTTGAAGTGTCTTCTGACAATAGTGGCTCTATTATGTGTCTTCTGACATACGTTAGTATTCTATTAGCCTCACTTTAATAGAATAATTCAGTGGAATAAGGCTCCCCTTATTATCGGAACAGGCCGAATTTCAATTCGATAGGAGGGATTCAGTATTCCCACCAAGAGTTGCTTATTTTCGGAATAAAGTGAATAAGTAATCTACTTTACATCTAAAAATTTGGTATTATGGTTTGGATTCTATTCTGCTATTAAAGTGAAATATTCTTTATTTTAAAATAAATAATCTATAATAAGTCATTTCGTCATAATTAAAGTTAAAAATATCTTTTCTTCAATTATTTTTCTCTCTCTTTAGTATATTGTGTCAATCAAAAGAATATCTTTTGTATGTCCATTTTTGCCTAAACATTAAATTGAATGGTTGAACATACAATATTTGTTATATTCTTAACGGAAGTTATTTGTACGGGCATTTTTGTAAGTATCACGATCCAATGAAGTTATTTATAACGACATAAAAATAAGATAGACAAATTTACTTTTTTTTTTCTAGACTTCAATTACTTAGCTACCATGTCTTACCTAAAACACCCTTCAATCCCGAGCTTCCCCTTCAACCAAACAAGGAACTCTTTCTTCGCTCAAATAAGGAAAATGAGGTCTTTTCCCACTCATGTTAAGTACGGGGAGACATTGCCAAAATACTACAGAATAAACAAAATATACGGAGACATTGACGAGGGACTATACAGAAAACTTTATTTGAGTTGCCTTCTAGCACCTCTCCAAAGGAGAGATGCTCTCAGCACTTCAAGCATGAACATAAATAAGCATTTGGATGATAACACCTCCCTTAGGGGAGTTGGTTCATCACCTGCCTCTCATTTGGGAGGTGGCAGGTTTGAATTTGGTTGAAGTGTAATACCTCCCCAGTCATGCAACTTTAAGTGTTGTTAGGATATTTATCCCTTGGTCCGTGAGATGTAATTCCCTAAAAATCGGTTCGACCTGAAATCCTCGTCTAATTAGGCAGAACTCTGGATTGTTTCGGAATTAGCTCCAAAATATTTGGAGGATATCTCGAATTCCACTTGGTTAGAGCTATGGTCGCTTGTAAATACTTGCACTCTTGGCCTCAAGCCACCCTTCAAAAAAAAAAAACACTCTTATTTTATAAAATATGAAAAGTGGAAGTGCAGTCACCCTTCAAAAAAAAAATATAAAATAACACCAAGGGATATCTCGGATATTTATCCCTTGGTCCATGAGATGTAATTCTCCGAAAAATCGGTTCGACCTGAAATCCTCGTCTAATTAGGCAGAACTTTTGATCGTTTCGGAATTAGCTCCAAAATATTTGGAAGATATCTCGGATTCCACTTGGTTGGAGCTCTGGTCGCTTGTAAATACTTGCACTCGTGGCCTCAAGCCACCCTTCAAAAAAAAAAACACTCTTATTTTATAAAATATGAAAAGTGGAAGTGCAGCCACCCTTCAAAAAAAAAATATAAAATAACACCAAGGGATATCTCGGATATTTATCCCTTGGTCCATGAGATGTAATTCCCCGAAAAATCGGTTCGACCTGAAATCCTCGCCTAATTAGGCAGAACTTTCGATCGTTTCGGAATTAGCTCTAAAATATTTGGAGAATATCTCGAATTCCACTTGGTTGGAGTTCTGGTCCCTTGTAAATACTTGTACTCGTGACCTCAAGCCACCCTTCAAAAAGAAAAAAAAAAAAAACACCTCTTATTTTATAAAATATGAAAAATGGAAGTGCAGCCACCCTTCAAAAAAAAAAAAAGAAAAAAAGGCATTTGGGTACAAGAGAGGAGGGGGAAAGGAAGAAAAAATAAAAAAAATAATACACGTTTCACATCAGTCCTCTCCACTGAAAGAGAGAGGAAATAACGATGGAACAGAGGAGGGCTGTGCTTTCTCTCATAAGACACATTTTAATTCTGGTCCAATTATTAGCATGGGAGGTGGGGGAACCAAACAGCAAGTTGTACTGCCCCATCACATGTCAGATTAGATGTCTTAATTTTGTGAAGATGACAACAGAACTACTTTTACCAATGCAGTCAAATCCTTTTTTTTTATTTTTTCCAAAAGATGAAGGAAGTGACTTTGTCATTCATAAAATGATCCACTTCAATCACCAAGTTTGATCTGCCCTCCCACTGATGCAATGAAATATTTTATTTGATTTTTTTTTTTAAAAAGGAAACCATTTTAGGCGAAATCGTGGCTATACGATAAACATTTTGATTAATGATTGAGCTAATCATTATCGGTTCAAGTTACAGGTGGATCCAATTAATTCACAATATAATCCCATGACAAAAAAAAAAAATCACGATATAATCAATATTTGATGAACGTTGGAAAGAGAAATATCATAATGCCACTCCTTTACTAGTACATTTGTCACTCTCATTTTCATCGTCTGTTTGTAACATCATATAGCTGAGATGAGGTTGGCATAACAAGAACACTGAACTTGAGTTCCACACCCCTTATCGTCTGGTTTTTACGTTAGACAGCACACAGGAGGTGACAAGTAAAATAATAAAAGAGAGTATATTTAGGAGTGTTCATAGTTTAGTTTGATTTGATTTTGAGATAAAATTTTAAAAATAAAATCAAATCGAAATATAAGTTCAAACCAAATAAAGTCCTAACATCAAAGCAAACCAAACTGAAATAATTTGTTTTGGTTTGAGATTTGGGCTTTAATGGGCTGACTCAATATGTGCATAGGCTACTCTTTAAATAAGTAGATTGTTATGACCTTTTCTAGATCAATAAGTTAAACAAAAAGAAAAAATATATCCTTCCATGTTTGGGAATTTGTAAAAAAAATTACTTATAAATCAAGAATTTTACATTTATATTATGTCCTTTTAAACTTGCTAGGTTTATTTGGGTTGGCTTGGCCTATGAAGGAGGGAAATCAGATCAAATCAAAAAATTTAATTCGGTTTGGTTTTAACTTAAATCCATTTTTTGTAAATTTAAATCGAATCAAACTGAATCAATTTGATCAATTCAGTTTAAATTGGCTTCTATCTGTGACTTAGACACCGAGGAACATAAAATTAAAGAAAAAAACAAATATTAGAATCTGTTTACCCTCTCAATTTTAAAATGATTTGAATTGTGAAAGAACCTAGAATAGAAACGAGAGATAACTTCTATATATGTTACATATCTATGTAGAGACTAGTATAATATAAAAAAGTCAAAGTTTAATAATTAGCATCAACATTTGATACGGGTGCAAAAATTTCGTTTTTTCATGTATTATCTCTTAGTTGTCCTTTAATTGTATTTTTAAATTCAACTTTAATATATACTATGGCCCAATTTTTCAGAATATGTTATCTGGAATTACTTATTTGGAATCTATACTATACTAATAAAATAGAGTTTATAATCATGCTGATGTGGCAGTTTGAGATGCTTTCCCTCTAAAAAATTATTTAATAATTCTTAAGAGAAGTCATTAATATTTATAACCATTATGATTATTACTTACCCTTCTCATCCCACTCATTTCAAGACAACTCATTAATGACCATAACTCTCACCCCACCTATTTTAAAACAACTAATTAATGGCCATAATTCTCTCTCTCTCTCTTAAGATGGACTCTCTCTCTCTCTCTCTCACTCTCAGGGACAAAGCAAGGGAGCGGGTGCCATGGCACCCCCAAAATTAAAAAATTTCTTTGATAACAAAAATATTATTTTTGTTATAACTTATTTACATTATAATAAAAATATTATAAAATAAATTAAAAATTATAATAGTATTAAATGCAAAATGATATTATTCGTAAATATGTCTTACTCAATTTTATTAAACTTATCTTATAAGTTTATTTAACTCATATGTTATATATACTCTTTTGTTGTATATTATTTATATTTATTATTTATCATGTTAATAATTGTCATATTATACAATATTTAATATTTATAGGCACCATATAATATTTTTTAGTTGTAACATTTTTAGTTATAATATATAACATATTAATATTTTTTAAGTATCTATACTATACTAATAAAATAGAGTTTTTAACCTAGTTGATGTGGCACTCTCATATTTTTTTCCGTCAAAAAAAGTATTAAATAATTCTTAGAAGAAGTCATTATATCCATAACCATTATGATCATTTCTTCTCTCTCACTCTTCCTCATTTCAAAACAACTGATTAATAGTCAAAACTGTCACCCCCATCCATTTCAAAACAACTCGTCATAACTCTTTCTCTCTTCACCCATTTCAAAACAACTCATTAATGGTCATGTCTCTCTCTCTCTCATGGATGGTCTCAGGAAAGCCGGAAGCCACGACCTCTCTAAAATTAAGAGACTTCTTTATTAATAAAAATAAATAAAGTATTAAGAGATGAATATTAATATAATAGGCGTTGAATATTAAAGTATTATCTGACAACCTATACTGCTATATATAGTTTAAAATAGTTTGCATTCAAACAAAAAAAAACTCAAAGTAAAATGAAAGATAGTTAGTATTAAACACTTAATTAAGAACAAATAGATGTTTATGTGTAACATAAAGTCTTACTAAACAATTCAAGTATTCATCTGTAAAATCTAAACTGTTCATAAAATTTTTTCTATAAAGTCTTTTATATATCGCCACTGTTCCGAAGTACAACAGCAGGTGGGGCAAAAGGTTGGTGAAGTTAGAATTACAAGAATGTGGTGAAAAAAGTGAGTAAACTTAGAATGTAGGTGTGAATCTAGAAGAACAAGAAGGTGGCTGAAGATAGAATAAGAAGGTCGCTAAAAAATGAAGACGACAATAGTCCTCATAAGTTAAAAGTGAATATGTCATAAGAACAACAAACATGTGAAGCACCAAATCCCTTCGGGTGAAGTTAGAAGAACAAGGAGGAGAACATTAAATGCTTCTTTCCTTAGTACAGGAGAAAGTAATGTTATTGGAATTTCAAGTAAATGAGTAGTTTGTGGCGAAGAAAGTAGATGATTCTAGAAGAATAAGAAGGTGGTGAAGAAGGTCGATGAACATAAAAGAATAAGAAGGTAGATGAAGAACAAGATGATTATCAAAAAATGAAACATAATAAGAATTGAAGACTTAATTCAAAACTTGCAACAATAATATTAAAGTAACGTAATAGCATTGAAGCGATATATCAATATAAGTTAAAGTGATATGTTTATATAAGAACACGAAGGAGAGCAGCATGTGCTTCTATCCTTAGTGCATGAAAATTTTAAGTAAATGAACTGTAACCCATTTGAAATTTTCAAGAGATTTCGAGTCCATCCTACTTTTTTTTATATATTACTCCCAATCTAAACGTTATAGGACTCTTAAAATAATTACCACGCCTATTTTCTCCTACCTATACGAGGTAATAAGAACGCACCCTAAAAGAGAGAGAGTTGAACAGCAGCAAGCAAGCGGGAAAGGAAAGGAGTAGAACAACAGTAGGTGGAAAGGAGCTAGAAAGGGACGGGAAGGGGATGAAAGTAGAACTGACATTTTTTTTTTCATGAAGTAAGGTTAAGGAGTTAAAAATAAGTTTTGTAAAAAATAAATTATTCCACATGGAGGAGAAAATAATTAGGAAGCCCCATCAGAGAGAGTTCAGGACAAAAACTCCTATAAGAAATGAAAGCGAAAAAAGGTCATTTTCATTTCCGTCGTATCCGTACCCGTTTGGGGCCCTGCTTACGAGTCACAAGGACAGGATGTGATAACCATACGTATCTAATCCATATGAATCGCCAGCCATACAAATTTAATATCAAATTCCATCCAATCGGATAGGATTTAGTGGATGGTAGATTATAACAATAATTGGACTGTAAAACGGTAAAATATTATTTAAAGATTATTCGGTGAGTCGTAAAATATTATAAAAGTTCTAAGATGTTTCGGTACTTTTCTTATATTTAAATTGTTGTACATTAGTTATTTTTCATATATTTAGAATATCATAAATTATTGTATTCTAAAATCATCTGACCTATATAATGATTTTTTTTCGCTGATTTACATTTTTAGTTTAAAATTATCTAGAACAAAAATAGTAGGTTTTAAAACCCACGATTAATTTTAAAATTTAAAATTTATCAATAATTTCAAAACTGATATTTTTACCACATTTTACCGCATACCAAACAACCCCTTAATTAGCCGGGGACCAACTCGTTTGGCTCGGTCAAATACTATAAATATAATTTTTTATTTTTCTTTGAAGCTGTCATATCGACTGGGCAGAATTGTCTTAACTTGCAAGTTGCAAGGTTCAGATTACTCTTTTCCTCGGAACAAAATTACAAAGCTCATGGTTTAAAGTAGATAATGTCATGTCCGGAGCCACCCATCCAAAAAAAAATGCAATAATTTTGTGTATCAGATATTATAATAACTTTGATGCTTTTGTAAACAACCCCTAACGATTTTTATTTTTCTAATAACCCCTATCTAATTCATATTTCGTATAACTCCTTAATTTAAAACAATTTTAGCAAAGAATCCTTTAAAAGTTTCTATGATTATAGATAACCTCCTGTACGATGTGTACTTACATATTACCCTTAATATGATATATATGATAATTCAAAATATCTTATAAGAAAAATCACATAGAAATATCCACTCGTAAGTATGTTCTAACTGAACTCTAACATCAAAAAAAAAATTTATTGACAAAAGTATGACATTCAAAATGCATCTATATTTTAGTTGAGGGCATTATTGATATTCTCATTTTATAGCCCTCACATATTTTCTGTAAGATAACAATATTTTAACCCAGGTTACTAAACATCACAGTTTGGGGGTTACACACAAATACAAATACAAATCATATAGGAGATTATCCACAAATATGTAAACCTTTAAGGGTTATTTGCAAAAAATCCTAATTTTAAATTGGACCCTAATTCGGGCTTGATAAGGGTTGTCTGGCTTATATATTGCTGGGTCACAGGCTCAAATATAGAAAATAAAAGAAAAATATCTTTATATTTTTGTAAAGAAAATATCTATAAATTTTTATTGCACTAATTGGTTTCAAGTTTTATTTGGTCTTGAGCAACTTAATTATTCTAGCTCAGGGAAGCTACTCTTATTAAGCCCAAGTCGAACCTAAATCTACGACTCTAATTCTAACATTGTATGCTAAAGTCTTATATATAAATTCTGAGATTCAAGTCTTAAACTTGAGCAGGTAATAAAGAACTCCTAAACTTTTTACAAATTTATCCTTTGCTGTGGTAGTAGCATTCCACAAATGTAAGCATATATTAAGGCTGCAAATGGTATTCTGACTTAATGATTTCTGATTCGTTTATGACAGTTTGGAAATGAATGTAAAAACACAAAAAAAGAGTCATTCTCTTTTCGATTCTAAAGTGCTTTCAAATCCAAAATTTTCAATAAATAAATAGATGTGGAAATGGAAATACTCATTTTTGCATCCGCTTTTCGATATTTATTATGATAATATATTAATATTATGTTTCTTCCGTCACAAGAGCTAATTAGTACTATTAAGGATTTGAATTTTAGTTTTAAACTAGATAGATGCATTGTTAGTGCATTAGTTTGATAAATGATGGCACTTTCATAGAGAGGGATAAGATCTTTATTCTTAATTATTCGTATCTAATATGATATTAAATAATAGAGATATTATCTTAACATAATATAATAGAATGCACATTATATATACATTCCATGATACTTGATGAAGAGTAACCTACATTACATGTGACTCATAAGAAATATCACATTGTGTATGTCTTATAGAAATGGATATTTACGTTTCTATTTTGGTTTCCGCTTTCATGTAGGAAATGGATGTGAAAATGGAAATATACATTTTCGTTTCCGCTTCCGTTTCCATTATCCATATAGAAAATGGAAGTGGAAATGCCCATTTTCATTTCTGTCTTTGACCCGTTTGCAACCCTAGCATATGTAGACATATAAAAAGTAAGACAAAACATCATTTTTGTTACATGTTTATATTGATATGTAAAGTAAAGAATTAAATTATAGAACTTAAAATATGAAAAATTATTTAACATAAGATAACATAATGTATGCATAAAATGTAATCCAGGTTGCCTCCATATCCTTTTACAGACCCAATCCAATCCACATTGGATAGTCCCCTAACAGCATCACTTCTCCATCACAGCTCCCCCCTCCTTCCTCCTCAACCTACACCACTTGTTCTTCACCGCATAGTGTAAGAACCTACCCATCCTCCTTAAAGTTGTTTTCTTTATTTTACAGTATTCTTTTATGTTTGATTATGTAGAGGTGGAACAGTGGTTGTCCGAATTAGACGAATAAGAGGGGTGGAAAAGGACAGGTGGCGCACTCCCAAATCGATCAAAGGCTCTCCAACTATTCCTCTTATGAAGACCTAAAAAGACCGATCATGGGGGCTCTCAGTCTTTACCAGGGTTAACCTTCCGATGCTTAAATTAGATAGGAAGTTTGAAGAATGGTAGAGAGAGATAAGGGTGTGTTGATTTGGGTGTAATAATCATAATGTGATCAGAACATAACCAAAGCTCTTCCTTTGTTCATCAGAAGACTTGAGAGTTATATGGGGCATTGGACAAGAGGGAGATCGACCACGTACTCATCACGGGAGACAAGTGTTGGCTCCCTATGTTATTCGTGAGTGTCATGCATGCCGCTCTTGTCTTAGTGGTGTCTAATCTAGGGATTAGTGGAGATGAATTGACCCTGTGAGCAATACGTTCCAAGAGTGACAATGATGGAACAAACTGCACATATCTTCATGATGACATGGTGCCTTTTGCCTTGGGATGGCGTCGGTCTAATTGATGCGTTCCTTATGATTTTGACATGTATCTCATATATCAATGGGTACACCTAGGCACCTAGGGGTGCATAGACATGATCGGGCTCAGTCGTTGGCTGGTAAGACTATGAGAGCATGTTCCTTATCCGTTATGGGCCATCAGTTGTATGATGTGGTTGGGCTTTTGAACATTTGGAGTAACGATAGTTCCCAATGACTTGTGCGACTTGCCCCATTGGGGGGGGCGGGCGCCCGTAAGCTACTATTGGGCCTCATGGACAATTCTGACTTTGCGGCCCTTTGGGCCTCTCAGTCGAGCCACTATTGGGCCTTTTGGGATTTTCCTTGTTCATATTCCATGTATAATAGTATAAAATAAAATCTTGTTGAGCCTTTGTATGGAAACCCATTCTCTTGTTTTTTGTTTTAAGGGAAGAACCACTGTAAACTAGAAATCAGAGGGTTTCTACATTCCTTTATTTTATTTCCAATGTGTTTTACGAGTGTTTAAATAAAATATTCTTTAATTTTATCAAGTAGTTAACCGGATATAAAGTCAAATTTGAAATACAATTACCTATAAGTTGCCCATTTAAAGTAAGGTATAAATATGAAGAATAGTTAATACTTAAAAGAGGCAGAAGTCACTCAAATTGAACTTCTCCCATGAATAACATACCATAAAAATAACAATCTAATTAATTAAATCACGCTACAATAAACTTCTCTCACTTAAAAGTGTACAATATCCTTAAACATGAATAAAACAAGGAAAACAATAAGATCACATAAAACTGTAAAAATACAATAATATATATTGATGGGTAGTAACAGATCACAGTTTCAAAAATAAGACTATTCATTTGTCTATTAAAAAATAATTTTAAAAACTCTATTATGTATTTATATCTGCTAACTAATCGAGAGTAAAAGGAGGACTATCCACAAATCATCTGTTAAACTAACAAATAGCGCAAATAATTAGATTATCATCCCTACCTGTAGTGAAGCATATAACCTCTATGAGTTCTTCTTCGTTGATGCGGCTGATGTTAACCAGTTCCAGATTACAAAATGTTGGTATTAACCAAGGGAAGAAGTTAATTTGATTTTCTTTCTTAAGATAAACAAGCAGAGAATGTTTAATATGAGAATCGTATAGATGATACATATCTGTTCATAATATTGAACAGAGTCTATCAACATCATCACTTTATCTTTTCTTTGTGAGCTCCCTGTTCCCTAACGTGCGAGATGCTTATCTCACCTTTCATGCAGTGGATTCTATGCAGCAGCATAAGAAAGATGAGGGCCATGTTTTGAGTTGATCCAAAACCATGGATCACATTTCTGTGTGCTGTGTAAATGGGAGTCCTAGATTCCCATAATAGATAATGGAATTCATAAATAGAATTTTTATATGACTTTGAATCCTAGTTTTCAAAGCATTTGATAATTTACCATTATTTTCTTAGAGATTAAATATCTGGCCCCTTAACAGGTTGGCGCGGGTTGATCACTCAACTTCTTTGTAACTGTGGAAATCCTCTTCTTCTGTTCTAGTCTAAACCTCGAAAATAGATTTCCCTTTTTTTTTGAAACTCCGTAATGTTATTTGGGTTTCAAAAATATGTATTTTTGAAATTATCTGTGATTTAAAATCAAAATCCAAAATATCATCAAGAACATATATTTTCAGCTTTGACCTTCTTGTTAAAAAAAGGTAGTCAAAGAAGTATTTTTTACATATATACCCCTCAAAAATAACGTATTTGTATGTATATCTCCAATTCTCACATATTATCATCAATACCTCTGTAATCTTCAAAATGTTGTATTTTATATTCCTCGATCTAATGATTTGACATAAATACTCTTAAATTTACTAATATTTTACATATATACCTCTCAATATATTAAAATCTTGCATTTTGTACTGCTGATACCTCCAACGAGTCATGATTTATGTAATGTTTTTGGCATATTTCATTGAAATTAACTTAAGTTTGACTGAAGGGGTATAAATAGAACATTTTGAAGATTGCAAGAGTATTAATGATAATACGTGAGAATTAAGGGTATATATGCAATTACGGTGTTTTTGAGGAATATATATGCAAACCCCCCCCCCCCCCCCCCCCCCGCCCCCCCTCAAAGGTTAATTCTTTGATTCCATCTGCAACTATATTTCTCGACCATGTTTGAATGAGCACTCAATTAGGTAGGTTCGAATTGAATGATTTCTTATGCACAATGGTTGTTTCAACTTACTCTTTCATTTGTCCACATGGGTGAGTAGATAAGTTCTATCTTCTTTCCTTTCTTCCTTCTCACCTTCCCTCTCCCTCTTCCTCTCCCACCCATGGTTATTAATATTCTTTAAAAAAATAAAAATATTTATCTCCGTTAGTTGGGAAGAGAAGACCGATGAGCTTCCTACTTGATGAGGCGTCACGTGACCTCTTCTATGGCGTCCGGCGAGGTTAGCCGCCCCGGAAGCCCCGAGGAAAGATCCACTCGCCGTTACGGCCGGGCTGAAACGAACCTCAAAAAAGGGGACACGAACGCACTCACAACCAAGACCCACGCATGCTCGGCATGACCAACCAGCAACAGCAAGAAGAAGCCCTTCACGTTAACCCTCGTGGGCTTCCACATCCGAAGACAAAAATAAAGGACGGACGGGTGTGGAGGGCCACGGGACCCCTCCGCCTCCGTTGCTCCATGTGGCAATAAGTTCGGTTCATATAGTTTCTGTTCACTCTTCATGAGTGAGAGTGACTTCAATTTTGAGCTAAAGATTTTGTGACTCATGATATCAATTTAGGTCAACATGAAACAACATAAAATATAGATTTGGGTCAAAGATTAAAAATTAGAGTGCACTGATGTAGGTTAGTGATTTTTAGGGTCTATAACTTTAATCAGTAGCAGACGCAGAAATTTTGTCCAGTAAAATCACTCGAACATTAAGTCATAAGTATGATTGGATCAATGAGTCATATTGATTCTTGGGTTGAGCCAGTAAGACTCTCAATTGGGTCAATGGAGTCTCGAACTAAACTGCTTTGAGTGAGACTAATAAATTTGAAAAAATCCACTGGATCTCAAATCCCACTGAAATTAACACTGTACTTGCCACCGACTTCAATATGATATCAAGACTTACGGTCACACCCCTTCATATAGTCGGTCTTAAATTTATTTAAGGATAGACTTTATCATTTTCTTTCAAGAATAGAATCATAAGAAGCATAATGCTACTACACTACATTTTGTATCATCTTATTTATTACGTCCGTTTAAGGTCGTCGAATCATCTGATCAAACGGTTCCCGTTGAAGTTAGTTTTTGATACGGCTTTTGTTATGACAAATAGATTGAAGGAGAATTCTTTAATCAAGTAATGTAGTAACTATGATAGTAAAATGAGTGATATAATGGCCTTCGTCTCATATAGATCCGATTAGACTTTGCCAAATATATGCATAATTTATTGATTATTACACAAAACAGGGACCAATCCATGTCATCGATCCAGGCCAACAGACCCTAACGTTTCGTCTCCCTGTCGTCAGATCGGAATCCTACGGTGCAGATACCACGTTTGCAAAGTGGGAGTGTGCGACACGGCGAGGGCCCAGCCGGCACGTTTCGTAGGGCGGTCGGCCCTGCCAAGTCCCCGCTGCGGTCCAAAAAGGGAGATGCCTTAGAATATTCCGTATTACGTAGACTCCTCCCCTCGTTTCGCGGCATGGAGGAGAGAGAGTGAGAGAGCTAGAGAGAGGTAAAGAGATAGACTTTCCCGGGGAGAGGGGTAGAGAGAGAAAGAGAGAGAGAGAGGTAGAGAGAGAGGGGAGGGTAGAGAGAGAGAGAGGGGCAGGGTGGATGTGCTCTGTCATGGGCTTCTCCAGAGGGGCGCCAAATCCAATCACCGCCCTACCCGCCTGCCCAGGCTGCCCCCAACCCGCCTCTCCGCGTATAAAACCAGCTTCCATGGCGTCCGACCTCTTCACCAGCTCTATCTTTTCCTGAAAAAAAGAGCAAGCTTTTCCGTGGAGTCTGTGATAAGATCCGGGGTTCTCTAAAGATTTCCTTCTGTGAGTGGGTTGGGAAACAAGGATGAGCAGCAGCGTCGCCACCACGGCGCCTCCGCCTCCGGAGCTGCGCGAGCAGGAGGAGGAGGCGGCCCTGTTCCACCTCCTGGACGAGCTGGAGGCCTTCAAGGTGGAGGGCAGGGACAAGCGCGGCCGCAGGATCCTGCGCATCGTTGGCAAGTTCTTCCCTGGTAGGCCCACCGACCCCTCTCCTCCTCCACGGTCTTGTCCTGCCCGTTTTGTGAGAGCAGAGTTGAAAAATATTGTTTTTTTTTTTGGGTGCAGCGAGGTTGGTGAAGCCGGCGGTTCTGATCAGGTATCTGGAGAAGACGGTGTTCCCGGAGCTGCTGGGGCAGGAGAAGAAGAAGAAGAAAGAGGGGGATGTTGTCGGCAGCGGCGGCGGCGGCGGCGCCCCCTTCGTGGTGGTCTACGTGCACACCTACGTGCAGCGCATGGAGAACTTCCCGGGGGTCTCCGCCCTGCGCACCATCTACGAGAGCCTCGCCCCTGCCGTCCGTGACAACCTGGAGGCCGTCTACTTCGTCCACCCGGGCCTCCAGTCCCGCCTCTTCTTCGCCACCTTCGGCCGCTTCCTCTTCAGCGCCGGGTAAGCCCCCCACGTCCGCCGCCTTTGCCGCAAAACCGTCCGTTTCTGGATCGAACCCAGATGGTAATTGCTAAAGATGTGTTTGTTCTTGGGATGGCGCTGCTGCAGGCTGTACGGGAAGCTGAGGTATGTGAGCAGGCTGGAGTTCCTGTGGGAGCACATGAGGAGGGGGGAGGTGGAGGTGCCGGAGTTCGTGCACGACCACGACGAGGAGCTGGAGCACCGCCCCCTCATGGACTACGGCCTGGAGAGCGACCACCACCACCACCGCGCCTACGACGCCCCTGCCATGGACACCGCCGCCTCCATGTACTCCCTCCGCTGCATCTCCTAGCGAGAGCAGAGCCACAAGGGGTGTTCCGTCATGGGAGCTGCTCTGTAACGTCACCAGCTGGGCCTCTGTTTTAGATTCTCGCTATCTTATTAGGTGATAAGACTGTGAATACCATGGGTAGTAGAAGTAGTTTGGATGCGGAGTTGGGATCCTAGGGGAAGTTGTGCAAGGCATATAATAGAGGAGAGGTAGGAGCTGGATTTTTGTGAATACTATGATACTTTGATTTTTTTTTTTTTAAATTCCTCTGGGTTGTGTTGTTGGGAGGGTTTGAGTGGAGGGCCTTGGCCTGTTGATCCATGTAATTATGTGGAAAGGAAGACCCACTTTAACAAATGGAGAGAATAGTTTCTTATCATGATTTGGCCTCCTGTGATCCTAATGGCTTCATTTTTTTATTAAGTTAAAACCCCACACGAAGGGATGAAAGCAAGGGAATCGCTTTCGTGGAGGGTTCTTCTTCTTTGACTGCCCAGGGTGGGGTCATCACTCATCAGGGAGAGGTGGGAGGGGTGTTGGGGGGAGAGAGAGAGAGATTTTCTTGAGGAGTAGGTTTAATCTGGAGAATATGTGTAGTGATGAGATCTTCTTAATCTTATTTTTTATATAAGCTTATTGCATAGAGGGAATAAGATACTTTGGAGTTTATTTTTGTGAGATGAAGTCATTTATAAATTAAGTTTTTTGGATTCCAGTGTGTCTACGGTGACGAGTCTAGGGTTATCAATTCATATGACTAAAAAAATGGGGGAAGTATCAGATGTTTCTCCTAATTCTTCTGAGCGTCAGCACACTTGATTCCAAAAAAATCTCTTCTTCACTTCTAGTATCTTTTGATTTCTTTTTACATGATTTAACTATTTTCATCCTTTTTTTTAAAAAAAAACTTTCTCTTGTCATTTTTGGATGGGAGAAAGATGATGATGAAGAAGTTGGAAAAGCTATGGAGTTTGAAGTTTGTTATAACTGCACTTAAAATTCACGCCACCTCACGGCTGAACTTAACGGTTGAATTTGGATTATTTGCGAACAGGGTGGAAGGGAAAAGAAATAAAGGAGGTATATTTTTATGATTATTTCTTAGTTAAATTTATTTAATTAAAAAAAATCCTCTCGGAGAGGTAGGAAGGGAGAGAAGTTTTTGGATTCCTTCATTCCGGGTGAAAGATTGATTGGGAGGTCCATGCTGGAACAGAAATTACAGGAAATTTGTTCAAGGGTTTTTCAGGAGGAGGTATGGCTTTATAATTATTTATTTAAGTAAAATTTATTTTAATAAAAATGTTAGCGGGGGAAGGAAGGAAGGGAAGTTGAATCCCCTTTATTAGAGGTGAAGATTGATGGAGATGTGCATGGTGAAACAAAAATTGCAAGAAGTTGTTCAAAGATTTTTATTTTTTGATTATTTATTTAAATAAAATTCCTTAATAATGATTCCACTTAAGACTCGTTTAATGCATCGTAAAATGTTGTAAAAACTTGATTTGAAAATCATGGATTTTAAAGTAAGTGAAAATAAAAATTTTGACTTAAAATCATTGATTTTGGTTTACGATGATTTGATGTTGAAAATAGAAATTAATTAAAAGGAGGATTTTTTAGATCAACTAGTTTTAAAAATATAATAACTTACACTACACCAAACATACAAAAAAGTAACCTAAAATGATTTAGGTATTCCAAACACAAGATAAATAATGTTTTATGACGTTTTACAACATTTTACAATGCGACAAACAACGTTTTAGTGGGTGAAGATTATTGTTTGAAGACTTTTCAAAAGGAGGTATATCTTTGTAATTACTTGCTAAAATTAAATTATTTATTGCAAAGAGGGAGAGAAGTTGTATTTCGATCATTCTAAGAGAAGATTGATAAGATGTGTATAATGATTATTCCAGAGAAAAAATGTTGAAAGACTTTTGTTAGCCATAGTTAGAGGGGATGGTTTGCTCAATACACTACTTCAGAACTTAATCTTGCTGTTGCAAGAAAAATATGGGATGCCACTGGTTTCGAATCCATGGGAATTGGATTAAAGATAAATTACTGTTTTTATCTCCAAGAGAGTTTGCTGGCCACAACTTGGGAAAGGTTTATCCATCTTGGTCAGTTAATTCAATCAATAAGATTGTAGTCATGCAGTTGACTAAATATTTTTATTTAACATGATTTCCCTTCAATTAATATTTATTACTGTCCATCTTGGTCATTTAATTCAATCATTATGATTGTAGTCATGCTGTTGACTAAATATTTTTATTAACATAATTTTCCCTTCAATTAATATTTATTACTGTAAACATTCTTTTCTCTCTTCATGGATGGGAGAATGAAAGACTGAGCAGCCAACTTATTTTTTGAGTTTTTTTACTTTTTAGTCCCTTTAAACTCTCGAATCTAGAAAAAACTCCCCTTATCTTGCATGTTCAGGCTTGGCTCTATTAAACTTAGTTTAATAACTTTTTAGTCTTTATTTTCTATTATCATATTTCAAATAACTACTAACTAGAAGGACGTATTTCTAAGAAAGGATAAGTTCCTTAAAGTTGACACTAAATACACAAGTCACAGGGATTTATTCTGAATATAATTATTTATAGGACTAAAATTTATTAAATCTGATTTTTAAATAAATACATTTTAATTAAAATTAGATTTTATATAGTTAAGACAAATAATTGGACCATAAGAATCGTGAGTGTTAAATTTAACTCGAAAGTTTTGTAAAATGATATGCATGGAAAGGTAAAATATTACAGAAGTATATGTATATATACATACATGAGTAATACTTAATGCAGCGCATGGGATGTAGCACAAAAAATGATAATTTTTTTTAAATTTTTTTAGGTCGGCCCCACCATGCCTTACACGTTCGTATAATGCAATCTTAGATTAGATGACAAAAAAAAAAATCCAAAAGATCAAAACTTGAGCCCAGTGATTTTTTGAATTTTTTAGATTTTTTGGTCGTCCGATTAGAGATCGGATTATACGGATGTGTCGGACATAGTGAGACCGACATTAAAAAAATTCCAAAAATAAGAAAAATTATTGTTGTTGTAGATGTCCAATCTGCAAGTTGCACCGCACCGCACACGGTGCAAGAAGTAGCGACGCGGCTCTCAAGAGGTATTGTCTTCAGAGCGAAGATGGGGTTTAGTCATTTAAAAGTCATCTCTTGGGTTAAAAGGAGAGGACCGGCCATAAGTACATGTGCGGCTTCTCAACATGTTATGTGGGATTATTTGAGGTACCCTCATACCGCATCACAGTCTCCTGAGAAGGCGAGCGCCTGAGTACGGGCGGGGTTCTCCCAGACGACGCCAATCTCGATGTCAGAAGAATGACGCGACCTCTAAGAGGTATTGTCCGCAGAACATATGTGAAGTTTTGTCTTTTAGAAGACGTCTCTTAAGTTAAAGGGTGAAGACCGACCTTATAAAGACATGCATAATTTCTCAACATGCGATGTGGAATAATTTATGATACCCTCGTACTGCATCACATATATATATCATATAAAGAGTCGAGTAATGATATGTTAAGAATCTTGAAAGCAACATGCATGGTAGGATAGCTCTGGTCTTATCCTTTGTTTGGATAGACATTTGACCGATCGGTTTGGGCCAAGTCAAATTTGGGGCAGAGTCAGAGAAGAAACCCAGTTCAAACTTCAGTCCATGTTTCAGTTGATTCGGATACTTGTTCAAAGAAAAAACACGAGTCTGCCTCACATAAAGTTATCAAGGATTCCCTCAAGTTTGAATCTCACATTAGCTACACAAAGCTATGTATGATCTTTAGAAGCAATATCTAATTGCTATCGGGACATATTTAATACAACTAGGCATCCCATCCCATGAAACACGAGGCAATCAAAAGGTTCAATTTACTTGTTTAGGAGGAAGGCAGCATGGGTATTACCATGCATTGACGTGACGATCACACTATCCTCTTCATTACCTAATATAGGGGCAATCCCCCAACCTTCTCATGACACCCCACCTCACAAAAAAAAAAAAAAAAATTCTCTCGTCAAAAAAATACTCCATTGTCACATGACAAAGAGCCAGTGATTTAGGACACGTGATCTCTCTTTTATAAGAGAGGTCATAAGTTCAAATTCAACCTCAAGAGGTTGTACAAGAGGAGGAATTTATTCCTGTTTAGTGAGAGCCTATGTTTGAACGTTTCCACTACGTGGTGGAACATGTAGAGAGAATATTGCTTCTTGTAGTAGAAGACTTCTAAGTTCGAAATGATTGTTCGAAGAAGATAGAATTGTCGTTGCTGTACAAAAAACTCTCCTACCAAGGAAGAGACGTTGACCTAATTGACGATTTGTACATTCTTTCTATTAAGGAGGCTCTGTAAATACTTTTCACCAAGAAACGAAAATCTCTTATCACATAATCATTATCCATAGAAACTGTGTTAGGGGTTTGTGAAGGGTTACTAGGAATTAAAAATTATTTTGAGAAAAAAATAAAATCTTCCATATCTAAGAGTTATTAGGAAAAGTCAAATGTCATATGAATTAACGTCAAATTTCAGTCATCCCTAAAGAGAGGGAGAAAGAGATTTGTGAAGGGAGGGAGACAACTTTGGTCTTTTTTCCCAAAATAAAAAAAAAGAGTTTTCTTAGGTCTAGAGATTGGAGAATTTTGGGACTAATTTCTCAACTTAAGGAAAAAAAATATTTTTATAACTGCTTATTGTGCTAAATATGAATGTTGCTAAATCTTTAATCATAAGAAGAAAAAAAAACTCAAAATTGGACTTTTCCCTTGAAAGATTGACTAACTAATAAGGATTCAAGTGGGACAAGTTGTCGAGATCCCACTAGGTGAAGAAAATAAGAACGAGATCATCTAGATCCTGTGTGTCTGAACCGCCCAACGCCCTTAGATATATGAAACCAAGCCGTACTTGTACTGTGCACGTCCTGTACAGTTCGGTATCATGTGTTTGGAGGCATTTGGCAGTCCAGACGCACAGATCCATACAATTTCGTTCCAAGAAAATATATCTTCTTCATCCTTGTTCAGTCGTCACTTAATCATTTAATTAGCTCTTTCCTTTGGTGGAACTTTAGAATTAGTGTTGTCAACATCAGTAAAATATCTTTTCTTCTGAATTAAAAGTCAATCAAACGATTTAGTGGTTGAGAATCTGAACTTAGTCACCTAATTTGATCATCACAAGTCCATCACATATGCAGAGGCGGACATAGGATGGGGTCGGGAAGCCCCAAAGATTTTGGGGATATAAGAATTTACACCTTTCTTTCATGACAAATTGTTCACAAGTGCCGTCCCATCTCCATTAAAAATGCAAACATGCATAATCGAGCCGAGTTTTGCCTTGTTCAAACTTAATTCAACTAATTTAATTGAGTTCGAGTTCAATCCGAATATCTAAGACAGTTGTTCAAGTTTCTTTTCCCCATCACACCAAGAAGTTTAATTCAAATTTTAAAACATTAAGTTTATTATCATAAGATGTCTTGCTATGTAGTTAAAATCATCAAATGCTACAGGAGAACTTGGCCTGAATTGTGGTATAGCTGAATATTGGTTTTCTTTTTTTGCATATATATTCCTGAAAACTAGCATATGTGTATCTATGTTTTCAACTCTCATATATTATATGAAGCACTCCTAAAAACCTTAGAAGCGTTGCGGTTATACTATAGGTATATATGTAAAAATTCCTTGAGGAATATATATGCAGATGCTAGTTTTCATGAATATATATACAAAAACCCTTTAAATATTTCTCCCACTACTTTTGTGTGTACAAAAAAAGTCTTGTTCACATGTTCTTGGCGCATGAAAACCTCTCAAAATGTCTAGAACGCGGTACCCGGCATACCGGCCCAAACGGTCAGACTCGACTTTGATTGTCTTAGAGCCGACAACTGGCCACGTGTGATGTAGGCCCAAATCATGTTTCTGTGGGTTTCTGGGATTTTAATTTGAATAACACCAGATGCAATGCCCTCCCATGCTGCAATGAGGAGGCATAGCGGTAAGTTATTATTATTTTTTTGTTGAAAAGTTTTTTAGATTGGGCCTGACATTTCTTACCCATTTGTATAGCTCGATCTTTGATCGGTCGATTTCAAAAAATCTGAAAAATAAAAAACTGTCAATAGGTTATGCTCATTTAGGATACTTTTTTCGGTTCACTAGGACTCATTTTTTTATTTTTCAGATTATTTTTTATCATTGATCGGAGATCGGACTATACAAACAGATAGGACATGTCGGGCCTGATCTAAAAAAAATTCAATTTTTTTTTTTTTTCAAACTTGCTGTAATATCCCCAATGCAACACGGGAAGCATTGCAGCAAATATTACTGTTCTAATTTAGGTTCACTTGCATACCTACCTAAAGACAGTTGGGCACATGGCGTGCGTCCTACCCTCAATTAATTTCAAAATCTGAAGATAGAAAGTGAAGGGATTTGGGCAGTCAACATTTTCTATATTTGCTCCTTGTTCCCTACAAAAGAGAGAGAGAGAGAGAGAGAGGATCTACTCTTGGACCATATGCCAAGGATTTCTCCTGGGAAGTTCCCCTTGATAAGCATTACCTATGGAAGTGTAACTGAGCTAGTGCCTTGAAAACATTTGATGAATGATGCTAGTGTGAGCCTTGTCACCCATCTCATCAAGAGGCTTAATTTCCACCACTCTTGGACCATATGCTAAGGATTCCTTCTCGGAAGTTCCCTTGATAAACATCACCTATAGAATTGCAACTTAGCTAGTGTCATGAGAACATATGATGAATGAGTCAATAAAAGCTTAGCTTTACTTATTGAACATGGATACGACATGTTTGTTAACAGAATGATCAAACTTTAATCAAGAACACGTTCATGATCATGAACAAGTTCGAACATGGTTGGTGATGACTTATTAACACTTGTTCACTAGAACACAAATTTATGAGTTATTCGTGTTATACTTGGCTTAATTTGTGTACAAAGATAAAGAGGTAAATGTGCTTCTCATCAACATAGAATGAGGCTCATTTGGTAATTGGCCAAATTGGGTTCGGTTACATCTCAATTATTAAGTGGTCGAAGATCATCTAACAACCGAGGAACTAAAGTTTGGCTTCAATTTGACTTAGTTATTAAGTAAGCCAAACTTGAACATTGCAAAACTCAGCTTGTTCAATAATCAAAATATTTAAAGCTCAATTCAAATTTCAACTCAATTGTTAAACAAAATGAGTGTTAATGGAACAAGATGCAACTTGATTTAAGTTGATCATTTTACATATTGAGCCCTAAACAAAATTAGATCTAACTTGACTCATAATCAACTATTTAACTTGTTACTCAATAAATAGCCCATAATACATGCAACAATTTCCAATATTATCAAATGTCGACCTTTGCTCCAGGGAAAAAATATGTCATTGATAAAACTTGATAGAATTTCAAACATAGATCAAAATCACTATGCATGGATGATATGAATTGCCTCGATAAGAATACTATGGCAAACAACTAGAGCCGTGCTCAAAATATCAAATAATTTGCATTAATAAAATCATATACATCCATAAAAAAAATGCATGTTCAGTGAAATGGTTGTTGTTATCTACTCCAATAATGAATCATTGGTTTAAAATTCAAACTATCCAAATGATGTCTTCGAGTGGTTCAATGCTTCCTGTAGGATGGTTGATTTGAGGTAGAATGTTGAGAAGTTAGTGTTATAGAGATGGGATTCTTTGGACCTCTTCATTCACAACGGTGAAAGATGAATTAGTCATTTGACTAGATGAAATAGGTGCAGCATCATATTCATCTATAACTCTCATGAATGAACGATACTTGGACATTCAAAGAATGATGTCTATAGGATCTCATCTCATATTAATATTGTTCATGATGATTTTTGTGGTCTTAAATGATTTTGAAGGAAGATGGCCTTAATGTGGAGGAGGGTGATGATATTTCACTATTAATAAACCCAAGTTATTGAAAGAGAAGGCTGTGTCCCCTTCTTTGTCCTATCTTTAGAAGCCACTACAATGAGAGCAATTGAAGACTGCTTTACTCAAAAAGTGTCCTTAAAAGAAACTAGGGAATGAGTGGCCAAAATTATAAAAATACGGGTTGCCTTACATAGAACATAGCAATGCATTTGAATGTGGGAAAGATAAATGCATTTGAAGTTTAATATCGCGCGAACAACCAATAAACCTGAAATCTGTCATATCGACTAATTTATGTAATAGGTTTATTACTTCTATTACGGATAGGTATAATACTATTTTGAATTTGGGTCTATCCAAACTTGTGCTTATGACCCTATTTAGGACGATGTGATTTAACTTCATTTCTAAGTATGCTAAAACATTCTTTACTAATCCAACTTGGCTAAACTATGTTAATGTTTCGATAAATTTTTGTCTTAACCTTTTAGACTATTAGATGGTGTGGCACGTGGAGTGGTCAACTTTTATCTCATATTAGTTTCTTCTCCAATGTGATTTTCTTAAGATAGTTAAAGAAGCAATAGATTCTTCTAATATTGTACGGTCTTTTTCCTTTTTACTTCGGTGTTGCAAAAATTTCCTTAAGTAGGTAAGTTAAAAATAACCCAAAAAATTGATATTGGCATAACCAATCCTTAATTTAGGCATCTATGTCTTCTCTATGTTTTTTGGATATGTAGGAATGCCTGTTTTTAATCTTACCAGTTTTTTTGCCTTAATTTTTGTCTAACTGTATCATGTTTACACATTTCATCATTGGTCCAATTTTCAGTTTCAATTGCTACCGAACTACCCGTTGACAGACTAATTACATACCAAGGCTGATGCTGACGACGTTCAAGCCCTTGTCTATGACACTGGAACTAGAATGCTTACGATAACTTTGTTTTTTTAACATGCCAGTTTTGCTTAAAGCATAATTAATTTTCATATTTCATATATTTCTTAATCTTAAAATTAATAGGCTTGATTTGCTGGAGATGATGCTCCAAAAAAAACAAAGGTGTGCACGAGCAAATTGCGGCATGCGTAATTTTTTTTTTCAAAAAAAAATGAATACAGCGAATTCGGGACTGACCTGAACTCTCAAGTTATACTGTCCAATTTTTTATTGGACACTCCAAAAAGCTTTTTTAAAAAATCTATAAAAAAAACAAAAAAAAAAAAGTGACGCATCCCCACTACGTGGCTAGGCGCTCTGCCCTGGCACATTGCAATCCATGCACTAGGACATTGCAGCAAGTATTTCTTATCTTCTTCATCCTCGTTCCATGGCCACCAAATCGTTTGAATAGCTCTTTGTTAGTAGAAATTTTGAATTATTGTAGTCAAACATTAGTAGAATATCTTTTTTTCTAAATCAAGAGTCAATCAAATGATTTCCAGTGATTGAGATTCTGATCTTAGTCACCTAATTTGATCATCACAAGTCAATCATAAATAGAGAGGCCGAGAGGCGGACATAGGGTGGTGATGAAGGTGCCATGCACCAAAGATTTTTAGAGATATAAGATGCTGCACATTCCTTTTGGATCACATTGTTCACTAGTCTCATCCCTTCCACACTTCTCCCCTACCCCCAGCAAACTTACTTGAGTAGCATTTGTTGAAATGGGCAAGGTGTGCTTGTTCGATCTTTAAGGTCAGTCGACAACATAATAAAATATATATTTTAAGAAAATACTGAACTCGAAGACCATCTGACATTAGTGTCCATACCGTTCACTTAGATAGGACAAAATGGTGAAAAAAGATTGAATCTGATACAATCTAACTAGAATAATACTTGCTGCAGTGTCGGGGGAGCTTTGTTGCTGCTGTTCTCTCTGAACAGATGACAGCTGGTGATGCAAAAAAAAAAAAAATTTAAAAAAAACTTGCCGAGGGTCCACCTCAGCTCGCATCTGTATCATCTGATCTTTGATTGGATAGTCAGAAAACATAAAAGAGAGATTTTGT
The DNA here is from genome assembly GCA_030544215.1 of Zantedeschia hybrid cultivar. NCBI lineage: Eukaryota > Viridiplantae > Streptophyta > Magnoliopsida > Alismatales > Araceae > Zantedeschia > Zantedeschia hybrid cultivar. The sequence continues at coordinate 13,765,603 of JARZZO010000015.1, forward strand.
ACTCACGTAATCTGAATTGTCGGATCACAAAAATGCGAGATCCGATGCGGTGCAGCAAGTGTTACTCGTTTAACCGTCAGATCATGTGTAATTGTGATCCCATGATTGTACACTACTGCTATGGGCACATGCTGCAAGTGTTACTGCAACAGTAGATCCGTTCTCTTCTCCCTATTGTTCCCCTTCTCGGACCCAAACGTTGCCCCCATACCTTCCATTTTCTCTGCTGCACCCCTCCGCTGCTGCCCCCATTTCAACCCTTTGCCCTTGATCCTTTTATCCATCTTTCCCTTCACTTGCTTCTACATCCCTTTTCCTCTTCCCATGCCCATCAATCCTCCTGGTTTCGACAAGCTTGTCTTGCATTTTGCTCCCACCCCTTGGGACTTACATTGGCCTCAGGTGACTCCCTGCTAAGCCTATAGGTGGCTCACATCCCTCCTTGTACATGTTGTATGTTTCTTTGGTTTAATGCTAGCTCCTTTTAAGTTTTAAAATAGAAAGAGAGGTGTCCATTGGATTAGCTTTAACTTGTAAATCTTTTTCAATATTATGTAATAATGGTAAAGAGTGTTAAAGTTATTGGGCCATCAAACTCAAAATCTTAAGGCAATAAGTAGAGTAAGCATTATCTATTAAATAATTTTTAATTTTTGTCCTTTTTTCGATGTAAGACCATTCTAACACGCTCCCTCACGTGCAGGCCGATTTTAAGTTCTGTCAAGTAGACCACAAATACAGGGTGCGTGTCCCAATTCGTAATTATTGGCTCTAATACCATGTTGAAGTTATTAGACCATCCAACTTAAAATCTTAAGACAATGAGTGGAGTAGGCACCATCTATTAAACACTTTGATTTTTATCATTTTTCCGATGTAAGACTATTCTAACAAAGAGAACTTTCGGATGTTAATGACTTATGTGCTGTTTGGTTTTACATAAAATGTTGTCAAAGAGTGTATTTCCGTGAGACATAGAATGTGGTACTTTACGTCAAGCCTCAGTGGTTTCAGCGAAGTGTTTTCTTCTTTTATTTTATTTGTTTTCTGATTTCTGATTTTATTACTATTCGTTAAAAAAATAATTTCACTTTACTTGGGAAGATAGTCACGTTCCAATTCTGCATCATCTAGAAAATTGTTGTGCTTCTTTTATGGTCTGATACGTTGGATATGTTCATTGATGAGGCAGAATCCGATTCGGCCCATTAAAACAAGTCCAAGCCCAGTTCAGCCCAGCAGCAGCAGTGGAAGACTTTCAGGAAGCCTTCGGCCCATCAGCGGCCCAACAGCCTTCGGCCCATAAGCGGCACAGTAGCCTTCGGCCCAGCGGGCTTTGGCCCATCAGCGGCCCAACAGCCTTCGGCCCATCAGCGGCACAGTAGCCCTCGGCCCAGCAGACTTCGGCCCATCAGCGGCCTAACCCCCTTCGGCCCGATAGTCGTGTCCGGCCCACTCCGGTGGAGGACTAAGCACTATGGCGGTTTACCAATAAGCCCAGAACATAGTCCTATATCGGCTATCACCGTTAACCATCCGCTATCCTTCGCTATAAATACCCCGCTATTTATTGCCCAAGGTATGTCTCCGAGACCCTCAAGGACTATAGTCCAAAAAGTATTAAAGCTATTCTTTGCCTTTTGAATCGAATCATCTTCAGGAGCTAACTTGACCGTCGGAGGGGGTTCCTAAGGGCTGAAGCCCGAGACTCCTGCTGACCGGTTTCTTCTTCTTTCCCTCCTGCAGGGGCTCGGTTCGAATCATCGCCGACCTCCCCGAATCGGTCTCGGCCGCCGACCTCGGACTTCTCCCACCGGTCTCGACGCCGTGCGCCGGCTGCCCCTCGACCGAAGGAGCCTCGGCCCCACTCTTCGGATACAAGCCAGCCTTCGACCGAG